>OY728162.1:117338734-119838734 GCA_963277665.1 Viscum album | reverse complement strand
AACGTGTTTAGTAATTATTTGTATTTTCATGAACTCATATATTCTATCCCCAGTTATTGGACAGAATATTTTGTGAGTAGAATATTTATTAAATATTTCTATTCTATTTAGTGAATATAATATTTAATTACCTATTGATGCATAATTTATTAATATTTATTTATTTATTTAATTAGTAATTATTAAAGGCTCTATAAATATTGTGAAATAATTGTAGACTATGTTTAATGTTTTGGTATGTAATAATATATATATTGAACATTTTTTGAATAAATGGGGTTTAATTTAATTTACTAGATTTGGACGTGTCAAGAAATAATAATAAAATTATTATTATTACAGATGTAGGATAGAAATAATTATGTAGATGATCAATATACAAGAGGGGGGGGGGGGGTGAATTGTATACTTTAAAAAATTCCTTTGGAACCTTTAAAGTTAGTTACGATTAACTATGTTTTCCTTAAGTAAAGGAAAGGGATAAGTTTAACAAAGTTAAACTTAAGCAAATTAACAACACCTCTAACACCAAATGAAAACTTGTAAAGAGATTCTGAAAGTAGGTTCCAGAAATATGGTTCCAGAAATTGAAACTTAACAAAAGATTACAATATGAGATTCTACCTTAAAGAGTATAGAATCTGAATGAAATAGAGTATGAGTAAGGAAGTATAAGAATGTTATACTTTCCTTATAATAAAAAATTAAGCAGAAACAATCAATTAGTAAACACTACCAGTAACAAGATATAAGTCTTTTAACCCAAAGAGAAGGGTATCCAACAACTTTGGATAATGGTCCCTTGATTTATACTTTCAAGCAAGTCTGTCTTACCCACACTAGGGTAAGCCCTCGATACGAAGATCGGAGTCTCTGTCTTGCTATCCCCGCAAGCTCTCAACTTCAAGGTAGTTGGAAACCTCTGTCTTCCTTAGCAAGGAAGCCCTCAACTTCAAGGTAGTCGGCACCTCTGTCTTCCTATCCCCGGAAGTCCTCGAATGTAATCACCAACATTCGGAGTCGCACGAAGCTTTGAGAGTTAATAAGAGCCTCTCTCTCTAGAAATCACTTCAACAGCATGTATGCACAATGTTGAAGAAGTTATTCATCGGGTGTGAGCTCTTTCAAATGAGCTCCTATTTATAGGCAAGGTCGGCCTCCTTCCCAACGGTCATATTTTCCTTAAAAATCAGAGGGACCTATACACGTGTCACTTAGCCAACGGTTAGTTTATAACAGAATAAACGACATCGTTTTATAACAAAACAAGTCTAACAGAATGTACGCCACCGTTTAAAATCTAACTCAAAAGTTCGGAATGAATGTTCGGAGTGTAAACAAAAATAATTTTTCGGAGTCTAAACAAATAAGGAGTGTATAAAACAAAGATGATCAGATTCTGTTTAATAGGTGAATTCAGAATGAGAATTCGGAATGAGAATTTGTCATCAGAATTCATAATGAGAATTCATCATCAGGATTCGTAATGAGAATTCCTCATTAGAATTTTAATGAGAATTCGTTGTCGATCTTCATAAGGATTCGTATCCTGAATCTGGAGTAGAACTTAATCAGAGTTCGTATCCAGAGTTCGGAATGAAACTTTATCACAGTTCACATCTGGATTTCGGAGTGAAACTTTATTACTGTTCTTATCCAGAATTCGGATCAAAGTTTCAAACAAATCCGAGAAAACAGAAATGAATCCTAATCATATATTTAAGAAATATATGAATGAAAATGTGATAAGGGTGATTTTTCTTACAAAATCAATCTTCCTTATAAAAGCAATTTTTCCTTATAAAAGCAATTTTTCTTATAAAAGCAATTTTTCTTATAAAAGCGATTTTTCTTAAAGATAAGGTGTTTGTGATTTTCAAAACAAGAAGGAATGGAAAAGTCATAAGGAAAGCCTTATTGAATCAAAAATCTCCCCCTTTTTGGAAAGCACAAACATCATTACGAAAAAAAAATTCTAAGAAGAAAGAAAAACATTAAGGCTTATCTCCCTTTGCTTATGTATGTTGATGAATACGACTAACTCCCCCTTATGCTTTGAATCTCTAAGGATCGTATTCTAGATTTCCGGAATGGTTATTTCATTACGAATAAAAATTTCTTCTTTAATGAAAAACTCCCCCTTAGAGAAACTCTTATTAGAGTTTGTTTTCTTTCTCACCCTTTGTTAAGATTCTTTTTCCCTTTCATTAGATTTCTTTTCCTTCTCCCCCTTTGTGATTTTCAAAAACAATTCGATGGAATGGGAAATATAACAAAGTACCTGCAGAATTAGTAGTAACAAAAAATGGACAAGAACAATTTCTATTAAGTTTGAAAATTTCGACAACAAATGAGTTAAGGTAGAACAAAAGATCGGATATGTCTATTTGGGATCTTTCTCCTTTGCCATGAGACCTTTTAGAATAGACTTTATCTTCTTTAAGTCTTTATGATATTCTTCAGCTTGCTTCTCTAAGACTACTATTCTTGCAGATTGAGATTCAATCTTTTCTTCCTGGGCTTTAAGCTTTTCTTCCTAAACCTTTAATTTTTCTTCCTGAGCCTTTAATTACTCTTCAAACTCAATCCGATGATCCCTTTCAAACATCCAGTTTTGAGAAATGGAATTCAACTTCCCATTCAGATCTTGGACTTCTTGAATCCAGAAGTTTTTTTCATCTTTCAGCTTCTCTTCAAAGGAAGAAGTCAGCTCATTTATCTTCCTATCCTCAGTCTCAAAAGCATCTTTAACATCATCTTAAAATTCATCAAATAGCCTCATCTCTTCTACAGTCTTCCTCGACCAACTGGTCATCCTCTTGCAAGATCTTTTGTGGGCTTCATAGCCGACAAAGAAATATTTTAATTGAGCTTCTATCTCAACACACTTATCCATGACCATGGATACAGAGTCTGATTTCTGATTCAAAGCATGTTGGAGCATCTTACATCTTGAATCAATTCTTGAGAAGGTCAGAATAGAACCTACCAACTTCTTTAAATACTGAACAACAAAGTCATGCCCCAATGAAGATGACTCCAAATCCGAGACTCTTCTTGGAGAATTTTCTTCTTCAACTTGGTCAAGATTTCTCTTTGAAGAACTACCAACTTCCTTTCTCTTCACCACTACTGAGCTCGGAGTATCAGCAACAATTTTCTTTCCCTTGTCTCTTTTTGGAATGGAATCTTGTTCCGGAGTTCTATTTTCACTATCAGAAACTTGAACAATATTGTCTTCCTCATCAGGAACTTTCTAAGCACCAACCTCTACATTCTCTATTTGAGAAATATCTTGTAGAAGTTGTTCTTACTCTACATGATAAGCTACTTCTTATTCTCCTTTCTCTTCTTCCATTGCTGGAGTAACTAGATTAGAAGACTCAGCTTCTGAGGTTCGGAGTGACAAATGTTCGGAATGAGTCCCCTTATAATCATCTACTTGTTTTAAAACATCTCTGGTTTCACCACTTCCTTCAGCAACGACTTCTTCTTCTTCTACTTGCTCGATCTGCTCTATTTTTTCAACAGGCTTAGTAGATGTCTCTTCCAGAGCCACAAAGTCTTTTCCTGGAGTCTCAGGTAGAGATTCCAATGAAAAAGATCTCGGAACAGGAATGTTTGCTGAAACCATATCGTTGAACTTCAACAATTCCTGAGCTACCTCTGCTTTAGTCATCTTCTTCTTGAGATTCTTTTCATTTGCTTGTTTTTCGAGCTCATCCGCAGTTCTTTACTTCAAGGCCTTATCCTACGCAAGATCCAAGCCAAACTGAGGCTCCCCTTGCACTATTTTTTCTTTGATCTCCCTCCATTTAGCAACTACCTCATCTGGGTAAGCTTTCTTCTTCTTTGGTTTTGGAGGTGCGGAATGAACTTCCTTAGAATTGGGATTCACTTCTTGAACTTCAACTTCTTTCAACTTTCTCTTCCTTACTGGCTTAGAGGATTCCATATCAGCAACATTCGGAATTGCTTCTTCTTGAGCGGGTAAATCAATAAACTGACCAGTCTTCTTATCAAAGGTTACATCCATCCTTTTGAGAGTGCCATCAATCACCAACATAATCTTGAAAACTCTTGGCTTAGACTAGCACGCCTCCTTGAAAGAATCAAGGCACCGAACTATCAACTTAGAGAGGATTGCTGGGTACATTATGATCTGAGCTCTCAGATCCGGAAATTTGTAGTTAAACTCAGTACGGAAAACTCAGTACGAAAAACAAACTCAGTACGGAAAAATTAGTACGAAAAACATTTTTAAAACAAAAATGAATATGAAAAACTCATTATGAAAGACTCGGTACAAAAATATCGTTATGGAAATACCTGTATGAAATTTTCTATTCCAGAAGTTTTCAATATGAAAATTTCCATTCCAGAAGATTTCTATATGAAAATATCCATTCTGAAATATTTTTGTTCCGGAAATTCCCATTCCGGAATTTGAGTTCCGAAAAGTTTGAAAATCTATCTTTGAAGAATTTAGTTACTCTAACAATCAAATGTACTCCCCCTATGAAAAAGAGTTTATTGCTGTAAGGATACTTTTTTAACGAAAAGTTAATTAAGAAGGATTACCTTACGGTTATCATTCTTAACTTATGTTTAATGTATTCAAATCCATCATAAGGAAAGGATTTTGTGAAAATATCAGCAAGTTGATCTTGCGTTCCAATAAACTGAAGAATAATATCTCATTTAAGTGTGTGATCCCTAAGAAAGTGATTCTTAATATCTATGTGTTTTGCACGAGAGTGATGTGAAGGGTTCTTACTAAGGGAAATGGAACTTGTGTTATCACACAAAATTTGAGTTTTAGTAAAACTCAAGCCATAGTCTGTGAGTGTGTGTTGCATCCACAACACTTGATCACAACAACTTCCAGCTGCTACATATTCGGCTTCAGCAGTAGAAAGTGCTACATAATGTTGCTTCATTCAAGACCAAGAAACTAATGAATCTCCTAAGAAATGAAAAGTTCCGGATGTACTTTTTCTATCCATTCTACATCCACCAAAGTCAGCATCAGAAAATATTTTTAGAACAAAATCATTTCCAGAAGTATAAAATTATACTAGATCCATGGTTCCCTTAAGGTAGTGAAAAATTCTTTTTACTGCCTTTAAGTGATATTCCTTAGGATTGGATTGATATCTTGTACATAAGCATACTGAAAACATTATGTCTGGTCGACTAACTTTTAAGTAAAGTAAACTTCCTATCATACCTCTAAAAGATGTTTGATCTACTGGTTTCCCAGCTTCATCAAGATCTAAAGAGTTTGAGGTACCAATGGGAGTACTTATACTCTTAGTATTGTCATAACCATGCTTTTTGAGAATATCTTTAATATACTTATGTTGAGATATATAGGTTCCTTCTGGTTTTTGAGAAATTTGAAAACCAAGGAAAAAAGTTAACTCACCCATCATACTCATTTCAAACTCAGATTTCATTAGACTTGCAAAAGAATTGGTTAAAGATTGATGAGTCGAACCAAATATGATGTCATCAACATAAATTTGAGCAATCAAATTTTTTTCTTATCTTTCTTTATAAAAAGGGTTGGATCTGCATTTCCCTTAAAATAGTTATTTTGAAGCAAAAATCCAGTGATTCTATCATACCATGCTTGTGGGGCTTGTTTAAGGCTATACAGAGCTTTGGTAAGACTAAAAAAATAATCAGGATATTTTGTATCTTCAAAGCCAGGAGGTTGTCCAACGAAAACTTCCTCTTGAACATAACCATTAAGAAAAGCACATTTCACATCCATTAGATAATGTTTAAAATTAAAGAATGCTGCAAAGGCAAGTAGAATACGGATAGATTCAAGTCTGGCTACTGGAGCATTGGTTTCTTCATAGTCTATTCCCTCTTGCTGATTATAGGCTTTAGCAACAAGTCTAGCTTTATTTCTTACTATGACTCCATTTTCATCACATTTATTTTTGAAGACCCACTTAACACCAATAACATAAGTTTCCTTAGGTCTTTCAACCAAGGTCCAGACTTTATTCCTTTCGAATTCATTTAGTTTATCTTGCATGAATTTGATCCAATCAGCATCACCTAAAGCTTCTTCAGTGCTTTTAGGTTCTAATTGGGAAAGAAATTCTAGGTGTTCTACTTCATTTCTTAAGGAACTTCTAGTCCTTACAGGTTGATTTACATCACCAATGATACTATCACTGGGATGATTCTTAAGAAACACCTGATTTGGATTTTGAAAAGCCTTTATATCAACATAGGGTAGAAAGTCTTCTGGGGTAAATGTTTCAGAATTATCTTCTTGAACATTTTCCTTATCAGAAGGTTCTTCTATCAAAGTTTGATAATCAGTTTTTGAGACTTCACCGACTGATTTAAAACTAGATTTATGTTTCTTTCCATATTGATAAGCATCACAAACTTTAGAAGAATCAAATCTAAGCTCTGGTAGATCCTTAACTAGTTTTTTTCATAGAGATTTTATATAGGTTTCTAAGGTTACAGTGACCTAGTCTTCTATGCCATAACCAGGAATGATCTTCCATTGCACTAAGTCTAGGTAAATCTTGGCTTCTAAGGTCTTCTAAGTTCAAAGTGTAAACATTCTCTTGCCTATTTGCTGAGAGAATAAATTCTTCCTTGGAATTGTGAACTAAGCACCTATCATTCTTAAAATTCACAAAGTATCCTTCATCCCATAACTGACTTATGCTAATGAGGTTGTGCTTAAGACCCTTTACAAAAAGAACATTTTAAATCAATGTTTTTCATAAAAGAACAATATTACCAATACCAACAATCTCTCCCTTAGCATTGTCTCCGAAAGTTACCTTTCCACCTTTCGTTTTGATAATATTTTCAAAATAGCTTTTGTTACCAGTCATGTGTCGGGAACATCCACTATCCATGTACCATGTATTTTTGCTGGTATTCTCTTTATTTTCGTTAAATCAAGAAGAAAATTAGACTTTTAGAATCCAAACTTGTCTGGATCCGAGATTACTAGATAACAAAATTTTAGGTACCCACATCTTCTTGGAAAAGTAAGCTTTGTGAAATCCTAAGGATTGGGTTTTGTTTAAGGAACAATTCATTTCCCAATGACCACCATATTGACACTTGGTACAAAATGGGGAACTTTGAGGAACAAAATAATTATTACTAAAAAATGGTTTTGCATGGGTATAACCAAATCAGGATTTATTTCTTAAAGGTCGTATCTGGGAATACATTTTATCAAAATTTTCCTTACCATGGGTAAAGTTTGATAAACACTTTTTTAAGGAAAAAATTTTAGACTTGAGTTTGACAACCAAGTTTTTATCCTCAAAATCATTAGTGTTAGAACTAGAGATAGGCTCGAAAACATTTTTCTTAGAAATTACTTTTTCTAATTCTTTAGAAATTTTATTCTTCTCAGAACTTACTTCCTCACGATTTTTTGAAATACTTTCAAAATCATCATTTTTCTTATCAAGTTCTATAGAAAGATCTGATATCTCTTTTTTAAGAATATAATTCCTAGAGTTTGCCTTATCAAGTTTTTTATTGAGTTTAGAATTATCAATCTCAAGAAGTTCAGAAAACCTAGAGACTTCTTCATAAGTAGGTAAAGTATATTCTTCATCAGAAGAGGATTATTCATCAGAAGAGTTATAATAGTTACTATCATTAGAATTTAAAGAAACATTGGTCAATGATTCAGCATTTCGTACCTTATCCATAAAACAATGATTTTCAATAGGTAATCTGGCTATAAGACCAAGATTCTTCTGTCCTGAAGATTCATAATTAGAAGATTCATCTCAAATGAATCTTCCATGTTTGAAAAATATTAGAGGGAATATACTATTGATTCATATAACATAATGATGATATGATTTAGATGCATTATATTTACCAATGAATAAATAATTCATCACAAGGTAATTCATTAATTTTTTAAATTAAATATAAGTAATATGTGATGATATTGTGTATTGGTTTCGATATTCAATCATCAATTAATCTTTGATTTAAATTGTTTTGATCATGAAATTTATTGACTTGTAAATATAGAATTAATCATTTATTATGACCAAAATATGAGTTGAGTAAGCCCCATCTAACATTGCCACTACACCCAAAACCTACACTACTTTCAAGAGTAGATATAGATTATATGAGTAACTTATGATATTATTCGATGTAAAAAAATTTAATACAATTTTGACAATCCTTATAAATATTACCATCCATTGATATCTTGAGTCATTATTGGTTTTATTAATGGATGATAAACTATAACAATCTCAGATATATTAGGACCACGTAAGGCATTATTATTCATACTAGTACATCGAGAGAGCATCAATATTAAGCCAATCTCTCAAACCTTGTTTTTTAGATAATAGAAGAGTAATTTTGGGGTATGTTACATCTAATTATAATATTTTACTTGGTTATACATATGATTATTAAATGAGTTTTTATGATAGGAACAACAATTTGTTTTAGATTGAGAACTTCTTAAGACTAACATGCTACTACCAGAGGTTTATTTAATAATTTTCTTGATAAGAGGTAACAATAATAACACAGATTATAAAATGGGTATGGTTTGATAGGATTGAACAATGTGAGGGGGATTTTTATCAAAGGTGGGTTTTAATGTAGGTTTTTTATATTGTTTCATCTAGGTTAAGAAATTTGATACCACTTGAGAAGAACTTCCCAACTCATAATATACAGCCGACTAAAATATTCCACGCATAAAAGTGATGTTGTAAATATCTCCATGTAATTATATTTATAGTTTGTAATAAAATAAATTATGACCATATTATTAATATAAGACTATTATCTATTGTCATGTAAATTATTTAAACCTATAGTTAAGAGTTTAATGGGATTTATGTACTAAATTATAGATTAAACTCCTCATCCTTATTAGATAGGGTTAAAGAGTGTTAAAAATTTAACATAAAATTCAAGGCGATGATAGATAGAATATATAAGGGGGTTATTTTATAGATTGTATTCAAGGTAAAAATGATGTCCTTCACATTCATGGAACGGTAGTGGTTCTATGGAGTACAAGGGAGGATATGATTAATAATTACTATTATTTAAAATGGGTAGTATACCCTAGGATAACCAAGATATACCGTGAAATCCAATGATTGTTTTGGAAATCATTATGATTTGAGATATAATAGGGTATGTAAACTATACTTCACCTATCCATAGGTGAAGGTTGAGTAGTAGATTCCTACTGATCTTTTATATTATCTTTTCATTTCTATATGGAAATATAATGACGTCACCACATATTTTATAATGCGGATGACAAGATTTCCCAAAGGAGATGATATAATGTGGATTTTCAATGACCTATTGAGCAAGATTTCATGATTTTTTTAATAAGAGTGAAATAGTCGGTTGATGAATAGGGAAATTTCTACATATGAGAGATGATATGACTCAATGGAGTATATAGGATTATCATGCAAGTTCGAGATATTTGGTTTTCATTCTATTTTTTTAGTGGTTCTAGTGAGTATTATATACTTATGTGATGCTTAGTACAATGAACATTCATTAAACTCGTGAAAAACATAAGTGTATAATATATGTTCTTAAGGAAAGTATTTGATACGCAGTTATTGATTTTAACAGATCCTAGGAGGATCAACTACGACTTCAAGAGTTAAGCTATAACAACAATAATATGACATCGATCTTGATTTTATCTATTGAGGTGTTATATAGTAGACTGTCCTGATATCCTCAATATTAGTTGGATGTCAGGGAGTCATTAATGACTATATTGAGTCACTTTTTAGTAACATAATATAGTATTCACACTAATAAGATTCATTTTATTAGTAAAAATAGTATGAACCATTCAAATATAGACCAATGAAATTGACCTATGGAGTGTGAGGTGGGTGATCATGTATTCTTGAGAGTGTCACCTTGGTGGGGACACCAATATTTAAAGAGGTAGGGAAAGTTAATGCCCTATTTAATGGGTCATATTTAGATTTAAGAGAGGATCAATATAGTTGATTATTTTCCGGATATTCCTCCACGATATAATTCTATGTGTGATATGTTTCATGTATATAAATATTAGAGATATGGGATGTTCTACTCTCTTGTTTTTAGGGTTGACGATGTAGTGTTGGAGGTTAATCAACTATTCAATGAGTGTCTTATATGTATAATTTATAAAAATAAGAAGTTACTCTATTGATATAAAATACCCTAATCATGAGTGTTATGGTGGACCAAGTGTATCCCAGAGGAGACTTCAGAGGTAGAGGATGATATGCAAGGTCAGTGGATAGATAAGCTTAACAAGGATGTCTAGGGATTCATCTAGAAAAGGATAATCATTATGGAATAGTGTTTTTATAACCTCATGAATTTTGAGAAATATTGTGAATTTAATAATCAATATTTAATTTAAAAAAAGTAATTTTTCATTTGTATTGTTAAATGTTTTGAGGTTTTTTATTACTTTCTGGTGAAAGAGGTAAGGTGGTAGTGTCTAAAATTCAAACACATATACCATAGAGTATATTGTACCTTGGTAATGGGTACTTGATTTGGATCGATAGGGGGAGTTTTTTTCAGGCGGACCACTGAATTTATAATATCCCTGTGTTGTGTAGATGGTAGGCATTGAGTAACCGACGGGGGAGCATTGAGTAGCCAACGATTTATAGGATATTTTTTATATTTTAATAAAATTGTAATTTTCTTCTTTCAACTGCATCGATTCCCATTTGTGGATAACCATTAGACCCAACATGAATCTACCTTCACTTTTATCCCTTATATGTGATATTTATCATTCATTTTATATCTTATTCATACACTGTCAGTTGTGTTTGATCCCACATAGAGATTAAAACTTATTCTATGCTTTGATTTGAGGTTCATTTCATTATATAATTTTCTTTCTCCTATGTGGTTATTATGGGGAAATTTTTTAGGATTTTTATTTCCCCTAAATTGAAAATTAATTTTCCTTTTTTTTATTATGATGTAGAACATATGATTAAGTGTTAGGTGGTAGAAAAGTTTCTCTTCATTTTATCTGTGATTTTTGTACATTTTCACATGCTAGTGACGCCAAGTGGATAAAAATGACTTGAAATATAAATTATTTTTTATTCTATGATTTTTATTGAGATGAGTTTGTGTCTTTAAATACATAATAGACCATATGAGTTTTACACCATTTTAACATTGTTTCTGATAGCAACGGTACCTATGAGAAGTATTCAACAGTGTAAAATATAACCCATGGAATATATCTTTATTGTATAGTGATATTATTTTACCCTGAGTGGTTCCATGGGGTAATCCTTCATGAGGAAAAATTTTGCAATGTTTTTTTGATATCTTGATCATAAACATAGTGGTTTTGTTTGGTTTTATGGTAGTTTGGATGTCTTGGTCATAGGGTGATAAGTTATCATGGGATAGTGCAAGCTATTCCAGGGGTGGATGGTCTCAATTTGGTTGTGACTAGGGAAAAACAAGAGGGTGATATGATATAATGACCATGAAAAGAGTACTTATAATAATGAAAATATGTAGGCTGGATAAATGTTTACATAGTCAACCAATTATTATGAGCCTAGAAAATTTGATATAGGCCAACCTTGTACTAATGCGTTGGATACCGGATGACTTAGTCTTCTAACTATGATTCCTAAAAATAGGTTAGAACCATGCTGACCCAGTGTCTTGATTATGAGGATTATAAGTCATTTTGATAGAGGAAAATCTAAATCCTAAATGATGAGTTTATTAATTTACAACTCTAAACCATATTCTCACATTGGAAGCAGAAAGTAGGATCGTTCATCTGGGTACCATGTTTGGCACTAGATGGTGTAAAATTATTATATTTATTATTTTTGAACTAAAATATCTTCATTTTAATGCACCAAATATATATATTAGATTATTTTCATGTTTTAGTGGTAGTGTCCTAATAGGTATATTATCAAAACCTATAATATATTGTTCAGTTGACATGAAAACTTCATGGTTCATGATATAGTAAATGGAATTATCATTGTAACTGATGGGTGTGTTGGAGTTATGTGATGAAGACTAGGTGTAACAAATCTGACTCTAGATACCCAGATCAGTATCTATTTATATTACACTGGTAACATCCAAAATTAATTTTTTTTTGTCTCATAAGACTATATACACACTTGATCATTACACTAAATTGGAAATTAGAGTACATCATACAAACACATAAAGCATTTTTATTCCTTCATTGGTTATCCAAAGATCATATATATCATTTATCATGGTTCCCTAGGGAATTTGGGAAATAATATAAAGTGCAGATATTAAAAACTCAATAATGGGTATCTTACAATTGAAGATAATACGGAATAATCATGAAATACATATTGTAGAAGGAAACAAACTACACATAATTGAATATAAAACATACAATATCCATAAAATGGGTATAAATAATCACAAATTAATAATAATAGATATCACAATGATGTAATGTAATTTTCTAGATATCATAACCATACTTTCAAGGTAATGTTCCAAGATATATTACATAAATAAGTATACATACATTAAATACCCAAACTTGTCTGTCACACAAGATGTTTTGTCTCTTTTAGGATCTATATTATTATAATACCCACATGTAACTTATTAATGTCAATTCATTTATGATAAGAAAATGAATAAATTGATAAATATTAAAACACATAATGTTTCATAAGGAAAACTCACATAAAATGGATACATAATTAGTAATTATCCTTATTCAAATAATGAGCCAATTGTTTTTCAAAAATTTCCTTGTAAAATAAATAGTCTAACATTCTAGGTAAATTTCCTTCAAACATAATTATAAATACAGGGTATTCACACTATATAATATCAAATGATATGTGACCATGTCAATGTAAACAAAGTATTAAAAATTGAGGAAATTATATTGAATATTTCAATGATATAAATATTATAAACTTGGAAGAAAAAAGGAAATAATTTGGAATATGATTCAATAGGAAAATATGGATAAAAAATGTCCCATATAAATATTGTAATATTTGTCTTAAAATTTTTTATCTACGAATAGTTATATTAATATCAAAAAATGGTAAATAAAAAAATAAATATTATATTTATATTAGAAAATAAATGAATTCTATTATTATAGATTTGTTTTCTCCAAGAGTGCTCTCCCAAGAGAACTACAACTCTATTTAGGGTTCTCACCCATGGATTTGGAGCAGCATGTCTCTCTATATCATTTCTCATCTTTGTGATTCTCATATTTTTCTCTCTAAGTCTATTTTTTCCTATTCATTTTGTTATCTCTTCTTTGAAGACCATGATTTCCCCTTTTTCAACTTCATCTCCCAAATTAGTTGTTTCAGGGTTGCAGTTTTTTTGTATTTCATCCAAGTGAAGTTGATTTTGTTTCGGCCTTTTATGGTGTTTTTATATGGTGTTCCACTCTATTTTTCAGTAGTGATGGTACATCAGTGATGTTTTATATAAGGTTAATGGTGGTGGATTCTTCAAGGATCTCTATGGAGGTCTGATCCAATCTTACTTTATTCTGGCTTCCAGATCCCTTACTGTTTTCAATTTTATTTGGGTGTAAGGTTTCAGAGGAGGTTAAAGTATATGTCTCTGTGAGCGGCGAGTGCTTCAGGAGGCATTTTCTGTGGAGACCTTATTTTATTTGGGTTACCTTGATGGTTCTTCTTATATTTAGTGATTTTGTTTTGAGGTGTTTATGATTTTTTGTTTTCTCTATGTGCATGGATTTTGGTGATTCTTCTAATGGTCCACAGTGCTTTCCTGGATTTCAGTACTTGATGGTGGTTCTGATGGAAGAGTTTTCCGGTCATAGAGATGTTTTGCGGATTGTTGTCGGTGCTTTTCCTCTTCTATGGCACCAGTATCCCAAAAATCTTCTCCCAGTCAGAAATGAGTGATGGTTTTCGGGGTGTTTTGGTATGCATAGTTTGATTGTTCGATGGCGTTCTAAGAGGCATTATTCATGATATATTCTTCTCTTCCTTTGGGTCTCTACTCTTCATGATCTCAATAGATCTGATTTCATTCCATTTTGTATAATGTTTTTCTCGAATGGTGATGATTCTGAAAGATGGATCTGGTACAGATTTCATTTTGTTAAAAAGTGATTTGATGATGGTAAGGTTGTTTGTGTCTTCAGTGTTCGTGTTCTGTAGCTTTAGTTGGAAGATTACTGATGATATTTTTTTGGAAGTGGTGATTTTTTGTTGAAGAAGGTGATTCTACTTCCAAGGGCATGGATCGATTTGGACCACTTCTCAAGATTTCATGAATCGAGATGGTTTGATGGTGATTGATCCAAAATGTATCATTTTGAATTTCAAATGTGGTTTTTGTGGCTCTCTTTTGAATTTTAATTTTTGGATGTGTGGGTGTGATAGATGAACAACTTGAATGTTCGGTTTCCACTTAGCCATAATTTTTATTCTTAGAGAATACCAAAAAAATGGATTTGGAGAGAGAATACCAATGGAAATATTGATAAAGAACCCTTTATAAAAACTAAAAGGGATTGATAAAAAAATATTTCAAAGGAAAGAAATGTATATAGATTTCCAGAATTCTTGAAAAGATCTCTAATATTGGAGATATAATAGAGGGGTTTAAAAAATCATAAATGAAAATAATTAGTAGTGGAGGAATAAATGAAAAATTAATGGTGGTGTAAATTTTTTTCATATATAATTTAAAAAGGTTCGTCTGAAAAGAAATTGTTTAAAAGAAGTAAAAGAACCAGAATATCCTAAGCATAATGAAATTCTAAATGAAAAGTTAATGTAAGATGGGATATAGATATAATTTATACTTATTATATATGAAATTTATTAAAATAGTAACCTCAAAATGAGACATATAAAGAGTGTGAAATGTATCCCCTAACCTCAAGTCCTGACTCTCTTAGAAGAAACTATGAACGCATAAATAGTTAAATTAAATATTTTAATTTTATAATTCATGACAATTTTACTGATTATTTGATATATTATAATCTATTTTTAATCATATACAATTCATTTATTATATTAGTTTTCCCATGTCAATCATTTTGGGTTGTTTGGTCCACAGATCGAATATTGATTTAGTTTAATTATAATGATTAGTGGTACTTTTACTATGGTTTCATAAGAATCATAATTTTCAAGGAACAAGTTTTCTTATATTTCCTACTATTGAAATTTCATGTTAAATATGTAGTTTTAAATGTATACCGATTAAGAAACATATATCAATATGCTCGCTAAAAATAGATTAAATAACCATCAATATTTACTGTTAATATCATTAATATAATGACCGTTTTAACATTTAAAAATATTAATAATGTCATAAATATTAAATATAATCATTAAATCTATTTTAAAACCTTCTATGTAAGTAGGAAATAGCCAATTCATAACATCATTCATATAGGAGGTTTAAAGTGACCATAATTTAACACACGTTATAAATAACTTTAAATTATATTTTCATGAATTATTTGATGATATAATTAATTTTATAGTATCATTATATTCCTAACATTGTTATGTAATGATATATATAAAATTTATAAATAGAATGAAGAATAAATAAAAACAAAATAAATTGAAAGGGCTCAAATTAGAAGACAAACTTTCTTACTTATGATGGATTATTAGACAACACCTTAAGAATTATTGGGAGAGTCTTTTCATAACAACCTGGATTAAAAACGATGATAAAAGGTTTAGGGATTTATTTTGGAATATCATTATTAAGGTAAAGTGTTTTGGATGGAAGAGAAACGGGGAGAGGAGGTGTGTAACTATAGGTGAGGGGGAGTATGTTTTTAAATAAAATATCATTTTTTTACAATTCTATGATTAATAATAATTCTTGTTACTATGTGAAAAAATTTATTCATATGACATTGAGATAATTACTTCCTACATCATATTGTATTGAACTAATATTATAGTTAACATATAATATAAAATACCACATTTTAATATATTTTAATATTTATTAAAATTACCAAAACATCACCCCTTATTAATTTTCGTTGGATGAATCCAAACATTTCATCAATTAATCAAAAATAAATTTTTGAATTCTGATATTTTATACTTTATTTCTAATATAAAAAATATTATTTTATTAAATAATGTAACCATGTTTTATTTAAAATTTGAAAATCTATCTATATAAAGATAAATTTATTGATTAATTATTTCATAGTATTTTGATACTAATATTTTATTATTTAGTTGATGAGAAATATTATTTAAGTGTTTAATTCATCATTTATCTTAATGGTTATTTTAATATTCCAAAGGCAAAATGAAAATTATAACAGCATTGATACTATTCTAAAAGTAAAGAATCAAATGGTCATATCATTTTAAAAATTATATAAATACCTCTAATTTACATCATTAATTATATATTAAATTTTTAATAAAGGATGTTTACAATTCATTTAAATAATTGAAATTATATTAGTAAGGTTTTATTTCTTTTTAAATGTTTTATTTATGAGAGGGATATTATTATTTGACCATAATCGTATTTATTTTCATGATACAATCATTTTATTTATTTTTTTATTATACAATTGTACTATTTTTAATATTATGTAGTGTATTTATACTTTGAATGTAATATTCTAAATCACTATATATAGACATTCAAGAGAATGTATCACCAGAGTTTTGTTGTACTACTACGTTAAAATAAAAAGAAATATATTGTAATATGAAATTTTATTATAGTAGAATCTATGGTCTTACATTCTCCCCCATTAAATAATTTAATCCTAATAAATTGGCATAAACAATAATCCATGAGTAATTCTGAGTAATATTTCTTCAGTTTTTACTCTAGATCCTGCATTACTTCTTCCAACTTATGAGTCCTCTAGAATAACATCACCAATTGAGTTTTCCAATTCTATAAAACTTTTTCTCTATTTTAAATAATACGAATGGTCTCTTCATCATAGGACTATTAATTTTATAGCTCTTTTTATTTAGTGGTGAGATTATGTGCTTATTATGGAATGTATTACCTTAACAATAACACATTAAAGGCATAAAATAAATTAAATATATTGGGTTTCATCACTAAACAATGAAGAAATAAAAATTATTTCTATAATATCAAATGGCTCAATGTACCTTTGACATAGCTTCAACTTCATACAATGTCTTATAACTCCCATCTATAGTGATTCCTTTTAGAGTACATGGTACTATAATTGAAACTCAATGTCCTTTATTTGATTATTTTCATAAAATTTATACATAATTTGAGATATTATGAAATGTTTTTGGATGGATCACAATTTTTTTATTGTCTACTCAAATAGTTTTAGACTAACTGTCTTTCATTCAACAAATTTTTTCAAGAATGTAGAATTAGGGAATCTTTTACCATAAAAATCTTTGTATGATTCCATTTGAATATTATAATAAATATTATTATTGTATATAAATTCCATTAGAGGTGTGTACTTTTAACAAGTACATTGAAAGTTGATTGAACATGACTTAGCACATCTCGAAGTGTTTGGATTGTCTATTCAGACTCTCCTTTAATCTAAATATGATATGTAGTGATAAAATTTGACTCAATGTTCAAATTTTTCAAATTATTTCTTCTTAATTTGATGTGAAATAGGGAACATGATTATATCTAACTAATATATGTGAAATATGAGTCCTAAAAAATAAATTAATATGAAGTCACACCACTCACTTGAGGGGTATACCTTAATTATTTATATAGAATATATAGACTTTTTATAGTGAGCCACGGTATCCCATAATTCATAACCCTTCTTCTATTTTTAAAAATTAAATTGAGAAATTATTTTATGATATTATCCCTCTTACAAAATTCTATATGTGTAGGTTTCATGAAAAAAATTTTATGTTATATATTATAAATTTTATATTAACATATCAAACAACATGACACATAGTTAATGGTTTCTTGCATCATGTTGTCCCACCAAAAGTGTTCTAAAAAATCCCTATATATCTAATTTTTTCTAGAGTGTATAGTGATATTTTTACTATTTAATTAATTCAAATAATTATATCATTAGCTCAAGTTATTATGGTTTTCAAAATCTATTCCCTAAATTAAAAACTCTTTCATCATAGATAATATAAATTGTCTTAAAATCTTTAACAAATTTAACATACTTTTATAGACCCTTATCATCCTATTAATACTTAATTGTCATATTTTATAATAATGTTTGGGAATTTATTTAGAAAAGGAATGATGTCTCCCCTTCCCTAATAATTTCCATTTGCATCTTTACAAAATCCATGAACATTTGATCCTTATCCATTCTCGTCATGAATAGAACTCCATGATCATTCCCACTTAAGGAATCTCCCCATTGTTTTCCTTCCTATTGTGTTATTACATTATAAATTCATAGACCTTCAGTAGTTCAGGATATCATCTTTTTTTCATGATGATATACTATGAAAATATATACTTCAAACACTTTTTATCCATACATATGACACATATTTCAAAATTAAAATAACATCTTCATATCATTATTTAAAATATTTTTTTCACATAATATATGTAATTACTTAGATAATTTTGTTCATGGGTCTTTAATTTCATAGATACATAAGCTAAAAATCTCCTAATTTTTATAATGATTCATCCCATTTCTTTTTTAGATGAAAAATGAATGTAAAAAGTCATTATTTCCATACCGGTGTAGTTAAAATTGGTTTTTTATTATTCAGTTCCTCAATTCTTCAATAAATTATTTACATTCCTTGAACTATGTCAATTTGATCACCTTTCAATCCAACTATATTAATTTTTTAGACAATAAGGGAAAAAATTCAACAAATTACTAGAGGTGAACAAAAAATCCAAGGATACTATATATTTCAATAAAATTCATTAGTATTTTCTATTCTTCATTAACTATGATATATGAATGGTTAATAAATATTCAATCCTTACATAAAAATTGTCATGAAACAAAACTTGTTTAAGAAAAAATTAACAATTAGAGAAAATTTCATATGACATTTTCTCTTGAAATATCTCTAGATCCTCTAAAATAAGTTTGATTATACAAATATATATTTAATAATTAAAAAAAACAATTCTCAAGATAATCCTTGAATACTCTATTAATCATATCCATAATTCATAATGGTGCTTTATTTATCCAAAAGGAAATACTATGAACTCACAATTTTTATATATCATAAAAATAATTTTGGTTGAATCTTTCTTCTTAAATGTTAACAGATGATAACCAAAACAAAATTCATTTTT
Organism: Viscum album; assembly: GCA_963277665.1. Taxonomy (NCBI): domain Eukaryota; kingdom Viridiplantae; phylum Streptophyta; class Magnoliopsida; order Santalales; family Viscaceae; genus Viscum; species Viscum album. The sequence continues at coordinate 119,819,360 of OY728162.1, read as the reverse complement.
TTGAGAAGTATTAAGACACTTGAATTTTATCAAATTGATCACCAATGCATGAAATTATTAATAGTAATGTAAATAATTTACCTATAATCTAGACACAACCTCATATACCCATCATTTTTCTTTATAAAAATAGTAGCTAATCCCCAACTGAGACAGCATAGTGTATCAATCCATTATAACACAACTCTTGTAGTAGATGCCATAATTACACCAATTACAATGGATAAATTCTATATGGTGGATTTAATATGGGATTTTCATTAGGGATAAGATCAATATAGAATTTATCTTCATAATTATGTGAATATCTATATAATTACTTAGTATGTACGTCAATGTAATATTTCAAAATAAATGAACATTTAGTTCTTAGAATATCATTCTATTTTATAGGTTGAATTTTATCTTCCACTTCTTTAATAATTTCATTAATATGAGTCTATGAAGGTTGTTCAAAACATTAATTTGGAAGGGAATTCACTACTCTAAAAACAAGAGATTATATGATTTCCTCACCGGTTATAATCACTTTCTCTAAATAGAAAATTATTACATTATACTTTGAGAGCCAAATCATCATAATAATTATTTCAATGTAAACCATTGGTATAAAGATCTAGTTTTTGAATAGATTACTTCCATACATTATGATAGAAACAACACAATTTTTTTCAATATTCTTTCAATTCATTATCTTAATTGAAAAATCATTCCTTATTGAATTATGGGTTGATTCAATGTTCATTGGAAACAATATTGATGTAAAAGAGTGCATAAATACAAAATCTAATAATATATTATCTAAATTTAAATTTGTTGTCAATGTACTATCTATAATATAATTTTCGGATTTGAATTTATGAAATAGTAGTTATATAATCCCGAACATTCTCCCATATCCACTTTTATGGAAGATTACCTTAACACTTATGTCATTGATTATAATAGTGACTCATCTATTTAAAAATAAATAATTGGAAATTTTTATAGTCTATTTTATATTTTCAGTGATGAGATTTATTGTGTTTATCCAAACACTTAAAACAAATTCCCAATCCCTTGATTCCTTCCTTATGGTGTTTCTTACTATAATTATTACATGTTGAAAACCCCACCCTTCCCTTTTTTTCATTTCCATAATTTTATCTGTAAAGTTACTATCCATTATATTCTTCTCATTATTTCCTTTTATAATATAAGACATCGATAAATAATTTTGATTATTGATTTCACTTTTCAACATATCCTCATATGGTGAAAAGGGTTTAAAGAAAAATACGAAGACTTATTTTTAATCTATAAAAGAAGTGACCAGTCATGTATTCAAGATTTCATACATAATCAATACCATTCCTTAATAGTCTTGAAAATTTAGCCTTATATTATTAAATATTTTCCTCTTCCTTTCAATATAAATTCATAATTTTCCTTTCTATATCAACTCGTTACTCTTGAGGAAAATATTTCCAAATAAATACATCCTTAATTAAATTTATTTTATCATTTTGATCTCTTCCACCTTATTATTTTTAATCAATGAACACCATTTGATTAAAATCTCATTTTAGATGGTACCCAAGAATAATAACCATATTATTTTTAGTATGTACCAAAGAACTCAATATATTTTCTATATATTTAATCCATTATTATTCCACTAATGAATTTTTGGTTCCATTAAAATATGGATGGTGTTATATCATGAAATAATCTAATGTTCTTGTTCCTTGCTAAGTAGAAAGAGGTTTTTCTATATGTTAATGGTTATTTTTCATGAGCAAAGTTCACTATCATTGTATAATGATAATTTATTCATCTACAACAGCAGTTTCTATTTTTTTCATAGTATGAAAATACCTATACTGATTACAGGTTTCAATATAGTTTTAAATAATTTAATTAGGTGACATTTTATAAATAATTCCTTTTAATAATTTTTTAGTGAATAAAACTATGAATTATGAATCATGATATATAATTAATATTAGTTTACTGTAAAATAATATTAAATATAGTATCTATTATTGAAAATTTTCAATATTTTTTATGTATTTTTAATAAATTAATGGTATATAAATTTTTTTCTAAATATAGTTCCTACAGTTTTGAAAGGCTAGATCTGATACCAAATATTAGAACCCCAACTATAGCTGGTCATTTTTTCTTTATTAAATTGTATTATTCTAGAATCAAAAGTTTTTTAGCCTCAGTTGATAAGATACATACTTGATCATTACATTACATTGGAATATAAAATATATCATAAAAATAGATAAATCTTCATTATTTATTCATTTTATATTCTTATATCACAAGTTTCCATCTTCAAAATTTCTTAGTGAAATGGGAAAAAAATATAAATGGGTGATCCTAGATAATTATTAAGTGTTAGTGTACAATTAATTCTAATATGGATTAAGTATGATAAACATAATATGGTAGGAATAAATGAAAAAAATAAATCACCTTGAACAAAATATAAAAAAATCATATCTAAAAAAACTTAAACAGATAATTACATAGATTATAATAATAGATATCACAATGATAGAATGAGTAATTTCAAACATCATAACTATACCATCAATGCCTTATCCGAAGACAAATACCTAAAGGGGTAGGAACACACCAAATATAATTTTTGGTCCAACTCATCACTTACTAGGTTCAATTCATTAATCAAATAAAAATAATAAATATATATGTATTATAATAAATAATGATTCATTTATGAACCTCATACATTAACATTATTACATAATATATAATTATATATAGTGAAATAATAGGAATATTCCTTATTAATGCTTCCCTAGTCAAGAAAATGGTACACTATTCTTAGTAGCCACTATTGAAACAGAATTATGAAATATCTAGTATTTATAATATATAGATTCAAAGGGTATGTAGTAAAGTAATTATAAATAAAAAAATTGAATCAGTGTAAATTATATATAATATTTCCTTGGGATAAATAATGTGTATATGGAAGGAAAAGACGATGAATAGAGAATAAGATTCAAAAAGAAAAGATTGATACAAAATTCCCCTTATGATTTTTAATGTATGGATTAAACATGAACATATGATATTAGGTGTAAAAATTCCTATAAATTGGTAAATAAAAAATTAATATTATATATTTATTATGAAATATTTGAAAAACTTTTGATTTGGTTTTAGAGAATAAGATAATCCCAAAGCAAATATAAACAGAGACCCCTTCAAAAATTTGGCCAGTACTGGAAAACTATATGTCAATGAAAAAACTGTTTATAACATCCAATAAAACACAAATATTTGATATATAATAGTTTGTTTTATAATATAATAAATAAAAAATCATTATAGGAGGAAAAAGTGAAAAATTAAAAGAGATGGAAAATGTTCACATATATTCTTTTAGAAGGATTTTCTTAAAATAAATTATTTAAAAATAAGTAAAAAAACAAGAATATCCCAAAAATAAAGGAAATAGAAATGAAATAAATTGATTTAAGAAGTTATGTAGATATAATTTATTGAAAACATAAGTGAATTAAAATGAAATAGTATGCATTAACTAAAATACATAGAGTAGAAGGTGACCCCTTACCTCACATCCCGACTCACTTGGACACTCTTGTAACCTCTAGTATTCTTAATTAAATATGATACATGAATAATTAAGAAAATTTATATTGTTTTTCCAAAAATAATAATCCATTTATTATCATATGTCATTCATTTATTATATTAGTTTACTTGCATCCGTTGTTTGGGGTTTTTTAGTTCGTAGTTCCAATATCAATTTAGTATAATGATGATAATAAGTTTTATTTTTTCAAATTTTCATAATATCTAAATGTTTCATTGTACTTTTATTCATGAAATTATAGTGGTATGAATGTTTTATGTTAATTATATAGTATAAAATGTATAAAAATTAACACATATTTATTAGTATGCTCATTTTAGGTAGTTCAAATGTATAAGATTTTTTTGGTTAATATCATTATTATAATTCAAATTTTATCTTTTCATAATATTTAACATTTTATTAATATTATATTTAATAATTAAATATATTTTACAAACAACCTATTTATTTTAGTAATAGTTGATTCATAACATCTTACATATAGGTTGTTTAAATTAGCCATGATGAAATGGATATTATAAAAAAGAACGAAATATATTTATCGAAACTATAAGAAAAAATAATTCATATTACAGTAGAATTATATTCTTAATTTCTTGATTTAATAATAGTTTATTAAATTTATAATTTGGAGGAAGAATAAATAAATAAACTAAATTTAAAGGCTTATAATTATAAGACATACTTTCCTCCTTGATATGGTTTCTTAAGCATACATTATAATGCATCTAAAAATGGTACTTTTATTTGAAATGGGATTTATAAACATGTCGAAGGGGGTTGGGAAAATATTTTTCCAGATCTTTTAGAATTCATCTATGTATTTCACTACTTATTAAAATTACAAAAACATCACCACTACTAAATTTTGAGATGATGAATCTAGAAATGAAATCCATTTCTATAACATAATTTTATAAACTATGTAATTTTAATATATAATTATATTATAAATATAATGTTGTATTAAAAAATATAAAATATTTTGACTAAAATGGTACACTTATACATAAATTATGTAAAATTGATTAAGTAATTGTTTCATAGTATTTTTATACTTATATTTACTTATATAATTAATGGTAAACATTATATTAATGGTTAATTATTTATTTATGATAATGGTGATTTTAATATTCTAGGGGATGGATTACTATTCTAATGGGTTGGTCACTATTATAATGGTCAAGTTACTATTATAGTGCTCATATATCTTATAGAAGTGTAGTTTCAAAAATCCTTTAAATACCTCTTATTTTTTTTATTCTTCATTCCCCCAATTTTCTCTCGAGGTTATTTATACTTTGTTTACAAAATTCTAATCATCTATATAATATTTTTTCCCCGTATTAATATAAACCTATCATTTCCAATTGTAGTTCATTATCTTCATAGTTAATATAGGGAACCTCACTTTTCAATCATTAGCATTTCATTACATATGATAAATACTTAAACATTTAAAAAATAGATGCCTGAATACCATAGTTGGTATAGTTCCTTTGGAAACATGGAAATATAAAAACTGGCACAAAAGTTAGCAACATTATCTCCCACTAGGTTCCTCACAACTAAAACCCTTCTTAGACACATCAAACATAATACATATCTTCATAACATGGGGAAGGAAAAAAAAGAGTGAGCTCAAATGCTCAGAAAAGGTAAACAAGGAAGACATGTATGCATAAACATGAGCCTTAGGGTATGAGAAGCCAACTAGCCCATACCCGAGTGGTAAGGACTCCTACTTGGCATCCAAGAGACCGAGGTTCAAAACTGGGTGGAGGCGAATTTCCGACCACCATAGCAGTATTGTAGTAGGTATTGTTTGGTACTGTATCCATCAGAACTATTCACTCGATTTGGGCCTTTGGGCCACTGGTTTGGGCCTTCGGGCCTCAAGGGCCTTTGGACCATGAAAGGCCTTCAGGCCATAGGGACTTCGGGCCACAAAGACCATAGAGTACCCCAGTTCACACAAATCAATCCCTATAAGGCGATCAGAGCAACAAGAGTAGCAGTCACCATAAAAAGAGCTAACCAAATTGAAATAATGAGAGGGTATGGAAACCGCCATTGGGACTAGGCACCGTGCAACTTTGTATGGGGAAATGCTAGATGATCTGCAAAGCAAGGTGGGGAGCTAGGCAGTCAATGATGCAGAATCTGGGGAGGGGAATTTCTAGTGGGTTGGGCCTATGGGTCATGTATTGGGCCGAGTATGCCTCTGGGCCTTCGGGTCATGTATTGCATGTCATGTTGGGCCATGTGCCTTGGGCCTAAGGGTCATGTACAGGTTCCCCTTCAACCCTTAAAATGGGTATTATCCATAATAAAATAAAAAAATACCTTCTGGACATTCGGGTAAGGGTATGAGAACATGATCATGAAAATAGATGATCATAGCATACATATCAAAGATCATATACACAAATGATGGAATAAATCTTAACAGTTCATGAGACATGAATCAAAAGGAAGTAAATAACATAATCCATGAAAGCATAACATATGAGTAAGTCATTGAATTGTGGAACCACATAAGAATATTCTTATTTCCAAAGTATCCAAGACATGAATTCCAAGACCATCTTATTAGACAAAGTCCTTTACTGAACAGGGTGAACCCCTACTCCATCCCTGTATTACTGAACCAAGTAAACCCTCGTTCCAACCCTTTATTACAGAACTAAGCAAACCCTTGTTCCATCCTTATCTTATAGAATAGATTAAACCCTCACTCCATCCCTATATTACTGAACTGAGTGAACCCTCATTCTAGCACTATATATCTCATGATATATTTATCTTTACCCAATGCATTAGAGGGAGATATATATGTCTCACCCGTCATATAATGAAATCATACATACATGTGACACAAGATCATAAATGAACATATAACAACCCATGAAATGAAATGGATATCCAAACATGTAAAAATATCATAACCTATGGAATGAAACATGTTTCGTAATCATTTCATCATAAACATAACCTGTGAAAAGAGGTGGGTTTCAAAAGCATATAACCCATGAATGAGAAACTGGATTCATAAACATCATGCCATCAAATAATAATACATTCAGAGAAATAATATGAATAGAAACATTGAATAATTTCTCCATAAAGGAATGAGAAACACCAATGGATGTTATCTTAAAAGGGAGATAATTTTTAAAGGTATTTTAAAGATATTTAGTAAGGAAAAATATTATTTCTTCTTAAAAAATTGATTTTTAAAACAAAAAACCTTTTGAATTTTTTTCTTTTAATGTAGAAATAAAAAATAAAAAATTATTCTTTGAAAATAATAAAACATTTTTAAAACAATATTTCATTGAAAATGATCTTTATGGATCTTTTGAAGACATTTTTAAAACATGGTTTTTTAAAAACAGTGGATTTCTGACGGAAGTGAGAGATAGTGTGATTTTATTAAAAACATCATATTAAGTACCAAATAGTGTAAAATGGTACTTAAAAGGATTATATCATGTATAAACAGAGGATAAGGAAACTCATGAATATTCTTGATATATTATTCAATGTAATCATAAATAGAAAAAATCTCAAAAAACGATAAGATTATCTCAATAAACTCTTATAACTTGGTTACATGGGATCATACTCTCCATGTAAGAAAATGAAATCAAATGAAGATTTAGATATCATGAAAATAATGAGATTCATGATATAAATTGTATAATTTAAGTATATAAACCTTGATGAATAGTTTAGGTTCATAACAAAACATGAGTCTCAAAGAAGGAAAATTGAGACAAAAAAAATTTACCAATTTGGTAACTTTTGAAAGTAAAACCCCATGAAAGAAGGATCATAGAATTGATATGTGAATAACCATAAATTTATTTATAATATATATATACTTCAATCATGATATGTACGTACAACACAAAAAAGGAAAGAGTGGTGATCATAACATGAATCTCCCAGAAATTAAAAGTGAGATGAAATCCCCCTTACCTTGTGTCTTTACTCTCTCCGTACACATACAAGATTCCAGTAAGATAAATATAAGTTTAATAAAAATATATTAAATAATCATATTCCTATAAATAATACCATATATGGTTCTATTATGACCTTATATTACCTTCTTGAAAATGATCCTATGTTAAAGTTTCACTTCTATTATTCATTAGCTTTGTTCTTCGCATCTGTATTAATTTGTTATAGCATTTGTCCTTATAATTATATCATAATTTAACAATGTTAAATAGAATATAAATATAAGTTATATACTATATTTTTATTACAATAATTTATTTTATATTGACGTACTAAATGGAATATACCATTCATGGATATGGTAATTCATTCGTATACATGAACGAAGTTTCTGTATTTATTGTCATATTGAAAGAAAGTATGTCAATGAAATATGTATATATATGTATATATATGTATATATATATGTATATATATGTATATATATGTATATATATGTATATATATATTTATATATATGTATATATATGTATATATCATTATTACAGTATCATGTCTATGTCATATATATTATAAAATTTCATTAATCCCATCCTTAATAAATTCCATGTGGTCTATGAATGAATCAAATCACTTTGAGGGTGCAACAATCCACACTTCTTCAAACAAGATTATCGTTTTAACACAAAATAGATGGTAAAAATATGTGTGTTTTAAAAGGAATATAAATGATTAAATATATAATAAATACAATATATTACATATATTAATATAGTGTTTATCATAATGTCCATCATTATTGGTGGTAAAGGAGTAACGAAAAATCATCATTTCGTGAGGCTGTAGTTTGCTGAACACAAAAACAATATGATCAGCATCCATTAGATGGAAATTTGTGTAAGTGTAGGTCAGAAACATTGAATAAGAAAAATCCTATTATATGTTGTATAATGGTGTTTTCGCACATGAAGGTAATAAGGAGAGTGGAGTGGGGGAGAAGGAAAATAAATGAAAGGAGCTTGAAAGAAGACATTACTTCTAAATTGGGTAACTCCTTTGGTTTTGTTCCAAAAGGTTTTCTTAAGAGTGTTTCTGACAAAAGGGAGGATTCAATGTATAAAAGATAATTTTTGGGTGGCAACTTGGGAAGATCATAGATGAACTTAAGAGACTTTAGAGGTGTGAGGAATGGGTATAGGTGGTGGCCTTTTATAGGAAAGGAAAATGGATAAAATTGAATTTGTAGAAACAAATTATGTGTACACATGTTCTTTCCTAAAAAGAGTCTCACCAAACAAAAATAACTAAAAAATAGAAATTTTATGGATGAAATATGGATATAAAATGGGTGTTGGAGAAGTGTATATTTTATTTGGGACCTTAATTTAAATATTTAGTTCCAAATTAATATTAATTTGGCCTTAATTGTTGCGATTAATTTTAATCACTTTTACAAATAATTTTGGTCAAAAAATAACATGGCCTTATTATAATCCGAATATTAGACTGAATATAATTGATTATTTCAGGTTTTTGAAATTCCAATCATAAAAGTAAAAAAATTAATATTAGTGTTTAACACACAGACAGGACAAAATAACAGGTTTTTAAAGTAGAAAAATACTCAAAATATTATTAAGATTTTATATTAGGTTTCAATATGAAATTGATTCAAATGAATGTAATTTTATTAATAGATATAATATTCATCTAATTTGAATTAAAAATATATTTATAATATAATTTAGTATTAATAATTAATTATAAAAAATCAATATTTTAACTAAAAAGTAGTATTTTTCAGTATTCATAAAAAAATACGTTTCTTAAAAAAATCCCGAAAATTCACCCTAATAAAATTTTGATGTTATGAATTAAAAAAATGATGTATACATTATCCAATTAAAATTTTAATGTGCCTAATTTTTTTTCATTTTTAAAAGGATTTCATTCAATAATTCTGTTTTAAACGTAAAAAAGACTTTTCCAAAAATCATATCTTTTATTATCAATATGTATTATTTATATATAACCATTATAAAATTTTTTTGAAAAGTAGTTATTACAATTCAAATAAGTAATTTTAACCACGAGGTTATAATTTTCTTATTTAAATAATTACAACAATAAAAGGATATATTTTTTTAGAAACTCTGTATTGTGTGTATTGTATACCAAGTCGGTGTTGTGTGAAACGTATGACAAGATGGTGTAGTGTGTTAAAGGAATATTTTAATAGTTTATTACAAGATATGAATGAAAATTTAAATTTATTAAATAAATAAGGCCCTAAAAACTTAGGGTGTAACATTCTACACCCCGTTAAAAGAAATTTATCCCGAGAAATTTGTCACTCAAGTAAAAACATGTGAGGATACTTCTACCTCAGCATATCCTCAAGTTTCCATAGAGCTTCCTCTAATTGTAGATTTTTCTACAAAACATTGACAAGGTGATTGGTCTTGTTTCCTAGAAATTTCTCTGATTGGTCTATAATATCAACATGTTTCTCCTCATAAAAATTATCCTACTCCAGTAGCATGACCTACACGTTCATTAAATGTGAAGGGTTAGGTATGTACTTCCTCACAAGAAATACACGGAAAAAATATTGAACTTGGCAGAGATTTGGAGAAAGTTCCAAGTGATAGGCTACCATACCAATATAATAAATAATTTCAAAGGGACCGATATACCTAGGGCTTAATTTCCCCTTCTAAATCTCATATCATTATTCTAGGGTGACATTTGAAAAAAAAAAATTTGTTAACTTCAAATTACAGATCATGCTGACAGTTATCAGCATAATGTTTCTGTCGGCTTTGAGCAGCCATGTTATGTTGCTGAATTGTTCTAACATTCTTGACCATTTTTTCAGTGATCTCAATCCCTAATAGCTTTCTTTCTCCAACCTCATCGCAACATGTTAAAGCTCTACATTTCATCCCATATTGGGATTCACAAGGTGTCTTCTAAATGCACGAGTGAAATCAATTTTTATAGGAAAACTCAACTAGAGGAAGGTTTTGATCCCAACCTCCTTTGAAATCTAGATAGAAAGATCTCAAAATATCCGCTAGGGTTTGAATTTTTCTTTCATACTGACCATCTATTTTAGGATGATAAGGAGGGATGAAACCGAATTATGTATCATGTGATTCCTGAAGACTTTAAAAGGAATTAGAGGTAAACCTTGGATCCGGATATGATACAATAGAATTTGGTACTCCATGCAACCTTTCTACTTCATTATTGTAAATTCACTCAAGGTGATCAACAAGGAAATATTATCCGATAGTAATGAAGTGTGCTTACTTAGTCAGGTGATTGACTACAACCCATATATAATAAAAACCATAAGAGGTTTTGTGTAGTCTAATGTCAACATCTATAGTGATGTTCTCCCATTTCCATTCTGGTATGACTAATGGATGCAAAATCCCTTTATAATTTTTTCTCTCAGCCATAACTTTCTGGAATACCAATCACCGAGATATAAACTCTGTGATATCTCTCTGCATGCAATCCTACCAGAAGTTTTCATTCATGACCCTATACATCTTCATGCAACCATGGTTAACAGTGAATGAAAGCCTATGAGCTTCTCTAACAAATCCTTTATCAAATCTAGTGTTGAAGGAACACATACATGGTTCCTGAACTATATCATTCCATCTTGATCATGTTTAATCATAAGAACATTTGCAACCTTCTTTTTCAGCTCCTCATTTTCCTTCCATGCCTCCTTAATCTTCACTTGGAAAGAGGGATGATCATTCATTTGAGAAAGATAATATTTCCCCTTCTATTAGGATTTATATATCCAACCTTTGAAAATATAGAAATATTAGATCCTTTGTAATCCTCTTCATGGATATGCTAGAATGATCCTTTCGACTCAGAGCATCGACCACCTTGTTCGCTTTCCCAGGGTGGTTATGTATTGAGCAGTCATAATACTTTATCAACTCTAACCATCTTCTATGGTGCATGTTCAACTCCTTCAGTGTGAATATATATTTCACAATTTTATGCTCATAATATATATAACACTTTTCACCATAAAAATAATTCGTCTATATCTTTATTTCGAAGAATACCACTGATAAATCCAAATAATTATTTGGGTAATTTTTCTCAGGAATTTTTAACTGTCATGAGTAATAGGATATAATCATGTTATTTTTCATAAGAACACATCCCAATCCCTTCTTGGATGCATCACTATAGATTACAATCACTTCTCCACTACACGGTAATGTAAGCATAGGTGCACCGACCAGCCTTCTCTTCAATTCTTTGATGTTTTCCTCACATTCATCTTTCCAAATGAACTTCACACCATTTTGAGTTAGCTTGGTCAGAAGATAATATAGTCGTGAGAAACTATCCAAAAAATGTCGATAATATCTAGCTAAACCAAGAAATCCATAGATCTCATTCACCATAGTTGTTCAAAGATATCTTTCATTAGCCTATATCGTTTAAGGATTTATAACTCTTCCATCTGTTAAGATTATGTGACCCAAAAATGAAACCTTTTTTCTCCAAAATTCACACTTTTCAAATTTTTCATACTACTCCTCCATCCTTAGGGACTTCACTAAAATTCTCAAGTCATATTCATTCTCTTCCTTGTTCATTGAATATATAAGAATATCATTTATAAAGACTACCACAAACATATCGAGGTAATATATAAAGATAATATTCATTAAATCCATGAAGATAATAGGGGAATTAGTGAGACCACAAGGAATAACTATATATTCCTAGAGACCATACCTTTAATGGAATGCCATATTCAGTATATCCTCCTTCTTGACCTTCAATTGATGATATCAAAAATGAAGCTCAATCATGGAAAAGTATTGAGATCCATGCCGTTGATCAAACAAGTCATAAATACGGGGAAGGGGATTCTTGTTCTTGATTGTGATCTTGTTCAAATCCCGATTATCAATGTAGAGTCAAATTGATACATCTTTATTCTTCACAAAAACAATTGGTACACCAAAAAGTGACACACTTGTCCTAATGAAGCCCTAATAAATGATTTCTTGGATTTTCATCTTCAATTCCGGCAAATCAATAGGGACCATTCTATTAGAAGACTTTGAAATTGGTGTGGACCTAGGTATATGTTCTATTGAGGCCTAAAATTCATTTTTGTGTGGAATACTATGAAAATATTCTGGAAAGACATCTGTAAAATCGTGAACAAAAATCATATCATCGATGTTGATAGTCTCCAAAACCATTTGAGATAAACAAAAATTTTGAATGGGAATTAAAACCCATACAATGGATATAATATCTAGAAGATGCTAAAACTTATCATCACACTGATGGATGATCATAAGAGGGTTTAAAATAATGAACATAACTTCCCTTCCTTGAACATTTATGTTGGATTTATGTATAGAAATCCAATGCATGCCTCATATGACCTAGAAGTCGACCAAAGTAAGAATGACTTGATTTACAAGAAGCACATTCCCCCAAACATCAACTGGAGAGGAATCATAAAATTGAGATGAAATCATCGTACCATTAGGGGTTTTCACTTATAATCCCACCTATAATTGTTTTTGAGGAATCTTAACACCCTTATAAAAAAATTTCGATATGAATGTGTGGGTAGATTCAGAATCAAATATGAAATTAGAAGTTCTAGATTGGATTGTAAGTGTACCTTTGAACAAATTTTTATCTCACCCCTCATCATATATAGCTATTTCATGATATTTCCCCTTATACCATGGCTTATGAGGTTTGTAACATCGACCATCATCACCAACCCATGGGTTTGGGAAATGGTTAGCAAAATTTCCATTCTCCTTACACTTGTAGCACTGGATAGTTGGAGGCAAATTCTATGTGGATTTTTCTCTATTAGCATTTGGGAAAAAATTCATCACATCCCATCAAAAATCAATTTCCCTATGGCCTTCCCTTCCACACTTAAAACATTTATTATACATGCTAAGGAAATTTTTTCCATGATTTTTCCCACACATAGATCATAATTGAATGTTTGTATTCTTTTCTACGTGGTTTATAGGGTTTACTTTGAACTCCATCTTCCTATTCTTATCAAATACATGAGATTGATATGTTACTCTCATATATATTTAAACCTTGATTTCACAATGCTCAATCTCTTCATAGATACAAAAGTCTCTTATAGTCAACACCCTTCTCAGACATGGATTTAAACCACCAAATAACCAATCAACATTATTTTTGGGTTGCATGATAATTCAGGAAGCGTACCTCACAAGTCTTGTGGAACAATCCTCGTAGGTACCAATAGACTCATAATCCCTTTGATTTAACTCAATGATATATTTCTCCATCTTGGTATAAATAATTTTAGGAACGTACTTATTGAAAAATAACTTCCTAAACTCATACCAAACAAAGGATTAAATATCATCATGTTGCCTCATACTCTTGATTATATACCACCACTAATCTTATTCTCCATCTAATCAATAAACATCCAGAATTAATTTGTCATGCTCTGAACACTGAAGAAGGAAGAATGAGTTTTTAGTGGTATCGATCCATTCTTCAGAAACAAGTGGATCAGAAGACCCTATAAAAGATGGTGGATTTTGCCTAATGGAAGACTCAATAGAATGTTGTTCCCTCCTTTTCTCATTTCGATTTCCACCATGATTCATATCAGGAGAAATCTAGGTGAGCATAAGAACAAGATTCTACATTCTATCTCCCATAGCATTTGGTTTCTCAGGAGGTAAATCATTGCATTGTCCATTGTAATCTCCATTAACACAGTTCCTTTAGTTTCTAGCCATTGACTGAAACCAAAAGCATAGAGTAAGGAATACTTATCATAATGAGGAACTACATAATCATGAAAAACTAGTTATAAGATTTCTAACTTATGAAATTTTACTTAATCTATGAAACCTTAGGTTTATTCTAGGTTATTCATAACTATAATATATTTAAATTATTTATAATGGTTCATGAAGTGTTTTTGAATTCCCAAAGCATATCCATTAGCAGTGTCAAACTAGGTGTGAAACAAGGCTTGTTTCCATATACGAGTTTACCCTGAGTCAAGACCATAATATATTTTCAGATTTGTTAACCCTAAGTACCTTTGTGCTAGATCCACATCCAAATGTTGTGTCTAGACAAGGATGTATTTCTAGGAAACTAGTCCCTCTATCCTTCACAAAAATTCCATGAAATTTTCTTATATTTTTTGGTCCTCACACTTATCCATAAATTTTTTTTGTAGGGTTCTCACTATGGTTTTCTCATCCTAGGTTCAAATGTTTAAGTATAACTTTTCTCAGATACCAACTATAGAGGCCCTTTATTTTGAAAAATTAACATTTCATTACATATGAGAAATACTTAAACATTATAAAAATAGATGCCCAAAGACCATAGTTGGTATAGTGCCTTTTGGAAACATGGAAATCTAAACACTCATACATAAGTTAGCTACATTATCTCCCACTATGTTTTTGTGACTAGCACCCTTATTAGACACATAAAACATATTCATATCTTTATAATATAGGGAAGGAAACAAAAAAATTGGTGATCTCAAATGATTAGTAAGGGTAAAAAGGGAGAAATGTAAGTATAAACACGAGAATAAGGGTATGATAACCTGATAATGAAAATAGAATAACATTCCCTTCATATCAAGGAACATCTATATGTTCAAGGCATGAAGCTTGGCAGTTCGTGAGACATGAATAAAAAAAAGTAATTGACATAATCCATGAAAGCATAACATAGGATTAAGACATGGAATTGTGGCAACACATATGTATATATTGATTTTCATAGTATTGGAGGAATCAATACTAAGACCATAATAGTGTACAAATTCCTTTACTGAACTGGGTGAACCCCCATTCAAACCCAGAATTACTAAACCAAGTAAACCCTCATTCCCACCTTGAATTACTGAATCGAGTAAACCCTCTTTACAACCCTATAACACTAAACTATGTAAACCCTTATTCCGACCCTTTATTATTGAACCAAGTAAACTCCATTATATTCCTATCTATCTCATGACATATAAATCATTACCCCATGCATTGGAAGGAGATATAGGTCCCACCAGTCACAATTAAATCCTACATAAATCTCCCACAAGATAATAAATGAGCATATCATAACCCATGAAATTAAATGGTTATCATAAATATGTAAAAATATCATAATCTTTTGTAAGAGACATATTTCATAATCATTTCATCATAAAAAACGAGTGAGAAAAGCGGGTTTCAAAAGCATATAACTCGTGAATGAGAAATGGGCTTCATAAACATGATGAATTAAAATAATAATCCTTTTAGATAATGAATATGACTGGAAACATTGAATAATTTCCCCATAAAGGAATTAGAAACGCAAATATATGTTATTTTATATGGGAAATAATTTTTAAAGGTCATTTAAAAACATTTCAAGAAGAAAATATGTTTTCTCCTTCGAACAATTGTTTTTATAACATAAAATCTTTTGAAAATATTTTTCTTTGAAGATAGATTGGAAAAAATATAAAGTAAGATTTAAAACCTATAAAAAATTTCTAAATTCATTTTTCCTTGAAAATGATCTTCATGGATATTTTGAAAACATTTTTGAAAACATGGTTTTTTGAATACAACGGATTTCTGACCAAAGAGAGCGACAACATTATTTTATTAACAACATTATCTTAAGTTACAAATAGTAAATAAAATGGTACTAAAAAATGAGGATATCATGAGTAAAAATATGAGTAGTAAACTCAGGGATATTCTTTAGGTATTTCATTAAAGGAATCATAAACATAAACTATCTCAAAAAATGATAAGATTGTCTCAATAAACTCTTTTAACTTGGTTACATGGGATCATACTCTCCATGTAAGAAAAGGAAATTACATGAACTTTATATATAATTAAAATAAGTATATTCATGATATAATATGTAAAATTGAACAATATATACCTTTTAAAAGAGTTTATGTGTATAACAAAACATGAGTCTTAAAGAAGGCAATCTGAGACAAAACTACTTTACCGATTTGGTAACTTCTAAAAGTTAAACCCCATGAAAGAAGGATCATAGAATAGATATGAGAATACTAATAAATTTATGTATAATATATATATAATTAAATCATCTTCAGTACATAAAACACACAAAAGGAAATAGTGGTGATCATAACACGAATCTCAAAAAAATTAAAATTGATATGAAATTCCCCTTACCTTGTGTCTCGAATCTCTCTATACTTATAAAAGCCTCTTGTATAATAAATATATGTTTATTATAAATAATTTAAATAAATTTATTGTTATAAATATTACCATATCTGTTTTTATTATGACTTTAAAATTACCATCTTGTTAATGATCCTATGATAAAGATTCACTCCGGGTAATCATTTGCTTTGTTCTTCGCATGTGTCTTAATTTGTTATAGCGTTGGTCCTTATACATATATCCTGATTCCAGAATGCAGAATATTATATAAATATCAGGTATATAAATTATATGTATATTATAATAATATATTGGAGAATGAATTATGAAATGTAATACATAGTTCATGGAGATGGTAAGTCATTCGCACGCATAAACGATGTTTCCATTTTTATTATCGTTTTGAAAGAAAGTATGTTAATGAAATACACCGTTCATGGTGTGTGAATGAATCACATATCTTTTATGGGGCAGTTGTCCACACTACCTCAAACAAGATTATTGTATTAACAAAAATGGAAGGTAAGAATATTTGTTTTTTGAAAGGAATAAAGAATATTAAATAATTAATAAATATAATATATAATATATATAAGTATAGTTTCCATCATAATGTCTACCATGATTGGTGGTATAGGAGAAATGGACAATCATCGTTTCATGTGGCAGTAGTTCTTCAAACACAGAAACAATATGTTCAACATCAATTAGATGGAGGTGTGTGTAAGTATAGGTCAGAAATTATTCATTACAATATCCTAGTATATTAAGGATTCTGTTTTTTCACAAAATATGGTAATAAATATATTTGATGGGTGGAGAAGGAAAATAAAGGAAAGGAACTTGAAAGAAGACTTTACCTCTAAATTAGGTAACTCATTTATGTTTATGCCAAAAATAATTCCTTGAGAGGGTTTCTTCCAAAAGGGAGGATTAAAAGTTGAAGGGTGAATTATTTAAAGGAAATTTGGTTAGATCTTGGACAAAATTAAGAGTCTTGAGAGGTTTGAGGAATGGGAAGAAGTGGTGGCCTTTTATGGGGAAGAAAAATGACTCACATGGAATGTTTAGAAACCAATTAGGTGTACTCATGTTATTACCTAAAAAAAGTCTTAGAAAACCAAAAAAACTCAAAAATGGAATTTTTATGGACTAGATATAGACAAAAAATGGGTTTTGGACAAGTTTATATGTCCTTTGGGACTTTAATTTTATGGTTTAGTCCCAAATTAACATTAATTTGGTCTTAATTATTGTTGTTAATTTTATTCACTTTTACGAATAATTTTGGTAAAAAATTAACATGGTATCATTAGAATCTTAATATTAGACCAAATAAAATGGTTTATGTAATATTTTTCAAATTCCAATCATAGATGAGGAAAAATTAAGATTAGGGTTAATCTCGCAGACAGGGCGAAATAATGAGTTTTTAAAGTAGAAAAATAATCAAAAGTTTGTTAAGGTTTTATATTCAGTTTCAAAGTGAAATTGATTCTACGGAATGTCATTCTATACATATATGTAATAGTAAAAAAAATTTACGTTTAAAAATATTTATAATATCATTTATCATTAATAATTAATTAGAGAAAAGGCATTTGTATTCTAAAAAGGTGTATTTTTCACTATTGATCATAAAATGATGTTTCTCAGAAAAATCTCAAAATTTCACCCTAAGATAATTTATACATTCTGAATTTATAAAGAAAGATTTTTTTTGTCAAATTCAATTTAAAAATGTGTCTAAAATTATTTGCCTTATTATAAGCATTTCATTTGAGAAAACGATGTTTTTAAACAAAAAAGGGACTTTACAAAAAATTATATCTTTTATTACCAATGTGTTTTATTTATATAAAACAATTATAAAAATATTTTAGAAGTAGTTATAACTATTCATATTAATAAATTTAACTGCTTGATTATAATTATCTTATTTAAATAATTTAAAAAAGATATTTCATAGAATCTCGTTGACGGGTGTATCATACGACAAGTCAGTGTTGCATGGAACGTATGGAAAGTTAGTATTGTGTGTGAAAGGAATCATTGACTTAGTTCATTTCAAGGCATAAATTAAAATTAAAATTTATTCGAAAAAATAGGTCCATAAAAACTCAAGGTGTTACATTTCATGCCATTCCCCTTTGGATGTACCAAGACAAAGGTCCTGAATTCACCCTCTGAAGATGAATGGGTAAAATAATGCCTCCCCACACTACCAGGAATTGTTGAGGTAGATAAATCAGATGTTAGTAAAATTACTATAGAAACCCAAAACGAATTTAACTAAACATCCTGTCTCAAAGGAGATTTTCGAGGAATCCTAACCACTCGAACACCACCATTTGAAAAAAAAAATTGGGTGAGGCCAATTCCCATTAGGTGAACAAAACTCTCCAAGATACCTAGAGTGGAGAATCCTAGTTTTAAATGAAGTGACCAGGAATGGGTTTTACCATTGAGATTGGGGTGAATCAATTGTACCTATTTTACAGTCACTTTCTTGTAATAAACATATGGGAATTTTTCGAGTCCCAATTACTAAAATATATAATATCACCATTACTCAAATTAAATTGAAAGGTATATAAACAAAAGGAAGAAAATATCTTTATATGGTTCACCTCCAAGAGAGGTGACCACTCCCTAATTGTGGTATAGTTAATATTAAGACATATATTCTCCACATGAATCAATTATCAATTACAAGTGGGTTGTGTAAGTATCCTCATTAACCTAGATGTTTTTCAAAACAGATTTTTTCACTAAAATTTTTATACTCATTCCCATTAGTTACAAGAAAATACCATTGCAAAAATGAGTACAACCACTTTGAATTTAATATTCTTCAACAAAAAACACTAAGCAAACTTTGAGAAACTAAACTATAATTTCAAAACAATTCAATTTAGTGAACATAATAATTCATAACCTTGATTATTAAATGTTATATTTTAGAAAAAATCAACCTCAAAGTCTATTATATCCAAATAATTATCTTTTCAATATCAGTATGATACATTAATTTCCATAAAATATTTTTTAGTGTATCAATTTCTAAAAATCAAACATCTAGTGACTCAAATTAATAAACCTCTGTGGATGGTACTTTAGATTATATTCCATGAAACACCATGTTATCATAAATTTATTCTTTCAATAATAGTTCACTATTTGTTTTTTGAAAAAAATAGTTTCATGTAGATGAACTTGTTTCATAAAAGGAATCATCTTACACAAGTCTTGATATATAGTGATTAACACCTCACAAGATCTTTTATAATTTTCAACTACTTCTAATTATGGGGTTAGATTTTATTTAATTACAAATTAAATACTATTCATAACCATTTCAATCTTTTAGAAATTATCTCCTTTCATCATGAATATATCTCAGTTCATGCAAGTCATATTATATGACACCTTACATTCATTAAACATCTCTTCTATGGAACTTAACTTTCCATGAATTTATCTTCTATGTAGTTCATGGATTCCTACTCCCATAACATCCATGATTTTTTTAGGCATAGTTTTAAATGAAAAAATATCATTCATTTATTGCCATATTGACTTGAAACATTCACTTCCAGAATATAAATTTTTCAAGAAACTCACCTTAACCATATAAAATATTATAGACTTTATTTTAGTTTAAATTACTCTGAGTGAAACCTTGACTTTTATTTCTTTTTATTCCTATATATTTCATACCTTCACACTTCTCAAACATCTATAAAATATAGATTATGATGTACTTATTCTTCAAAACTCATCTTAATAACTTTTGATCATTGTAACATCCAATAAAATTTATCTATAATCATCTCTATATTTTCCTTGTTATAATTTATTATCATATTAACTTTTAAATATGTTCATCATTTTAAGATTCATAATATATTACTTCCGACTCACCATCAACAACTATAACTTATATTTTTTTAGCTGCTATATTTTCCATTCATACATCTTTAAGATATATGTTATGATTTTTATAATTTTATCAACTAAAATCATCTTTAATTAAAAATAATTATTTAAAAAATCGTGATATAATATCTATTTAAAGTATATCATATAACTGTACAACTTGATTTATTATAAAACAAAATATTTTTCCAAACATCTAGAACATGAGTATCTTATGGTCATAGAGGCTAAAAACAAAAATTTATGACTTTTGGATTGAATATTATGGAACATACAACTTCATCTTTAGTTACGACTCAAAAACATTATTCCTCACAGGGTTAAAAAGAAATAGATCACATTAAACAATTCCAATCCATGTATTCTTAAATATCTCACTTAATATTTTTTGTTAAGTCCAATAACTATTAACTCATAAAATTTCAACTTCCCATAAAACCAGATACATTATAAATGAGGAGTTTCCTAAAACTACATTGGGGGATAATGAAATTATTTGAAAGAGTTTTATCCCTAAGATATAAATTAATTTTTTCCAGGTTATTTGGATGTACTATCCTAACTTTTCTCCCCCCTTTTATAGTAAACACATCATGAAATTAAAAAATGATAAAGAAATAGTTTTGAATATCTATATCCATCTACATTAGAAATAAAATACAATTAATTTTGGGGATTTCAATCCACACAAACTTAAGTGAGAGGGAAAGGATAAACTTGAAGAATCGACTTGATTCATCAAATATTTCTCTTCAGAATTATTTCCTAAATATATCAGTAATAAGATATTTGGTGGTGATATATTATCACATAACAACTATATTATCCACATTTTATTTTATTATGTGGTATAGATTTCAATAATTTGGATATTACCTATTGAAAACGATACATGACCAGCAATATGACGCACTAAATATCACAATAAATTCTCAATAACTTCTCAATTTTTACCTTCATGCATTCCAGCTACACTTTCATCCAATTTATTTGTATACCATCATGTGTTTTTACATCATATTTATCCTCCACTATACCCCAAGATAATAAAATCTATTTCTTATCATTTAATCTCACATATTTCCAATAGAAAAGGAAGTTCCAACTAATGTATAATGTTTATCTTCACAATTTCCATACCAATCATCATCAAGGATATGTAGTATACTCACTTCATTACATCTTCTATACATCAAACTGTATCTCAATATTTCCTTAATATATTTGAGAATTTATAGTATCCAACATGTTTTATTCCTTATAATTTCGAAAATATTTGGAACACTAAGTCAGGGAGTATAAAATATTTGGTATTGATGTTGTAAGAAAAAAAACGGATTCTAATAATAATCCTAAATTCCTTCCAATTGACCATTTCCTAATTCATATTTGATTAATATCATACCAGATGTTATGAATGCTGAGATATCATTAGACTCATTCATTCCAATTTTCATTAACAATTATACGGAATATTTTTTCATGGATAAAATATGTATTTATATTTTTGTATAACTTGTTATCACATAATATATATATTCTCTCCCAACATTGACATCTCAAAATACGTATTCATCAGTTTTGAAAATTCATTACAAGAATAATATTTGTAACCTACAAAAATTATTTCATGAACATAAACTGTTACAATTATAGTACATGTATCCACCTACTTCACATATAATATGTTGTTAAATTTTCCTTTATAAAAGTTCAACTAATTCATGAAAAAATATAGTTTAGAGTACTAGGCTCTAGGAGCAAAATTCTATCCATAAAATTATTTCTCTAATTTTCACACCATAATTTTATCACTATCCAGTATAAATCAATACATTTTCACAAAACAAACTTCTTATTTAGGATATTTATTTAATAATAAATGCTTCACATACATGTGATAAACATTATAGTACTTATATGCTATAACTTTTAGAAACATTATGATATATTATTGTCTTAAAAAAAGTATAAAATTTTAATCAAATTAAACACCTTCCACCAATGAGTAACCTTTGAAAACTATTATTCCATTGTTCCTCGAGTTATCACCTTTTTATTAAGCTTAATTTTGAAAACACACACGATTCTTATAACATTAATTCCTTTAGGCATAGGAACAATATACCTTATGTCATTTTTCCTAATCTAATCTATATTTTCTTTCATAAAATTTATCCAACCATTATATTATATAGCTCTATAAACTGATTGTGGTTCAACCTATAAACTAAGATCCATTTAATATTCATGACTTGGTCTTACGTTTGTCTATACTAAAGCCTCCTGATTTCCAATTATTTTTATGGTCTAATTTTCTTCTTATTTATTTAATGGTTCAATTTCTTATATCTAATATATTTATCCTCACCACTAGTCTAATATAACTCAATATCAAAGTCTTTATGTTCATTTTCAGTTTCTTCTTCATTCTCTCTATCAAAAATTTTTAGTTTGTTTACTTTATTATTTCAAAAAATATACTTCAATAACTACATATAAATTTGGTAGATTTTCAATAATCAACATTTCATTACAATCCACTAACATTTTTATTATTTTTATTCTTTTATTTTTAACTGGTAAAACTATATTGATACACCATATAGATCCCTTCTTCATCTTTCACGCAAAAATTTCAATGACTTGTGTTTTTGATCTTTATTAAACATGGCCTAGAAAAAAATCGAAATACTTCACCATTGGATTCCTTTTATACCAAATATCATATAGATTCATATAGTTTTTATGTATTATAAATCATATATTTTGAATATTCATATTTATAGATACTTTTTTCTTCTAGAATATTTCGATATTTTTTGTTTGATAATAAAGGTTCTTAGGATTTGACTAAATTTTAATTATTTATTTCTATGAAGCCATTTTGTTTTAGAGAATATGG
Organism: Viscum album; assembly: GCA_963277665.1. Taxonomy (NCBI): domain Eukaryota; kingdom Viridiplantae; phylum Streptophyta; class Magnoliopsida; order Santalales; family Viscaceae; genus Viscum; species Viscum album. The sequence continues at coordinate 119,795,650 of OY728162.1, read as the reverse complement.
TGCACAATATTTGTTTGTAATTCCATACATTGCAGGGTAAGATTCAGAAGAATTATAACTAAACTTTCTTCCATTATTGGATATCAACTTTTTTAATATAGAAACCCAAATATTTTTAAACCCATTTCATGGAAATTTCGAACATATATAGTGCTTCAATATTTTCCTTCAGAAACATGAAATTGGTTATATGGGTGAAATAATCAATTATTTTGATAAAATATAGATCAAAATTGGTAGAAATTTGTCTCATAGATCCACATAACTCATATTTAATTATCTCATGTTTCCTTATGGAATTAATCTCCACTATTTTGTGAGTAACATACAAAAACAAACCCTTTTGAAAATTTTCAAAAATAATTTATATTTTTCTATTTAGTTGGTAAAGGTATCTCACCACTTAGTTTATTGAAATTTTATTCAAAATTATTTGACAAAGTTAGTAAATTATTCCATGTTATATCTTATTTTAATTTTTCGAACTCAAGTAATAATAATTAGTCAGATCACCAATTTGAATCGTATTACCACTGCTTCTTTCACCTTTATTAATAAATCTTTGGTGATATGAAAACATGATGAATCATGAATTTTTATTAAAAAAATTCATTTCTATAATCCCAGAGTCGGGTCGCACTCAATAGTTTCTATGACCTTCATTAAAAATATCAAATTTGAATTGATTTTTTTTAACATCTATCTCAACGGTACCAACGCCACTAATTTTTAAGAAACTGGTATTCTAAAAAGTCAGTAAGCATCCATTATGATCTTTAATAATATTCAATATTTTCCATCACCTTTAATGTAGAGTAATAACTATTTTAAATAATCCATGACTTATCTTTCTTATTATCCTTCACGAAAACATCAATAATGGGATATTTGTCTTCCAAATTATTAGTTTTATTTCCCTTTCCTTATTTTATATTGGAATTATATCTAGGATGAGTAGAAATACTATAATGAAAATAGTGACCTTGTTCATAATATGTTTCATGTATTTATTCCAAGGAATCAAAACCATTTTGAGAAGATATATTAGGTGATATTTATGTTAAAATGTTTCCATTCCCATATTTGTTCGAAATTTTATTATATTGACATCAATTCCTTTCAGTATTCCCCCTCCTAGACACATTCATGTTTCAATGGATTGATATGTTTTACCAATATAAGTAGGCATAGTGCCTAAAAATTCTACAGCACCAATAGTATCCTTTAAAAATTGGTCATCCATATTGATAATTTTTTCCTGAAATCTATTGTAGTTGTCCTTCTATATACCGTGTTCTTTAATGTCTTATAGAGGTATTTATTTTTAAAGTACCAACGAATTACATTGTTTCAGAATGTGATTTATCATTACTCTCTTAGTCAAAACATACCTAGTGTTGGCATTAGAACTTGTACTATTATAAATATAAAATAAATTTAAATATTAAATATGAGAATATTTTTCCTACCTATTTTCAAATACATTCTCAACAACATCATATGATTCAGATTTAACTTACAATAATTTTTCGAAATCCTCACCAATATTCATTGGATAATTTTATCTTCAAAACACATTTACAATGAATCATTTTACTATTACCCTTTAATATCTAGTTTTTCATCACAATATTTTTCCATTTTATCTTTATTTGTAACCTTCAACCCGATTTTTTTTAATCTCCTCATTCTAAAGATCCTCTCATTTGAAAAATTATTCTTTCCCTTAATTATTCATTTTTTATTCCACCATCATGTTAATTTTAGTCATGAGTTTTCTATTCTTCAAAATAAATGATTCGATTTCAAACCTCAATAATTTTTCTGTGTGACATTTTTCACCGTCTTCTTCTCCATTACTTGAATCTTTTTCAAGATTTCAAATTTTATCCATGATATTCACAAATTTTCTAGAAATATTTTAATTAGAATTTATATTAGAAACAGATGAATAATTACCTTATTTAATCAACATATTTCTTTTTTCCAATGTGTAAGTATTTTATTATTATTAAAAAAAATTATCTTCCTTTTATATTTTACCCCTTTTCATTATTTTTATGTATTTTTTCATTCTCATTGTCCTCATTGTCACATCATTTCTTCTTTGTACAATTAATTGAAAAATTTCCAATCACACCACATCTAAACACATTTATTGGGAATTTCCCATTATACTTTTATTTTAATTTTTTAAATTTCATTGAGATAAGAGCCATAATTCTCTTATACTCTTTATATTGTTACTCATTTTCTGATTTACTATAATTATCATCATCTCAATCTTATCCTTTTGTTTTCTCCCTAATTTAAAATATTTTTTCCTTGTTTTTTTGTTAAATGCTTTATATTTCCTCACCCTATAAGAAAAAACAATTTTATGCAATTAATAAAGGGTTAAATCATCTCTATATTCGATTGTACAAATATTTGGATTATTACTATCTATAAAGATTATCATCAACTTCTTGAAAAAAATAGTGTCTTCCTATTTTTCTCCAAAGACATAGAGGTTTCTAAGGATTTCAATTACTTTTTAGGTAATCATCTAGAGTTTATTATCAAGAATTTTTAAATCATCAAATTTACTTATCCATGTATATATATTTGCCTCCTTTACATTCCCTCTTCTTTTAATGATTCTTTTCTTATTTTCCCCAAGTATCATTAGTAGTTTTGGGACCCATCACCTCTATAAAAGGTTTTCTAATAATGAAATAGGAATATAATTTCTTGATTTATGAACATTCTCCATGTTATAATTTTCAAGAAAATTCATTAAATCATCTTTCTACCATGGTGTAAAACCCATAATAGCATTATCTATAACTTCCAACCCATCTGAAAGAAGATATGATATCAACTTATTCTTCTATAAATGATAATAGTTTCAATGAAATAATAGAATACATTTATTGATATCAAAATATTAGATTATTTATCTCTACAAAAATAAGTAATATTCATTGGGATCCTGGGTAATCTGATACTAATTGAACTTCCCAATAAAGGGTAGTACCACTGGGATGGGTGGGGTGAATCAAATGGAACTTCTATATATTTTATTCTATTGAAATATACATTTTTCGACTTATTATATAGAGTTAAACTAAAATATAAATTCTCATACCTACCTAATGGATATTGAAATGTAAATAAACACAAGGCACATGATATTGATACCATGTTCAACCCTAGTATAGGTGACTATGTACTAATTCTAGTCAAATTGTGTCCGTTCCAAATATTTTCAACTAGAAATAATTTTAAATTACATGTCGGTTGGGCATGAAACTTATTAAAACCAACAATTTTTCTCAATAAATTTTCTCTCTTAATGATTCATATTGGTACCCACCAATTATAAAATAATACCACAATAAATTTAGTAAGATCACTTTTACTCTGAGATCCTTTTATAATAACAAATAATTTTCCACTTATCCTATGAAAAATAATAATTTTTCACTTATCAAAAACAAAATTTGTAAAAAATATTAGTATGGAACCCCAATAATCATATCGTTGGTTTTTGATAAAATCAACCTAAAATCCTTTTACCATATGATAATTTTATTTATGACATCAGACTATCTGAAACATCAACTTATAAAACTTATCTATTGGTATTTCAGTTTCTGGAATTCTAGCATTTGATATATTAAATTCTAAAACGTCTATATTTGGTGTTTTATATTATTCATTTCATAAGTTATTTCTCATGGAACTTTCTTTAAGAAATAATATTTCATTTCAAGGGCTTTATGAAAAATAATTTCTTGTAAGATCCTTCTCATAAATAGTTGTCACATGAATGTATTTCACACAAGAATTCATCTTTCATATTAAAATTTTAAATTTTGAGTGATTGGAACTTCTAAAAATATTTTTTTTTTGTTTTTAGATACAAATAATGGTAGGCCTAGATATATTTATAGGAAAATATGGTCCTATGAATAACTATTTTGGGCTTCCAAAAATTGACACCCCCTTTCTTGAATATATCTATTTTCTCCCAACCCATATTCTATGGTATCAAAATTAAGTGGTGCTTAAATATCAATTAAGATAACATACATGGAACTTAAATTACATGATATTTAATTTCTACATGGTTCATAGATTCGTGCACCCATAAATTTATCATCATTGGACTATAATGTACCTCTAACTAGCTTACAGAAATATCCTTCCTTTACAACCAAGATGACTATGAAATTCCTCTTCTAGTACATAAATATTCATAAAAATATATATTCCACACTTTTGATCTTTTATAATTTCCTTCATTTCATGATTATTTGATATAAACAATAACATCTATTTCATATACATTTGATAGAGTTCCTACTTTAACATTTCTCAAATATTTAGACCATATAGCTTATGATGTTCGTCTTTTATAAAATACATCTTTATAAATTTTGATCATCATTACTTCTGATCATATTCAACTATAATCATCTTTATATTCTAATAGTTATAATTTTTTATCTTCATAACTACCTAATATGTGTAACATTTTGACCTATGAAACCTACAACTTCTATTATTATCATCAAAAACTATTTCTTCTATGGATTAGTTTTTTATAATTATATTTCTGTATCCCTTATGATCAGTAATCTGATTCCATTAACATCATCAATTCAACTCATCTAGAATAATAGATCATTTCTTAATTAACTATTATGTATGATCTATTAAAAGTATAATGTATCATTATCTGACTAAATTTATGATACAACACAAAAAATTTGCAATAATTCATAATAATAGTATCTTTTCATAAAATCATTAGATGCCTTTAAGTTATGACTTACAGATTCAGTACTACTAAAAATACATCTTTATTTTCAAATACTACTCAAAATAATTCTTACTAAAAGGGTTGAAAAATAATATAATTTAAATAGTTTCAATCACTAGGTTCATTAATAATTCCTAATTCAAATGTTTGTAAATAAGATTACTCTAACTCAAAACCTTAGTGACATTAAGAACCATGATTACCACTCATAAACATTTTCATGAGTTTTATTTTAAATTTTTATGATGTTGTTCATGGGTGTGATATATCCAGTGGATTGTGGCACTTTAGTTTTCCAATACTTTACATGTTATTTTTTTATTTTCACTTATTAATTTTTTTAATTTTATGGGTTGTATTTATAATTTTTATGTATTGTTCTATATCACTAGTTTTAGTTTTTCTAGTAAATGGAATTATGATGTTTTTTATACAACAATAATAAATTAAAAGAAAATATATTGTAATGAAATATCACATTATTATAGAATCACATATCTTACATTGGGAGGTAGGACAAGGTGAGGCCTTGGACCCTTAAGGACATTGTATGAATTATTCTATATTTTTTCTGGATGATATCACGTATACAATAGACTGCCTCGATAGTTCTTATTTTTATGTATGAATTATATGAAATTACATTGGTCCTATATTTTACTATAAAATGTTATGTAATTTATATATATGGTTGGATTATTATTGTAATGTGTATAAGATAAGATAATATTTATATATTTATTTATCCTTATTTGACTATTTTTTATGATTATTAAATAGATAGTATAGTCTGCCAATGATATTGAAAATCCCTATACACTAGTTAGAATCCTCCAATAAATGGTGAGGCACACCTGATGTTTTTATTTTTCCTATTTAGACCACATGTATGGGCTCCAGTTCGGAGATGTTACATAATTCATTAATTATAAAAGTCTCAAAGATTATTTTTTTATTTAATTTTTTTCCCAATATAAAAATACTTACCATATAGGATCCATGGAAACACTTTTTTTTATAAAAATTCCATTATTACTCCACAACACAAAAAAATTATATTCTTATATTCTATATTATTTCCCTATTAAAATTTTTTTTTTCTAAAAATTGAATCATAAATATACATAAATACAAAAATCCAAAAATAAAAAAAACTAAGTCATAATAATAAAACCTATCAAATGTTTTTATCCATAAAAGGGTCAATAATATCACTTTAGTAAAATACTATTTAATAATTAAATATAATGAATACAACATCCAACCAAAAATAAATTTATGTCTATATTAGATATATAATTTAAAATAACATGGGATATTGAACATCATTTTGTGATGTTCATTACCCAATGCAATCTTCCATACCATTGTGACTCCATAAAAACTAATAAGGACAATATAAATTATTCACAAAAGATCATTTCTTTTTTAAATTATATCTCCATTTGATGTTTATTGAATGTATCATCTTTATCAATATCAATATAACCCCAATAAATCATATTAGACTCATAATTATCATATTAATGAATTTTCTAGAATGGAAAATTGAATGCACTCACTTGAAACTCAGACCAAGTGTTAATCAATACCATACTTCAAAAATGTGATCCAACATCATAGAGGGTTTGAAAAATATTGTATAGAGTTTATTATATATATGGAATATATTTTATCGTCAATGAGGTGAAATATTTTATAAATGATGATCATCGATAGAAAACTATAATATTATTCAAATCTACTCTATATATGAATTATAAATATCTAATGAATTATTTTTTGAATTATTCTGATCCTTTTCATTGTATGTTAAACCATGTATGGTTCAATAATACTTGATTTTATAATATCAATACAACATAATAGAAATATACATGGTCATCTAAACAAAATCTCAAATTGTTCCATTTCTATAGATGAGTGATAACACTTATTATAATAAGAATCAACCAAGGGTAATTTTTGACCCCAGATTTACCTGAATCTGGAATACATTCTCTCAAAGTATCCTCCACAGTTTGAATTTTTCTCTTAGTTTTAGAATTAGTATACTGAAAGAATATATTGTTAAAGATTAATAGGGTACTTAAATCTTATTTAATTACCCACTTTATCCTTGAGCTAAACCTAGGTTCACGGTATGGAATGAATGACCATGTTATTTAATAAATATTCACTATTAAAACCACATAATATCATACCAAAATATTCACTCCTATCACCTATTTAATCTATAATAAATGGGTTAAAATATTAAATTGATTAAAAATGACTCAAAAAACATTTTTTTTCTATCAATTAATGTGAAAACCATTTCCCAATACTTATTGAGATGTCACCTTACATTAACTATAAAAAATTTAAAGGCTATGATATATATATATAAGAAAATGATATTGAATCCTCACAATTGGGGATTATAGTGAGCCTGTAGCCCGGTTCTCTCCCAGTGTTCTCTCCCAAGTGTGATTCTCTTCTTATTCCTCGCATTCTTTACCTTGTTTTTGGAGTGTCATTTTGACCTTAGTTCTCTTTTGATGAGCTCCATAGAGAAATCTACATTCTTCTTCCAAGGGTTTCATCCCCTGATCTTCTTTCCTGGATTATATTTCTAGCTTCTGTCTTTCTCTTATCCTTCTTACTATAGTTTAATTCCCCCACTATTTTTTCATTTTATTAATTCTTTCACCCTTGACCCCCACTCGACTACTCCTTTCTTTTTTATCTTTGTGTTTTAGTCCCGTGTTCATATTATGTTTTCATTCCACTTTTCTCATTCCAAGTTCCATGGTGTTTTGGGGTTGTAATTCTGTTTCTTTTGGGGAGTTTTTATGGATTTTTGGCCTCTATTTTTATGGTGAAGGTTCGATGATGATGTTTTACTCTAATTATGCTGGTGGTTTCTTGGTCGGGGCTTGGTATGGAAGTTCTTCCCACTTTTACTCCTCTTTGGCCTCCAGATCCACTACTCCCTTCTAGGTCGGTAAGGTTTGATGGTTTCTAAGAGGATTTGGGTTGTGTTGTGTGTTTTTGAGGGGGGTTTCAGGTTTCCCACCCTATGTTTAGGATATAGTGGGGTTTCAGTTTGGTTGGGCGATGTCGACGAAGATCATGACTCCCTAGGAAGGATCTATTACCCTACACTAATTTTTCTTTGGGTACCACCTCTCCTCTATAGGTTGTTCTAGTGATTTTACAATCACAAAAGATTTTGGAGGTGTGGTTTGAGTGTATATCAATGATCCATGAGTTATAATCTTCATTTGGTTGAAACAATGTCCTTTTGTGGCTGGTATGTGGTCTAGTGATGGGGGAATATGACATGATGTTTTGAAGGGTTTCAACATTTTGTTGTGGTGATTGAATGAAAACAATGATCGTGGAGCTGGATCAGCGTTTACAGTATTCACGATGAGGGATGTCATATGTGATGGTGTCTTAAGTGTTTGGTGCAGTAGATGGACGTCAGTGAAGAGGCCGGTTGTGAAGAGTCGATGAGGATAATGAATATGGTGATGTGACGATATCATGATAGTAATAATAATGAAGTGTTAGGTTGGAGATGTGATGATGGAAGTGAGGTGAGGTTTGATGTCTCCTAATGGTAGATGATGGTTTGTGGATGGAGGTGGGTATGATCATGGTTCTAGGTGGATAATGGGTGTATTTTTGAATTTTTCTTTTGAAATTTGAATGTTGAATTTTTGAATTTTGAATGTGTTGTGTCTCGATTTAAGTGGATGGCAGATATGATTGAAGTTGTGTAATTCTTTGTATGGTTCCCAGTTAACCGAAAAGGTTATTTTTTAAAATACCAAAAATGGATTGTGGTGGTAAATATTTACATATAGGCTCATAAGACATCTGAAAAAAAGTTTTACCAACACTTTATTATAATTGAAAAAAATATGCATCATTAATGTATGGTACTTTTTAATATACTATAGAAAAAATAAAATGATATCATTAGAACATAAGGAAATCATTATTCTATAGAATATTAGTAATATATAATCATCTAAAGAGAATTATTTGATACTATATATTTTAATACAATCCAATAAAGGACTATTCATATAAAGTCATATTCCACCCTACTTCTACTTCAGTACCTCTCACTATGACCTTACAATCCAATGAAATAGAGATGATTCCACCATTATCTATTATAATAATCCTCCACCACTTGTATCATCCATTTCTAAATGACAGGTTAAAAGTTTCTTTTTTCATCTTCCACTCATATTTTCATTTTTAAACAATTCCACCATTGGATTTTCTATTTAATATATTTCCTATTATATTACCCTTCCCCAGTGTATAAGTGATTTTAAAATCATAATAATAAATGTATTATACCTATATTCTATAGAACATGTTTAAATTCCTTTATAAAAAAATATGTCACTAGATCTTATAATTTATAAAAACCAAAAATTATTCACCAAGTAAAATAAGCATCTATAATGCTTCAATATTAAGATTGTGGGTAGTGTAGTTATGTTCATGGGGTTTTAACTTTCTAGAGATATATGATATGAAAAACCTCTTCTATATCTACATGTTAACCAATCCATTCTACATAGAGCTAAAATATAATACTCTTCTCTAATAAATAAAGAGTAAAACAGCTAACTATATTCCTTTTTAGACATTGAAAGGTTTAATGAAACATTGAATTCTAAAAAAAATCATGACCTTTCTTGTTTAATGTTGCTTAAAGCGATTAAATCTTGGAGAGGTTAGATACCAACCTATAATAGTAACAATCTAACCTATGAAAACTGAATACCTTAGTAAAATTATTTTTTATCTACCAAGGCATAACTATTTCAATCTTATAAGTGTTTATAACTACCCTTCTCCCTATAGCCCGAATGGCCTGAAGGACATCTTTTATTTTTTTGGATAATCCCCCTTTTAAGGGTTGGAGTGGAACCCTTACATGACACTTATGTCCAAGGAAGAAGTCCCATACACAACCCAATACATGGCCTTAAAGGTCTAAGCCCTGAAACAATTGAAACAGTGCCTCCCCAGCATCTTTATACTGAAGGCACCAAGCTCCCCACCTTGCATGAATGATCATCTAGCATTTCCCCATGCATAGCTACATGGTGGCTGGTCCCGATGGTAGTTAACATACACTCTCATTCTTCAAATCTGGTTAGCTATGCCTTGGGGTTTCTATTTTTTCCCTCAATCATTGTCTAGGCCTGATCCTGTGTGGTATTCCCTTCTTTGGTCTTTTCTGGGGCCCAAAAGCCATGTGTCTGTAAGGATATTGGTTTCCCAAAGGCCCTACATCCAAAAGGCCATGTGGCCCAAAGTTCTACGGTGTCCCGAAGGCCCTAAGACCCGTAGGCCGAAACCTGTGGCCCGAAGGGCCAAATTGAATGAATAGTATCAGATAATACAATACTGATTAGTACCTACTACAGCAACTACTATCGTAATGTTCCATTACCCCAAAAATTCACCCTCACCCAAATATGATCTTGGTTATATCTATAATAGCATTCACACTTAAATAAACCTCCCATTTCAAAAATTACACTTTGATATTTTTCATGAAACTGTTGTTGAAAAATAATTAACAAAAATATTCTAATTTGTTCCACATGCTATTTGATTGACCTAGAGTAATCAATGATTCCATATATGAAAAAAAACAATAAACTAATCAGGATTTGGTCAAAACACTAAATTCCCCATATTCACCAGCAACCCCAACCAGTTTTACAATGACCCATGTCATAGCGCTTCTCTTGAAATCCCTCACCCCCATTCCCAACTTTCCCCCCATTATGGAAACCAAAATTTTCTTCAAGTAGGACATCCAAAACATGGCTTGAAGTCATAATCATTGGAATGGTAGGCCCTCTATGAAGTCAATATCATAGTTGATCCAACACCTACAGTATACTTGACCAACTCTGAATGCAACTGGAAAGTGAGCTATCCAGTGATATGGATCATTGAACACACTCCAGTAAGAATAGGTTTATTTTCCACCACATACAATTCCTCATTTAATAATTCTTGTTATAACTCATTTTCAACAGAAAAATGGTGTCCCGAAGGCCCTAAGACCTGTATGCCGAAACCGGTGGCCCGAAGGCCCAAATTAGATTAATAGTGTCGACTGCTATAGTACTGAATAGTACCTGCTACTGTAACTGCTTCAACAATTCTCGAGTACCCAGAAAATTCACCCACACCTAGATTTTATCTTGGGTCTATCTATAATATCATTCCTACTTAAATAAACATCCCTTGTCAAAAATTACGCATTGATATTTTTCATGAAACTGTGGTTGAAAAATAATTCACAAAACTATTCTAATTTGTTCAACATGCTATTTCATTGACCAAGAGTAATCCAAGATTCCATCTATGAAAACAAAAATAAAATAATCATGATTTGGTTATAACACTGAATTTATCACATTCAAACATCCAGTGCATGAGGAACTCAAAATTAAATCTCTATGAATTTATTTTTTTAAACATAAAAAAGTGTTTTTATGGATACAAAAATCATTTACCCTCAATTGATGAAATTTTATTCAAAAATATATTTTAAAAAACTGAATAACTTTAATGAATTGATCAAATAAGTCATGAATTTTCACTCACATGTATGGATTTTTCATTATCACTTTATTCAACTATTTAAACTCAATAATTTTTTTTAAAATGTTATCAATCTTGATATAACATAATATTGAGGCACCCTATAGAGTTTCACTAGGTAGAATTAAACCCCTTGGAAAGTAATTTTTAATCTAGAATATAATCTTTTATAGTACATATAGAGTCATTTTGTAGGAAACTATCAAAACATGGGAGATGTCTGGCTATATTTCAATATTAACTTAATTTTCTACATCTAAGGTAATATGGCACCCACTAGGTCTCTGGTATGTAGTTATTTTCATTATTTTATTTATAGACTTCCTTTCAGGTGTTTTAGGAGTTATAGGATTAACAATTTAGAAAATTGGTAAAATTGTTTAGGGTGCACAATTAGTGTTAACCATGCCTCAAACAATGTAGATAGTGAGGGGACCTCAAGTGTGGTTTTGCACAGTTGGTACGTGGCTATTCAAGTTGGGTGGATCTATAGGAAAAGCATATAGCCATGTTTGATATGTAAGGGTGAGTTTTATATTTGGTTCCTAGTTATGATAAGTCATATATCCAAACTATGTAAATTAATCTTATATGTTGGTTTCAATCTAGTGACACTCACATAATTAGCGCATGGTTTAAATAACCATTTTACCAAACAGTGTGACCACCTAAATTTTCTAAATTTTTATAATTTTATATTATTCACAAATTTCTTTTTAAACTTCCTTTCCATTATCTTCTTAGATTTTCATGGCTTATCTTCTCCAATCGATGGATATCTCCTTCTTGATGCTTCTTGGTTATATTTTTTGAGATTGGGTGGATTATTCAATGTAAAATCATTTTCTATTGTGGATTTATTCTCCTATTCTCTTTTATTATCTTGATCTTACAGTTTCTTCAAGTTATCTTACCCTATTTGTCCATGGTGGATAATCTTATAGTTATGGTTGAGTTCTTAAAGTTGAATATTTTTTATTTTGAGGCTTATGAGGATACCTTCTTCTCTATTCTTATGATATATAATAAAATCAATTAGTGTACATTGTAATTAAGATAGGTGTCTCGATATAATGTATATTTCCTTTAGTATAAAATTAGTACTTGAGTTTTTATAGTTTTTACCATATAATTATTTTTAAAATTAAATATAGGGTATTTATGTTTTTTAGTTCTTTGTTTTTATTTCTTTTTTTCTTAAAAAAATATTTTTTTACTTAGATTTATTTATAATTTTTTTGAGACTATAAGGTCATTAATAAAATGATAAATAATGTATTGTGACTCCAAAAGGATTTTTAAATTTATTTCTTAAAGGTAAATGATTTATAAAATATATTCCCTTTATTTATAGTCCTTATATTTAACTAATGAATTTTTAATTTAATGTCATTTGATGTTACAATGTTTCTTGAAAGGTTATATGATGTTAGCTATGTTTTCTAAGTTGGATTATATTGGTTGAAAATAAGAAACATGGGTATGTATTTGAGTGATAGTATGAGTGCTACACTATTATATATTGTTCTCTACCTAATTATTTAGGGATGATTTTTCTATACTAGGGATTTCCTCCTGATGAGACCATGATTGTAAGTTTATAACGAGTTCAAATTAGGCTCAAAAAGGATCATAGTGTTCCCTAAGTGTTTATCTTGTTACCACCTGTTATTTTTATTTTCTTGTCCCAAAGGTCAGATCCCATGAAATATGTAATGTTGTTGAGACACTTCATTTCTCATGTCATTTCATAATGTTTATTTAATATTACCCTTGGTTATATTTCATTTTTCTTTTTATTTATTATTTCAAAGATTATTTTATTACATAAAAATGGAATATATGTGGACTATATTTATAAATTCTTGTTTCAATAAACCAAAATCCCTTTTCCAAAAAAGGATGTTTCATAAAATGTGTTTTAAAAATAGTAATAATGGAATACAATGTGAAATATATTATATAGATTCATGGTTATATCCTATTAGGATTTTCCTCACACCCATCATGAATCCATTTGGAGTTTCAAAACACAGTTATATCGAACATAGGTAAAATAGAAAAGCTACATATTAGTGTGAATCATCATTATTACTTCTATAGTGATGGTCAGTGGTGACCATAAGTCATATGGAGTGGCTCTTATTAAGTGTTTTCGGGGTATTTTAATGTAGTATTTTTGGAGATTCTATGTATGATCTATACCAACCAAGGCATTATTTGATGATTATTCATATATGATGTTGTATTCACATTACATTCCAGTTATGAAGTGATGTAATTTCTTAGTTTTTATTTTATTATACGATACTTTGTTTGGTTTGTTTTAACATTATTGAAACTATTTACTTATGTTCATGGATTTCCAAGTTATAGATAAATAAATTTAGATTTCTTGGGGGAGTCTTTATTGTTTTTTTAGACTCTAATGGTGAAATCATTCCAAATTAATTAATTTGGGTACCCTAATGAAACATTCCCACAATTGGTGTCTGAGAACCCAATTTTGGCCCTGTGGATCGCAATTTCAGGTTATGGGATGGGTTATTAAAAAATGGTATCAAATTCCTCTTTTTTTAGAGAAAGTACGGTTGTATAGTGGTCGGACCATCCAAACGTGAGAGGCTGGTGCATGAGATTTCCTAAATAGATATTCCTCAGGGTAAAACTACATTTACACTGGGTGGTTAGGAACAATTAGTTGGAATAAAGAAATTCATTCCATGAATTTTACTAGGGAATCCATTACACAGTCCTCACTCAAGAGAATATAAGTCAAGTTTGAGATGTGGAGATTCACTAGGTCCAATGAAATAGAAAATGGGATCTCCATGTGCCACAAGACTAATTTCACACTTATATATGGATAATACTAAAAAATTCCCATTTAATTAACATCATGGAGATAACCTCTACTTGAAATTAAGTCATGCAATTTGACTGGTGCTAATAAAAGGGTTTCAAGTCTTTAAGTCCAAATTTAAAGGGAATTCTGTTCACTTTTGGTCCTTATAAAAGAAATTCTATGGTTCAAACCTGTAATTAATTAGTATTTATCTTTATAAGACATTATTTTTTTACTCAAGGATCAAAAAAAAATTACAAATCAAATGTTATGGTCCTTTTAATATGGTCTCTATTTTGGAAGAAATATACCATGTGTGATCCCCTTGTGCATGATCTCTGAGGAACCATGTGGGGGAAAACAACACCATGCATATTTTTTCTTTACAATAGAACCATGTGATCACGACTAGGAGTGTTTTTCACTGGTTTTTGTTTCACATTATGGTGATATAATACATGATGTGATCACCAACATACCGGGCAACCACTTATAGATAACAAGATCACATACCTTGTCAGCATTATGGTAATTAACTTAGTCCCCATGTGACATTGGCTATACAAACACATGATCATATTGTGGTTATTGTAATTATTATGGAGTCCATGAACAACGTGAGATCATGAAACTTACCCATATTACATTAAGAGACAATATGAACTCATCCTCCCATACACATGAAGTTGATGATGTTAATGGAACATCGACCATGTAATATATGAATGAAATCTTGATCCAACTACCCATATTAAATTAAAGAACAACATGTATCTTAATTATCCATAGAATTATGTATATTATATTCATTCATGGATATAATACCCCTTGGTGAATGTGAGGCCCCACCTTAGACCCACAATATGTGATTCCTTACACCTTTGTGTTATCTTTCCCATTTGCGATCGATGAATCCTTTTTGGGTAATAATTATTTCATATCCAAGGAAGTCTAGTATGGGATCCATATGAGGTGATGGAATGTAGATAGACTATAGAACCATTATATAATAATTGGAGTTACCTACTTACTTTTCATACCACATACCTCACTGGTCACTACAAATACTCAAACTACTCTTTTAAGAGGACACATAGGGGAAGGGGAGAATAAATATTGTATAACAACCCTGATTTTTGTTAAACACTTAAACATTATTTATTACATAATCATGAACATAAGAAAACTATGAGGATTGAGAGGTATAGTGTATTTGGGGCTTAGGAACATTGCATAACAACTTAAAAATGAAACACAACATCTTTATTGAAAACTTCCTTTACATGGGCAGTAAATTCCCTCGTACTTAGAATTGTGTGGAATAACCTAATGAAATGCATTGGAAGAAGGTGATATTTATATCCCAGTAAGGGAGTAAACAAGGAATAACATTAATAATACAATACATGTTAGGAAATAATAATATCAATGGACCATAAGATAAACATGAACATAAAGGCATGATATAGCATGATTATCATAACTTGGAAGTGTGGAAACAACAATTAACATTATATTTTAGCGGGCCAAGTATAATTGAAATTAGATCCTGAGTAAGCCCTCATTGAACTTTAATTAGAATGATTAAACCCTCATTTCACTTGAAGTATCATGATACTAATCTTTACCCAATGCATTGGAGCGCTATCACGGTTCACCCTTCTTAAAAATTTCATTTCAGGAATAAATGTGCCACATGGATCATATAACATGGATTCAATAAAAATCATTATTTATTATACGGTAAAAGAATTTGTAATTAATACATGAAACTATTTAATCAATAAGTAAATGGGCATAAAGTTTAATATCCGTGATAGAAAAATGGGCATGGTATTCACTACACAGTGACTTTGGCTTGGAAAATCGTGGTGCAATTTCGGTAGCATAACAGCGTGACATAAGAATTCATAAAAATGGTTGATGAGAGAGAAATGGGTTTATCATCATATTTAAATTATATGTAATTTAAGGGGGTAATATAGATACATGTCCCAATATATTTAAATGAATTCAGAATCAAAATACAAAATAATTGTTTGAATGTAAATGAGAAGAGAGAAATTCCATATAGAATTTTAGCATTGTAATGGGTGTGCATGGGAGGAATTAATGAGAGATAAATAGGTATATCATCATTCAAACATAATAAGGGAAGTATGGGAGAGGTGAAAAATTATACCCCAACATTTTTAATTGAAGAAAAAAGGGTATAAAAACATAAAGAAACTTGGACAAAAATGAAAGAGGAAGAAATCCCTTACATGGAAGTGTGATCCCAAAGGCTTGGTAGGGCTTGAGAAAGGATTTTTGGGATCTTGGGGGGCCTTGGTATGATTATAGAGAGAGGATTTCATAGGTTGAAAGAAATACAAAGGCTTTGAGTTAAGAGGAAGTGGGATCTTGGTTGGGTTTATATAGGAAAGGTGAGGGAATTCTTTATTATTTTGGTTTTAGGAACCACACATTAAACTAATAAAAACCACAAATGAACCCATGATTTTTTCCCAGGGTTTTTTTCCAAAGGTATGTGGAAATTTTTTTTTATAAGTACCTCCAAACTTCTTGAAATATTAGTATTGATTATGTGGAGGTGAGTCACACTCTCAAGGAAGTCAATTTAAACAGATAAAATGTTTTATATGTCTTGGATGGTCCACTAAGGCTTTGTAAAATAAATAAAACAAACCTCAAATGAAATTATTTTAATGGTAAAACAAATATTGGTCACAAATAATGTTTTTATTATTTTATTACATCACTATTGTGTCATTATGATTTCATAAAACACATTATATATGTAAACGATATTTATTTTTTACGAAAAAAATTGACACTCTCAGAAAATTATGAAAAATTCACCGTTGGATAATTTTGACATCCTTATTCCCAATATAGTATTCATTTTATCTAAATAATTTTTTAAAAAATCACAATTGACATCCTAATTCCAAATATAGTATTCATTTTATCTAGAAATCATAATTGAATTCAAAATAATTATATAGTCATTTACATTTAATAAAAATAAATTTAGTGATAATATTTTAATAGATAATAATTTAAATCAAAAATCCATTAATTCATCAAAATTGATTTCTTAATTAACTAAAAAACATATTTTTGTTTTAAAAACCATTTACAAAGTAACAATAATAAAATGAATATATATTCTCTATACAAAAATAGTCTACATAATAACAGTACTAGGGTCTCATTACGTATCCCCTTATAACAATTGCATACGTCCGAAGGCTAAGGTGTGCGATGGTGACATACTCTTGGGGTGGTACAGATAACATCACTTGTGTGGTAATCTCTATCAACTTCCACTTCTCTTGTAGTAGGTTCCGTTCAAGCTTAACATGTTGAAGCTCGGTTGGGGATTGGTCAAGAGAGAATTCCAATGATTCCACCTCCTTTATGAGCTCCGACAAATGAGATTCATATCAATGAATTCTACTGGATGGTGTCATCACTTCTTTTGTCTGAGTAAATTGGATTTGTTAAAGCCCTATATTTATATTAATCATGTGATCACTATTCAACATCTATATTAGTAACAGTCGCAATTCTTAATAGTATTTTAAAATCCGAAAATATAAAACCAAAGTATTGAATATGTTTTATAACCATTTTATATAATAAGACATTTAATTATATCAAGAATTATTTTCACTGATAAAAGTTTGGGTCGTTACAATCTACCCCCCTAAAGAAATATTTCTCTAAAAATTTATTTTTCCCACACTAAAACAGATGAGGGTAACTATAATTAATCACTTACTCTAATTCCCATGTTGCTTCTTTAAACTTGTGGTTTCTCCACAACACTTTCACAAGGGGCATTGTCTTATTTCGTAGAAATTTTTCCCTAAAATCGAAGATATCCAGCTGAATCTCTTTATAGAACAGGTCATTCTCTAATAGTACCACCTCTGGATTGAGTACATGTGATTGGTGAGGTATTGACTTCCCCAAGAGTGATACATGGAATACATCATGTACTTTAAATAGGTTCGGTTGGAGTTCTAGTCAATAGGTCACAAATCCAAGGTGATCAAGGATCTCAAAAGGGACGATGTATCTTGGACAAAGCTTTTCCTTATTATCAACTCCCATAACCCTCTTCCATGGTGATATTCAAAGGAACACCATGTCTCCAAAATCAAACTCTAGGTCTCATCGAAAATTATCAGCATAGCACTTTCATTGACTCTGAGTAGATTTAATATACTACTAGATGTTCTTAACCTTCTCCACCATTTCTTTGACCATCTCCAGACCTAGGAGTTTTCTCTCCCCAACATTATCCCTACATGTTGGTGCTCTTCACCTCTTCTCATATAGGGCTTAATAAGGATCCATTTTTATTCTTGAGTGGAATTTTTTTTATGAGAACTAACCAAGAGGAAGATGTTGATCCCATCCTCTTTTGAAGTTCATTGATCACACTCTCAACATGTCCTCATGTTTTTGGATAGTTCACTTAGATTGGACATCAGTTTGAGGATGATAAGCCGTACTGAAGTTCAGCTCAGTATCATGAGCATGTTGAAGACTCTTCCAAAACATAGAGGTGAATCTTGGATCTTGATCAGATACAATAGATAGTGGTACTATATACAGCCTTACCATGTCTCTAATATATATTTGTTCTAGTTGATCCAGTGATAAATCCTCCTGAATTACAATGAAGTGTGCAGTCTATGTAATACGATCCTCAACAACCCAAATAGCATTGTTTCCTTTAGATGTCATCGTATGTCCAGTGACAAAGTCTATGGTGATGTTATCGCATTTCCATGATGGTATGGGCAATGGTTGCATCATCCCCTTATACTTATGCCTCTCATCCTTCACTTCTTGAAATACTAGGAACCTGGATTTATACTAATCGATCTCTTTCTTTAGGTTATCCCACCAATAATGATCTTGGAGATCTCGATACATCTTTATGTTTCTTGGGTGAACGGAGAAATTGGAACTATTTGCATCATCCAATAGTTCATTCTTTAACTCCAGATTCGATGGAACACATTGTCTTGACTCAAATTTCACAATTCTTTCTTCATTGAAATTGAACTCTGTGGATTTCCCTTTTCTAATAGTTTCCACCTTCTTCTGAATTCTCACATCATTATTTCAGCTTCCTTTAACCTTTCCAAAAGAGACGGTTCTGTAATAATTTTTGAATGGATTTATGATATTCCATTCTTTATGATTCACATGTCCATATTCATCAAATCTATGAAGATTTGATCCTTTTCAATTCCCACCAATGATAGAATCGTAGGGTCCTGTATACTTAAGGGATCCACCACCAGGTTCGCTTTACCATGGTGGTAATGGATTGAGTAGTCGTAGTCTTTGATCTGATCTAACCATCATCGTTGTGGCATGTTCAACCCTTTTTGTGTAAATATATACTTGAGGCTTTTGTATTCCATATATATTTCAGACTTCCCCCCATATAGATAATGCCACCAAATTTTTAAAGAGAATATCACTACATCCAAATCTAGATCATGTGTTGGATATTTTTTCTTATTAACTTTCCATTTCCTTGAATCATAGGCAATGACTTTGTTATTCTGCATCAACACACAACCCATGACCTTCGTTGAAGCATCACTAAATACCAAAAAAAGTTCTCCACTTGTGGGTAATGTTAGCATTGGAGTAGTGATAAGCCTCCTTTTCAACTCCTTGTAGCTCTCTTCACATTCATCACTCTAAGAAAACGTGACTTCCTTCTGGGTTAGATTAGTAAGAGGGATTTACAATCATGAGATATTTCTCACAAATCGGCGATAACATCCAACTAACCCCAAGAAGTTACATATATTTGTTACCAATGTTGGCCTTGTCCATCCCGCAATTGTAGTTGTCTCAGTGGGATCCAAAGATATCCCATTACTTGTGATGATATAGACCAGGAATGAGACTTCCTTTAACCAGAACTCACTCATATTGTACCTTTCATAGAACTTCTACTTTCACATGGTCTGTAGTATAGTGCATAGATTTTCCTCATTACCCACCTTGGTTTTGTAGTATATTAAAATATCATCTATAAATACTAACAAAAATCTGTCTAGGTAATCTCTAAAGACTCTATTCATCAAGACCATGATGATTTATTGAGAATTAGTGGGTCAAAAAGGCTTCAATATGAATTCATAGTGCATGTACCTTGTGAGAAAAGTGGTCTTTGGGATATCCCCCTTCTTCACCCTTACTTGATAATATCCCAACCAAAAATAAACCTTGAATTTTTTTTGTGATCCACGTAGCTGATCGAACAAGTCATCAATTCATGGATAAGGATACTTTTTCTTTATCGTGATTTTGTTGAGCTCCCGATAATCAATGCAAATGTGCATTGACCTATCCTTCTTCTTGACATAGAGGACTAGAGCACCCCCTGGTGAAGCACTTAGGCATATAAACCCTTTATCTAGATTCTCTTATAGTTTTTTCCTTATCTCCTCAAGCTAAACAAAATACATTCTATATGGAGTCTTGGATATTGGAAATTCCCCAGGTATAAGATCAATTAAGAATTCAACATCTCTTCTTGGAGGAATACAAGGCAATTCCTTAGTAAACACTTCAGCGGATTTCCTTACAATCGGAATTTATTCAAGGATGGTTGGTTCCTTTGAATCAATCATATGATCCATATATGCATTCTCATAGGTTAGAAATATTCATTCTTGAGATGATGGTTCACATATAATTGCATCAAATTCCACTAATGGGAGTATCCTGAGGTTCGCCAGGAAGTTTAACACATAAATTTTGACATGAGAGGAGTTATATTCATGGGATGTAATAACTTCACCATTTTCCATTATTACCGAAATCTTCACCTTCATAACATGTGGTGGTGTTGGCATTGTTCTACAAATGTTTTGGGATATAAAAGAATATGTAAAACCAAAATAAAAAAGTATGTTCTATATTCTTGAATGAAAAACTAGCATACCTGTCACCACTTTGTTTTCGGGGATCACTTTGACAGTAGTGATTGAAAAATCTCACCTTTTCTGCCTTAGTGGTTGTTGGTTTCCTCAAACAACCCTTGGATTAAGACACTAATTTTTTAGGTTCTATGGTTCTTTTTAGCTGAAGTAATTAACAATGTGTTGAGGTTCGAATGGAGCGTTCCTCTCCTCTATCACAGTCGTGGGTTTTTCTTGTCAGCAGTTAATGCCTATGTGATTTTCTCTTCCACATCTAAAGCATTTCCTCATCCCCTGTATGAAATTTCCAAGGTGCTACCTTCCACACCTTTTTCATGTGGGGTGATGGATTTTTATAGAACCATTGCATTTATCCATCGGACCAGAAAAATTGGAGTCTACCTTACGCTTCTTATCCTCATGATACCTCTTATATTCTCCAATCTCTTTTTCAACTTTGAGGGCACATCAGACAATTTTATCATAGCTGTAAAAGTCATGGATCTCTAGGGCTTTCTATAGGTCAGATTTTAGACAACCAAATAAATGGTCAAATTTTCATTAGTGGGTAACGAAAAATCCGGATGTGTATCATGCTAGCCTTGTGAAGTTATCCACGTATGCTCCGATGGATTTTTTATCTTTTTTTATTGAGGGAAAGGATATCCCTTTACATCATAATTCTGAGGGTGGGTGGAAAATATTTATCGAAAAACATCTTCCAGAAATCCTTACATTTCAATGCCTCAATCTCCCCCTCAGGCATCATATATTTTATCAATGTCCACCATTGATCAGATTCACCCTCCATACGATAAACTACCAGAAGAACCTTCTCTTGTTCAGAACATTGAAGGATGGATAATCTCTTTTCAATGGAGTTGATCCATTGTTTGGAAATTGAGAGATCATATGATCCAGTAAAAGTAAGAGGCCTTTGTCTCATGATTCTGTCGATTGTGACTTGTTCTTTATTAGGGGGGGGGGGGGGGGGTTGAACGTTCCTCTTGACACATGTTTTTATTCAATGCTTGAGTTAATAGAGAGAGTATCATGAAAAAATTCACGATTACTACTCCCATCATATTGGACATAACATTAGAATAGTCATCACATTGATCTTCACATGGGCTATTAGCCCAAGTCCTCCTATTACTAGCCATTGACAGGAAAAAAAGAAATGTTAGGTGTAACACATAAAGGGTAATCTAAGGAAAAATAGATGACTCATAAATAAATTTTATTTCCTTAATTTATGAATCTATTGGTTTCAATATATGTTATCCATGATCTACATCCCAACATATATTCTTATGGGAATTTTTTTTAATTCTCTTAATAATGGTTCATACTGAGCTTATGAATTTACCAAAGCATATCCTCTAGGAGTGTAGTAACCAAGAGTGTAGCAAGGCCCGTTGTCGTGTACCAGGATACTCGAGGTCAATCTCAAAACTCCTTGTTAGATTTTTCACTCCTAGGTACATCTATACCAGAGCTGCTTCTTCCGGCTCATATTCAGATAAAGATGTATTCGCTTGATAAACCACTTACTCAATACTCACCAAAACATAGGTTTGTTTTTATTATAAGTAGCCTTATTACTAAGGCTTCCACTTGGGTTTTCTAATCCTAGTCCAAAAAATAACTAAACATATCCTCTGATACCAACTACAACAACCCTTCTTTTTATTAC
This sequence comes from Viscum album, assembly GCA_963277665.1. Classification (NCBI taxonomy): domain Eukaryota; kingdom Viridiplantae; phylum Streptophyta; class Magnoliopsida; order Santalales; family Viscaceae; genus Viscum; species Viscum album. Next base: position 119,772,692 of record OY728162.1, on the reverse strand, counting down.
ACACATAAAAATGATTTATTACATAAAAATTTAGTTAAGACAACTCTTTGTATCGATAGGTATAGTGTATTTGGGGCTTAAGAATATTAAATAATGACTTAAAACATGAAAAATGATATCTTTATTGAAAACTTCTTTTACATGGCCACTATATTCCCTTGTACATAGCATATCATGGGATAACCTGAGGATATGCATAAGAAAAGGGTGAGATATAAATCCAGGTAAGGGAGTAAACAAGGAATAACATGTAAAATACAATACATGTTAGGAAATAATAATATCAATGGAGCATAATAGAAACATGAACATAAAGGAAAGATATAGCATGATTATCAGAACTTGAAAATGTGGGAACAACATTTAACATGATATTAGAATTAGACAAGGATCATTGAACATGGATCATGATTAATACCTCATTAAACATTAATTAGAATGATTAAAACATCATTTCACTTGATGTATCATGATACTATTCTTTACCCAATTCATTGGAGCACTATCAGGGTGCACCATTCTTAAACATTTCATTTCGTGCATAAGTGTGCCACGTAGATCATATAACATGGATTAATTAAACATCATCATTTATTCCCCGAAAAAGTAAGGTGATATTATTACAAGAAAATCTATAATAAATAAGTAAATTTTCATAAATTTGAATACCCTTGATAGAGAAATGGGCATGGTATTCACTACACAATGACATTGGCTTGAAAAATCATGGTGTAATTTCGGTAGCATAACGGCGTGACATAAAAAATCATAAAAATGGTGGATGATAGAAAAATCGGTGTATCATAATATGTAAATTAAAAGGATAGTAAGGAGGTCATATAGATAAATTTCCAAACAAATGTAATGGAATTTAGATTCATAATACAAAATAATTTCTTGAATGTAAATTAGAAGAGAGAAATTCCTTACATAATTTCGGCATGGTAATAGGTGTACCTAGGAAGAATAAATGAGAGAGAAATAGGTATATCATAACTCAAACATAAATATAAAAGTATGGTGGAGGTGAAAAATCATACCAAATTTTTTTTAATTGAAGATACAAGGGTATTGAAACATAAATAAACTTGGACAAAAATGAGAGAGGAAGAAATCCCTTACTTGGAAGTGTGATCCCAAATACTTGGGAGGGGATTTAGAGAGGATTATTTGAAGCTTGGGGTGCCTTGTGAGGATTTTATAGAGTGGTGGATAGTGGTTGGATGAACTGAAAAGGCTTTTAGTTAAGAAGAAGTGGGAGCTTGGGTGGGTATATGTAAAAAACGAGAGGCAAATCATTATTATTTAGGTTTTGGGAACAACACATTAAACTAATCAAAACCATAATACAACCCATGGGTTTTTTCAAATAAAACCATAAAACATTATTTTATAAGGCCAATGGCCAAAGGTTTTAAAATATTAGGCTTTCTTATGTGGAGGTGATTCACACTCTCAAGGAAATGAATTTAAAAAGTTAAAATGTTTTACAAGTCTTGGTGGGTCCACTAAGGCTTTGTAAAATAAATCATAAAAACCTAAAATCACACTATTTTAAGGGTAAAACATATATTTTCCGAACATAATGTTTATATTATTTTATTACATCACTATTAGGTCATTATGATGTCATAAAACACATTATATATTTAAACAGTATTTAATTTTTACCCAAAATTTTGACTACATTAGAAAATTATGAAAAATTGACCATTAGATAATTTCAACATCCCAATTCAAAAAAATATTCATTTTATCTAAATATTTTTATAAATATTTTAATTTTTACTTTTAAATTAAAAACCGACATTTATAAAAAAATTCATGGGTTTTGAGAAAAATAGATTTCAAACATTAATAAAAATCACAATTGAAATCATAATAAATACAGAGTCATTTATATTTTTAAAAAAATTATTTAGTGATAATATTTTATTAAAATATTATTTATTTAAAAATCCATTAATTCATCAAAATATATTTATTTATTAACTAAAAATGATACTTTTCCTTTAAAAACCCTTTACAAAGTAACAATGATAAAATGAATGTATATTATCTATACAAAAATAGTTTAAATAATCATAGTACTTGGGTCTCATTACATAACCCCTTATAAAACTCGTATATGACTAATGGGTAAGATGTCTGATGGTGACAGACTTTTAGGGTGGATCAGATAACATCACTCGGGTTGTAATCTCTATCAACTTCCACTTCTCCTGTAGGCAGTCTCATTTGAGCTTAACGTGTTGAATCATGGTTTGGGCTTGGTCAATTGTGAATCCCAATAATGAAACCTCCTCTCTGAGCTACAAAAAATGGGATTTGTGTGGAGAAATTCTACTGGATGAAGCCATCTCTTCCTTTGTTTGAGTAAATTGGATTTGTTAAAGCCCTATATTTATACTAATCATGTGATCATTGTTCAACGACTATATTAGCAATGGTAACAATTCATAATGGTATTTTAAAATCCAAAAACATAAAACCAAATATGTTCATATGTTATATAACCATTTTACATAATAATACATTTCATTAGATCAATATGAATATTAACTCATAAATGTTTCTGTCATTACAGATTTCACAAAGGAGAAGAATGTTCCTTTCGATTCCTTGGGAGATATATAGTGGTAATATCCCTGATCTTGTATGTTTGAATAAATTCAAGCTTGTAGATGGTAGTAGGTTGGTTATAGTACGAGAACCTCACTAATTGAACCAAACCATGTTGAGAACTCCACCGCTTAGTCACTGTGCCATATGTCCTCTGTCTACTATCCTGCATAATACTTCACCATGTCAGCTGACCCATGTGAGTAGACTAAATTGATGAGGATATGAAAAACATACTACTTAATCTACTTTTGAATGATCCTAAGTGACGAACACCAAGTTAATAGGTTGTGTATCAGACTAGGAGAAATGTACTATGTGGTTTACTTACATTTGAGCTATGAAAAAACATGTTATGTTTATTGTACACTTATTAGGGACATAACATGATTTGTGAAGACTATATAATCAACATTTTTCCATCTAACCACCCTTTAAATTGGATGGAATACTCCCCTCATGTCACTACCTTTCTTTGAGCTACATATTTGGATGAAGTAAAACCAAAAGAAATTCATAGATTCCTTCCATGAAGACCAAGACCCTGAAAAGGACAACTTAAAACCTCCTCTAAATACACTTGATATATATGATTTGGGAATACACACCTATGTTGACCCCTATGATCATGTATTACATTTGTAAAAGGAATCTATTGTTTTTTCCTCTCATTAAGATAAGTCCACTGAGGAATAAAAATATTTTATTCCATTGATAATGAGGGTTTCCATCATGATGATATTATGATGATATCCCAGGGCTAACACAACTTATCTTAGATAATATAGTCATAGTAAAAATCTACATGGGTCTTTTGGTGAATTCCTAATTCCAATCAATGATCCATGAGAACCATTGCTTCCTTTTATGTGTAAGTCTCAATTTCGAGATCAACGATGAATATATTATCCACTCAACGAGCTGTAATATAACAAAATTGGAATAACTCATATTAATAATTCCCCTTGAATCCTCTATTTTGTCTCATTTTATGTCATATAATTCCATATAATGACTTTAAACTGTGTTTCCAATGTCCTAGTTACATGACATAAAACTGCCAAAACAACATCCTTACTAAGAGATGCCACACCGAAGGGCATGATCCTTAACATGACCTTACAATGTAAAATTAAAATGACATGGGATTTAATTCCTTTCTATTAGGATATATAGTATTCCACTTATATTTTCAAACCTAATATTTCCTTCCATAACCATCCTCAAGGTTTTTTACTCCTCATTAAGATACTCACGTCCTCCTTCATCAGGCCATATTCCCCCACAAAGTCATATATCCTCTCTCAAGGGCCATATTACTCAGTGAATCATCCTATATTTGCTATGTTCCTAATGATTTCATATATTACACAGTAAATCATATTTTCAGGAGAAAAATTAACAATATAATTGTTCCATGCCCCCATTGAAGTCTTACCCCTAACTGAATAGTTATATTCCCAATGGGCTATTAGTGAATCCATCTTCCTTGAGCTATATTCCCATTAAGGTCAACCAATAAAGGATTATCTTGTGTTAGTCCCACACTAACAATTTATAGGAAAATTTTTCATTGATTTCCACATTTAATAACTTAAAACTACTTAGAATCATTCCTTATCCCACATACATAAAATGTAAAAAAATCCATATTATGTGGCACTAAACTACATGGGATCTGATTCCATTCACTATGATACATAATAGTCCCCTTTTATGGGCCAAATCCCAACTCTACAACAGATAGAACCATACTAGATATATATAAACTCAATATTTCACTACTATATTGCACTAAAAAATCAACAACAAGTAACCAGAGAAAGATGAAGAACCTCTAATACCTATAGATGTTCACATCAACACATTGTTTTGATCAGATCATTGTCACATTGGTAAACAGTTTCACAATAATATTATGGAAGGATTAAAAAAAACATATTAAATTTATAATAGAGTATTATAGTAAAAAATAATCTCCCCAATGTTAAGATGAGCTTAACCTCCAATATTCTCATCCATGATTCATTCTGATTCATCGCTAGTAAAAAACCATACATGAAAACTACCTTTATAAATAATTATGAGAATTATTTTTATGTCAACCCATCATATATAAGGGATCCATCAGAGTTTCTATCGAAGACAAATATAGTGAACTCTACCTGAATCATTCAATAAAAAATAGCTGATTTTACAAGAGTGTTGGTCCATGTTGTTTCCAATGTTTCAAATAAAAAAACAATAAACAAAATGAGAATCCTTTAATTTTGAGTGAAATTGATTGACTATGCACTCTTACTTATGACGTAACAACGATCTGAGTTATTTGTTTCCTTTATTTTTATCTAACATATTCGTTATGCCCGACCCCCTTTCAATCCAAATCGATGGCACCATCCTTGTATAATGTGAACATTATATATTCTTCCAATATTATGGATCTGAAAACCAAGAGGGAAATCTCTCCCACCTAGTGTCTCACTAAATATTAATGAATTTGATCATAAAATAATACCACCTCAATAGTTTTATCCATGCTTTGGAGGTTGTGTAAGAGATCTTTTGAGTGAACGAAACCCCACATGTCACCTCAATTACAATGGTAAACTAAAATAAAGCTGTTGGAGCCAGAGACATCAACAAATGGATTTTAGATCCCCTCTATAGACCGTGAATGTTAATTAATCTCTTATCTTTGTGAGATGGAATATGAGGTGGAGAATGGCCTCACCCTATCTACGAGTCTCCTAAGAGGGATCCTACTGACTAAAAAAAACATTAATGTGATGTGTTCAATATATCTAAAAAAATACTGAGGGAACCACCACATAGGTCTTGGGTATGGTAACCTTGTACCAGGTTCCCTGTAAATCTCAATGGGCATATTTATCTACAATAGAATCAGAATGGGCTCATATCATTATTCCTATAGAACAAGTTAGTCAAAAAACTTTGAAGATAGTAGAAGAGAAAGCTAATATGCCTACTCAGGCTTAATAATTCTTCCAAAATAGTATATTAGTGTTTGGAGGAACAATATACCATAACTCAATATACATCCATCGGTCGACTAATATTCCCACCCTCTTATCTGAGTCCCCTCGACATATCTCTAAGGTGAATGGAGGATTGAAATGGACTTATATACCCATTTCCTTGAACATCCTAACATGAGATCCACTAAATGGTTCCCCATGCTGGTGGGTCACATGGCCTTAAGCGTACCTCACTATATACTAGAGAACGCTGACTACAAATGTTGGTCCAAAGTGATATAGTGGGGATACTATAACATCATGGTAAGAGTGGAACACAGGTGTAACAATTTAAATAATATCCAAAACATTAAAATGGAAACTAAATAGTGTAATGTAATCATCTAAATTACATAATAAACAAGATATCAAAATAAACATCCAATATCATGTACAAAATGGTGTAATTTCATGTATCTATCAAAAGGAAATAGGGATTCAAGGAATGAAACATGAAATAGAATACATGTATCGAAATAACAAAAAGACCAAAATGAATATCTCTAAAAACATTATGAACCATAAAAATATCTTATGCCTCCCCACTCCCCTGTAATAATCAATCAAGTATAAAAAACTAGGCACTTTTTTGTATTCCTACATAAATCTACATAATCTTCTCGAGTACCATCAATGGATCAAATAAGATGTGATATAAACTCAGCAGGCCACCACCAACAATGTATATAAATATCCTATCAGAGCATAATAACATGAGAAGTGTGTTGAAATATCGATGAGGAGTATAAAAGATGTAAAGGGTCAGCTCTGGTTCCTGAAATACACTTGGGTGACAATACCTTCTGTGGCCCATGACCGGAATCGTTTGAAAAAATCCATCATGGATATATATATAAGGGTATATGGTTATATATATGTCATCACTATATACTTAGTGATGTTTATAAACATTTATACATATATGAAGTGCTATCCAGGACCCAAGTCATTACTCAGGCACCCATGTACAGTTACTAGAGTACCAAAAGTCACAAGGGTTTTCATGAACATGTATCACATGAAGAAGGGATTCCATGCATTAGTATAACAAGTATAGGGAGCATCATACCCAAGTATCTCAATATAGGGATTCTATGATCATATATCATAGATTTAGGGTTTTCATGCCCATATATCACAAGTGTAAGGGACTCCAAGCCTATATCACATGAAAGTAGGGCATCCATTACCATATATGACTATTATAGGGGATGACATGCTCAAAACTCATAAAATTTGGGCCTTTATGCCCATATATCATTGGTATAAGGGATTTTATGCATATATTCATAAAAGTGTAAGGTAAACCACTCCCATATATCAAAATAGTGTATGGGAATCCAAGACTGTATATCACAAAAGTTTATGGGTTGCCATGCTCATATACCACCACAGTGGGGATACTGTGCCCAAATATCATAAAATTAGTAAGTATTATATAACTTTAAGAAGATATAGTATATATTTCTTAGCTTATTAGCATTCCTCTTTAATAAGGGTGTTTCCATTTCTATATATAAACAAGTTAGGTGGTCATACCACTCAGTTCTATATAATTAATTACAGTCCTCTTAGTTTGGAGTCACTCCAAAACCATATAGAAAATGGTTTTTTCACTTATACATTTATAATAATAAGGGGAATTCCATTGGTAGACCTCAAGGGAAGGAAAAAAATAATGGGGGCCTATCCCAATGCAAATAAATGAATACTACTTTATTTGTATAAAGGATGTGGAATTAAACCTGGTATATGTGTATTTTTAAGGAAACTCAAGTAGAATTCAGTGTTTGGTATCATGAAACATAGTATAAGGCAATAATACATGAGGTATAGATACTAGAACACCTACCTTATGCCTATGGAGGTGCAATCATCTACTATTGACATGTGGTTTGTTATAGATATGATGAAAATAGAAAAATGGATGAACTCCCTAGAAATAGAGCATACGAGCTTGCACCAAAATAGTTTCATTGATAGGATGAAGAATGATGAATGGAGCCTAAGGATTGGAGATCTTACCTATAAGAATCCAATGATATGAACAAATGTTGAATCAGAGCCCATATGGGGGAATAATATCAATGCCTTGGTTTGGCTTCAGGGAGATATCACAGGGAAGGAGAGAAGCCTTTTGTCTATTAGAAATAGTGATAATGGAGGGAGGTCTATGTAATATAGAGTGATGATAAAAAAGGTAAGAACACCCAAATTTTATGAGTTGAATAGTTTATATACATGGTGTTCTAAACTATGCACCAACCATGTGATGACTACTATCCATGGATAGTGTCCCACATGGTTAGGGAAACCAATTTTGTGAAACTATTCACTACCCATAGATCCCTGTATACCCAAGGAGCACACCACGCATGGGTTGTGGTGCACGGCTAGACAAACCATGCATATCTTGTGCACTCCCCTTTTTGGAGGCCTATAACACCCTACATGGATTATTTAACCTTGTCGACTGGGCGTAACTGTTTCTACTAATGATGTAGTTTTTTTATTTCCTTTAAAGGACGGATCATCAGTATTTGAACATTCTCTAGATGCTCTCGAACCCTTCCTAATGTGATTATTCACATTTATAAGGGAAAAAAATAAAAGATTCAAACAAGAAAATAGAAGGATCTGTATATCAAAGAAAACCCGATTTCTTCCATTCTTCACCCATAAAGGAAGTTGTCACCGATTTTACCTTCAAAGGGTGGTGAAACTTCATGTGAGAATAAATCTAGCCACTGTGCATATACATAGGCCTCCCACTCCCAGTTATCATCTTTAACTCTACCATTCTATCATATCATGCACACCAAATGGACTGTTCAACCTCATGTAGAATTTTTTCATTGATCAATGATGATAATAGGACACACCTAAATTGAAGCATCAATATCTACTTCAACATCATTCGGATCAAAAATATGAGATGGGTCTTCATGTTAATGATGAAGTTGTGAATCTTGGAAGGTATCGTGCATGGATTGGTACCTCTCTGGATATAGAAACTAGTAGGTGACTAGCCAAAATCTATCCAAGATCTAAAAAGGATCAACCAAATAATGTGACAAATTCCCTTACCTCTATATGAATCTATTCACAAGTCTTGGTGACACCTACAAGAATATGTGTTCCACAACCTAAAACTCTGGAGGGAATCAATGGTTATCAAAATATGATTTACATGTAGCACGAGAAGTATCTATACATTTTATGATCAATTTCACATGATCTAAATTCTTTAGTACAAGATGAGGACCCAATCAAACTACATATCCTACCTCTTTCTTGGACAGATTTCAACAACATGGTCTAAAAATATAAATACTCGTACATAGCCATATGAAATTTTGAATGAATTTCAATATTTCAGGTAAAATAAACCATAGGGATATTATTTCCCCAATATGCTTTGAAATCAAGTATACATGCTTGTATCTTGTCCTTGAACACCTGTATAGTCTGTTCCAACTAGCCATAAATATGTGGGTGAATAGTTTTCCTTATATGCGCCAATATACCAAAATAATTCTTTAACCTTATCCAAAACCATGATGTGAAATGATAATCCTTATCTAAAATGATAGTATGAGGTACCCCATTTATAAATATAACCTAAAAAAATACATTATTCCTAGTTCATCAATTGAAAATGTTTTTGTCAAAGGAAGGAAGTGGGATACCTTCATTAGTTGATCCTAGACTACCAAATAGAATTTCTTCCTTCAGGTGACGTTAGTAAAAGAACCAAAAAAAATTCATCATAATGTCAAACTATTTCCATTTTGGGACTAGTAATGGAATTAATAAGCCTATGGTCCATTGGTGTTCCACCTTCACCATTTAATAGGTGGAAAACCTAATGATAAAACCTATGATATGATGGTTCATCCAAAGAAACCAATACTTATGATAGATATAATGATAAATATTTGAGATACCGAGGTACACTATCCACTGAGAAGTATGGGACTCTCAAATTAGATCTTCTCAATTGACTATAGGAACTTAGATATTCCCATGTATACATAGGATGTCATCTCATCCAAAAGACCAATATGGAGGCTGGTCCTCACCTAAAATACATTCTCATAGGCAAAAACCTTTCGGATATGAAAACTGTATTCCATTCAACATATAAAGACGTGAAGAGGTAACTGCTAAGGATGAATTTAAAAGCCATTCATGACACTTTTAAATCTACATATTCATATCAGAATGAAGTTCTGTTATTTTCCATTCATCACTGGCTTCCTAAACATCTTGTGTTTGAGTTTTCTAGATCAACACATCAGCTATCACATTAACCTTGCCAATAATGTAGGCAAGATCAATGTTGAAGAAATCAAGGTATTCAAAACATTTCCCTATCTATGATTCAATTCATACATAAAAAAGATATATTTGAGGATATTGTGGTCCATATACACTACAATTCACTCTACCGTTAAATAATGCCTTTAGAAATGAAAAGGCATTAACAAATGATACAATCTTGAGGTAGTGTGTCAGGTAATTATGATCATGAGGTATCAAAGGGAATGAACCATATTCAATGACTCTATCCTCCTACATCAATACTACACCCAACATGATTCTTAATGAACCATAGAATAATGTATATCCTCCATAGGGATTGGGAGTAATCAAGAATGGTGCCAAAGAAAACCTTATTTCTTAGCTTCTGAATGTCTTTACCAAACGATTCAGACCACAAGATCTTCAAAACCGTCTTAGATAGACCAATATGTGGTGTAAAAAGGTTTGATAATTATAGTATGAAATTCTAGTAATTTCAATCCTACCCAAAGAAACTCCATATATCTAACATGTTCTTAAGCTTCTCTCATGACACTATAATACTCACCTTATTTAGGTCAACTGATACTCATGATTTTGAGATAATAAAGTACAATAAGGGAAACTTGTTGATCTAGAAGTGGTACTTTGTGAGCTTAGAATATAACTGATGCTCTCTTAGTGTACTCAATATGATCTCAATATGTTTGGAATAGTTTACTAGAGGATGAGAATAAACCATGATTTCTTCCACAAAATCCAATATAATGGAATCTGGGTAGGGATGGAAATCCCTATTCATTAAGGCCATGATAATTGAATGTGTGTTTGTAATGCTAAACTACATTACCAGATACTCATATATACTATACCAACATCACTATACCGACATCAAAAAGTTGTGAATGGTATATATGAAGGCCTAACTCTCACCTGAGGATAACCTGATCTCAGGTCGATCTCTGAGGGAACTCTATAGCCTATGAGTTGTTTGATGTGGTCATCTATTTGAGGCAAGGTATAATAATTCTCCACACTAATATGATTCAAATTCTATTAATCCACATAGATTCATTGTGTTCCGTCCACATTTTTGGAGAAAATGACTGGTGAACACTAGGGAGAAGTACTAAGCTATATAAAACCCTTAGAATCTATATATTATAGCTACATCTTGATCTCATGTAACTCAGTAGTAACCATCATGTAAGGATGAATCGATACCATTGTAGCTCCAGTAACTAGATCAATATGAAATTCTACCTCTCTGAAGAGGTAGTCTAGAGATGTCTCTAAGGAATACATCCCTGAAATGGACTATTATATGAGAGAAATGAAGGTAATTTAACATCATATCATCCATATGAAGTCTTGAAATATAGAAAGTCACTCCACCTATCCCAATATGATCTGTTCTATATCTACAATCATAGAAATCCATCTCACCCTGGCGAAGTTATCTAATACCATCTAGTTATGTAAACAATACACTACAGTGATAGAAATCTACATAGTAATGATAGGGTACCAACCGGTCCATCATGAGAATGAAATCAAACCCTTTCATTTCTAGGATGAAGAGGTCCCACATGAAATGATGGATTCTTATCTAATGGGGTAATTCCTTGTTTTGGCATACACATTTTGATCAAATTCTTAATGGAATATGAAGGTGCATCACACCACATAAGTATTCAATATAAATCCCATGGATTTCCATAATATCCATAAAGATGAAGGAATGTGAAGAAAAAAAATAAAATAAAATAATGTACACATGATAGTAGATGATACTAGAATAGTACCTCAAACATTTGATGAACCATCACCATGATCCTCTAGTATAGGATGCACTAAATTAATATGTCATGATCCTAGACCCTATGCTACAACCTGACTACCCTGAGAGGGTCTGATCTGTTGGTATTGGGTATATGAAGCCTGGATATCTCGTACACGACTTTCTTATCATACTGTATAACTAGTAGGAATAAAGATACATACATAATGAGGTTCTCATGATCCCTCCCCTGAAGATGGAGGTGATATAGATATTCTCCAACTATACACTAATGGGAAGGTCCTGCAAAAAATATAAAGATTCCATAACCTTCCGCAACCTTGAGAGTCAACAAGGTCTTTTGGGACACATGGGATTCAGATAATCTATAATTACACATTGGTAAAAAACCATGTAATTGTCAGTGTGTGTCATCTGGATACCACTGCTTCTTTGTGTAGTCTCAAAGCATCATTTCCATATGGCAATCGAACAACTATCCTACCTCTGTTACGAACCACCCTAGGCTACATTGTCAACTACCGCTAGGTTTCACACACTGCTAAGATCTTGGTTTACTATTTATAGCATAATAGTAAATCAGAAAACACTAATCTATGATCAAATATGATTCCTAATATCATCCTGAAATCATCATTATTTCATTGTCTTATCAGGGGTATAGATACGTTCAAGGCACTGATGCTCTTTAAATCAAGAATAATAGTCTAGAATTGATATAGAAACCTACTACAGGTTAAAGAACTCCCTAAAAAAATCACCCCTTAGGGTCTATAGGAATAGATCGTCATAGAATATAGATTGTAAATCCCTCTAAATAAATTCCATGTACTGAACTTCTTGGTTCATAATATCCAACCAACATTTGGCAGATCCTTGAATCATATATGTAGCGAGTTTCAACATCCTCATAGGGGTGTATCAAGGTGCTTGAAGATATGTTAGACTCTATCAAGCCATATAAATATAGCTTGGGGCCACCATCCCCTTGAAAATTAGGGGGATGATACTACTAAAACACCCATGTCAACTCTCCCATAGATGTGGTAGGTCATAGACCTCCCTATATTATTTTTATAAGCTATAGAAACTCCCATCGAAACAATAAATCATTAACCACATTCTTTATAATTGTAGGTTCCACAGGAAGAACTATTAAGGGTATCACATGTGGATCATGCCCCCACCTCCAGAGCATGGTCGTAACCACCCTCCTAAAAGACAACTAGAGAAATTCATTGTGGAATAGCTCTATAAATTTTAAACACATGCCTCATATAGGATTAATAATGGTAAATATCTTAGATTAATGAAAGGGATAGGTACAATAATTCCTATATAGATGTCACACCACTTTTTCTACTCCTAAATCTAGGTCTGGGTGATGGGAATAATCATGAATAACATGAGATATACTACCTACTTCTCCCTATTAAGGTTAGGTTTGGGTCACGATCTATGTTTCACCATAAGGGTCCCAATATATAGATGGTCAATTTTCTATTATCGAGGAAAACAACTTTTAATTTGAAATTGGAATCTATATTTAATGTCAACCATATTTAATTTAAAAATTTAACAAATTTTTCATTTAGATGATAGACCAGTTATCTAAAGTATTATTCCAAATTTATATGGTTACATTTTCTATAAATTTCAATTGGTAATCCATTAAACTGAATACAAAAAATTTCATATGATAATAGAATATAATCGGTAATATGAGATGGTTTGACCATATGAATCACCATTCCCAATCTATAGTGGTACATACACTCTTTAAATTTCAAATGACATTCAGGTACCTCAAATCAACTAATGTTTTAGTCACTGCAGCATTAGTTACATAACTTTCAAATTTTATAATTTTTTCGATAAGGTTCCATTATCAAACTATATTGGAAAAAATTTTTGGTCAACAGAGGCACATTAATAACCCATTTTCTATTTTTTACTACAAAAATGAGAAATTTATAACACATATATCATTCATGGAACATAGAATTTGTATCATGCAGCTAAGAAATTAAACCTACATGGAATGGAATAATTCATTGAATATTAGTTTTATAAGGGGACTAAAATGATTCATTAATAATGCGTCCTTTCCATATCAGACTGTGGATAAAATACAATCCAACATCATAATAAAAATTACTTTAGATATCAAGTTATTCTCGAAATGGTGGAATCAAATCAACTGGAATATTTATAATCCAAAACAACATGTCTCATTCAAGGTAATATGGGTTTTCATTGTATTTTGGTTAGCTACTCATAGTAACATGCTCCTGAATAAATCCCGACACATCCTATTTCTCTTTTATATTGTCCCATAAAGTAATGGAAAAGTAAAGAAACCTCTAATACCAATTTGTAATGTATTAAAACAGGATCCACTAAAATGTGCCCATGTATTTGGGTCATATGGCCTCAATAATGACTCCCCATATTCCAGAGGCTACCAACTAGCAGAGAGGGTCCAAGGTGGTACTACGGGGAGACTATGCCCTCATGGTCATAGTAGCCCAAAAATACAACAAATGAATAAATAGGGGAAGCATAAAAATGGAAACTAAACCATGGAAATATAACATGAAGATGACATAATAAAAAATCCATCCAAGGTCACTTCATGTATCATGTACAAAATCATGTAATGACATGTATCTATCAAAGGTAAACAATCAGGCATAATAGAAGGCATGCAATAAAATACATGTATAGAAAGAACAAAAAGACTAAAAATAATATATCCAATAGCATCATGAGAAATTTTTGATTCATGTCCATCCCCACTATCATGCTATAAGAAATCAAGTATCAACAACTATGTGCTTTCCCCTGAACCTGGCTACATCAATATAACCTGCCTGGGTACAATCGGTGGCCCTGATAAAGTGTGAGAAAAACTCATTTGGCCACCACCAATGGCGTCTATAATTATCTAGTTAGTGCATAATAATATGATCATTGTGTATACATGGTGGTAATTAGTAATAAGACTATAAAGGGTTGGATCTAGTTTCTATAGGACACTGGGATGACCCAACCAAATTCAGCTTATGCTGGGAAACCACTGAACAAAACCCCTCATGGATTTATAGATAAATTTGTATATGGTTGTATGTATATATATGAACTATATATTTAGATAATTTTATATCCATATATAAACATGCATAGTGATAGCTATGACCTGAGGTGTAACTCAGGAATATAGGTCTAGTCAATAGAGAATCATAGGTTATAAGGGACTCTATGCACGAGTATCACATGAAGAAGAAATTTCATTCCTGAGTATCAAAAGTATAATGGATTCGATGCACAAGTATCCTAGTTTATAGAACCAATTATCATATCTCATAGAGGTATGGACTCCATGCTTTTATATCATAGGGGTAAGAGATTGTATTCCAGTATCTCATGAAAGTAGGGTCTTTATACCCATATATCATAGGTATAAGGGTCTCAATGCCCATATCACATAACAATAGGGTCTCTCTACTTATAGATAATTGTTATAAGGGATTCCATGACTTTATATCATAAAAGATTAAGGGATACTATGACCGTATATCACAACAATGTATTGGACTCCATACCAATATATCACAACATTGAATGGGAAGCCACACTCATATACCACCACAGTGGGGACACCATGCCTATGTATCATAAAATTATAAAGTGATATACACCTTTAGAAAGAGACAGTAAATAGTACTTAGTTTATTATCATTCCTCTTTATGAAGGGTGTAACCATAATCCTATCTAAGAAAGTGATCTGGTCCTACCACTGAATTATATACAATTCATTTTCATCCCCTTAGTTAGGATTCACAAAAAAATATTGATGATGGTTTGGTCACATATTAATTTATAATACCAATGTAAATTCTATGGGCACACCTTAGGGGATGGTAATAAATAACAGGGAAGAATGCTAAAATAAATAATGGGATAATATGTTATTTCTATCAAGGAAATTTAATTAAAGATAGACAATGTGTATTTTTAAGTAAACACATGAGGAATCCAACATGTAGCATCATGAGACATAGTATAGGGAAAAAATCATAGAGGGATAGATTCTAGATAACCAACCTTTTTCTTATAGAGGATCAGTCATCTATTATCGAACTCTAGTTTGATCTAGATCAAAAGAAAACAAAAAAACTAACAGAACCCTAGAAATTGGGCATTTGACCTCACACTAAAAAATAATCACTGATAGGAAGTAGAATTATTAAAAGATTATGATGATTTGGGAGCTTACATGTATGAATAAAATGAGATGAACGAAAGTAAAATTGATGTTTGGGTGGAGGAATAACTCTCAAGCCTATCTTTGGATTGACAAGGAGCTCTCAAGGGAGGAGAGAATATTTTTTTCCATTGGAAATAGTGAAAATGGAGATAGGGGTAAGATGTATACAATGAGGGGGGTGTGAGAAAGAAACAACTAACATTTAAGAGGTACACAGTTGAAAAAAATGTGGACCAACAATGTGATAGTTACTATACAAGGATAGTTGACTGCATGGTTAAGGGAGCACAGTTTGTCCAACTGTGGTCTACCCATGAATTCCCCTCTTCATAGGGAGAGCGCCCCACATGGGTTGTTGTTCATAGTTAGGAAAAGAATGTGTATCCCATTAAATCCACTCTATGGAGTCATACAAAACCCCAAATTGTTTATGTATACATGTGGAATAGGTGGAATACTTTCTACTAAACATGTGTGCCAGTTGTTTCCTCCAAAGTTCGGATATCCAAGATTCAAAAAAATACTATCACAATATTGAACCCTTCTATATGTGATTTAGAATATTTATAAGGATAAAATAATATATTTAAACTGAAATGAAAAAGGATTCATTCCTAGATGAAAAACTAGGCTCTTACACTCTCTCCAAGGAATGGTATCATATCTCCATTCATACACATAATCCCATCACTGTATTATTTTTTAACTCGATGGGTGGTATCTTATTCATATCGATGTATTTCAAAATTTAAAATGTATTTGGGAAGTAAAATAAGTATCAATAGTAGAGGACTCCCATGGTGAATGTTTTGATCATAGGAAAAGAACTCAGTGAAAATAATAATCCAATTAATTTATGTCCCATTACTACTTCTGAGTAAGAAATTTATGATCAGCCAATTGAATAATACAAACATTATATCTTTTGAATATTTAAATGACTCATCACCATTTGATGGAAGGGAATATGTCTTATAAATAGTATTCCAACCACATTAATATGATCTAGGAAATATTAAATCCTATGTAATTGGATTCCCTTTTAGTTTCATGACACCAATAGTTTGGAAGATAACATGAACCTCACACTCATTCGTGCTATATTGACATGAAATATTGATGTCAACTGGTCACTGATTCCCCTTTTTATGTACATATCATAGGATGTTGTGAAAATAGAGCATGGAATTTTACTCCACACCCTAGAAAATAGAGTCCACTTGTAAGGGAACAATGCAATGTCATCACCATAGGATAAATCTCATGTTGGGGTCTGCAAACATAGTGTTGATTCTTAGTAGAATCCCATTGATTCAAAATACTGAAGACCACTTACTTGATGTTAATGGGAAATTGAGATGTTGTTATTCTAATATTTGAAAAAGGTGGATCATGATTCATGTATGAGTATTGCAAAACCTAAAACTAAATAACATCCATTGATATTCAGTAATTCATGTTGACACAGATCCTATTATCTGATACCTTCTTGGATCAAATCCTATATGATTTAAAGGGATTCTTTGAAAGCTTCCATCAAATCGATATGGGTGCATCCATATCATGTAGGTATGGGGGAATTTTAATCACCTTACTACCACCATAACCTATAGGGAAATAAAATACTCATGGAGTTGTATACATAGGGATGGAAGTTTGTAAACAACCACAACTCACAAGGATGGGGGTATTTCTACCATCTCCCATTCCTCCACCAAGGAAGTCAAACTTCTCTAGACTAGGAGAATCATCAAAATAATATCCATCATAGTCCATTACAATGTATAATACTTACCCTTTATCGTGGAAATGATATGTGAAAATTATTGGGGATTCCCTTAGTATCACGTTCCATATACAACTTCTATAGGACAACAGAGAAGGAGAGGAGAAGCCCCTAGATGCCACAATTAAAAAAACTGTAAACATGTTGGACACAAGGGAAGACCAAAGCCTGTATTCAGAAAAATATAAAGTGGATTATGGATCTCATTATCATTTATATGATCAAATAATTCATGGGACATATTATGGATTGGAAAATGAAAATAACATCGCCCCTATCAATGACTCATAATGTGATTTCAAAATATAAGATCAAGATGATAATGACACTAAAATAAATATGATTCATGTCAAAAAATTTAAATAAAGTTTGTGTAAATGGTATCATATATTGACTATGAATATGGGAACTCATAAAAATAAACATTTTCCACCTGTTCAATAATCATCGACCAAATAAAATAGAAAGAGTGAGGCCACATCCCACCCACCACCCGATGTGGCCAAAAATATCATTATTAAGACATTTTTCATGCAATATAGGGTAAAGTAGGAAATATTGAAACAAATGAACCCTAAATTACTGTAGGGAAGTATTACAATTGAGTATAATTCTAATATAGAATAAAATGTTATCCCTTTGGTAAAAATCCATCTATAGGTAATTTATTATTCAATGAAAACCCATTTGATTGGATCAGGACAAAACAAACTACTAAATCAATGACCAAATGTTATAAATTAATATGAATTACCACCTCTAGGATGCAAAAGGGATCCATATAAAGTGACCTAATCCCTTGAACAACATGTTTTTTTGTGAAAAACGCACATGTCGATCGATCATATCATACCCCACATGCAACATCTACATGAGAATATGATAACCCAACCATAATTCAAAAAATTATTGATTAAATCACATCTATAACTAAATTATCAAAGGCCAAAAAAGGGAATCAACAAAAGTTTAACTAAAATAGGAACTCATATCTTGAGTGAGTGGATGAAACTCCTACTCCACCCAACTTCATAAATCTAATTGTTTTAATATTTAGTAGAACTTTAGACTCATTATGGTTCCTCTATTTTTTTATCTCAATGTCTCCCCTAATGGGAAAAATAAAGAAGTAAGAGACATTCAATATCATATTCATCATGCTAACTCTATAATGATGATAAATTTTCTTGTATAATAGCTTACTTCCAAGGTCCATCATTAATTAGGAAGATCTCTATCAATAGTTTCTCTATATGATCATTTCAAAAATGGGGACAATGAAAATACATCATCATTAAAATACCAAATTTCAGGAGAATGAGGGAGTCCCTAACATTATTAATAGATAGAATGGTCTCACCTACTCTCCAATTATTCAACTCTCAATGGATATTCTATAGATTTATTCATAGACAATCTATGTGATGAGTTAATGATACTTGTAATCATACTGACATATATTTGTGGATTTTGAGTGTTAGAAGTAGTTTCATAAAGGATTAAGGAATCTCTTTGATAAATAATGGTCAAATCTAAGCTGACACCAAACAAATCATAGAAATAACACTGATATGATAGAAAGGGAGATTGTTTCATTAAATTTCGCACCAACACCGACCTCAACACTAAATCCCCTACTACATCATATGACACCTCACCCTAAATGATAGTGATAAAAAAAACATCCCCACCATGATGTTTGTAAGGATAAGTAATTCCTACATAATTAGGATTAAAATAATAAGATTTATTCTTTCCATAAGGATAATGTTCTAGGATACTATATTGTAGTGATGTAGAATATATTTCTCATGTTATGATAGAAAAGAACACCCAATATGTTCATTCTCACTGAACATCCAAACTAGTTTCCCTTCTATCAGATATTAGAGAATAACACCTTGGAGTAATTTTTATTCAATGAATACCTCCAATGGATGGTTGATTCTTGGTGGTTCAACCTGGGAAAACCCTCAACATTGGTAGCTTGTGTTTTTTTTCATTTAACCATATGAGGAAGAAAATGGTTGGAAGTATCGAGTAGGAATTTGAAAATTTTTAATGCTAGTATGACTAGAAAATTTTCCAAGTGAATGTTACAATTAAGGAAATGATAAACCATTCAGTTGCATCCCTAATTCCCCTTGTAATAGTTGATGCATCCCCTTTAGTGCCATAGTCTTCTAAGAGTCATTGTAGCTTTGTTGGAAGGGAAAGGCGTAGGAGAAGGAAATTTTATTGTTTCCCCAACCATTATAGACACTTTTAGACTCTCAAACCATATAGTTTCATAGATTTGAACCACCTCGCAAAATGGGACCCTCATAAAATGAAGAGTAATTATATAGATAGATCAATGTTATCCAATTAGTAGACCCATTATTTGATAAATAATATTTTTATTAACCTAATGTCCTAATTCACAATTGGGGATGGGATGATATAGGCCATAGTAGTCTGAAAAAAAGGGGTAAAAAATAATCCAAAATTTTTGGTCATGTCTCATATGAAGCCTAATATGTTACATAGACATCGATACATGCACATCAACTTGCTAAATAAGAAAGTTGATTTACTCATGTGTCATCTGGGGACCAATTATATCCCATCATATTAGAAAATCGATTGGAATACACACATTGATATGGTCATCATTAAATTATGGAACAACCATCTCATCCTAATCCATAAGTAATGAGAATGATTATAAATATTGTCTAGAGAAAAGGGTCCTCGGTATAGCCTACATTGACCTCCAAACATCAGACCATGAAGTAGAGTCCTAGTGTAAAATAGTTCCATTTTCCAAATGTACATTATATTGAAGTTACTCACTTTTATCCCAATAAAATTCTAAAACTTTTATGACCTTCAAATTTCAATGGAGCTCTGGGAACAACTAATTTATGCCCTATTATTCTTTTATGATTTTGAGGTTAAGAAAGAATCATATGAGTTCCACTATTCCAAGACTGATCCCATGGAACAACACATGGTTATCTATATCATATAGTAAAAAGTAGTGGTTTTCAAATATGGTATCATTAAGAAATTTTACATTTCTGTAAGGCCTTCAAATATATAAATTAATTGAGCTATTATTGATAATGGATCTATGAACAACCTCACACTTGTTTCAAACCTCTATCATTTGGGATTTATTGAGGAGGATCTATCTCCTTCCAAACTGACAATACAAGTATATGAAAAAAGTTATAAAAACACACTTTGTAGAATCAAGATTAAAAATCATCATGTGGAACTCATCTATAGCTTTAAATTCTTATTTGTTCATCCGAACATGGATTTCAATGGTCTAATGGGAATAATGTGGCTTTATCTACACATAATAGTTATTATATATACCATCAGTGTCAAAAATATTATATAAATGGAAAAGTCAGAGTGTTGTATTATGATAATACCCCATTTGAGTTTGATGAACCCAAATATATAGATTCAATACTCTATAAAAGGGATTATAAGAAACCAAGGATTGAAAATGATACTCAGATTACCTCACCCAATAGTTTAGAGATTGATCCTACCAACTCATTGAATGAGATCAAAGAGGATTATGTATTACACATCAATAAATTCATAATAATTATTCTTTATATAGAATGTTATCTGGGAACTCAATATATCCGAGTCAACTAAATATTTCAAGATGATGGAGGGGTGTAATTCCAATAACAATATAAATTCCCATTGACGAAGGTTCTCATTCATAACTTTTAGATTCTACAGATATTGTATCATCATCATGTGGGGGTCAAAATATGTGTCTACATCATCATTAATATATTAAAATTACCTCATTTCATTCCCAAAATCTCAGTTTGTTAGTGTAGACAATGCACCTAATGAGAGTGAGTTAGAAGGAGAAATATTCCAAGATTTGCTAGGTGAGGTGGTGTTCCACCAGCCTCTATGAAAACCATAGAAGTATCATCGTCACTATCAATAAATTTAAATTTCTTATAACCTCACACTTCTTATGACATCGAGACAAAATAAATGGAGGTATAAGTTCTCATATATTCCCATTCGTCATTTGAGTAAGCCGTCTCAACCATGATTGATGAGACTAGACAAGTAAATCTAGGTATATGGGATGAAAAAATTGACATTGACTAGTGTCTCCATGAATATTGAATAAAAAAATATATACTTATTGAAACAGAATCATGAAATATTCTCTTGTATTTATACATAACTTCCTGGACTGGACCTCGATCTGGCTTCCCACTATTTGAGCATGTAATCGCACCACAATTCACTATTTCATTTTCACCCTTACACCACTGTTTTAAACTGAATTTGTATTGTATGTTCCAAATATAATAAAAAATTTCACTTCATTTTAGTTTTAATTATTTTTTGTTTGTCACTATTAAAAGGGGAAATTTTACTTTTTTGATAATTTCATTGTAGGTGGAGGTGATTTGGAGGGCTCACGATGAAGTCCAAGAAAAATAGACCATGCTACGTAGGATCCAAGCACACCAGTTTATTAAAATGAATACTTATACTTATTAGTGGATCCAAATGGGATGATAGTTTTTTGGCTGGTCCAAAATTCTGTAGGCTAAATTTCATACGAAGGGTCCCAAGGATCATTCATCCATCTGTTTGCCCAACTGACCTGATCTGTCCTGCACACCGAATCTGCACAAAGGGAAAAGTGTTATGCTTTGATCTTTCCATATATCGGCCTCTGGTATTATAAATAGATCCAAAATTTAGGTGTATATATTAAATAGGTGGACCAACAAGTTTATATTCTTACACAAAGAAATATTCAACTACGTAGTTGTCGAAATCCATGGGTTAAATAGTTTTACACAATCTATAGGCCGAAAAAAACCTTACACTTTGCCTATAAAATGGAAGGTTGGGATTCTAATTTGCTAGTTTAGAAAAGGAGTGAAGTGCTACCAATTTGGAATTAATTAGGAGTCCTATCCTCATCTTATATGTTTTGGAGGTCCCTATCTTCATATAAGGGTCAAGAATGAAGAATGAGTTCCACCCAAGCTTCCTCCTCCTCCCGATGTCGAGCTAAACGGTGGGAGTTCGTTGTGAGGAGATATGCACATGTAAAGGGAGTTATAATGCATATATTATATATTTTTAGGATTAATTTGGGTTTTTAAACATTTCATTCCATTTATCTTACCTTATTTTATATTTTAATTCTTGTTTTGATATATGTGATTGATATGCTCTTAATTTCTAACCGATTTGTGTGAGGTTTTGAGTGCATGATTTGTGTTGTTCTAATTGGACAACACAAGAATACTTTTCCTACCCACTTTCTTGATATTTAAATCTACTTTGGAAGCTCTTATTACAGGTATATGATCTAGACCATGACAATATTTTTTATGCTCAGGATTGGTTCTTCAAGCAAATATATAAAGGCTTAGGAATTAATCGGGATTCTAAAAAATTTCAACAAAAGAATCTCTCCAAAAAAATGAATCTCTAAGAAAAATGAACTTGAAATGGGCGTAGTGAAATCACAGTGACCCATTGGTCTCATAGTTTTTAAATTCCACTTGGTTTGTCAACTATTAAACTCTTTAAGTTAAGTTATATTCATTAAACTATTTTCAAATCACCCCCCGTTTTTTTACTTTTTATAAAAAACAAATACTCTAAACCTACCAACGCTCCTTGAGAGATGACCTAGGGTCTGACCTATACTATAATTAAAACATAAAATCATAAAAAATTTTATGTGTCATGACAAACTATTCAAATTTTTGAACCATTTTTGGGTAGCGATTTGGTTTTTAGTGAGTGTTTTTATAATATTTTTGTAAATTTTTGAATATTTATTTGTTTTATCTTATTCCTTTGCCTATATTTTTTTTGTTATGATTTATTTCTTTTGTAGGTTTTTTTCATGAAGCATTCCACTTCAGGAGACTTACCACCATTGAAACATGAACCATAGAGGATCTTACGTCAGTGACACCGAGACATAGAAAGGAAACCTTTAAAGGAGGACACACAAAACAATGACACTCCTCTTGATCCTTCTACTTCTTATTCTATAACCGAAATCCAAATTGAAATAAAATTTCATAAAATGGATGAAAATAATATCACATTAAAATAACTAACCTCCATTGATGTTGATATCCAACCCACCTATATTCAAATACAAGGTGAGGCACCCGATTTTGAACTAAAATCTAGTCTAATTCACTTTTTTCCAAGATTCCATGGACTCATAGGAGAAGATCGATATAATAACTTAAGAGAATTGAAATATATTTTGTCAACATTAAAACCAGGTAGTACTGATGAGGAATAAGTAAATCTTAGGTAATTCCCCTTTTCCATATAAGATTCAGCAAAATATTGGTTATATTTTTTAAATTCCCCAACAAGAGGTTGGGCAAACATGAAATGTGTTTTTCTTGAAACATATTTCCCAGCCTCTAAAACTACAATTATAAGGAACTAAATATGGTGTATAAGGAAATAAAAAGTGTAAAAAATCCATGAATATTGGGATCACTTTAATAGGTTGTGTTAATGTTTCCCCAACCATCAAATAAGTGATCAACTATTAATCCAATATTTTCATAAAGGTTTAATTATATATTGATAGAAACACGGTTGATGCTGCTGCAAGTGGTGTTTAAGTTGATAAGACCCAAATTACAATAGGAACCCAAATTGAGAACATGTCTCAAAACACTCAACCATTCGGTTCATGGTCTAGTGTACCCATTTTAGGTGTCCATGAGGTGCAAAGTACTAAATTTGAGGAGAATGTGGACATGAATTTCAAAGAGGTAAGTACCATTCTTTGACAAATTTCTCTTTCCCAAGGAAAATACCAATCTCATCCTCCTATAAATTATGGTATATGTTCTTCTAACACCCACTAATCTAACCAATTTTCTCAATTGAGAGAAAATTTGGAGAGTTGTGGGGAAATATTTCTAGGACACCCCTATAACAAAACATTTAGGCAAGAACATTACTATCCATCTAACCCTGGGTGAAAGAAAAACCATACTTTTAGGCAAGGGGGTATTCAAACCAACCTCAAAAATAATGGAACCAACAGGGTTAGAGTATTCATCCACCACCACCACCCTGAAATCCTCAACCACCCCAAAGGCCTTTCCAATAAATCCTTAAAGAACACAAGCCTAGACTAGGAGATATAATGAAATAAATGGCTGCCAACAATCACTAATTCCAAAAAACCACTTAGGAATCCATACCATACCTCAAAACCCAATTATGCCAACTAGATAACTCAGTGGGTGAAATCCAAATCCATGGGTTAGGTAAACCACCTTCTCAACCAGTAATTAACCCTATGGATAAGGGAGATGTTAGCTTCATCACCCGTTATAGTAGGAAAAAACATAAAATACAAATGAACCCTCCACTAGAGTCATCCCATCCTGAGGAAAACACCATACCAACTATTGATATTAGTCCAAATGTTGAGAAACTTTGTCCAGAGAGAAGCCCTTTCAAAGGAAAGAGTGTTTCTATTCTTGAGTCACCTAGCCCCACCATTCCACTTCAATTATTCCAAAGGTAAAACCAACCAAGAAAACAAAAGGAGCTGATATTTTTAAGGAAATATTGGAAACTTTAAAAAAAGTGCAGGTTAACATCCAATTGATTGAAGCTATGAAGAAAAAATTCCACGATATGCCATGTTTCTAAAGGAGATGTGTACACTCCGAATGAGACTTCTTGGAGATTAAAAGGCAATATTGAGGGGAATGTATCAGGATTAATAGATCCCTCACTTCCCACTAAGTTCAATAACTCTTGGACATTCTCGATTCCATGCACCATATGGGAATATTCATTTTCCAATGCTATTCTTGATTTAGGTGCTTCTATAAATGTGATGACTCACTCCATTTACTCTACATTGTAGTTTGGGGAACTGAAGACCATTGTAATTGTTGTTCAACTAGCCAGCTAGTGTACTAGACACCCCTCGGGTGTGTTATAAGATGTTCTTGTGATGGTGAAAATTTTAATTTTTCATGCGTATTTTTATGTGTAAAAAATTGGAGATGACATGATGAATGGACATACCCTGATTTTATTGAATACACCCTCCTTAAAGACCACCAAAACATTATTTAATTCTCATAATGGTACATTATCTATGGAATTTAGTGGTGACATAGTCCATTTCAACATCCTTGATTCCATGAAGCACCCCTTAGAATAACATTCCTCTCTTTCTGTTAATTTAGTTGATGTATTCCATTCCCCAAGAAAAACAACTTTTCTTTCCCGAAGCCCATTTTATTGTTATTATTCATTGATAGAAATTATAGGAAATGATTCATGCATTCATTTTGGTAGTGGTCTAGAGAAATTTAATGCATGTTTGTTGATTGATGATTTCTTGAACACTGAAGATCACTTAACCATCAAGAAACTGCTAAGCTTGTAAAAGATCATTACTATATTGAGGATGATACCACTGAGTAGTTAGATGAGATCAGTGAACTTTAACATTCACACACAGTCCCCAAAATCCAAAATCAACCTTAATTGTAACTAAAAAAACAGCCTCAAGATTTAAAATATTCATATATTTAAAATAGAAACATGTTGCATGTCATCGATGCTCATTTACTCCCCCTAAGAATGAATTCCTGCTACTTGAACATTGAGGGAGTATAAACAAGCTTTGTAATGGACACATCCTAAAATTCTTAGTATTATCCCATTAAATTTCACACATCATATTTTATTAAATGATGATGGTAAACTATTGAGGTAGGCACAACGTCAACTAAACCCAAACCTCACAAATGTAATGAAAAAGGAGGTAAAAAAATTACTGGAAGTTTTAATCATTTACCCCATATCTGATAGCCAGTGGATTAGTCCCATTCATGCAGTTCCTAAAAAAACTTTCCTTAATGTAATAAAAAATTAAATAAATGAATTAGTTTCAACTCGTGTCTAGAATAGCTGGCATGTCTTCATTGACTATCATCGACTAAAAAAACACCCTTGGAAGGACCATTTACCTTTTCCATTCATTGACCAAATTCTAGAGAGGTTACCAGGGAACTCTAATGGCTATTTTCTTGATGGGTATTCTGGATACATTCAGATCCATATTTCCCCCGAGGATCAGGAAAAGACAACCTTCACTTTCCCCTTTGACACATTTTCCTATAAAAGGATTCCATTTTGTTTGTGCAATGCTCAGGATAAATTCTAGCGATGTATGGTTAGTACTTTTTCAAATTACCTATATAATTTCATGGAAGTATTCATGGATGATAAATAAAAATTTGATTCCATTTCTTCCTTACCATTCCCTAAAAATGTATGGGATGTGCTGTATTTACTAGGTCATGTTGGATTTTACCATCATTTCATTCATGAATTTATTAAAATTTCACACCCCTATCCCCATTACATCAAAAAGAAAAGGAACGTTTTTTGATAAATAATGTGAAGAATCTATTAATAAGTTAAAATTGAGTCTCATATCACCCTTGGATATCCAACCACCTCATTGGGATTTACCATTTGAGCTCATGTGTGATTCCTCTAGATATGCAGTTTGGGAGGTCTTATCACAAAGGGTCGATTGAGATCCACATGGCATTGCCTATGCTTCACATACACTAAACCTTGCCCTAGAAAACTACACCACAATTTAAAAATAAATTCTTTCAATTTTTTCCTTAGATAAATTCATGTCATATATTTTAGGGTCTAAAGTCATTGTATTATCAGACTACGTATCCCTCTAGTATCTCCTTAGGAAACTGGAAGTGAAACCACATATCATTCGCTAAATTCTCCACCTTCCTGAATTCAATATAGAAATTAGAGATAAAATGGTTCTCAGAATGTGGTGGCTGACCATATTTTTATGATCCCCCATCCTCGTACACTGACTCATCACAATGTGTTTTTATAAATGATATGTTTCCTGATAATCAATTGTATCGAGTGCAAGATGTTATTCCTTGGTATGCTGAAATTTTAAATTATATTGTAGCATCTTGCATTCCTGCTGATTTAAATAAAAACCAAGCAGATGGTCTAAAACATGAGTCCATTAGGTATAATAGTGATGGCCCCTAACTTTGGCGCACATGTAGTGACAATTTCCTCAAGCATTGTGTCCTTGATAGCGAGTTTCAGATCGTCAATAGTTTCTACCACACTCTTACTTGTGGGGACCACTTTGGTCCCCAATGGAATGCTCGCAATGTCCTTGATTCTGGCCTCTTTTTTCCCACATTGTTTTGGGATGCCCATGAATTCTATAAATTTTCTCCTCGCTGTCAAAGAGTGGGGATTGCCTCTATAAGAAATGAGATGCCACAAAAAACCCTTGATCTTCGATGAAATTTTAAATGTTTGGGGAATTTAAATTATGGGACCATTCCCCAATTCATTTTAGAACCTTTACATTCTTTTTGAAATGGATTATGTTTCAGTATGGGTAGAGGCATGAACTAGAATGGATGATTATTCTAAGAAAGTTTTGGAATTTTTGAGAACCCAGATATTCGGTAGGTTTGGATTACCTAGGTTCATCATCAGTGACCAAGGTTCTCATTTCAACAACCAATCAATGAATTCTTTTTTTCATAGATATGGGGTCGAGCATAGATTGTCTACTGCTTATCACCGACAAACCAATAGTCAAGCTGAGGTGAAAAATAGGGAGGTAGAAAAGATTCATGAAAAAACCGTTTAACCTAATAGAAAATATTGGAGTCCTAGACTCGATGATTCCTTATGGGATTACTGTACTTCTTTCAAAACACCCATTGGAATGTCACCATATCATCTAGTGTTTGGAAAAAGATGTCACCCCATTCTTTAGATTGAGCATTGAGAGTACTGAGCTATTAAACAACACAATTCTAGTCTTTCTGGTGCAGGTTCTCAAAGGATTTTACAAATTAAGGAGAAGAAGGAAATGAATAGAGATGCATATCAGAAGTCCAAGATTTATATGGAGCGAACCAAGGCTGACCACAATTGTCTCATCCTTCATCATCAGTTCCGCATTAGGAAGATGGTGCTTCTTTACAATGAAAGTATGAAGTTACATGTCGGTAAGCTTCATTCCCACTAGTTTGGCCCATACACCATTACCAATTTATCTCAATTTGGTGTTGTTCAGTTTTAAAATGAAGAAACCAGGAAAACCTTCACTTTCAATGGGTAGTGGTTGAAGCACTTCCACGAAACCCTTTTTAAGTTCCCGATGAAAAAACTCCATGTCAAAAATGAAACATACTAATTACAACCACCAGGTATTATCCTTCCTTCACAAATTCTAATTTATTATAGTGAGGAAACTTTACACTCTATGTGTGGGGGGATGGGTATATTCTTTGGTTAGGAATTTTCATCATCTTTCTCCCTTTTATATTTTTAACTTGCTAAATTGTATTGTTACTTTCCCACCTTTCCCTCTCACTCACCTTTGTCATCGAATATTACTCTTTTTTATGCCCACATTATCATGGAAAATTATGACCATTTAATCATTGAAGTTATTAAAATTTCATGTGTAATTTTCATATTTCATGTTGTTTTAGCATTAAAAAAAGTCCGATTAAATATTCATTTTAACAATAATTCAATACTATGGTGTGACATTGTTTTGAAATTTAGTTATTTTTCGATGATATAAATAGTTATATAATTTTAAAACCATTGAGAAGAATGGTGGCCTTTTTTTAAATAGTTGAAGTGAAAATTATGTAACCTAATTTCTCCACAAAACATTTCACACAACCATGAAGTGTAAAAATTTATAATTGAAAAAAGGTAAATATAACTTAGGTTGGTTTTTCAGTACTTTCCAAAATCATTTTTCTATACGTTCATTCCCTATCTGATTTATTTTATTACTGTTCCAGATTGACCTATGCGTGTGTACATTTTATCCAACTATTGTATTCCCTCAAAAAAAGGGTTTTATATTTGGTAGGTTAAAAAACCCCATCGTAGACCTTTGATCTTTTTATAACTGTTACAATTAGTGTTGTAAGGATATCCAACATGGGTTGGGGGAAGAGTGTGAGTTTTTTTTCCATGTGAAACTTTTGGAAACAAAATAAAAAATGAGGGGAGTGATGAAATGTGAAACATATGAGGATATCTTGGTCGGGAGCATACGGTTTGACTTTTGGGAATTATTAAGTGAGTGGGTCTTGGAATTTTATTGTAAAGGATATATGGGAGGTTCGGTGGAAATGATCATATAAGTAGTTTTTTTAAAATAACTTATATTTACTCGATAGAAAGTGAAAAACATAGCATGAAATGGTTTTCACACACACATGTGGATAGTTAGTGTAATGGTTCTATTTTGAACTATTTTCTCATATTTTTATCATTCAACTCCTTGAGTTACGTGCTGATATAATTTTTGAGAAATATTTTTGTTTGATCACTGAGAATAACTCCTCAGTGTGATTTTTCCTTTAATCAAATTTATATCAGGAATTAAATTTTCATTGAATGTTAAATCTTTTTGAAGTTGGAAATATATTGATGAATAATTTCTGAAAATGTTACTTTTCCCGTGAGTGAAAATTTTTAGGTGTGGTGGAGTGATCGCACTGCGATTCACTGCTTCATTTTCACCATAACACCACTATTTTAAACATAATTTGTATTGTAAATTCCAAATATATTAAAAAATTTCACTTCAAGTTATATTTAATTATTTTCTTTTTATCACTATTAGAAATGGAAATGTTACTTTTTTGACAATTTCATTGTAGGTGGAGGTGCTCTGGAGGGCCAATGATAAAGTCCAATAAAAATGGGTCAAGCTGGGCAGGATCCAAGAATACTAGTTTATTAAACCGCATAATTCTACCTAACGGTGCATCCCAATGGGAATATATTTTGTGGTATGGTCCAAAATTCATATTTCTACAATTCCCATGAAGGAATCCAAGGCTCATTCATCCATCTTATGGCACAACAAACCTGATCTTTCATGAACACCGAATATGCACGATGTCAAAAGTGGTGTTCTATGATCTATCCATATCTTGAGATCTAGAAGTCTAAATGGTTCCAAACATTTTTTGGAGATATTAAAGACTTGGGGAAACATGTTTGTATTTTTTTCCAAAGAAATATTTTACTGCATAGTAGTCAGACACCATCGGTCATGGGGTTTTACAAAATCGGTGTGCCCAAAACCACCTTCCACATTGCATATAAAATGGAAGATTGGGCTCCTCATTTGGAAGTATGAACAAGAAGTA
This sequence comes from Viscum album, assembly GCA_963277665.1. Lineage (NCBI taxonomy): Eukaryota > Viridiplantae > Streptophyta > Magnoliopsida > Santalales > Viscaceae > Viscum > Viscum album. The sequence continues at coordinate 119,741,583 of OY728162.1, read as the reverse complement.
ATTTTATTTCAATTTGGATATCAATATAATTCCTATCATCATTCTAGAAGTTATAGAGGCCCCTCTCCTCATAGTAGGATGATGAGTGATGAAGGAGTTCCACCTGAGCTTCCTCCTCCACGTGATGTCGAGTAAAACAGTGGACGTTCATTTTGAGGGAGATAAACACATGAAAAGGGAGTTCCATAGCATATATTAGCTATTGGTTTTGAGTAATTTTTGTGTTTAAACATTTAATTCTATGCATATTACATTTTTTCATATATTAATACTTGTTTTGATACATATGATCATTATGTTCTTAGTTTCTAACTGATTGGTGTGAGGTTTTGAGTGCATGATTTGTGTTGTTTTGATTGGACAACACAAGAATCCCTTTAATACCCACATTATTGAGATTTAAAAATGATTTGGACGCTATTATTCCATAAATATGTTCTAGACCTTGAAAATACGATTGTTATTTCAAGGTTTGGTTATTCATTCAATGAAATAAATTTTTAGGAATTAATATGGATTCCAATTAATTTCAACCAAAGAATCACTCCAATCCTAAATGAATCTATAAAAAAAATGAGCTTGAAATGTGTGTAGTGAAATAAAAAATGACCCATTTATCTCATATTCTTCAAAATAATCTTGGTTTGTCATCTATTAAACCATTTAGGTTAAGTTATTTTCTTTAAAATGTTTTCAAATCACCCCCATGTTTTAGTAATTTTTAATAAAAACACATACTCTAAACCTACCAACGCTCCTTGAGAGACGACATAGGGTTTGCCCTATACTATAAATCAACCTTAAAATAATAACCAATTTGATGTGTAATGACAATGTGGTCATATTACTAGTTGATCATCATGGTTTCTAGAAATTATACAGGAGGATGAATCCATACCACATAGCTATGTTCGATGAAGACGTTTAAAAGATTATTAAATTCATATATATCAATAATTTTTATTATTCAAAATTTCTTTCCAGCATCATCCCCATTAAAAATATAAATGGGAAAATCAATGTTTTTATATTTTTTAAGGATCTAAACAGGAAGATCCCAAAGGTTGATTTCATACTCACTACTACGGATCTCTTAAACAATGTTCACTTTCTTTGACTAATATGAGATTAAAAATGTTATTACACTGTAAAAGTATCCTCTACACCATATCAATGGCTTGATCAATTAGTTCAAATATGATCAATACTTTTTTAATATTTAATTTTGATATGGTTATCATCTGTTAAGAGTCAAAAGAGAAAATATTTCAATGACATATTTAAGAATGAGTTGTGGACACTAAGTTTATCGTCATTCTATTCGGCTTAACTAATTCCCCACCATCATCAGGGATGTAATAAATTTATTCTTCATGGACTATGTGGATTAGTTTGTGGTTGTATTCAGAGAAGATATTCTTATTTATTTCATGAGAACGGAATATCATAAAGATCATTGAAGGATTGTGTTTATGACATTATAATGTTGAATTTTTATGTATAATTTATCATGTGTGAATTCTAATTTAACAATGTGTAATTATTTGGTCATGTAATCACCATAAAGGGAATATATGTAAACCCTAAAATGATAAAAGTTTCTGAAAAATTTACTAGAACAACTATAATAACTAAAAAGTGTTGTTTTATTAGGTTATATGGATACTATCGATGATTTGGGATAAGATTTTTATGGCTATTTAATCCACTAACCAAGTTAACACAAATGTAAATGATGTTTTCATTGGATAGAGGTTAGTGAAGAATGTTTTAAATAAAAAAATAAGTGACTAGTCAAATCACTAGTACATACATTACCATATAGCGGTGAAGGGTTTAAAATATAAATGGATTTCTTTAAGAATGAATTAGGATACATCCTCATGAAAAATGAAAGTGTAATTTCTTATTCCTCATGAAAATTAAATACTCTTGTGAAAAATTATCCAATGATGACTGACTTAAAATCAACATTTTTATTATCAAAACATTTTTTAGGAAAAGTGAGAAACCATCAAGTTCATTTGAGAATAAAACCATCAAAAGACATGATGTCATCATTAAATATAAGTTTGAGCCTATTGGAAACATTTTCCCAAAATAATTTCTAGGAGAGAGAACTTACATGTGTTCCTATATCTTCCCATATAAAGTATTTAAATAGACACACCATATTCTTTCAAATTTGGATGTACTATTCACAAGTTATCTTTCCTTAATTGAAGCCCCTTATCAATATATTGTCCTTATTATTAATCTATGCAATTTTCTCGCCATTGGTGTCCACCTAGAGTACTCTTTCCATCATTATTTCTACTTCCTCTATTGTGGAATGAATAGTAATATATTACTCCATCATGTCCTCTCCAGATTGATATAAGATCTCCATATGGTTCATGTTATAGAAATTCTAGACCCCCTGTCTCTTGTGGCTGACTATCCAGAATTCTCTCTAACATAGCCTCTTTCAAGCCAGAACTCATTCCTTTAAGATTTCCCTGCACTTTATTATATTAAAAAGTCAACCAGAACATCTTTTATGGTTTAGTTTTCATACTTGGCCTGGTCTCCATCAATTTTGAAAGAAATTAATAGTCCTTGCGCCCTTTTTTGTTCTTCACAATATTCAAATTTCAGTTCCCAGAATCAACCTAGTATGCAACCCCTTCTTCGTTCCTGAACTATACAGACCTTGTTTGTGACTCCCACCTGTATTGTTCTCCAAATAGTAATAGTTATTTTCCTCTCTCGATGATGTTACATAAATTTCTTTCCCCTCAATGTCATTTTGCACCTGCATTAACCATCCCAGATCCTATTCCATCCCCTCAAGATCCAAGAATTCAAATTGGTTTTTTATTGGGATAATAATCTGGTTTTACCACATGGTGGATTCATCATTTTGGCATACCAACACATCTAGAGTACCATGATTTGAAGATACTAAACTTTTTTCACCATTGTCTTCATACACTACCTCCAAAGACATTACCCATTAGTCAGGGGCTACCTATGGATTCAGTAAAATCAGAATAATGTTCAAGGACTAGTCAAATCGATCTTCCGCATCCTTCTCTGTATCCAGCAGAGCCTTCTTAGTCTACTTGTGATTACTTAAATCTCTATCTAGGCGAGTAAAAATATCTACAACCTTCATATTGGTTGTAGGTCTTCCCCCTTCATGATGGGTATCAGGAACCACGACATTAACTCCCACCTCAGCTATTGCCTCAACTCTGCCCATCTTCATATCAGCACCCCCAGACCAAGAACCATGTCGTGAATGGGAATCTAGATACCCAGATGCCTACACATCTTACAGTAATCCACCCAGGAATTGAAGAAGATCGATTATTTTCACTTAAATACTTTACCAACAGAAACCCACACCCACTCCACTGGTGGATTGGAGACATCAACCCACACACATGTCCATGGGTTAATCAGATGGATGAAATAATGTGTTTTGTTGTCAGAACACATAAAGCATCAAACCATGTTCCCTAGCATCAAGAAGATTGTAGGGTTTTGGAATGGAAAATGAAGTTCAGGGAATAAAATCCAGATTGCAACTGAAGAGGAACCCCGATTCATATGAAAATCATATGACCAATGAAATATAAAGAATTTTTAACCAATGCACTTATGTGGAGAACTAGACCATGTTTCATCCATATATTCCTCTGAGGATAAATGAACCACCAGGTGGTGTTTTTCGAGAATATCAACAATCGTGTGCCCTGATAGCCTCCACGATTTGAATACGAAGCGTTCAAAATCATCTACCGAAGGACTTGGATGCTTGAAATGAGTCACTAGGGTCATATCAATGAGGCTCAAATCTTCTATGAACTCCAAAAGATATAATGGATGTTGAGGCACACCATCAAAAATCTTGGGAACCTTCAGGCTTAGAAAAATAGCCAAAACATTGGGGTGAGCGTCAGGGTTGGAGAAAGGGATGAATGAGCAGGGATTCAAAGCCGGTTTCATGAGATCCTCCCCCTTTCAATGATTGGAAGGGGAGGCCAAGTCCGTCTCTATATTTTTTAGGGAATCACCACTAAGTGTCGAGAGCCGAGATCCAATTTATAATTCACTTCACCCAATGATGTATTTGAAAAAATGAGTAGTGATCATTAAATTAAAAATGTAGTGGTTTTATCTCTTTGGTGAAAAGTGTGATATTTATACCAACCAGAATAGTTTGAAAGACATAATCACATAGAATGTGTTAGATATGTGCTAAAGGATATTGTTAGAATAGATCAAAGTCTTTGACTGCACAATATATTACCACCATGGGAAGGAGAATAATGTCGTTGATGATTTGGGAAAGAAAGATTGTGATACATTATCTATGATGAGGGTCTAAAGAGACAAATATAATTGTATTTTCAAAGGATGAATCTATAATTTATTAGGGATGGTGGTAAATACAAACATTCCTCAATGATTGATCAATTATACATTCATGTGATGACTAAAGAAGCTCAGAAAGATGATATAGAGTTACAGAAAACATAATGAATATTTATAAGTTCAACTTTGATAAATATGAGGTTATCAGGTTTGTAACATGTATATTTTTTCAATAAAGACCAATAATTGTTAAAGGGAATTTTTGGTAATTCTTATAACTTCTAAATCTCTATTCATCTAGGAATAACGAAGATGTATATATATTTAAAGAAAAACATTTGGTGGGATTATATAAAGAGGGAGATTGTAGAATACATATCTTGATTCTTGGTAAGTCATAATGTGAAGGATGGAAAAAATATATTCTATGTTTAAGTTTAAACTATTACGAATCGTAGTATGGAAAACAGAAAACATCACCTTGGACATCATCCTAGGAATCCAAAAAAATTCGAAATCCCATAATGTTATTTGTGTTATAGTATATTTCCTTACAATGTCAACACATTTTATTTTCATAAAATAATATTTCTCTCTTGACCAACATAAAAAGATATATATAATGTAATTTGTAAGGTTTCAAGGAGTACCACACTCTGTTGTATTTGATTAGGATATGAGGACCCCTTGATGTTCAAAAAAATTATTTTGATTAAATTAGAGACAGAGATATGTTTCCACACTATTTATAACCCACAGACCAATGTCTATTCTAATAGGACCATCTAAACACATGAGGACCTCTTGAGATCTATTTCAATAGAGTTTCAAGAATGTTGGGATCAACCCATCATGCTATTTGGGTTCTCATATATGAAGATTTACTATTCTAGTACTCATATTACACCATATGAAGCTATTTATGGGAGGATATGTAGAACTACAACATTCTTAGATGTAGTTGGAGAGAGAAATATAATAGATCCTGACCTTGTCTAAGAAATTATGGGGAAGTGTTAAACAATTTATTAGTGGATGAAAGACTAAAAAATTATGTATAATATTTATATAGATAATCATCAATGAGATATAGTGTTTGAATGTAAATATCCATAAATTTCAATGAAATTTTATTTTTCCTAAATAATTTGGAATTTTATGAGTCTGTAATTTCTGACGGCACTTGATTCTGAGGCCCGGTGTGCGTAGAATCAATTTCTGAAGGTGTTTTTGGGAACGTTTAGTAAACGTACGTGCGGGGTTTTCTATCTTTTGAACTAGTGATCGGAATTAAAATCTCAGGACACCGATAAACTCACAGCGTCAGTATTCGGTTAAGGGGACCTTTACTACAGTTGCGTTTTATGCGGGTTGAGAGTTAATGTTTGGGGTTTTAGAATAAAATAAATAAAATTTTTAGTACACAATTTTATTTATGGTTGCCAGTTATTTCCTCCCAAGGGGAGTTATAGGTGGGGACCATTCCCACATATCCTCCCATGAGAGGATTTAGTGTTGTGGGACCCATACGTGCCCTAAAACTTTTATCTCCCCATAACTCCCCTTAACTCCCTCAAACCACCTTAATTAATTTGACAACTCTTCCATTAATTATGTGATCTCTTCACCTCCCCCTCTCCCATTAATTTTTTCCATCACTTTTAATTAATGAATGGAAACCTCCAATTAATTAATTAAAGTGTTTGAATTTTAAAAAATTCATCTGTGAATAAAATAATATCCATAGCTATTATTTTATTTTGGCACTCGTCGTGTTGAGAGGATTTTGGGAGAGCTCTTGAGAATTAGAAGAAGGAGTTCTTCTCTTCAACGAAGAACACCATCCTTCCAACTAAGAACCGCTGAATATTGAGAATCATCTACTTCAATATTCGGCCAAGCCAAAGGATAAGGAGCCACCCGCAAGGAACACTGACGATGCGCCATCCTCGACTCCTTCATCCCCGATGTCAACGAGTTGACGCCGTCTCCCCACGACACAGTCTTCCGCAATGCCCGACTATAATGATCCTTATTTCAATGTAGGGGTTTCGTATAGTTTATAAGTGAATAAATTATCTCATTTGGGTTGAATTCTTTGTAATAAGTTCTACCATTTGATACCTCCTAATGCAGAGGGTGCGGGCCGAACGAACACGGCCCGACGACCCTCCGATGTTTTTCTGATTTTAATTTGTGATAGAGGAGAATTGGAAGATGCGGCGATGAACGAAGTATGCGGCTGCGCGCCGGCAGCGTGGGGATGAACCGCGGCCCGCAACCGCAGGCCACTTGGCCGAAGAAGAACCGGCAAGTCGAAGCCGGCCGAGCTAGTGGAACTGCGGCGCCCCATGGCGCCGCAGTGCGGAAGACTGCAGCCCGCGTTCCATGGACCGCTCGACGGACGAACCATCCGGCAGGCGGCCGGCCGGGTTGGGAAGACCCGCATCGCCAGGAGGGCACCACGCTGAATGAACCGCGGCCCGCCCGTGCGGGCCGCTCATGCCAGGAAGACCAGACGACTTTGGCCAGCCGGAAAAGAGGGCGGCACTGCTTGGCACTGCTGGTTCGGGAGATAGGGGCCCACGCCCCCCCACAGCCCTCAGCCACCCGGGCCGAGCCACGGCCAGCCGGGTCGGTCCGCACAGGGATGGGTCGGGCCGCGCTGGGTGGGACCGCGCTGCACCGCATCGAGCCGCACCCTGCTGGACTAGGCCGTGCCCCCTCGGGCTATGCTACTCCCCCTCGGGTCAGACCGTGCACTTCACCGGGCCGATCTGACCCTCGGCTGGTCGGACCTGGAGAATCGGGTTTGGCCGACCCGCTAGCCCACTGGGTTTAATGGGTCGCGCCCGTTTTCATTTTAACGTGAGTAACATAAAGACTACGCGCCCGATCGATGCGCCATCTGCAACATTGGGACCCTCGCGATGAAGTGGTCCTTTTAATATACTCTTGGTGAGTTTTGGATGACTTTGGAAAATATCCTGGTTTTGAATGAGCGTATTTCCAACCGGGCCCCTGGAACGAAAAAGCCAATATCTCTCAGACTGGGCGTCCAATTGATGCGCTGTCAGCCGCATTGGGTTCCTTTTGATGAGACGGAACTTCGTGGTACATCAAATCGAGACTTCATGATAGTTTATGTACCAACACCTTGGCTCGAGAAACGGACCCTCCCAGAATCAAGCGTCTTGTGTGCAGGAACCCTAGAGCTGGTTGCGATGCGACGACTACCGTACTGTAATCCTCTGTGGGTTCGGCGACGACTAGTACCGTACTGAAATCCTCCATGGGTTCAATGACGATCACTACTGTTCTTGTATCCTACGTGGGTTTGATAGTTTTAATTTTGTTCTAGTATCCTACGTGGGTCTGACAGAGTAGCTGGTTTAGTATCCTACATTGTTCTGGTTGCTTAGCTAGTCTTGTATCCAATGTGGTTCTGATAGCTGAGATGAATCAGTGACTACATCTGATCATCTTTATCACTTTACAAAAGATCTATACCTATGTGAGATAAGTCTTGACATTCAATCATTATCATCGATTTGATTTACTTCTTTCATGTGTGGACTGGGTTGTGCTTGGGCTCAAGAGTTAGAGCCGAACTGGGATTGATGACTTAGGTATATGTATGGGAATATACCTAAGTGGAGTTGGTTGAGACTTCGTGTCTGTATCTTTCCTTTTTGGTTTATCCTTCGTGGATTCTGGGATACCTTTGGGGGTCTCAGGGTCCCTACTAAGTATTGTTATAACCACCCATGCACGGGTTATGCCCGCACTACGTTGTGTTGGATGCAGATGGCGGACATTACTGATCGTGGTAGAGACTTGTGGAGCAGGATGGTACCCGGAGCTGGATCTCTCGGCGGGACGTACACGGAGCGGACGGACAGACCAGAGTTACTGAAGAAACCATCTGTACCCACCAATCAGGTAGGATTTTGGGAGGACAACTCAGTGGTTGTTAATTTACATTACTGCTATTGTACTAGTCTTTCAGTTGTACTGTACTCACTGTTGGTCTTGTATTTCCATCCCCTTTCTTTTCATCACTTATTTTTGTATACAGTTTTACTTTTTCTTACTTCAGTTGAGTACTCTGTTGTCTTTGTTTACTTTTATAAAGGAAATTCTTTCCCAGTATAGGGATTTATGCCTTCGGTGCTAGTCTCCATCCCCTGGCCTATGGAAGGCGGGCTTCGGGTAGTTACGACATGGGCCCTGAGGATGGGTCATGACAAATTGGTATAAGAGGAGTCAGTTCTACCACAGAACTCAGGACTCTGATTATTTATTCTCTGTGAAGCAATAGTTTTAATTGTTTTGGGTGTGTTTATCAGTTTAGGGAAACCGATGTTGGTGCGGCGACCAACGTATCCATACACTAGGACTCTGACTTCTGATTTATAAGTCATTGCACGAAAACACTGATAGCGTGTGTGTTTCCATTGAAAGGTTTTCTTTGTGATTACTTTGTGTCAGCTCACCAGGTATACTGTTTTGACCGTGTCGTACCTATTTATTTTCAGGATGGACCCATGAAGGCAGCCAACTAGGGTTCCTAGTTACGTGCGGGATTGTAGCCCACCGAGCGACAAGACTTCGGTGAAGGGCCCCATCACAACGAATGCACCAGCGACACCACTACCCGCGGGGCCACTGATACCACCAACCCCAATAGCAGAGAGTGGATGCCTCCTAAGTTCATTTCATGAGTTCCAACTATAGAGGCCGCCCAGGTTCCACTGAGAGATGGACCCTCAAGCAGCTGAGGATTTGCTGGAGGCTATTGTCAGAGTCGTCAGATTTGTAGGGACCCCAGCCAACCTTATGGTGATCCTTGCCGTGAGTATCCTGTACGCAGCAGCAGGTAGATGGTGGAGCCTAATACTCTAGGTTCATTATGAGGCATCTCTAATTTGGATAGACTTCGAGAGTCTCTTCCGCTCGGAGTCTGTTCCAGCCACCCTTCGTGCAGTGCGGATTCAGGAGTTACTTCATCTGCAGAAGGGTAGCATGACAGTAGCTCAGTACTCAGGGAGGTTTACCGACCTCTCGCACTACTCCACGTACATGGTACGAGACCCATTCTTTCGGGCCCAGACCTTTGAGCATGGACTCAGACATGAGATCAGGGCTTTGATGATCTCCCTCAGCATTCCGATGTAGGCGGGAGTGCTAGAGCGAGTCCTTCTTGTGGAGATCTTTCTTGCTGAGCAGAAACCACCAGCGAGACCCACTGCAGGGCGACACATAGCGGAGTATTCTCCAGCCGACAGTAGACAGTTGACGCAGAGGTCCAAGCGGAATAGGCCATCAGGTGAGCGACCACAGGATACAGGTTCAGTTGTGCTGGGCACACAAAACAGGGGTAGAAATACAAGGAGCAGGCAGTGCTATGCATGTGACAGGTAGGGTCACATGGCTCAAGACTACCCAACCATCTGTAAATACGAGCAGTATACAGTGGAGGGACATCCCAAGTAGAGGCAGAGGTTCAACCGTGGTGGTCCGCCAGGAGTAGGCGGACGAGACAGAGGAGCTGGCCGAGCAGCGGGTGGTGGACAATGTTTCAAGACTCTACCACCACTACAACCAGGAGGTCCACCCCGACCATAGGGAGCTGGTAGACAATGGCAGGCTCAGCTCCAGGCAGTCGAGGCCTATGACCATGGCACACCTGAGATTATTAGAGGTACTATCTGTGTCTACTCCATCCTTGCTGTTGTACTTATAGACACAGGTGTGAGTCATTATTTTATTTCCTCTATCTATGTTTAGAGCTTAGAGATTCGTACAGAGCCGTTGGCTTGATCCTTACGGGTAGAGACTCCTACGAGAGCAGACTCGATGATTAAGCACTGGTGCTAGTAGTGTGAGCTTACTCTAGGAGGTGAGAACTTTGGCTAGGATCTTCTTGTAGCGGTGTTGAGGCCTTACGACGTCATCTTGGGTATGGACTGGTTGCATATAGTCCATGCTCAGATCGACTGCATTAGGCATAAGGTGCGGTGTGTCCACACGTATGGGACCAGGTTCAACTTCACCAGTGAGAAGGGAGCCTTTGCACTACAGGATGGACTTACACAGAGTAGAGGGCAGCCGATCACACATCAGTTGGCTAGTATCATCCTTGGAGCGATTGATGCGTGGGGTCCGAGTTTTCCTGTTGTGGTGGATCAGTATGCGAACATTTGTTTTGATGAAATTCCAGGACTACCTCTTCATAGAGAGGTAGAATTCTATATAGACCTGTACCCCATGACAGCATTGATATCTACTCCTGTATATCAGATGGCTCTCACCGAGCTTCGTGAACTATAGGTACAACTAGAGGACTTGCAGGGGAGAGGATTTATCTGATCCAGTGTTTCACCCTGGGCTACTCTAATTTTGTTCTCCAAGAAGGCAGATGAGAGTTTGCAACTTTGTGTCAACTATCGTCACCTGAATCTGGTGACCGTGAAGAAAAATTACCCACTTCTGAGGATTGACTACCTCTTTGATCAGCTCAAAGGAGAACGATGGTTCTCGAAGATAGACCTTAGGTCAGGCTATCACCAGCTCAGAGTTCGAGACAAGGATGTGCAGAAGATGGCCTTCAGGTGTCGGTATGGCCACTAAAAGTTCTTGGTTATTCCCTTCAGCGTAAATAATGCAACATCAGTGTTCATGAGTCTCATGAATAGGATCTTCTAGCCTTACCTAGATCGATTTGTCATAGTTTTCATTGAAGACATACCATTTTACTCAACTACTGAGGTGGAGCACGCCTACCAGTTGCGGGTTGTACTAGATACACTCTGAGAGCACAAGATTTATGGTAATATCTTGAAGTGTCATTTCTGGATTCGAGAGGTTTACTTATTGGGACACATAATCTTGGAGGCTGGAGTTGCAGTAGATCTAGTGAAGATCGAGGCAGTACTTGCTTTGGAGCCACCCAGGAGCGTGACAGAGGTGCGATGTTTCTTGGGTCTGGCTGGGTACTATCGAATATTTTTTCCAGACTTCTCCTGGGTTTCAGCACCGCTTTCAGCATTGATGAAGAAGGGGAAACACTTCATGTGGTCATAAAGATGCCAGCAGAGCTTTCAGGAGCTGAGGCAGAGATTGGCCAGTGCGCCCATCTTAAGGCTGCCAGAGGAGGGAGTCGGGTACACAGTTTAATGTGATGCATCAGGGACCAAAATTAGGTGTGTCCCGATGGAGGAGCGACCAATGATCGCCTATGGTTCATGGATGTTGAGACAGAACGAACAGAACTATGCTACCCATGACCTGGAGTTAGCAGTAGTGGTCTTCGCCTTGAAGATGTGGCGGCACTATCTTATGGGAGAGCGCTTTACAGTCTACTCTGCCAACTAGAGTCTTAGGTACATCTTCTCACAAAAGGACCTAAACCTAAGATTGCGGTATTGGCTTGAGTTCCTCCAGGAATGTGACTTCGAGATAATATATACTCATGGGAAGGGTAACGTAGTAGTAGATTCTCTCAGCAGGAGGTCAGGCATACAACTACTAGGAGAGGAGACCGAGTAGCTAGCCGCATTGCAGATGTCCTTTGTGTATAGAGATAGAGTAGACTTTCTACAGTCTCTCACATTCACTCCTCTAGTACTTCAATGAGTCAGGGAAGCACAACATGGAGACGTTGACTGTGAGACGTGTCGTGCTCAGATATCCTTAGGGAAGGCACCTGATGTGTTTTATGAAGGTGGGGAGAACATCATCCTCTTTAGGGGATGTACCATGGTACCAATTGCACTACATTAGGAGGTGCTGATGGAGTTACACACTTAACCTCTAGCGGTACATCCATGAGTGGCGAAGAAGTTTCAGGACCTCAGACGACAGCACTGGTGGCCGGGTATGAAGAAGGATGTAGCAGAGTTCGTCTCACGAAGACTCACATGTCAGTAGGTGAAGACAGAGAACCAGGTAATAGAAAGCTTGGTACAACCATCAGAAGTCCCAGAGTGGAAGTGGGATGGGATATCCATGGATTTCGTGACGAGGCTTCCACCTACATCCAGATGACATGACTCTATCTGGGTGATCGTAGAACGACTCACCATGTCGGCCCACATCCTACCGATCAGAGAGCAAGGATCAGTGGAGAGCTTGGGATGCCTCTACGTTCATGAGATTGTATGACTTCATGGTGTGCCATCGACTATCATCTCTGACCAAGATACTCATTTTACTTCCCGACTGTGGTAGGGGTTACATGAGGCTTTTGGGACCGAGCTACGTCTGAGCACCGCCTTCCATCCTCAGACGGAAGACCTGACAGAGAGGACCATTTAGACTCTTGAGGACATGATCCATGCATGTGTCCTCGACTTTGGTCACAGCTGAGAGGATCACTTACCCTTGGCGGTTTTTTCATACAACAACAGCTACCGCACCACCATCAGGATGGCCACTTACGGGGCACTGTACAGCCGACCTTGCAGGTCACCTCTATGCTGGACTGACCCAGGAGAGTCAGAACTTGTGAGACCAAAGATGGTACATGCTATGACAGAGAAGGTGCAGATCATCCACGAGTGGATGAAGACTGCACAGAGCAGATAGAAGTCCTATGATGATAGGAGACGGAGACCACAAGAGTTTGAGGATGGATACCACGTCTTCCTACGAGTCTCACATCGACGAGGTCTAAGAAGATTTTTCCGAGGTGTAAAGTTGTCTCCTCAATTCATCTGACCTTTCCAGGTCCTTAGAAGAGTATGCGAGGTGGCTTACTTCCTGGACCATCCACCTCAGTTGCATCAGGTGCACGATGTCTTCCACATATCTCATCTGAGGAGATGTGTGCATGACCCGACCCACATCATCGATCACGGGGGGCTGGACATCGATGAAGGGGTGACATTTACAGAGGTCCCAGTGGAGATTGAGGATTGACAAGAGCGGGTCCTATGTAGATGGTCGATTCCTCTAGTGCGCATTCGCTGGCGGCACGAGAACCTCTAGGAGAGAACTTGGGAGCGGGAGGCTCAAATGCATGTAAAGTACCCCCATTTGTTTCGCAAATGTGTGTTTTAGCTTTACGAGGATGTAAATCCCTGAGGTGGGAGTAATTTCAAGACCTGGAAATTTCAAGGAATATTTTTTTCTTAAATACTTTGGAATTTTATGAGTCTGCGGTTTTTGACGTCACTTGATTCTGAGGTCTGGTGTGCCCAGAATAAATTTATGAAGTTTTGTTCAGGTAAGTTCAGTAAATGTACGTGCGGGATTTTCAATCTTTTAAACCGATGCTCGGAATTGAAATACAAGGACACTGATGAACTCTCAGCACTAGTATTCACTTATGGGGACCTTTACCACATTTGCATTTTATGCGGGCTGAGAGTTAATATTTGGGGTTTTAGAATAAAATAAATAAAATTGGTAGTACAGAATTTTATTTATGGATGTTAGTTATTTTCTCCCAAGGGGTGTTAGAGGTGGGGACCACTCCCACATAACCTCCCATGAGAGGATTTATTTTGGTGGGACCCACATGTTCCCTAAACCTTTCATCTCCCCATAACTCCCCTTAACTCTTTTAAACCCCCTTGATTAATCTGACAACTCTCCCTTTAATTATGTGCTATCTTCACCTCCCCCTCTCCCACTAATTTTTCAAACACTTTTAATTAATGAAATGAATACTCCAATTAATTAATTAAAGTGTTTCAATTTTTATAAATTCATGTGTGAATAAAATAATAGCCTTAGATATTATTTTATTTTGTCACTCGTTGTGATGAGAGGATTTTGGGAGAGCTCTTGAGAATTAGAAGGAGTTCCTCTCTTCAATGAAGAACACCGTCCTTCCTAGAAGAACCGCCGAAGAACGAAGATCTTCTCCTTAGATATTCGGCCAAGCCAAAAGAGAAGGATCCACCCGCAAGGAACGCTGACGACGCACCATCACAGGCTACTTCTTCCCCGACGTCAATGAGTTGACACCGTCTCCCCGTGACGTCGTCTTCCAGGACGCTCGACTACCACAAACCTTATTTCGAGGTTGGGGTTTCATATAGTTTATAAGTGAATAATTTATCTCGTTTGTGTTGAATTCTTTGGAATAATTTTGGCCATTTTATACCGCCTAACACGGAGGGCGCGGGCCGAATGAACATGGCCCGACAACCCTCCGATGTTTTCTTGATTTTTTTTCACGATAGAGGTTGCGTTGAAAGAGGCGGTGACAAACAAAGGTAGAGGCCGCGTGCTGGCCGCGTGCAGAAGAACCGCGGCCCAAAACCACGGGCCGCTTGTCCGAAGAATAACCGGTCGGCCAAAGCCGACCGTGCTGTTGGAACTGCGGCACCTCATGGTGCCGCGCTGCGGAAGATCACGACCCTCGTTCCGCGGGCCGCTTGGCGGACGAATCGGTCGGCAGGTGACCGGCCGGGGTGGGAAGACCCACGACGCCAGGAGGGGGCCGCACTGAATGAACCGCGGTGCACCCGTACGGGCCGCTCGTTCCAGGAAGACCGGTCGGCTTCGGCTGGCGGGATAGGAGGGCGGGACCGCTTAACGACGCAGGTTTGGGAGACAGGGGAAACACTCTCCCGCAGCGCTCGGCCACCTTGGCCAAGCCGCTTGGCCAACTAGGCCAAGCTGAGGATAGTCGGGCTGGGTGACACCGCGCCAGACAGGGCCGCGTCGGGCTGGGCCACGCTGCGTCGGTTCGAGCCGCGCCGCGCCGGGTTGGGCCATGCCCCTCCATGTCGGGCGCGCCCCGCCTGGCTGGGTTACGCCCCCTCGGGCCGAGTCGTGCCCCCTCGGGCCAGGCCACGTCCCTCGGGCTAGACCATGCGCTTCACCAGGATGGTCCGACCCCCTACCGGTCGGACCCACCGAATCGGGTCGGGCCGACCCGCGAGCACACTGGACTTAACGGGTCGGGCCCGTTTTCACTTAAACGTGAGTAACTTAATGACCGTGAGTCCGATCGACGCACCATCTGCAGAATTGGGACCCTCACGAAGAATCAGTCCTTTTACAATAATCTAAGTGCGTTTTGGATGACTTTGGAAAACAGACGGGTTTGGAACGAGCGTATTTCCAACCAAGCCCCTCGAACGAAAAAGCCAATATCTCTCAGACCGGGCGTCCAATTAACACTCCGTCTGCCGCGTTGGGTTCCTTTTGACAAGATGGAACTTCGGTGTACATAAACTCAAGAATTTGTGAGATTTGATGTACCAAACCCTTGACTCGATGAGTGGACCCTCCCGGAATCGAGTGTGCTGTGTTCGGGAACCCTAGAGCTGGATGTGACTACGACGACTACCATACTGGAATAATCCGTGGGTTTGGAGATGACGACTACCATACTGGAATCCTTTGTGGGTTTGACGACGATGACTACTTTTCTTGTATCCTACGTGGGTCCTACAATTTGACTTCTATTCTAGTATTCTACTTGGGTCCGACAGAGTAGCTGGTCTAGTATCCTACCTGGGTCCGACAGCTTAGCTGGTCTAGTATCCTACGTGGGTCCGACAGCTTAGATGAATTAGTGACTACATCTGATCATCTTTATCAATTTACAAAAGATGTATACCTGTGTGAGATGAGTCTTGACTTTCGGTCATTATCATCGATGTGATTGACTTCTTTCCTGTGTGGACTGGGTTATGCTTGGGCTCGAGAGTTGGAGCTGAACTGGGAATGATGACATAGGTATATGTATGAGCATATACCTGAGTAGAGTTGGTTGAAACTTCATGTTTGTATCTTTCCTTTTTGGTTTATCCTTCGTGGATTCTGGGAGACCTTCGGAGCCCTCAGGGTCCCTACTGAGTATTTTTATAGTCACCCCTGCAATTGTTATGCCCGCACTACGTTGTGTTGGATGCAGATGATGGAAAACACTGATCGTGGTAGAGACTTGTGGAGCTGGACGGTACCCAGAGGTGGACCTCTCAGTGGGACGTACACAGAGCGGACGGACAGACCCGAGGTGCATAGGGGAGCATTTATAACCACCCTTAAGGTTGGATTTCCGGAGGACGACTTAGTGGTTGCTGCTTTACTTTACTGCTGTTGTACTAGCCTTTCAATTGTACTGTACTCACTGTTGGGATTGTATTTCCGACCCCTTTCTTTTTAGAACTTACTTTTGTATACAATTTTACATGTGCTTACTTCAGTTGCGTACTCTGTTGTGTTTGTTTTCTTCTATAAAGGCAATGTCTTCCCAGTATAGGGATTTACGCCTTTAGTGCTAGTCGGCAGCCCCTAGCCTATGGAAGGTGGGCTTGGGTTAGTCACGGCACGTGCCCTGAGGATGGGTTGTGACATTGAATTTGTGGAGAAGGTGTTCTTTTGAATATCTCCATGGAAGTGTATTATGATATTTGGGATAAAAAATAAAGTTGATCCCTATGTATATTAGTCCCATCTATATCTATGATGGTGTTAGGGATGTACCTTATATCTTAGAAAACCATCTATACCTCTCCAAATTAAATTATGTGTTCAATATATAATTGTTGAGAATGGACATACTAGACCATTCATAAGTTCAAATCTTAGAAGTTGTGAAATTAGAGCATGATCTCTCGTATTTGGAAAAAAACATTGGAGATCCTAGATCAAAGAGATAAGGTTTTATGAAATAATACCACTAATATAGTCTATATTATATGGTGAAATCATAATATTGAGTATTCTACATGGGAACCTAAAGATTTGATGAGAGAAAAGTACCCTCACTTGTTTTCTTCCATGTAATAAAATATCAGGGATAAAATTATCATAAGTGGGGTAGAATGTAATGAACCTAGTTATACTAAAATATTACTCTACAAATAATTATTTTGTTTGATATCTTTATCCAAATGAAAAAAATCCTAATAGAACACATATCATTTTATTAAAATAGAAATTGAACAATTTAAGGTTTTTGTTGAATAAGGGGGTAGAAATAGTTATAAGAAATTTTTGAAATAAAGGACCCATTTTAATTTTGTTTTAATATCTAAGACTAAGTAGATAATAAAATATTTTTTTAGTTAAATTATATTTTTTAAAACATATATTTTCAATCATTTTATATTTATGATATAAAAAATTTTAGATGAATATTTAATATATAGACAAATGATTTCCAATAAAAAAATTAATCAAACCATTTTAGGATTTCATATTAAAGTTAAATTTATAAAATTTATAATGACAAATTTAAAAAAAAAATTCATTTTTCAACAGAACATAACAATATTAACATAATATAATGTTTTATGATTTCTCTAAAAAGACATATTTTTAGGTGAATAGTGCAATATACTCTTTTATCAAATAAAATGTATTTTATAAATTTATTAGTAAATAAGAATGAATTATAAATTTATGAAAATAATTTCCATGAATAAATATGTATTTTATAAGTGAAATTATAATTTTAAAATTTTTTGTTTTAATTTACAAACTCATATTTGACATTTTATAATTTAAGCTCAATTTTCCAAAAATTTGTTTTTAATATACTATACATTTACTATTTTAAAATTCATTTTCATCAGTTTAATAAAATCATAATAATAAAATTTATTTTAAATTTGAATCATTGGGTTAAAATTATTTATCAAGGGCTAATTTATTTTCAAACATAAATGATAAATTACTCTGTTAAAGAACTATTTACCTTAGTAAAAATCAAAATGGGAAAATTAGTTTAACTAATTGGGAAATACCACAAACATGTTTAAAAAATGTGTAGGAATGGGTGGTTGAAGAATTTATCACCTTATCCATTCTAACATATATTTTTTCTCAATTTAGGAGATAAATTACATGATATTTACTTTCTATTATTTAAAATATTTGGGTATAATAAAAAATGTCATCCCTTTTCACTTATAAAAGGGGAATTCCTCTCCTCAATTCCCCCACAAAAAATCCACATTGGTAAACCAATAATCTTGAAAAAACTCTAATAATCCCTCTTATAAACCTTATATATGTAGTTTTATTCTCAAAAAATAATCCCTAAAATGATTAACCCCCTTTGCAATGGAGATAAGCCAAAACTTAGGTATAATTTCTATCCACTCCTTTATCATTTCTGTTTCTTTATATGCACATATTATTTCAAAAATTATATTTTGAAATCATATACTGCTAAAATAGGTTTCATTACTTTACTTTTATGTTAAAAAAATATTTTCTAAGTATTAACCACATTTTCCATTTTCCATTAAGAAAAATGAAAACTAGACTCGTGTGTATGTGTAGAGTATCACTTCCATAAAGAAATGGGATCTATTTTCCTTCACCTCCTAACATGGAAAGTATAAATGGGGAATTATCTAAATATATATGACATATATATCATATTTATGTTTATAAAATTATAAAAAAATGTTATATATTTCTCCATCCATTTAAACAATTAAATCATCATCCATGTGTACGTGTGGACTACCGCCTAAATGGAACGATACATTTTATTTTTATCTACCACCTTCATGGATGGTTTTAGTTTATATAGGATGAGTATATGTGATATATACAATTAATAAATAAAATTAATTCATTTTATTATGTATTACACAAAATTTAATGAACGTTATAAGGTAATCCATCAATATTGGTAAATAAACTGAAACCTGTTCATCACTATTTTTATCAACAAGAAAAAAGACTAAAAATGCAAAATAATCTAATTATAACAATGTAGGTATTTATAAATCCACAATACAATAACCATTAATTGTATTGTAATGATTAAACTTTGGAGAATATGTAATATCAACTCCGCTTTTATGAACTTAGTTCAAAACTGTCTAGATTATTAACACCTGATGATGAGAAGAGATTATGAAAATATAATACATGAAGATAATTGTTATTAAGAAAGAGAATAAATGAAAAATTATATGAATAAGGTTTTGAAATAATAAAACAATATGTATATATTTATGAAACATGAGGTTAAATCACTTCTTTGTAAATAAATGGTAAATGTAAGAGGATTGGTAACTCAAAATCCATTGAGTCATATAATTTGTTATTGAACTCTTTTCTTCCAAGATATTACATTTTGAATGATTTTAACCCACTTATTTCTAAGGAGAAGTAGTTTTTTCTCCAAATACATTTCCCTAAAAGGTTTTATTTTCAATTATTTTTATAAAATGATACTTTTTACAAAGTAAATCATAAGAATTTTTTTACATAGATGAATACAAAATGTTTTCAGGAATTTTATTTTCATAATTTAGTTTTCATTTTCATGTCTATATTCAAAATTATCTACCTATCATAAAGTTATGTCTCATGTTTCCTCCTCTATTTTTATTTTATTATGCTAATATTTTTGGTGATCACGTTTTTAGTATGAAACATTTTTGTTTTTGATGTTATTTTATTCAATGTGGATCTTTTAAGAAAACCATTATATTTCATTATGATATTTTGGGAAAGTGAATGATTTACATTTGGGTGTTTTATGAATTATATTTCTCTATCTTATTTATGAAAAGGGAATTATTTCCGTTTGAATGTTTTATGAAGTCAATATCCATTGGGTCTTTTTGGAAAGGGAATTATTTCCATTTGTATATTTTATAAAACCTATCTCCATGGGTTCTTTATGAAAGTGAATGATTTCCATTTGGATACTTTATGAAACCAATTTTAAATCCATTGTTTCTTTATGATGTCAAAAGTAAAATAATTTTATGTAACACACATAAGTATGGATGAATGATGGGTGGGTTCCTATATCACCCTCCAATGTATATGTTATGATTTTATATATCATGATATAAGTATTCACGAGCATGTTTTACTTTCACATAATCATGAACATTGATTTTTTTTTTGTCATGAATGTACTATTTCCCAATGATGATGTTTTTACCATAGTAAAAGTATGTTATTCATTATGATATTATGCTCTTATGATTAATGGTTTATGTTAAAATTTAATAATCCATGTTATAGATATTAATATTCCACGTTTATCATTTTTGGATTTATTTTCATATACCATGTTATTTTTCAATCACTTATTTCTTATGATTGTCGCTAATTATGTTAGGATATTTCCATTACGATCAGTTTTTACTTAAATTTTGGACTCATCCTTGATGAATTGTTTATTAATCACTTACTGAGCGTTTTAACTCACCCCATTCTTTTTTTTTCAATTCCATAGTTTTAAGGATGAGTCGTACTAATGACATGTCTTTAATATGGTCAGTTATGGTGCATTTATAGATAAATGATCTCATGTTTTGTAAAATATTTTGATTATGTAGCTAGTATCCAAATACAGACAACCTTCAGTTGTAACATCATGAACTAGAAGCTACTAAAACCATTTGCATTGCACTGGTACTCCACAAGACCTCAATAACTACTACTCATATCCCGGAGGCTACCAAGTTTTAGTGGGGGTCTAATGTTAAAATGTAAGGAAACTATACCCCCATATCAATGCTCACAACCAAAAGTAAATAACCAAACTTCATACATGTTAGAAAATGGAGAAGAATAAATAATATAAAAATGAAACTACATATAATATAATGAAATATAGTAAAGTATTGAACATCAATTCCATATATACAAAATTGATCACCCACTTGGACAATCACATATAAATAAAATAATATAAAAAATAATTAAATCATGCCATTTTTTCAAATCTAGTCTATATCACATACCCTATCTCCAGTGCCCTTTCAAGCTACTCTAGATCAACCATTGGAATCTACATGAGAATTATGATAAACCATGAAGTCCTGGGTCCCAACTGGATCGATATTTCATCCTTTATCAACCTAAAAAAAACATATAGTCTTCACGCACACTAAGGTGCACCTACAGGGGGTAAAAAACAAATCTCAGCTGTTCACCCCTAATGGTGAACCTATAACTTGCTTCTATAAGTTTTTCTCATGAAATATTCTCATCCTACTGAAACATATCATAAAATTAACACCAGTAAAACCACTTTAGATCTTTAGATCCAAGACCTTGATAGACCATACATTCTTCAACCAATTTCGGGGTGTCTCCAAGGACATCACAATAGTCATGAATTAGGATATTCTATATCACCCATACCTTTGGAAGCCACAAACAAACTTAACCAAACTAGGGACCCATCATATGATAGTTACATCTCTCAAAAAACTAATCTAAATCATCTAATACCATGTACTCATGACCAAAAAAATATCTCAGTCTTAGAACCTCGACACATCTTTCCCAGTCACCACACATAAGTAATACCAATCCTGGACCATCAGTCTGACATCTATCTCAAGTATCATAAATATGAAAGCATGGAGCTTCTGTACAATGCCTATTCATATCAAATCATTAATTCATGGAGCATCAGTATGAAATATAGACCATATACATAATAAATCATGCTTTGAGCATCAGTCCGACATCTGTACCATGTACCCAATTAATCATTCTTAGAGTGTTAGTCCAGCCTGTTAACCATGTACCCAATTAGTCATGTCTCGAGAGTCAGTTGAACATCTAACCCATGTACTCAATCAATTATTCCTTGAGAGTTAGTCTGGAATCTAAACCATAAATGTGTATCATTATTCCCCCATCCATTCTAGCCAGTATACCATTAGTGGCTAATGAATCAGTTTTGAAAATAAAAAACAATGTATAATATCTATATTTATAACTTTAGTCAGACACTTAATCCATATTTTATAGAATATGTGCCCAGAGGCTTTGTCCTCAATTATAACCATATATCAAAATAGTCATCCCCAGAGCATCATTCCATCAACTAATCCATGGGTTTAGAGCCTTAATTTAGAATCCATCTCAGCTGGTATACCATCAATGCATAGAGAATCAATCTACCAAATAAAAAATTATAGGATATGTGTTTTGAGCCTCAGTCTGAAACATAATGAATATAGTATACCAACCATGACTAGAGAATCTATATAACATCAAACCATAACCATTTTATGTAACATATACTATACTAAAATAATTTACACAGTGTTCTAGAAACCTTAGTCTAGTACTCAAACCTTAAAGAAAAACTGATACTGATACGGACCTTCAGTCCAACAATCTCAATTATGGATATCTGAAACCACACTTATGGATTGAATTTTTGGCTATCTCATCCATCACATACCATATTATCAAACTATGTTAAAAAATATGGAAAACCAATCTTATGAAAACCACTACATAGGTATAAAAAAAGTATTCACATCCATAAACCATAGAAAACATAGTGAGGAATGGACGAACACCCATGCCACTCAAGAGATCATCAAATAACACAAAAGGCCACCGCATTCACGAGACACTCTATGATGGGTTCCTCTATCTCATCAAAGAACTCAGACCAATCCCATCACAAAAAATTTCCTCAATTAGTCCTCAATGGACTCTAAATGATCCTCAATGAACAACACACCAATAAAGGTATCTGAAAGAAACACCAACCCAATAAGTAATTCTCAACCACTGACTACATCATCAAATTATCAATTTATCATCAACCATCTTACATAGGGGAATCCTCAAATGTCCCTTGGAATCAGAATAACAACATAATAACACTTGACCATAACCATCATACCATGTTTTCAACCACACCAAAATTCTCCAACCACTTTGGTCCTCAAACTAAGGGTTTTAACCTCAACTAATCTTACCCCGATGAACTGGTCCTGTTACGGAGGGAGATACCAAAATATCCCTAGAGATACTACTCAATAAAACATTATAGTATTATTCCAAGGAACATAAAGTAACTCTATGTAATTATTATTCCAATACAATCATCATTCTCACAACTATCACTCAGGCCTTGTACCTCACAACCAAACCCACTGGAGGATTATCAATCCAGAGATAGAGGAAATCCTCATACTGAACTACCTTTGTCCACAACAACATCCAAAAAAATCTCTATATTTTGAAAGGATCCCACTATCATGATCTATTCTGAAAAATGATTAGAATAGACTATAAGGAAGTTAAATTTAGACATACAAGGAACATAACACCCAAAAAAGAAAACTAGAAAAAGTGTATGGTGTTATATTCCAAGTACACTGCGAGAACTCTCAAATCTATGCAAAGACATGTAATTTTATATGGACAAAGAAACATGGGTTCTTACTATGTACTACTACACGACATGTACCCATAGTGAACGATGTGTACTTACCAAATATTGTCTTCCCTTGTACTTTGTCACATGGATGGGTACATGGCCATGTACTACTATATGGAGTTTACTTAAGATACACATCATGTTCTTTCCAAACTTCATCTACCCATGTACTCTTCCAAATGGCTAGTTACATGGTGATGTACTAGTACACCAGGTGCACTTAAAGTACACAGTGTCTAATTCAAAAAATTCCATCTTCCCCAAAATGAGAAGAACACATGTAGTGTGTTCTTAGAACTGCATGCCATGTATTTGGGGTTTTCAAATGGGAAATCCAGAAAAACATCACAAAACTCCTTTTTTCCCAAAAATCAACATTGAATGACCCACATGGGGTCCTTTACAGCCAAATTAAGGATTTAGAATAATAAAAAAACTAATATATTTGGATTAGGAAATTAAACTCCAAATCAGCCTACCTCGTGGATTAAAGACAGAAGTTTCATTTCCAAATCCTCTCTTAGAAGACGTTGCACCTCGATCTAGTCAAGATCTACACCATGGATGATTTTTATCAGCATCTCTATCCCCCTTACCTCTTGGTTCGACCATCATGTGTAAGGGATGCCCCCCTCATTTTGTGCATAGGAACCCAGAATGGGGGTGGGGTTGGGGTTAAGTAATTTAATTAATTATTTAATTAAATAATTAATTCCCTATTTTAGTACCCATCATCAGTCCCAAAATATGAGGAGTGTTTATTCATTTCCTTAGAAAAACCCTATATTCTAGACTCAATCGCACTGTCCTAATATCAATATGACAATTTCATCAAAATATACCTCCACCCAAACCCACACATATAATTTAAAAATTATATTAATTAAATATTAAATATTCTTCCAAAACTCAGACTAACAAAATTACACAAAACTCTTGTCCAAGGGTAAATGATCTATTTCGGTACCAACATAGTAGTTAAGTAAATTCTCTGAGAGTATTTTCCAAATAAAAATTTCCATTTTACCCTATATAATCACCTGAAAGAAAATATTCAGATTCCTTCTCAAATTTAAAAACCTATAAAAACTATGGTGTCTATAACATACCCACTATAAACTTTCATAACATTCATAAGACATAGTGGTCTTTAAAGCACACAACATGGACCACATTGGTCATCAAGTCAAGCTCAACTCATTGTATTCTATTTGAATATGCCAACTGAGTTTCTCTACCTAACTCATAAAATAAAGAGTAAAAACCATCCAAGGCCAAGTCATTGATTGCCACCACCAGCAAACCACCATCACAGTGCCTAACCACACCAATCCATCCTGATATGTCACAACATCCTTTAAAACTCATCATCATACTCATGGTTATCTACTCTAAAGAACTTGACTCACATTTTCTAATCTCGGTCCATGATGTTTTCCATTTTCAAAGTCACCTTCCATAACACATACTTAGTGGTACACCAACCTTCTTGATTACATTTCCAATAAAACGTTGACCCTATCTACACAAGGGTAACATCACCTTGACAAACTTGGTACTCTCCACCATTAGAGTACCCTTACTTTACCCTTACAACCAAAGACACTTTCCATATTCTATGCCCCAAACACACCAACCTCAGACCTGAACATGGACATATTGGTCCCACCTAGGTGAATGGAATCCCATAATGAAAACCTTAGTATTTTTAGATATTTTTTAACCATAGAGACCTCACCCTTAGAATATTGATGGTGTGATCCACACCATACAACTTCACACACAGCTCTCCATGAGCGCAACCTCCTAGGAGGCCCCTTATCATACCAAGGAAAAAATTCATTCAGTGCTCTCTTAGTATACTTGGAATGATCATCTGAAAACTATGAGTATACTAATTTGTTCGATATGAATACAACCACAACCTAATTCACTCCAAAATGTCACATTTCTATCCCAAGGTCCTTGGTTCACCGTGACCGCAAGACTCTCATCAAACACACAATGATTATCAAACCACTAATGGCTATATTTCATCTCAAGAACCATAATCATACACTCTTATAAAATCAGATCCATAAGAAAAAAAGACACAAAACAACTCTATCACTCATGTATCCATGATTCCACTACTATAAACCCATTACACGCACTTGTCTAACCCAACCACAAAACATTATCTAATTATAGTGAGACACCTCTCACAAAAACACGACTTAGAAGCCTAAACCATGAAACTGAAGCACTTCTAATGCTTCCAATCCAACTCAAACCCACCATGATCAACTCGTCTGTAAAACCATTTCCTCAGCTTGGGATATATATGTACCTACCCATATCAAAACCAACCACAATGTGGACACACTGGCACACAAGTGCACCAAATTAAATCAAAAGGTATCCAATGATCCTAATCCCAAATTGGATAAACCATTAATGAACTGTTGTCAAAATTATCAAGCATCCATTTGTTCCTTACACACCTATAACTGCACATAACTCGGTCAAACGATCTCAAAAACACCCTCAAAATTTATATATCTCTAACTCTCTAAGCTGGAGTCACGTCTAATGGAAACTGGGTTCTCCCACCTAGCCATACCGATTAAGTCTCAAATCAAGTCATTGGGTCCAATAACCATGGATCTATGATGAATCACAAGAGGAAAAAATTGAAAAGAAATCACCATACACTTGTCTCATAATCACACAATATTAGAAAAACAGAAAACCCACCTATAGGGTCTCACACCATAATGGAATCATTGACAAACCCACTACCCAAAACTAGGGCATCCATCCTCTGTGAGCATCGTCACATCAGAACGCTCCCTAGAGGACCCATACATGCACCTGATCCCAAACAGCAACCATAAAAAAGGGGTATAATGGTCATACACTTATACCCTATTAACCCAGTGTAGTTACTACACCAACCATGCATGAGAACCACACCAGAATCCTCATCATCAGGTATCTCAGTATGGATCCACCAAACCTACCATCATAAATAAATCCTTGAAATCACACATTTCCAGGACTACAACATTTGTATCCTATTCTCTTAACAAGATTAATGATACACCACTTTCCTTAGTAGTCCAAGAGTAAAAACAAAATCATAGGCCTCTTTCCAATGACCAAGAGCCTAAAATTCACCATAAACCATCAAATCCAAAAAAAAACATGTGCATCTATAGAAGTGAAAATCGTATACAACAAAAACATCACAAATATTGAAAATTAATCTTAGTTTCTAGTAACCTAGATTTCCTACCAGAATAGTGGTTAACAACACACCAACTGATATCCTTAACAGTCTCCAACACATTCCAAGATATCCAGTCTACCCAACATCAAATAGAGAAATAACAGGAAGTTAACTTCCCTTATAGTAGTTTGTATCATTCCATCATGGATTCCACTAAGTGATGTATCAAACTAGTTCTCCATAATAACTCAAGCATGCCTCCCCATATGCTAGATGGTGATGAATAGTAGTGGAGGTCTAAAGTGGAACTCTGAGGAGACTATACCCCTATAGAAGAGTTTATAACTAGAAGTAAATAACCAAATATCATAAAAATTAGAAAATAAATTAGAATAAATAAATTGAATCTAAAATAGGTATAATAAAATGAAATAAAATAAAGGTCCAAATAGAAATTCCATGCATACAAAGTAGATCTCCCACTAGGAAGATCGCATATAAAAAATAAACAACTAAAAAATAAATGCATTTGGACCTACTTATAACTCTATAAATATCACATACCCAGTCACCAGTACCCTATCAAGATGCTCTAGTTTTACCAGTCAACTCTAAATGAGCATCCTGCTCAACCATAGAATCCCGATTCTTAGCTCAATCCATTGTGCATCTATGATAATCATGAAATAATACATAATGTATTCACACACACTGAGGTTCATGTATGGGGGGGGGGGGAGAAATAAATCTCAGTAGGCCACCCTCTACGGTGAGGATTTAAACTACTTTCATAATTTCATGTTCCTATAATTTTCTCATAATATCCAAAACAAAACTAAAAATAAACACAAATAAAACCATATTCGGCCTTTAAGTCCAAGAACTCAATTGATCATACCAATATCATCCAATGTCAGTATGTCTCTGAGCATGTCTCAATGGTTGTGCTTCATGATAACATGTGGGATCTGTACCATTGGTATCCCCAACCAAACTGGACTAAACCAGGGACACATCCTATAATAGTCATGTCTCCGGGGATTCTAATCTAATTAATCCAATACCATTTCCTCATGAATAAAATATTTACTCATTCATGTAACCTCAACACTCTATCCTAGTTACCACATATAAATACTACCAACAATGGGCCATTATTATAATATCTATCTCAAGTATCATACACTATAATGCATGGAGCGTCGGCCCAATGCCTAGTCATATCTATTCATTCCGGTCTGGACAATCAGTCCTATATCTAGAGAATATACCCAATAAATCCTTCCTAGAACATACATCCATCATTCAAACCATGTAATCAGTAAATCATGCATGTATTATCAGTTTGGAATCTAAAGCTTGTACCGAATCAATCATGTTTGGAGCGTCATTCTAACATCTAACCCATATACCCAATCAATCCCGATTGGAGAAACAATAGGACATCTAAACCATAGATGTATATCATCATTCTACTATCCATTCTAACTGGTGTACTGTCAGTTTCTAGAGTACCGGTTTGGAGCATAAACATAAAGTAAAATATTTGTGACTAGAGCCTTAGTCTAACACCTAATCAATATAGTATATTATTTTTTTCTAGAGCCTTAATCCTAAATCCCAACCATATATCAAAACCATCATTCATGGGGAATTATTTTAGGAAATTAACTATTGATTTAGAGCATCAATCCACCATCTATCCTAGCTGGTATATCATCGGTGCCTAGAGAATCTCTCTGGGACATTAAAAAAATAGACTACCTAGGTCTAGATCCTCAATCTGACACCTAATCCTTATAGTATACCATACATGCATGGATCATCATTCCTACATCAAACCACAACCATGTGACATCGTGTCAACTATACTAACAAATATTACACAATGTTCCTAGATTATTAAACCAATAGTCAAACCATAAACAGCTATCGACACTAATATAGAGATTTAGTAAAACAATCTCAATTATGGATATCTAGAATCATACTTATGGATTATATATCTAGTTCTCTTAGAAATCACATCACATATTATAAAAATAGGCTTTGAAACTTGGAAACCCACCATATGAAATCCACCTCATATGAATAAACCAAGTCCCAAAATTCACAACTCATAGAATACATAAAACGGTTGTTCATTCATCCATTCCATTAAGTGATCCTAAAATATCCCCAAAATACATAGAAATATCAAGATACCCTATTAAGGGTTTCTCTATCTCACCAATGAACATAGGATAATTACATCAAAAAAAATTCTCATGCGTCCCTAAGTGTCATCCTACTGATCATCGTTCAATAACACACCATAAAAGGCATCCAAACGAAAGACCATTCCATGCATGCATTCTCAACTACTAACTACGTCATCTAATGATCACTTGATTAGTAAATAGTCCAATAAAAATTATCCTCAATAGTCCATCAGGCTCAACATAACACCAAAATAGAACAATAAAATAACCATTATACCACTTTTTCTACCAAACCTGAAGGCTCCAACCCCATTGATCCTCAAACATAAGATCTAAACCATAACTTATTTCACCCTAATAAACTTGTCCCATTACATATGGACAAAGGAAAATATCCCCAAATATAATAATCAATCGCACATTATAAGATAGATCCAAGGAACCTCAATCAAAATTCCATGGAATGATTAGGCTAGGCCAATCACTGATCTCACTACCCTCACACATGCCTCGTATCTCATAACCCAACCCACAAGGGGATTAAAAATTCAATACTTGATGAAATAAACCAACTAATATTTATTGGTCTAAAATAACATCCATTTGATCTCTACATGTCTAAAGGATAAAACCATCATGGTATATGTGAAAACCACGAAGAACATACAACTCAGAAGTCCAATTCTAACTTCCAGGGCCAGAAACACCCAATACCTCAAAAGTGGAAAAAGTAAGTGGAATTTACTTCTGAGTAAACCAAATATACTCTCAACTCTTTGTCCTACCATGTAATTTTACATATCCAGAGACATGTGGGGTTTTCCTATGTACTACTACATGGAATGTAGCCAAGGAACAAGGTTTGTAATTCCCAAACAACATCTTCCCATGTACTTTGTCACATGGCTAGGTACATGACCATGTAATACTAAATGGAGTGTACTTAAAGTATATGAAATGTACTTTCAAGATATCATATTACGATGTACTATGCCACATGACCATTTACTAAAATATGGTGTGTACAAAAATTACACAACATATACTTACCAAAATTCCATCTTCCGTATACCTAAAGAACACATGGATTGTGTTCTTAGAACCACATGTTGTGTAATTGGGGTTTCTAAATGGGAAACCCCTATGAACATCCAAAAATTACAATTTCCCCAAATCAACAATGATCAAACTCATTGAGGTTCTTGTCATTCATATTAATTATTTACAAAAATAAAAAACACTATTATATGGAGATCGTAGTATAAACCTAAAAAAATGGCCAACCTCGTGGCATAAATGTCGAATCTTCAAGTCTAAATCCTCTCTCGAAAGTATCTACACCTTAATATATTCCCAATCACCTCTAGGATAAATTATAGTGAAATATCCCTCCCCCTTCTCTCTTGGTTCAGCTACCACATGAAAGGGAGAAACCCTGCACCTCCTTCTATTTTTAGATACCCAAAAAGGGGGGAGTGAATTTTTCAATTAATATAATTAATTAATTGATTAATTTTCCATTTTAATACTTGTATCGATTCCATGAAACCAAGTAAATTTTATAAATCACCTAGGTAAAACCCCCCACTTCAGAATCAACCACGTAGTCAAAATCATAATCTAACACTCCATTTAAAGGATATAACAACCTAAACCCACGCAAATAATGTAATATTTAATTAATTGAATATTAAATATTCTGATAAAACTCAAACTACTTGTAATTCCTCCAAACTCTTTTAAAAAGGTAAATTCCCTATTTTGAGACTAATGGTGTGGTTAGAAAATTTATCCAAAATCATATTATAAGGGATATTGACTATTTAACCCTCACAACCACCTACAAAAATAAACATTTTAATCATATTTCATAACCTAGATAAACTTAGGTCTTTACATTGATCCTTTGGGTTCTGTAAACATTTGTGAGAGGAAATGTTTATTTATGTAAAATAATGATAGAATTTTTTTATTTTTCTTGTGATTATATACATTATATTTTGGAAAAAGGTTTATATGAACCTACATCATATAATGTTTCATGT
This sequence comes from Viscum album, assembly GCA_963277665.1. Classification (NCBI taxonomy): domain Eukaryota; kingdom Viridiplantae; phylum Streptophyta; class Magnoliopsida; order Santalales; family Viscaceae; genus Viscum; species Viscum album. The sequence goes on along the minus strand of OY728162.1, from coordinate 119,710,617 downwards.
TTAAAAGTTCCACAAGACATCAATCATCACATTCAAGATTTTCCCATAGTGTTATCTACATGAAATTAAACTACATGGATTTTTTCTATTTTAATATGTTGTTAAGATATATGACATCATCCTAGTATCATGTCACAAAAATATAATGAAATCCATCAACATTGAAAGGCCTTGAACTGTATATATTAGCCAAAATCAAATATCTTGAATTCATTACACAAGATACAGATTCATATAATAACTCTTTCTTTATATATTTAGATTTTCATTATCCTAAACAAAGATAAAAATACGTCAATTATTTTAGATTATTATAAAAAATTGGAAATGTAAATTCATCTACATTTCCATTTCTCTCATGAAATTAACACTTAGTAAACATTGGTGAAATTATAGTCAACTCTTTTTTCTCACAAAATGCATTACTGATATTATCTTAGAGTCCCGGGTAAATTAAAACGCCCGAATGTTTTTATGAAATATTTTCTTTGAATAATATTTATTCTTTAGTTTATTTATTTTCATGCAATCACGAGTTTAAACAAACTATAATATGCCTTTATTGTAAAATTACCATTATAGCCTAGTTGTTAGGTTAGAGGGAATAATTATAACTAACTTATTAAAATGCATGTGGAATTCTTTGGCTTAAAATTACTTATCAATTCAATATTTATATTTTTGATTGAATTACTTATGGTAATGAAATAAAATATTTCTTATATTCACAAACTTATATTTTAGTCAGAGGATATGAATAAAATCCTATATTATGTATAAAAACCAATATTTTTTAAAAAGTTTAATTTTACCCTATTGAATGGAGAACCCATTTTAAATTAGGAATTTTAAATATTAATAATTTTTTTATGAAAAAATATACATTTTTTTTAAATGGGATGTAAAAATTTACTTTGGATAAATTTATGATATTTTTCTAAAAACATTCAGGTTTTGATGAATAGTAAAAATATGATAAATTTTAATTGAAAACAACCTTTTTCATCAATATAATTTATATTGTTAAATTATAATATTGAATGGTTTTGAAGTATAAATAGAATATATTTTTATCATTTAATATAATTTATTACATTAGCATTGATTTTACATTGAATTCATAGTTAAAATCATTTCAATCTTTTGCAATGTTTTAATATTTAAAACACGTTTCCTCATTTCAATAATGGGATTAATTTAAAATTAATTGCTAAAAATTATGTGTTTTGAATTTTAAAAAATGGATTCCATATTTATAATTGTGAGGTCCAAATTATGTTAATATTATACTTTTATTTTTGGCCATTATAAATTGTAACTTTGGTAATTATTTTTATTACTAGGGTTATTAGTAAATCGGGTAATTAAGGGTGAAATTAATATTATAAAATTACTTTAACACCAGTAAAAATACTATTGGATGACTAAATTCGACCCTTATCATCTATTTTTTGAAATTTAATCTCTTAATGGCCACATACCTATGAATATGTCATTAATGTAATAAAAACTAACAAATGTGACAAAATGTCACAATCTCATTTTATTTAAGTTTATTAATGTTAATATATATAACTATGAGATAATATAGACTATAGAATGTTTATGTAAAGATAATGAAATTAAATACATCATATAAATTTATTTAGATTTTTTAGATTTTAAATAATCACCAATAACAAAAACACAATAGTAATGTAAAAAATATTTTATTAATAGAAATATAAAATAAATGGCTTTAAAAATATTAAAATCAATATCATATGAACTAATTAATGTGATCCACAAATTTTATAGGTTATTATGACATGTTATTAATGTATTAAATATATTGGTTTAAATTTATCTTCTGTGTGGATTTCATTTAAATTTAAATAAATTAATAGTTTTATAATTGACACTATTGATATTTTATAAAAATAACATTTTACTAAATTATTTACAAATCATAAAAATATTTAAAAATTAAAAAGTTAAAATTATAAGGTTTAAAATTTAATTAAATATCTATTTATGTTCAATTAACACCATATAATAAAATATTTATAATTATTAAATATTTAGAATGTTATTACCATAATTAAACTTTAACAGAATAAGTAAGTTTCAATTAACAATTCTTGGTTTAAATTGAAAAAATAAGTTGTCCAGAATTTATTGGTTATTGAGATTACAACCATATCTCATCTTATATTATAAATTGGGACACTTTGGAGGTGTTTTGGTAGGGTTTTATTTTATTATAAATTATTATTTTTGGAGTTTCCAAAAGTGCCCCTCACCTCAATTATAAAAGGGCACCTCCTCCCTCACCTCTTCACATCATTTTGAGTCTTCATGCTAGCACACCCCTACCCTCCATCCTTCCCAAGATACCTATTTTTATTACAGATTTTATGTTCATATTCAAAGTCCAACTCTAGTGCTCTAAGAGGATATTTATAGGAGGCACGTCTAAGAAGAAGTAAAATCATTTACAGATTATTTCAATCTTTTTTCTTCTTATACTTCCTCTTTATTAGTTGTTTAATTATAAAGTAACAACATTAGTATCACTAATATACTTATATGTTTTTATAAAAAATGAAACAACTATATTCCACCTTCTACCCATCCTCCTAAAAATGAAATCACCATGTGTGTGTACGTACAACTTACCGTCTCCACGTCGTGGGGTAATCTGTTTTTCACCACCACCTTACATGGATGGGTATAATGATGAAATTTCGAAATATATATATTATTTATATAAAATTATTTCTTTTCTGAGATACTATACACCATCCAATTCAATACCATTCAATAATTATGGTAGTGATATCGTCGCTTGTGCGTACGTATAGCTTACCATCTCCACGGTGCGAGGTGATTCGTTATAAAACAATTTATTAAAGAATGATTAAATAAATGAATTTAATGAATAAATATGATATATATGATACTATTATAATTATTTAAATGATATAACTATAACCTAATAATGACATGAGAAAAAGGGGTGTGGGATTACTGGAGCTCATGAATGGCTACATCACAAACCCTACACCGTGAATCGAGGAGATGAATACTATTTGGCTTGACCATTATGAACTCCAATGGCCTCTTTCGATCTGGATTTGGAAAATACATTTGAGCGCGAAACACCGATTATATAGTCAGGAGCAACTCCCCCAGAACATGACATTCTAGATTTTCAACATACAATCAAAGGGATTTTTTTCATCGAAGCCCTTAAGGGCTTTGATCTACAAAGGACTTCTTCAATGACACCCTCAAGGATTAAAAATCATGAAGATGGATGATCTCTAGTTGAAGTAGACCCTGAGGCACTACAACAGAGGGAACAAATGTGTATGTTTTCTATTCTTGGGCGCATCTCTTACCTTCAAGGCGATAAGCCATGGTCAGCTGGTGAGATAAAACCTAGGATCAAACATTGTTGGGGAACAACCAATTGGAAATTAGTTCCACTTGGAAGAGGCTATTTCCATATTATCGTATAGTCACAAGAGGAATTAGATTGATTCTGGATGCATGGAAATATATATTTTCAACCTAGTGTCCTTAGATTACCCACTTGGGATTATGCTTGTAATCCCTTTATTCATAGGAACTCCATGGCAATATATGGGTTCCATTGCATGGTATAAAATTTTATTATTGGCACCCCAAAATCATAAATGACCTCACCACTTGCATAGGAGCCCCCCTGATGATAGATCAGAGAACACTAAATTATGAATTATAACAATATGAAAGAGTCATGGTGGAAGTTAATCTTGAGTCAAAACTACCATATGTCAATGATTTCAATGCGAAGAAATATAGGGGTGAGGTTTGGATTGAGTATGGACATATGCCACCTTTCTTTGACTACTGCAAAATCATTGGGCATACTGCCATAAATAGTCGCGTGATAAAGAAGCAAGAACTCCCCACTAATGAGAATGGATGGTCTGAATTTAAGAGGAATAGGAAGAATGATAGGACTTATATAGAAAAGGATGATCTACATATGTAGAAAAAGGAAAAATGGATTAGGAAGGGTGATGGAACATCTACTTCTAAGGCCACTCCCAAATATTCATGGGAAGAAATGGTTGACTTGGAGGAACTTGATAAGGAAGAGAAATTTATTTTTGAAGAAATAGACTCCATGATTCTATACACTATCAAAACTGATGTCAATGGGTTGGAACTAAATGGAATAATCTTGAAAAACATGAAAACAGAAGAAGCACACTTTCTGCATAGACCTACTAGAAATGTTACTTAACCTTTGGAAGATAATGGACTGGATAATAGGTTAAACGTTCTACCTGCTGATTCAAAAAACTAAAATAATGTTAAGCTGATGAACTCTAGTGATGATAATACTCAGTCTACCAGACAGTCTATTTCCAGGGAACCAACTGACCAAAGAAATCTAATGGTTATTTCTACTCACTTTGCACATAAAACATGAAACTACAAATGCTGCATCTAGAAAAGGGCTAATGAAGAGGGGATCCAGGCTCTTACATAGAGCACTGAATCCCCCTACATTGTTGGACATGAAGATACAACCACCTCTGAAATAAAAGAGATATGCGAACATGCTCACAAGACAGCTTCAACTCTTAAACAGACCCATCAAGCTTCTAGGAGAGGCAGAAACTCAGGCACCTACAACTCCAAATGCTAAAACTGGGAAAGGAATAATAATGATGAGATTTGGGCACCTACAAGATGTAGTGTGTTCCTCTTCACTACTGGACAGAGTGCTGCAATCAACTATGAAATAGAGGTGCTTTGCGGCCCTACTCAAAAGCCGGATTCAGCTCCTGCTGTGCTGATCCTACAGGACATCAAACTACAAAAACCACCTAAAGGCAGTAAACTGGATATGAATAGGAACCCCCAGAATTCAACTAAAAAGGTAACTCCAACATTTAAAATAGGAAATGTGGAGTTAGTGTACAATGAAGACAACATACTGATACATTAGGAGGAGGGATTAGTATGTAAAAAATATTAACATCTCTGTTAACTCTTCCATGAAGATGGAGGAAAAAATTGTGATGCCAAAAAATGATTCATCTAAACAATTGAGGAAATCTATGAAAATAAAGAGCTCTAGAGGTGACAAAAATAAGGGGACAAGCCCCAAATGTAGGTATAAATGAATATTATTTTTTGGAATTGTTAGGGTATTTCCAACCCTTATACCTTGACATCATTAATTTTTTATTATTTAAGTATAAACCTATGATTTTTTTCTATATCTTAGCCTAAAACCACCTTCTCTTATGGATTAAATAGTCTGGATAAATATAGTTATAATTTTATAGGTGCAACTTCTAAAAATATCAATTATGATTCTTTATGGGTATTTTCTCATATCTCTATAAGTAATCCACATATTTATAATAAAGATTCTCAATATTTGACATGTCATGGGAAACTGTATGATGACACATTATTTTACACTTTTGTGTATGCATGCAATAGATATCAGGATAGAATAACTCTATGGAACAACATATCCTCCCTCGACAACAACATTCAAGAACCTTGGATCATTGCTGGAGACTTTAATGCCATTCTCAGACGTAGTGAAAAACTGGGACACCTACAATCAAATATCTCCACTAAAGAGTTAAAGTTTTGTATTGATGTCAAAAACCAAGTGGAGATTAATCATGTTGGTGAAAAATACACTTGGTATAGAAAATAACATAATAGAGTCTTAGCAAGTAAGCTGTATTGAGCCTTAAAAAATTTAATGGACCATGATAAATGGAATATCATCTCCAGTATCACCTTGCCTAAGATAAATTCTGATAATCATCCAATCTTGGTGAGTCTAATAACTAGAGATAATAAGTCTGTTTTTCCTTTTAGGTTTAACATTTCCTAGAACACTGTTATAGATTATAATAAAATTGTTGAAGATACCTAGAATTCATGTCACTTAAATGTTGCATTAGTTTTCATTATGATGCTGAAACTCTTAAAACAAAAATTAAAGCTATGGTGAAAAGACAGATCCCAACAAAATGATAATGAAAGAAACTCCCTAGAGCATGACCTTAATCAAATTCAAACTGACTCAATCCATATACTGGGGATCCAACTAAATAAATAGAGATTAGTAATAAACATAACTTTCTTTTGTCCTTGAAAGACAACCTCAGGAAACAAACACTTAAAATCAACTGGCTTAATGATGGAGACAAAAAAAAATTCTTTAATGCTCTACAAAGAACTAGAAAGGATTGTAGGCCACTTGATTTACTAATATATGGGCATAAAATCATTGATAATGAAGAGTATTTGTCCAATCATGTCACTACCTAATTTAGTAACATATTCAATGGCCCTATTGAGAATAAGGGCATCAAGCCTGACATCATTCCCCTCCTAGTGGAGGACAATGATAATGACATATTGAATAGTATTCCAATTGAGCATGAAATTAAATAGGTGGTTTTTATCCTAAAGCCTGATAGTTCCCCTAGACCTGATACTTTCTCTAATGATTTTTTTTCAACATCATTGAGACATTGTTTGCAATGATGTTTGTCACCTTGTTAGATACTTCTTCATTAATGGGTTCATACCTTATGGTATAAATGTGCAATTTCTTAACCTCATTCCCAAAGTTGAAAATGCCTTGGAAATTCATCTTTTTAGAACAATTGCTCATATTAACACTATGTATAAAATTATTTCCATTCTTTTAGCCATGATAATGACCCCTATTGCCAACAAAATTATATCATGTAACCAACTTGGTTTCCATAAGGGGAGAAATATCCATGATTGTATATGAATTTCATATGAAAGTACTAACCTAATAAAAAAGAATCATAGAGGGGGAAGTTTTTCTATAAAGTGGGATATTAGGAAATCCTTTGATACCATCGATTAGAATTTCATCTACAAAATTATTTTTAGCTTTGGAATTAATGATACTGTTGTCAAAAAAATAAAATCTCTTTTAACTCCGCTCAAATTTCTGCTATAATCAATGGTTCCCCAAAGGGATACTTCACTTGTTCAAAGGGTGTTAGGAAAGGTGACCCCCTCTCTACCATCATTTTTGTTATTGCTAAGGACTACCTTCACAGACTCATCACTGATTCGATTAATCGGGGTACAATAAAGCCCATCCTTGCCTCTATAACTTTAACTATTCCCTCTCATCTTTTATATTATAATGTTATAATTTTATTCCTCAAAGGTGATAGGAAAAATATTAGAAAACTCAAGGATTTCCTCTCACATTATGAGGAGGTCTCTAGTCAATATATAAATTTGACCAAGTATTCCATTTTCTATAGAAAATTTTTCCCTGTCATCAAAAAAATTGAAGTGACAAATGAACTGAGGATAAAAGAAGGATTATGTCCTTTTACCAATCTTGGGGTACCCAGATTATGGGGGAATCCCAAAAACACTTAGTTCTTCAACATCTTTCATCAAATAAATAACCATATTTCCTCCTAGAATGGTAAAAATATTTCGATGGCAGGTAGAATTATCCTTGTCAAACACACCATTGTCTATAAAATGGTATACTCTATGATGGTTTACAAATATCCCGCAAATTTAATTAAAAAGATCAATGAAAGAATACAAAATTTTCCTGGAGCAGCAACACTCTCGAAAGAAACCCTATCACTATTTCCTGGAAAACATGCGACACTCCAATTGATAATGAGGGGCTTCAAATTAAAAACCTACAACATTTTAATGAAGCCCTATAAGATAAACATACATGGAATATTGTGAGCAAAAAATCTCAAACATATGAGTTCCTTCAGGGTATATTTATATATAACCTTAGGAATGGAAATCATACTTTTATGGACACATTAATATGGCCTTCCATCAAGCATAATTTCAAATTTCTTATCTAACTCTACTTGTATAGTCAACAAGAATTCTTCTCTTCTATTTTAAAAAAATAACTGGAATATAACACCTTTTTGTAACATGATAGACCCGGTCCCTTTGACAAACATTTCTAACATCACTATCAATGATTGTGTGAACTCTACTATTTTAGATCTTCCCGATGAAATCTCTTCTGTTATCAACAACTAAACTTTTGTTCACACTAATGACTTCTTAGTCATGGAACTATCCCATAATGGTATTCTAACCACTAAACTTTTATATAGTAATAATGTCACTACAAGTAATAATAATATTTCTTGGTTGAATTTTTTTAACAAATTCTAGATTAGACCCTCATGTCTCACTTTAGTTTGGAGAATTTACCATTATAAGCTCCCCACAGATTGCAATCTTCAGATGTGTGGTATTCAAATTTGTTTTAAATGTTCCATATTTAACAAAGACAGAGAAGACACAGACTGCCTGTTTCTAAATGGTGCTACCATTTCCTCATTATGGAAATACATTTTTGTCATTTTTGATCTCAGATGGATAGGTTTGGACTCTATCAGATCATAGCTCCAAAAGATTATGTACTATTTATACCTCGCCAAAAATTTATCATCTTTTCACTGCAGTCATGGTAGAACTGATTCATCTTATTGGGTATGAAATAAATTCAATTAAGCACACAAATAATACTTTAAATTTTCGTGTATCACAAATAAAAATCCACACTGCGATCAAAGAAGCAGGAATCATACATTCAAGAAATTGCTACAACTCAATCAATGATTTATGAATCCTGAGGTAAATTGTGGTGAAAGGAAGATACAACATGACGAATGGTTTATTGGATGTTTATTGGAAACCAACTATCCCTGTATGGATAAAAATTAATGTTGGTGGTTTGTCAAAAGGAAACCCATGACCTGCTGGATACAACATCATATGTAGTGATCATAATGAGAACATTCTTGGATTCTACTATGGTTCATGTGGTCATGCCTCATCCCTTGAAACAGAGATATAAAATGTCATCAGTTTAGTAGAATTGATATGACAAAAAGTATGGAACAATGTTTTGGTTGGAAGTGATTCAACTACCATCGTTCAAGATCTTAGACATGGAACATCTCACCTAGCATTGAAACTTACTGCTAAATTGATCATTTTCCTAAAAAGCCTATTAGGACTCAATAACTTCATCATGCACACCTAGAGAGAGGCGAACAAAGTGACAGATAGTCTTTCCAACACCAGTGTCAATAGCAATAGTACATACATGGGCAACCTACCTGCGGATCTCAGCCCTCTTTATCAGAATTATTGTAATAAAACCCCCACCTTCTGAATTTTTTAATTTTTACTTTTATTTATTTTAATACCTCTCATTAAAAAAATAACCTAAAAATAAGAATATTATGTTATCTGATAAAACATGCGTATCAAAATAAAGCAATTAATACCTGAATAACAAGTAATAATGAAATGTAACTAACAAACAGATGAAAATATGATCATTAATGTTATCCTAAAAATTATTATGATTTTGGAATAATTAAGTAACATTATTTAAATCATTATACAGGAGGTTCATATACATAAAAACATATCATATCTAAGGTAACAGATAACTTTTCAAATCCCATTTTTATCCCATATTATTTATTAGTACGTAATTCATGGGGTATAATTATCATGTACATAAATGTTTCCTAAATATGTATTTGAAATTTTTCATTATATCCTTATATGATTTTTCAATGTCAAATTTACTGTTTTTTACTAAATTTTATGAATGGAATATCTTTTTTTCCATTATGAGGTATTTTGGACTTTTCAAGCAAAATTATGAGAATAATGTTTTTAAACTTATATGGCAGGAAATAGTTTTTATGATTTCATAATTATTTATTTACTTGAATATTACCTTACAATATTAAAAGGTTATTTTCACATAAAAGTATTTGTTCTAAAATTGTCTATTATTTAGATGAAGGAAAACATTTTTGAAGTGGAAATAATATTTTTCTCAGGAAATAATTTAAAGGGTTTTCTCAAAATTATTTTCCATATAAAATGAATCCCTTTAAATAGGGTTATATTTATAACCCTTTTATTAATATGATTTTAATGTTTTTATGATGTAATTTTATTTAGTAAGTTCAATTTTTTATATCAATTATGATTGAATGATGTTTATGAAACCCATTTGATTTCATGGGTTATGCTATCCAGATTGTTTTTATATATTTTTTGGCCACATAATAATGATTTAATTATGAGATTCATAGGACCTATATCTCCCAAAAATACATTGGGTAAATATTTATATCTTTTGAGATATACATGACTAGAATGATAGGTATATTTGGTTCAGTAATACAGGCCTGGAACGAGGAGTGAACTCGGTTTAGTAATGGACTTTGTCCACTATGATGGTCTTAACAATGAGCCTCGACTAATATCAAATGATTTTCTATGCTTATGTCTGCATGACACAAAATATCATGTCTTATGTTATGTATTTTGGGATTACATTGTACTTTTATTATTTATCCCATGACATGATATTATGATCTTATATATATATGATATGATTTTCCAATGTTCTGTTCTTATGATTATGATATGATTAATATTTCCCTTCTTTACCCCGAGTGAGAATTTGAGCTCACCCTTTCATATATTTATTTTCCCCAGGCCATGAAGATGGGTATTAAGTAAGATATGACAAAACGGATTCTAATTATGAATAAATAAGTGGGAGACAATGTGGATGTTTTATGGACCATTTTTTTGTTTCCTAGTTTCTAAAGATAGTAGACATATATGGTCCTAGTGTGGTTTTGTTATATTATGTAATAAATATTATTTAATGTTAAAGTAATATCTATATGTAAAGAGTGGGACATTATATTTGGTATCAGATAAAAGGTATATATAATCTTTGGGATCTTGGATGATACAACCTTAGAAAGAACCATAAGGATATGTCTAAGTATAGGTTACAATCCTGTCCTAGTTTTTTAGAGATGTTCATGAATAACATATGATAAAACCTAATTTTTCCTAAATTGATTTGTTTTTGATTATGTGGGTTTCTTATTATTATAAGTCTTTCTCACACTACTCTTATTAATTTTATTCAATGGATGGAACCCAAAGGAACAACGTTAATGCTGAATGCGATGAGCAATGCAAGGATTATCCCCCTGAGAAACCAAATGTTATGGGATTTGGAATGAAAAATCATATATCCATACTCAAAAAACTTTCTCAAGATAAGAATCATTCCTGACATCAAACTGAGAAAAGGATGGTGAAAAATTCTGTTGAATCCATCATGAGACAATGTCCGCCTTCATTTAGCAGGTCTTCTAGTCTATTAGTGGATGAACAATAGATCAGCACAACTAAAAAGATATTTTTAGTTCTACAATATTCTGAACATGATAAAGTCATCTTATCAATCTATCATTTGGAAGGTAAATATGATCAATGGTGTAATCTTATCAATAATATGAGTAATATAGATGAGATTGCGTCCATATAATGGGACAAGTTCAAGAACTTATTTTCCAACAAATACTTTCCTCGTATTTTTTTGAACAAAGAAGGAGAAGGGGTTCATTGAATTTCAGAAATATAATGACGAAGATGTTGGTACCTATTAAGAAAATTTTACAAGACATGAAAGTCACTCTTCTAGAATTATTATCCAACTTCAATGTAAAATTTATCTATTGTTCTGTGTCTTGAAACCATGTCCCTGAAGAGAATTATCCATAATTAACTTTAACAACTACAAGGAAAATTTTCAATGTTCTATCAAGGTTGAGGTGTAGATTAGAGTAACCCATCAATCATATGGGTTTGATAAGAATAGAAAAATAGAATTCAAAATAAAATCTAAAATCCACACTGAAAAGAAGAATATTTTTCTCTTATTCTAAAAGTGTGGTAGTAAGCATAGATCAAATTATCTTAAAGGGAATAGTAAATGTTTTATTTTTTTAAAAGATGGTCATCATGTAGTCGAATGCTGATGTGATGGGAAAAAAGCTTCTAATGATGTGAAAAAATTAAAGGCTACACAGAATGAACCTCCTATACATCAATGTTACAAGTGAAAGGAAATGGAGCAATATTCAAATCAATTCCCTCATCCAAGGGTTATTGATGATGATTGATGGAAATAAAATCTTAAGGCCACAGACAAAGGAAATTATCATACAATCACTATCGGTGACATTGATTATGATAATGAATTTGTGAAAGGTACTTGAACTCCTAATGGCACAACAGTCACTTAAAAAGTTTAAAATTATTCTCCGGCTAAAGTTTTTGGGAAAGTGAAACCTATAAATCTTGTGAACCATCCTATAGTAGAATTTGATGTGATTTTTGGCATGGATTGGATTTCATTATATGGAGCTCATATCAATTTCCAAGGAAGGGAAGTCACATTTCAGATTCCAAATCAATCTATGATTATCTATCGATGCAAGGATCAATATAAACATCCAGTAGAAATTTCTTCCATCCTAAGAGTCTTGATTCTAATAAATGAATGTTATATATCTCAAATTTTCGGGGAGAAACTCACGATTAAAAATATGCACATTTATATGAGTTTGATGATGTATTTCTAGAGGAATTGCTAGGCCTTCCACCAAATCGTGAAGTTGGGTTTCAAAAGAACACATACTGGGTGATATGCCAATTTCAAAGACACATTATAGAATGGCCCCAATTGAGTTTATATAATTGAAGAATAAAATCAAAGAGAATATGGATAAGGGGTTCATACACCCTAGTGTGTCACCTTTGGGACCGCCTGTTCTGTTTGTTAAGAAGAAAGATGGATCAATGAGACTCTACATTGACTATCGAGAACATAACAAAATCACTATCAAGAACAAATATCAGCTTCCCTACATTGATGAATTATTTGACCAACTATATAAAGTTCAATACTTTTCCAAGATTGATCTTCATTTAGGATATCATCAATTAAGGGTAAAAAAGGAGGATATACCCAATATGACATTCCGTACTAGGTATGGACAATATGAATTTAAAGTGATTCCCTTTGGTATTACTAATTCGCCCACCATCTCGATGGATCTAATGGATTGAGTCTTTAGAGACAATCTTGATCAGTTTATGGTAGTCTTTATAGACGATATTATAGTCTATTCAAATATCAAGGAAGAACATGGAGATCAGTTGAGAATTGTACTGAAAACCCTAATAAAAGAGAATATTTATTCCAAATTTTCCAAGTCTGAATTTTGGCTTCAGAAAGATTGATTTTTAGGTCACATAATATCAATAGAGGGGATATCTATGGATGCAGCAAAAATAGTTATTATTAAAAGATGGTGAATACCCAAAACATTAACTAGGATCCTATGTTTTCATGGTTTGGTGGGATATTATCGATATTTTGAGGAATATGTTTCCCGATTACCTAATCCACTAACCAAGTTTACTTAAAAAGGAATTATGTTCATTTGGACAAAGGAATGTAAAGAGAATTTCAATGATCTAAAAATAGGGTTTTCCAGTGCACCTGTGCTCACACTGCCTTAGAGTGGTGAAAGGTTTGTGATATACAGTGATGTATCCAAGAAAGGTATGGGATGTGTTCTGATGAAAAATGATATGTTGATAGATTATGGATCATAGTAGTTGAAAATCAAAGGAAAAAAATACTCAACTCATGATTTGGAGTTAGATGTGGGAATACTTGCATTAAAGATGTTGAGGAATTATATTTATGGTGAAAGGTGTGATATTTATACTGATAATAAAAATTTAAAGTATATTTTTCAAAAAAAAACAGCTGGATATGGACCAAAAAATATGGTTGGATTTGATTAATGATTATGACTTTTCAATAAATTATCACCCTGGGAAGGTGAACAGGGTGGCAGATGCTTTGAGTCGAAAAGACCATGAAATCTTATCCATGATGAGGATCATGAAAGATCAAATATTTATGGATTTTAAAAGGATCGGTATTGAAATTTAAATTGAAGGGGATAAAGATTATCTTTTTCAAATGAATGTTCAACCATATATACAAGTGGGGATTAAGGAGTTGCATATAGAAGATTTAGAGCTACAAAATAAGGTGATAAATGTTCCTGAATTAAACCTTAATTATGATGAAATAACAAGGTTCAGAAACTGAGTTTGTATTCCTACCATACTAGAATTAAAGAAGGAGCTATTGGTTGAGGCTCATATTTATTCATTCTATATTCACCTTCAAACAAAAAAAATGTACAAGGACTTGAAAGAGTACTTCTAGTGGGATGACATGAAAAGAGATGTTGTAGAGTATGTCTCTCGATGCTAGGTTTTCCAGCAAGTCAAGGTAGAAAGACAGAAGTCTAATGGGATGTTATAGCCTTTAACTATACCAAAATGCAAATGAGAAAACATCACTATAGACTTTGTCATCATAAATCCCAAAACATCCAAAGGAAATACCGCTATTTGGGTTATAGTATATCTCCTTACACGATCAGCACACTTTATTTCTATTAGAGATGATTTCTCTCTTGATCAACTTTCAAGGATATATGTAATGGAAGTGGTAAGATTGCATGGGGCACCACTTTAAATTATATCTAATCGGGATATAAGGGTTTCCGTTGATTTCTAGTGAAGTCTTTAGCATGATCTAGATACATAGTTAAATTTTAGAACCGCTTATCATCCTCAGACAGGCGGTCAGTCTAAGAGGATAATTAAAAATCATGAAGACATGTTGAGAGATTTCTATTTGAATTTCAAAGGTGGTTGGAATCAACACCTAACTTTGGTAGAAGTTTCTGAAAATAATATCTTTCACTCCTATATTCAGATGGATTCTAATGAATCCCCCTATGGAAAGAAGTGAATAACTCCAACATGATTGGTTGAAGTTGGGGAAAAAAATCTATTAGGACCTGATCATGCTGATTAAATTGAATATAAGGTCAGATCTATTCAACAACACATATGAGAAGCTCAGAGTTGACAAAAAATTATTCTAGAAATTGACAAAAATACATTTTGTTTGAAGTGGGTGATAAGGTGTTCTTACGAATATCACCCTATAAGAGAGTAATGTGATTTGGAAAAAAGGGCTAGATGAGCCCTAGGTATATCGATGCTTTAGAATATATAGATCATGTTGGGAAGGTAGGTAACCAATTGGCACTTCCACTGAATCTCTCTCAAGTTAATGATTTGTTCCATGTATATTTCTTAAGAAAGTACATACACGATCCTTCACATGTACTAATCTCAAAAGTCATACTGCTCAAGAAAGATCTTTTTTATGAAGAACAACCGAAATATATTCTAGATCATAGAGAAAAATATATATAAATCAATACCATTAGCTTGGTTAATGTTTTATGGAGTAACCACCAATTTGAAGAAGCTTCATGGGAACGTTAGGATATGGTGAGTGAGAGGTATCCTCATCTGTTTGATTCTATGTGACGAATTTTAAGGGAAAAATTCAGTTGTGGGAGGGGGGTGAATGTAACACCCGGATGTTTTTATGAAATATTTTCTCTAAATATTTTTTATAATTCAGTAGCTTTCGTTTCACACATTTATGTGTTCAAATGAACCACAAGACTCCCTTATTATACAATTATCATTATAACCGATCCATTAGGTTAGTGAGAATAATTATAACCAACATATGAAAATTCATTGTGAATTCTTTGGCTATTAATTAATTATCAATTATATATTTTCATTTTTGAGTGAATTAATTTATGTAATGAAATAAAATATTTCTTCTATTCAACTAATGTATATTTAAATCATAGCATATGAATTAAACAATATTTGATGTATAAAGACCTATTTTTTTTAAAAAAGGGTAATTTTACACTATTGAATGGAAAACCAATTTTAAATTAATAATTTTACACAATAATATTTTTTTATAGGATTACATAAACATGTTATTTTGAATCGGGATATAAAAATTTTAATTGGTTAAATTTTATATATTTTTCTGATAACTTTCATGTTTTCTTGAATAGTAAACTACGCAAAATTTTATTTAAAAACAACTTTTTTCATCGCGATAATTTATATGATTAAATTATAATATTAAATGGTTTTAATGTATAAATATATTAAATTTTTATCATTTAATATAATTTAACTCATTAGCATTTATTTTACATTGAATTCATAGGTAAAATAATTTCAATTGTTTGCAGTGTTTTATCTTTTAAAACATGTTTCCTCATTTCAACAACTGGATTAATTTTGAAATAATTACTTAAACTATTGTGTTTAAATTTCCAGAAATTGATACCATATTTGGAATCATTATGTCCAAATTATTATAATAGGCTACTCTTATTTTTGGACATTATGAATAGTAACATTGGAAATTATTTTTATTACCATGGTAAATGGTAAATCGGGTAATTAAGGGTAAAAATAATTTTATAAAATTATCCTGAAACCTATAAAAATTCTATTGGATGACTAAATTCGACCATTATAATCTATTTTTCTAAATTTAATAACGTAATGGACACTTTCTTATTAATATGACATGAATGTAATAAAAACTAATGAGTGTGACAAAATGTCAGAATCTCATTTTATATAAGTATATTATTTTTAATAATGGTATATATAGAAGATAATATCGACTATAGATAGTTTCTGGAAATCTAATGAAATCAACTACATAATAGAAATATATTTATAATTTTTAGAGATTAAATAAAGACCATTAATGATTAGAAAATAGTGACGAAAAAATTATTTAATTAATTGAAATATGAAATAAATGGTTTTGAAAATATTGAAATAAATATCATATGATCTAATTAATATGATAAAAAACATTTCTAGGTGAATATGACGTTTTATAAATGTATTAAATATTTATTATTGATTTTTTCTTCTTGTTGGATTTTATCTAAAGTCTAATAAATTAATAGTGTCAAAATTGACAATATTTATATTTTATAAAAAAACATTTTATTAAATTAATTAAAAGTCATAAAAATAATTAAAAATTACAAAGTGATAATTATAAGGTCCAAAATTTTATTACATATCCATTTATAGTCAATTAACAGTATATAACTTAATATTTATAACCATTAAATATTTAGAATGTTATTACCACAATTAAAATTTAATAGATTAACTAAGTAACAATTAAAATTATATGGTATAAATTGACAAAATAAGTTGTGAAAAATTAATTAGTTGATTATATTACAACCCTATATTATATGATTTTTTAAATTGTGACACTTATGGGGTTTTTGGTATGGTTTTAGTTTATTATAAATTATTATTTATGGAGTTTCCAAAAGTGCCCCTCGCCACAATTATAAAAGGGAATATCCACCCTCACCTCTTCACTTCATTTTGAGCCTTCAAGCTCAAAAACCCCCTACCATATTTCTATTTCAACTTCCCCATTTTAATTCTATATGTTATGGTCATATTCAAAGACTAACTCTAGTGCTCTAAGAGGATATTTAGAGGAGACACATCGAAGAAGAGGTAATATAATTTATCAATTCTTTCAAACTTTTTTCTTCTTCGACTTCCTCTTCATTAGTTGTTTCATTATAAAGTAATAAAATAATTTTCACTCATACAATTATATGTTATTATAAACATTAATCAACCATATTCCACATTCTATCTATCTTATGAAAAAATAAATCACTATGTGTGCGTATGTACAGATTACCATCTCCACGTCATGGTGTAATCCGTTTTCACCACCACCTTAAATGGATGTGTATAATGACAGAATTAAAAAATATATATATTATTTAAATGAATTTATATTTATTCTTATATACTACACAACATGCACTTGAATACCATTCATCAATTATGGGAACAATATTGTCGCTCATATTTACGTAAGACTTACCGTCTCCATTGTGCGATGGTATTCGTTCAACATAGTCATCAGAAAATAATGTTAATTAAAATGAATTGAATGAATAATTATTATATATATTATAATAATAAAATTATTTAAATGATATAACTATACCCTAAAAATAGTAATAATAACTTATCTGATAAAACATGCATAAAAACATAAAGCTGTTAATACCCAAATAACAAGTAACAATGAAATGTTACTAACAGACAGATGAAAATATGATCATATATTTTTTCATGAAAAATATTTTTATTATATAATAAATAAGTATCACTATTTATATCATTATAAAAAATTTTAGGATACATACGAAGCATATCAGACATAATGTAAGGGATAACTTATCAAATCTCGTTTATATTTGAGATTGTTTATTTGTAAGTAAATACTGTGGTATACTTATCATCAACATCCATGTTTCCAAAATGTGTATTTAAAAATATAATTTATATAATTTTATAAATTTTCATAGTCAAATTTATCCATTTTTACTAAATGGTTTGAATGGAATCTTTTTCCATTTTTAGTACAAGGTACTTTTTGAATTTTCTAGAAAAGGTAGGATATGAATGTTTTTTTAAATTTAACAGTATAAACGGTTCTTATTATTTCATAATTCCTTATTTCCTTGAAGCTTCCCCAATAAGATTATAACTTTATTTTCAGAAAATGTTATTTCTTAAAAAATTGTATGCCATTTCGATGAAGGAAAACATTTTTAAAGAAGAAAGGATATTTTCCTCAGGAATTAATTTCAACTATTTTCTCAAAATTACTTTCTATATAAGAAGAAACTATTTAAATAGGGTTATATTTATAACTCTATTATTAATATGATTTTATAGTGTTTATGGTGGAATTTTATTTTGGAAATCCATTTTTTTATATCAATTATGATTGAATTATGTTTAAGAAACCCATTTTAATTTATGGGTTATGCTATGGTGAATGTTTTTATGGTTTTTTTAACACACATAAGAATGGTTTCATTATGTGATGGTTAGGACCTATAACATCCTCCAATTAATTTGGTAAAGATTTATATCTCATGATCTAGACATGAATGGAATGGAATGTAAATGTTGTTTAGTAATACATGGCTGGAAAGAGTAGTGAACTCTGTTCAATAATGAACTTTTCCACTATGATCATCTTAGAAATGAGCCTTGACTACTATAAAATTATTTTATATGATTATGTGTGTATGAAATAAAATTTGAGGTCTTATGTTATGAGTATTGGGATTACATTGTAGTTTTATGATTTATCCCATGACATGATCATATGATCTTTTATATGAAGGATACAATTTTCAAATCTTATGTTATTATGATTATGATATGATTAATATTTACCTTGTTTACAGTTAATGAGTATTTGAGTTCCCCCTTTCATATGATTCTTTTCCCCAGGCCATGAAGAAGGTTTTTAAGTAAGATATGTCAAAAGGGAGTCTAGTTATGAAGAAATAAGTGGGAGACAGTGTTGATGTTTTATGAACGAGTTGTTTATATTTCCTAGTTTCAAAATACAGTAAACCTCTATGTTCCTGGAGTGGATTTGTTATGTAATATATTAAATATTATTAAATTATGAAGTAATATCTATATGTAAATAATTTTCCATTTTATAAATAACTCTGGTTAGCATGATTTATGTGTTCTATATTCAAAAGGAAGGGGTTATATCCTAGCCTCATAATGTTACATTGAACAATATAATGTCTACCATATATGAATTATTAAAACATTTTAGATGATCATTTATTAATAAACTATTATTATATAAGATAAAAATTCATGTAAGAGGATTTAGTTAATTGAACATCATTTAGAACAAATTCACTTTACCTTCAAGAATTTTGTATTCCTTGATTCTAATCCTTATGAGATACGTAATAATAACTGGATCTGTAATCCTAGGCCCAACCACATATTCCCCCAAATAAAATATCCCTTCTCCTTTATATTTTTTTATTCTATATAGTATCATCCAATGTAGGTTATTTCATGAAAATAAACTATAAAATAAGGAAAACACCCTTTCCTAGTATAGGACTACTATTCTTCTATATCAGGTACATACCAACAACCTCTTATACTAGGAAATCTCATAAGCTATGATTTTTTGAAACCTATTCTGTCTAGATTTTTAGTTACATATGGACCATATATGCTAGGCCCATAGTAATGTTCCAAATTCCCTTAAATTTGGATGTTTCATTCTAGTTCCAATTCATTATGGATCTAACACTCATGTGAGGACATTTTGTCTCAAAAAATTGTTAAATATATGTGTGGTGGATGATATCTATGTCCTTATCATATGATGCTAAACATAAAAAAACATGATCCCTTATGGTATGAAATTATACCGCACAATATATGGCCCATCCAACATGACCATAAATTAATCAACATAACCTATTCTAGATAACCTTACTGTCTTATATGGTATCTGGATCCATGTTAGGGTACACAACATACTTGATCTCACAATGTGGTAAAACAAAATAGTATGCACAAAAAACTCTATGATTGAGCCTTCTATAACTATCATACATTCACACTCCATTTCAATGGACCGTAGTATCCTTGAAATGGTATTCACAAGACTAGAATACCTCCACAAACTTGTTTGGTCATCCCACTTTTAAAATCCATACATTTCTTCCAGTGTGTCTCAGATTGAAAAAATGATTCAATGGATATCAGTAACAAAAGTATTTGAATCTATTGTAAAAATATATATTATTAGAAATCTATTCCCATAATATGGCTCTGATTATATTCCTATAATATTTCATTGCAACTAGTGGTGTAAGATCTGTTTTTCAGATTGGTTGTTTAAAATAAAAAAGAGTTTGTAATTTTTGTTTGGAAGATGAGTTATTTTTTTATCATGAATCAAAATAATTCATAGAGTTGGAATTACTCAAATTTTTAAGATATGAATGATTATAAAAGAGTTAGCCCTGGTTTCTAGGGTATCTTTGGAGTCTTGAGGTCATCTTTTGAGAAGTTTTGGTATATTTTACTCAGGTGCACAGTTTGAGGTTCATGGTTTAAAAGAAACACTATAAAACCATTATGCTCATGGTGTTTTCAATTCATTTTAAGGGAGCATGTTTATGCTTAATTATTATCACAATATTAAGGATAAGACATTCATGGTTCATGGGAAAATCATGTGAGTTCGGGGGGGGGGGGGTGATTTGGATGTTCACAAATATTTGGCGCACAATCCTTGTAATAGTGTGGTATGAAATCACTTTGGTGGCAGAGGGAGAATGGTTAGTTTATGGGTTATACAACTATGAAGCTTCCCATAATCTCATTACAAGGGTTATTTTACCCTTTTCACATCCTTTCATTTATCTCACCCCCTCACTATCTCCTCCCCTGGCATGCATGAACCATAGGAGGGATTCTCCTCCCTTACTACCTTCTTCAAGACTCCCCATGGACATTTTCAAAGAGACTTTATCCATATTTCAAGGTGATTTATCTCTTCCATCTCCATCACTAAATCCCTTTTCATGGTTCTTTCTAATTTCATACATTCATGGTTAAGGATTTGGTTTAACATTAACACAATATTATGGAATTGGATAATTATGATATAGTTTTTTGTTGGAATGCATATAAGAGATATTGAGTTGACATCCCCATGCAATTTCCAGTTCTTTCATAATATATGATATTGTGGTGAATATTTGTAGGTTTAAATCAAGTTTTTTTTTAAAATTAACCATGTAAATAATGTCTATTCATACATCTTTGGCCCGAAATGTGGTCGAGGGTATTCCATGAGTCTTTAGTAGGAAATTATCCATTGTTTCGGTGTGTTAAGAGATTATGGTAGGTTTTCATCACTTATTCCTAAATCATGTTGTTTTTAAATTAATTATAATTATTTATTGTTATTAGTTTTTCAAATTAGTGTTGTGTAAGATAGGTAACAAGTTGGAAATGTGAGTTTCAATAGGCCTTTAAATCTTTTTCCCCTTTGAGTTAAAGTGTGAATGCATTCGATTAGGTAGGTGGTCTTAGGGATTTTACCTATGGTCATGAAAATATTCTTTTATATGTTGTATACATCAAATCCAATATGTTGTGCATTTATACCAATGTTAAATAATTATTTTTTGAGATTAAATGAATTCATTAGACCTTCTGAATATGCCATCAGGTTTATTGGTGATTATAAGACCCAACATATGACCACCTATTGGGGTTTCCAACCTCATTGAAAATGGTAATGTGAGTTTTTAATGGACGAGATATGTTGATTTAAATTTAACACACTTAGGATCATCGGTAAGTATTATAGAATAATAAAATAGCTATTTGGTTTAAGATAGTAATAAATGCTTTATCCAGTGTTATGGGGTGAGATGAAATGTTTTTATGGGACAAGTTGTTGTCAAAATCATATTCAGACTTTTGGAATGTAGTTAATAGTGTGAGTTCAATGTTAAGCTGGTTTGGGATTTCCATTTGTTAAAATGATGTTTTAAGATGTATAGTACTTAAATGGAGTGTTGAACTCAATGTGATTTAATAGGGCATGGTTGTGTTGATAAATGGTTTTAACATATGGAATGGTTAATGGTTAAAGGGGTATATTTAAGTTGCTAAATTATTTTGAAGAACTTTTAGAAGACTTGTTATATGAGTAAATTATGAAATGGTTGAATTGTGTAATTTGATTAAAGGTGTTGAATATAATAGACCATGGAGAATAATTATTGATGAAAAGGTGAACCCTTGTTATTTTAATGTGTTAAAAGGTTATGTATATTCAACTTTGAATAGTTGATAATGGTGGACTTATTTGGGGATCATGGACATGGTATTTTACATGGTTCTCTACACCCATGATAAGGATGTTGGACATGATGCTCCACATCATTGAATAATATTTTTTATATGATGCTTCATGCTCCTCGGTTTATGATGTTGGAAGTGGAACTCCACATCACAGATTGGGATTATTTGACATGTCTATTTACACTCCTTGTATTAGAATTTTGTACATGGATCTCTACAACGTTGATTGAGATTTTTGGGTATACAGCTTCATGATCCTTAGTTTAAGATTTTAGAAATAACTATCCACATAGTTGATTTATATTTTTGTACATTGTGAACTGTATCCCAGTTTTGGATACATGGAATGATTCTCCTTTTTTAAAATTTGTGACACCAATAAAATATGGTTCAGATGAACAACATGGTCTGAAGAAGGTTTGATTTACTCTGGTGTTACTTTGAACCCGAGGTCCAATAATGTTGATGGAATATTGTTCATTTATAAAAAAATGTTTACATTTTTACTTGTTTATGATTCATTGTTCACCTCCATAAACAATTTTTTAGACTGGTTATTATTTTATACATCATTGGTGGTGGAATACTAAGTAATACACACACCCTTATTCACTCACATTAGCAACATGGAACCCAAAAATACACTAGTTGTTTTTAGTTTTAGGTTTAGAGTATGGACCTAGATCTTAGTCTCTTTTGGGGATTATTGGATATAGCCTATGATTTAGGACCACACCTGGAATTCAGACCATGTTTGGGGTTTTTCATTGTTTCTAAATTTGGGTTTTTATTCGTATAAAACATACTTCAATGTAGTGTATACAACTCAATTATATAACATGTTTCACCAAGATTATTGTTGTCACTGGTCATATGTAAAAACCTTTATCACATATACTTATAATCCTATCTGTATGTTATTATTTTAGTCATTTTACTGTAGTGATAATGTGTGTGTTTTATCCCCACATTACACATTTGACCCTTGCTACAAATTATCCACCTATGGTGTATGGGGTGGAATACATGATAATATGAGGTGAATCGTCCCATGGAATCTGTTTGGTGGCTCTAGTGCTAGGTAATTACAAAGTGTTATCACATGAGGCTATCTTTTGTATTACTATTTTTGGATGATATAAATGAGACTAAGATATTATAAAATATTGGTAATTATATTGTTCATGGGTTCCTATATCCCGATACATAGGGGTAAAACCATTTTTACATAGGTGTAAAATTTGGGATTTTCTTTATTCTTTTATTATTGATTGATATTACACCTTGAGTGGTTCAATTGGATGTTATGTTACTAATTAATGAGATTTTTATTTTTTGGTCCAGTATGGAAATAGGGGATGAGGGTTTATGGATCAAGTTAGTCACATATGATTCATATTCACCTGTATGCTACCTATGACTGATAGTTCCTTGAGTTTCATTGTGTCAGTAGTGTGTTTTCCATCAGTTTTCTTTATCTTATTGTCATTTATATCTATAAATTGTTGTAAATGATTTATATGTGCTATAATTTAATGTCTCCATAACCATTTATATGGTTTATATATATGTGTATGGGAGAGATTTTCTTGACTAACTCCTCAGGTGACTTCTGGGAAATATGTAAGTATAAATGACTTATAGGGTGATGTGTTTTGTTAAATAATGTGTTAGTAAGTAACTTATAAGTTTTTTCCAATATATATTGTGAATTACACTCTATCTATCCAAAACCATTAATAATAAAATTTAATAAAGGTTAGAATTTTTAACAGAAGATTATTGAATGTTTTTGAAATGTAAACCCTTGGGTTTTAAATTGTAAATATTAATTAATTTGAAATAAGAGATGATAGAAATGATAGGGACTATTGTGATGAGTATCCATTGGGTTATTTTTTATCTCTACCTCTGGGTGTTGTGGTCTCTGATAGTTCCCTAGTTTTAGACCCTTGTTCTTGGTTTGTGATGACTAGATGGGTTTGGATGTGCCAGATAGTGGGATGTTCAATGTTGTGCCTTTAGATAGGATGTGAACTTAAAGTTGTGATATGTCCTATAATGATAGGGATCTGGTGACCCTCAGGGGTTATGAACATACTGTTCATTTCATTGGCCCTCTAATTGTTGATTTGGTTTGTAGTGTAATTAGTAGTGGTTGTGAAATTATTGGTGAGGAACCCAGAGTTTGTGGTTTCCATGAAATGTTATACGTCATGTGTTTTTGAATGGGGGAAGGAGTGATTCCCATGAGTAGTGACTTGTGTGAGGTTCAATGTGTATAGATAGGCGGGAGAACTAGGCTTTTGGTAATGTGACTCAGGTGGTGGCCATGAGTCGATGGTTTTGGGAAATCAAGTGTAACCCCAAGGATGGTTAACTTGGAGTTGTTGGTGCATTAGAATGTGAAGAATGGGTTGATGCTTCAGAGGTGGAATTGACGCATGCAATGTGCCATTGGGTTTTTTCTGAAATGAATGGTTATGAATTGATTTCTATTTTAAGTGAAGAAACTCGAGTTCTGTTAGTTGTCTTTTAGACCTATTTCAAAGGGTCAGATAGTTAGGGTTCTTGAACCTACTATTCTGACACTATTCAATGTGAGATTTTTTTTTGAATTTAAATTTATGATACAAGGTATTCTAGAGAGCGTATATATTCTTATGATCTTGGAATGATGCCCAAGGTGATGGGTGGTCATGTGGTAGAAACTAAATTGTGAAAATGGTCAGGTTGTTGAATGGAAATCTCATGGATGCCTCATGTCTGATGAGGTTGATGGTCCATGTTTCATGGATATCAGCTTGATTGGGTGTTTGAACCTAGTTTTGGTGATTTATGAATCATGGTATTTTCAGTTTGGTTCAATTAATGGTCATAAAAATTTGTTTAACTATTGGGTTTCAAGTTAGGTTTGGATTTTAGGCATATGCTGGAGATGCACAATTTTGTTTTAGATATGTGAACAATAATCCCTAAAGAATGACCCTATAATTTAAATGAAATAATGGTGATGTACACTAGATATTAATGGGTTCAATTGGATTTGGATCAATATGATTTTTCATTCAGGATTTAATTGAGAATTTATTGGGTTGTCGTGGAAGAACTAGAGTGAGGTGGTCGTAGTAATTCCATAACAAAAATTGGTTCACAACTTCTTGGTAGTGACTAAAGATGTGGTTGTAGGTTTTGGTTAATGAAACCCTATTGAATTGTGGGGGATATTATTTGATTATATTTTTATGGATTAGGAGTCCTAGGTCCTTTTATTGGGTTGATGTGTCCTTGCAGTGAGAGGTGTCATTAGGAATGTATTGGTGGTCGTGGCATTCATTAACGAGATCATTGTATACCCCTAGTAGATAGAAGGCAATTCCCAACATCTAACATCACCCTAACTACATTGAGATAGAATCAACTATAGACCAAGCTATCCAATTGTAATTTTTGATTTGATGAAGGTTCTCTTTGGAGATTACTCTCTTGGTGCAGTGTAAGTGGAGCCATACGTAGGGAAGATCATCATCTACCAACCGTATGTAATGTCCTTGCGATACACTAGACGTCGGTTAATTTCATGGATACCATTCTTAGAATAATGTAATTGGAGATAGTATATTTTTTTTCTCAGTTGAGAGAAAGACGGATCATTCCAATTATTTGGTTTTAATGTTTTTTTGGTATAGACTACGGCTGTTGAGTTCTCCTAAGTAACATGGATACAATGATACTCCTATGTTTGGGAGTGATGTGTTGGTTAAGGGGATAAAATCTATGGGATTGAATGTTCCCAATAATTTTGAGATGATCTTGGGTTGTTCATGGTCACACCGATATTCTAGTGGGGGACCAATGAGGTGTGTGCTTTCATTACATTGGGAATTATAATAGGAAATCAGATGTATTAGATAATCTGGGAAAGTGTTGGATTCAGGATGGAAGTGGTTCTAAATGTAATATGTGGTGATAATGAAGAACATTAATTGGTGTGTGTAGTAGGGTATAATGATGGTTTTGGTTTAGTGGATTCTTTGAAAGTCGATTCTCACTAGGAGCCAGGTATGGACTCTAGTGGGTTAGTTATTATAATTATGGAATTCCCCTGGATGTGAAGGCATCATGAATAGGTAAGGTGGCATTGTGCCAATAGGTAAGATGATGGTATAATCTTTTAGAGTAAAATATTATATTTGGTGTCCCAAGTATACAATACCATTGGAAAATACTATGGGAAAGCCCATGGATTGGAAAATACAACTATGGAGGATTCCTTTAATATAAATAAAAAAATCATTAACTTTTTCAGTAAATACCCACCCATTACTCAATTATATTTCATTCCTAATTTAGTATTCTAAAATCTATAATATTATTACCTCCCAAGGAGTCTTCCCAAGGTGTAATCAAGCCCCTAAGGACCCGATTATTGAGTTTTTGGAGTCACTCTTCAAGGTAATGAAAATATCACTGTCTATTTTACTTTCAATTTCCTTTTTGTGTGGTATTTATTTAAACTTTCAGTATAATTTACTTATATATATATATATATATATTATTATATTAATTTAAAATATTAAGAGTCATTTATTAATTGTAGACATTTTTTAACTCTCTTTTTGTTGTTTTAAAAAACTGTGTTTTATACCCGTTATGGCACGGAATTTTCATCTCAAAATACTCTCTTTTTATCAAGAAATTATTTTATTTTATTTTGTGAATTCCCAAACCACTATATTATCTAGAGGTATGAAAATATATTTCAAAATGATCTATTTTAAATTATGGTATAAACAAACATGAAACCCACATTCTTTTTCCATGGGTTTAAAATGAAAAAAGAATCTTGTTTTTAAGAACTTCCTAAAACACCGTGATGTTGAAACGAAACCTGATTCTTTAATTATATATGGGTTATTTATGAGATACATTCTTATGATTTTTGTGGTAAAAATTAATTAATACATATGAATGGTTCATACTGTTAGCACTCCAATGCATTGGGTAAATAATTGCATCTCTATAGATGCCATGTTTTAGAATACCATAGTGAATAACCTTGGTAATATTTATGACCACCGCATAATAAACATTGGTAATATACCTATGTATGTCTATATTAAATGTTGTATCCAAATTTAAAATTTATGATTAATTTTATCTAATTTATGATCCTTCTCATGTCCTATTTTTCATTCCATATTTATATTCTTTAAGTTCTAATCAATATTTCTCAAGACGACATGTAAGTTGTTACACTTATTTTACTTTACTGGGCCTTCTACAAACCCTTTCCATTGATGTATGTATCTAGGTTATAATATTCAATAAACTTAAATAGGATGAACCTTGAATAATAATTTCATTAGGCATTGAAATTATTTTATGTTTTCATGTATTAATTAACTTTTATCAAAGAGACTAGTTTATAAATGATCCTATGTTGTAAAATGTAATGAGAATTTATGTAATATAGAGGCAAGATTCTATAGTTAGTAACAAGGTGTTGTTTATTTGTTTTTGTAAATTTGGATATCAAATCTTTAGGAATAACCCAACGAAAAAGTTAAAATATATGAATAATTCCTTGTATTTTGAGGAAATATTAAGTAAGTGATTTCTGAACAAATAAACAACTATCTGGATACGATCATGTGGATGTGGCTTTAGAAAAAATGTATCTAAAGGTAAAACAAAAAAAAACTAATTTGATCTATAATTGAATGGGAACTGGTGAATATAAAAGGGACTTGTTTTCCTCTTAGTTTGACACTCACAAAGGATATATTTGGTCAATTACAAGATTTTTATGAATAATTATGAAGGATTTATAGAAATTCTATTTGTTTTATGTGAATAAAATATATAAGAATGTTGTTATATGACATAAAAGTTCCATTGGAAGAATAAAATTTCTAAAAGAGATATTTTTTCACTATAGTTTTCTTCTTTTAGAAAATGGTGGGAAATAAGAGGAATTGCATAAATGGTAAGGGAAACAGACCAGGCGCTGACAGCGTTCTGATAGAAGATAGAATGGAAACCATCATGAAAATGGTGAATCAACTAACTCATGTTATGGGAAATAACTTGAATCAATATGAGAAACCAGTTTCACCATGTAGAGAGAAAGTTTACGTTGATTCTTTTATGCGTTAATGACTACCAATTTTCAATGGATCTTCCAACCCATTGATTGTAAAATAGTGGATAAGCTCTGTAGAAAAGATCCTTTTTATACATCATTGTTCAGAACAAGAGAAAGTTACTCTAGTTGTGTACTGTTTAGAGGGAGAAGTTGATCAGTGGTAATAATTGACTAAAAACATGATTCAATGTTGGGATATTGAATATTTGGTGAGGGAAGAGTTTAGGGGAATATTCATTAATAAGTTTTTTCTCTGGTTTGATGAGAATGATAATGTATAAGGAATTACTTGAACTAAAGAGATTGGAGAATGAATCTATTGGAAGTTATCGGATGACATTCACAAGACTTTCCCATTAGACCTATATCATTTTCAGGGATCCTAATGAGAAGGTTGATAGATTCTTCAGTGGACTAAGACCTGAACTATGGACGAATTTATCCAATAGAGACTATAACATCTATGAGGAAATCTTATGAAGTGATATAAAGGTTGAACTAGAGTTTGGTGAGATGCAATGGTCTCACAAGTTGAATGAAAAGAAGATATTGTTAGATCCAAACATGGGTAGGATCTTTGACTATGGAAGTGGGGGAAAGAAAGTGAAACTTTCAGCATATAATAAATGTGGGAATAATAATATGGGGAATTTCCTTCTCTCGAGAGGGAAGTGTTACAAGTGTGGGAGAGAATTCCATATTTCTTAGAATTGTCATAGTGAGGTGATGCCTCAAATTCCAAACACTAACTAAAAAGGGAAGATGATGCAAGCCCTACCTGAAGTCTAATGCTTCAAGTGTGGACAGCCTGAGCACATTTCCAATCACTATCCAGGTCTGAGGGAAATGAAGGGAAATAAATATCAACCTCATTATTGTCCAAGGGATAAGGGATGTGGTTTTCATATCATGAAGGAAGAAGTTAATGCTCCAAATTATGCAGTGAAAAGTAATCTCATTGTTCTCTCACTACTAGCATGTACATAGTTTGATTCTAGTTCTACACATTATTTTATTTCATCCAATTTTACAAAGAAGTTAGAATCAATACTTGAATTTCAAGATGTAGATTTATCATTCAAGACTCCTAGAGGGATTATCCAAGAATCAACTTAGAAACTCTAGTGTTCACTTTGGCGATTGTAACACCCCGATATTTAATGAAAAATATTTTTTTTATTTTATTGATGTCTTGTGTTGTACGATACACCAAAAGTATCTTGCACTACATGCATCCCTGACTTGTCTTGAATTACGCGCAATCACGACCTTCAACGATAGCATGTGTTGTACTCAATACCGAGTTTCACTAAACAACGATATGTTATATAAACAAGTCTTTATGAATATTAATACCCAATTTTTAAAATTTTATAAATTTTTTCTTTCTAAATGGACTTCATTTTTGGATTCAGAATATCAAAATTATCCTAGGGTGAATTTTTTGTATTTTTCTGAAAACTTTCAATTTTTGATGAATAGTGAAAACACTAGGTTACTATTTAAAAACCAACTTTTTATTTAAATAATTTTTTATTTTATTTAAATTTATTTTAGGTCAAAATTGATACATACTACCTATATAAGTTCAATGTAATTCATTTGAGTCATTTTATAATAATTTTAGATATATAAAAATTTTATTGAACTTTTCACCATCTTTTACCCCCCCTCTTAGGAGGATTTGGAAATTCACATAAAACTTAATTTTTACTACTTCTGTGAGTGGAATTTCGAAAAAGGTTACAATTAATATGAAGGACTAAAATGTGTTTCAATGAAATGAAAATAATATTTGGTGAATAGTAACTTTTTTACTTTTATTTACCATGGTTAAAAGTAAATAGGGCAATTAAGGGTAAAAATGATATTATTACTACCCTAAAACTTGTCATAATTCTATTGGATAAGTTTAATTCTACCAAAAACAACCTTAGGAATAAAATATGACCATTTAGGTCCACTAGTATTTGATTAAGACATTTATTTTTAATTTATTTAAAGAAGGGTTAAAATAGATAAAATCAATGTTTAATAACTAATTCATTTTTAATATAGGTTTATACATAAGATAAATCTGACTATAAATATTAATTATAAAGATAAAAATATTTCCTACCTAATGGTATTTTATTTATAATTTTTAGACATTAAATTATTTATGTTATTTATGACACAATGGTGATGCAGTAATTACATAAATAATGAAATAATAAAATAATTGATATTATAAATACCCAAATAAATATAATTTTAGTCTTTTTATGAATTACACTAATTTTATAGGTTAATATGACATGTTAGTATTGATTTAATTAACGTTTTTCATACTAATAATGCTCTTATGATTTTCACAAAAATCAATTACCAAATAGTGTCAAAATTGACATGAAATAGTTTTTATAAAAAATATTATATTAATAATTGTTATTTTATTCCTAAAAATATAAGCTTATACCAAATGACTTATATAAGTATATATATTAATAATGAACAAATTGGGGTTCTTTTTTCTTTTTATTGTAAGTTTATTAACCATATAGATTAAGAAAGCAAGAAGACACAGTAAAAGTAAAATTATTTAACTTAGAGTTAAATCTAAATGATAAGGTTAAAATTGTAACCTAAAATTGTCTAAAATCTATTAGTTGAGATTATTTAGACCCATCCCTACTTTTTCTTCGAAACAAATCAATTTGGAGCTATTATAAACCGAATATTACTTTATTATAAAATAATATTTTAAGTTTTTACAAAGGTGCCCCTCCCCTCCCTTATAAAAAGGGTACCCCTTCCCTCTTCTATTCACACCCATTTGAGCCTTGAAGCTTGGAAAAACCCTACCCATTTCTCTTCTCCACTTCCCAAGAAACATTCTGGAGGTTCTGGTCTTCTCAAAAGACCAACTCTACTTCCATAAGAGGAAGGTTAAAGGAGGTGCGTCGAAGAAGAGGTAATCTCTTCTTCTGATTCTCTCAAGTTTCTTTCTTCTTATACATCTTCTTCTTTAGTTGTATCATTATAATGTAATAACATAATTATTACTTATATACTGATATATTATTATAAATATTAAACAACACTATTTTACGTTCTATTCATCCTACGAAAAATGAAATCACCGCGCATGCGTACGTACGAAATACCGTCTCCACGCCGTGGTGTAATATGTTTTTGACCACCACCTTACTTGGATGGGTATAATTGTGTAAATAAATATCTATATATGATTATTTTAAAGTTATATTTATTCTGAAATATTATACATATTCTTAAATACAATTCCACGATCATGGGAATGATATCATCGCTCGTGCGTACGTACAAACTACCGTCTCCACGACGTGATGAGATTCATTCTCCTTGTTAACCATTCATGAATGATTATAAAGTACATATAATGAATAATAATAAAATATATGACATAATAATGTTTTTGTATTTATATATATATATATATTTCATCTACTTAATTCCATTCAATTCAATAAGGAAACGAAAACAGCGTTCATGCATACGTACGACCTACCGTCTCCATGAACGGTGTATTTCATTCCATTTATCGATCTATCATATATATATATGTATATTATGAATATATATTATATATAAATCATGTTTTACATTCTAGAATTAATTAAATCAGGATATATGTAATAATATCAAGAACAACAAGTCCAAACACGTAAGATAAATGAAACGATTTTACCCAAAATGCTACTTTAACATGGAATTGACAAATGAATGGGTAATATAAATACCTAAGTGAACCATATATGATATAATAAAAATTAATATGATTATTTAATAACTCAATGACACTATTTAAATCATTATACAAGAGGTTCAGATACATACGAAGGATATCAGACATAAGGTAAGGGACAACTTTTCGAATCTCGTTATTTTAATCCGAGATTGCTTATACGTAAGTATTTACTGGGGTTATTCTTGTAATCCATGTCCCAATTTTCTAAAAATGGTTTCATGTATGTTTAATGTCTTTTTTAACCATTTTTGACTTTTACTACATGGTATTTAAGGAATCTTTCTTTTAGGAGGGACTTTTTGACGTTTCCGACAAAAGTACGAGGAGAATGTTATTTTTAACTTATATGGCGTGAACAGATTTTTACGGTTTCATAACGCCTTATTTTCATGAAGTGTACTCTACAAGATTTTATGACAATTTTCATCAAAATACTTTTCTTTTAAAATTTCTTGGAATTTTGTGAAAAGAAAATGATTTTGATGAAAAAGGATATTTTCCTCAAGAATTCATTTCAAGTGTTTTATCAGAACTATTTTCCATATAAGATGACATTATTCAGTATGTTCATGTTTCAAGTATAATGTATCCATTATTTAAATGGTTTGATTCTTCTTATGATGAAATGATATCCATTTTTTATATGGATTATGTTATGATGGAATGATGTTTAAGAATCACATTCTATTACATGGGTTCTGCTATGATGTATGATTTATGATTTTGTGTCACACGAAAGAATGATTTCATTATGAGATGGGTGGGACCTATATCTCCCTCCAATTCATTGGGTAATGATTTATATCTCATGAGATAGACATGGCTGGAATGGTAAGTTAATCCAGTTCAGTGATACATGACTGGAACAAGGAGTGAACTCGATTCAGAAAGGGACTTTGTCCACTAAGATGGTCTTGGAAGCAATGCCTTGGCTACTATGGAAATCATAACAAGTGCTGAATGGTTACCACAATTACACATTTTATTCCCATTCTATTTTATCAAGATTGATGTTCCATTATGATACATGCCTTAGGTACTTCCACGATTTAGGTCTTTGCTCAAGATTTTGATGTTTAAACATTATGTTCATGTTTTTAAGTTCAATGGTATATGGTTTTTTTATTTTCTCCATGCTTACCCTTAATGAGCATTTGAGCTCACCCTTTATATGTTTTCTTTTCCCCAGGATTTCGATAAAGTTTTTAGGTTAGAAAACAAAAGGGGAAAATCTTTATGGGAGTTGTTGAAGATCTTTCACCAGGACTAGAATATTATATTACGAGTTTCCAAAGACACTGAACTATTACGATCCTTGAGTTTTGGTTTTTTTATGTATTAAGTATTCTAAAAAATTAATGTATTGTCCATGTACGTCACGATTTGGGTCTCTACAGTTTGTATCAGAGGGATGGTTTAGTTAACCATTGGAAACTAGGATGCGAAAACTTTAGTGAGATCCCTAGAGATATTTCGAAGGTATGTCTAGGGATGTCCCTAAGGTTAAGTATAAGTATAGGTTATAGTCCTATAATTATGGTAACGATATTATAATTAAACCTAAGATGTTAGATATTGAAGGTAATCCCCCATTATTATGTTGTTTTCTTAGCTTGTTTTTTGCCTCTCAAACTGTTCCTTTTGGGTTTTAGACGATGGATGGAATCCGAAGGAACCGTGTTGATCAATGTAATGGAAAATGCAATGATTGTCCTCCCGAGCAACCAAATGTGATGGGAGATGGAGTGCAAAATCTTATTGCTATTCTTACACAAGCTATGAATCATTCTGGATTTCCAAATTATCAGAAAAGGGAACAATATTCTATTGATTCCTTCACGAGGCAACGTCCACCATCTTTCAATGGGTCCTCTAATACACTTGTTTATTAACAATGGATCAGTACCTTTGAAAATATATTTTTCATACTTTG
Source organism: Viscum album (assembly GCA_963277665.1). Taxonomy (NCBI): domain Eukaryota; kingdom Viridiplantae; phylum Streptophyta; class Magnoliopsida; order Santalales; family Viscaceae; genus Viscum; species Viscum album. Next base: position 119,676,087 of record OY728162.1, on the reverse strand, counting down.
ATGTCAAGAACATGAAAAATTCATTTTAGCGGTTTACCGTTTAGAAGGTGAAGCACACTAGTGGTGGACTCTAATTAATAATACAAGGCCCCAAGATGAAATTGAATCCATGGAATGGGATGAGTTCAAGAACTTGTTTTTCAGTAAGTACTTCCCTTGTATTATTCTAACAAAGATGGAAAAGGAGTATCTTGAGCTTAATCAGAAGGATGATTAATCTTTTGGTATATACGAAGTGAATTTTACAAGACATGCAAGGTATGCATCTGGCTTTATCATCCAACCTGAAAGCAAAGTTGATCGATTTTTCAGTGGCTTAAAACCAAGTCTTCGAAGTGCATTTTCTATAAGAGACTTCAGTAGCTATGAATAAATTTTGCGTTGTGCTATCAAGGTATATCTGGAAGTTAGTGTAACATATCAATCTCATGGTTTTGACAAGAAACGAAAGATGGAGTTCAAGGAGAAATCTTAGAATAATGGTGAAAAGAAGATGAATGTTTCTTTATGCTCAAATTGTGGAAAGATTCATGGTGGAGATTGTCCTAAGGGGACTAGAAAATGTTCTAAGTGTGGAAAAGAAGGTCATCGAGCAGCTGAGTGTCGAAAAAGGGTTTATAATGATGTGAATAAAGAAAATACTGCAGAGAATGCACCACCAACACTTCAATGCTTCAAGTGCAAGGAAATGGGGAATTATTCTAATCAATTCCCTAATCCAAGGGTTAATGATGATCAACGTGAGAAACCTCTTAAGGAAAAGGATAAAGGGAAGTCACATGCGATCACTATTTGTGATGTTGAGTATGACAATGATGGTGTGTAATGATTAAGTGTTTATGTAATGGGATTTCAAAATAGTATCCTGGAATCTCATGTATAGTATCATGGAATTTTGAAATATCTGTGTATTGGTCCATTGTGGTTTTCTATAAGAATATGGTACCGGTAACCATGAAAAGTGATTCAAATATTTATTAAAGTAGAATATACGCACATAATGAAGGGATAAAGAGAAAATAAATTGTATAATAGTATTCATGAGCTCATGATTGATATAAGGACTAATTGATATCATGGTTTGAGTATATAGAATTTTTTTGGATTTTGGTATGTGGAAAGTGTTAACTTTTACCTGCATTCATGTTTTCACTAAGGTTCAATGGGTATTAATTTTTCAATATAATACATGATTAAGGCCTTTGAATATTTGTAATGTGACCAAGAAGATATATCGTATGATATATGGGGGATAAATTATGGTATTCACGTACTTGTTATGTGACCTCTCAAGTAATCATTTTCTTTACACTATGAGATTGGACAGAATTATTTTCGATAAGCTTAAAGGTTGGAATGGATTAAGTTGGACATCAGATATAATTTTTTAAGGACAGAATTTTTTTTCGATATTATTTATGGAATATTATAATAATGTAGTTTATAAAAAGTACAATCTGCAGGATGGTCGACGACCCGTCACGTTGGACAAGGCTGTGGGAATCGAACCCACAACTGAAATGTGACAGGCCTTTATCGCCTACCACTGGCCTACAAGAAGTCCCTATTTAGTATAAACTAGTTTTATTATATTAAGCAGTATGATATATGAAGTATAAGTCCATTTTAAGAACCATATATGATTAATCTCACTATAGATGGACTTATGTATTTTTGATAACTTTTTCTAACCTTTTGTTTGAGACATATGGAATGGCCCATCATTCTATCACATGATCTGTTAACACTTCACGAATGAAAAATTCAACTTCATTTCTTTAAGATATGAAGTGGAAATTGTCCAAGAAATGACCAACGGTGAGACTGTACCAAAATCAAGGATGTATTTCTTCTAATTCCAATTTCTTCACCTTTAGGGAAATGATCTTGAAAACCAAAAATGTTTTCCTAGTGCCCTTATATTCGATGAGTCAGATGGTACCTTAGATCATCACAAATTTATGTCTTCATGATTGTCAGATTTTTCATAGCCATGTTCTCTACCACTCTCCATCAGAACTTGATGGCTAGATTTCTCTTCCATATCCATATTTTTCACTTATGTTCTCCTATGTGGAAACCCAGAGATTTGTTAATTGGGGTAACTGTTACGTTTCATAATTTAGTTTTTATAGTTAAGTTTTGGTATTCCTTTTTATGATTTGGGTTTCTATTAAAGTAACTTTCGAGTAGTAAACCATTTATAACCCCGACGAATTTCGAGGGAGAAATTCATTTTAAGGGGGGTAGAATGTAACACCCCGAGATTTTATGAAAAATAATCTTTTTAATTTTATTGATGTCTTCTGTTGTATGCTACACCAAAAGGAGCTTTCACTACACGCATCCTTGACTTGTCTTACATTACACGCAATCACGACCTTCAACGATAGCATGTGTTGTACGCAATACCGTGTTTCACTAAACAACGATATGTTATATAAACCAGTCGTTATGAATAGTAATACCCACATTTTAAAATTTTATAAATTTTATCTTTTTAAATGGACTTCATTTTTGGATTTGGAATATCTAAATTATCCTAGGGTGAATTTTTGGTATTTTTCTAAAAACTTTCAATTTTTGATGAATAGTGAAAACACTAGGTTACTATTTAAAACCCGACTTTTTATTTAAATACTTATTTATTTTATTTAAATTTATTTTAGGTGAAAATTGATACATAATACCTATATAAGTTCAATATAATTCATTGGAATCATTTTATAATAATTTTATATATATAAAAATTTTACTGAACTTTTCATCGTCTTTTACCCACCTCTTAGGAGAATTTGGAAATTCACATAAAATTTAATTTTACAGCTTCTGTGAGTGGAATTTCAAAAATCCAAGATACATGGTTAATATCAAGGACTAAAATTTTGTTCAATGAGATGAAAATAATCTTTGGTGAATAGTACCTTTTTTACTTTTATTTACCACGGTTAAAAGTAAATAGGGTAATTAAGGGTAAAAATGATATTATTATTACCCTAACAACTGTACTAATTCTATTGGATAAGTTTAATTCGACCAAAAACAACCTTAGGAATAAAATATGACCATTTAGTTCCACTTGGATTAGATTAGGACATTTATTATTAATTTATTTAAAGAAGGGTTAAATTAGTTAAAATCAATGTTTAATAACTAATTACTTTTTAATATAGGGTTATACATAAGATAAATTCGACTATAAATATTCATTATAAATATAAAACTAATTCCTACCTAATGGTATTTTATTTATAATTTTTAGACAATAAATAATTTATGTTATTTATGACACAATGGGGATGCAGTAATTACCTAAATAATGAAATATTAAAATAATTGGTAATATAAATACCCAAATAAAGGTAATTTGAGACTTTTTATGAATTAGACTAATTTTATAGGTTAATATGACATGTTATTATTGATTTAATTAACTTTGTTTTAACTAATAATTCTGTTATGATTTTCAAAAAAATCAATTACCAAATAGTGTCAAAATTGACATAAAATAGTTTTTAAAACAAATATAATATTATTAATTGTTATTTTATTCCTAAAAATATAAGGTTTGGACAAATGACATAGATAAGGATATATATATTAATAATGATCCACTTGGGGTTCTTTTGGCTTGTTATAGTATGTTTATTAATCATATAGTTTAAGAAAATAAGAAGACACGGTAAAAGTTAAATTATTTAACTTAGAGTTAAATATAAATGATGAGGTTAAAATTATAAAATAAACTTCTCTAAAATCTATTGGATGAGATTATTTCGACCCATACCCACTTTATATTATAAATAAATTAATTTGGAGATATTATAAACCGAATATTATTTTATTATAAAATAATATTTTAAGTTTTTCCAAAGGTGCCCCTATCCTCTCTTATAAAAAGAGCACCCCTTCCCTCTTATCATCACAACATTTTGACCCTTGATGCTCGGCCAAACCCTAAAAATTTATCTTCTTCACTTCCCTAGAAACATTCTGGAGGTTCTGGTCTTCTCAAAATTCCAACTCTACTTCCAGAAGAGGAATCTTAATGGAGGTGCGTCGAAGAAGAGGTAATCTCTTCTTTCGATTCTCTCAAGCTTTCTTCTTCTACTTATTCTTCATTATTTGTCTCATTATAAAGTAATAACATAAGTATTAATTATATAATTATATGTTATTATAAATATGAAACAACCCTATTTCACCTCTTATGCATCCAACCGAAAATGAAATCACCGCGCGTGCGTACGTACAGAATACCATCTCCACGCCATGGTGTAATCTGTTTTAGACCACCACCTTACTTGGATGGGTATAATGGTGTAAATAAATAACTATATATGATTATTTTAAAGTGATATTGATTCTGAAATTTTATACATATGCTTTAATAAAATTCCACGATCATGGGAATGATATCATCGCTCGTGCGTTCGTACGGACTATCATCTCCACGACGCGATGAGATTCATTCTCCATGTTAACCATTCATGAATGATTATAAAGTATATATAATGAATAATAATGAAATATATGACATAATAATGATAATTTATATATGTATATATATATGTATTTCATCTACTTAATTCCATTCAATTCAATAAGGAAACAAAAACAGCGTTCATGTGTACGTACGGCCTACCGTCTCCATGAACGGTGTATTTCAGTCCATTTATCGATCTATCATATATATATGTATATGATCAAAATATATTATATATAAATCATATTTTACATTCTGGAATTAAGTAAATCAGGATATAAGTAATAATATCAAGAACAACAAGTCCAAACACATACGATAAATGAAACGATTTTACCCAAAATGCTACTTTAACATGGAATTGACAAATGAACGGGTAATATAAATACCTAAGTGAATCATATATGATATAATAACAATTAATATGATTCTTTAATAACTCAATGACATTATTTAAATCATTATACAGGCGGTTTGGATACATACGTTGTATATCGGACATAAGGTAAGGGATAACTTTTCCAATCTCGTTTTTTATCCGAGATTTCTTATACGTAAGTATTTACTAGGGTTATATTTATCATCCATGTCCCAATTTTATAAAAATGGTTTCATGTATGTTTAATGTTTTTTAACCATTTTTGACTTTTATGACATGGTATGTAAGGAATCTTTTTTTACGAGGTACTTTTTGACTTTTCCGACAAAGGTACGAGGAGAATGTTATTTTTAACTTATACGGCGTGAAGGGATTTTTACGGTTTCATAATGCCTCATTTTCATGAATATTACTCTAAAATATTTTATGACTATTTTAAACAAAATAATTTTCTTTTAAAATTACATGGAATTTTGTGAAAAGAAAATTATTTTGAAGAAGAAATGATATTTTCCTGAAGAACTCATTTCAAGTGTTTTATCAAAACTATTTTCCATCTAATATGAAATTATTCAGTATGTTCATGTTTCAAGTATAATGTATCCATTATTTACATGGTTTTATTCTTCTTTTGATGAAATGATATCCATTTTTTTATATGGATTATGTTATGATGGCATGATGTTTAAAAATCCCATTCTATTACATGGGTTCTGCAATGATGTAAGATTTATGATTTTGTGGCACACAAATGAAGGATATCATTATGAGATGGGTGGGACCTATATCTCCCTCCTATGGGTTGGGTAATGATTTATATCTCATGAGATAGACATGGCTGGAACGGTAAGTTAATCTGGTTCAGTGATAAAGGACTAGAACGAGGAGTGAACTCGATTCAGAAAGGGACTTTGTCCACTAAGATGGTTTTGGAAGCAATGACTTGGCTAATATGGAAATCATAACAAGTTCTGAATGGTTTCCACAATTACAAGTTTTATTCCCATGCTATTTTATCATTATTGATGTTCCGTTATGATACATGACTTACGTACTTCCAATATTCATGTCTTTGCTCAAGATTTTAATTTTTAATCATTATGTTCATGTTTTTAAGTTCAATGGTATATGGTTTTTTTATTTTCTCCATGCTTAACCTTACTGAGCATTTGAGATCACCCTTTATATGCTTTCTTTTCCCCAAAATTTCAATAAAGGTTTTAGGTAAGAAAACAAAAGGGTAAGATCTTTATCGGAGTTATTGAAGATCATTCACCAAGATTAGAAGATTATATTCTGAGTTTCCAAAGACACTAAACTATTAAGATCCTTGAGTTTTGGATTTTGTTATGTATTAAGTATTTTGAAAAAGTAATGTATTGTCCGTGTACGTCAGGATTTGGGTCTCTACAGCGATCATAGTCTCATCACAAATCCATTAGTCATTACCAAGTTGGAATTCGACATTATACTAAGCATGGATAGTCTCCCAAAGTATAATTCTAATGTAAAATGAAAAATCAAATAATTATAAATATTATTAAATGGAAAACCTATAGTTGTTTTCAAAGGAGTGATATCTTGACCTGAACTTTGTCTAGAAGCACCACCTGTAGCTTTCATTATGGAGTTGATCGGTAAACATGATGAAGGAAATAAATTTATATGTACAGGGAATGCCCCCATATTTTAAGAATGAATTGATGTATTTCATAGGGATTTAAATGGGCCTCCACCATAAATAGTGTATGATTTCTCTATTGAACTTATTCCTTGATCCAAGAAAATTTCAAAAAACCTATATAGAATGGCGAATGTGGAGTTGGAGGAATGAAAAAAGCAACTCCAAGATCTTTTAGAGAAGGGGTTAATCTGGATAAGTGTGTATTCCTAGGAAAAAACAATTCACTTTGTGATGAATAAATATGGATCAATGTGGTTATGCATTTATTATAAAGAACATAGTGGTATCACTGTTAAGAATAAGTACCCTATTCCAAGAATTGATGAATTATTTGACCAGATTAACGGGGCTCAATTCTTTTCCATGATTGACCTTTGATCTGATTATCATAATTTAAGGGCGAAGAAAGAATATTCTCTAAACACTTACTTTCAATAAATATATTTCCATTATGTGTTTTTATTATTACCTTCGACTTTAATAATTCTCTTACTATTTTTTAGGGATTTGATGAAGAGGATCTTTAAGAACTGCCTTGAAAACTTTTTAGTTGTCTTTATTGATGATATTATGATATATTACCAATGTTTTTAGTATCATTAAGATAATATATGGGTTATATTGAGAACATTGATGAAGGATAGTCTATTTGGGAAGATCAGAAAATGTGAATTTTGGTTACAACTAGTTGATTTCTCAGGGAACATTGTAACCAATGAAGGAATCTCAGTTAACCCAACAAGGACAATGGTTGTAGAGGAGTGGAATCATACTAAATTATTAACTAATATTCATAGTTTCTTTGAACTATAAGGATATTATAGGTGGTTTGTGAAAAAAATTTCACCAAATTCTAATACACTAACCAAGTTGTCTAAAAAAGGGGTCAAACTCATCTCAAAAAAGCAGTGTGAGGAAAGTTTCCAAGAGTTGAAGAAGAGATTGGTTACAACACCAAGGTAAACTCTACCCACTATCAGAGAAGGATTCATTATTTTTATAGAAGAATATATGAAAGGTCTTGGGTGAGTCCACATGTAAAATGACAAGGTTATTTTTTATTCATAACGATAATTAAAGCCTCATGAGAAGAACTATCATACACATGATCTAGAGTTGGATGTGCTTTTTTTTTTCTCTAATGATATTGATTCACTATATCTATGGGTAGAAATGTTATATATACCTATTCCATCAAGGTTTGATGTATATTTTCAAGAAAAATGAATTGAACATGAGATGGAGGAGATGGTAGGATCTTCTTAAAGACTATTACTGTTCAATTCATTATCAACCCAAAAGAGAAACCGAAGTCTACAATGCATTAATTATTAAGGACCATATAGTTCCTCAAATAATGATGATTCAAGGATATAATTTGATCAAATACCTAGTAAAATAGGACATGGTAATTTTAAGTGAAGGGACATCATCAAACCTATCCCAAATTATTTCCCAACTATCATTACTAGAGATGATCAAGAAATCTAAAACAGTTGATCCTTTATTGCAGAAGGAGTTTGAGAATATGATGGATGGGACATTTCATGAGTTTAATATTTATCAAGAATGGGTACTAATTTTTTGTGAAAGGATATGTGTTCCATCTATTCTGGAAATAAAGAAGGAGCTAATGGATGAAACAGATAGCTCTGCATTCCCTAACCATCCTGGAAGCAGGTAAATGTATAGGAACCGTCAATATAATAATTGGTGGGAGAACATGAAAAGGGAGATTGATGACTAAAATACAAGGTTCATGGTGTGTCAACAAGATAAAGAAAAGAGAAAACCTCTTAAATGGATATTACAACCACAATCCATACCAGCACTGATTTGGTCCAATATCACTATGGACTTTTTCACTGGTCTCTTGGGAACTTCCAAAGGAAAAAAATTGATATGGTTTATAGGGGACTGTGTCACCAAGACAACCCATTTTATCTAAATTTAGAAATATTTCCCTCTTGACCAACTCACCATGATATAGTTGAAAGAAGTTGTAATGCCGTATGGAGTTCCACTTTCCATCGTATCTAATCAAGATCCAAGGTTCACATCAAAAATTATGGAGAAGTATTTAAAATGGTATGAGTATTTAATTGAATTTCAATAAGTCTTATCATGCCCAATATGATGTCCAATCTAAAAGGACTATTCGGATATTAGAGTACATGCTATGAACATGCTTAATGTAATTTAATGCTAGAAGAGATAAGCATCTCCCATTAGTTGAGTTCTCATACATCAACGGTTTCCATTCGAGCATTAAAATAACACCCTATAAAGATCTATATGGGAAGTGATGTAGAGATCCTACCTGTTGGGATAAAGATGGCGATAGAAATCTTCTAGGCCCAATCTTATGCAAGAGAATACATAAAAGGTTCGTGCCATCCAAAAACACATAAAGGCTACTCAAAGTTGACAGAAGAATTATCTTGACAACATTCAAAGGGACATGTAATTTGATGTTGGTGAAAAATTATTATTTCAAATTTCACCTTGGAAGAGAGTCATGAGGGTTTTTAAGAAATAGAAGGTCAAGGAAGCTCAGACCTTGGTATGTTGGCCCCTATTAAATCCTTGATCATATATGAGTTGAGTCCTATCAATATGAACTTCCTCTAAATCAAGTACAAGTTCATGTAGTTTTCCATGTATCTCTATTAAGGATGTACATACCTAACCCTTCACATGAACTAAATCTGGATGTGGTACAACTGGAGCATGATCTCTCTAACGAGGAGTAGTTGGTGGAGATCTTGGATGGTAGAGAAAAGGGATTACTCAACAAGACTACCAGCCTCGTTAATGTGTTGTGGATGAATTACAATGATGAAGAAGCCACTTCGTAACCAAAGGAAATAATGAAAAATAAGTACAAACACATTTTCTCAACTGAGAGAATAAGTTTAAATTTAGTGGTTGGAATTTCATAAGGGGGAATAATGTAACGTCCCAAATTTTTTGTATTGTAATTCATTCATGAAAATGTGTGTTATATTATTTTTAAACTCAACAAAACTATATCTATTTATTAATGAAGTGAGTATAATTGAAATGTGTCTATTGGGATTTTAACATTATATGATTGTTTGTAAACAATGACAGTTATATCACCATTTTACATATAATATTAAATATATGATATTTTTACTATGTAAAATTTTTACATAATGGATTTAAAATATAAACTGTTTATATTTAATTTCATATAATATATTTATGTAAATTCCATAAAATGGATAATATAAAATTGTTTCTATTTGAAAAAATATAAAGTATTTATATTTATATAATTATGTAATTCTTATAATTCATAACTAAATTATAAAATGTTTATAATTTCTTTATTTATGAATTGGTTATAAATGTTTATATCATGTCAAAAAATTTGAAATCTTTATTTATTACGTGTTATTTACTAATTTATTCATATAAAAAAATATATCCTGAATGGATGTATGGTTTAATTTATAAAGTTAAACTAATTGATAAATTATCATACTTTCATTTAATGAGTTACATACTAGTTATACAAACTGATTTAGTTTTATTCTACCATTACATTGTCTTATACTAGGTAATGAGACTGAGTTAAGAAAATAATTTTAGTTTATGCATATGAATTGTTATAATTATGATATAAGAGAAATAAATCTTGAGTAAAAAACCATGGTTAGTGAGAATATGGGTTTGACTGATCACATGCTTGGGAGATTAGGCAATATCTTGAAAAGTTGGGAATGGATACCTATCCATTGGTTCTTATTATTATGGGGATTTTTTATTTGTTTTGATTCTGCATCTTTATATGAAATGGTACCATATTCCTTTTACGTGGGATGCATTTTAATTTATGTAAATATAATTCATCTTTAAATTTGGGTTAGTAAAACAAGGTATGGGTTGTGTAAATATTTTCACATAAATATAGTTTGAATATATTGATTTGGTGGAAGAAATAGGATTCTTAAAGAAAATCATTACAAGAATGAATACATGTAAAAGGAATACCTAATATAATATATAGTGAGATATCTAAAACCACTTTGAAAATACTATTTTATATATTCTTTCAAATTTGTAAGTTGATAACACCTTGATCACCAACTGAATAAGTGATGCCAAAGCCGGGTGCCCATGGATTATCTTATATAAGGAAAAGTTTTTTTAGGTGAAAAATAGAATTTAATTCTTATATTTTTCATGAGATTTGGGCCACACCTTACATGGAAACCCAAATAAGATTATGTTACTAGAGTAATAACATTGATTTTATCGGTATAATGTATTGGTCAAAAATTTCTCCACTCCCCTATCATGGATTCATATATGATATGATTGGAATGATTCCCTATATAAATGGCTATGTTATGGGAGAAATGATAAAGTGGTGGATATATAATATATATATATGGATCTTTTACAAGTAATGGGAATTATGTAATTAAAAGTTGACATCATTTTTATGGGATAAAATTTAATATAAACTCTTATTAAATGAATATATAACAATATAATGTAAAAATATAAGTTTATATCATAGATAAAATGGAATCATTATTATAAAAAATTATTTTGAGATCAATTATTGAGATAGAAAAGAATAATGGAATAAAATTTATATACTTCAATATAAATTTATGAATCATTCTTAAGAAGGTAAAATTATTTGTGTTAAATAAACTCAGTATTGAGTAACAATAAATTGATGTTTTTTCAAAAAGTTTATTTAGATTCTTATGAGAAGAATAAATGATTTTGTTTGAGTTTTCAATGGTATTTTCTAAATTTAAGATGATAACATTAAAATTATTCTCTACTCTTGTAATCAATATGATTTTTCATGTCACTGAGTTAGATGGACCAAGGTTTCCTTGATAGGGTTTTCTAGGTAAAGAATTTATTTTTTAATCATAATTGAAAATTTTCTAACAATGTGTATGAGTTCAATGAGAATTTTTGTAGTCTCATCAAGGTGCATAAGATATCTGAACAAATCATGATATATCTAGGTTCTGATGTATTATTGACTGTATAAATGGGTAAAAGTTCAAACCAGGATAAGAAAAGTATGTTATAAGGTCCAATAGTCAACCATTCAATTCAAAAAAATTATTGAAACATAAGGGGCATATTATAAATGAGGGAAAATGTTTCCATTGGATGGAACTATTCACAATACATGAAAGGAATTAAGAAACATAATGGAGTGTCCATGTCTAGTATCAAGGTTATAGAAATCAAATATTTTATTTATAATGATTTAGAATAAAAAATTTATATTTTTAAAAAAGTAAATGTAAAATAGTTTTAAAATTTATAATAGAATTGATGGACCTTATAACTTTGATTAAAATATATTATAAATGGGTTCTATTATAAAATTTGTAATGAAGATGAATATTACAATCTCAAATGGATCTAAATAATGGATGTGTATGTTATCACATTTCACTTAACTAATGAGAGAATATATTTGTTAATATAGTATTTTTATCAATATAATGAGATGATGTTATGATATAAATGGTTTATGATTCATTAAAATCAATAATAATTTAAAAAATGAGATACGAATAATTTTTTTTACTTTGGTTAAAGAGATCATCAAATATATTTATTTAAAATATGAGGTAATTAGATCTCAATACCATCAGTTGAATATTATAAATAATAAATTCTTATTTTTATAATTTTACTTGAAACATATAGAATACCATATGATATATTATTATTAATAGTTTATTTCTTAAATATTACCACTAAGAGGAAATAGACGTTATTTTCATCAATATTATTTTTTGTTTCTTAGCAAGATGTTGTAGAGAGAATATGTCCTCAAAGAGAGCAGTGTCAGTATATTTATACTAATATCGGATAAATGTAGAAAAAATTTAATATTATACAAGTCAAAATTCCAAGTGAATTTTACATATTATCTTATAGGTTTTCATTGTATAATAGTAATTAAATAATGTAAATATTTACATATAGGTACTGAAACTGATCTGAATGAAAATATTGAATGGAAATGTTCCATGAAACAAGTTTAACATTAAAATAGTTTTATTTATAAAAGAAATTTTTTTAACCATGTAACATTGGATATTGTTAATTAAATATTCCTTAAAATTTGATAAAAATTTTGAACAATAGGACTATGATTCTCACTCTCACCATTATTCAAATATTCTTTTTTTTTCATAGATGTTACTCAATAAAAGTGTTTATTGTCATTTTTTTTTTATATGACCACAAGGAGGTCTTGTAGGAATTATATAGAGATGTTATGAGTTTAAAAAACAACCAAAAGAGTTTAAAACATAAGTCCTATTGGGTGGTATGTCATATGGTATATGATTAGAAAAGTTATTATGTTTTCTTTTTTTTAATATTATTAAATAATTTTAATAATATGTTTTTATCATATTAAAAAAATGTTGAATTATCTCTATTATTAATTTATGTTGGCCTTATATATTATGAAAATTATAATTTTAATTTATTTATAAATGTATAAATATTTATTATTTGAAGCCGATTTTCATCATATAGTATTATAGTTTATAATGAAATATTGAGGTTATAATGGGAAGTGTATAGTATAATAATATAAAATAATCTCACAAGACACAAAACAAGTTTTGTGTGCTGGATGAGCTATCATGTATTTGATATAGATTATCATACATTTTTTCTTTTGAATGATATTGTTGGAGTTAGTTCCCTAGAACCAAATTCTATGTACTTCATGATTACATGTATTTATGGTTTTCAATATTAAAAATTTCATATCAAATCATGGTTTTTATTCTAGATGAAATTGTATTCTATAATTTTTTAGGGTAATTCTCTCACAAAAGTTTCAAATAAGTTCACCTCTGTGATGAGAAACATGATGTGCAATAATTGAATTATTAAATATATTTCCTAGGGACATATTATAAAATTTTTTAGGACACAAATGAAAAAAGTATATCAAGGTTTGGGGGCTCGTAAGACATTTAGACTTATTCTCATAATGTTTTTTTTATTTTAATCTCATGATGGGAGGTCATGAGAACTTCACCGACCAGTAGCAAATCCATATTTATATTTTACTTAGATAAACAACCATGATATGATAATAACTTCTTAATATTCAAAACCATGAATAAAATAAATAAAAAAGTATAAATTTTTTTATTATATAGTATTGGATACAAACAATGGGGGTGAAAATTATATATTTAAACCTTTTACTTGAGGTTAATAGGATACAATCGAATGATAAATGTAATACTTTGATCTTTTATTATAGTAGCCTTGATGAAGTTATAATCATGGGATTGTTAAGTATATGGTTGATCATTTCATCTGTTAGAGACTAAAAAATTAGGGATTTTTAATATTGTATATATATTTTGGGATCTAGATCCTTGGCTGAGATTTATTGAGGAATTGTATGGTTATACCAAGATAACATCCATGCGATGAGCTTATGTAACTCCACAAGATTTTTAGAATTATTTTTGTTTCAAATTAATTTAAATTTTCAACATGTTTCATTTCACATGACACCATAAATATATATATATATATATATATTAAAAAACTATGTCAAACATTCCATTCACATGCAATACCGACTTGGAATTCACTACATGCAATACCACCATTGCTTGCACTACAAGCAATACCGACTAATCATATGATGCACTCAACAATGATTTTCTATGAAACATGAATTTTAATTGTTTTAATTATTTAAATATGAAAATTATAACTTATAAAATAAAAATAGTAATAAATAATTTTCAAATATTTTTTTATATAAATAAAAAATATTAATATAGAAATATAATATTTTTGGTAAAGTCCTTTTTTTTAAAAACATTGTTGTTTCAAATGAACTACTTATAATAATAAAAGTAATTTTAGAAACATTTAGAAATTTAATTTGATAAAATAGAATTAATTTTTGAATTAATAAAGTCTAAATTATCCTAGGGTGAAATTTTTGGGTTTTTTTGAGAAACTTCATTTTTTTATGAATGGTGAAAATACTGATTTTTAGTTTACAAGTAATTTTTAGCTAATTAATTATTAATTATAAATGATAATATAAATATTTTTTCAGGTTAAATTAGATTAATATTACATATATTATTAAAATTTAATTCATTATAATAAATTTCACATTTATAATGAATATGAAATCTTAACTAACTTTTGAAATTTTTCATACTTTAAAACCCCAATATTTCATCTTGTCTGCGGTATTAGAAGTAATCTTAATTTTTTTTCTTCTATGATTGGAATTTTAAAAATCCTACATAAAAAATTCTATTAAGTCTAATGTTTATAATGTAATATTTTAATGTTAATTTTTTACTGAAATTATTAGTAAAAGTGATTAAAATTAATCACAACAGTTAAGGCCAAAATAAGTGTAATTAGGGACTAAACCTTAAACATAAGGGCCCAAATGACCTATACACTTGTCCAACACCAAAATTCTGTACATAGTTATTCCATTAAAATTACCTTCCTGCGTTTATTTTGTTTTTAAGTCATTTCTTATGTATGAACATGTGCACACCCAATTTGATTTTAAAAATTCCATGTGAGTCCTTTTTATTCCATATAAAGGCCACCACCTCTACCCATTCCTCACTCTTCTAAAACCTTTTTTGTTTGTCAAATCGCTTCCAAAGTAGCCTCCCAAACATCCTACCTTCAAATTTTATGTCCCCATTTGGGAAGAAACCCTATCAAGGAATCCTTTTGGCACAAACCAAAAAGAGTTACCCGATTTAGAGGTAACGTCTTCTTTCAATCTCCCTTCATTTATTTTTCTTCTCTACCCATACACTCTCATTATTACTTTATTGTGTGAAAAAAAATTATCCAACATATACTTGGATGTTTTAATGAAAAGGATATTACCTAAAATTACACACACCACCATCTAATGGACGTTTAACATATTGTTTTTCTGTACGAAGAACTACTACCTCATGAAACGATGATTGTTCATTTCTCTTTTACCACCAATCATGGTGGATATTATGATGGAAAATATATTTTCATATGTGTTATATAATATTATTTATGTCTTTATTCTTCCGTATTAATTTCTCAACACACCTAATTTTCATTCCATTTAGAGTTAATACGATAATCTCATATGAGGAAGTGTGGAGTATCACCCCCTCAAAGCGATGTGATTCGTTCACACACCACATAAAATGTATTAAGAATGGGTTTAATAAAATTATATGATATATATGTTATAATAATGCAACTATAATAATGATATATATATAGATATATACATACATACATATATACATATTTAATTTACATGCCTTCTTTCAAAACAACAATAAAAACGGGAAATAACATTCTTGCGTACGTATAGCTTACCGTCTCCATGACAGGTGTATTCTATCACCTAGTTAATTATGATATATATTATTATAACCTAATTTTACTGGATATAACTAATATTTATATCATGTTCAACATTTTGGAATCATTCTATAAGTATAAGGATCAATGGTATAACAAATTAAGACACATGTGAAGAACAAAGAATATTAACCAAAGTGAAATTGTAATATAGGATCATTAAAAAGTGGGTAATATAACATCACAACAAAATAATATATGGTAATTTATATAAGATTAATACTTTATAAATATTTATAATAAACTTATTTTTATTATACAGGAAGCTTGTACGGGTATAGAGAGAGTCAAGACAGAATGTAAGGGGATTTCATCTCCCTTTTAATTTCTGCGAGATACAAGCTACGTTCACCACTCATTCCATTAGTGTGGTTTATATAATTCCTTTGATTTTATTATAAATATATTGTACATAAATTTATGGGTATTTATATTCCCATAATATTATCCTTATTTTATGGGGTTTTAGATTCAAAAGTTACCAAATTGGTAAAACTCGTTTTGTCTCTATTTTCCTTCTTTGAGACTCATGTTCTATTATGAACCTAAACTATTTTTCTGGATTAATATACTTAAATTTTACCTACCATATCCTAAATCTAAATATTTTCATGATATTGTATGCTTCATGTAATTAACATTCCATACATGGAGTGCATGATCCCAATATACCATGTTATAAGATTTTATTGTGGCAATCTCATTGTTTTTTGTGATTGTTTTTTTATGATTACTTTGATTAAATAATGTTATCCATATCTATTAAATATTAATTATCTTCTTTTTACTATGTTATTTCATGATAAACTCATTTATTTGTACCATTTCATACTATGTGGTACATAATATAGTTAAGAAAGTGTTTTAAAAATGCCCAACTTTACCCTCCCTTATGATAGAAATCAATATATTCTAAAAAGAGTTTCCAAGAATATTATACCATTAACCTATAATATCTAAAAGACATTATTATCCTTTTTTTCTTTTACCATTCTCTCCAAGGGAATCTTCTTGTCTCTTTCCAAAAAATGACCTTTTCTATCTTTTTACCATGAAAAAGGAATGTTTTTTGACCTCATACGACATGTAGTATTTACCCACCATCATCTATTTGAATATCCCTTTTCATTGTTGAAAAGGTTAATCTTTAAGAACATGTTTTTAAAAGTAATTTAAAAGTAAACTTGTTTCCAAATGGTTTGAAACAAATTTTATATGTTTTGATGGAAAACTATTTTCAAAATGATTTCAAGATTTTTATATAAGTTTTTTAAAAATTGTTTTCAATTTGTTTTCATGATTATTTTAAATATTATCAATAAAAATTATTTTTAAAACGTTTTCAATCTTTCTTTAAAAGTTTTTTTAGTATTTTCAATGAAATTGTTTTTAAATATTTTCAAGATTCCTATAAAATTATTGTACCGTTTTTAAAGAAAATGGTTTTTTAAAATTATTGTAATATTATTTTAAAAGTATTCAAGGAAAGAGGTTTTCAAAAACATTTTATGCATTCCTTATAAGTTTTGACAGCATTTAATAAGAAAATCATTTTCAAAATATTTGATGTCTTAAAAATTCTTTTTCAAACAAGAAGGTATATTTTCCTCAAGAAACATTTTTAAAGGATGTTTAAAAATTATTTTGTAACTAAGATGAAAACTATTGATGTTACTCATTTCTTCTAGTAAATGGTAAAAAGGTTCCATTAATATCCTTTCTATTATTGATCCAGGCTTAATGTCATGGTCTTTATGAAACCCATTTCTCCTTCATGGGTAATATGTTTATGAAAACCATTTCACTTTCATGAGTTATATGCTTTGGAAACCCTCTTCTTTTAATAGGTTATGTTTATGATTAAATGATTGTCAAAATGTCTCCTTCCATAGGTTATGATATTTTTACATGTGTATAGTGCACATTTCATTTGATGGATTATGATATGTTAATTTATGATCTTTTGGCACATGTATATATGATTTTATTATGTGATGGGAGATACATTTATCTCCCTCCAATGCATTGGTAAAGATGTATATCTCATGAGATAAACATGGCTAAAACAAGGGTTTACTCAGTTAAGTAATATAGGGATGGAACAGGGGTTTACTTGGTTTAGTAATAAAGAGTTGGAATGAGGGATTACTTAGTTTAGTAATATATGGCTGGAATGAGGGTCTTCTCAGTTCAGTAATACAGGGATGGAATGAGGGTTTGCTCGGTTCAGTAATATAGGGCTGGAACAAGGGTTTACACGGTTTAGTAATATAGGGCTAGAAAGAGGGTTTAATCGATTCAGTAATATAGGGTTGGAATGTGGGTTCACCATATTTAGTAATACTTGGCTATAATGGGGGTTCACTGAGTTCAGTAAAGGACCTTTTCCATTAATATGGTCTTGGCAATGATTCCTTGGCTACTATGAAAATCATATTATATGCTAAGGTGTTTCCAAAATTCCATTTTTTATTCCTATATTTCGATTTCATGGATTATTATCTTTATTTCATATGATTCATGTCTAATGAACTACCAATAATTATACCATGATCTATGTTATTATCTTTGTTATGCATGATATGATCTTATATTTATAGGATCACACTCTTATACCCTTATACTCATGTTTATGCTTACATGTCTCCCTTGTATAACCTTACTGAGAATTTGAGATCACCCCTTTTATGATTGTTTCCCCCTAGGTTATGATGATACCTACTATGTTTGATATGTCTAAGAAGGGTTGTAGTCAAGAATATCCCTGTGGGAGATGATTTATCTAACTTATGTACCATTGTTTATGATTCCATGTTACCAAAGGAACTATACCAACTACAGTATTTGGGCATCTGGTTGCATAATTTTTATGTTTTCATAAAAGTTATGTAATGTCTATGTTGGTAAAGATAGAGTCTCTATAGTTGGTATCATAGAAACGGTATATTTAACCTTTTGAAACTTGGATGAGATAACTATAGTGAGATCCCGATGTTTATTTCTAGGTATATGTCTAGGGATGTATATAAGGATAAGTATAAGGATGAGTTAATGTTTAGGAAAGTGCCCTCGGATTTTTGGTCAAGGATATAGTGAGTGGTTTCAAACAAATACATCACTTTCTAGATACAACACGTGAAATTGGCTATAGAAGAGATGTACCTTAGGGTAACAACATTAGGAAGATGTTATGGGATTGACTCTGGGTAATATGGTACATGACAATGGGCCTTACTGCACACCCAGTTTGACACTCCCAGGAGATATGCTTTTGGAATTCACAGACACTTCATGAACCATCATGAAGGATTTTGATATAAGTTAACTATGAATATCCAAGTATAAACCCTAGTTGTCATATATTATATAAGGTTTAATTATTTATAAATCCTATACGTAATTATTTTCATGACTATGTGGTTTTCTACTAAGATATTTAATGCTAAGACTATGCATTTAGTTATAGTAAATGCAAGGAACTGGAAGAAATTGGATTACTATTGAATGTGATGGATGATTTTATGATGAGCAGTCAAGTGGGATGATCACTATAATGAAACATATCTTAATCATGCATAACAAGTTTTCACAAAACATGATTAGCAAGGTCTACCTTAACAAACTCTTAGACTCACCAAGGATGAAAATGAAGGAGTTCACAAAGTTTTTGGGTAATAGAGACCATGGAGGAAAGAATATTCGTTTTCCACTGTGTCAGAAATGTGGAAATAATCACCTAAGTGAATGTCTTATAGGAACAAGAAGGTTTTTTTACTGTAAAAAATAAGCCCAAAAAGGAAGTTCCTTCAAGGGAAAAATGAAGAGTATAGTTAATGAAACAGATGGGAATTTTTTCATCTCAAAGTTCTCATATAATTATAATGGTTTTAAGTGTGGAAAAAATGGTCATTATGAAACCAAATGACCCTAGAGGAATTCTATTGAAGTGAATCAACAAGGTTGAGTGAGTAATGATTTCAATACTGATGATGGTGAGACTAAATCTGAAATGTGAAAGTAAAAAAGTTATTATGTCATAGGATGAGATGACATTGTTAGTAGATTAAGGATGAAGTAATTGAAGTATTTATGTATTTGGATTCTAAAATTAAGAATTTTGAATTGTGTATGCATTGTTTAGTTTATGTTTTCCTAAATATTTACAAGAATATTTTGAATGTTTATGATTTAATAGAAAGGTTATCTCATGAAAGTTAACATTTTGACAAAGGGATGGTAACCCTTAACATGTTCTTTATGATAAGATAATGTTGTATCGATAAAGATACATGGGGTATGAATAATTAAATTGGATAGTATTGACTAAATTGGAACTAAATAAAGACTCATTGAAGGGTTTTTTATGCTATCATTAATGAAGCTTATAGTATTTTTAGATTTAAGGAGTATATCCAATATGATTTTGAATGAGGAATCATGCATGTTTTCTAAAAGTATTTATGGTTATTCAGGTTGTTACTATATTTCAGGGGGATATACAAAAAGGGTATTCACATTTTTGGAATTTTACAACAAAGAGATAAATTGTGATATACATTGGAATCAATGTTAATCTAATTTAGTGAATGTATTTCTAATGTTTCGTATTATCAACTTTATGAAGGGTTATAAGTTTAATCATTCATGAAATTTTTAAGTTAAGCTTCATAGAATGTAGCGGTGCAATGAGTTTGTATTAAAATCATTGGTTAAAAGGATAATCATTGATTAATCTTATTTCAAAAATTTCTATCTTATATATTATATTAGTGTTGTTTAAAAAAAGGGCATCATGTATGTTCAGTTACAACCAATCAAGTCCGACAAGGCTGCGGGTCATGAACACATGACCAAAATATGATAAGGGTTTTATGCTAATTACTAGCCTACGTGATGTCCTGGTAAATGTGTATTTATTTTTAATGAGTAAATATTTATGATGAACTATTAGTGTTACTTTTAATTTATATATAATAATTCATGTTTCTTTTTAGAGAAAAATAGTTATTGTTTTTATTCTATTATGGGACTTAAGTTCTGTTAAAGGAATATTTTAGTACTTTATTCAAAAATGTTAACTTCTAGACATTAATTTCTTGATTTAATGTATGTATTAGATATTTTTCAAAGAACAACCCAAAAATGAGGTTTTGTATATAGAAATTTATCTTGAATTACTCAACATTCAAATAGTGACCCAGAAAAATGTTGTCATGATACCTTTATTTATATTGAACCAATGGCTTCTAAAATATTTAGAGATTTATGAAATTGAGGCCCTAAAATTCCCTTTTATCATTCACATGTTTTTGATTGATGAAATAAATCACTCCCTATAAATATTTACACTTTTCCTCCATGTTCAATCTTCACTCCATACCTATGTTCTCCTATATAGAAACTTTGTTATATTTTACAATGGGAATCCATTATGGTTTTAAATTTCTCTTATTAAGGGATGTTTTAGAATCCATTTTTACGATGTGTGGGTCAGTGAATGAAGCTATAAATTATTAAACCTTTGATAACCCTGATTAATTTCTTAGGTGAAATTCATTTTAAGGGGGGTAGAATGTAACACCTTAAGATTTTGAGAATTATTATTTTTCAAATTAATTTGAATTTTCAATTATTTTCATTTAACATGACACTAGAAATAAGTCTATATATATATATATTTAATCTCTAATTCAAAAATTCCTTTCACATGAAATACCAATTTTTCTTTCACTATGTGCAATACCAACTTGGTTTACGCTACAAGAAACACCGACTTGGCATACGATGCACGAAACACTGAGTTTCCATGAAACACCTCTTTTAATTAATTTAATTATTTAAATAAGATAATTTTAACTTATCCATTAATATTTTTAATAAAAATTTTTCAAATATTTTTTTATAAATATAAAATATTGATAATGAAAGAAAATATTTTTGGTAAAGTCATTTTTATGTTTAAAAACACCATTTTCTAAAATGAACTACTTATAATAATGAAAGTAAATTTAGTAACAGTTAGAAATTTTATTTGATAAAATAAAAATCATTTTTGAATTCATAATGCTTAAATTATCCTAGTTAATGTTTTGGGATTTTCCAAAGAAACATCATTTTAGGATAAATAGTGAAAACACTATATTTTAGTTAAAAAATTTCTTTTTGAATAATTAATTATTAATGAAAAATGTTATTATAAATATTTTTTAAGGTGAAATTATATGAATATTACTTATATTAATAAAATTTATTTAATTATAATTAATTACACTTTGAAACTGAATATAAAATCTGAACAAACTTTTGAACTTTTCAATACTTTAATACCCCGTTATTTCATCCCATTTGTGGGATTAAAAATAATCTTAATTTTGAATCTTCTATGATATTAATTTTAAAAATAAAACATTAAAAATATTATTAAGTCTAATTTTAAGATTATAATAAGACCATGTTAATTTTTCATCCAAATTTTTAGTAAAAGTGATTAAAATTAATCAAAGTGGTTATGTCCAAATTAAGATTATTTAAGGACTAAACCTTACAATTATGTTCCCAAATGACCTAGAAAATTGTAAAACACACACTTTTTATCCATATTTAGGCCATAAAAAATTCATTATTGAGATTTTTTGGTTTTCTAAATCTTTTTTTATGTAAGAACATGTGCAAAATTAATTTATTTCTAAAAATTCCATGTGAGTCCTTTTTCTTTCTAATGAAATGACACTAACTCTACCCATTACTCCCACCTATAAAACCTTTTACGTTCATCCAAGATAATAACATGTACCCTTCCAAAAATCCTCCCATCGACTTTTAATCCCCGTTTAGGCAGAAACCCTCTCAAGGAAACATTTTTCCACAAACCAAAATGTGTAACCCGGTTCCGAGGTATCGTCTTCTTTCAAGCTCCTTTACTTTATTTTCCTTATCCACACACGAAATTCTATTTATTATATTATTGTATGAAAAAAATAGTATCATACATATACTATGATTTTTTTATGCAAAGGGTATGACCAATGCTTGAACACAACTTCATCTAATGGATGTTGAATATATTGTTTCTGTGTATGAAGAATTATTGCCTCACAAAACAATTATTGCTCATTTCACCTTTACCACCAATCATGGTGGACATTATGATGGACTCTCTATTTTAATATTTAATATATTAAAGTTATTATTTATTTAACGTTTTTTATTCATTTTTAAACACACCTCCTTTTACCTTCCATTTGGTGTAAACACGATAATCTCGTTCGAGGAAGTGTGGATTATCGGGCCCTCAAAACAATGTGATTCGTTCACACACCACATATAATGTATTAAAGATGGGTTTAATGAACTTATATGATATATATGATATATTAATTATAATTTAATTATGATATATATACGTACATATACATATTTCATTTACAAAATTTATTTCAATATGACAATAAAAATGGGAAACAACGTTCATGCGTACGTACGGCTTACCGTATCCCCGAACAGTCTATTCTATTACATATGTAATTATTATATATATTATTATAAAATTAACATAAAAGATAAATGATATTTATATAATTATATATAATCTATGATTATGATATAAGTATATGGATCAACAATATAACAAATTAAGACACATGGGAAGAACAAAGGGAATTTACCCAAAGTGAAACCTTAACATTGGATTGATAACAAGCAGGTAATATAATTTCATAATAATAGAATATATTGTAATAGAAAAAATAATATTATTCTGTAAAATATATATAATAGAATTATATTTACTATACAGGATTCTTGTAAGAGTACGGAGAGAGTCATGACACAAGGTAAGGTGATTTCATCTCACTCTTAATTTTTGTGAGATACAATCTATGTTCGCCAGTTTTTCATTTTTTTGGTGTATGTTCTTCAAATTATTTCATTCTATTTAAATTTTACTTAAATTTATGGTTATTAAAATTCCTATTTTATAATCCTTCTTTCATAAGGTTTATGTTTCAAAAGTAAACAAATTAGTAAAAATGTTTTTGTATCAATTTTCATTCTTTGAGACTCATGTTTTTTTATGCACCTAAAATATTTTCTCATATGAATATACTCCAATTATACATGAAATATCCTCAATATAAATATTTTCATGATATTATATGATTCATGTAATTAACATTCATTACATGGAGAGCATGATCCCAAGATACCGAGTTATAAGAGTTTATTGAGGAAATCTCATTGCTTTTTGATATTATTTATATTTATTCTTCCATTGATGAAATATTATTATAAAGCTCTCAAGATTTTCATGATTATCCTTATAATATATTATTTAATGATATAATCATGTATTAGTACCATTTTCTACTCCTTGGTATATATGATATTTAAGAAACTATTTTAGGAAAGCCAGACTTTACCCTCTCTTCGGTTGGAATTATATGTTTTCTAAATAGAGTTTCCATGAATATTATACTATTAACCTGTAATATCTAAAATAAATTTTTACCCTTTTGTCTTTTAAAAATATCTTCAAGGTAATATTATTTTTTTCGTCTAAACAAGATACTTTTCTAAACTTTTTACCATGCAAAAGGAATGTTCTTTTGACATCATTTGACATGAATGGATTTATACACCACCATTTCCTATAATCTCCCTTTTCATTATTGAAAATGTTAATAGTGAGGAAATTTTTTTTTCAAATTAAATTTCAAGGAAAATTGTTTTCATAATGGTTTCAAACTAATTTTAAATGATTTCATGCAAAACAATTTTGAAAATGTTATCAAACTGTATTTATATTCTTTCAAAGTGTTTTCAATGAAAAGGTTTTAATTTTTTTTAATAATCTATTATAAGTCTTCAAGAAAAATGGTTTTCAAAATGATTTAAAGATTCTTATATAATATTTCAATAAAAATTATTTTTAAAATTATTTTATGATTTCTTTATAATTTTCCAATGTATTTTAAAATAAACGGATTTCAAAACATTTTTAAGCATCCTTTAATAATTTTCAATTTTTTCGAAGAAAATGTTTTGAAAAAATGTTTTGAATCTTATATTAAAAAATTTCAAGAAAAAAGGTTTTAAAAATGATATAATTTATATGTTATTATTTTTCAAGGTATTTTATAAGAAAATTATATTCAAATAGTTTTATGTATTAAAAATCATATTCAAACAAAAAATTATATTTTTGTCAAGAAATGTTTTCGGATGATGTTTCAAAATTATTTTTCATCTAAAATGACTTCTATTGATGTTACTCATACCTTGTAGGAAATGATTTAATGTTTCCATTCATATCCTTTATATGATTAAGTTAGTATTAATGTCATGGTATTTTTGAAAACTAATTCTCCTTCATAGTTAATTATTTTATGAAAATAGTTTATCTTTCATGGGTTATATGCTTTTGAAACCCACTTATTTTCATGGGTTATGTTTATGATGAAATAATTATGAAACCTTGTTATTTCCATTTCTTATGATATGTTTACATGTTAATGATACCAATTTCAATTCATGGGTCATGATATGTTCATTTACGATCTTACAGATCATGTATGTATGATTTCATTATGTGATGAGTGGGAACAATATCTTCCTACAATGCATTAGTTAAATATTTATATCTCATGAGATAGACAGGGATGGAACAAGGGTTTACTCGGTTCAGTAATATATTGATGGAATGAGGGTGAAATTGGTTAAATAATACAGGGATGGAATCAGGGTTTAATTGGTTCAGTAATACAGGGCTAGAATGATGGTTTACTCAGTTCAGTTATACTGATCTAAAATGAGGATTTACTCGGTTCCGTAATATAGGGATAGAATGAGGGTTTACTCTATTTAGTAATAAAGTTATGGAATGAGGATTTACTCAGTTCTATAATAATGTCCTAAAATTATGGTTTACTCAGTACATTAATATAGGGATGGAATGAGGGTTTACTCAATTCAGTAATACATGGCTGGAATGAGGGTTTCCAAAGTTCAGTAATATAGGGATAGAAAGAGGGTTCCCACAGTTTATTAATACAAGGATGGAATGAGGGTTCACCTGGTGTAGTAAATGAATTTTTACACTAAGATGGTATTGGGAGTGATTCCTTGGAAACTATGGAAATAATATTATATTCTTACGTGTTTCAATAATTTTATGTTTTATTCCTATATTATGCTTTCATGGATTATAATATTTATTTCATATGATTCATGTCTTATTAAATTCTACTATTTTTACATGATTTATGTTAGGATCTTTGATATGCAGGGTATGATATCATATTTAGGAGATTGCATTCTCATACCCTTTTACTCATGTTTATTCTTACATGTGTCCCTTTGTTTACCTTTACTGAGAATTTGAGCTGACAAATTTTTTTCCTTTCCCAATGGTTATGATGATATGTACTATGTTTGATATTTATTAGAAGGGTTCTAGTCAAGATGAACCTAGTAGGAGATGGTGTTTCTAAATTATGTACCAGTGTTTATGTTTCCCGGTTTCCAAAGGCACTATACTGACTATGTTCTTTGAGCTTCTGTTTAGATAATGTTTAAGTATTCCAAAAAAGTTTGGTAATGTATATGTTTATAAATAGAGATTCACTACAACTTATTTATTTGGATGTGGTGAATATGATGTGCCCATCCACTTAAGTAAATGAATGGTGATGTCTTCATCCATCCGGTCTGTCTATAGACAAATAATTGAAAATTTGCGATTAGGTTTTATGATATTTCCATACTTCCTCTCTCATGGTCTATCGATGACTTGGAGAAAATGATAATATTATTATTCATGCATTTATATGATACAATTTCTATATATATAAATAGAGATACCTATGTTTGATAGATATAATTCTAGATCATTTTATACATTGAGTGGCATGGATTCTTTACTAGGGGGTATTATTTTCTTTTATTTAGGTACTCAAAAATTATTTATAGTTTTCAACACTATAATGACCCATAGGTTCACACTTTGGGGGTCATGTGAATATGGGTTGTGCATTATAAAACTCATAAATATAATCTAAAATTGCTTTTGAGTTTATTTAAAATGAGTATTAGACAGATATTCACAAGGTATTACACATTTTTTGATATAAGGTAATATTGAATATTTCTTTCCATTTTTTTGGACGTTATAAAATAGGAGTTTTTGGTATGGTTTTGAATGTTATAATAAATGATATAATATAAGGAGA
Source organism: Viscum album (assembly GCA_963277665.1). NCBI lineage: Eukaryota > Viridiplantae > Streptophyta > Magnoliopsida > Santalales > Viscaceae > Viscum > Viscum album. The sequence goes on along the minus strand of OY728162.1, from coordinate 119,648,851 downwards.
AATGGTACAAAGACTATGAGGATTTCGTGAACTTGGTATACTGGTGTAAATATGGCTTAAAAACTATATAGCATAATGTATCATTTTAGTACGTCATTTAATATGATAATAATGAACCAAAGGTAAATTATAACTCATTGTTTATATAATTTTATATGATATTGTGATATCATAATAAAACTACATAAAATATTTGTATTATTCCATTTTACTATTTCTTAAGGTTGTGTTGTGTAAAGAATTGTATTTCATGTGTAAGATAAATCAATATGATTGATTAATGTTTGTTGAATGTATAGATTTTACAGTTTAATAATCGTCCATATTTTATATCATCGATTGTAATGTTTCATATAAAGAATCATATATGATAATTTTTTAATTCAATTTTATAATAAATTTATACACGAATGGAGAATGGTTAAAATCTTTTTAATTAAATTAAATTAATCGAACATTTCTTAAAATTTGAGTAAATTTTGTGAAGGTTAATGGAGAATCCTTGGATTATATATTAAATGGTTAAATGGTATGAAAATGTTTTTCAATATTCTTATTAATTATCCCCTCCTGAAAGCACTCCTTTATTTCTTCCTTTGACTCATTAGATTATAATAAATCATGGTGTGAAAGAGAATACCAAATAAATTAAATATGATTAGGTAAATTATTGGAATAAATATACAGTAATAAGTCCTTTGGATAATTCTTATTTATATTCATTTAACATGTGATTTACGATAGGATATTTTACCACTATCGGTGTAAGGTACCCTTATTTTTCATTTTTTATTTTTCCTTGTTTCAATTTCACAATAAGAATGTCATTTGATTTCAGATTTCATATTGTATTATGTAAAATGAATAATTTTTTTACCATTAATAAGAAATAAATCATATAAAATATTGGAAATGATAGAAATAAGACCTTAGTCTACCCCCCCCCCCCACTCAGTGGCATCTATTGAATTAATTTTTCAATGACTAACTCTGCATTACTATTTCTTTAGATGTCTACAAGAACCTTATCATTGATCAAAATTTAATCCTTAAGGATATGGATGATCCTTGGTATGACCTCTACGAGCACCATCTTGAATTGGTAAACTATTTGTTTTAGGATACCATTGTAGTGGATGGGGTCAAGGAAAATAATGTGGTTAATGGGGTAGTTCATCTATCATTATGTTATACTCTTTTCCATGATGGTTACCCTAATAATAAATAAAAAAATAATTATGTACTATAATGAACAAGAATTTTATATAAGAACCTACCTTTTTAAATTATTTTTCATATTATTTAATAAAATTCATTTACTATATAATATGTAACAACCCAAAAAAAAATTGTAGAAAAGGAAATCATGTTTCACAATGAGTATTTTAATATACAATAACCTATAAAGACTAATACATTTCAAATTAAAATTACACATCATGAAATAAAGTTTAATATAATACCAAATAATAGTACTCAGAAAAACATGAAATATTATAATGCATACACTAATGTAAACTCTATAAGAACACATTATCCCATGAAGATCAGTCATTCCAAAAAGACTGTAAAAATATAGATTCATCTAGAATTTGATAGTAATTATTGATGGAAGTGTGGAACCTTTATATGTGATGTAGTGAATGATGAGGAAATAGAATGTTGGAGCATATATAGGGTGTGAAGATAAATATGACCATTGAGACATGGCCATTGTAATGTGACTGACATATAACTATTTGGACATTAATAATACCCAATAGAACACTTAAACCCACTTTTAAATTATTTTCAAATGTATTTTTTAAAATAATTAAATTTTAATCAATATTTATGATTTTATAAAAACTAGAGTTCTTCAAGTTGAATAAATAATTTATTTTCCTTTAATAAATTATTTTATAGAAAATATTTAATCATTATTTAATTAATTACTTCTCATAATTAATAATTTATTTTGATAAAATAAACTTTATATTTTATTCTAATTCATCGAAATTAGGTTATGGTGAAATTTTGATAAATTTCTGTTATACTTTATTTTTTAGTGAATAGTAAAAAAATAATTTTTTTTTCAGTATGTTTTATGACATTATAAATATATAATAATTAATGTAATAGAATCCATGAAAAAATAAGTTATTTTTTAAATATAATTTATTTTGTAATTACAAATTAATTTTAAAAATTAAATTTATTTTTATATCCTATAAATAAAATTCCAAAGTCTATAATATCAATTATTAATTTTCAAACAATATTTTTCTAAGATAAAATTATCTCTTTACTAATGTAACAATAATAATTTCATTCCAGATATCTCAAGGATAATGTAAAAAACTAGTCCTTAAATTTCAAAAAACATTAAGCTAAAACCATGGTAAATCCAATGGTTTTATATTTTCCACAACCAAGATTTTCATGGCCTGTATTTAAAAATTAAAAATCCATTATTTAAATTTTCCTATACATAACCCACCTTTACACCCCATTCCATTCACTCCCATGATCGTTATAATAAAACAATCTCTTTTAGTCTCTTATTAAGTCCTTTGGACAAACATAGATGTTCATCAGGAATGAACCCTCTATGCTTCAAAAGAAATATTAATTTAATGGTTCTCCCCATACTCTTTTCAATTCAATTACTATAGATACCAAATCCTCTTAAAAACTGTTACATCATTTTTAACATAAATTTCTAATAAACACAACCCAAGGATCAAGAGACCTAGTGTATTTGGGAGACTTGGTACAAGAAACATGAAAATGAAACTAAAATAGAACTTATTTATTTGAAAAATTATAATGTGACAATAAATACCTTTAATCCTATTAAAATAATAGGATATCTTCTGGAATATATAAAAAAGGGGTGAGGTTTAAATCCCAATAAAGAAATAAGCATAATTTTGTATCATAACCTGTGGGTAAAATGGAATAACAAGATATCATAAAAGAAAAATCTCATGAATAATCATATGAAATAATGAAATAAAAAAGATTTCATCATAAGATAATTGAATCACAGGAATGTGGAAAAATCATAATACATGACACTATGACCATATGTAAAGGATCACTACTTTGTTGTCATACTATTGTGGAGAGATTCCAATAATGGATTTGGTTTAATTCATAATCCCATACATAACATACTATGAACTATAAACAGTACTCAATTAATCAGAGCTCTATATAGACACACCCATCATAATATAAAAATAAATATTTGATCCACATAACGGAATCAGAAATAATGTATAAGCATAAGAAATACCCATTGAAGGTAATCAATTATATAATCGTGCATTAGATAATAATCAATAGATATTACATAAATATTCCAAATTGATGAAGTAAATACATACATTAGAAATCCATATTTTAATCAATATTAATATGTCTCAAATAAAGAGTTAATTCTACTAAAAATCATGAGAAATTTTAGATAACTGGGTATAGAAATGAACTTTCTAGATGATCTTTTAAGGAATGGGAAAAAGAATTTTTATGAAAGAAATACTATATGTTTATTTTGAAAATTGGAGGTAAAAATGAATGTTTATCCCTAAATATTTGTTATTTTATCAAAAAATGAATTGTAAAAAGAATTTAAAAGGTTATTTCACGAAAGGATTAAGGGATATAAAATTTCCCCTCAATCAGGTTGGATTTTATTGAAATAAATGGGAAATGAAATTAAATCATGTTTAAATCCAAAAAATAAAGGGATAATATGATAGTTATATATTTAAGAGATATATATATAGTGAATTTAAAATAATTATATGATTTTAGATAGAAATATACAGTGATGTAGAGAGAAAAACGCATAACCTAAAGAAAAGAGGGTGGTTTGAAAAGTTTTCTTTCCATAGGTCCATATTCTCTTTTCACATTCAGTTAACATATTGAATAATAAAATAAGATTTATTAAAAATTGGCTGATAACCTTATTAAAAAATACTTTATTTATTATTATTCTCTTATCCTATTATAGTATTATTTAATATATATTTTTTGTCGATATTTATAATCTCAAGGTCGTTTGTTTCATGGTTCCATGATTGAAACACTTGTGTAAAAATACGTATTCTCTTTAGGAAATGATTCCCTAAATAATGAAGTTTAATAAAATTACATTCTTGTTATTTCAGGAGTTTTAAATTGTTTTAAATTTTAAATAGTTCATATATAAATGGATTGTACAGTACAAATATTATCAATTTATGATTAATTAACATAGGTGGGGTTTTCAAACATAGTAAACATACTGGGTCCTAATTAAATTTATAATTATTAACCCGTTGTAGAATATGAAAAAATAACCTTTTAATTTTTATGTAGTTTTTAAGGATAAATATTATTTATGACCATCCATGAAGGTGGCGGTGCAAAACGAAGTATGTTGTTCATGGAGGTGGTGAATGACAAAAATATAAACAATTACATTCATTTTAGAATGAAATTAAAAGATAATGTATAATTGATATCCCATTAACCCAAAAAAAATTACATTAAATTTAATATAATAAATTAATTATGTTATGTTGGATAAAATAAGCGAGTTGGAGTTAAAATATTAGAAGATTAAAGGATAGTTTGGTTCAGAACATTACCTCTTTGGATGAAATATCTTAGACGACACCTTAAAGGACCTTTGTAAGGTATTTTTATTAGATTAGAAGAACTAGGATTCTAGGGATATTATTTTAAAGATAATATAGTTGAACTTTTACATGATCCAAGACATAAAAGGTGGGAAGGGAAGGAGTGCTGAGGTCAGGTATTTATAAAGGGATGAGAGACTTGTTTAATAATATAATATTTTTTTATTTTATTATATTAATTAAAACCTACCAATGATGATTATTATGTATACTAGATAAATAAATTAGTTCAATTTATTTAAAACTATTGTTTTCTTACATCATCAATGACCCAGTTATTCCTGTAATTAATGTAGAATGTTCAATACAAAAATGTTTTCAAATTTCACTATTCATAGAAATTACACTATTTTCGAAAAATACCAAAACATCAACCGAACCAATTTTATTATTAGTTTACAAAGATGAATCCATTTTATGAAATAAATATTATACATATAAGAAAATTAATTTTAAAAAAAATATGTATTTTTTTGAAAAAAAACAATTTTAATATTAAGATCAATTTCATAACCCTTTAAAAAATACCAAAAATTCTCCTAAAAATATATTTTCCTTATTTTAAAAAATAATATTATTTTTTAATCCTATTTTATTATAATAATATTTTTTTTATATTTTTTTATTTTTTATAAAAATATAAATAAAAGAGTTTGTTTAAAAAAACAAAACACTTATTCTATCATTTTTAAAAGAATTATTTATTTATATAATGATATAAATTTTCTATATTTTCCTATTATAAGATAAAAAATATGTTATTTTACAATTACATTGCAAATTTTACTATTTTAAGGGTCTAGTTACCATTTATAATGGTCACATTAAAATTCTAATGATCTAATTTGTAACAGTTATATGTGATTACAACCATTCATAAATATATAATATTTCATTCATTCTCTATTCACTTCTATTTTCTATCATGGTGATATATCTTTTCATTTAAAAAATAAATATTGCGTTACTAATATTTTTTTCATTTATAAAATATTCTTCTTGGGTGAAGATGTTATAGGGGATCAAGCATATCTAAATTTTCTTATTATTATTGTCATATTTTTTATTTTATGTCCAATTTTAAAACATTAAAAAATTACAGCTAAATTTATTCTATTATTATAATGGTCAATTTATGATTAAAATTTGTTATTGGTTCTATCATGTGGTGCTTGTGCTTTATATAGTACTATATTAATAAATATGACACATTTATATATTCAAAAGGGAAATTAGATTGAAAAAATTAAAGGTTGTTACATTATTATCTCCTTTTTAATTTTGACCCAAGAAATTTATTACCACCCAATAAAAAGATTACGATGATTTTATTTCACTCCTTCTTCTAGTTACCATAATTCTTCCTCATACTTGTTCCTCTATATCACTTTTACTAGTTGAGGTGTCTTGTTGTATATAACTTTATCTCTATGATCCAATACTTCCATCCAATGATTCTTATAGAAGAGATCATTCTCCAACTATACCACCACATAATTCTATACAAGTGTGGGATTTGGTATATTATTCTTTAATATTGATACATAGACTACATCAGTACTTGAGATAGTGTTAGTGGAAGTGAAAATCGATAGTCCACATATCTGATGTGATCCAGAATCTCAAAGGGGCTAACATACCTTGGAAACAACTTTACCTTTTACCAAAACCATATGATTTTATTCTATTTATATATGTGGAGGAAAAATTTATCACTAACCTCAAACTCAAGGTCTTTACAATGTTAATCTACATATCTATTTTTTTGACTTTGAGATATACAAATGTTCTTCTAAATGGTGTTGACCATTTCTACTATTTCGTGGACCATTTTCGGTCCCAACAGCTTGAATTCACCAACGTCATCCAAAAAAATAGGCTTTTTAAGACCATCAATAATTTTACCAACTGGTACTCAAGTTTCTAGATAGTCCAATGAGATTGGAAATCAGGTTTGGGGTGATTAGTCATAGTAAAGTTCAAATCACTATTTAAAGAATGTTGTAGAATTTTCCAGAACATAGAGGTAAACCATGGATAACAAAAAATAATAATTGATAGTGGTGTTAGATACATCTTAACCACTTCACTGATGTATATCCTAGTATATTGATCAAGTGATAAGTCCTCTAAAATTTTAATAAAGTGAGAATTATTTTTACGGGGATCCACTACAACCCATATGAAATTATTTCTCTTATATGTATTTAGAATACCTATTAAAAATTACATGGTTATGTTTCTCCTTTTCTGTGTAGGTATTGGTAATTTATTTTTCTTCCCCTTATACATTTTCCCATTTTTACTTCACTTTCTAACATAGTAGACACTTTTATGTATATTATATTATCTCATTATTCATATTTTCTCACCAATAGTTCTCATAGATATCAGGATACATCTTTATGTACCAAGGGTCGATGGAGGAAACTGAGTTATGTGAAACATTTAATAATTCCATCTTCATCTTGGTATTTTTTAGAACACATATTCATGCCCCAAATATTTCAACTACTATTTCATAAATCATTAGCTCTAAGGATTTCCCATTTAACATAACATCCACCTTCTTCAATATTTCCATATAAACCCTTTGAGGATCCATTATCTTCTCTAGAATGGATTGTTGATCAATAATTTGAGATTGATAGGATTTATTTCTTTCCTTTATAACTTCTAGGAAAATTCTTCTCATGTATAAGATGATTGGATCCTTATTAATTATAATCATTATCATGGTTGGATAATGCTTTCTACTAATAGAATATTACACATTATTTAACGTCTCAAGTGGTTAATGAATTGAGAATTCATAGTCATTGATTAGATCTAACCATATTTTTTGGAGTATATTATGCCATTTTTATGTGAAGATATTTTTGAGGTTCTTACTATCCACATATATTTCAAACTTCTCCCCTAGATGTTACGATTATTAATATTCAATTTGAGCATCACTTCAAAAAAATCTTGATCATGTGCTGGATAATTAAACTATTTAAATTTCAACTAAATTGAAGAATAAGATATCACATTTTTAAGTTCTATTTACTATGGAAGCATTGGATGGGCAGTGCCCAACTTTTACTTTTCCTATCTTCAATAAATAATCAAGGATCTATGAAATGACGAACGTCATGATACACTGAATTAAATAAAAGAAATATGGAAAAAAAGTTGAAAACCAAGCACCAAGAGAGAGGATCAACATATATTGTATAAATTTAATTTAACTAAATAATAATTTCTTCTATGGACTATTATTTCTTCGTTGATGTTTCTGGACAAAGATCTGTAGAGCACCATTGTTTTGTTGTAGAAATTAATGGTATATCTCTTATAGTGGTGATCTACATGTGTTCCAAGAATCACTGGATGTCGCCGAATGAGTCTCCATGTGATAACATGGAAGATCCTTATGGTTGTTTCGTCCGCCTTCGATCACATTGATAACTGATTCCAAAGCGTTCTCCATGATCCTATGGATGAGGATCACTCTTGTTCTTGAGATAATTCTTAGATAAAGAATAACTCTCTAGATTTGAGAGGTTTTCTCCAAATGTTGTTCATAACTAAATTGGAATCTCTTGGCATCCCCTTGGCTAATGAGATAATAATATGACCATGAATTTATTTCACTAGGATAATAATAAAATAATTTACACAAGTACCTCTTTTTATTTTATTAATCATATAGAAACCCTCATGTCAAATAATAACAACAATATTATTATTTACGAAAATATGCTTAAATTTCAATTTATAATTAAATTATATTTAATAAAATAATATTTAGTATTATTATTTCTAACTAGACTCTTAAACTTGGTCTTCCAATCTTTCCTCCATATTTATCTTAACTTGAATAATCACTATTTATTTGTTAAATAAATATCATTGCATTATTCACCGATAAAAAATAAATATCATATTCACAAAAATAGAAAATATTTATTTATTAATAATTCCACCCACAACATATTCTCTCGAATAAATAGTGATAGAAAAAATGAAATTAGGAATATATGAATAATTATTAAACTAATACTAAGAATAATATTTATTCAACTTGTTAAATAGTAAATTATTTAACTTAGAATCAAGATATAGTTAGTGGTGACCCCCTAGGCCTCTTTATTTGTGTAATTAGATGAACCTGCCTAAAGTCCAAGGTTAGCATCTAGAAACAGGACAAGGAACCCATATATAAGTAAGTTAATGCCTCATTGACATTCCACTTCATATGAACACTTATCGTGTAATATACTCTATTTATCACAATATCTCCAATCGAGCTGGTTTCATGCTAGTTCCATCAACCTATATGCTCGATATCTCCTTTTTGACATTCTAGATATAGAACATGCCTATTGAAAAAGATGGAAGTTGATTTATTTTGGCAATATCATTTCCATCAAATGTCATAAGATATTAACATAGATTAGTGAACAGAAGGGATAAATCCTTTCTAACATTATTCATTAATTCAATATTACTCATGATGCACCCAATTTATCCTACCTTAGCGTTAAAATATTTCATCATTGTTTTAGTCAATAAATTAAATTACACGACTCATAATATGAATTAATTATAATAATAAAGTCTAAGAACCAATACACATGTCTGAAAATAAGAACATCCAATGAAACTTATAAATATGGATTACTAACTATCAGTTCTCGTTCTCATAAGATCTTACTGGATATCACCAAGTTTGAACATCATGAGTAGGTGCCTAAAAGTCTTATGAGTCTCTAAACCTGATAGCATGTATCATTTGTGTCCCTCAAATGATTTCGTCTACCCAAGGAACATATAACTATGAATAGTGTCATAGCACATTCGGTTTCCTAGCATAATGTGGTACTACTATGTCCTTCTAGTGTGACAACTACTCTTGGGACATGATCACATACAATGTCATGTATAATAACAATCATTATGGGATAAGGAATTTATTAATATTCACAAACCATGAATATAAGTTATCATAACGTACAAATAAGTTTTTTCTAGGGAACCAACTCCAATATACTTCCACTTGGACTAAAGCCAGCTGCTAACAACCTTTCGTCCACAAACTTTCACATGATACTCATGCTTCTGATAAGATTGGACATTAGTCATGTGGTCTATCACATTATCTTTTTGGGGTAATTCTCTCACTAAAAATTTACCCCTCTGATGAAAATTCCTCAACAGGTGATACTTTCAGAGTATGTTCTTTTTCTATTGATGTAAACCTGGATCCTATAAAAGATCCACCATTGTAATATTATGACAATACAATTTGATATGGGATTTTATTCTAAGAATCACATCAAGTTCGTAGACAATTTTATGAATCCAAAAACAATATTTAACTACATCAAAAGAATATATATACATAGAATCTGTCAAATAATCAAGGGAAATAGGCCACTTTGAACTCTTCCAGATCACAGCTCCTACAATGAGATAGAAAAAATATCATGATTTCAAAATCAGATCATTCTAATATTTATGTAAATTGGCATCGACATGCCCTCTGATGACAAGCTCCTTATCTCCTCCATACACCCATAACATATCCATAGATCTTTCCGAATACTTAAGGAAATCCTTAACAGTAGTCTAATTTAGTTCTCCTAGATCTACATGATATCTACCTTCCCTGACCAATGTATATGAAACATCAATTCTAGTACATAACGTGTCATACATGATTTATCCTATCACCAAGTCATTGGGATCTTACTCATTCTATCTTTCTCTTGCTGTGTCAAGGGAGACATTTTCTTAGAACAATGTAATCCATGTGACAATGGAACCAATTCCCTCATGGATTGTTCCATAATAAATATATTTTGTATCTGGTCAATATATGTCATTTGACTTAGTCTAAACACCCTCTTGGATCTATCAAGAATGATCATGATCCTTAGAATGCATTATGATTTTCCGAGTCTTTCCTAGAGAATAACTTGTTCAACCATTCCATAACTGACTATAAGACTATTATGTCATTTCCAATAAGTAAAATGTCATCAACATATAATACTAGGATAGAAATTCATTCCCACAAATCCTTTTGTAAACATAGAGCTCAAATTCATTTTTAATGAATCCAAATTCTATTATGGATTCATTGAATAAAATGTTCAACGACATGGATGATTGCTTCAATCCAAAAATGGATCTCCATAACTTGAAACCCCTTTTTTCATCACTTGGTGTTCCTAACCCTTCTAGTTGTGTTATATACACATATTCTAGAAGGTTCCTATCAAGGAATGCAGTTTTTACATCCATCTTCCTAATCTCATTATCATGGTAAACTGTTATGGAATGTTTGCTTTTGATGGTTTTAAAAATGGAAAATGGAAAAAAACTTTCATCATAGTAAATTCATTAAATATCTTTGAAACATTTATCTACTTTCCTTGATTTATAATTATTAACTTTACCTTCCATTCCATGTTTCCTCTTTAATAACAATTGAAATATAATATTCTTTACATCAACGGGTGTGTTAAATAGAACCAAAAAATGGTTTTGATATATGGAATCTATCTTAGAATTCATATATTCTAGCCATCTTGAAGATTATGAGCTATCTAATGCATCCTTGAATGATATAGGTTCATCATTGTCCAACAATAATGAGTCACCATCCTCGGTGACTAGAAAACCATATCCCTCTTGTTCCCTTACCCCCTTACACTTCTATACAACAATTGTATTTCAGAAACCACTACTTCCATGAGGACCTATGGAACATGTTCCTATATCTAATCATGTGCATCTTGAGCATCAACTTTATCAAATTAAATCTTTCTCCAACTATCCCTTTTAAGGATGTGATCCCTCTCAAAAAAGATGGCTTGTCTATCGAAAATAACTTTCTTATCGAAGGGGTTGTATAAGTAATATCCATTTTTTTATTAGGATACCCCTATAAAGATACACATCATTCCCTTGGGTGATTTTTTGTTCCCTAATAGAGCCTTAACAAATGCTTCACATCCCCATACAAGTGTATACGTCAAAATAGGTTTCTTTCTACTCTATATCTTGAAGGTAATTTAGTTTTCCTCTTTTGTTGGTACACGGTTAATGTTTATGCTACAGTTTGTAATGAATAACCCCAAAAGGATAAAGAAATATATGCATGAATCATCATCAACCAAGCCATGTCCATCAAGGTGTGATTCATCCATTCACTAGCACCATTCTACTATGGTGTATAAGGTGGAGTGATTTGGGATAGAATCAAAAACTCCCATATAATGTCATTGAACTCTTGGTTAAGATATTCCATACCTCGATCTGATTAAATCATCTTTATTTTCTTACCAAGGTGACACTTTACATCATTAGTTAATTCCTAGAATTTCTCAAAGGACTCTAACTTATACCTCATTACGTATTAATATCTATATCAACTGAATTAATCAGTAAAATTTATCAAGTAATAATACCCACCTTTACATTCAACTATAAATGTTCAATAAAAATTAGTGTGTACCATTCCTTGAATCTCTATGTCCCTTTCACCCTGTCCACTAAATGGGGGTATGGAAATTTTTCCTTATAAACAATCATGATATTTATCAAGTGGTTTTAGCTTATAAAATCGTAAATAACCATCTTGAGAGAAGGTTTTAAAATGCTTCTTATTTACATGACCGATACGGTGATGCCACAACTGGGTATTATATGATTTGTGTGAGCAGGAATCATTATCAATTTCCAACACCTTTTATTCATAATTTAATATATACAGACCACTATTTAAATGTTTCATACTATAACATATGTTTTCCTTATAAAAGAATCAAATTTTATTTCTAAACATGAAAATATACCCATCTATATATAAACATGATACATAAATTATGTTTTTGGTAATGTTAGTACATAATAAAAATCATGTAAATCCAAATTCATTATTGTTGGAAATGAAAGGTGGTAGTCACTAATAGAAAGATAATTCATCCCCACACCATTTTCATGTCTTATATCCACCACCCCTTTAGAGGAATTCCAAAATTTACTTGGTTATGGAATTTTGATACAGATGTGTGAACCTCAAGTTATATCTAACACCCAATGTATATATATATATATATGGAAATATTTCACTCAATAATTAATGTAGATTTGGATTTCGCTTACCTCTGGTTTAGTTCCTCTTCTAGTGTCCTGCCTTTCCACATGAAAAACATACTGCCTCTTTTTCCTTATCGTACCTTTGGATCATCATCTTCTTGGTCAGACAGTGCTCGGGGGATTTAGACAATTTATTAGAATAAATACCCTTTTCTTAGTCCTTCTTCTTTTTGTTCACCATAATTACATTTGGTTTCTCATGCCCCATGTCCAAATCCACTTGAAGAATCAAGGTCAGAAGCTATGATCGATTCTTCTCATTATTTCTCATATTATAATTCACAATAAAACTAGATATGTTATTGGGAAGTGATTAATGTATGATATCTATACACAGATCATCTGGGAATTTAATCCCTAAGAATTATAGATGCCCAATGTAGTCGATAAAGTAGAATACATGAGTCCCAGCTGTCATAGAATCTCTAAGAATATTCATGAACAAAGATTTGGAGATATCATACCTCTCTTTTCTCTTCTTCTCTTGATAAAGATCAAAAAGGTGAGTCATCATGATATAAAAATCCATTTCCTCATATTGGTTCAAGAGATTATTGGACATGGATGATAGCATGAATCACTAAACATTTGTAGCATCTTTAAAATCGTTCTTGTATTGAGAGAACTCTTCATCACTCGCCTAATTACCAAGAACAACTATTAAAGGTTCTTCATTCACACAAAGTCTCCTTTCACGGTGTAGGATGACCCGTCAGTGCCTTTTTCACTCTTATAAATTATTGATAGTAAGAAGGTTTTACTTCTCATGTATGGATAATAAAAATACGTGTGATGTATTTTTTATTTTCATTTCTACAAATATTATGAGCATAGATTTAGTACTTTATCTAATAAAATTTAGACAAATAAAATAATATTATATTTATTAGTATCACATTATTTTATCAAAACCCCATATCCCTCACCATTGGATTCAGAATATCTAATTTATTGGATATTGTAGTGTAAATTATCTATATTCTATTCTCATTACTACAATATTGGCTGGTCAAGAAAGAAAAATGGTTTTAGGTAGGCTTTGGAAATTCCAACTACATTAACTCACAATCACTTTATCCATTAGGTGGAATCCACAATCATGAAATCATTAATTTATATTTTCTCAAACTTTTCCTCTCAGTTACACCATATCCTTTTTTGGAATACAACCCTTGATTCCAACAAAGTTAACGCAACACAAAACCTAAAATTTGAATTCCCAGATAATTGAAAGCACCCCAAAATTAGCTTGTTAAGCATATTGAGCCATGGTTTGATTCTAACCCATGTAATGTAAGGCTACACTGAATTAATATTTTATTGAGGGATTACATCCATCAAGCATAAATTTATAATTTTTGTCTTTTCAAATGATATTCAACATTAAGCGGGATCACATTAGTGATTAACCATGTCATAGATAATTTTACACATAATCTATTTTATTTTACTCCCATTTTTCATTCTTATTAAATAATTAATTATGTGATCGTGAAAAAACATCCATAATGAATAACAACACAATTGGTAGAAGTTATATAAAGGATATGATCATGAGAATGTTCTAATGGTTATTTTATCTAGAAGTTGATAAACTAACAAGTAACATAGGGGAGAAAAATCTTAAACTCATCTAATGTTTGGTTTTATAGATTTCCACCTATCAACCTCTGTATCTCCATGGATTAGTTTCCCGCTGGCTCTGAACCTGAACCACCTCCACTATCAGGGGAGCTTCATCCATTACATATTATTTTACTCACATGCAGGTGAGGGGTAAAGGGGGGGTTTTCATAAAAGAAACCCTAGGAATGAAGGTCATACATATTAATAAGAAGAGAAGGCATGTAGGCCTAAAATATAATTTTTTAATAAATTAATAGGAAACCAATCAAATAAATATGTCTGTTCTAGCTCATGATCATCCATATGAATGCAAAAAATATTCATTTAATAAAACTAGAATTCAATTATTTAATAATTATTGTTTAATATAAATCACACTCTGAATGATTAATTATTATCATTAATTAGTAAATCTTTTTATCTTAATCATTTTATGAATTTCCTTGAGATTCTCATCCATTATAATTTTAAACAAGTTTAATAAATTCATTAAAAACTAAACTTTTAAATTATCATACCTCGGAGGTAACAAGGTGAATACCCAATTTAATATACCCAAAATATATTATACCCTTATGTTTTTTTACTCTTGTGACATATAGAATACATCATTTAACACATTCTATTACAATGTGTACTTCACAGATGATTACAGGAATCTCATGATTTTTTCAGTCATGTGTTATGATTCAATGAACATAGAGTAAAATCTTCTAATAAGACTTATACATGATATGGAGATCTGAACATTATGTAGATATTAATTTTTTAATTCTACTTAATTTGGTAAAAGTACACATAGTGTAGATCTGATTTACATGGTGTTTCCTATCTTCATAGTTTATCTGATGTACATGCATTGGGACTTGCCGTGTCAGGAATACTTTGGAAGTACTAGAGTGCACGGTGTGTCAAGTGGGCCAAATTCCATGTTTACTCCACGTTACATGGTCACCAGTCATCTAATATGTGTATGGGATTCATTTCCCAACCATGATCTGAAAGGGACTACATGCCAAGTCTAGTGGTCCACACTGTGTGTAGTCTAGCTGAACATGCACTAGTCTTTCCCAGTAAAAACGTGGTGTAATAATTAACTACACCATTTGTATTTAAATCACAAAGGTAGATAAGTTGGAAAATTAACTCCTAGTGTATTCATCACAACTACATGGTGAGAAACTCCAGTTACACATTGTGTACTACTATGTTTTCCTTGAAGAATCCTTGGCACCTCCGAATGATTTCCTGAATTTTATTTTAATCATAAAATTGATTATTTCTCTTGGATTTTTAAGAAACAGTGGAGGAGTAGACATATCTCATAATTCAGACTAAATGAATGATTAAAAATGTATTTAAAACACTGAATTATGAAGTCATAATTCACCAATGAATTTAAATAATGATAAAAAATAATATTCCCTCTATGATACCACTTGTAGGTTCTGGGTGTAGTAGAAGCCTGGGATAGAGGGTGCTCAGCATTTTTATTTTCTATTTTTAATGAATAATCTTGGATCAATGCGATGATAAACATTTTTTCCATAGAATTGAATCAAAGAATATAGACAAATGAGTAGAAAATTTGGAACCAAGAGAGAGGATAAACATATATTATTTAGGATTAATTTAATTAAATAATAATTTTCTCCAAGGATCATTACTTTTTCATTGATGTGCCCAGCCACAGATCTATAGTGCACTATCATTATGTTGCAGAGATCAAGGGTAAATCTCTTCTAGTGGTGATCCACACATGTTCCAGGAATCTCTGTACATCACTGAAGGAGTATACATGTGATAGCATGGAATGTCCTTGTGCTTGTTTCGTCCATATTTTATTTCCTTGAGAATCTATTCCAAAATGCTCTGATTGATCTAGTGGAGGAGGATCACTCTCATTCTTGAGATCCTTCTTGGAGAAGGAAGAATTATCTAGGTCTGAAAGGTTTTCTCCAAATGTTCTGAAAAAATGAATTGGCATTTCTTGGCTTTCCATTGTCTAATGATAGAATAATATGACTGAGCATTTATTTCACTAGGGTAATAATAAAATAATTTTCACAAGTTCCTTAAATTATTTTACTAATCCCATTGAAACCCTAATGTCAAATAATAATAACAATATTCTTATTTATTAACAAGCACTTAACTCAAGAGTTATAATTAAATATTATTTAATGAAATAATATTCAATATTATTATTTCCCACCAGACCCTTAAACTCAGTTTACCAATCCTCTTCAATATTTATCATGCATTGAATAATTACTATTTATTTATTAAATAAATATCACTGTATTATTCTTTGATAAATAAATGAATATTATATTCAGATAAATAGAAAATAAATATTTAATAGTTATTCCACCCATGATATATTCTCTTAAATAACTACTGAGAAAATAATATGATCAAGAATATAGGAATAATTATTAAACCATGACTTGGAATAATTTTTATTCAACTTTTTAAATAATAAATTATTTAACTAAGATTCTGGATACACTTAGTGTGTGACCCCTAGGTCTATTTATCATTAGAATTAGCAGAACCTACCCAATGCACATGCTTAGTGTCTAGAAACATGGAAAGACACCCATAGAGAAATAAGTTAATGTCAAAATAACATGCCACCTCATACGAACACATACCATATAATATAACCCCTTTATTGAAATATCTCTAATTGAGCAAGTTGCATGCTAGTGTCATCAATCTATATGCTCGATATCTCTATCTTTGAAATTATAGAAATAGAACTTGGCTATATA
Organism: Viscum album; assembly: GCA_963277665.1. Taxonomy (NCBI): domain Eukaryota; kingdom Viridiplantae; phylum Streptophyta; class Magnoliopsida; order Santalales; family Viscaceae; genus Viscum; species Viscum album. Next base: position 119,631,621 of record OY728162.1, on the reverse strand, counting down.
ACACCATGTCCATGGATTTATTTAGGCAACATCATTTCCCATGAAGGGCCTAACATATTAACTTCTATTAGTGAACAGAATGGATAAATCATTTCTCACATTATGTTTTAATGCAATATTACTTGGGAAACACCCAACATATACTACCTCACCATTAACATCTCTCATCATAGTTTTCATAAATACATCAAAGTAAAAAACTCATAATATCCAATAATAATGATTTTATTGTCCAAGGACCAATTCACATGTTTGGAGATAGTAAAATCTAATGAAATATATAATTTTGGTTTCATACTATTGGGTTTGTTCTCATAATATCCTATTGGATATCACTAAGGAAGTACACTATGAGATGGTGCCTCAAGGTCCTAGGAGTCTTGACCCCTGATATCCTATATCATTTGTTTCCCTCAAATGATTTCATTTGGCCATATAACATATATCTAATAATAGTTTCATAACACTTCCAGATACTCATCATAATAGGTAATTGCTATGACCTTTTAGTGTGACAACTAATCTTGGGACATTAACACATAAAATTTCATGCAGAAGAACAATCATCATGTGATAAATAATTTATTAATATTCAAAATACATGAATATAAGTTAGGATAAATTACATATCAGTTCATTCTGGGGTAAAAAATCCAATAATATTTTCATTGTTCATCAGTGCATGGCCCACAAACAACATTAAATCATCTTTTTATACCATGAAATGTTCCCTACATGAGAGTGGTATGTGTACTAGTTCATTGGTTACCATCTTTTTCAATAACATAAAGATCTTTTCACATTAATTAATCCAAAAAACATCACTCCCATATAAGTTAGCTTATTCAATGGGTATCAAAAATCTTTCTATGATTCTCACAAATTATTGATACTACTGAGTTATTCATAGTAAACAAAATATCACCATCAAAGATACTGGCCTGAGCCACTCCTCGATCACTTTTTCATAGAAGGTTCCATATATATCCGTTAGATGGTGATAACATACCCCACAAGTGATACTTACTCTATAAAAAAATATTTTACTATAAATTTCATATAACTTTTCCTTTTGAAAAATTATTAGAAAACCATTAAATCATCATCAAGATCATTATAGTGTTTGGAGTATATCTAAATATCATGGAGAAAAACTTCATGAATTTTTTTGAGGTAATATATAGAAAATATATTCATTATTTCCATGAATATGTTTAGATAATTAGTTATTCTAAAAAGAATCACTATGAACTCATAGTATCCTTAAATTGTTCGAAAGGTAGTCTTGGAAATATATTCATTCTTCACCTTAAATTGGAGATATCTTGACCAAAGGTCTACATTAGAGATGTAATTATCCCCACATATCATATCGAATAGGTCATTAATATGTGGTAGTGGATACATATTCTTTATCTTATTTTTTGAGTTTATGATAATAAATGTAGGGTTTCATTGACATATTCTTCTTCTTGACGAAGTGGTACATCACACCCTAAGTTGAAACATCTTGCAATATAAAACCCTTGTCTAGATTTTCTTATATATTCTTATTTAGTTCTTCCATCATAATAATTTATTTTTTTAGAAAGTATTGTAAGTGAAAAGAGACTGAGGAATAAGATAAATTAAGAAACAAACCGCTTTTTTAGGCATAAGACCAGATAACTCTTCAAGGAATACATCTGTAAAATCACTTATAATGGGAATTTATTCCAACATGATTCTCTATAGTGTATTGATAATTTTAGCTAGATATTATTTCTTATAAGGAAGTAATATACCCTCTTTATAATATTATTTAAAAGGAGATAAATCTTCCTCGTTACACTTATACTGAATCAAGGAATGAGTCATGATATAGAGATCGATATCCCTATATCATCATTTAATAATGGTTTATATAAGTACAACCTATACATCTCTAATATACAATCCTATTCAAATAAAGTAAGTATAAAATGATTTTATTGGAGGTTCATTATAGACACAATAATTTAGAATGAGTTATATACTATGGATGAAATAATCACCTAATTTAATGTTCTAACTTATTACTCAACAACTTTGTTTTGAGGTTTTTTTGAATATTTCCCATTAAACATTCATGATTAAATTTTTTTTGTTGAACTAGAATCATATAGGGAATTTTATGTTCATTAATGGAACATCATTTCACATTTAAATATTTTATTATAGTTATAGTCATTTACTATATCCAAAACAAAATTATAGATGACAATACTTAAACTAATAAGAATATAAAAAATAATTCTATGAACTTAGATGTAATAACATAAATTAACATTTATATCCTATCCTATGACTCTAATGGATTATATCTAGATTATCCATGGTAATTATTCATGTTAGTTATTCTAAAATAACAATCTATTCAAGTAATTTATAATGGATTGTAATTATATTGTGAATTTACAATATCATATCCCGTAGGAGTGTCAAATGAGGTGTGAAACGAGGACCATTTTTATTAATCAGGTATATATTGAGTTAACACCGAATGATACATTTTGGGGTTATTACCCTTAGGTACATATTTTCTCGTTTCAAACCCACCTATATTGTCCAAAAAAATATTTCATTTCCATAAAACTAATCAGTCTATACTTCACCAAAAACTTATAATTTTTTCATATAGTTATACTAATCAGTATGATTTCTACAAATGTATTTATTTCTGAATCCCCAAAAATAACTAGTCCTTGACTTTGATTCCAACTATAGTGACCCAAGCTTCTTACACATATTATTACATACCATTTAAAAGAAAAATCCATTAAACACAACCCAAATATTGAGAGGCCTAGTGTTTTTGGGAGTTTAGGTATGTAAAAAAATTCATAAGAAAATAAAATAATATTTATTTATTTTAAACTTCATTATTTTATCTTAAATCTCATTGACTTTCTAATAATTTATTTGATATCCTATAGAATAAATAAACAAAATTTTTGTGATTTAAATCCCACTAAGGGAATACATATGAAAAAAATCATAACATGTGAGTTAAATAGCATAACATGATATCCTAAAACAAACTTCTATTGAATATTCATATATAAGAATGAAATAAATATTATTGTTTCATAATATCATGGAATCGTAGTAATGGGGAAACATTATAACACATGACATGATAAGAATAAGTTATGGATCAATACTAAGATATCATAATATGGTGTATAGAGTCCTATAATGGATTATTTTTTCACCATAATCTCATAATATCATCCCATGATCTATAAACATAACCCAATTTATTAGAGCATTATCTAGTCATCCCCATTATAATATGTACATGCATATGTGTTCTACAAAAGGGAATCAAAAATATTTCATCAAAATAAGAAATTCCTATGGAATGTAATGGGTTACGTAATATTTCATCAAGGAATAACAAAAGGATATTTCATAAATATTCTAAATAGAAGAATGAAATATATATTATGGACATTTATATTTGAATAAATAATCGTAGGTCTCAAATATGGTGGTCATTTGATGAAACATTCCAGATAAGGGGCAGAGAATTGGGTACAGAAATGAAACATAAAAAATATGTTTTAGGGAATGGGTAGAAGATATTTAATAAATGTAATAATATGTAATTATCATTGAAAATCATAGGTAAAACCTAATGGTTATCACTAAAATATTTCTTATTTTATGAAATAAATAATGGGAAAAGTATATAAAATATTTTTACTAATATAAAAAATATTTCCATTATTTTTAATTTTAATTTCAGTGATATAATACCTTCCTATTTAATAATTTGATATGGTTTACATAATTTTTTTATTTTGGGTGAATTTTATGCTAAAATGTTAAAACTTTTTAATTATGGAATTTTAATAGTTTTAGGACACTTTGGTATTTTGAGCATAAATTTTTCAATATTTATTAAAATGGAGTGATTCATCTTTAGTAGGATTAGTTTTTTCATGTAATAAAACTTGTTCTGCTAAACCCCAATCTCATTCAAACTTCCATGAGACCAAACAAATCAATCAAGTTGAAAACACTTTTTGGCTGATAGAATTGACCAATCCTCATTAAATGAGGAATATCTCGATATAAAGAACTCCAAATCAGTTGATTCAATTTGAACCTAAAATATTAATAGATATATAATTCTCATATAAAATGTAATTGATAATTTTTTTCTTTATGTTTTACATTGAATGCACCAAATTATAGGAATAAGAATGGTTTATTCTGGTAGATATAGTGTTCCTGATTAATTTGGCCATAAAATTTTACAAACATGTCTAATGGAATTTAATTTTTATTTTTATGTAGGAATATCGATTTAAAAAAACATTTAAGAAGTAACATTGTTGTTTTTGGATGTATGCTAAGAAGAAATAGTGAAACATCTACATGAAGGATCCAAGAGGAGAAATTTTATGCTATTCCCTTTATCTATTTTGTTATTCTTACATTGGTAATGGATTACACTTCCACATTATTCATGGTCACTTGTCACATAACGTGGTAAATTTATGATCGATTGGGTAACTAGAGGTTTTTTTATTGATTGAGTTATTTCACTTCATAGAATACAAATCTTTTCTCTCTTATGGGAAGCAGATTTCTATTTCTATTAACAATTTTTTTATCATGCATGATCATCTTTGTTTTTATATTTTGTTATTAATATTTTATTATTAAAATATCATTATCTCCGTCAAATAGTTTTTGATTTATATATGACGGAATAGATCAAGGCTTAGTGGTCAAGTACTCATCAATCATCTGTATGTGTGGGAGGTGTAGTGGAAATTCTTGATTTCTAGGGATAAACAAGATCTGATTGGGAATTTCCAATGTTAACTGAGGGTAATAAAAAAAATATCTCACAAATTTGATGAAGGGTAGAATTTTATGAGATTTTTGAAAGGTTTATTCTCACCATCACCATTTTAAAAAATGAGTGAGAGGAATCGATTTTTGAAAATCACATTAATTAACATAGCATAAGAGGATTGGAAAAATTGGAATTAGGATAAAAATAAATTTTGAGTACCAAAATAGTCTTAATAACCCTTCTCATATCACAATTTTCAATATCATAATTAATTTCTATCTTATGATTATTTTCATTCTTTTTTTCCATAATCTATTAACTTTAAAAACACCCCATTTTCAAGATAATTCAAAGTGACAAACGTGATTGTTGTGAGCAACTCTATGGATACACCCTTAGTTAACCACTATACTATATTTTTATTATAGGAAATAATTTTATTTTTCTCACCACATGATAAAAACATATAAAAACGTGTAAAAATTGATGGGGAGTTAGTTACTATATTCAAATTATAAATATTTGACATTTTTCAAATTTTATAAAAATTTTATAAAAAGTTTAACTTATAGTTTTATGTGGAGGATAATATTTAATTATTTTCAATGGAGATCTAGGGAGATCAAATACAAATAATCAAGAAGGAGGAATTAAAGAAGATAATATAGGAAATTTAAGATTCCCTTTAATACCTTGTGATGGAGGTATTTTAAATAGAATTAATTGAATTCCATGATTACTTCCCGAAATTTTGTAACTAAATTTTCAAGGTACAAATAAAGTCTTTGTTATTTCCCACCAATACTTTCGAATAGATTCCACAGGTTAAAAAACATGTAAAAGTTGATTATAATATCATTAAATATAAATTGTAATAGATTAAAGAGATTTTACAAGATATGAATAGCTAAATGAAACAAATTTCTCATGAGTATCAAGAGAATCCTGACCATGAGACGATGGTGGAAGAGGGTTTCCTACTCATATTTAACATTAGAAATTTTGAAGAGGAAAATGAGACTATACTTGAATATACCTTAATCCCTACTCAACTGTTGATGGAGGAGATTGATGGAGAAGATTTACATTATGAAATATGTCTGCGATATTAATAAGATTTGAATAACTTCTAGGATAAATATGAGGTGCAATATGGTCTCCATGTTCTTGAAAAGGTAGGAGAGTCAAAACCTTTGTATATTTCCCTTACATTGTAAGATTAAAGAAACACTCAAGTTGTAGAAGATTATATGAATATATAGGATCCTAGCTTCTTACCTCTATCAATTCAAATTCAACTCCAAGAGGCACTTTCCACTGAATAGGTAATGGTATCTATACATACATAGGGAGATGATCTTTTTTAAAATCACAGTCTTCTATTTTATTGAAACTAAATTGTGTATGAGATCTAGTAATTTTAAATTTATAGATTCATCCAATACATGGATTTTTTGGGGAATGAGGAAGAAAATAATGATAAACCTACTAAGTAACATATATATCCCACCAAACATGTTGAACAATTATTGGTTGGAGTGCATGAGGATATATATATTTCTTTTCCAATGGAAATAAGGATAGGAGACTCCTACTTTTAAGTAGAAAATTTTGATTTTGATTTTTTAGGTTTTCATGTTTTTCATGTAAAATTACACTCTGAATTTATATTTGATTATTCAATTGATGCAACAAACCATGGTAATTCACTAAAAAATGAACAATAGTTTATTTAAATGAAAACCAAGAAGGAGGAGGAAACATTATTTGTCATAAACCATAATATAATTTATTTCTCATTACAATGGGGTTGGGTTTTCTGTAATATATCCATAGAGTCAAAAACAATTACAAGAAATGAATTAAATATAGAATGAATAATATTTGGTGGTTCATCTCAACGAAAACCCACCTACCATTATATTCGGGATAACCAACTTGAACAACCCATCTTGAGGTAGTCAAAACCCAGGTCCTACATGGGGGATTAGAAAAAGATCTATCCTTATATTCTCAGTTTATTAATATTTTATTTTCATAAAGTAAATTTCTTATGATTTATTTTATTATTTTGGTTATAGGGTTTCATCATGTAGAACATAAGAGCTTAACTCAATGTTGCACTACCATTAAGTCAATTTTCACCTCTCCTTGTCACTTGATTTCTGTGATTCAATTAAAAATCTGATTACATGTTAAATCCAAATGAATTCATTTATAATGGTACATAATTTATGTGTCGATGAGGGAAACTTTTATATTTAGGAATTTTTTTTTACTATTTCCTAATTTTTGTTTGTGTTTTTCAAAGTTCTGTGTGTTTATTTTTCCTATTTTTTTTTTGTTTTTTAAACTTAGGAGCTCAAATAATTTTATTTTACTTTTTTAAACACCATTTAAATGATTTAAACATTTCATACTATGAATGATAACAAAAATTAATACTAAAAATTACTTCGTTTCAAGATTAATTTTATTGGTAATTTTAGGAAATGGCCTCTGATTTTTTAATCCCCAGCCATATCTCAGTATATTTAAAATCAATTTCTAGAGAGTCTTTATAAAACTTTTTTTAGTATTCTTTTACATTCACCTAAGTTATTGAGAGAACCAATCCATTATTTATTTGAAAATAATTTCATCTATTTCTGTTAATACATGATGGTTTAAGGTACTTTTATTTTAAATAATTGAGTAATTTATTTTGATTTAATTCCCATTTTTCAAGAGAATAATTTTTATTTTGGACATAACTATACCTTTAATCATTTTATCCCTTATAGTTCTGGAAATGTGTTTTAGGTTATCAACATTACAAGATAATATTTTTTTTATCCAACCTACTATTGATTTATAATTTTATGGTCTAGTTAAAATTTTGTGCGGTGGGGAATATGTATTTTGTTGTGTTACATCATTTATAAATAGATTAGGTGAAAAATATAATTCTTAAGATATGTTTTTACTGCTGAAAAAGTAATTATATCAAAATTTTCACCCTTATGGAACCTTGGGAAAAAAATCGATTCTTTCTGGAGATTTTAAAAATGAATTAATATTTTCAAAGAATATATTGTGATAAGTATAAATAATAGGAAAATATTTGTAAAATATATGAAACAAATTATTGATCTTAATCTGGATATTATTTTATGCTAAGGGGAGTGATGAGGAGAACATACTTGACTAAAAATTAGAATCATGCAATTTATCTTAAAAAAATCAAGCCCTCCTTATTCGAACATAGAATTTTTAACATTTAAATCCTACCAACTGAAATACACTAAACAACACTAAAAATTACTCCTAATTAACACAAGTCCTTGACTCACATTTGGTGGAGGTGTAGTAATTTATTAAGATCATAGTGACTCTTTTTTTTGTTTGGATGAGAAAATATATGTTAAAAATTAACCACTATATGATGGGAGAAAATTAATGCGAGGTTGGTGTTTTATTTTCATGTGTGAAAAAATGAAGTGGAAATGAATTGAATGGTATGAATATAGAACATAAAATAATGTTTTTTAAGTAGGTATGATATCCTTTTTCTCATTTCTCTAAATCAATGGATCACATGACTATGTGTTTGGAAGTATCATTTATTGATTTTGATAATAAATTATACAAGATTACATGTCATAAGTGTGGAATAATTGTTAAATATAATATTTCTATTATTTTTCATGTTTATTTCAATGATTTAATCCATTCTAATAAAATAATTTGGTATGATTTATATCATTTTATTATTTTTAGTGAATGTTGGGATAAAATTTAAAAAGATTTAATTCTGTAATTCGAATAGTTTTCTATCACTTTTTATTTTGATCATAATTCTTTTAATACTGATAAAAATGGAGTTTTTTTGTATGCTTCCATTGTTCAGGGAATAAAATTATTCTGCTGGACCCAGAGCAATTTTGAAATTCCATTGGCACAAAAAAATCATTCATGTTGAAAAATAATTATGGATGTTTGAATATACCCCTACTCATAAAAATAAGAATATTTCAAGATAAAACTCACTAAATTAAGTTATTAAATACTAAAATTAAGAGTACATTATGGCTCCTTCATATAATAAATTTAATAGAGAAATATGATCATTAAGGTGGCCATTGAATGTGACAAACTGGAGGAAGATGAAGGGTGTCCGTGAATAAAGAAATCATGCTTGATTAATTCAATAATAAATTTTTCGAGAAGGGAACAAATCCTTGAGATTTTGATTTTTGATATAAAAATAAATTACAATCAACTTTTAAGAAGGACCCTTGGTGAGTTTTGGCAATCTGGTGGGCACAAACCGAGAAAACATCTGGAGGACAGATTCCAGAGAATAAATTTTCTTATTTTCATTTTATCTTTTTATTATTATTAGTTTTGTAATTTATTCCAATTACCCCTTATTCTTTTATACCCTTTACATAGTGGTTTAAAAATATCAGTGATTTCAGATGATGGTATTTATTTTTTTAATTCTCGGGTTATTTCAATTCATGGAAGAAAAATATTTTCTCTCTTCTATGAAGATGATTTTAATTTCTAATAGTGGTTTTTATTATCATGTACAGTCATATTTGATTTTATTTTTTATTGATATTTCCTTATTTGTTGATCTTTAACTACCTTCACTAGGTTTTGGTTTACATTCTATAGAATTGATCAAGTCTTACTGGAGAATTACTCGATGATCATCAGTACGTGTTGGAGGGGTAGTGGAAATTATGGATTTTTTTGATAAATAATAAATGATGGGGAATTTCCAAAGTCAATTTAGGGTATTCACTACAACTCTCTCACACATTTTAAGGTTGGTAGACTATTCTAATATATTGCAAAGGATTATTCTCACCATAACTATTTGACCACGGGAGTGAGAGGAAGTGATTCTGGAATCTCATTTTAATTAACATAGCAAAAGAGTATTTGGAAAATTGGAACTAGGATAAAATTGAATTTGGATGACTAAAACTATCATGATCACCCTTCCCATATCATAGTTTTATATCTCTTTCTTAATTTCATTCCCCTGATTAGTTTATTTCATAAACCAATTTCAAAAACTCCACTGTTTTCAATCTAATTCAAAGTGACAAATGTAATTGTTTTGCACTTATCTCTAGAGAAAAAGTTAGTATAGCACTATACTACATTTTTAACTTAAAAAGTAATTTTTTTCCCACACCCACAATACGTACATGCCAGTTACATTAATGGATTAAGGGATATAAAAGTTCCCCTTAATCAAGTTTGATTTTAATGAAGGTATTGAAAAAGAATTTATGGAATGTATAACCCTAGTAAAGAAATGGAGAATAAGATAGGTATATAAGAAAGATACATATATACGTAATTTAGAGTAATTAAAAAATGTTAAATATATGATAAAGTTGTTGTTGAGAGGAAAATGTATAACGCAATGAAAAGAGAGTGATTTAGATGATTCCCTTACCTCAAGTCCAGATTCACTTTTCACCTTCACTTAAGATAAAAAATTCTTAAATTAATTTCATTTAAAACATAATTTAGAAAAAAATACACTATATTCGATTTATTTTCTAGTTTTTTATTTTATTTTTTCATTTAATTTATATTTTGTGTCTATATTTTTAGTCTCAAGGTTATTCATTTCGGGGTTCCAAGATCGCATCACATTTTGAAAATTATGAAAGTTCATTATGAAATGGTTCCATTACATTAGAAGTGTGATGAAATTATTTTCATGTTATTGTAGAAGTTTTAAATTATAATAAATGTTAAATATTATTAAAAATATATGGTTCGTTAAGTATAATAATTTTAATTTTATGGTTAATTCACATAAGTGGTTTATCTAAAAATAATGAACTTACTTGATTATATTTGACTTTATGAATATTAATCACTTAATAATATGAAAAAATAGAATATAATTATTTAGATAATTTTTATGCATAATAATTTTATTAAGTGCGTCTATGAAAGAGATGATGAAAAATGAAGCATGTTTTTTCCTGGAGCTGGTGAACCATCCACAATATGAACAAGCATTTTCATTTTAGAATGAAATGAAAATGTTTGATAAGTGTAATTAAATTAATATAATATATATATAGTATATTTTTTAATCAATAGTAAATATTTTTTGTTGGATGGAATAATTATGGAGGGTGAAGAAGTAGATAATATTAATGGATTGTTTGGTTAAGAACATTACATATTTGGATGTCCTCTATAGGATGACACATTAATGAAAAATCGTATGGTGTTTTGGGGAGACTAATAGCACTAGGAAGTGTGACAATGGATTGCAAAGATAATTTTTCAAAATAAAACTCATACTCCAATGAATAGAAGCTGAGGGGGGAAGGGGTGGTGGGGGTAGTATTTATAAGGTTAGGAGATGGTTTTTTAGAATATATTATTTATTAGTTTATTATTTTTTCTCACGATTAAAAATACCAATGATTTGTAAGACTAGATACTATAATTAGAGAATGTGTTCTTGAACTAATGGATTATTACATCATCCATGTCTCAGTTATTCCTGTATTTAACATATAATGTTCAATAACATATATTGTCGTATTTCATCATTGTCAAAAATATAAAATATTTTAGAAAAATACAAAAAATAAACCTATCTATTTTTCTGTGTATATTCCATAAATTAATTCCAATTTATGTTAAAATTTTTCTACATATGAGAAAGTTAAATATTAAATAAAATCATTATTTACTTTAAAAAAATTAATTTTATGATCAGTTTTATAACCATTTGAAAAACAAATTGTGGTATCATAAAATTATATTATCATTATAATTAAGCATAATATTGTTTTTAAACTTATTTTATGATAATAATCAATATTTTTAAATTTTATTTTTGTCATAAAAATAGAAATAAAACATATGTGTTTTACACACAAACTAAACACTTATTTTATTATTTTTAAATTATTTATTTATTAGTATCACGATATAAATTTTCTATATTGTCATTTAATATGATAAATAAATATTATCTTACGATTACATAGCTGATTTTACTATTTTCATAGCACTGTTATTATTACTAAAGGTTATATTACTATTCCAATAGTAAAATTTTCAATAGTTATATAGATTTAAAATCCTCTATAAATACTTAATATTTCATCAATTATTCATTCACTTATATTTTCTCTCAAGGTTATATATATTTTAATTTTAAAATTCAATATTTTATTACAATTATTTATTTTATTTATATATTATTGTTCTTGAGTGCACTCATTATAATGGATCGAGCATATCAAAATTTTCATATTATAGTTATATTATAGTTAAATTTTTTTCCTGTCATAAGACTTTAAATTATTATGGATATATTTATTCTCTAAATGTAATTTTCAAATAAATATAATAAACTATTTTTTTTCATTCATGTGGTGCATGTTCATTATATAATAAAATATTTCTAAATATGACATGTTTATATAATCATAAGTGAATATAAATTTAATCAATTCTAGTTCATTACAAGAACATTCTTTGTTATCATAATTCTAATTTCCAAGTAGTTATATTATTTTATGTTCATAATCATCACTTACTATCCAAATGATTCCTGGTTAATGAGATATTACCACTCTCTCTCATTAATACTTCCCATGAACTTTTATATACATGTATTATGTTGCAAAAATTATCCTTTTATTTTCACTTCCATACCCTTGGGTCGTGAATAGCCAACCCTATTTGCATTCACGTGAATTCACTTATATATAACTATCATTCCTTGATTGGGGAAGTCAATGTATGAGATCTGCATTCCTTACTCATTATATTGAAATGATGAAACATGTTATTATGTTATATGATCAATGTGGAACATGTAAAGTTATAAAATTATAATGGTGTACCTTGATAGAGAATTAATTCATTGGGTAATGTTTACAAATCATGAGATACCATGTATCTTGCGTAGTTGGTTATCACATTAACAATATGTTATGTTGTCTTGGTAGATAACCTTGAAATATGCTTATGATGTCTTATTTTATATTGTTTCCACATTCTAATGATACCCTAGTTTTATGATTTCATTTTACCTTTCTATGATCCTACGTTAGTATGTATGATTCTCACCTCTTTAGGTTATCATGACTTGACTCTTGACTGAATTGTATTATTTATCATCATGTTATGCTTTGATTATTCCCTTATATTGATTTAACACTAACCATTCCTTTTGTATGTTCCCATGTTATCCTCTTCATTATTAAGAGTTGAATAGAAACTAGGAGAACATTATGGGGTTTAAAATAATGATGTTTTGTTTTATTTTAAGTTAATGTTTTATGTATATAATTTCCCAAATAAACATTTCCACTATATATTTTTAGAATATATTATATGGATATTTATTTCAAAAATCATGAAATTACATGTATTAGAAATACGGGTCCTTATAGATTGTATAAATGTAAGGGGCAGTTATTTTTTGGTATTAGGATTAAAAAACAAGATTGACATTCCCTAAGGGTATTTCTATGTATTAAAACATCTTAAATTTTGGTAAAGTAGGGGGTATTTTCATCTAAATGAAAGTCATTATGCATAAAAATTGTGGAGGCAGGCACTATCATAGATGCACATATAATAATAACCACAAAAGGGTGTTTTGGTTATTAAATTGATCATTATATAGTGAATGAAAAAGAGGCATAAATATGCACCTAGTTTGACACTCCTAGGGGATCTTCTTTGGATAATTAATATTCTCTTTACAAACCCTCATAAATAAATATAATAAAATGATAGGTTAATGAACATAATAGGAAATAAACTATAGATAAAATATAATAAAATGTTATAAATTCATAAGTTAGGTTATGTATGTCATTCACTATTTGTTATGTGGTTTTACTTGTATAATAATATTAAATCATGTATCCTTATCCCAAACATTATCTTATTTAAGAAAAAAATTATAATAGGATGAATCATTTAAATGAAATATATGATGTTCTATATAATGATTTCCTAGAAGAAAAGAATAATATGATTGCAGTGGGATTCACAAAATTCATGGAAATACTGGAAAAATGACTAATGTTATGAGTAATAACATAAATCATGTTGAATTCCCTACTACATTGGTGAAATAGAAATATGGAATTTAGTCATTTATGTGACAAAGGCCTCTAACATTCGATGGGTCACTTACATACAATTCTTCAAACATTGGAATTTTATAATGATTTATATCATCTGGTGGGATAATTCGATTAGTGGTAGGCATAGATCAGAAAAATATAAAGGAACACATTGACCCCATGGAATGGGAAGGATTCAAGAAGATATTTTCCTATTAATTTTATCTCTGCACATTCCTACCTAAAATGGAGAGGGATTTCCAAGAACTAAAGAAAATAGAGGATGAATATATTAGGTATTATTAGGTAAAAATCACAATGATTTCCTGATATACCTCTAACTTTCTCTTTTATACTGAAGGTAAGGTTGACCACTTCTTTAGTGGACTGAAGTTGATTCTTTGAAAAGTATTAGTGATTTCTGGATTTTCGAGATATGAGAAAATATTATATCATTCCCAAAAATATGAGATAGAAATTATTTATTCTCAACTATCTCGTTGTACTAGAGATAAAATTATAATAATAGACACTAACATAAAAAGATAATCCGATAATCCCTATGGTGGAAGGAGAATCCAACTGACCACATGCCATAAATGGGTTAATAAGCATCTTGGAAACCGTCTCAAGGAGATAAGGAAGTTTTTCATGTGTGTAAGGGATATACATGAAGATAATTAATGTTGGTAGGAGATGAAGAATCCCACTAATTTTATAGTGTAAAAAATTTCTGATCAATCCCCATCTCATGGTCCAATTTACCAGCTATAAGAAATGTGGACACTATACAAACCATTATCTGAAGCCATGGGTCATTGATGATAACCAATGAAAGCATCCTATAAGTTTGAGGGATAAAGGATAAGTATATTTTAAGTAAAAATGATACTTTCTACAAATTTTGACCTTAATTTTAAAAATCATAATCCACTTCCCTCAACTATTTTGTTTTTAACTTTCTATACTTTATAAGTTTTGTAATCTATTTTTTTAAGAGGTATATGTTTTACAGGATAGAGAATACCCTTTCTAGTAGATGAAACTCTCTTTCGGGACAAAATTTTACATTATATTAGATGAAATGTTACAAATATAAATATAAATTGGTTTATAAATAATTACAGTCAAATTATAACTATGTACATCAAAAAAAGTTTTAATAATTCTACAAGACAAACTTCCTCAGACAAAGATAGACATTTATACCAGATAAACTTTTCTAAAACATAATCAATGAATAATTTCATACATTCCAATATAATAATATATCTCATTCTTCTCAATGTAATCAAATTATAATGTAATAGTGTAGATAATTATTACCCACAGTTAGAGAAAATGTGTTGAAACTTTCAAGTAAAAATGGAGTTTCTATGATTATGTTGAATCCAAACCTGAGATATACTGATTATGACCATTTTAAGTTCTCTTATAAATAGAATCTATATTATTGGATGAGGGGGATTTTTATAAATCTAATGATCTAAAGCTACCATGAGTCTTTTTTAACATCTAGTTACATTGATAACACTTCATTGTAATCTTTTTGAGAGAATTTTTATTATGGAATCTATATTGAGGATACTATTATAAATTCTTTAAGAACATTTTGATTTTGTAGTTGGTGTGAATAATCATGCGAGTAAGGGATTATACAGTTAAGGAAGATAGATGTTTTCTAATCTTGATGATTGTGGATTCCCATGTTTAAGAGGAACAGATGATTTTCTAATCTTAGTGATTGATGACTTACATTTCTAGGAATGAAAATTTAATGATGCGGTGAATATCATAGATACATTATCTCAAGGTTATTAACTTCCTTAGAACAAATTTTTTATTTGTATAGTCTTTTTATAATATTATTTGTAATGTTTTCTTACTCTATTTACAAACATTATTATTACATATTTTAAAAAAATAAGCTATGAATTTATATATAAATGTTTTACCCTTTTTTATAAACCTTTCATTAATATAATTATCATAAGTTGGATAAAATTATATGTTTTATTTTGTAAAAAAAAATCCCCCCGTAGTAACAAATATACTATTTTCATCCTATATTTGGTTTCAGATGTTGTTTCTAGTTAATAAACATTAAACTTGTAATAAACACTTTTATAATGATGTATTTATAAATAAAAGACTATAAATTTATATATATATATATATATATGGTTTAAATTTTGGAACATTATAGAATGGAAATCCAAGAACACCCCCAAATTTTTATGGTGCTGATTATGAGTATTTGAGGTATTGCCTAAAAAATTTCATTATCAATACCAAAGTAGATTATTTTTTTATGTTAACTGAAGATTATAATATTAATGAAAAATAATTTACTACATTTAGGAGAGAATAAAAGTTGGAATATCAACTTAATAACTATTTTATAAATAATATGTTTCACCCAATTACTAGAATTATCTAAATTAAAATTTCATCTTGTCGAACTGTGGGAAATATTTTGAAAAAAATTAAGGTGAATCATTTTAGAACAAGTATATTTTTTGAAAAAAGAAGAGAAATGTTGAGATAAGACAATTGACTTTTTTTATTTTTATTAAGTGAATCATTAGAAAAAATGAGAATACATTTTATTTACATTATTAATAGTCTATAATATTTTGGAGATAAAATCATTACTGATGATATGTTTTTTAAAATTATTATTGATATCATGATAAAGAAATCTAAATCTAAGTGAACAGATATTAATGATATAAGGAGTATTAAAAAGATGATCCTAGATGGTCTTATTGGGACTCTCATATAATATAATGGTATATTAATAAGAGATGATGAAAAATATTATAATAATAATGTAGATACTTTTTCTTCTACTTTTACAGTAGTAAGGACAACTAGATCAACAAAAAATTATTTCAAATCTTTTTAGAAAAGAAATTGAAAGTCAAGACTGAAAGTACTTAATCATAAGATAGTGAAAATGAACATTCTAAAGATCCAAAATAATTAATAGTATTTTTTGAAAGAAATATTTTTGATATAAGTACAATAATAATACAAAATAGATTAGTGATTATAAAGACACTTATTATGTTATTTGTTATTAATATAAGAATCATGATCATATCGAACCGTATTGTCTGAAATTGAATAAGGATAATAATTCATGAATTCTATTCAAGAAAAAAATTATTATTTAATGCTAGTAACACATGGAGTTCAAGTGGAGGAGATAGTTCTTATATTTTTTTTTTCTAAAAATGATAATGGAAGTCAGATAGTTATGGGTTTATATATAGATATTCCAATGAATAATCAATTCTACATGAATAGGGTATCTACTAAATCCAAAACACATTTACTTTAAATGAAAACGAACATGATTTATATGATGATTATAATACTTCTTTTGAATAAGAAAAACCTATTGAATATGATGATGAGGATACTTTCCCATTTTTTGAAGAGATATGTAGATATTCTATATTGTTATAAAAATAATAATAAAGTTTCAAAATATATGAAAGTTATAATGTTGGTATTTACAAAGAAAATTCTAAAATTTCAAAACATTCTTTATAAATTTGATATATTAATTCAAAACTGGAAAAGTAATCTTGATCTAACACAATTAATGAAGATAAGGATTTAGTTATGAAAATATTTTAAGAAATAATTAATCTAAAAATAATTCTATTACATTTTACCTTTGGGAAGGAAAAGTTTGATAATTTGTATAGATAGTCGAAACGTATTAGAAAATAATCTGGGATTGGTTTTGCACCATTAAAATCCTATTTTAAAATTAATTACTTTATTTATAAAATTTATTCATTCTGTGCTAAATTTCATAGAGGTGAAAACTAGAAAAACATATTTTTTAAAAAATATAGTTCAATCCTATGGTTTTCATAAATATTAAATATCCATAGAATCTTTATCTATTAAACACAAAATTATTGGATAAATGTGAATTCCGAAAGTTCCTTTTTCTAATAAAAATGAATCGAAGAATTTTTGCATACCAAAATCTAATTTCATTTATTATTAAAAGAAAAGGAGTTCAAATGAAAAAAAAATATGGTACATGGATAGTGGATGTTTCCCAAATATGGCTGGTAATAATAATTTTTTCAAAAATATTATCATGATGAAAGTGGGAATAATCACTTTGGGAGATAATTATCAAGGAGAAAAATATGGTCTATATGATTTCAAATAACATAAACAATTAATAATTTCCAATGTTTTATTGGTCTTATGACTAATGAATGACATTATTATCATT
The DNA here is from genome assembly GCA_963277665.1 of Viscum album. Classification (NCBI taxonomy): domain Eukaryota; kingdom Viridiplantae; phylum Streptophyta; class Magnoliopsida; order Santalales; family Viscaceae; genus Viscum; species Viscum album. Next base: position 119,613,398 of record OY728162.1, on the reverse strand, counting down.
GAAAATTTATGTGATGAATGTTATCTTGTGAATATCAGTAATGATAAATGTACAGTTCAATGTTTAGAAGGTAAGTTTATTCCATCTACCCATAAGCATGAGAATTTATACACACCAAAAAAAGAAGACCATAGAATCCAAGATCTACCATTCCTTAGCAAAATTGAAGACTAATATTTCTTATAAAATAGAAGGTTAGGAAAATGTAATGTTAAAACATTTTCCAAACTTATATGAAAGGGCTAGTTAGAGTTCTACTGAAGCTAGGGTTTAATTCTTATTAGGTATATGATCCTTACCAATATGGTATTAAATATAAGACAGGCTTTAAATATATTAGTGGATTTTAAACTTTGGAAGCTTTATATTTTGTGAGAATGCAATAATTTTTTCTAATAAAAATTGTAAGCATTGGAAGAAAATATTGTGTATATGTACTAGTTGATGACTACACCATATATAAGTGGTTTTAGTTTCTTAAGAAAATGTAAAAAACTGGTTGTTTTTTTTAAAAAAACATATATTAAAAATGGAAACATTATACCTTTTGAATATATTCATAGTTATCATGGTAGAGAGATTTTAAATTTATATTTCAAAAAAAATATAGTGAAAATGGTATAATACATATCTTCTGAGCTCCTAGAAATCCACAGTGAAATTGAGTAGTTATAAGATGAAATAGTGATTTCTGGGAAATTTCTATAACCATGATTAGTGAATACTCACATTCTAAACATATCTACGATGAAGTAGTTAGTACATCCAACTATAAAATATATCTACTTTTAAATAGAACTTTATTAGTAAAACTAATTATTATTTGTCTATAGGATAAATGAAAAACCACTCATTCTTCATATTTTTATGATGTAAGATATTAATTTTGAATGATAAATATAATTTACATAAATTTTATAAAAAATATGATTACGATATTTTTCTTTGGATATTCTAAAACAAGTATGGCCTATCATGTTTTAAAAAATACATATACTATTAATGAAACCTTGAATGCATGTTTTGATGAAACTGACCATTCAGTTTTAAAATAATGAATCCATATCTTTGGATGAAAATTCTAAAATAAATTTTCAACACATGTTGGAAAATTATTTATATGATAGAATAGATAAGGAAACATTTTATGACGTTTTACACCTTTATGAAGTTAATTAATTTTTTAATAACATCATTTTAAAAACCCAGGGAATCAAAAAAACATTAAGATTTTGCTAAATGATTGTATCATTGTAGATGTAGATCACCTAGTATAAACATGAAATTCCTTATAAAATTAATATAAACATTGAGTATTTCTATCATAATTTGAACAAAATACTCCTATGGAGGATTAATGTGATGATTATTAGATATAGAAAATCTATGATGAACTCAATGAAATTGACAGGAACAATGGTTGGAGTTTAGTAAAACATCAAAAATATTTTTTTTTTGACTGAAGTAAAGAGGGTTTAAAAAAATATAAAATGAAATAATTCTATGAAATAAGGTAATACTTTTTTCAAAAGGATATAATCTACAATAAAGAATAGTCTATGAATGAACTTTTACATTAGTAGTTTGACATGAATCAATTAATATACTTTTATCCTATGTAGTATTATTAAGTTATATTATCTATCAAGTACATGTGAAGTGTGATTTTTTTAATGGATATATATAGGAGAACATTTATGTAGAACAACCCCCATGTTTTGAAAACAAAGAATCTTATAATATTGTTTTTGGATGTACTAAGGCACTATATAGACGTAAATAATCCCCCTGAGCCTGATATGATAGACTTCTAATAATTTTTCCAAAAACTTTTTTGTTAAATTTGTTACAAATTAGTCCATTTTATTTATTTATTTTAAAAAACCATAAATATTTAATTTTATGCGCATGAAATTATATTTGGGTCACCGCAAAAACCACTTTCAGATTCATTTTTGAATCCTATGGAATCTATGTTTTAAATGAGTTTAATTGGTGATCTATATTCTTTCCTTGGATAAAATATTTATCAAAAACTCAAAGTAAAATTGTTAGTTTAACTAAATTATATAAAACATATAGTTAAAATATTTTTATATTACGATAGTAAAATTATTAGCATGCCTATGAGATCCTGAAAAACATTATATCATGATGAATCAAGGAAAATATTTGATAAAAATACTTTTAGAGTAATAATGTGTATTTTAATATAACTTATATAAAGTTAGAAAAATTTAATGTTTTTTGTATGCATGTCTGTGATATTTAAAGCTAACACAAAAGAGTCCCATATTAAAGCTGTAAATTTAATTTTTTTTACCTAAAAGAAACTATAGAACTTTTATTATTTTATTCTTTTTGAAATGATATTGATTTATACTTTTTTTATATGATAATTTTAGAGGATGAAAATAGATATAAAAATTAAATCTAGAAATTTTCTTTTTTAAGAGATGCATTAGGGTTTTGTTCTTATAAGAAATAGTACATGTTAGAAATTTACACTTCTTATGTTGAATATATATCTTGTGGAAGTTATTTTTCATAGGTGTTGTGGATGCATTGTACACTCACTCAGTTTGGAAATAGTTTTAGTAAAATTAGTACTTTTTTTTATAAAACAAGTTACATAGATCGTAGTAATAACCCAAAAAATATATAGAAATCTATGAACATAGATATAAGACACCATTTCCTTTAGGATCACAAAAAATGAGATATTATTTTTCAACTCATCAGAACACAAGAACAACCTATTGATGTTTTTACAAAACCACTCAATAGAAATAGATCTTAATATATTAAACAAAATCTAGGAGTAGTCAACATAAAATGATCATTAATCCATATAATGAAAACATAACTCCTTATTATAATGAAATACATTAAAAACAGTGAGAACATATTTCCTATGTTTTAAAAAATGATTCATTAAATATTTTCTTAATAATATTTCAAAAAATTGTTTCTCAGAAATATTCCAGAAAAATGATTCTAAAAAATATTCCATATACATATTTTCTTAAAAAATTATATTATTTTTTTGTAATGACCCAAAATTTTTTAGGATTTTTTTCTTCTTAAATTCATGGGATTTTTACAAGTCTGTGAAAATTTACGATGCTTGATTCTGAGGCCCGGTGTGCCCAGAATCAATTTCTGAAGTTTTGTTCGGGTACGTTCAAGAAACGTACAAGTGGGATTTTTTAACTTTTAAACCAGTGCTCGGAATTGAAATATAAAGGAACCGTTGAACTCACAACATCGGTGATTTCTTAGTGACACCTTCCCCATCATTCCGTTCTATCCAGAATGGAAGTTCGTTTTTTGGAGTTTTTAAGAATAAATTTAAATAAAAATAAGTGTAGCTTATTTTTATTTTGGAGGTTAAAATATCCAAGGAGAGGTTAGAGGTGGGTACCACAACAACCTAACCTCCGATAGGAGGTTATGGTGGTGGGGCCCACCCGCACATATCCTCCCTTGGAAGGATATCCTTGGTGGGGCCCACACAGGCTTTAAACCCCCATTAAACCCCCATTTATGTGGGATAAAACTCTCCACCTTCCCCCACCAATTAAATGTGCCAACCCTCACAATTAGTTAATTGAATTTATTCACTTAATTAATTTGAAATATTTCGAATTATTTTGGCCAACAATTAAATAATGGGTTAGCTTAACCCATTATTTTGGTTTGAACTTTCTTTTGGTGGAGCTTTGAGAGAGAACATGGAGAATTATCTCTCAATGAAGAACCAAAAGAATGCCTCTTCATCATCCAATGAAGAATGAAGAACTCTTTCTTCAATCTTTGACCAAGCTAAAAGAGAGGGATCCGACCGCAAAGAATGGTGACAAAACTTCTTCCTCGGTCTCCTATCCTGAACACTTCCCGACGTCGACGAATCGACACTGCCATTCTTTAACTTCATCAACGATCATCGGCATACGAGGTATGGGATTTGAGTAGAATTTATTCCCATTCTTCATCCTTCAATTTATAGTTTCAGAATTGCTGATTGATATCACCATAACAAGGAGGGTTTGGACTGCACGAACACGGCCCAAACCCCCCCTGTTCTATCTCGCTAGATGACGGCGGTAGAAGTGCAATGGCACCACTGGATGAATGGACAGCGGCGGAGCAACGCGACCAGCGTCGGGCTGGCTGTGAAGAAAACCGACGGCACAAGGGCCGCCAAGTCACCGGAGGGGCGCGACGCTATCATGATGCACGAGTGGAGGGGCAGCGGCGATCGGACGGTGAGCATGGCACCATCGTGCCATGCAGAGAAGCTAGAGGCCACGACCAGGCCGAGCCGGGGCGAAGCAGGTGGTGCGGCTGGCCGCTCAGCCAGCGGGGAGGAGCAGGACCCATTGGGTCCCGCGTGTGCTGGACTGGCGCTAACTGGTGCTGGTTTCAGCTCACACCTGAACAGAAGTGCCGTTCAGGAAGCGATGGGGCACGCAACATCCCCCCTGGCCACGACTATGGTGGAACCCCACTGGGTCAACCATGTCATCAGGATGCCATCGGGTTGGGCCACCCCCTCGGGTCGGCCAACTCCCTCGGGCTGGGCCGCCTTCAAGACGGGCCGCCCCCTCGGGTCGGTCCACCGTCTCGGGACAGGCCACCCCTCGGGCCGGGACACTCCCTTCAGGGCCGATTCGTACTCTCGGACCGTTTCAGACCCGCGGACTGAGTCAGACCCCAGTCCTGACCCGATTAGCCAAATTCAATTTGTGGATAATATTTTGGGCTACGGGTGTCCGATTGATGATCTGGATGCGGCGGTGGAAAGCTTAGAATGAGACGTTACTTTTTTCATACCATAATTGAGGTTTGGACACAGTTGGGGTATGGTCGGGTTGGTTTGAACCTAAAAACCAACCGGGCCCCTAGAACGGAAATGCTAGTAACTCACAGACAGGGCGTCCAATTGACGCACCATCTTTTGCGTTGAGATCCCTATGACGTGGAGGACCTTTGAGATACTTATACTTTGGAGTTCAGGACAGTTGGAGTATCGACCAGTAGCTCATGGAGCAGATCCTCCTGGAGACGAGCGAGCGGAGTGCGGAGACATAGTAGCTGGTTGATACCTGACAACTGTTGACCTATCAACTTGGAGAGTTTCAACTAGCCCAGTGGGGAGAGCCTCTCTGTGATGGAGTAGACCCGTAGGGGGGAGCACCTCTGTGTGTCATGGAAGTCCCACGGTACTCGACAGGAGGATTACCTCAGCAGGCTACGAGGGGGAGTGACTCTGTGTGAGCGCGGAAGACCCACATTGGGGAGCTCTTCTGTGTGACGTAGAAGACCCACAATACTCGACAAGAGGAGTACCACAGTAGTCCAGGACAGTGGGAAGCACCTCTGTGTGATGCGGAAGGCCAACAGTACTCTATAGAAGAGGAGTACACCCGCAGCCGCGGTTTCAACAGTTTGACTGGGAGTGTTACTTGTTACCACCCCTTGAATAATATCCTAGTTTTGATCTAAGTCAGTTAATTTTGTGTTTACCTCATGATTGAGATGGTTTACTAGATAACTTAGGTATATGTATGGGCATATACCTAAGAAAGGGTTATCCGCTATTTATTTACATTGTGGTAATCCGTGTTGGATATTGTCAGACCTTGAGGGTCTTGGGGTCCCTACTGAGTATCGTTATACTCACCCCTATATGGGCTATGCCCACACGTCATTGTATTGGTTGCAGACGACGAACAACGATGACTGAGGTAGAGAGTAGTAGGACTGGACGGTACCCAGAGCTGGACCACTCGGAGTGATGGTGCACGGAGTAAACGAATGGACATGGAGCGCTAAGCAGGCCATATATACCTACCCTTCAGTATGAACCCTAGAGGATGACCCAATAGCTTCTTTACATGATTTCAGTTCTACTTGCTTTCAGTTGTACCTGTACTTTACTGTTGGGTTGTATTTCTGACCCCTTTTAATTTACAGCTCTTCTTCTGTATACAGTATTTCTTAGTGTTTTGCTTTCTGTTGAGTACTCTGATTGTGTGTGTTTACTTCTTATAAAGGAAAATCTTTCCCAACTTTGGAATTTACGCATTTGGTGCTAGTCGCCTACCCCTGTCTTAATGAAGGTGGGATTGGGGTAGTCACGACACTGTCCTCAAGGACGGGTCGTGACAAATTGGTATCAGAGGAGTCAGTTCTACCACATAACTTAGGATACTGATATTTCTTTTCTATGAAGCAATAGTATTAAGGGTACTGAGTGTGGTTCTCAGTTCAGGGAGTCCAGTTTTGGTGCGGTGTCCAATGTATCGATACACTTGGACCCTGACCTCTGATTTCTGACTTAGTGCATGAAAAACTGATTGCATGTGTGCTTTCAAAAGTTTTTCATTAAGTTAGCTCAACCAGGTCAGCTCACCAGGTATAAATATATTGACTGTGTCACATCTGTTTCTTTCAGGATGCCTCCCTATGGACGACCAGTTAGAGCCCCGAGAGTTATATGGTCTGATATCCCACTGATCCATGGGGCCTCAGTGTAGGGCCCTTTTTCAGTTGAGGCACCAGCGGGGGCACCAGTGGTACTACATATTGTTGGTCCACCGATGCCACAAGCCGCAGTAGGAGATGATGCATGCCGCTTGAGAACGTTGCATGAGTTCCGGCACCATAGGCCACCCAGGTTCCTTGGAGAGACAGACCCACAGGAGGCTGAGAATTTGTTGGAGGCTCTGGTGAGAGTTTTCAGGCTAGTAGGGACACCACTTGACTACATGGTTATCCTTGCTGTCAGTCTCCTTCAGGGAGTAGCAGAAAAATGGTGGTCCCTGATGCTCCAGGTGCATGTTGAGGAAACACTTCTTTAAACAGACTTTGAGATCCGGTTCCGGGCGGAGATTGTACCAGCCACCCTTCGGGCGGTGCGGATACAAGAGAAACTGCATCTATGGCAGGGTAGCATGACAGTAGCACAATACTCAGCGAGGTTCATCGACCTCTCTTACTACTCCACAGATATGGTTTGGGACCAATTATTCAAGTCTTTTACCTTCGAGAAGTGGGTCAGGCGAGAGATCAGAGCCTCGATGATGTCCCTCAGCATCCCGACGCAAGCAGGGGTGTTAGAGAGAGCCCTCATTGTAGAGAGTTTCTTTACTGAGCAGTCACCAGCAGCGAGACCCACTACAAGTCGACATGTAGTGGAGTCTTTTTCAGCTGGCAGTAGATAGATGACACAGAGGTCCAAGAGGACCATACCTATGGGTGGACGACCTCAGGACTCAGGACCGGTTGTGCGGGGCACCCGAGTCTGTGACTTACCTTCAAAAGCAGGCAGTGTTACTCATACGGAGGGTATGGTCACATGGCTCGTGATTGTCCGACCCACCATTCAGATGATCAGAAGATAGTTGAGGGACCTCCCAGGCAGAGGTAGAGGTTTGATCGAGGCAGTCCACAGGGTGCATGTAGACGTGGAGGAGGAGATGATCGAGCAGCTGGCGTTGGACGGCGTTTTGAGGTGTTACCACCACCACCACCAGGAGGTCCACCCCAACCGTGGGGAGCACGTGGAAAGGGGAGATATCAGCTTTAGGAAGCTGAGGCATATGAACATGGCACTATAGAGATGATTTGAGTTACGAACTATGTCTACTCCACCTTAGATGCAGTTCTTATAGACACAGGTGCTAGTCATACTTTTATAGCCACTGCCCTTGTTCGGTGCTCATAGATTATGACGGAGCCGTTGGCTCGATCCTTACGACTAGAGACTCCTATGGGAGTATAATCAACGGTTACGCACTGGTTTTGGCTGCGTGAGGTTACTATAGGAGGAAATAGATTCATTTGGGATCTCCTAATAGCCATGTCGAGCCCTTACGACATCATATTGGGTATGGACGAGTTATATGCATTCTATGTTCAGATTGACTGTATTAGGCACAAAGTGCGGTGTGTCTGCATGGATGGGACAAGGTTTACCTTCACAAAAATGAAGGGAAACTTTGCAGAACATGAAAAACTTACTTGGAGGAGGGTGCAGTTGATAACTCACCATTTGGCTTGCCTTACCCTCAGAGCAGTTGATGTGGAGAGTCCAACTTATCTTGTAGTGGTGGATCAGTACGCATATATTTTCCATGAAGATGTTCCAGGACTACCTCCTCATAGAGAGGTGGAATTATACATTAAACTGTACCCCAGGACAACACGAATATCTACTATAGCATATCGGATGGCTCCCGCTGAGCTTTGTGAGCTGCGAGTATAGCTGGAGGACATGCAGGGGAAGGGATTCATCCGGACCAGTGTTTCTCCCTAGGCAGTCCTGATTCTGTTCACCAAGAAGGCGGATGAGAGCTTGCGGCTTTGTGTTGACTACTATCGCCTGAACCAAGTGACCATGTAGAATAAGTAACCACTCCCGAGGATTGACGACCTCTTTGATCAGCTTAAGGGATCACGATGGTTCTAAAAGATAGAACTCAGATCAGGCTATCACCGGCTCAGAGTTTGAGACAAAGATGTGTATAAGATTACCTTCAGATGTCCTTATGGACACTATGAGTTATTTCTTATGCCCTTCGGCATAACCAATGCTCCAGCAGTGTTCATGTGTCTCGTGAACAAGATCTTCCAGCTACACCTTTATCGCTTTGTTGTAGTCTTCATCGACGACATTCTAATCTACTCTACCACTCATGAGAAGCATGCCTACCATTTGCAGGTAGTACTGGAAACACTCTGGGAGAACCAACATTATGGTAAGCTCTCGAAGTGCCAATTTTAGATTTGAGAGGTTCACTTCTTGGGACACATCATCTCGGAGGATTGAGTTGCAGTAGATCTTGTAAAGATTGAGGTGATAATTTTTTGGGAGCCACCTAAGAGTGTGACAAAGGTACAAAGTTTCATGGGCTTGGATGGATACTATCAATGATTCATCCCAGACTTCTCCAGAGTTGCAGCACCACTATCAGCCTTCACGAAGAAGGGTTAACTCTATGTGTGGTCGGAGTGATGCAAGCAGAGATTTCATGAGGTGAGGAAGAGTCTGACTAGTGCCCCCATCTTGAGGCTTCCAGAGGAGGGTATCAGGTACGTAGTTTACTGCGATGCATTAGGGACCAGACTTGGGTGTGTCCTGATGAAGGAACAAGTGGTGATCGCATATGGTTCTCGCCAGCTGAGATTGCACGATCATAACTACGCTACCCATGAACTGGAGTTAGCAGTAGTGGTCTTCAATTTGAAAATACGGTGGCACTATCTGATGGTCGAACATTTTACCATGTACTCTGATCACAAGATTCGAAAGTATATATTCTCTTAGAATGACCTAAACCCGAGACAACGTCATTATCTTTAGTTCCTCCAGGACTATAACTTTGAGATAGTCTATACTCTTGGGAAGGGGAATATTGTTGTCAATGCGCTCAGTAGCAGGACTGGTATACAACTGCTATGAGAGGCGACAGAGCAGCTGGATGCCTTATAGATATCCTTTGTGGATTGGGATGGAGCAACCTATCTACAATATCTCATAGTCACTCCTCCACATATTCAGCGAGTCAGATAGGCACAGTGTGGGGTTGCTGACTGTGAGACATGGCGTGCTCATATATCCACAGGGCAGGCACCTGATGGATTTTCTGAAGGTGGGGAGCACATCATCCTCTTCAGAGGACATACTATGGCACCAGTGTCACTTCATGAGGAAGTGTTGAGGGAGTTTCACATGTCCCCTTTGGCGGTAAATCCATAAGTGGAAAAGATGTATCAGGACCCTCGATGACAACATTGGTGGCCTGGTATGAAGAAGGCAGTAGTAGAGTTTCCCCATGGTACCCCACTTGTCCCCAATTTATGGTAGAGCACTAGGTACCAGTAGGCTTGGTTTAGCCCTTAGATGTCCCAGAGTGGAAGTGGTATGGGATATACATGGACTTCGTGATGGGACTTCCACGTAATCCACGATTCACGATTAAAAATGGGTGATCATTGAAGGACTCACAAAGTCGTCCCACTTCCTACGGATCAGAGACCAGGGCTTAGTAGAGAGCTTGGGACACCTCTATGTGCAGGAGATAGTGCGTTTACATAGAGTACCTTCTTCTATTGTCTCTGACCATGACACACGGTTTACTTCCTAGCTATGGAAGGGGTTGTAGGAGGCTTTTGGGATATAGCTACGTCTGAGCACCACCTTCCATCCTCAGATGGATGGCCAGACTAAGCGGACCATCCAGACCCTTGAGGACATGCTCCATGCTTGTGTCCTCAACTTTAGGTACAGCTAAGAGGACCACTTACCTTTGGTGGATCTTTTCTATAAGAACAACTATCACTAAACCATCGGTATGGCACCTTTTCAGGCCTTTTATGGTCAACCTTACAGATTGCTACTATGCTGGACAGTCCTAGGTGAGTCATCACTAGTGGCACCAGAGATGGTACGTGCTACCACCAAGAAGGTGAAGATCATCCAGGAGCGGATGAATACTGCACAGAGCCGGAAGAAGTCTTAAGTCGACAGAATATGGAGGCCTCTGGAGTTCGAGGGTGGAAACCACATCTTCCTATGGGTCTCACCTCGACGTGGTCTACGGAGATTTGGTTGAGGCATCAATTTATCTCCGCGATTCATCGGACCTTTCCAGATCCTCAGTAGAGTATGCGAGGTGGCTTACCGCTGGACTCTTCCACATCAGTTGCACTGGGTGCACGATTTCTTCCATGTATCTCAGCTGAGGAGATATGTGCAAGACCCATCCCACATCATTGACCATGGAGAGTTGGACATCGATGACGGGGAAACTTTCACAGAGGTTCCAGTGGAGATTGAGGATCGACAGGAGCGAGTCATACGTGGATGGTCTATATCTCTGGTGTGCATTCGTTGGCAGCACGAGAACCTCTAGGAGAGCACATGGGAGTGGGAGGCTCATATGTGTGCTCAGTGCCCCCATTTTTCACTTAGTTCGAGTTGTAGCTTAAGGGGACGTAAATCCCTGAGGTGGGGATATTATAAAGACCCGGAATTTCTGTGGAAATTTCTTTTTTCTTAAATTAATTGGATTTTTATGAGTCTGTGAAAATTTAAGGCGCTTGATTCCGAGGCCCGGTGTGCCCGGAATCAATTTCTGATTTTCGTTCGGGTACGTTCAGTAAACGTACGAGGGGGATTTTATAACATTTGAACCGGTGCTCAGAATTTAAATCCAAGGGCATAATTGAACTCACAACGTTAGTGATTTCTTAGTGATACCTTCACCACAGTTACGTTCTATCGATAATGGAAGTTAGTTTTTTTGGAGTTTTTATGAATAAAGTTAAATAAACATAAGTGTAGCTTATTTTTATTTTTGCGGTTAAAATATCCTAGGGGTGGTTGGAGGTGGGGGGCACTACACCCGAACCTCCCATGGGAGGTTATGGTGGTGGGTCCCACCAGTAAATATCCTCCTTTGGGGGGATATCCTTGGTGGGGACCACATGGTCTTTAAACCCCCTTTAACCCCCCATTTATGTGGGATGAAAATGTCCACCTTTTCCCACCAATTAAATGTGACGACCCTCACAATTAATTAATTGAACTTTTCACTTAATTAATTTGAAATATTTTTAATTATTTTGGCTATCAATTAAATAATGGGTTAGATTAACCCATTATTTTGGTTGGCACTTTATTTTGGTGGAGCATTGAGAGAGAACATGGAGAATTATCTCTCAATGAAGAACGCGAAGAACGCCTCTTCATCATCCACCGAAGAACGACGAACTCTTTATTCGATCTTCGAACAAGCCAAAAGAGAGGGAGTTGACCATGAAGAATGTCGACATTGCTTCTTCCTTAGTCTCCTACCCCAGATGCTTCCCGACGTCGATGAATCGATGCCGCCTTTATGCGACTTCTTCAACGATCATCATCATACGAGGTAGGGGATTTGAGTTGAATTTGTTCCTGTCCTTCATTGTTCAATTTATAGTTTAAGAATTTCCAATTGATATCACCATAATGAGGACGGTTCATACTGCATGAACATGGCCCAACGCCCCCCCCCCCCATTGTTCTATCTCACTTGATGACAGTGGGGGAGGCACAACGGCGCCACCGGAAAAATGGACTGTAGTGGGGAAATGCAACTTCCATTGGGCCAGCCGTGAAGAAAACCGATGGCGCAAGGGACACTGGGTTGCCAAAGGGGCGTGGTACCATCATGTCGCATGGGTGGAAAGGCAGCATCCAGAAGGTCCGTAGTAGTCGGACGGTTAGCGTGGCATTGTTGCGCCGTGTGGAGGAGCGGGAGGCCGCGGCCAGGCCGGGGCACGATAGAAGGCGCACGACGTCGTCGCGCCACGCAGGGTAGGGGAGTGGCAGAAAGGGCAGGCCGTGGCAGAGCAGGTGGAGCGGTCGGCCGCTCGGCTAGCCTGGAGGAGCGGGACCCTGTGGGTCCAACGTGTGCTGGACCAGGGCCAACTGGCACCGATTTCGGCTCACAACCGAATGAAAATGTCGTTCGGGAAGCCAGGGGGTGCGCAACATCCCCCCTGGATGCAGCTAAGGCGGACCCCCGCTGGGCCGCCAGGTCGCCAGGCCGACCGGGCCGCCGGGCCGACCAGGCCAACCGAGCCGCCATCGAGTCGGGCCGCCCCCTCGGGCCTGGCCACTCGCTCGGTTCAAGCCACCTTCGGGCGAGGCCGCCCCCTTGGGTCAGGCCACCATATTAGGCTGGGAAACCCCTCAGGCTGAGCCACTCCCTTCAGGGCCGAGTCAGACTCACGGAATGGGTCGGGCCCGCGGACAGGGTCAGACCCCAGTCCAAACCCGATTAGCAGAATTCACTTTTTCACTCATTTCTTGGGATACAGGTGTCCGATTGATGAAACACCTGCGGCGGTGGAAATCATAGAATTTTACGGTACTTTTGGTATACCCTAAATGAGGTTTGGACATAGTTGGGGAAAGGTCAGGTTGGATTGAACCTAAAAACCAACCGCACCCCTGAAACAGAAATGCCAATAACTCACAAACCAGGCATCCGATGGATGCACCATTTATTGCGTTGAGATCTCTATGACGAGGTAGACCTTTGAAATAATTATACTTGGGAAATAGTGATAGTGGAAGTATCGACCAGTAGATCATGGAGTGGATCCTCTTGGAGACAAGCGAGTGGAGTACGAAGACCTAGTAGCTGGCTGATACCTGATGACTGCTGACCTTTCGGCTCAGAGTGTTTCGACTATCCTAGTGTGGAGCACCTCTGTGTGATGAAGCAAAACCACAATGGGGAGTTCCTCTGTGTGAAGTGTAAGAGCCATGGTACTTGATAGGAGGAGTACCTCTGCAGGCTACGAGGGGGATCACCTCTGTGCGAGTGAAACAAACCCATAGTGGGGAGTGCCTCTGTGTGATACAGCAGACCCACGGTAATGGACAGGAGGAGTACCACAGTAGTCCATGATAGTGGGAAGCACCTCTGTGTGACGCGGAAGGCCCACAGTACTCTGTAAAGGAGGAGTACACTAGCAGCCAAGGTTTTGACAGTTTGACTAAGAGTGTTACTTGTTACCACCCATGGAATAAAATCCTGGTTTTGAGATGTGTCAGTGACTTTTGTGTTAACCTCATGACTAAGATAGGTTACTAGATAACTTAGGTATATGTATGGTCATATACCTAAGTAAGGGTTATCCATTATTTCATTACTTTTGGGTTATCCTTGGTAGATATTGTCAGACCTTGAGGGTCTCAGGTCCCTACTGTGTATCGTTATACTCACCCCTGCACAGGCTATGCCCGCACCTTGTTGTGTTGGTTGCAGACGAAAGACAATGCTGACTGAGGCAGAGAGTAGTCGGACTAGACGGTACCTGGAGGTGGACCACTCGGAGTGAAGGTGTACAGAGCGGACGAACGGACGTGGAGTGCCGAGGAGGACATATATTATTACCCTTCAGGTAGGAACCCCGGAGGATGACCCAGTAGCTGCTTTACTTGCTTTCAGTTGTAATTTCATTCAGTCGTACCTGTACTTTACTCTTGGGATTGTATTTCCAGCCCCTTTTACATTCCAGCGCTTCTTCTCTATATAGTATTACTTCGTGTTTTGGTTCCACTTGTGTACTATGATTGTGTGTGTTTACTTTTTATAAAATAAAAGCATTCCCAGCTTAGGAATTTACACCTTTGGTGCTAGTCGCCAGCCCCTGGCCTATGGAAGGCGGGCTTGCGGTAGTCACAGCACGAGCCCCGAGAATGGGTCATGACATTTTTTAAGAATATTTTAATTTTTTAATAGATTGTGATCTATCCAAACATTAGTCATGTTGACTCTTTCATTTTTTCATTTAAAAATCTTATAATTTTATATTATCAGAAAAGAATCTCAATAATTCTTATCAATTTCTTCCCCCATGAGGTAAAATATCAATATTTTTCTATAAAATTTTAAAACATTAGTTATCATTTTTTCTATAAAGGTTGGAAATATTATCATAAAATTGTTAAAAACATTCAATTTTTATCAGAACAAATGTTTTTTATAATAAAACTAATATCAAATGTTATATAAACATCAATATTGAATTTTTCTTCATATTTTGAGAAATTTTATCATCCATTGATCCTTTTTAGGGTTTTAATATAATTTGTGATATTTTAGGTAGTTAAATTGACTGAAACATTTTGTCTTTATGATGATAAAGTGGGTCACCACTAGCTCTTCATTGCTTTTTTGAGAGGAAAACTCTTTCCAGGTTGAATTTCGTGAATCTGATTGATTTGGGTTCAACTGATCCACCAATGATTTTCCAATTAATAGAAATATCATCTTCTAATGTTGTTACATATAGAATTTCCATTAATTAATGACTTATTAAAATATAATGGTAAGAAAAATTGATTCATTGCTGATGTTTTCAATTATTTTTCATGGATGAGATTCGTTCTATATTTCCAAAGAATATTTTGATTTACACTTTCTTGAGATTGTAATAAAATTTTATGTCTTCTAAGTTTAATAAAATTTATGGTTTAATGAATACTACCTTTACAATTTTATTAAAACCTTATAACTTTAATATCAACCATATTGCTAATTTTTTGAAATATCATTAAAATGAGAAGCCCATCGCGGAGCTATTAAATTTCCTAAAAATCATTAAATATTTCA
Source organism: Viscum album (assembly GCA_963277665.1). Lineage (NCBI taxonomy): Eukaryota > Viridiplantae > Streptophyta > Magnoliopsida > Santalales > Viscaceae > Viscum > Viscum album. Next base: position 119,598,219 of record OY728162.1, on the reverse strand, counting down.
AAAATATCATATAGAAACCTCTTTGTTTCCATCACATGAGAAAGTAATGAAATTTTCACATTTATCACTTGATTCAAGAATTTTATATTAGTGGATTTAGAACATTTTTATGATGATAAAAGGTGAAAGAGATACTCTTAAAGTAAAAGATATCAATGAATCGAGATCTCTATATAACATGGGAAATTTCAACATCATGACTTTTCTTCTTAGTTGTATTGAGGTATTAAAAGTTGGGTCTCTTAAGGTAAATATTATCCTTTACCTTTGTTTTATTCACATGTTTCTGATAAAAACATGGAGGTATAAAATATTAATAATGGGTAAATTCATGTTAAAGGAAATACATGTTATATTGGAAAAGAAACAATCAATAAAATGAATATTGTTTATGTTCCATCCCTATGAATTTTTTTGACAAAATAATAAAATTCATGAATATTGGAGAAATTGAAAAACATAAAGAAAAGATTTATGAAAAATGAAAATATTGAGAAAAATATTCTATGACCCCATGTAAAAAGTAAAATACAATTTCTAATGAAGCCATTTTTGCATTTCAAAAAAAGAAAGTTGACATGAAAAATAATAAAAAATAATTTTTTTAGATATAGAAAAAGTATTGGATTTGAAGAAGAATTATTATAAAAATATTGGAGAGGAAAATAAGTCAAATTTTAATGATTAAAAATATAAAAATGATAAAATTTATTGATATTTCTTAAATTTAATTAATATAATTCAATCAATAGATTAAATTTTGACCAAAGAAAAAGTTCCTCCATCCAATTCTACTGTGTTAGTTCAACCATAAGAACAACCAGCTCAAGATGGATGTCAATATCTATTAGTTAAAAAAAGATAAAAAAATGTTATTGATTAAAGGGAGTGTGAAATATATTCAAGTTTATGTTGAAAATATTTTTAAAAATAGGGAAAATGTTTTTTAATGATTAATGACGAGTATAATAAGTGGTTGAATTTTTTTTGGATCTAGATGAAATGTTTGAAGAAACATCTAATTACTTTTCCACTTAATATAACAAAGATATTGTTTTAAATGATCTAGAAAAAAAGTCCCTTAAGGTATAAAATCAATAATCTCAAAAAATAATCATCAGATAAATATGGGACTGACGAAGAAGATGATGTTACAGAAGGTTCTAAAACCTACTCTGTTGAATAAGATAAGATCCATAACCCTCTATACTTTCACTTCCTTTAGTTTTGTTTATTTCTAGTGATGGTACAGATTTAGCTGCAAGATGTTGTATCAAAAGAATTGAGTTGAACATGAACTATTTTAATGCAGTTTTAAATTGTCTTGATGGAGTAATGGAAATATTTCCATACATACAAGCCAGGTGAATGTACATTCAAGGGAAAGTATATTTGTTTTAAAATTCATGTTCCTTAAAACAACATGATTGTACTTTAATTCATAATTATGTATATTTTAAGGTCATTAATATATAATAAAAATTTTAATAAAGAAATTTTAAACAGTTATTAAGTGTATAAAACACTTGGAAGGGGATACACAATTTTTTTATAGTAATTTTATGGAATAATAAAGGAAAAAACTCATTTAAATGTTGTGAGAAAAATAAATTATGGAGTTTGAGAAAGATCAAGGGATGTTTATAATATAAATTTTATCTTGATTCAAAAATATCAAGTGATTAAAAATCAAAGAAAGAAAATAAATGTTTTAGATTAATAAGTTTGAAATTTTAAGAAAATTATCACTGACTCAGAGAAGGATTAGAATAATGTAAAATAGATTTATATTTTAGAAGAAGATATTTCAAAGAGGAAGGATATTGTTTCTAATAATAAAACATTATCAGGAATATTTGAAGAAAATGAAGGAAATTATCAATAGGATTTTAAATAATTGTGTAAATATTTTTTACTCTTTAAATTTTGTAATAATCAAACTCAAAAAAAAAATTGAATATTTTTTATGGTTGTTTTCTCAATATTTTCGGATATATTTTTTTATAATATCGTCTTATGAATTTCATTTTATATTTGTTTGAATTCATTTTATATATTTTTTATGAATGCCTTTCTTGAATTTATTCTTATTTTCACATCAATTGTTTCTTGTATAATTTTCTAAAACTTTTCTTGTAACAATTTTTTACTCCTAAAACATTTATAAATATCAAAAATAGTGAGAAAGTGTAATAAAATTTTTGGAGGTAAAATCTAATGGTTATTAATAAAGTGAACTTATAGACTAAAGGGGAGAATGGATGAATTTATAGACTCCCATGAAAAGTGGAAATGTTCATATTTATGCAAGACATATTGAGTAGTTGTATTTAAATTTTTTAAACAATATATTCTATTTGTAAATGTTATGTCTTGTTCTTTTTAAAAAGATAAAGACTGTTGAGTCGAAAGGATTCTAATAACACTTTATAACCTTTTGAAAATAACTAACCACATTTTATACATTCATGTTTATAAAATTTTATACTTTCTATGTATCTTTGGATGATGAGTATAAAATTTTTATGTTTCACAGATGGAAAATACCCTTTCCAAAAGATGAAATCTTTATATTAGATGAAATTACAATAGCTAATTGGACAAAATGTAACAACGTTCACTATAATGAGGTTTATAAAACCTTGTAAACAATGTATATGTAATTCCATCAAATAATGATTCACTAATTCTACTATAAATACATATTTGGACAGAGACATACATGTCTACCAAACAAAATTCCATCTGAGAAAAAACATTGATACATTCCACTGGACAAAGAAATATCATTCTATATGAAGGAATAAAAATATACAGTAGTGGAGTAGATTATTACAACCATCAGTCTGATATGCTTATGTCAAACCATTCAAGTGAAGAAGGATTTTATTTGATTCCATTGAATCCACCTCTAAGATATACATAATTAAAATATTGGGAGTTTTGTTATAAATAGAAGCTTCATTTTTCAATGATGGGACATTTTTTAAATCTAATGATCGAATGTTTTTTTGAATATTTTGTATCAAATTTTTACATTGAGTTGTTCATTGTAATTTTTTAAAGGGTCTTCTTATTAAGGAATATTTTCTGAGTAATGTATTCTAAATTACTTCTGATCTTTTTTATTTTTCAATGGTTGTGACTGATCATGTGTTCAGGGGATTTTTTTTGTTAAGGAAGACTGATGTCTTCCAATCGAGATGATCAAGGTTTCCAAAGGTTAAGGGAAATATATATTTCTCTTATCTTATTGATCTGGGGATTCTATGGCTATGAAGTCATACCCAATGATTTATTGAATATCATGTATACTTGAAGTCAAGGTGATCAAATTTCTTAACACTAAATTTAAAAGTATATAATATTTGTTATAAATTTTGTTAAATTGTTTTCTTATTCACTTTAAAAAAATTATTAATTTTTTTAGTTTTTATACTATTTATTTATATGGAAATGTTTTATATTGTATTATATAAAACTTTTCTTTCTATAATAATAATTTATTTGATGAAATTTTAATCTTTATTTTGTAAACTAGAATTCACCCACCTCTTATAGTAAAACATATAGTCTTTCAATTCTAAACCTATATCACAATTACTATAGAGGTGGATCCTGAAAATGATGTGGAGATATGAATAATGATTATTCATTAAATAATAGTGAAGATATTATTTAATTATTTTTCTAAACACTAATTCATATTATGAAAGTTTAATAGAACATTTCAAAAACCACCACAAAATATAGAGGTTGGGTTATTATGAAAAAACATTAAATGTGAATCTTATTCAATATCAAGTAAATAACTCCCCACAAGTGAAAATATCTATTTGGAATGTACTAGTAAATATTTTCATACATACTTTTGGAATTAGATGTTATAATGGGAATAGATTTTTTGGCCTTATAGAGAGCCCATATGAATTTATTTAAAAAGGAAATCACTTTTCATGTCTTTAATCATCCTCTAGTTCTATACAAGGTCAAGTAGAATGATAAATATCCTTTAAAAACTTCTCCTTAGTAATGGATAATGTTTCCTTAGGAGAAATCATATTAATCTCCAATCATTGAGGAAAAGGATGAAAAATTATTGAGGTCAATCCCACTTCAAGGGAATTATATGATGTATTCCACGAGTAGTTTCCTCATCTTCCTCTTAACCATGAGATTGAGTTCCTACTTGAACTCATTTCAGGAGCTCTTCAAATATCAATGACTCCCATTTAAATGAATGCCATTGAACTAGAGTAACTAAAGAATTATCTATAAGAGAATATAGAAAAGTGTTTCTTAATCCCACATGCATCACCACAAGGGGGACTGATCCCCTATGTCAAGATGATGGATGGGTTGATGTACCTTTGTATTGAATATATTTAACTCAGAAAAAGCATGATATAGAAAAATTATCCCCTACCTTAGACTAATGGCTTGTTGGGTTAATTATACAGATATCATTATATCTCTATGGTGGAACTCACTTCATGAAATCATCAAATAAAGGTAATGATGGAGGATATATCCAAGATTTCCTTTCATACAAGGTACATACATAATGAGTTCATAGTAATTACCTTAGGAATCACTAATTCTTTAAAAATATTCAAGTACAAGATGGATAAAGTCTGTAGATATTACATTGAAAAATTAGTGGTAGTATTTATTGTTAATATTCTTATATACTATAATAGATTGGATGATCATAAAGATAATATGACTAAAATAATAAATACATTGAGAAAAGTAATATTTTATTCTAGGTTTAACATGTGAAAATTTTGAAAAAAGAAATATCCTTCATGGGTTATGTAATCATAATTTTGGGTGTATATATGGATCCTTCAAAGGAATGTGTAGTTGAAGAATGGCCCAAACCAAAATTTATAATGGATATTCAATGTTTTCTTGGATTCACTAGGTAATTTTTGTGATTTTTTTGAATTTTTATTAATATTTTGAAACTAGATAACTAAGTTAACATAGAAGGATTTCATTTTTTAATGGAGTGATGACTGTAAATGGAGATTTGAAGAGTTGATGAAGAATCAAATAATTGCATCTTTACTCACATTACCCAGCTCTGGTGAAGTATTTTTTATTTAAAATGATGATTCAATGAATGGATTATGTTGTGGCCACATGGAGAATGTTAAAGTGATTGCCTATTCCACTCAATATTTGAAGGATCATAAGAAATACTAACCCACAGATGATATATTGTTGGATTCAATAATAATTGTATTGAACATTTGGTGTTATCATATCTATGGATATAATTTATGTATATATAAGGATCATAAGAGCCACAAGTATTTATTCACAACGAAGGAGCATAATATGTTCGAATGAAGGGGGTTTGAGTTGATCAAGGATTCTGAATATTCAATCAACTATAATCAAAAGAAGGTGAATAAAGTGGATGATTCTCTATGTAAAAAATATCCGGCAATGTTATCCATTATAAGGATTTAAAAGGATCCAATAATCTCATGATTTTATTGGATGGACATTATAATTGAAAATAGTGGTTCACCGTCTTACTTTTATTAAATTATTTCTCAGCCATCCATTCCAGAGTAGATTATGTTATCTAAGAATAATGATGTAGAGATTCAAAATAAGGAGGTTTATATATGGAATGGGAAATCCATAGAGTTCAATGTTGAAGAAAATGGTGTACTAAGATTTTGTTCATGACTATGCGTACCATTACATTCTAAGATAAAGAAGGAGCTATTAAATATGGTATATAGATTAACATTCACTATCCACATTGTGAGAAAAATGATGTATATAGATTTATGAGAGAGGTATTGGTTGGAAAATATGATGAAGGATATTGGGTAATAAACAACAAGGTGTATCCGATATTATAATGTGAAGGAAAAAAGGAAATATTGAACTCCAATATATTGGGATGAAGTTTGAGAATGGATGCTATTATGTCCCAAATAGGAAGAATAGATGATTGTGAAGTTCATGGAAGTTCTAGAACATATCAATGTAGTGAAAACATAAAAAAAGATCCATGAAAATAAACATGGGCAAGATGTAGAGTTTGAGGTTAGATATAAGGTTTTTCTTATATATATATATATATTTGGAAGAGACTCATGATTTTTGGGAAGAAGATGAAGCTATATCCTAGGTATATTGTTCCCTTTTAGATTCTTGATCACATTAGTTTTGTGACCTATTGATTTTCACTCCCACTGAATTTTCCTCAATTTCATTATTTATTCCTTGTATCTCTCTTGAAGATGTATACACCAAATCCCTCACATTTACATAATCTGTATGATATATAGTTGGATAAGAATATCTCTTTTTAAGATAATTTGATAGAGATATTGGTCCATAGAGAGAAATTTTTTCCCAATAAGAGAACTCACCTTGTCAAAATCTATTAGTGGAACAATAAATTTGAGGTTTAAATAAGGGAACCATCAGATTTTATGAAATATATGTACTTTTATTTGTTTACACCATTGTGTATAAAATAAAATTTCAAGGGTGAAATTTATCAATGGTGAAGAATGTAATGACATGGAAATTTATTTATGAAATTCCCATTTTTAATTAATTTCCAAAATATTATATAAAACACATGAACTAGATATTGTGTAAGAGCCCAAAAATTCGTTATTAGTCAAATAAATCTAGTTTCACTATGATAGTTTTATTTTAAAATCATGTAGAAATAATATTTAATTTCATAGGAACATTACTCTAAATGAAATAATTTTATCTAAAATATAAAATAACTGTGTAGGGATATAAATGAAAAATAACAATACACACACCAATGATGAATCCATATGATTGAATTCCCTTATAAAGAACAATTTTGTCATAATGTCTTTTAAAATAAATAAATTAATCCAAAATATGATAGGAATAATCAAGGGAATGGTGGACCTTTTCAAGAGAAGTAGTTAATAATGTTGAAATTGAATAGTAGAGTATATACATGGTGTAAAGGGATATAAGACCATTGTGACAGGACATGTTACCTGGTCATTAAAATGTGACCATTATATGACTATTTGAATTAAAATAATACCCAATAGAATATTAAAATATTAGTTTAATTGTATTTTCAAAATTACTATAAACCTAGTTAAATTTTAATCCATACATATGATGTTATAAATTAAATTTGAATTCATTAATCTTAACAAATATTTTGTTTTCTTTAAAAAAATAATTTTATGAAAAATATGAAATTTTTATTTAAAATAATTTCATTTTATTTTTATGAATTTATTTTCAGAGAAGAGTCATGATTTATGAAACAATCCCATTGAAATAATGTTTGGGTGGATTTTTTAGAATATTCTAAAACACCCTATTTTTCAGTGATTAGTAAAAAAATAGTTTTGTGTTTTTTGGTATGTTTTATGAATTCATAAATATGTAATAATGAATTAATAATTATTATATGATAATAAAAGAAAAAAATAAGTTATTTTATTATTAAAAAGAATTTCACTGAATTAATAAGATTTTTTCAAAACTATTAATGACTCTCTAATTTCTAAAATGGAAATTAATATTTTTTAAAAAATATTTTATAGAAATATTATTCGTCCATTGCCAAAGTAATATTAAAAGTTTTATTTTAGTTCTAACAGGGATAAAATAAAAAAAATCCTTAAATGTTTAATACTTTAAGATAAAACTATAGGTAAGACAAAGGTTTTCCATTTCCAAAAGCCTTGATTTCTAAGCCTTATATTTAAAATTAATAGAAAATTATCCTTATTTTACTATAAATAAACCCCCTCTACACCCCATTACAATAACTCTCATTCTAATTTTCATATCCCACTGTATCTTATTCTCTTATTAAGTCTTTCGGTGATTCCTTGAACCTCTAAAGGAATCACCACTCCATGCATTGTAAGTGACATTAATGTAAGGGTTCTATCCATCCTCTTTTAAATTCAACCACTTTCCTTGTTATTTGACATTTTATTTCCACATGTTTAAGGCATCATGTGTTCATAATCATCCCTTACTATCTAAATGATTCTTTATTAATGAGATACTACACTTATCTCTCATTCGCCTCTTTTATAAAATTTTATGTACAAATGTGAAATTAATTAAAATATCCCTTGATTTTCCATGACATAGCCTTGTGTTATGAATAACCAACACTATTTTTATTCAATGGTATTGACCTAGATATAATTATTCTTTAATAATCAGGTCCCTTCATTTATGAATACTAAATTCCATACACATGGGGATGAATGATGAAACATGTTTTAATAGTATATGAATGATGTGGAACACATATTATTATAAAATATGAAGGTTATTCCCTAAAAGCACTCCCATGCATTTGGGAAATTTTTAAATCTCATGATATTACATTTATGGTGTGTGGGTGGTTAGACTGATCAAACTATATTATTATGTATTGGTGGAAAGCGTTGAATTATGCATATTCTATAATGTTTTATATTGTTTTAACATTACTTTGATACCATGATTTTATGAAATCATTTTCCCATGCCATGTACCCATGTGTGTGCGTATGAACATAACCTATTTATGTTATCATGATATGCCTCTTGACTCACATGTATGATTTTTCATCATGTTATGATTTGATTATTCTTTTATAGGGTTATAAATCTAACCCATTCCTTTTGAATGTCCCAACTTATCCTATCAAGTATTAAGAGTTCAATGGAAACTAATTCCATATTAAAGATTCTTAAATAATTATGTTGTAATTTAGTTTCTTAATGGATTATGTTTCTAATTTCCAAATGACACTATGCCTCTCTATATTATAGGATTTTATTATATAGATCTTTATGCTAAAAACATGATTCACTACTGGAAATATGATCAATACTAATGATTTTGGGAAAACCATTGGTATAGTTCACTAATTTGGACCATACCAAAGGTTTGGCCAAAACTGTTGGTATAGGTCACTTATATGGACCTATACCAATGGTTTTTCCAAACTGTTGGTATAGGTCCCCACTATACCAACGGTTTTTCCAAAACCATTGGTATAGGTCCCAAAATCAAAAAACCTATTCCAAAGGTTTTGAGAACCCTTGGTATAGGTATATGAATTTTTAATGGAATCTTCTTATAGAGGACATTAAATAAATAAAATTTTAAAATAATTATGATAATTAATATATATATATATATGTATATATTTGAAATTATGTTCACAAAACTATGTTAGGTTATTGGTTAGGTCATTCAATCACAAACGGGATGTGCTGGGATCAAAACAAACAGGATGATTATTTTTTGAATTATATATACCAACAGTTAATGGAACCGTTGGTATAGATTTTAATATTACATATACCAACAGTTTTCAAAACCATTGGTATAGGTCTATACCAACGGTTTTCCAAAAACTGTTGGTATAAACCAATCCCCATTGATTACATGGAAACAGCTCTCGAAACTGTTGGTATAGCCTATACCAATGGTTTGGAGGCCTATACCAACAATTCCAAACCATTAGTATATGGTATTTTCCTAGAAGTGATTAAAAATATAATAGAAATAGGGGTTTTTATATATACTCTACCAACATATTGATATCAAATCATGTTGGTATATTTTATTGGGTAATGTGAACAACTACAAGCATAAAAATGTGAATAAGATAGTAATGTTAGATAATGATAAAGACATTATATTCTAAATAGGGATAGAACCCTTCCTCTAGTTCTACCATTAATCAAACTATCTTATCATATATCTCAAATAACACTTATCCTCCCCTGGGTAATATTTAAAACCCATATTTTTGTATCTCATATGTCTAAATCATCAAAGTAACAAGAATTACTTATTAATAAAATCACAGTGTCAACCCCCTTTTCAAATGATGAGATCTGTACTCCTTGTTAGATATTATATATATATAGAATAACTTAAAATAATCAAAAAATTCATCCTTTACTCAAGGATACTAGAATATACATTTTGAATATATTATATCTCTTCTTAAATCTATAAAAAAAGTGTAAAAAATAAAAATACCCACTGAAACTGGTTTCATTATAACTATATTTTATCAAAGATATTTCATATTCATCTAAGAATAATGTCCGCCAACACAATTTCCATCATCATAATAAGATCACTACAAATGGTATATAGTGATACTCAGAAAAATAAATAATAAATAATGTTATTCAAACCTATTTTATCCATCACTCAGTCTCTTTATAAAAAACATATATCTTATAATTTATCAAATTTTACCAACATAACTCTTGTAATGTAATTATTTACACATCATTGGAAATTAGATCTATAGTCCGATGAATAATAGAACATGATTATTATATTATCTTAATAATAAAAAGTATATGGATGTGTTTTTTTGTACTGTTTATGGATAACGGAACTTTCAAATCCATAAATTCATATTATTGAATAAAATTTAATCTATATAGTTTCAATGTGTTTAAATGATGTTGAAGAGATTTTATATTGATGATAAAATTTCACGCCATAATTTTTTTTACTTTGTGATTTTTTTATGTATTGTTGAAAATCTTCTAAGACATTATCATTAAAGAAAATAATTGATTATATATACTAAAACATACACATTATCCTATAATAGATGGGCATGGTTCAAATGAAATATTTTTATATTTTACAGATTAATTATCATGTTTTGGTTTTCATGTGGATGTATTTCATTAGATTAAAATGAAATTAATAAACCATAAGGTTTGATATTACACCATGGTGTTATCATATAAGTTTGAGTATTTAAGAATTTGTGAATCTCAGTGTGTTGTGGAATATAGTTCACACCATAATATAATCCATGATTTTTTTTATTTTTTTATCAATAATGAGGTTTATGGTTGTTTAAAATTTAAATGTAATTTAGACTATTAATGAATTTTGTAATACTTGAGAGGAATAATCGTTATTCTATAATATTATTTATTATAATTTAATGTATTTCTTATACATATTTTAAAATTTAATAATGGTTTAAATTATAGGATACGGTTTTACTATTATGTTATTATTTTCAAATGATCAAAAATTTTAAGGTATTACACCATAATATACATCATTACATAGTGATTCAATCGGTATCTAAAGATTTTTTTAAATTAGAAAATCCTATGAATATAGAAGATCCATGATGAGATAGAGAGATATGATTCAACATAATTGGCTGGATTTATATTTTTTTTAAAAATATTTTCTATAATTATTATATTATGCTGAAATAAATTATTTGAAAAATAATATTATCAATATTATAAATATGTTAATAATTGATTCACCAAAAACTGGGTAATATGGTTTGTCGTGATATTTTTTGAGGATTAAAGTATTCACTTATTTTGACAATGAGTCATTTTTATGAAAGAGTAGAGTGATTATTCAATTGGTGAGTTTTAAATGAATTGGGATAATATTTTCTCACTAAACCTGAAAAATAATCACACTTAGTTTATTTTGGAACATCATCACATCACTATTGCAAGATCATTGAATATAGTCTGATGTGAGAAAACTAAGTAATTTTTTTGACTTATGTTTTGATTTATTCTGTATTAGATGATAAAGGGTTACATGTTATTTCTAACTACATAAAAATATAATTTAGAGTATTATTTTTAAATTACAAAAGAAAATTCACCACCATATTATGTTATTATTCTTTATTGGATCCAATAATTGGAATTCGAGCTAATAATTATTTTTAAGAATTTTTCCCTCTTTAATAAACATGGAAATAATTTTCCACAATATGTGGATTCCAATATTAAAAAAAATATAACATTAATTTTTAAATTAATTAGGGAAGAATATTTATAATCACTTTTCATAGATTTGTAAACAATTATTATATATAAAATTTGGAAAAACATGGAATGAATATCACGCATGGAAAAAGATTTAAATGAATTATAAACTGAAGAAAAAATATATAATGAAATATGAGGATATTTTAAAAGAATTATTTTAAAAAAATTATATTTTTGGAGTATAAAATAGTTTTTTGGGTTAAATAATTGAATATCTATGATGGTTTTAAAAAAGGTGAAAGAGAACAAAATATAATTCGTTTTGAAAAAATATGTGGATTTAAGAGTGTACCAAACTAAATTTATAGATGAATTATTTGATCATGTGAATGTTACAATGGGGGATAGGTGTGGTCCTGTTAAGATATTAGAATAAGTCAATATTGTAAACAAAATACTGGAAGTATTTTCTTCCAACTTTAATTTGAAGGTTTTAGTGATTGAGAATTGAGATTCCATGATTATGACATTGGATGATTAGAAAATTATTATCATAACATACAAGTTGAGGATGAATGAGGATGATACTATAGGAAAGAAGAGGTAAATTTATTTTTTATTTAAAGAAATAATGAAGATCTATAATGTGGTTAATACCTAAAGGTAAATAAATCAATGAGTAGATTCTATTCCTTTCATCACATCTAAAAAATATATATAATGTTCATGTAAAGATTACACATGAATTATTTCAATTTAAAAAAATTGGGAACCTCATTGCTAAGTGTCCTATGAAATTACAATATTATGATGTTTATATCTGACTAATTAGGAAATAATCTAGGGATTTAAAAATAAGAGTAATAAGAATTAACATTCCATAAAAAAGAATATCCATATATCATAAGAAGATGATGACTAGAAGAAATAAAACTTCCAAGAAATTGATGGTTTTAAAAACCCTAATGAATTATTTATTTTGGATGAAAATAATAAATACCATGCAAGGAAGAAAGATAAGGAGAAAAAGTTGATTTTAAAGGTATTTTTTACCTTAATGTAAATCATGATGTTTCAGTTTAGAAGGTAAATATTTAGAGTGAAAAACAACGAAATCTTGCATAGTGGTATGTTACTCTAAAATCATTATATAGAAAGAAAATGAGGTGAAACATTAGTCAGAGGATGAAATTGAAATGATAAAATCAAAGAGTCTATAAAACATAGGTAACATTGATGGGATCATGACCAAAGTGAAATAGTATTCCTGAATTATTAATGGTAAAACTATAATTGTTAGGGAAATGTTATGAAAAATCAAATAACTCAAAGGAGTGGTCACTAAAATGAGATAATATCTTTAATAAGAATAAAGTAATATGATTCCTAGAATGAAATTTGAACATTATCTCACATAATATTCTTTTGTGATAATGAAGAAACATGTATGTCCCTTAATGGACTTTGAGGATTTAATAAAAAAATAGTGGATTTCCCGTGAAGGGAAGGTTGTAATAGGAGTTTAATTTAATAAAGAGGATATTTTTAAAGTAAGGTAACTAGATAACACTCCAAGTAAATGGTTTTATTTGGGTGATAGCCAGATAAAACTAGATCATATATAAATAAACACATGAATACACCTAATATTAGGTTTTATTTTTGTTGAAAGGTGAGGCCGTCAGAAACATGTGTTTTATAACAATGTTGTACATCAAGATAAAATAGATACAAATACATATGTTTATAATTGAATATTATTTGTATTATAATAAGGGAAACTATTTTGGTTTTAACGTTTATAGGCACAAACCCATTTATTTAACATCATGGAAAAAAATAACATTCCAATGGATATGAAAAGTAGACTAAATAAATAACATAGAAATTCATCAAGAAATCTAAAAAAAACTAATTTTTATCTTTGAAAAAAAGGGGATTCATCATACCAAGAAAATTATTTTTAATATTAACCATAAAAATGGGTAAATTAAAAAAGTGTATATCAAATGGTAGTTGTATTTGAATGATTCATGTGATAGATTGTTCTAAAAGTCACAGATTAAGAATGATTTTTTATCATTAATGGTATTTTTTCTTATCTTATGAAAGAAAATTTAAATATAATGTTGTTAATGAATGGAAAAATTAAATGAGTTAAAAATATTAAAATAATCAAGGCAAGAACATAGTTTAAATTTTCAAAGAAAAAATTATTGTTAAATACAATAATAAGGTATATTTCTTGTTTATTGAATGTTCTGGTTAAAATATCATAAGTGTATTTGAATTTTGTGACTCTAGACATGTTATTCTATTTAAAAAGTGGAAATTTATTATATAGAGACATAGGTTCTTCCAATTCAATACATAAAACAATTTAGAGTTCTCTGGGTATGGGGACCTCTCATGTGGTAAGAAAGTAAAATTACTAGAGCCAATGAGCTTGGAAACATTTTTTGAGGGTTTGGTTGTTTCCATAGCATGTGTTTTACAATTTTATTGAGTTAGAATGAGAAAATTAGTATCTCATAGCCTCATAAATAATATAATAAAAATATTTTATTATTTTTAGTCAACTCGTGGTCTTTTTTGAAAAATATTCATATACCTAAAAAATGGGATCTCGAATGGGGAACATATACCAAGATTGGTTTTAGAAGAGAGGTCATGCCCCAAGGATAGTATAATTTGAGTTTTCATCGAGAGTGATATGATTATAATTCATTGGTGGATTAAATTATTAATTAAATTAATTAAATTAATTGTTTTATTATTTGGGAAACCCTATGATATTCACCATATTAACACTGTTTTATAGCTTCAATTGGGTTAAAATCATTTTTCACTGGAATAACCTTAATTAATTACTTAAGCAATTATGGAAAAACCCTTAGGTGATTCCCTATATTAAAAATTTTATATTGTCTCACTAGTGTTTACCTAATTTTTATTTGACATAAACCTAAGGAAATAGTGATAAGGGGAATGAATATTCTTGGCCATGAAATTGAATCAAGGAACAAAATCAGATCACTTCAATGAATGTGATCTTAGCTTCAATAATATATGTGACCATTCTTTACTAATAATCACTAATTTTTTTGTTAGGAAACACTATTTGATACATTACCCTATTTTTTTATAGGAATATGAATTCGTGTAACTAGATTTTGGTTTGAGAAAGAAGGACCCTAGTTACTTGTTAGTTTTAATTTATGAATTTTAATATCATTTATATATTCTTTGATGATGATAAAATTCCTAACAGACAATGATTGGACGTTTGATTCCATTAATTATAAGCCTATATCAAAACCCCATTTTGTCTATTGAATTTACTATCCCTTAACTTATAAGCATAGTGTCATAGATTTCCAAGGATATTTGGGTATATCTATAGAATTTTTTAGTGAGTATTTAATTAAATATGTTGGAGGATCGATGAATAAAGAGAACAATATTATCTATTATTATTATTATTATTCTCTCTCTATCTCATTAGGAGGATTATTTTCTACCTTAATAGTGGTCGACACCAGTGAGAGGAAAATTGAGTGTGGTTGATAGGGAATGAAAAAAGTGGTAACCAAAAAACAATGGTGCATAGTGATGATATGGTGGGAGGGGGCGTGAGTGATTGGAGTAGGCATGAGGTCACCTCCTCTGATGGTTGGCATCTGTCGAGATGCTTCTATAGTATTTGAAATCCTAGAAATTCAAAAACAAGAAACCCATACAATATTTAATATAATTTTATTATAATAATTTTTTGTACAGATAGGGAAGGTTAGCGTAGAATACAGGATAAGGGCTATGTAAAATAGTCACATATAAGGGATGAAGGGCCACTCAGGAATGCGGGAAATGGGAACCTGAAAAAAAAAATCAAAATGCAAATAAAAATCTATTAAAAAGGCATAATTATGGTGAAAGTAAAGAAAAACAAATGTTAAAGGATATATCTTGAATGTCCACTATATGAATATATATATAAATTGGATTGTATTAATATAATAATAATTTTAATTATTATTACTATGGAAACATATTTCGATAAAATTTTCTTCATATGATGATGGATTGATGAACTTATTAAAACATGACAACCCCACCAATGACACATATGTTTCAAGAAATAAAATATACTACCTAATTTCAACCCAGGGAAAGAGCCCAAATTCCTATAAAATTTTGTGTCTCATCCGTAGAATGATAAAAATGTATACATTTTCACCATATTCAAATTTTATATTATGAATCTATTATGGGAAATTAAATAGTATAACCTAAGTATTTTTCCATTTAGAACACAATGGAGTGCTATTTTTTCCCATCCAAGGATGTTTGTGATGCAAGATGGGAAGATTTATGTTTTATCCTTGTGGTCCAAACATCAAGCATTGGGGGTGTTTAGAAAGTATTTATGGAATTGGGTTTCAGATGAATGAGTAGATTACTATGTTTTTTTCTGCATAAAACATGCTGGTGGAATTTTCATCAATATCAGAGGTGGTGCTTGGGATGGTTCACTGAAATTATTCTCTTAGGATCCGGGAAGGTTATGGCTATATTCATTCATAATGATCAAATTGTTCATTGGGATTACCACTCCCCCAGAATCTTGGTGGTGTTAGGGAATGGGTTGTGTGTTATATTATCATAGGTTTAGTTATCCCCATTGACTGAGGTGTCTTCAATTAGGATGTAGGATTCTTTTCCCATAGATCAAATAGGTTTGGTATCCCTCTTACATTCATGTCACATGGGATCCTCTATGTGTGGAGTCAGTATCTCTACATCAAAAACGATCAAATGGATGCGGGATCCTCCACTAGTAGTTTAGATTAGGTTGAAATTTCCCCCCACTAATTTTTGATGCATGATCCAAAATCTAGGGGGATGTAATCCCCTCAATCGATGTTTATCATTTGGAGATATTTGAGTACATCATTATGGTTCCTGAGAGGTTTACAAGTTGTTAGTTCAGATTTATGGTTTGATATTGTTAGAATGGATGGTTTGGAACTCCCTCATATGGATATCATGATTCATATATCTGAAATATACAACTTCTTTGTAACTTGTAGTAGCTTTACTATTAGAGGCCAATGTAGTACGACTTTTATAGGACTGCTGATTCTTCATAAATCTAGTGGTTTCCATTGAGATGTGGTATATAACAGACTATTAATTTTATTCAACCTATATTACATAGAATCCTAAGAACCATAGGTAGATTGTGTGGGGTGGATTTTAAGTATTATATCTATGCTGATTCGGACTTCTTCGAGTCCTTGAGAATTTATGTAATTATTATATATGGATCATTCGTTCCTATAATTATTTTGGAGACTCCATAGTGCTAGTAGATGTGGGATGTCTTGGTATCTTGTTTGTTTTCTCTTTGACATCCTCCTGGGAAAATATAATTCAAGGATTTTAGATGACCTATTTTTTTTGGTATTTATTGTTTTCAGGGTTTCCTAATAATTATGATTATACTCACCCCTACAGAGGACATTCTCCAACACATTTTTTGTCTATAAAAACAAAACATTGTTTAGAGATGGAATTGGTGGTCATGGATCTTATTTTTCTTATTTTTATCTAATGCCTACTTATGATTTTAAATTCATGATGAATTATAGTGGTTTTGTAGATGATAATTTTTTTCATTGTAAATAGTGATTCTTTTAGGATTCCTTACAGTGAGAAGGATATTTCTAATGCATCTTCTTATCTTGTCTATTTGTGTGATGATAATTTCCCTTATTTCCCCCATGTGGATATGTATTTGGTCTTTATGTCTCAGGAATTTTTTATTTAAAATTCATCTATTTATATATGTATATAGTTATTTAAATATGATTATCTTGTTTCATTGTAGATTTGTTTATTACTGGTTATTATAGGATATGGTCTTTCATATTGAGTTATATGCTTGCTAGGTGATAGCCACCCTCACATATCCTACTAGTGGCATACTTATAGTTTTATGCTCGGATTTCTCGCATCCTGGGTGGGGCCTCAAAGGGTTAGGTCATGTAAGAGTGGTTTCAAAGAGGGATTCCCTTGGGATGATGTTTGGAATTAGTAGTTATGTGAGGATTGGTTTGGGGACTTTTGTTGATGATTTTATGGGATTTATGGGATTGGTTATCTCAAAAGGAACACCATTATAGGTGTAGTGGAAAAAGTATCCTTTTTCCATGACATGGATAACCTATTAGTAATACCATATATCAAGGAAATCATTTTTTGGTACAACTGAAAATGGTGTATGCATCTTATAGAAGTCAATTATGTTCTGTTATGTTCTTTTCGAGTCATCTCATCGAGTTATGCAAAGAATACTTCTTATTTCATCATACATGATAATGGGTGAAACCCTATAATATCCAAATTCTTCCCTAAAGTATGGGTCATGAGGAACCCATTCCTATGATTGGGCCTTTATGATATCAATTTGTGATTATTGATGCATTTTTTTGATTTTTTGTTGACTGAAAAACAGTCCCAATAATCTATGGGAGCTTATATCACCTTTGTGCTTAGTTTAGTCCTTTTAAGGGAAAATTATAGTTCTTACTAAGTGGGTTTAGAATAACCATGTTTGGATATTGATTGTATATTATAATAATCATTATTAGTTTAGTCTTCAAGTGAGAGGGGGATCAGCTAGAGTATGTGACTCCTAGTTTCCATCTAGTTTGGGAATGCACTATCCCAAAATAAATTATTTCTATGGGATACATTTATCGAACCATGTACTAATAGGTGGTGAGTTTTATTTTCCTTAAACTCATGAATATAATTCTCTATTATGGATTGAGTTTGATCCATTATATAGAGAATTGTTTTATCAAGGTATTTGTGCTTCTACTAGAGTGGAACGACCATGATGAAGTATTTTTTCAGGCTCCTGGGATTTGAGGGTTGTTCTTTTGTAATGGTTTTGAGTATAAATACTCTACCTCATAGCTTCAAGAATAGACTTTTTAGGAAGAGTTTGATCTATTTTGGGGAATTATTGTTATCACTCCTCAAACCAATTATTCTTAATTTATGAGTATCGGTAGTTCGAGTAACTGGAAGAAATGTGTAAATTATTCCCACAGTTTGGTGGTAGCATGTATTTATCTTAGTACGAATCATGTTATTTCTACTTGGACCCCCATACTGGTTATCACAAGGGCGATATATTCATTCAAATATGTATTCTTAAGATTTATATATTTTGGGGGAACCACATACTAAGAATCAGTATTCTAGATAAACTCAATTGAAGGTGATTGTCTTTCGCTCACCCTTGATTGAAAAGTGAGTTCCACTTTAGAGGATAAGGAATTACCTTAATAGGTTCCATCATGTAACAGAAGAGGTGTAGTGGTATTCACATCGATAATAATTGGTTTCCCTTTGTGGGTATAATCAAGGTGTCATAGATGGTGTTGATGAGGATAGTTTTATCTATAGAGATGAGAAAGATCCCTTAGGTGTGGTGAGTAGAGAAAATTCTTTTTATGTTAAATTTAGATGTCCATCAGTTGGGGAGTGTGTCTTTATATTCTATGTTCATATTGGTGAAATTTAATTTTCCATGAATTTTGAGGAATGTGTTGATGATTTTTAGGGTTGACTCCTAGTTGACCCTTGTCAAGTGAAAGGTGTATGTAATAACACTATTTTTTGGGGACTCCATGTCCAGAAAATGGAAAAAGTGACTCACTAGTAATTTTCAACTAGTTGGTTTTATTTGGAATGGGAAGATATGCATCACCTTCAGGTTACAATGGTGACCTCACACACTTCCCTTATATGAGACATGTTATGATAGTAATTATACCTGAGGGATTTCATGTATCGATATTATTACATATGTGGGACTTATAAGGTATTTTTAAATGTCTGTATGATAAAATCTATTTTTTCTAAGATGATGTTTATTTTCCCCTGATGCTAATAATAAATATATTTATGGGTATTTGGAATGAAGAAAACTCTAGTAGAGAATGGCCCTTAGTATGTTATGCTTCATAAATCCTTGTGGAGATATCTACCCCATTGGAAACCTAATTATTTTATGGATATAGAATGTATTTATTGAAAATTTGTGGATGTTGGTGTCTAATTCTTGTGTTTCTTTGGGGTCTAGAGTCAAAAAATCATGTTGACATAAAAGGCTTGTACCATCTTCTTCAGGTTGTGGTGGATTGGGCCACTTTATGTGAAATGGTATGAAGTTGAGTATTTATGTGAGTTTTTTTTTCAGATTCTATTATCAATATATTTCATGAATGATATATGGATACCCAAAATGTATACCTTAGACTGAGGATGCATGTATTATGGAGATATTGATGTGAATATGGAATTCTCACAGGTTTAGTGTAAAGGTTTGGGAAGAAGGATCATTATGATCTTGTCCCATGAGATACAAATTATGGAGTTTATGACTTGTAGTCTACTGATATAATATAGTATAATTAGGATACAAAATATAATTCAACCATTTATCATTTCGGGTGTTAGTATGGAGTTTGGTAAAAGTACTTTGTGATGCAGGTGGCGTAGAGAGATTTATTTCAAAGACCTCAACTATAGTAGATTGGAGTCGGTGCCTCACATTATTACATTGGCATAGATACTAGTCTATAATACCATAGAACCGGTCAATTTACTAGTTTGGGAAGAACTATTATATACATTAACATTACATTAAAATTTAATACATAATGTAAAACATAAATAGTACTTTGAAAAAGACTATTATTATCCTAGATTACCCCTATATATCAGTCATAACACACATCTTCAAATCTTGGGAAAATCAAAACTTAAGAAAGGGGTGAGATCATATGCTCATTAAAGGTAAGAAATATATTGGATTATATCATAAAAAATAATTCCTTATGAATAAATGAAAACATAATCCATTAAAAAATAATCTTGAGCATAATATGGATGGAATGAAAGCTGATTAGATAATTCCATAAACAATTACATGAGAAATAAACTTAACCATGGATATTCTAATAGTTAAATAATCAAATGGTCTATCTATTACTAGTATAAAAATGAAGGAATTCATAATACCGGACATCATAAATATACCATTAGGGGCTTGAGTAAGACACCATATATTAATGGGTAAAAACCTTGTATAGTTTGTCTCATGAGACCTACCGATGCATTAACGGGATATAGAAGTTCCCACCCATTAATTTTAAAGTCTAGTGCATTCCTCATATATCGAATAACTGATCTAAAAAGATATATTTATATTAATGTGTCTCATAGTACTTTTAAATATTTCAATCATAATCATATATGAATATAATCTAATAAAATCATTGATAAATTCTTGAGAGAAATACTCTTTAATACTTGGGAAAGAAGAGTTGTTTGGAAAATAATTTTTATTTGTCATAAAATTTGATTGTAAATTTTAATATCCTAGAAAATAAATGGGAGAAATAAAACATTTTTTTCATAAATTATGTCCAACATGTAAACATAGTTTTTAAGAAACCATAGAAATTAGACACTTTGTTGTGGTTGATGGGAAAATATAAAAGAGAATTTAAAGAGGAAAATGAATAATTGTTTACATAAAACATGAAATGAACTAAGATATTTTTTCATTATGAAATGAGTTATTAATAAAATTTTTCTTAAAATATATTATGGAGTATACTTGAAAATGGGCATGAAATTGGGATGTTCCCTTAAATTGAGCGGGCCTATCGGGAGGAATTAAAAAAGAGAGCCTTATAAAACATGTTTTCCCCCATCAATGTAATATGAACTGATATAGATACATGATTTTGGAGCATCTACATAGTATGTAGTATAAGTATAAATATAATGAATAACTACATTGCGGTAAAGAGGGAGAAATCGTAAACTGAATAAAAAATAGAGGTTCGGGAAGAACCCTATATAACTTTGTAATCAATCTAATCGTATACCCATAAAATTAATAATTTTAAAATGAATCACTGAATAACATTAAGATAATTTGATACATGATATGATAAAAAACTGGTTAGTATACAAACACCACACATAATAAATAGTTGTCAATAAGTTATATCTCAAAAAAATAAAAGTGAGATGAGAAAACCCTAACAATGTGTTTAAAAGTGTTATGTACTTGAACTTAATGTTCTATATAATGAAATTAAATTCATAAATAATTTAATTAATAACCTATTAAACATGTAATTGTTATTTTTGAATTTTATTATGTTCATTTATGGCCTTTTATGAGTTATTAGATTCAGTTTTGTTGTTCAGGAGTGTTTGTTTCCATAGTTTTCATGATTGGTTCACTTGTATACATGTATGAAAGATCATTTGAATTGAGAATAGACCCCATGAATTTACATTTTTTGTTATTAATTAATATACCTAATATTAAAATATTTTAGGATTAATTTTTTAATTTTTTTGAGGATTAATCATTACATAAGACGTTAGTGACAATCAGTTAGATTATTGTGGCAATTTTTTCCTCATCAAAAACTAATTATTTAACATTACTTAATATTATGTATATATAATAGTTACAAAGCCTTAAATTAGTTTTAATAAATATATTATAAGATGGTAAACCATAAAAAGATTTTATGACCATCCTCGAAAGAGAAATTAAAAAATGAAATCATATCATCTAGAAATGTGGTAAATCGGCACGTTAGAGACAATGTTTTCATTTTTAGATGTAAAGGAAGAGGAGAAGAGGATTGGTGGTGGATTTTCTATTGAAATTATAAAATTAATTTATATATAAGATAATATAGTTATCATTGATTTTTGGATATAGGTGGTGAGTATATTATAAGAAAATGAAAGAAAGTGAATATAAAATAATGAATGTGAAAGAGGATTTAACATCTTTAATTCTTCTTCTGGAGAACCTTCTTAGGGGAATTGTTTTTGGTCATTTGTTGAGGAAATAAAGTCATATAAATTTATTAGAGGATTTTTAAGAGTATGAGGTAGAAATTGGAAAAAAATAATTTCTTAATAGGTTGGAGGAGAAGAGGTGGTGAGGGTCGTATGTATAGTTGAGGAGAGGGTGTTTTTTGATTATTTTGTTTATTACCTTATTATTTTGGTTGAAGATAAGAAATATTCTTGATTCCTAGAATAAATATAGTAAATATATAAGGATAGTTTTAGATTATGGGGTTTATATCATAGATTACTCATGTAATAGTGTATTTAACTTATAATGTATGTATACTGTAAATTAAAATATTTTACTATTCACCAAAAATTCAACATTTTTAGAAAAAACCCAAAAATTAACCTAACCCATTTTTCAATGTCTAGAATTAAAAAATGGATTCCATTTTATAAAAATATTTT
The DNA here is from genome assembly GCA_963277665.1 of Viscum album. Lineage (NCBI taxonomy): Eukaryota > Viridiplantae > Streptophyta > Magnoliopsida > Santalales > Viscaceae > Viscum > Viscum album. The sequence continues at coordinate 119,575,051 of OY728162.1, read as the reverse complement.
TCTAATTATTAGATGTTCAATATTTAAATAAATCATATTTTACTCGAAAAATATTGACTCTAAAATTATAACTCTTTTTATGACACATTGAAAAATTAATTAAGGTCTCATGAAATTATAAATAATATTATGAAAAAAAATTATGAATCAATTTTATGAAAATATATTTTATTTTAATTTATTTTGTTAATTATAAAATCATAAATAAACATTTATGTTTAACAAAAATTCCAACACTTAAATAGTATTTTTTAAAACATTTATTTACTTAGTCCATGATATAAATATACCATATTTTCATTTATAATATTACTAAATTTTATTTAAACTTTAATATATTATTCTACTATTTAAATCTTAAATATACTACTAATATAACAAAAATGATAGTTTTCTTGAAATCGTTATTTTCACTATCCACTATAAAATAAATATTATCAGAAAAATATCAAAATTTTATATTAAGACAATTTTGAAATTCCAATTTTAAAAATGAAGTTTAGTTTGAACATTTTTAATGTGTCGAAATTTATTTTTAAAATAATTACACCATTAAAAGGTTTCAAAATTTCATTTAATGAAACATAGTATTTTAATGCATAAAATTGGATTAATTCTTATATTATGACAAAAAAATCATTTAGAATAATGTAATAACATTTTATTAAATATCTAATATATACATATCTTACTTTTTTAATACTATTTATTCCCTCTAATTAAATTACATGGTTATAACAATCATTTTAAGATAAAGACATTTAATTTCATATCATTATTTGTTTAATCTTGGTGTTGTGTGGAATGTATTTTTTCGAAGAGATAAAATTTAAAAAGTTACTTACCATCAAATCATCGATTGTTTCGGTATCCCATCAATTATTGAATTCCTTCCTTGCAATTTGAAATTGTATTTTGAAAATAAAAGGTTAATACTTCAAAATTCCATTATGGTAAACACACATCAAAAATGGGGTTAATAAAATATCCCGTCAATAAGAGGGAAAGGGAAATGTGAAAGTCACCAAAAACATGGATTTAGGGTAAGAAATCATTAATGTGAAGTGATAAAATAGAAATTGAAGAGAAGTATAACTATAATGTTCTTATACAGAGGGATATAGAACATGGTCATTGTAAATTCCACCATCACAAATCATAAATTTGGGATTAGTTAAAATAATATTTATTTCTTGAAATTAAAATTAAATATATGACTTTTTTGTTCAACAAAATCCATTACAATAGTTGAGGGGTTATTTTTCAATCTGGATAAGCACAAGAGAAAATAATTTTACTTTATTTTTTTCCTTAACATAGGCATAATATCATCCTTTGATTCTGTTTTGATCATCCTCCACTTTATTTCCTGATTCTGGAGATGGATATTGAATAAACATTTTTATGCATGAATAACTTTTATAAATAATATGATCAATAGTTGATTCCATCATCCGTAAAATGTTTAATAGAAAAAAAATGGTAAGAATGGGGTAGCCTATATAATAAATCATTGTTTAGTCTTAATCAAAAATATCCTAAATCCATTCCATATGTATTTAACCCTATGACCCAACCAAAATTTGTCTTCTAAAAATCAAAGACTACAATAGTCCTCAAATAATGTAGCTCTTATTGTCACATACCAAATATATGAATACATTTATCACCTTTAAACATTAATATAAACATTCATACCTCCAATTCCTTAATGTAAAATACATATATATATTATAACAATAATTCTTGAACATAAAAACACAAATGAATTACTTATTCCACATCGATAGCAGTAACATCATAATCTTGGACATTATCCATTTTCTTATTCTGATCTATATTTCCTTGATTCTTGGGACAAGATTTTGTGTGGTTACCCGTCCACATAAAATTAAGACATTTCAAATTAAAAAATTATTTCTTTCCCTTACAATTTTGAGCCCGGTGACCTTTCTCTCCAAATTTGTGACATACTCTCATTCCTTTCAAGAATATACATGGGGGTTTCTTTCCACAATTATCACATGTGGGAAAATTCTTCTCCCCCTTTCCCTTTTATCTATATCTTTCTCCATTTTTCTATTCTCCTCTTTCTTTTCATTAAATTCATAAGACTTAGATAATTCTTTATATTTCTTGACAACAAAAAGAGACTATTTATTCATATGATGAGAATATTTGGGAGACAACATACCTTCAGAAGACTGGCTTAAACCCATTTAAGAAACGACTATTCTTACTATTTGGATTATGAGCATTGATTCAGTTCCCATTTCTTCTACTAGGAGAAATTTATAAATAATGACATAAAATAAATTATGTTATGAATTATAATTAATAAATTTGAACTAGAAAATACCTTAACATAAATTGGAAAGTTATGCATAGATAATCACATAATCTTAAACATGGTTTATTTGAATACATATTTACATTTAAAACCATTATAATGGTTTGTAGAAAAATTTGATTTATTTCAAGAATATCCCCCAGGACTGTCAAACCAGGTGCACAGTAAAACCTGTTGTCGTGTACCAGGTTATGCCGATTTAGACCCGATTCACATTGTTTGATTTGTTACCCCTAGGAATATTTATGCTACAAACATGTACAATTGTAGTATCTAGATAGAGATGTGTTTCTAGGATTACCCACATAATCTCTACCTTACCAAAATTCAAGCATGTTATTCTATGATTTTCCTCAATTTATATCTTAGGTTTATGTTCCTTAATATATATTTTATAAATCTGGTTTCCAAGGTTTCTACTAAACTTTCTCTAATACCAACTATAAATACCCTGACACTAATAGCCTAGAGCCGACGCCTCACTTTATTACATTGGAATAGATACAAGACTCAAATTCCAAAGGACTGATTGATTTAGAAATTTTGGAAGATAGATCTCATACATGAACTTTACATTAAAATTTAAAACATAAAGTATTGAATAGATAATCTTTAGATGAAAACCATAATTCTACTATATTAACTCTATAAATTAATCATAATACACATCTTGGCATCCTAGGAAAAGTAAAATATTTGAAAGGGGTGAGCTCAAAAAATCAGTGAGGGTAATCAATATAGAAGAATATATCATAAAGAATAAGTCGTGGGGAATAACACAAAACACATGAAACTAAAACATATTCTTGAGCACTATATGGCTGGAATTAATGATGATTAAATAATGCCAAAAACAATCATTTTGAAATAAACATAACCATGGATATTCTACTGTTTGAATAATCAGACAATCAATCAATTAATAGTATCATAATGATGTAATTTATGATGTTGGAAATAGTAAACATATTTTAGAAACCTCATAAACCAAAACCATCCATAAATGGGTAAAAACATGATCTACATTATCTCAGGAGACCTACCAATGCATATAGGGTCTATAGCGGGCCCCACTGGTCAAATACTAAGTCCAATGAATTCCTCATATGTTGAATAATGGATTTAAAATATATATATCTAAATAAAAGTGTTCCATATAACGTTAAAATATTTGAATCATAATCATTGATAAAAATACACGAATAAAATCATTGATAAATTGTTAATAGAAATATCCTTTTTTACTTTGGAAAAAAAGGTTGTTGTGAAAAGTTATTTGTATTTTTCATAAAATCAGATTTTAAAAATTAATATCCTATAAAATAAAATGGAGAAGAAATATATTTGAGGAAAAAATATGTCCAACATGAAAAAAGAGTTTTTAACAAATATTAGAAATTGGACACTTTGGTGCGGTTTAGGAGAAAATATTAAAGTGTATTTAAAGATGAAAATGAATAATTGTTTGTATAGAACCAAAAATTATGTAAGGTATTTTTTCATGACTGAATGAGTGATTTCAAAAAAATAACAATTTCTTAAATCATTTTATTGAGTATACTTAAAAATGGGTATGGAAGTTAGATGTTCCCTTATGTTTAACAGAAAGAATTAAAAATGGAACCCTGTAAAACATTTATTTTTTCATAAAATAAATCTAAACTAATATAGATACATGATTTTGGAAGATATACATAAAATTAATTAGTATTATAAAAATAAAGAAGAATTAAATTTGGGTAAATAGAGAGAAGTTATAACCTGAATAAAAATAATGGTTTAGGGAGAATCCCTTACCACTTTGTAATTAATCAAAACGTATGACCCATAAAATTAATAATAATAAAATTAAGAACTTAATACCATGAAGATAACTACATACATGTTATGATACATAAAATTTCATTATACATGCACCAAACACAAGAAATAGTGGTGATTAAGGGATATCTCATAGGAATAAAAGTGAGATGAGAAAACCCATACCTTAAGTCTGAAAGTTTTCTGCAATTGCACTTAATTTTATAGACAATGAAATTACATAAATTAATAATTTAATTTATAACCCATTAAAAATGTATTTTTATTATAATTTTATTATGTTCATTTATATCATTTTTGATCAATTATGAGATTCAATTTCATTATTTTATAGTTTTCATTTCCTTAGTTTCCTTGATTGGTTCACTTGTATACATATACAAAAGATCATTTGAAATAGGAATAGTTTTCCAAAATTAAAATTATTTGTTATTAATGAAAATATATAATATTAAATGTTTGTATAATTATACTGGATAATTGGGGTGAGGATAAATCATTATTTAAGATGGTAGTGATAACCGTTTTGATTTTTTTTTTTATCATCACAAATTAGTTTTGTCTCATTAGGTATTTATATGTATATATAAAAGTTAGATATCCATAAAAATCTATAATACATATATTATAATCTAATTTTTCCATAAATATTGTTTTTTAACCAGCATTGAAGCAGAATTGAAAAATAAAAACACGTCGTCCATGAAGGATGTAAATCATCACCTTAGAGATGATGTTTTCGTTTTTAGAAGGCGAGGAATAGGATAAGAGACTTCATGGTGGAATTTAAATTGAAATTATAAATTTAAAGTATATATATGTAACTGGATTTATCATACATGTTTGGAAAGAGGATGCAAGGAGAGTATAAGAAAAGAAAAGATAATTAAAAGAAAATATAGTGAAAGAGGATTTTACCTCTTAAATTCATCTCATAGAGAACCTCCTTAGGGAAATTGGTTTGGGTATTTTGTTGAGACCAAAAAATCATGGATATGTGTAAGAGTCATGTGAAGTGTATTTCGTAGAATGTTTACAAGGTTCAAGGATTAAGAGGTGTGAGTAGAAGAGGTGGTGCGGGTTGGTATTTATATTGGTGGAGATGGGTGTTTTTTGATTATTTTATTCAATAGTTTATTATTTTGTCTCAAGATAATAAATTCTGATGAAACCACGAATACATACTGTAGATATTTAAGTATAGTTATAAATTATGTTACTTTAATTAGTGAGGAATCAAGGAATAGTTTATTTCACATACGATGTATATACATCGTAAATTACCATATTTTACAATTCATAAAAAATTCAACTATTTTAGAAAAACAAAAAAAACACCCAAACAATTTTCAATGTGTAGAATTAAAAAGTGAACTCAAATTTATGCAAAAAATTAATTATGGGAAATTTAATCTATAAATAATTCATCATTTACACAAAAAGACCAATTTTAATATTATAACTATTTTATGACACTTTGAAAAAAAATTTAAGGACTCATACAATTATATTATAATAGTAATACAAAAAATATTAATATTTGTATCTTTTTTATGAAAATAATTTTTTGAAAAAATTATATTAATTATAAAATCCTAAATAATTGTTTATGTTTCAAAAAAAATAGCAACACTTAATTTTTCATTTTTAAAACATTTATTTACTTATTTCATGATACAAATATATGATATTTTTATTTATAAGATACCTAAATATTATTTAATATTTTTTAGATGAGGGTACTACTCAAACCATAAATACACTATTAATATAGAAAAAATATTAGTTTTATAAGAAACCATTTTTTCATTATTCACTATAAAATAAATATTTTCATAAAAATACCAAAATTTCACCTCTAAGCTATTTCTGACATTCTTATTTTAAAAATGAATTTTATTTTGTTCAAAATAATTTTAAAATTTCAAAAATATTATTTTCAAACTAGTTCATTATTAAAAGATCATAAAAATAAGTTTAGAAAAATATATCCTTTTAATGCATAAAATCGGGTTCATTCTTATCTTATGCCAATAAAATAATTTAGGTGAATGTCAAAAAAATTATAATATATATAATATATAAATTTAATAATTATGTTGAGAATATTAATTACCTATAATTTAAAACCTAGGTTTTAATAGTCCTTTTAAAAAATTATATTTCATTGTATATCATTGTTCACTTAAACCTGGTGTTGTGTGAAACTGATGTCGTAAAACAGATTAATTTAAAAAGAGATAAATTATAAAATCTTGTTGTTTTACTTTTATCTCAAATGACTACCATTTTTAATACTAGTTAAATATTGGGAATGGGATTCTCTAACTAGATTTCACCATGTTAAAAAACCCATCTCATATATAAAATGATTTTTGATGAAAATGATTAGGAAGGCATGACTAAGGAGGATGTATGTTTTCACTTAGATCATGTTTTGAGATGATTTGATAAAATTATATTCTAGAATGAAAGTTAAACTTTATTTCCAAATTGGTGGTGTGCTGATTTCTCTTTGAGATCAAACCTCCTTGTGTGATATGAGTATGTGTGATAGTGGGATGTTTATCTAAACATGGGTGTTTTATGATCTTTCTTGTTTGGTAGCTTTCGTTGTTTTCTTTTTAGGATGAAAATGATTAATGGTAGGGTTGAATTTATTGTGACCTAGGATTCTCATACATGGATAATAAATTATTTTATATGAATATTCATTACATTTCACAAACAGAAGCCTGAGGACCATAGTAGTTCAGTACCATTAGAAACTGGGATCACAATCTTCTTAATTCATGAAATTACATCATTGTCTCCCATAAATATATCCCTCTTTAATACTTGTACATAAAAAATTCTTCAAAACATGGGATAGTGAAACATAAAAAAGTGATACCTAATATTCTTAGTAATGGAAAATATGGGAGATAAGTAAGCATAACAAGGATATAAAGGTATGATATTAGAAGAAAAACATTTAAAAACAATACCTTGTATATTCAATATCAAAATATTTAGTCATGGAATAAAGATTGGTAGTTAATAAGATAGGAATCATAAGTAAATCTAAGTACATGAGACATGATGTCCTATAATTGGTATATTATACAGATTTTTGGCATACACATAAGCATAGAAAATCTTTTCTCAATGCTACCCACCAATATATTTGTAATATTTTAGGCTTGGTATAGTCAACCATGTGGCTACTTTAAAATTGGAAAGAAATCATGTGTACCCTCTTTCAAGCTTGGTATAACAACCAATGTACCCATTGAGATCATATAACATTAATCATTATCGAATTAATTGGAGGGAGATATAGGTTCCACCTATCTTTTTTATAACATAACCATCATCCTTGGTGATAACAAAACCACCATCACAAAATGAAAATCATATATATGTGTGCCAAAAAATCATAAAACATTCATCATATCATAACCCATGAAATGAAATAGGGTTCATAATCATTTCATCAATACTAAACCTATGAAAAAGAGATGGGTTTCATAATTATTTCATTATTTCATCATAGCATATCATGTGTAAAAATAAGTAGGATTCGTAAGAATTTTATCATTCTATAACCCATGTAAGAGAAGATGGTTTCATGAAAACCTTCCCATAATGAAAAAATTTGATAATGAATCGAAATGTTAACCTTGGTTCATATCCCTAGAAAATTAGAAGTTAGATCAAAGGATATCATCGTTTATAGAGAAGGATTTTTTAAGATCACTTGGAAAACTTCTTATGGAAAATCAGCTTTCTTTTAAATTCACTATTTAAAACCTAAAACATTTTCAATGTCATTTTCTTTGAAAATAACATGGAATGTTAAAAATAATCTTTTAAAATCATTTAAAAAATTTCTTGAGGTAAATATCCTTTCTTCCTTGAATTTTTTTAAACATATATTTTTTTTAAAATCTTTTTATTTGAAAATTACCTTCAAAACATACAAATGAATCTTCAAATAAAATTATTTTTAGGTTGAAGGGAATTTTTTTCATGTCCTACATGTTAAAATAAATATTTATTTCACATTTTCTATAAAACCGAAATGGGCATTATCTGAAAAAATAATTGATTTTTTTCAATTTTTTATTTAAAATTATAAATATGAAAAAATTTATTTTAAAATTCATAGGATAATAGTACAATATTTTTTTAAATATGTTTTTGGATAATGTGGGTTTGTAAAAGAACATTTATTTCTAACTGAATAGATAAATGAAGTCGTATTTTCTTAAACATATTTTCTCAACTATTTTAAGTACAATATTGTAGAGAGATTGTAATATTACTATGAAATATCCAGATTAATGAATGTAGAATAAAATTCATGAGTTTTATGAGATATGTTTCATAATATTTTACATCTGAAACCAAAACATAAATAGTACCAATAAAATATGAGATTATAACATAAAATATTTACCACTTTGGTTATATTGAAAAATAATACTCATGAATAAATAACATAAAATGGAACCTTAAATTTCACAAGAATAATGATATTACATTTTAAATTGTTTGTATATAGATGTTATGAAATAATATAGGTGTATAACAAAACATACGTCTCAAAGAAATAAAATTGAGACCCAAATATCTTACCGCTTTGGTACCTTTTGAATCATAAACCCAATTAAAGAGAGATCATAAAATTAATATGTAAAACCATATACATTTAATTATGTTAATTTTAAAATAAATTCTTGGTTATAATATAAACCACATAAAATAAACACATGGTGAATATGGAATGTGTCTCGTAAAAAGATAATAGTGAGATACAAATCTCATACTACTTTATTAATCATTCGAATCGTAACAAAAAATAAAGAATAAAATAAAATGATTCATTATATATCATGAAAATAATAATATTACTAACATGAAATTTTATATGTGATGTATATACAACATAAAAATAATCAACTCGTGAATTTTCATATGTCTCCCAGAAGTAAAATAGAGCCTAGAAATCCCTTACTATAAGTCTCGACATCCTTCATACTCAATAAAAAACCATGTATAATAAATATATATTTATTTTAAATATATTATATAACAATAATGATATATATTATTCAATATATTAATTACCTAATTCCTTTTATTACCCTTTTGTTAACTATTCCATTTTGAAGTCACATTTTAGGTAATAACCTTTTTTTTCATATATGTCTTGATTTCTCATTTTTGGTCCACTTATATTAATTATAACTCCATAATATCTGGAATAATAATTATTAAATATTAATTATATTTATAAGTCAATGATAATCTTAATACCAATCATGAAATATGGTTTTGGGAAATGAATTATGTCACGATCGTGGAGACAGTAGGTCGTACATACCCATGAGTAACTTTTCCATTTATCAATGACCACTATGGAAAGAAGGTAAGTAATATATTTTATTTTAAAAAGGGTAATAATAAGACAAATAAAATATTATTTCTTTAAATATACCTATACATATCATCCATGTAGTGTGGTGAAGAAAAGTGAGAGTCACATCGCTTCTTGAAGGTGGTAGTCTACATGTTCACAAACGATGTAATCATCTTTTAATGAGTGAAATGAATGAAAAAACTGTAACATTATCCTTTATTAATGATTTATATTTCATGAATAACATAATTATTTAATGTATATCACATATATTGTTCTTTATTATCTCCCATTTAAATCATTAGTTAAAATGAACCACATCGCTTCGTAAGGCGGTAGTCCGCCAAACACAAGAGTGATTTTATTATATCCTAAACGAAATTTAAAGTAAAAAAGGTAAATATTATTTAATTACCCCATATGTATAAATATTTTATATACATTATATCCATCATAAAACCCAAATATGAGAGATGGAAATCGAAGAATTAATGACATCAATTCATGTGGTGGTAGTCTGTCGTACACATGAACGATGATTTTATAACACAATTGATGGTAGTAGAGTTGGTTATAGGTAATTCCAATAACATAAAAACATATAATTATATGCAATATAATGATATTATAATATAATCATGGTATAATAATAATTCAAGGAGGTGTAGGAAGAAATAAAATAAAATTCTTGTTGAAGAACATTGCCTCTTTTTTGGGTATTCTCTTTAGGTTTAGTCCAAATCCATCATAGGTTAGATTTATGCCCAAAAATAAGCCTTATCAATTATAGGATTTAAATTTTATGTTATTTTATCAGGTTTTCTGGACTAACCAAAAATTATTTACAGTGTGAGAATGTGAGGAGAGGGGTTGCCTTTTATAATTGAGGTAAGTGGCACATTTGTATGTTTTTGAAAAGAAAAAGTTGTACACACATTTTTATCATTCTATAAGGCTCCAAAATGGGATATTATTGAACCAATAAGAGATACGATAGAAATAATTCCATAAAATGGGTTTCAAAAAAGATTTATTATATTAATATCCCTTATCTTTTTATTTTATCCCCTAGTAATCTAATTTTTACCTTAGTCATGACAAATAATTTTTATTGTTATTACTATTAATTTTGGTAAAAATATTAAGTCAAAATTAGTTGAGAATATAAATTATTCTGATTCCAAACATGTAATATATTTTTACAATTTAAATTCTTATAAGTTGAAAATTTTTATTTAATATTAATCTCATAGATACAATGAGAATGTGGATTTTCAAAGATAGAATGTCCAAAAGATTAGAATGTTTTTATATATAATTTCAATTTTAAATTGACATAAATGACCTAAATTAAATTAATAGATGTATAATTTTAATATGTTTACTTTAAAACAAATATTATATATTATATATCATTATAAATAATTTAAATGAAAATTTAATTTTCAATTAAATCTGTGTATTTTTCACTATTAAAAAACATTAATTTTATAAAAATACCAATAATTCACCATATTTTAATTTTTTTCATTATTATTAAAAAAATTCTTGTTTTATCACTTTAATATCCTGAATGTTTTAAAAAATATTTTTAAAATAATTGTTCCAAAAGTGACAAAACAGTTTTCTAATGGAAATATATTTTTAAGAATAAAAATTGATTTATTCTTATATCTTGTTTAACAAGACACATATTATGAATGGTAAGTTTTTTAATGAAAATTTATGAAATATATTTCATTACAATTATTTACTAAAATTTATTTATTTAATTTATTGTGGAAAATATGTTTTTACGCATAAAAAATGTTTTTTAGATGAGGTTTTCCTTTATTACAAATTGGTATTTATTTCTATTACTAATTAATTGCTCACCTAAGAATTAATTATATATACATTTTTAAAACATTTATTTTCATAATTTAGTTAATCATATTCATACCTTCCATTCCAAAGCATCTGTGATAACTATTGTATGAAATAATAATGTTTCGATAGTATATCATGTTTTCTTTAAACTCATTGTTGTGTGTGACCCAAAATATCAAAATGAATAAATTCATTTGAAAAATATATATTTGAAAAAATATTGTGATGTTACATTACACCCCCTTATGTTTAATTATTATATTAAATTGTTCTTATTCATCGAAGGATAAACATTTGAAAATTCCTTCATTGAAACCAACACTATTAAAAAGAGTTAATAAAGAATCCTTGTGAAAAAGAGAATGGGATGTGTGAAATCCATAAGGAATAACATATAAAATGTTTACAAATAGGATAAAATAGGTGGGAAGTGAAAACTTGGAAATATACGAGAAAACTAAAATCCAGATACTATTGAAGGGTGATAGAGAGCATGGTAAGGATAATGTTAAGGACAAAAAAACTACAAACCACAGTGGCATGGGAAATTTCATTGAAATCATTAAATATTATTATAAAAAAGGCAAATTTTTATTTCAATGTCTATTTGATAATGTTGGGGAATTCCTTTTAAATATATACTAAGAATATAAGATAATGTAATTACATAATATCATTTAATTTATTTGGTAACATTTTATCCATTGGTTATGCTTTGATCAACTTACACCTCATCTCTTACTCAAAAAATTAAAATTAATTTATTATGATTGAATCGCTAATGGATCACAAGGTCAATAAAACAATGATAAGTCATTCTTTCTATCTCTTTTAAAAAAATTTATAAATATTAGTAATCCAATATTGATTGATATTTATATAGTGAAGTAATATGTTAATATCCAAAACCAAATACAATGTTGAACACAAACCATTCCATTAATGGTTAACCATATAACCATTCTAGAATGAAAAATTAATAAAAAGGTCACTAAATTTATCAAAATAAAATTTACATTCATCCACCATATATTATAATGCAGCCTTTGATATTTACATTCTAAACATGTGAATTCCATTATGATGTATTTTCTTGAGAAATGGTACTAAAAAAATTACCATTAGACCTTATTGAAAATAGAAATGCTTTCATATAAAACACATATTATTGGATATATTCCTTGGATCCAATATTTTTTAAAACTACATCAATGATAACATAAACCGCTTTATCAACAAATCGTTAATCAGTTCTAGGGTAATAATCACTATCTAATTTAATTATTCACATCCAAAATATCATTATTTCGACATCAATAAATAATCATCAAGAATATATTAGGGGTTATCATATATTAATCAAAATATCACCTTTACATTAAAACACTTTTCTATTCCATATTTACCATTTATCATGTTATTGAAAATTCTATATAAAAAAATTATATTTAAATATCCTTATATATCTCATGATTCATATAACCTAATCCTTAAATTATAATACAAAAATTATTCAATCATTCCACTTCCTTCTCAAATAATTAAATAGAATTTATCATCATATTCATTAATACCACATTATTTTCATATTTCATTTATATTATCTTTATCATAAACAATTAAAATATTACTTATACAACCTTGATGATTCTATTTATTATATTTTCCATTGGTAAATTGATATCCATAATTACCATACTCTCCACATATGAATAAAGTAACCAATGAGGATATCTTGGGGAGAAAAATATTCCCATGAATTTTATTGACATAACATTTCCATTTTTTCTTGGATATTAATTTCTTTATGAACTTCTCTTCTATGGTAAAAATATCTTCTTATTCCTATGATAAATTCACTTGGAATATTCTTCCCTCATTATTGAAATATAAGAAACTATATATTCATTTTTTTCATGGTCTAAATTGCCTAAATTCACAGTGAAATTTATCTTAGAATTATTTGTTGAGTCCGAGAGTTAGTTGAGTGTCATATTGTTAATCATGTATTGTAATAACTGATTAAGAATAATCATTGTATCCTCCACACTAGTCATCATCACATTTTTCTCCTCACCAAAAAATTGTATGTCACATTCAATGTTAACTGAGTTCATTCTTGTTCATGTCATTTACTAAAACCAAAAGCATAGTGTAAGAAACGCTAATCATAACAGGGAACCAAGTAATCATGTTATAGGGTCCCTAAATAATGACATATTCTTTTTAATGTATGGAACATTTTGCTTAATCTATGTTATTCATTTTCATTATCAATTTAATCATTAATTATGGTTCATAAATATTTTTGCAACATTCAAATCATACCCCCTGGAGTGTCAAACCATGTGTACAGAAAGGCCCATTGTTGTATACTAGGTGAAGATGGATTCTAGATCAATGCACCCTTTTCGGAGTTATTACACCTAGGTGCCTCTATTCCAGATCTACATACACATGTAGTATCTAGAAAATGATGTAATACAATGGAAACCACTTTTAAATCCTTTACCAAAATTCTAGGACATTTTCCTATACATTGAGAAATCCTTAGACTTATCCATAAATATATCCCTAGAAATAACATTATAAGTATCCCTGGGAGTATTACTGATGTTTTATTATCCTAGTTTCCAAAGATTGATAAAACATATCCTCTCATACGAACTATAGTGGAAATGGATTTTTATACATGGATATTACATATTTTTAGATTAATATTCATTAGATTTCAAAAAAACATGCCTAAGGACAATAATAGTTTAGTTCCTTTGGAAACATGGAACACAATCTTATAAATTCATGAAATATCATTAATATATATCATAAAAATCTTCATGTTTAAGAATTTTACCTAAAATGTTTTTTCATAGCCTGGGGAAAGGTAACATAAGTAAGGGTGATCTCAGATATTCAATTAGGGTAAAAAAGTGAGATATAAAAGAATATATTGAAAATAAGGGAATAAAAATGATAATATAATTTAAAAACATTACCCTATATATCATGTATCATAATCTTGAGTCATGGAAAAAATATTAACAGCTTATAATAAATCAATCGTAAGGGAATAGAGGAGAATTATCAATGAGGCAATATAATTTTTATTGGACACATATTTTTGGAATACTCATATGTATAGAAAATCTTAAGACATGGATGCCCACGAAGAAATTCACAACATGTTAGGCTTGGAATAACCAGCTATGTACCAACTTATGGATTTGGATGACCTCTCGTGTACCCTCTTCTAGGCTTGTGATAAACTCTCATGTACCCTTTGAGATTATATAAAATTAATCATTACCCAATGCATTGTATGTAGATATATTTCCCACCCATATTGGGTTGTAACATATTTACATTCCTTGTTTTTAATGTAACCACCATCACATAATGGAAATCATAAATATGTGTTCCCCAAAATCAAAAACCATTCATCATGTCATAACCTATGAAATGAAATTTGTTTCATAAATGGTGAATCATATCATATCCTATGTAAATTTTTAAGGTTTCATAATCACTTCATAATTTCATCATAAAATAAACCATGGATAATTAAGAGGGTTTCAAAATAATTTTATCATAGTATACCTAGTATAATTGAAGCAGGTTTCATAACCATCATATCATGATTGACACCTCAAAGAAATAATAATAATAGTTTCCTTGGTTCACATCCCTAGAAAATAATAATTTATATAAAATGACATCATCATAGAGAAGGAAATAATTTGAAAGATTACTAAAAAATTTCTTATGGAAAATAACCTTATTTGGAAATCAAATTTTAAAACATTTTTTTTTCAAAATCCTTTTATTTGAATATAACATGGAAACATATAAATAATGTTTTAAAAATCATTTAAAACATTTCTTGAGGAATATATCATTTCTATTTTTAATTTTTTTTAAACATAATTAATTTTGAAACTTATTTTCTTTTAAAATTAACCTCAAAATCATATAAATGAAGAATCAAAAAAATAATGGTCAGTATTACAGTAAATTCTATTCATATGGTACATTATGAAACAAATATTTGTTTATATTTTCAGTAAAAGCTAAATGGGAATTGTTTGTAAAATAAAATGGAGATTACATTATTAATTTTTTTAAAAAGTAAAACACGGGTAAAAATTTATTTTAAAAATAACTGTAAAATGTTAAAATATTTTTGACAATTTTTTTTGAAAACATACTATTGGAAGAAAATTGGTTTTTCTAACCGAAGAGAGAAATAGAGTTGTATTTTCTTTAAAACATTTTATTAATTATTTGAAGTAAAAAAATGTAAAAAGTACTATTAAAATAATACATATTGAATATCCAGATGAAAATAAAATTAATTAGTTTTATGATATATTTAATATAATATTCTATTCATTGGAAACATAATTATAAATAATCATAATAAAATATGTTATTGTAACAGAAAAGATTTTCTACTTTGGTAACATTGAAATGTAATCCCGGTAAAAGAATAATGTAAAATAGAACATTAATATCATGAGAATAAATAAATTATTGATATTACATGTAAAGTGGGTTGAATATACACCTTATGAAAGAATAAAGATGCATAATATAATCTACATCTCCAAAAAGAGGATTGAGCAAAAATCTTTTACCGTTTTGGAGTCATTTGAACTGTAAACCCCAATATAGATAGATCCCTTGATGGATAGGTAACTACACATGAATTTATTGATAATTATCATAATATACATTATTTGGAAGTATATACATTGTATAAATGAAACACATGCTGAATATGGCATGTGTCTCATAGAAAAATAAATATGAGAAGGAAATCCCTTAATGCATTTGAAATCCTTCGATTCATATACCCCAATAAAGAATAAAATCAAATGATAGATTAAATATCATGAAAATAAATATATTTATGATATAGAATTTGAAAGTGGAAATATATACGTCACACAAAATAAAAGACTGGTGAATTTTCATTGTCTCCCACAAATATAAAAGTGACTAGAAATCCTTTATTTTAATTATCAAAATCCATCATACACATTCAACCCGCCTTTATAATACATATAATATTATTGAAAAAATATTACGTAACCATATTATTATATATTGTACCATATATTATTTACATTCATCCTCTTATTACCAGTTTATTAATAATTCCATGTTAAAATCACATTTCGGCTAAAACCTGCTTTGTTTTTCATATATGTCTTGATTTGTTAATTTTCCCTCTTAATTTGATCATGTTTTCATATTATAAAAAATAATAATCATGAAAAAATTATGAAATTTATTTGACAATTGTTCTCTAAATACCAATAATGAAATATGGTTTTGAGAAAGGAATAATGTTACAATCATGAAGATGGTAGGTCATTAATACACATGTTTAATGTTTCCATGTTTCAATGATCATTCTGGAAAATAGGTAATTAATATCATATTTATTAATAATGATCATAATTTAACAAATAACATATTATTTTTTTAAATATACATATCCATATCATTTATTTTGTGTTGTCATGAAAAGAGAGTGTCATATGGCTTAATGAAGGTGGAAGTCCACACGTACAAGAACGATTATATAATCTTTCAGTAATTGAAAAGGTAAGAACTAAAATGATCTATTAACATTTAGGATTGATAAATATTTCATTAATATGATAATTATTCAATGTATATAATATATATTTATCCTTATTATCTTACATTTAAAGTATTAAAGAAAAATGAATCACATCCCTTCGCAACCAGGTAGTACATCGTATACATGAGCAATGATATCATATCCCCTACGTAATAGAAAGTAAAAATGTTATATATTATATAATAACTAAAGAGGTATAATACAATAAAGATTATCATAAATATACATTATATCTATCTGAATACTATTGAGTCATGTGTTTTTGGATTGGGTGGTTTTTAAAGGAATATTTACTTTTGCACACATTGAGAGGGCCATTTTTATAAACAAGATTAATAATGAAATTATGAATGTTTTAACACATAAATATGATTTATTTGGACTTTTTTGAAGTATAAAAAGTTTCTTGGGTGTCTTGAGGAGTTTTTTGAGCACCTAACCTGCACAAATAGGTTTAAATGGGTCGGCACACGTCCCACAGTTTTTCTGAAACTGTGCATCCCCTAAGAGAAAACCGTGTGAACTTTTTTAGGAGAACATAATCTGTTAGATAATTTGTGCACAATTTATAAAACCTTAACCATATAATGAAAAATTAGTGGAAACTGGAATGTGCCTCAAAACTACTCACCACACGGTTGGCGCAAGATTTCCAAACTGTGTAGTCATCCCATGCATGTTGCTCTAGGTGCCCAGTGGAGGGAAAACAGTTTTCCAAACTGGGTGGCCCAAATAATGTCTGATGACCTACTTTAAAAATATAATTGAATTGAAATAAATTAACAATAAAATAAAATAAAACTCATTATAACCCTCCTTCCCCTCAATATCGTAATGTAACTACTAGGGGTCTCCCTCTACATGTGACGCACCCATCGACTACCCCATCAGTTGGTGATTTCAACTAGATTTCCTTCTAATTCCTCCTTTTAATCGATGATGTATGATATTGGCTCCCTTCCCCCTTCCATGGGTGGACTTTCTTATTTCTCCCATTACTCGATGATGTTTTTACAAACCCTAAGTTAGGTGTAATCAAGATTTTTTGTTTTCTTTCAATTCTAGTGTGTGTGAAAGGCTTATAAGGACCTCTGCATGTTTGTTCTGACATCTTTCATAGAAATAGAGACATATTGGTTCTTTTATGGTTTTATGAAATAATTTTAAGGTGATTTTTTCTTCCACTTCTTGGTTTATCCAAACTTTTATTGTGGATTTTCAATGGATTTAAGGTTCTAGTTTTAATTATAGAGCATTTTTATGTTCTATTCATGAGGATAACATACATGCATGTTTAGAGGTAATATATATATATATATATATGTTTTCCGTATTTGTAAATATTCCCTCATGGTGTAGGTAATTTGTACAATGAAGCTGTTTTTATTATATATATATATATATATGAATAAATGTGTGTGTCATTATAAGGACCATATTCTTGTTGTCGTCGTTATGGTTTTCAAGTGTTAAGTGTTCAACTTGGTATGCATCCCATGGTAGGATATAAATCCTTGAACCTTTTAATTTAAATATGGTTTAAGTGATTATTTAAATAAATTTAATTATAAATTTCTTTGATAAATTGAGCATTAAACCATGAATAAATTTCATAGTTATGGAAAATGATTTGTTGAGAAAAAAAGTAATGTTTTTATAATAAAACCCCTTTAATGGTGGTGAACTATCTTCTAAGATAAAGACTATATATTATTTTTTTAACACATTCTTGACTAAGTGTTTTGAAGGTTTTCCCTATGCTAAAATTACATGGTGTTAAATAAGGCATATTTTGGACATGTCCTCTAATAGAATTAGGAAATGTGGTTTACTTTATAAATATTTATAGAATAATTTCACCTTATAAGTAACATCATGTCCTTTATAATTTGAATTTCCCTTTCTTGAACCACCCAAGGGGATTGTTCGTATTCTTTTCTAATTACAATAATCTTATTTATAACTAAAGGGTATTAGTTTAATTAGTTAGGAGATGTATTTCTTCCATTTCATGTTGATATTATTAGGTTAAATGATTACATTGAACTTTAATTTCTTATTGGTTTATTTGGAAAATGTGGAAATGAGTGGGTAAACTTATGGGAAATGACTAAGTGTGAAATGTGATTAATGATTGGGTATAATCATTAAATTTCATGTTCTCAATTTTGAATAATGAGTTGTTAAACTCATTGGATATTGTGAATATGAATTGGGTCACATGAGGGGATATACTCATGAGATATAATTGGTAATGAAATGTGATTAATAAGTAGGTATACTCATTGCATGAATTGAATGATAATGGTTATATATGAGTGGGTAGGATCATATGGTGTAGAATGTTAAATGGTATGAAATAGAAAAATAATTTTATAGATTCCACAGATGGATCTCCATAGTTCATGAATGTGGTAGTGGATGCCTTGGGTTGACTCTGCCCCTTGGGTATTAATTCCATGGGATGACTTTGGCCTTTCTAACCGTTGGATCTGGCTTTTTTGGGGCTCTCATAGGTCATTTCTGGTATGGAATACGCATAGGACTCCAACCATTTCTTTACTAATATTCTATCGATATAATCTTGGGACTCGATTAGGATGTCTTATTCTTCAAAACCAAGATTCAACCCTTCATGGTATGACCCTTTGAGATACATCATGAATGTGAGGTATGATACATTTGGTTAAATTTCCATGTCCTAGAAAATTGTGGCATGTGTGATTGTACGGCTCGATCAAGAATGTTATGAATTTCTATATGTACATTGAGGCCATGATTGATATGAATCATGGGATATACAACAAGGGAGTGGGGGTATGAAATGTTCGAAAGAATGTAATGTCCATGTTTTTATTTGTGAATTATTTGTAGCTTCCTTGTTATGGGATCCTGAAAATCTTATGCAGTTATCCTTGTGGGGATTTTTAGTATCACTCGTTTTTTAGATTTCATGCCATAAGAATTTTTATTTTCATTTACATCTAACATTATTACCTAGACACTAGATTAATTTATTTTTCATTAAATATATTGTGATATAAACCATGGGTTCTAGCCTAATGATATGTTATCTCACACCCTACTTAGGTACCATTGGTGCCTCAGTAGAACTTCTTATTTATAGGGTTATGAACATTTTGTTGTCTTGTTTTTTTGTACCTAAAAAGTTAGAACCATGGGATTGAGATAGATCTCAGGATGATTATAAAGACCACCTATTGGATTTTAGTTATTTTCTTTATGTGATTATTGTATTTTATTGAATTTCTAACAATGATTTATGTTTACTATTTTAGATTATTTATCATCATCTGTACAATAATTTTTTGTATAAACTAGCATTGGACATCTTTTATATTCCGTTGATATTGTATTTATCATTCAATGTTTTGTCATTTCTTTATACTACATCTATTGCAGATTTCTAATTTATTCATATTATACCATTGTGTTACTGTGACATGAGGGTATAGTGTCCCTACTATAACTTCCTAGACCCTCGTTGCTACTCTGCAGCCTCTAGCGCACGGGGAGGTGCACTTGAGGCCATGTGGATAACTGGGATTGGGGAACTATTGAGTGTCATCTAGGTCCAGGATGTTAAAATGTGGTATTAGAGCTATTTTTTTCTTTTATCTCATAGTTTTGGGTTGGTTGATATGAGACTAAGAATGTGTTGGCACTTGGTAAATAGATTTTATTATGATTGGTCACCCCATGTATGGGAAACGACCAAGTGGCTAGGGCCGGATTGTAGTTCATGTTGTCTAATATTACAGTTGATTATTTCTCCTTGTGTTACCTGTGTACATTCGTTTTATTATCGATTTATGGTATTTTATGTAATTTTACATATATCCTTGTACGTAAAGGATGAATCATTGCATGCATCATTATCTACACCAAGATTTCACATTTCACGAACATTCCTTGCCATGTAGTTTCATTAGTAGGTTTCATGCTAATATCTATTGATTGATTGAGTGTTATTCCATGATTAGTTTTATATATTTAGTTAAATTATTGCATGAAAATTTATATAGAATATTTAGATGATAATACGCCATGTTTCTTAATTATTTAGCATGTTTTGTCTATATTTTAACCTTCTTTTGTGATTATATGAAATTTTTCTATAATTTTCATCACAATATGATATGTTCATTTCTTGATATTTATTGTTATTCTTCTTTTGATATATGTAAATTGGATTCATGGGAAAAATATTATTGGTTGCGATTTAGACAGGGGCCAATTTTCAATTTTAATGTGTATGTGTGCCTTATAATTTGGAAATGGTAACTCATATACTTAAACAATCTATGGATCCTTATAAAGTCATATATATCCATGTTAAAATGCAGAATTCTGATATAGATAATGTGTTTAGGTGTATTGTTTTAGATTCAATGGGATCCAACTACTAAACTATAATGTGTATGGGTGATTTATGGATTGGTAGAAGATAACCTATATGACTGATCCATTATATAACCAAGGTATATTTGGAGATGGATATAAGTATGAAAGTTGTTATGTACTGAAATCTAATGGATTGGTGAACTTTAAATATGATCAACTGGACCCAATTATGTTAGTTGGGGCATGTTTTTATGATCTGAATGGTTATGTATGTTTATGATTTCTATAGTTAAAAAAAATTCTATTGGGTTTATTTTTTTAGAATCCATGTTGGCTTAATGGGGTCCTCATAGCTTACCTTGTTAAAAATAATTTATATGATAAATTTCCTAATTATGATGGGATTTCAAAAAGTGTTTAAGGTTTCAAAAGGATGTTTGATATAACATGAATGTTTCTGCCCATGGGGTGTTTGTTAAAATCAAGAGGTCGGTGTTTTGCATTAAAATGGTTTTTGATGTTTTGAATTAAATATTTTAGATGTTTAAATATTTAAACTTGAATAAATTTAATGGGATTAAAAATGATACATGTAGTGGTTTCCTTTGTTTAAACTCTCATGTAAGGGTAGTTTAAACGTTTCCTATGATATTCCTAAGAATTTAGCCATTAACATTTTACATATGCAATTTTATTTTTAGAAATTACTTAAATTAAAGGCTATTGAGACTAGTAAAACCTGTTTTGAATGACCTAGTGATGGGTTTAATACTTAGCTTCGTAAGGGTCTAGATCATGATAGGTAGCACCCTTAAAGATTAAATGTATTTCTAATCATGTGTCCTTTCTAATGTTTGGTGTCATTTGAGTTTCATTTACCATTGTAAGACTCTATATTATAAATTACATTCATGTTTGTATGAGCATTTATGGAATCTTGAAAATTGTTATAGGTGGGATCATTGAGTAATCCTCATTTTTTGAAGGTTAGGCATGCCTCAAGCATGGTCTGCTGCTTGTTAGGTCATGTGAACCTCTGTTTTTCGTCAATGATGAATGAAATAGTATATATTCATTTGAATTAATGCATAGAGGGATATGTGACTCCGAGTTTAATATTTTGTGAATCCATATGATATGTGAATGCTTAGGGCGAATAGCCTGTGGACAGTAGTCAGGTTATGCTAGTTTTTTTGGTAAACATAGTGTGGTATGTGTTGATATATGTCGTACCAATTAAATTATTAAATGATGTAACAAAACGGTTGAGTTCAGTCAAGATATTGATCTTTGAGCTATTGAGTACGTTCTTAGGTGATCTTTAGAGTAGAGTGACCTAAACATTGGAGAATGTAGATTGTTCCACTACTCAGGATGACTTTTTGAGACTAGAGTGTGGTCAGTTTGGTTTCATCTTTCATGAAAAATTCTTGGATGATGTCATTTTGGATCGGTGGAGCATCACATTCATGTTGATATTTTTTGATCTATCAAGCCTTCTCGTGGTTAGTTTATCTTCTGTATTGACTATTAAGACACACCAAATGTGTGGATGATTATTTCAATTCTAGTATAGGTTTCCCTCCAAATATAATGAACAAAACTAAGGAATTCCCATTGTAAAGTAACATTTCTATTTTCAAATTCCTGTGAGGATGATAAATCTTGCATGTTTTAATTTGAGTATATCATTTCATAGTAACACAACGTTGATATGGTGGAATGTTTATGAAATCTTTAGAAACACCATTATAATTTGATAAAATTTTGTGGTTAATCTTGAAAAATAAAAAGATGCATTAGGTAGTAAGGGAATGTGACCAATTAAGTGGTGATGTGTTTATTGGTGAAGTTGTACTTCTTTTAGGAGAATTCGACCATTTGTAGTTCACCTATTTATCTTTCCACTAGACATGTGTGGTTGAATGGAACCCATTCAACCCTCTTAGTTTTTTCTATTTAATGATGATCTAGTCCCCCAACATGACTATAAATGTAATTGGGTATGCCCAGTTGAAGAAATTCATGTGGGATACATTACTGGAAGTATTAAGATGTTATCTCTCAGGAAATTCGAGTGGTAGAGAAGCCGTTATTTATAATTAGATGTTAAATTCATAGACCCATGGTAGGAATCACCCTAGATCTAATGTTCAAAGAGATAGTGACATGATTATGCCTATGTTTTAGCAGGCTTGGGTAGGCACCATTTTGATGTGTTAGTAGAAAATCAAGAAATTGTTCAGTTTTTAACGGCTTAAGTACAAAGGGCTTATGAGGTACTTTGAGGTGTGTTGGGAATTTGGAAATGTAATTTGACTTTTTGAATGAAACTTAATGAACCCTGTAGTTTGGGTGATGTTTTTTTATTCCAGAAGGATTCTCGGGGACGATAAGTTCATATGTGAGGAGATTATAGAGTCTTGTGTTTTTGGATCATGTGGTTTTCCAATGAAATTTGAAAATTTTCACTTAATGAATGGACTATTTTTAAAAACTAGGCTTTGGAATGAAATTATGAGAGTGAATACACTTCAATGTGATTTTATAGATATGAGTGATTTCTCGAGAGGTTTCATGGTTTCATAATGATTTTTGGAATCACTTGGCCTAGAAAACAAGGTTTTAAAAGGGTCTCTATAGGGTGCACCGTTTTTCTGAAACTGTGTGTTGCCTAGAAAAAAATCATGCACCCTTTTTTAGGGGAACATAAGTTGTCACATGGGATATGTATAGTTTTTCTAATAGTGAACCTATCTTTCATGGTTAGTAGAAAATGGGTAGTTCCTCCACACTATTCACTGAACTGTTGGCTCATGGTTTCCAAAGCATGCAGCCAACCTACGCATGGTGATCTATGTGCCTAGTGGAGGGTACATCATTAGCACATAGTTTTCCGAACTGTGCATACCAAACCATACAAGGTGACTTTTTTAAAAAATTAAAATAAATAAATTGACTTAAAAATAAAATAAAATCTATTCTAACCCTCCCACCCCTCCATATCGTGATGCACCACCTGGGGGTTTCTATCTGCATACGACACACCCCTTGAATCCACCTTATATTATCAATTTCAACCACATTTACTTTTAATTTTTCCTTTGAATCAATTAGGTATGATCTTGAATCACTTCCTCCTTCCACGATTGGTCATTCTTATTTATCTTGTCACCAAGTGAGGTTCGGCCAAACAATTGGTCAAGGGGAAATACAAATTTTTTTAACTTTTTATTCTTGGGTGTTCGAAAGGATTCTCAAGTCCCCTTCATGTGTGTTTTGAAATCCATCACCGATGGAATGGGTAATAAGATAATTTTGGTTTTCTTACATCTTTTTAGTGTTTTTTTCTTCCATTTTTGGTTTAGCACAACTTTTATTGGGTCTTTTTAGGGGTTTGAATGTTTTATTTTTAATTATAGAGTGTTTTGATCTACCGTTCAAGTAGAGAACATACATGTATATGCAGGGATAAGATATGTATATATGTAGGACCTCTATATGAATATTACCTCATGGTGGTGGTAATATGTACAATGATGTTATGGGTATTATATATATATATATATATATTTGTGTGGGTTTGTGAATGAATGTTTGTGTAAGTGTATGTACCCGATTCGATTTTTCATCATCAATGTTGTCAAGTTTCTAGTGTTTAGCTTGGTCTACATCCTGAGGTAGGATCCCTATCATTGACCCTTTTAATTTAATAATTTTTATGTGATTCTTTAAATAAGTTGAAATATGAATTATGTTGATAAATTTAGCTATAAACCATGAATGAAGTTATTATTTAAGGAAAATGATATCTTGAGAAATAACGTCATGTTTTTATAATAAAACCCCTCCAATGGGGGTGCATTGTACTCTAAGCTAAAGAGTATTGATTTGTTGTTTAATAATTTCTTGGCTCATTGTTTTGTTGGTTTTACATATGATTAGAAAACATAGTGCGACATAAGTAAGGTTTACGAAATGGCCTCTAATTGAATTAGGAAATGAGGTTTTATTTATAAATGATTATGGAATCATTGCATATCCTATGTAGTATCTTTTTCCTATTCATTTGAATATCCCTTGATTAAACCACCCAAGGGGTGTGTTTCTATTCTCTCTTAGTAGCAGGAAGATTATTTATAATTAAAGGGAGTTTGTTTACTTAGTAAGGTTATGTACTTACTCCCTTTAATGTTGACAGTGTTTGGTTAAATGGTCATATTTAACTTGATTTGATTAATGGTTTATTTGGAAAATATTGAAATGAGTGCGTAAAATCATGGGTATTGTTTATGTGTGAAATGTAATTAATGAGTGGGTATACTCATTAAATTCTATATTGTGAATTATTAATAATTAGTGGGTAAACACATTAGATATTTTGAATATGAATTGGGCCACATTAGTGGGTATAATCATGAGATATAATTGTTTTTGATACGTGATTAATGAGTGGGTATAGTCATTGTATGAATTGAATGAAAATGATTTTATATGAGTTGGTAGAATCCTATGGTGTTGAATATTAAATTATATGAAATATAAAAATGACTGTATAGATTCCATGAATGACCCTCTAGGGATTTGGAATATGGTAGTGGATGCAATGGGTTGATCATTCCCCTTGTCTATTGATTACGTGGGATGCCTGAGACCTTGCTAACCATGAGATTTTCATTTCTTGGACTCATGTAGGACATGTATGGTATGACAAGATATTAGGAATCTAACATGTTCTTAACTAAGTTTCCATCAAGATGCTTTTAGGACTCGATGAGGATGCCTGGGCCTTCAACACCTTGGATTTATCCCTTCTTGGTCTGACTCTTTGAAATATGGAATCACCATGAGGTATGATACATTTGGTTTAATAGATTGGTTGTGGTAAATTGTGGCATGTGTGACTATACAGCGTGAACATGAATTTTATGACTCATCTAGTTGTATTGAATGGCTATGATAGATATAATTATTTGGCTATACAACATGTTCATGGTGGTATGACATGTTGGGATGAACCACATGTTCATGTTGTTTATTTGTGACTTATTTGTAGTGGCATTGTTATAAGAGCTTGACTATCTTGTACAGGTATACTTGAGGTGCTATTTTTGTATCACTACTGTAGATGTTTATATGCCACTGTCTTCCATACTTGTTTTTATTGCTTAATAATTTACTTAAAAACTATATAATTTCTATTATACAAAATGGATGGGGCTAGGAACCATGGGTACTGACCTATAGATATTTTATCTCACACCCTACTTGTATCCCATTGGAGCCTGAAAATACCTTCTTTTCTACAGGGATGTGGATCACTGCATGTGTTTTTTTATTCTACCTGTAGAATTAAGAGCACAAAACTGAGATGTAGCCAAGGATGCTCGTGGATAACAGTAATGGGCTTGTAGTTATTATCTTTACTTAAGACATGTAATTTTACTAAATTGTAATGAATGTTTTATGTTAACTATTTTAGCTTATGTATCATTATATGGACATGAATTTTATGTATAAACATTCATTTTCCATATTTTATAATTACTTGATATAACATTTATCATCCACTAATTTATCATTTATTAATACTGTATCCATTTTAGCTTGATACCCTATTTCTGTTATACCACTCTTCTACTGTGACATGAGGGTGTAGTCTCCCCACTATCACCTATAAGAAATTGGATTATATTCAGAAGCCTCTATGGTATAGGGGGTTGTGCTTGAGGCTATGTGGCTAACCGGGATTAGGAACTATTGATTAGAATTGAGATCTGGGACATTACACATACCTAAACAAGAGATGTGGTAATGGAAAACCGAATTTAATCAGTTCATGATGAAATAGTCCTCTGTAAACATGAATTTTGATTCTGTAATCTTGTTAATAGAAGCAGATATGATTTCGACTCATTACCTTAAGATAAATGCAAATAGTTATATATAATATACTTATGATATTGTATTATCATGATATAATAATTATTTCTGGTGGTTAAGGAAGAAATATAAAAAAACTCTCATTGAATAATGTTATCTCTCTTCAGGTGTCATCCACAGGTCCGCATCAAAATCCTTCCTTGGATGGATTATGTAAAAAAATAAGCCTTTTATTATGAGAGGAGGTAATTTGGGAAGTGATTTGGTTAAGTATTATCCATACAAAAATGGTTTGATTATCGATCCTAAAATATATAAGGATGAAATATTTCCATCCAATGGGTTTTGGATTTTTTTTTCCCTTATCATTTTATTCTAACCCCCCTATAATCCAATTTCTACATTTACCAGGGAAATAATTTTCACTATGTTTACAATTAATTTTGGTCAAAAAATAAATTAACCTTATTAGATAACATAAATCATTCTTCTTAGAGATATGTAATCTTATTTTCCAATTTAAATTGACATATGGGGAAAAATGTTATTTAATATTAAACTCACAGACATGATGAGAAATTGAGTTTTTAGAAGGAAAATGTGGAAATGTTTAGAAAGTTTTTATACCCAATTTTAATATTAAATTGGATAAAAAAACCTAAATTGGATTAATATATTTGTAATTGAAATAATTTCACATTAAAAAAATTAATATATATTTCAACTTTATAAATAATTTAAATCAAAATGTATATTTAACTATTTATAAAAAATATATTATTTTTATAAAAATATTTAATATTAACCCTATGATGATTTTGACATGATGATTTCAAAGATTATGTTTAATTTATCAAATTAATTATCTAAAATTGTAAAAAAAATATTTTAAAATGATCTCTCTAAAGAACAAAAAACTAGTTTTTAGAATAATTCTGTTTTAAGTATAAAACAGGATATATTCATATCTATTGTCTTAAAAAAGATGGATGGTACAAATTTAATTGAATATATAATATTTAAATATCAATAAAATCATTTAATGAAATTTATTTATTTAATTTAATAAGTAAAATCATGTATTTGTGAATAATTTGTTTTTCTAGAAGTTGATTTCCTTTATTTACATATTGTATTTATCTTCATTTAATCGTAATTGGTCACCAAGTAATTCATTATATATACATTTTTAAACCATATATTTCAAAAAATTAGTAAATATTTCTCAAACATATAATTATTGTGAAAATGTGATAATGCATCAATTATAGTGACCTTGGTTTTTCTAGGATGAGACTTAACTAAATTTTATGTTTATAAAGGCCCGAGACTTCTCTAGGGGTAAATTAATAAAATCAACCAAGAAGAAGACTATGGAAAAATATTAGAATTATTTTTGGTTCAAAATCACGAGGTCAAACCATAGGTAATTGTAGTGTGAAAAACAAGTTTCAAGATGCCTCAAGAATAATAAAATAATAATATCTCATTTTTTAGTCCACACATGAGGTTTTTTGATAAAATGCTTATACCTCTAAAACAGGGCCTCATATAGGAAAATAATTACAATGATTTGTTTTGGAATAGTGGGATTACCCCAAGATAGTATAGTTTGAGTTCTCATTAAGACCCCCAAATATATGTAATGGAAAAATTAATTCATTTAAATTATTTACTAATTAGTTAAGTTATAATACAAGAAACCCTAGACGATCCCCTATATTAACCATATTTTTTTGTCTCACTAGGGTTTACCTCATTTTTATTTAGAATGACCCTAGAGAGATGATGATAAGGGGAATTGATCTTGTTGGTCACAACATTAAACGAAGGAACAAAATAAGATCATTTAGAAGAATGTGATCTCAACTTCAACAATGGAGTTTATAATTCTGCGATAATGACTGGTACTTTTTGAAGTAAGGAATTTTATTTAATACTTTACTTCATTCATCACATTTCCAAGAATAATAATTAGTGGTCTTAAATTTTTGTTTGAGAAATCACACCCCTTGTTTTCTTTAATTTAATTTATGAATTTAAAATATTCCTTTATAAATTATTTATTGGAGAACCCATTCTTAAAAAATTAATATTATGTATTTTATCCTTTTGATTGCCTACCATTCTCTAAACCTGTTTTAATTAAAGTAATTTTCAATTCCTAAACCCAAATCCCATGTCATGGATTTAATGGGTCATGTGGGTAGACCTCTAATTTTTGTTTAAGTGAGTATACTATTAAATTGTTAAATCGATGAAAAAAATTTGTCGGATTATACTTTATTTTTTTATTCATATTGCATATAGGATGGGCTTCTAACCATACTGGTGGTCAATGTCAGTAAGGGGAAAATTGATTGTGGTTAATGGTGAAGGTGTGAAGCGGTGACCAAATAATGATGATGCAGCTATGTGGTGGTCTGGATAATGGATGTCGATGATATCCGAGGGAGTTTTCATGTGAGTGATTGAAATTAATAGGTGGTTGCCTTCGATAATGGTTGGATTTTTAGGCAATACAGTTGTATATTTTAGGAAGAACATAACAATCAAGAATATATTCCCCATTCAATGTTTAATATAATTTCATTTTAATAATTTTTATAAATAGAGATAAGGTGTGGTGTCATTCTTGATAATGGTTTCATGAAGTACATTCATATAATGAGTGAAGGCATATCTAGGTTCAGAAGATACAGGTATTGGAAAAAACAACCAGAAAGAAAAGATAAGAAATATATATTAAAACGGGCATATTTAGGGATAATGTTAAGGAACAAAAAATATGGTGGGGCCATATTAATTTGATAGATTGTTTATTCATTCATGAACCACTATATTTATAATTGTTAAAATTATATTGTATTAGTATAATAATTATTATAATAAAAATATTGTCATTAAAGAAACTTTTTTTGGTCATATTGTTTTAATATGAGGTCGAATGGATGAATTGCCTATAATATCATAACCATAAAGTGGAGAAAAAACATTCAATATAAATATTTTATAAAATATTTTGACTCATAACATGATCCTTAGGTCCCTAAAAATTTAATTTATCACTTATGATATGATAAAAATGTGTATTTTTCACAAGATGCATATTTTTCATCATGATTCCATTTTGGGAAAGAAAATAGTTTATCCTTATTTTTTCACATAAGGAAACTTTTGGATTTAAAATTAATTTTTAAAGGTGATATAAGATGGTTTATATATTATCCTTGTAAGACCAACACAGACTTTCAGTTGTGTTCATCAAGCATTTACATTATTTGGTTTTGGGTGTGAAAGTAGTAAATTATAAGTGTTTTACACATTGATTATGACGTTAAACATATCGTCAACATTAGATGTAAGAAATGAGATAGTTTTCTCATATATTCCAATATGTATTAAGGTATTATATGGCTGGAGTTGTGCATTATTGTCATAGTGTCCCTTGGGATGACCACCCATGGAAGCTCGGTGGTGCCAAGATGGAGTCACCCGCTATCCAAGGTTAGGGTTAGTTATACCTTCTAACTCTATTATCTTATATCAATTCATGGGATCCTATACCGATCATACATGGTGGGTATCCCACTCAAATACATCAGGCACGAGATACTCTAACTATGGAGTCACTATTCACAATGTATGAAGGGCTCGGATTGAGAATGAGATCTACAACCTATTATTCAGATAAGACCAGAATTAACCATAATTAATAGGGGAATGTGATCTGATATATATATAAATGGAATCCCCTTGACCAATGTTGAACATTTTTTGAGTTGTGGGTAATCCAATACAATTTTTGAGAAGTTACATGGGTTTTTAGTATAGATTTATGGTTTGGTATTCTTAGAATAAAGGATGTGGTTCTCCCTCATTTGGTGATAATGATTCAAGTATGAGAAGGATTTATATTATTATTTTTAGATATTAGTGTTGATACTACAAGAATATGATATATGGACGCAATGGTACTTGGTATTCCTCATCACCCAAGTGGTTTTATTCAATATAAGATACATAGTAGGATATTGACTTTAGTCTTCCTGGATTATTCAACATTTCTGGTACCTATGGGTTATCATGTATGGATGTTTCCAAGGATCAAATATGTGGTCACTGTGACTTTTATATATATATGAGTCTTCATGTTTTAATCGTATTTGGATAATTCATTCCTATTTTTCTTTCGGACAGTCTTTAATGTAGAGAGATATGAGATGATATAATATATTGTGTCATTCCTCTTTGTCCTCCTTCTAAGAAACTATTTTTATAGGATTTGATGTTACCTATTTGTTTGTTCTTGCTTTTTGGTTTTCATAGTATCTTACTGAGAAATTTTACACTCACCCATGTATGGGCCCCAGGCCCACACATATAGTATTTTTGTAGATGACACACAAGTTGTACATAGACTTGTTGGATGTGAAGATAGTGTTTCCAATTTAGAGTTTATATTTTATGATGCTTAGTCATTCATGATAAAGTATATTTGTTTTTTTTTATGATAGTGGTGGTGGTTATATATAGTTATTGATCCAAGAGTCTATGAAATAAGGAGGATCTTTCCGTTGTATCTCATTATCTCATCTCTTTTTTAGGTGATTACACCACATAGTTTTCTCCAATATTGATATATATTTATACTTTCTATATCATGAATAAATTATTTATAGTTCAATTTATTAGATATTATTTATCATATTTTCTCATATATGAGATGTTTCATTGAAAGAAACCAATGGTAAAATATTTTTTAAATTTATAAAAATAAAACTTCCTTTAAAAATATACCAAAATTGAAAAAAATTAAATCTGGAAGGGGTGAGGAAAATTTTATTTTATTATTATATTAAAAATAAAAGGCTTATAATTGTTCTAACAAAAATATAAGAAATACTATTGAAATTCAAGATGTCATTGTGCTGAAAATTGAATTAAATTTTCAAAAAAGTAGTGAAGAAATTATAAAATATAAAGGTGTTATGTTATGTTACTCAAGAGGGAGGGAATATATCATAAGTATGATTTATATGTAATTATAGATGATGATGGTACTATATCTATATCATAAATAGAAGAAAAGTTATGTACTTGAGCAATAATAAATAAAAAATATTTTAAGTGATAAAATATATATCGTAAAAACTAAAAGGTTGAGGTATTTTTAATAAATAAAGTTCTATATTAGGTAAATAATAAATTTTTTAATTACTCTAACAAATATGAGTGATAGTAAATGTATATGAATGAGTTGTTTTATAGGATTGGGAAAATTTGGATGTGGGACATTATTTTGAGTTTGAAATTTTGGAATCTCATTATGGAAAAATGGTTTTTCTAAAAGTAAATAAAATGGGGAATGATTTAAAAATTGAATTTAAGTATTACTTGTGTTCATGGGTTACTCCTAAATAGAAGTTATATATTTTGATAAAATGGATTCTCTTGTAGGAAGGTTGGAAATGATTTGGTTATTTTCCACTATAGTATCCAAAATAAAACTTATTATATTCCAACATTATGTAATGTCATATTTTTATAATATAGTTCTTAAAGAGTAAGACAATATTAAATAAATATATGGATTTATCTTACATAAAAATTGAAACAATTTTTTTAATTTAAATAATTGAATTTTAATTAAATAAAGAACTATGAGCATTGAATTCTATAATTTATTATTTTTTAAATTCATTTTTTTCATAAGGATGAGTTAATCATAATAATTATGTGAATATGTAGTCTTACGATAGGATGATAGTGATTTGATATTTGAAATAAATTATATTTATAGGATCAAATGATTTTAATTTATATAATTCACTAAATTTATTAAGAAATATTTTAAAATTCTCCCTATTTGATAATTTATAGTTTTCTTTTTTTACTATTTACTTAAGGAAATCATGATACATTCATTTTATAATAAAAAAAATTCTAGTATATTTAGAAAATATTTAGAATAAAGAAATAAAAATTTATTACTAAATCAATTTTTATACATATATAATTGTGAAATTATGATAAAGAAATGTTAGTTAATATTTTGGTGTATAGGAAAAATCATTTGATACCTATTAAAATTATTAGTAACTGAGATAAGAATTAAGTTTTTTATGTGTTATGTGGAATGATATGAATGTAATACCCAATAAATCCACATGAATGTTGTGAAAAATATACTTTGTCATATCAAATACATGTTGGAATTTTGAATATATTAAAAAAAGTATAAATTCATAGGAGTTATTGGGATTTACGGATGCTGATTTGGTAGGTTTAATGGATTTAATTATTCGTGGGGGATTCTTTATTAGTGATTTTTGTATTTCATAGATGATAAAGAAATAATATTTTATATTAATGATCATTGACCCTGTTAATCATATTCTCGCTACTCAATATTGTACATAAATCTTAGGGTTGTGAGAAGAAGTTTAAGATAATTTTATTAAGGTTTGTTCTCTAATTATAATTATATGTGATTACTTAAGTTCTATTTGTTTCTAAAATATTGTACATAATTTAATAATAAATCACATTGATATCAAAAATAACATTATTAAAAGAAATTTAGAAAAGGTTTTTTTAATTGGTGTTTGTGTGAACACAATATAAGCTGATGAATATTATTATAAAAGAAATATCCAAGGATGGTTCTGATGTGCATCATTTAACTCCTGGTGTTTAACCATATCCCTCCACTTAATGGTTTTATAGAAACATACCCACATCCTAATTGTTGTCTATATAGGTTTCAAAAGAGAATAAATATTTTAATCAGTCAAATTTTTTTATCAAAAAGTGGTGTTGAAAACTACAAAAATAAATAAGTGGTATCAATAAACAAGTCAATTGTAGTAGGTAATGTTTTTCCCAGGTGTTTATTTTAAATGTTGATAATTATTTATAATAACCTTAATAAATATCCCATTTTTTTCATTAAAATTTGGTGAGAACATACTTATAATTTCAGTGGGAGATAAATTCAATTAATTACTCTCAAGGGGGGTATTACCCTTAATGAAGGATGTATTTTTGGGGGGGAGTATTTAAATGTATATTTCATGGGGTATAATATCATAAGGATGAATGTGTTTATAAATAATCTCATAAGTTTTAGGATTAATATTAGTATAATTTTTCTATTGTATAATGAGCTTAGTGAAGTGTTTCAGGAAACACATTTCATTTGACTATTGTTTCTCACAACTATCACGAATTATATAGTCTTAGACTAAATAAATTGAAAATTTTTAAGTTTACTATAATGATTATACATTTGACGATAGAGATATAAATTAAATGGACTTATTCATAGTAATGGATGATTTTTGAAGACGTGGTTGTCAAAAATCCTAAAAGATAAATTTTTTTCTTGAAATTAATGTATGGTATTTTGGGTTATTATTATTGAAAAAAGAAGTTGGAAATAATAAAAATAATCAAATAATTATTAATAATTAATTCTATATATATTTAATTAGTGCGTAATAATTTGAAAAAAAAAATTAATAAAAGACTAAAAATTATAGAATATTTTTTTTGGTTACACCATGATTCATTTATGGATTTAAGATAATAAACTAAAGTTGAGTTGTTAAATAAAAGTATTTAATCTAGATAGTGTAACTTTTAGATTATTCGGTAATGATTGGTCATCATTTTTGATAATAATCTCTAGATGTTTAGATAATATATTCTGTTGGGGTTATTATGTAGAAAAATTTCATTAGATGAAAATGAAATTTCTATATCATAAGGGAAACAATTATTCCATAGTTTAACTATGTGAGGTAAAATATTGAAGAATTTATGTTGATCTATGCATTAATGTATATTTTTGATGTATTAATAAAATCCCTAATTTTAAGGTAATTTCTTTCTCAACGAGTGAGTGTTAGGTTGTTTAAAATAGAGAAGTGGTATTTTTGTTGCTTAAGGTTGTAATCCATGTGAGTAAATGCCATTATTGAATAATGTTTCCATCATGACAAAATGTATTTTATAGATATACATTCATATTTGAAAATAGATTGAATTTAGGGATTCCGTTTTCAAATTAATATATTATTTTGAAAGGATTAGATATTTGATGTATTTTTGAATAATTCATTTGATTATGCTTCAATTACATCAATATATATATATTGTGATGAATTAAAAATCCATCAAATTTTGAAGGTTTGGGATTATATTGGGAAATATTACCCATTAAGGAGTAAGGATTAGTGGCATTATCATTGAATGCTATGAAAAATATATAGAGATCTTATCCATTAATAATATATTCAAAAGTATATAACAATGATACAGAGATATTTATAAGAGTGTGATATAAATTGGATAGTAGTTTTCTTGAGAGAGAAATTCAATAAAACAAAAAAGTATACTCTATTTCATAAAACAAATCTCTATAAAAAAGACAATTAAACATATGTTATACTCATCCTACTCAAAATATAAAACCAAGTGTAGGAGATAAGGTCTTCCAATACAAGCCTTGACTCAATCATAGAAATATAAATAATAATATATAATAATAGGTGGCAGTATAAAATTATACCCAATAGGTTTCCCCACCAACCTCTCATGTGTCAAGTGAATTATTATAATAATTCTTTCCTAAATGATTTTAAAAAACATGTAATTACAAATTCATGGAAAATCATAAAAGTAAAATAAATAAATTAATTACAAAATAAACTACCACATACTATCTACACCTAAACCTTAAATGATTATCTAACCACCACCTCCCTAATCCATTATCACTTACGCATATTAACTCTATGATAGAGTGACTTCCATAATGAAAATCACCCATTATTGTGTCTATAAGAATAAAAATCTTATATGATGACTATATATCTTAAACAACAACAACTATATATTGGTACAACAATAATAAAGATAAAAAATTGTATTATTCCTTCACATCATTCTCATCAAATAATAAATACATTAAATATTGAAGGATCAATAAGTATATAAATCACATTTATCACTAACCACATGATCATATATAAAATAACATTATCAATTAGTGCCCATTAAACAATATTTATTCATTATAATTAATAAAAATAATAAATCATAACTATATTAATAAAGATATTAGGATAATTAATTTAAATTACCATTAGTGTTTCCTTTTCAAATATAAATATCATTTAAATATATCATCATTGTTCACATAACATCCACATGTTGTTATGTAAAAAATATCATAATAATTAGTTTTGGTCATACATCACTTTAGCATCTCTCCCTAGTATATCATGTTTTACTTCCCAATAGTATGGAATCCTTTAATCATTTAATCTATATTAACACATATCATAATAATTAAAATTTATCATTAAAAAGCAATTTATTTCTTCAATTCAAATCATGTCTATGTAAAAAAGGAACATCTACATTTTTGTATGCACACATTCAAAATTAATTTTAATCATTGCGACCATTATACATTTTTTAAATTCATTATATCTCTACATATTTAATTTTCTAAGGAAAATTAATTATAAAAATTAATCTATATTAACAATTATTCAATAGAATATTTCCCTTAAATAAAAATATAAACATCACTTGGATCTCTCATTGAATAATTATTGAAAATCTCAAAATTCAACCTTGAAAATCATTATATATATCAACTAAATCTCATTATATATACATAAGATTTATTTCTGTAACTAATTTCATAAATTAGTCAAGTTATATAATTTACCATAGAGATATCCCAATGATATATATCTAGGGTTTCATTAATATTCAATATAGGGCTTTATCCACTCAATATACAAATAAATCCTCTAAAAGGTGAATAAAATGATTAGAAATGACCCAAAAAATCACAATAGATCTTATCCAATTCATATAAGAGATGAAATATGTATTAAATGATTACATTATGTGGGTTTAAAGTTTAATAGAATAATTTTATGATGTATTAATAGTTACATTGTAAAATTTAGTAAACATGTAATGAGACCAAGATCTCTAACTAAGAATTATCAATTAAAATAAATGGTCTCCCTGTATTAGAAATTTTACCATCAATTGAAAATTTCCTTCAAACACCATTGAATTATTAATACTTAGGGTCTAATAACAATTTCAAAACTAGTATTATATGTGAAAAGTATTCAAAAATAAATTTCTTTCCCAAATTTATCTAAAACACAAATGGCATTCAACATAGAATCTATGGTATCACTTTAATTGACCAAAAACCCCTTATTAATCTGTTGCTGAAAAATGTAACCACCATATAAATTATGTATTTGTTTCATTAATACTGTTATATAGATGATGTGATTTGGTAATTGTTGGGATAATAGTGACAATGAAAATAAGGATTGATTAATGAACCAGCCATCAATGGGACAATAATACACTAACATAAATTTCATGTGATATCCTTTTAGTATTGAAGATAAGTTCTAAAGTAATAATTTTTTAAGTAATTTAAATTATATTTCATATTTTATGATATAAATCCATATATAAATTATGAATGGTTTTTATCTACTCTAATGGGTTAATTTGATTCCTCAGCCAAATTATTATTTAATATATTTTAAAACCATGCACTAATATATATCATGTTTTAAAACTATGACTTAATTAATTTTTAAAGAGTTCAATGACTAAATATTTGAATAAATATGAAAATTAAAATTATAAAATTTAACGATTTATCAGTATTATAAAAAAAATTGGAAAAATTTATCATTTTTTGGATCATATTATATTTCTTATTGTTAAGTTATACAAAGGGTGTTAATGATTATAATAAAACACATGATTTTTTGACAACTCCATATCCAAACCATTATCATTTAACATACCCCTTCTCTACTCCAGGTATAAAAACTAGTTAATTTCTTACACACAAATACTTCACTATTACTATGTCTCTAACTTGAGATAACTTCTTATTGTATTCCAAACAATCAAATATGTAGAAACCCTAAAACCCACCGATATACATGAATAACTATGTTATAATCCTCTTTTCCCACTTATGACATTGATGAGTGTCACCACATACTAAAATATTTTTCCAAATTTGATGAACATAATTTAAATTTTTTGAAAACATTATTTTTTTGGAAAAATATTAATGAACATTAAAGGAAGCTATATATAATTTTTTAAGGGGTTTTAGATTTTTTTTATAAATTTTGAAGCTGATGAAGATATTTTCAATTGTTTTTGAGGAAATTAAATTTTTATTTTGAGTCGTGGTATTATATAGAAAATTGGTAATTGATTCCCATAAGATTAATTTTCAATCAATAAGAGTCAGTTCAGCAGTGGTATAAAGAATCAGGAAAGGGTTGAAAACTCCATAAGATTCATTTATAATTCTTTAATAGTAAATATGAGTTCTATAAGTGTCATAAATGGTTTATAAGAGTCATTGTTGCACTTTTTAAGAGTTCTTGAGTTTTTTTAAGCATCATTAGTCTTATAGAATGTCTATTGTGGTGAAAATTAAAAATTTCAGGATGGTTCATAGGTTCATAGGAGTAATTTACACTTAGGGAGTCTTCATTATAAATAATTATGGAAAATACCTGTATTATCAATGTTTTATTACTATTATGATATATAATTTGAGATAGAAATATTGAAATCAAAATGAATTACTGGGAAACTATAAGAGTTAGTATAAAAAATAGTATATAAGGAATTATTAAAGATTATAAAACTTTATTGAATTTTTAGAATAATTATAAAAATATATCTAGTTCTTCTATAATGCATATAAAATAATAAAATATCATTTTCTATTGACCAAGCATTGATTTAATAAGAATATTATGGAGGAATAAATAATAATATTGTACATCAATATTTATGGGAATTTCAAATTCAAATATTTGATATTATTTATCGTGGTCAAAGCTAGAGAGGTTATCAGTGTAACGAACATGTCATGATATTATTGTTGAAAACCAATGAAAATTTTCCAAAATTTATTATGGAATTATTATTTAAAAAATTTGGTGAATATTAAAGAATATAAAATAATAATGGAGATTGATGTTTGAAAATTGAGTATTCAAGTGGAGATAATTACCATAGATGTAGAACTATTGAGTTGAATATAGAAAAGAGATGATCAACCAGTTCTTGGTGGTGATATTATTTATTCGTGTTGAGGCAATATGATTATGTTGTTGACCATCTAGTGGATTTTTTAAAAGTATTAAGACAATGGCGTGTGTGGGTGTGGGTGTTTGTGAACTCTCATGTACACTTTGATCATTTTTAAAGAATGCAAATGAAGGTTAATGTGCATGTGATACTTTTTAAGCTTCATTGATATTCGAAGTTATGATTTTGAAGAATAATATCTTTACGTTGATGTAGATACATCCTAATATATACTAAAGACCTTGTTCACATAGAATCGTATAAGAACATCTGCAATATAGTTAATGCTAATATAAATAACACCCTTTGCAATTGAATGATAACTTTTATTGGATGTGGAGGATATATTCGGAACTATTTTTTTAATTATTGTTCACTTGTAATCACAAAAATGATTTAATTGTGATATAATTTGTGACTTCGAATAACCTAAACACAACATGAATAATGGTTCATCATTGGATATAAACCTTGTAAAAAACTACCTTTTTCATATTTAATTACTATTACAAATATAGTGAGAGTGTATTTAATGAAGGTGGATCAAAACATTAAAAAATTTGGAGGTTTATTTCAAAAAAATTGAAAAAATAGTTATATAGATTCACCCCTCCCTTAGTGGAATACCTATTGACATGGGTTCTTCATGTGGTATCAATGCTTACAATATTCACCACTTGGAATATATTCACCAGTGAAATTTATAGAAAAGGTAAATTTATAGGTATATGGAAAATAAATAAATGTAATTCTTTAATTACTTTATGATTAAGTGTACAAAAAATTAATGGTACTCAAAATAGAAAAAAAATATGTTTGACAATCTTGAAAATACATTTGATTGAAATGTTATAGTTAATGAATCCATGCTAAAAATACATGGATCTAAATTTGAAGGTATTATGATGGATGAAGATGAGATGGATAATAGTTATTTTACAAAGGTAAATTATATTGTGAATTACATTAGATGATTTAGTGATAATTTAGAAGATTCAACTATGGTGAGAATCTTGTGGGACATTTTTTTGACAAACTTGATCTGAATATATCATCCCTTGAAAAAAATTACTTTTGGATAATTTATATAATAATCTCCTCAGTTTTCAGATGATGGAGTATCAATTACTTAATAGTATATACAAGGAAGAAATGGTTTTCAAATATATAAACAAATTCAAGATCAGAGGCTACTTGGTTCATAAGTGGTGCAAAGAAATGTCCATGTTCATGTATTTTATGGAATTGTTTTGTTTTTATCTAGTTATTTATTATTTGAATTATTATTTTTTTAGGTCCTTATTCGTTAGGGATTTCTTGTACGGTTCCTATTACACCTCAAAGTGGTGTATTGGAAATTCAAAAAAATTATTTGGAGAGAAAATATTGGAGTAAAATGGACCTCCTCTCTAAAAACCTAAAAAGGGAAAGTGTATGCATTAAAAAAACATTTTTCATAATATATTATGTTTGGAAAATTATAAACATTGAAAATAATTTACTATTAAATAAAATTGTAGATATTTAAGATAAGAAGGATGATAAAAGACGACGTAGAATGAAATAGGGAAGAATTTATAAGGAGAATAAGATTTATAGTGAGAATAAGGGAAATAAAAATTAAGAAAAGTAGAAGCATATTGACTAAGTAAGATGATGAAAACTTCCCTTCAATGAAAAATTCAAAATAAAACTATAATTGTCATTTTTTTAAATTCGTAGAACATGTTGAAAGATAAGAATAATTTTTATGCATTGGGAAAATAGAAGAAGAATGTTACACTAAAAACATGTTAAATGTTGATATTGGTGTCTTATTTAGGGAAACACACAACGTAAGAATGAAATTAAATCCCTGAAGAAAGAGGTTTTTATGTCAAAAAGATGAAATTATAAATTCATTAATATATAATGTGAATATATTGACAAAATTATGTTTTTTAAGTAGCATTTGTTGAGAAAAGAGGATATTGAAGGGGTTTGAAAAGATATTTTTTGTAAAAGAAGATGAAATAGACATGAAAAAATACAGGTGTCTTAAGGATTGGAATACTAATGAAAATATAATAAATTACTATTACAAAAATATTTATGTAATTTTAATATCATCTTAAAATTTTTCAGAAATTTTTTATAAACCTCTGGTAAAAAATGAATATGTGATTCAAAACAAATTATTATAACTAGGAGTTCAGGTTCTAGAAACGAATATGGGAAATCATGTGTTTATAAAAACTCTTAAAATAACTTCTAAATCAAAAACAAAAATGAAATTATATTGGGAATGAATGATTCTTTAAAACCAAAGTAGTTGAATTATAAAAAATATCCAAAACAACAATATGATTACATTCCAACTATAAATCATAAAACAATAACTAGATTCGAAGGATATTATTGGTGTTGTTTTGAATTTGGGAATAAATTATATTATTACTCATAGAACATATCACATCCTTGTAATCAAATAAGGTGGGAGTTGAGGGGGTCGAGGT
This sequence comes from Viscum album, assembly GCA_963277665.1. Classification (NCBI taxonomy): domain Eukaryota; kingdom Viridiplantae; phylum Streptophyta; class Magnoliopsida; order Santalales; family Viscaceae; genus Viscum; species Viscum album. The sequence continues at coordinate 119,533,031 of OY728162.1, read as the reverse complement.
TATTTATAATGTTATAGGAGTAATCATGGGAAGGTTCAAATAGTTAACATTAAGTCACTTAAATTACCTATCCATAGAGTATTTTAATTCCTAAATAGACTTATGTAAGGTGTGAACAATTGGGTTATTGTGCTGATTAATTTATGATAATGATCCTATGAAAAATTAAAAAATACAAATGGATGAATGAATACTCAAAGAAGAAATAAAAATAATAATTCATTTCTAATTGAAGTGGATCTCAATGATACCATAAAAGAGTAAAACAAGGATTGTTAATAGTTGATACTCAACGCATATGACTTTAGATTTAATGATTTTAAAGAAAATTTAATAACATAATGGTGGTTCTGTTAATTTTGGAAATGAATAATCATACAAGATGAGAGGAATTTGTTCTATAGAAATCTAACCTAAAAAGTGGAAGGGTATAGAATTTTTTTATTAATGGGATCAAACCGAAACTAATGAGTTTTATTCATCTCTATATTGAATGAAATGAAATATTTCTAATATATATTCTTTACACGTAATGAGAATTAATCATAAAAGGGTTATCCTTTGAGGATAAATAACTAGTGGAATTATTTTTTTAGATTGTTGATTTAAATATTTCTTTCTACCTCCATATAAAAATGGAAATAATATATATCCTAAGAGAGTTATCAATTTTTATCAAAATATTTGGAGAAAATTTTAAAATAGATATCATTGGAGATAACTTCCACAACTATGAAGATATATATTTTTTTAGCCCGTGTGAAGGGGAAAATTATATTGGGAAAACATAAAAGAGTGGAATTCAAATAAACCAGGACAGTTGAATTAATCCACGCATATTTTTGTATAATTACAAAACACCAATCCTCTAATGGTGACTTATATGTTATTTAATTTAAATATAATTTTTTTAAAATATAAGTCAGGTCTAGTGGATATGTTTAAACATTTATAAGGAATGATGAGAAAGAGAGTAATGTTTTTATAAAAAATAAATAATAAAAATTGTAAGGGAGTTTACTATAGATGATTTTGAATCCTATATTATTATAGATGGAATAAATTATCAATATAATAATTTCTATATTCCACATCATGATTATTTTTCTAAGAGAATGAATATAAATATTGTTGAAATGGGAAGAGCAGTGCATTTTATGTTCAACTGGTCAAAATTTTTCAGAAGAGAATTTGTGTTCATATATGTGTATATTCATAATAGGTGTTTGAGGATACCAAATTATAACATTAATTCTTATGAGGTGATGTGGAAAATACAACCCACTATTAACTACTTAATTATTTTTTTCATTCTGAGTTTGATAAAAATTATAAACATGTATTCGATAAAGTTCAATGAGAAGGATGAGGAAGGTATATTTATATAATAATTATCCATTTGAAAATTTTATATATTTTTTAACACAAATATACATAATTTGGTAGAAATTTTTTAATTAATGGTTATAGAAAATAGATATAGTATTAATGTTCCATACGGAATAATTTTTTATGACTCTGTTGAAGTCTTTTAGAATATTCCGAAGGAAAACAGTAAGGAACAAGCATGAAATGAACAATGTTTTAATGATATTGGATCCGAACAGACCAGTGACAAAGAAGAGGCAACTAAAGTTGGAAGAAATAAGTATTATAATATGTATAATCTTGTAGAAAAAGATAATATAATGGTAAACTATGAATATCTAGTTCAAAACAGAAAGATATTAAGGGTTGACAATTGAACATATCTTATCTCTTAGATTGACCCACATTCAGTAACTCTGGTTGTCAGAAATAAAAAGTTGGTCTATAATATAAATTATAAACTATATAATGTAGAAAATAATACCACTTGGGATATTATACCAGGAAAAAAGTACAAAAATTTTATTGGGATCTAGTGGGTGTTCTAAAATAAGAATAATTATAAATGATAAGTCTCCAGAAACAAGGAAATACATATATTTAAGGGATATTCATATGATGAAGGAGTCGCTTTTGGAGAATATATTTTACATGTTGGAAGAATGGAATTTATAATTATATTATTATAAGTTTTAGGTTATCATAATTAAAAGATATATCAAATGGATGTAAAATATAGCTTCTTAAATAGGGAGAAGGAATGTTACTTTTATATTGAGAAGCCTTATGGATTTATTCATGATGGTGATTGAATAAAGTTTACATCACTAAGAAGGATCTTCATAGACAAAAATATGCATCTATATCATGGTTGTCATATCTTGATGGATTTATAAGAGAGATTAATTTCATTAAAATAATGGTTGACAAAAACCGTTATGTTAAAGAGGTGGAAGCATGAACTCTTTTTTGGTTATATTGATAATATTATTTTTCTAGGTGAAAAAGAGTGTAATTTTAAAAAAATTCTAAATATACAAATAATAATTTTTAGATGTATATTAAATTATAGTAAATAAATTTCCTAGGATTTCAATTTCTTCAAAAGAAATAGTTATTTTACCAAGAAAATTATGCAAGTGAATTTTTGAATAATTTTAGAATAGAAAACTCTAAACTAGTTTCCAAACATATTCAAGTAAGGAAAATGACTAATAAAATGTTATAGGAGAATGTGTGAATCAAAAGGACATAAAGAATTGATTGGGTTTTTACTCTATATCATTAAGTCCATACCATATATTTTATATTCAATGATCTTGTGTGCATGTTATCAAATTGATCATAAGGAATTACATTTAATGGATATCAAGAGAGTTATCAAGTGTTATAATTCTTTTATGATAAATATGTGTTATATATGGCTACAATAAAGGGAACATAGTAAAATTAATCACCACATAATATGAAGATATGTATACTATATATTTTTATACACATATGATTTATATGAAATGAAAACATGAAAATATGTGGATAAAGATTTAGAATCCACTCAAAATCTCATATGGAAATAAAATTGTTATTAATATCTATAAAAAATGATAAAAAAACTAGGTATAAGAACATTTATATCATGTTTCACTTCATAATATACATGGTTTACAATGGAGATATAAAACTTGAATTCATTCCTATAATATATCAACTTACAAATATATTAAGAAATGTAAATCCTAAGAAATGATTTGGGACTTTGAAGATGAAAAAATAGTTTCAACCCTTTTCTCTCACTTGAGAGACATTAGGAGTACCCCAATTATGATTTAGATTTTTTTTTGAAAGCTAAGAAGAAGTAATAAAATATTCTTAATTTTATTTTTTGAATCGAAAACTTTTATTATATGAAGAAGGGGGGAGATAAAATAGATGACTGGTTGGATTGAGTGGGATAGAATCTAAATCACTTTTTCAGAAATTCTTTTTACCAAGGGATGTAATTATCTCAAAAAAACTACTCTATCTAGTGGTTTGGTGTCATGATTTTCCCCTTGAAAAGTAATATGAATTTATCTTTCTCATAAGTGGTTTGTTGAGGTTGCAAAAAAATCCAATGTGGGACATGAAAGACCGCAATGGAACTATTGAAAATGGTTGTATTTTTTTGGCTATTTATGAAGATCAAAAAAATATATTGGGGATTTTTTCGGGGTTTTCATATTTTTTGCAATGATTTAATGCTACATGAGTTTTTTTCAAATGGTTTTGAGATTTTTTTAATTCTATGTTTCATAAATATAAAGAAAATTGAATAATTGTGTTTCTTAAAGAGTCATTTTCAGTCTATAAGAGTAATTTTAACTCTAGTATTAATAATATAAAAAGGGATAAAATATATATAGGAGTAATTTAGGACTCTATAAGAGTTGATATGTGTTATATTAGAGTAATAAAATCTCTTTAGGATTCATTTTTTCACTCATAAACACTCAATAAATTTCCGCAAGAGTCATTTACACTTAGGAAATATTAGTTTAGGTGAAAATAATAATAAGTATGAAAAATCAAAAGATTGTTAGATTCATTTAACCTTATATAATGTCCATTGTCTAGAATGTTGGAATTTTCCTTTATCTTAAGAGTCATTTCACTCTTTTGATATTTTATTTGAGATGTAAATATCGAAAAGGCAAGAAATCACACTGAAACTATAGATGTTGTTTTTACACTTATAGAAATCCTTATACAAGGAGATTCATCAAATAAAGTTTCATTGTATAATTTCAATAAGAATTAAATAACTATGTTTAATGATAATTTTCATGGATTAATATATTAGAATATAATTGGACATTGATTATTTCATGATTCAAGAAGATATTTAGGGTGAATTAAATGAGAAGATCATGGTGAAATATTCAAGGAAATTAAATTCTCAAATCTTTGAGATTCATTCAAAACTACATAGGTTCTCTATGAAATTAATAATTGAGGATATTATTACAAATAATCAAGGAATAATATTCCAGAAAAATATTTGAAATATTATTCACATAATTTAGTGAATATAAAATAAGTGATATTGATAATCAATAATCAAGAATTTGAATTATGATACATTGTTGAGTTGAAGAAATATTATTTCAAAGACAAAGAAGATATTATTAACCATTTATTATTATTTATAATTTTTATTAGTGGTAAGGAAATCTGATTTTATTGCTTATTCTTTGGTGTCTTGTTTTAGAGATGCATGAAAACTATAGTGTATTTGCATGATCTCATGAAAACATTGATCATTTTGAATGATAAGGTAGGAAGTAAGTCATGAATGAAATATTATTGATACTTATTTGGTAGTCAAGAAACTAATTTCAAAGAAGAATATATTTTCTATCATGTAAAAAATCATGATATACAATTGAGTTGTTTTTTAGAGAATAGTAGAATAACCTCTAGATGTTTAGTGGTACCGGAAAAAATAACTCTCTTTACAAATGAGAAGTGTATGATACATGGCTTGGGATGTAGATGTTACCTTCCCAAATATTTTGTGTGATTTCTATTCACTTTTATCACTGATAGAAAATGAATTTTTAATAAAAAAAAGTGAAAAGTAGAAATTATTTCTAAATGGTTTGCATTGTTGAAGGATTAGAGAATAATGAATTACCACCACATTATAGTCTTGTTGGAAGGATCATAAAGAGGAGAATATGATGAGAATAAATGATTATTTTCACTACCACAAATGTGGACAAGGGAAGCACTTGGGGTTTATCATCCCTAATCAAAATGCGGTGATAAATAAGGGAATTTTATCATCACCAATATTAGTGCTGATAATGTCCCCCCTTAATCAGTGGTAACAAAAAGTGCTGATAAAAAAGGAGACATTATCAGCACTAATAATAGCACTGATAAATGTTTTTAATAGAAAATATTATTAACTTTTATAAAAATATTTTCATTATATTTAAAAAAAATGTTTATATGTATAAATTATATAAAAATTCATGTTAATTATGTTTATTATGTTCATGTTTTATTTATGTTTATTATGTTTATTTGTTTTAGCTATATCTTTATTATATCTTTATTATATCTTTATTATAATATATGTTTATAATATTATATACAAATAATTTTTAATATATATATATATGTGAATACATATTAAATATATATATTTAAATAAATTTATGTTTCCAAATGAGTGTGTCAATTAATGTGTATGTTCTTCTCATGAATATATGTTCATTGTTTACTCTAATGTTGGACATATATACTATAACACTAAATATACTTAGTGTTTTCATTCATTTACTATATATATGAAGCTTTATCTTCTCATAAATACATGAAATCATGATAAATATATTTAAATAAACAATAAATGTATTTATTATATTTAAAAAAATAAATATTTAGTTATATATAATTATTTACTTTATAAATATATTATACATATTTTTAATTATATATAAATAATTAAATATAAATATGTTTAAATTAATCTAAAATTAAAAAATATTTTTCAAAATGATAAATATATATTAATGAATACCTTTTGAGTATATTTATTTATAAATATATCTCTTTAATGAATATATACACAAACACAGACACAGATATATATATATATTTATATATATTTAAATACTTATGAAATTAAAAATAAAACTAATATATCAAATTATATTTATATATAATTAATTATAATTTAAATTATAAATATATTTCTTTAATAAATATATTGGTTATAATTTCAGAATTATGAAAAAATTGTATGTTTTATTAGGGCTAATTAAAATAACTAATAAAACATCCATTTATCAGTACTCTTTTAGTGCTGATGAAGATCATCCGTTATCATCACTAAAGAAGTGATGATAAAGGAAAGTCTTATTAGACCTTTCAATTTTATTGCTGATAAAACTTGCTTTTATCAGCCCTTTTTTAGCATTGATAAAGATGGGACTTTTTAAGCGCTAAAAAATCAATGATAAAGGCATGTTTTATTAGCGCATTCAATTTTATCACTGATACAACATAATTTTATCAACACTTTTTATCTAGCGATGATAAAATTGTTGTCGAGATTTATAAATTAACACTAATTTTCTCCTCTATCCTTAAACCCCATAAGCTCTTGCAGAAGAGGATCCATGATGAAGTCCTCACTGCCGAATCTATTGACATTGTCGTCACCTACTCTCTTCCCTCCTCTCCTCCCCTCCTCCCTCCCCTCCTCCCTCCTCCTCCTTGTCGACCGCCACTATGAACTGTGTGTCACCACGTAGTTATCCTCTGTCGCACCTCTCCTCCGCCAATATCTCTCCTCTTACATGCCTCTCCTTCGATGCAACTCTCCTTCGCCATTGCATCTCCTTCATGGTGCTTGTCCTCCACTGTGTCTTTCCTACACCACGAACGCACCTCCACCACATTCTTAACCACCCCTTCATAGCTAGTTTTTTCCTCATTCTCATTGGGTTCACTTATTATATTTTGATATTGATCATAATTTTAGAATTTTACGGGCTAAACACCCTACTGAAAATTGTGGTTGTTGGTGGTCCTTGTTGGTACACTAGTTATATTTGGTAAAATTAAATTTTCCTATACCATATTTTGAATTGGTAGATTTAAAAATATTCAATTAAATGTGTTTTTTCATCACGGTATAATATAATTATTTTTATTTCTTGAAACTTATGAATTGAAGTGGGTACAATGTATTGTATTGGTTTTATTAGCCTAATATTTTGTTTCTTATATTAAATTATGATAGAGTTGAATATATTGTATGATGGTATAATTATATATGGAAATATTACTCCATAAAAATATATTAGGATTTCGTAATATTTGAGGAATTTTCCTATATTGAAACTCAAATTTAGAAATTTGTTAAATAATTGGAGAACGAATAAGAAGTTACAATATTCATGAAATGTATTGTAAAAGGTGGAGCCTATCCACTATGGGAGTTAAAAAATCAATATTCCTGAACTTTTTAATAGGAATATAGATAATTACATTTATATATAAGAGTTATTCATGAAATGGTAAAAAAGGCCACACTATGAAGGGAATGTGTAAGAGTTATTCATGTCATGGAAAGTTTATAAATTTCGTGAAGTGGCTTAGGAAGACCTTGGTGGTTCTACCTACTTTTTGATTTCCATGACATATAAGACATCTCAGTATGAATGGTTAAGTATACATGGAGTCCATGTGAACACACAATTAAATAGAAAGTCTTGTTGTCATGTTATAGTAAAAGGATAATTATGAGATATTCAATCATAAAAAGTTTTTTCTATATGGGCTATGAAATTTTGAGGATAACAATTACAATATATAATAAAGAGTATCAAACCATGTAGTAGATTAATCTTGAGACACTAGTTTTATAAGATAACGAGATTTAGAAGGTGATGGAAATGTTCATTCCCAAAAGTTGTAAAGTGAATGTATGTAAAAACCTAACACTGTTCAACATGAAGTCTTACCCAAGATGGATCCATATAAGGCCTGAAACCTATTCCAGATCAATATGTGTTGTTGATAACCAAAGGGGTATTGACTTACATAGCAATTGGAATGATTTCACCCGAAGAGATAATAACTAAAATTAGATAAAAAAGGATGAAAATAAGGAATAATACACCTAGAAAGTCAGATTCCATTACAATCTCCCCCCTATAAGGACTTATCATCCCTGAGAGGTGTCTCTAGAGGTCTTGCTCGAACATCCTGGGCTACTTAGACTACGCATATGACTCTTGATTTCTATATTCTTCTTATATATGCCCACGATTCAAAAAACTCATATGTTAGGAAACATCTTCCTTCTCAATACCTTTTCAATCCAATCAATAATTCATAGTATATTTTTCTCAAAAGATGTATAAGTAATACCATGTTTTCTTTCATTCCCATATGTATATGTATAAACATAACTTCAATATGATTTTTCACATGATTTAACCCATGAACTAAGTGATAAACCATTCTAGATCCCATCACCATGTTCCCGTAAAAACCCAATCCCCTCTCAATCGATTGACATTATTAATTCATTCTCGATATTCTCTAATTGATAACCTTACATGAGTATCTATCATATACTAGTACAACTTAGCCACTTATGCACACATACAAAACCAACCACCTCTACCTATGGGATAGTTTCACCTACACACAACTCCCAATGAGAACAAAGTAATTCTTTCACTACCAAAACATAAGCATGAACATATCTCATTGTTAGCTGAATATTGACACTCACAATCATTTCCAATAACTCCCATACATGGGAACATCACTGAACTCAATGGAATAACTCAAGGAACCATCCACTTAACCAGACATGACTCTTATAGTATGAGTCTTCACATCCTTACACAGGCATGTTAGAAACCAAAAAATTTATAGGATTTTTAGGAACCACAAATAATCATTACTCAAATTAAAACCTATCTTAATGAGATAAAACCCACAAGGAATTTCTAAACATGGATTTCATCACCACACTAGTCATCCCTTGATAGGTCATATATCCTTCCCCAAGTGAACTGATTGTCTCACACACCTAAAACACTATGACTTAGGGGTCTCTTATATACCACATTACAGAGGCCTTTCCCCAAGAATACACTATGTCTTTTCCAAGCTTGAATTGTAATGGATTATATTGAATGTAAAAATTTTAAAGTATTTTTACTTATAAATTTTAAAACATTTTTGTGTATTCAATTAATTTTTATTAGGAACAATTTATAATGATATTTTCAATAGTAATTTGTTTCCCTTAAAAAATTAAATATAATTTTCACGTCAATGTTTTAAAAAATTATTGTGAAAAGGTTTGTATTTTCAATTATATTTATCGTCATAGGATTGTTTTCTATGTAGTGATATTTTATCAATATTTTATATCTTTTTATGATATGATTTATTTTTGAAAATGAGAATTATAATATTCTATGATTTCTTATGTTGGTGTTATGTGATTTTTTATAATATTTAAGAAAACAATTATTTTTCAATTTCTAGAATTATTCCCACACTTTCTCATTTATCTCCCCCATACCTCTTCCCTTTTCGATTTTCCATTGGTTTCTCCCTCTCTCAGAAACAAAAATTCATTTTACCTGAGGATTTATGGCTTTAGGTTTTTTGATTATTTTATATGGAAGGTGATATTTTGTGTATTAGTTACCATTCAGTTTAAAGTAGGTGTTTATTTTCTCTTTATTTTATAATTCATGGAATGTTCATAACTTATAAATTTATTTTCAATTAATATATAGTAATGTATGGGTTCTTGGGTGAAATTATACATTTAATTCTTAAATTCTATGCTTGGAAGAAGGGGTTTTTCATAAGAATTTCATGTACTATTTTTAAATTAGATTAATTCTCATGAAAATAATATTTGAAAAGGTTAATAGGGTCATTTAAATTTTTTTAATAGTAAATTTTGGTATTATGCATTTTTTGGTTTACCAAAGGAATTTTCCATGTGCTTGGAGAATGTTTTGGAAAGAAAAATGGATTATTTATCATGTATTTCCAAAATCATTAAAATGATGAGACTTTGAAGAAGGGGAGCGAGACTCTACAGACTAAGTTGGTTTTCATGTGAAGATCCATTTTTCACTTTAAAAAGTAAATGGTTTATTTCTCATGTGGCCCTCAATGATTTCCTCTATACTCGTTTCACTAGTTATGGTTTATTGATTATTTATATGATGGATGTATGATGTGAAAAGGGGGTGTTATATGTGATGGTGTTGGAGGTGAGGTGCAATACATTTTTATGGTAATTATCCAGATTTATTTATCACCTCCATGGTTGTTTGTTTATTGTAACTTGGGTGTCTAGGTGGGAGGTATTGATTCATGCCACCCTAGTTGGTACACAAACTTCTATGGTACCCCTAGTTTTATTTAAGACAATGACATTGGGAATGATCCATTATTATGAGTTACCTATGGTTTAATTGGGTGGATTGTGTCATTGTTGGATGAAACATATTTCAGATGTTGGTCCATGTAGATATAGTTCCATTTTGGATCATCACACACTAGTTCAAATGGTATATCTCATGAAATTTTGTTCCTTGATCGATGTCTCTATATAGAGGATTAAATTATTATATTGACTACATCCCACTTATTCTTGATCAATGGTTGTCCAATCCATAAGTTTGATTGGAGGAACAATAAAAACAAGTGATAAGAGTAAGATAGGTGGTTTTATGAGATATATAAGGCAAGTGTCCATCAATGATTTTTATTTTCTAGATAGTGGGAAGTGAAAATGAAATCTAGTGATTTTGATAGGGGTTTAATTTTAAAATGATTCAAGTCTTTTGAAATGTTACCTAAAAAATTATATGTGTTCAACATACCCTTTTTTAGTTTTAAATTTCATTAAAATGGTTTAAAAAAGAAATGGGGTTTTTTAGAAAGGATGTTTGGAACAAATTGGTTTATTTTAAAAAGTGCTTGTTATTTTGAAGTGGAATTTTTGTAATTGGTTTGTTTTTTAATAGGATATCAACTTTGATTTTATAAATATTTTTCAAAGGATATTTAATGTATGTATAATTTTAATCCTTGGTTAATTTTTATATCAATGTTTTGTTTGTTTATTTTGTTAAATATTAATATCACTGAATCGAATAGGATGAATATGTATAAATAATGGATAGATTTCAATCATCTATGAAAAAAGTATGGAGATGGAGTGAAGGATTTTATCATGTTTTCAAAAGATCGTTCATTTGATCCTTCTCAAATCCTTTGTATATGTTTACACTATTTGTTAGAGTTGGTGGTCTAAAACCAACTAATTTTTACTTTATTCATTAATAAAAGCCTTATCACATCTTGATTATTCTTCTACGTAATAATGCATGTGATAATGTCCTAAGGAAAACTGTTGCATTAATGGGTCATAGTGGATCCCGGTTATGATGAGAACCCAGAAGTGCCATAAGACTGTTCTTGAATATATGTTCTATGGCCGGATGATATTATTTGAGGGACACAAATAATACAAGTCATTAGGGGTGAGGACTCATAAAACTTCGAGGCACCTTCTCATGGTGTGCGCCCTTGGTAATATCCAAGAGGATATTATGAGAACGAGACCCGCCAGTAGGAAATCCACATTTCATAGTGTCATTGGATGTTCTTATCTGCGAACATGTGTATTTCTCCTTAGGCTTTAAGACTATTATTAATGTGTATTAAAACTCGTGCACTTAGATGTATTGAAAAAAACTGTGACGACACACTCTTCGCAACGAGGTAGGATTCGTTGGGTGCTTCACAAGTAATACTGCATAAATAGATAATGCAAGAAAGGATTTTTCCCTTCTGTTCCATAACGGAAGTAGATATCTCAGGCCCTTTGATGGAATTGATATAGCCTAAATAAATCCATGGCCATGATAAGTAATGGGTGAGTTCAATTTTGGTAAGTCAAAGAAAGAATAATCGAGCACATGGGTTGATGGCACTAGCATGAAACCCTCTTTATTGGAGATATTGAGACAAAGAGATTATATTACACGGTAAGTGTTCCTAGGAGGTGACACGTCATTGCGGTGTTATGTTCTTTCTCTATGGGTGCCTTGGCGTGTTGCTAAACGCTAATGTTGGACTTTAGGCAGGCTCTTCCTAATGCCACTGAGAAAGAGACCTAGAGGGTCACACACTAAGTGTGTCCATGTATCCCAGTTAAATAATAATTTTACAAGTTAAATAAATATTATTCCCGACTATGATTTAATAATTATTTAAGGATGCCTGATCAAATTTATTTTGACACTAGTTATTCAAGAGAATATATTGTGGGTGAAATAATATATATTTATCAGTGAGTAATGTAGTTACATTTATTTAAGAAATAAATATCCATTACTCAAGGTCTAAAAAATATGGTGGGGGAAATAAATAAAATGAAAAATAAAAGTACACACTGTGTATATTTATATACACGCCGTGTAGTTTGTTTTTCTGGATTCGTGAGAAAATATTGTTTATTTAATTAAATGATATAAAATGTAATATGTTGGGTGCATGTCAAGTAATAATGATGGTCAACTTTCATTATTAAGACATGGGGAATTACTAAGAATTAAATAAAATGACTAAATGCTTTTGAAAAATTAATTCATTTTATTATTCTAAGTATTATAATCCCAATTACATTATTCTCATTGAGTGAGATCCATTATTGTGCATAATTGATTTGTAAAATACTCTCAAGTCAAGAGAGAATTTCCTTTCCACAAATAACGCTTTCAAGTTACGAGAGTGAGATCATCCACCGGATCAAGGCAGTAGAAGGCGGACATCACAAGCGAATGGTTCTTCTGCGCTAGCACCCGGAGATCCCTTCGGCGACGTCCAAAGATACGTGGAGCACGTGTGGATCACTGCTAGAGGAATCTTGTACTTGGATTCTACGATGCAATGACGGATCACATGATCGTGACCGGAGACTCCAACGAACAAAAAAATTCCATCGAGGTAATTCTTATGAATTAATTAAATTAATTTTAACCAACATATGATGATCCTATATTAACGGTTTTGGGACTCTTCTGTTCTTTTCCATTATTCATTTTATTCCGAAGATCCAGCGTTTTAAATCATGACAGATCTCGGATTGAACATTGTTAAAGTTAAAATTAATATTGGGTAAAAACCCCACCAACGCACTTCCGATGTGCCCGAAACCTACGCTATTATTATACAAGACAAGTTAGTCAAGAGGATTTTGAAGAAAACTTGATCTGTCATAAAATAGATCAAATTAATAAATGTTCTAATTAATATCGAGAGAAAGAGAATGTAGCTACTGACTAGGATAACACTATGTTTTATGGATAATTTGATATGATTACAAGTATGGACAATGTAATAGACCATATCGAGGATGTGATTACATATGTGTGTGATAATGAAGATCTTAATAAGGAAATTACAAGGATAGTTGAAAATGAACTTTTTAATTGTGAAAAATTTTTGAGCAGTTAAAAAGTTGTGCAATGATGTCATTGTATGATGGTTGCACTAAATATACATCATTTTTTCCATAATGAAGCTGTATAATTTAAAATTAGGAAACAGATGGAGTGACACTAGTTTTACAGAATTAATTTCTCTTCTAAATGACATGATCCCAAAAGATAATGTGCTCCCAAGTTGAACATATGAAACTAAACGAATACTACACACGATGGTTATGATAATTCAATGAATAAACGCTTACCTGAATACATTATTCTATTTTTTTAAGGACCAAAAATCACTTATAGAATTCCAAAATTGTTCTTCTTCTCGATACAAGAAAGATGAATCTGGTCCTACAAACGATGCATGGTACTTTCCAATCACTCAATGGTTTAAGAGACTATATAAAAGCGAGGAGAATATTGAGAAATTGATGTGTCACGTAGATAGAATAAATAAATATGGGAAAATATGGAATCTTGAAGACTCTCCGTAGTGGAAGATAATTGATCATGAGTATCCTGACCTTTTTAATGAGCTGAGAAAAATTCATCTTGTGTTATCTACAGATGGAGTGAATCATTTTTGTTTTCAAAGAAGAATTCATAGTGCATGGATGGTTCTGTTGGTAAATTATATCTTTCCATAATGGATATACATGAAACAAAAAAATCATGTTATCTATGATTATATCATGACCAAAACAACTAGGTAATGATATTGATGTTTATTTGGATACATTGACTGAGGTTTTAAAAATATTTTGGGATTCAGGTTTTACAATGTATGATGCTTACAAAAATGAAGATTTCAAATTGAGATCCATGTTGTATGGGATGATAAATGACATTCCTTCTTATGGAAATTTTTCAGGACATAGCATTAAAGAAACACTTTGGTGTCCCATCTACGAATAAGGTGCCCAATCAATTAGATTGAAACATTAATCTAAAACTGTTTTTCTAGTACATTGTATATTTCTACCCCAATGATATAAGTACTGATCTTGGATGATATCTTTTGATGGAAGATCAGAAGAACATACACCACCTTTTCCACTAATAGGTGATCAACTATTTGAGAAAGTTAAATATGTGGGCACTGCTTTTGGAAAACAATTTTCAAAAAACCTTAAGAAAATCGGTAGGGAAAAGAAATCAATTTTTTGAATTACTATAAAAGAATTGTATGTACGTCAAAAAATTTCATGATGTTATGCATGTTGAAAAAAATTTAATGAGATAGTTTCATTGGCACATTGCTAAATGAACCCAATAAAACAAAGGATGCAATTGATGCAAGGTTAAACATGTTTTACATGGGAATAAGAGAATATTTTCCACCATGGAAGGGTAAAAAATGAACATTTCTCTTTTCTTCTACTTACACTCTTTCTAGGAAAGAGAGATATCGGTTTTTCAACTTCTTGAATGATATAAAGGTTATAGAGGAGTATTCATCAAATATCAAGAACTTATGTTTAATGAAATATTTAAAGTTAAAAGGACTAAAATCACATGACTTCCATGTTTTGATAAAAGATCTAACTCTTATAGGTTTAGGTTTCATTTTTCACAAGAATGTCTGCCATAAATTAATGAAGCTATGTTTTTTTTGTCAAATATATATGTTGAAAAGTTATAGACCCCGTGAAATTTCCGACTATAGAAAGATAAATTGTCATCATATTATGTGAATTGGAAATGTTTTTTCCCAAAAAAATTCTTTGATATGATGGTTCGTTTGATGGTTAACTTAGAGAGATATATTCTTCTATGTGGTCCTATTAACTATAGATTGATGTACCCCATTGAATGATATATAATGATTTTTAAAAGTTATGTCAGAAACTGAAGTCGCCCAGAGGGTTGTATTGAATAGTGATATAGTGTTGAGGATGAAGTTTAATTCTATACTGAATACATATCAGGTGTGCAAAGAATTGGTCTAAAGAAATATTGTCACACTCAGAAAGTTTCAGGTGGATTAATTTCTCGAAAGGAGGTCGTTAAAATAAATATTACAAATCGGGAGCAGGCCCACCTTTAAATTTTTCATAATAGTTTGGACATTGACCCATATATTGAAACATGTAAATAAATTATTAGGAATTTGAATCAATCATTGTTAGAAAAATGGATATCAAATAAACATAATCAACATTGTATAGGATGGTTTCAGGACCATGTTTTTAAGGAGTCAAATGAAAAATCAGACTCAATTTCAAAATGACTTGGATGGATAGATGGAGGACCGATTATGTACATATTTTCTTTCAATTCTTATGTAATTAATGGTTATAAATTCTATACTAATGAACATGATAATGATAGTACCATATAAATAGTGGAGTTACACTTTTGGAAGAAGTGATGTGTGTTTCTGGTGCTAAGGATAGAAATCCAATTTATGTGAATATGTCATATTTTGGCATCATAAAAATAATATTGGAGTTGTATTATATGACATTTTCGGTGCCTATTTTTCAATGAAAGTGGGTTGATAATAGAAATGATGTTAAAATAGATGATTTTGGACTTGTGAATGTTGATTTCAGTAAGCAAGGGTATAATGAAGAACCATTTATAATGGAATCATGTGCATTACCGTTGTTTTATGTTCCGGGTCCTGCAAACCAAAACCGGTGAATTATTCTGTTATCGACCAAAAACACTAAAGATTCATATGAAAATTCAACAGAGACGATTTGGATAGTTTATAGAGGGGCCAAATCCATTCAACATTTTAAAAAATAGAGTACAATAATCAAGTTATATTTCATTCTAATATAAATAATGTGACTTTATGTTAATATATGTCCACTAATACTTTTATGTTATGCAAATTCAATGTTAAACCACTTTTATAGATAATGAATTTTTCATGTGATGATGCTCCCAATCCCCAGGAAAAACAAGTTTCTCAATGAGCTGTTACTCGCAGTACAGAGGAACAATAGGTTTCTCAACCTGTTTCCTTATGTTAATATATGTTCATTGGTGCTTTTATGTTATCTAAATTAACTGTTAAACCACTTTTATAGATAATGAATTTTTCACATGATGATTATCCCAATCCCCAGGCACAATAGGTTTCTCAACCTGCTGCTGCTCGCAGTGCAAACGAACAATAGGTTTCTCAACCTGTTGCTGCTCCTAGTGCAGAGGTACAACCACCATCTGCACATGCCATTGATAGCCCTCCAGAACCAAAGGAACCTATTGATGATGGTGGATATGATGAAATGAACGTTGAAGAAACACTAACGATGAAGAAAAAACCGGAGCGCCATAGTTTGACGGTATTAGCAAAAATCATTAAGGCTAAATAGAAAGGAGTCAAATACGAGATTGCATGGAATAAGAAAGGCCAACATGATAACCCCAACAAGACCATGTTTAATAGGTACATTGAAATCGTTACTCGGAAACACATGGTGATTGATGTAACTTCATGGAACCATGTTGTGGATAAGATTAAGTCACTGATGTGGGGAGATATTAGGGTAACATTATGATATCATTTTTTAATTTACGAAAAATTAAATAAAGAAACATTGAATTGAACTTCATCATCTCTTTAAGAGTTCATTTATAGTAGGTGAATCGCATAAAGACTTTGTCTCAAGGGTTTCTAGAATGATTTATATGGTTTTTCGCACACTTTTAATGAAATATCATCTTAAAGATGCTGAAGGGAAAATAAAACCGCACCTACCTCTTATTTATGAACACCTGATAACCAAAGAATCATGGGATGCGTTTACTAGCCATTGTGAAAAGCAGTCATTTAATGTATATTGTGACTGGTAATACGTTTTTTATGGTAAATGTATTCATTACTTGGATAGAAAGTGTTTTATTTATGAAAAAAAAATTGAGTGTTGAAAATAAACAACGAGCATCAAAACAAGTTTACCCCTACCGTAAAACAAGGATGGGGTACAGATCACTTGAAAAAAAGTTGGTGCTTATTTAAAATCAACCATAATACATTTATGTGACATAAAAAACACAATAACTATGTTATTTTTTTAATAAGTAGCTTGAAGAGTCTAAATCCACAGCCACTTCCATCCCACCCCATGTTCTATGGAAGGAGACAGGCGTAACTAATGATGGAAAACTAATTGATGAAAAAAACATAAAAAATGTGGGAAACATGTGCAAGTATGATATAATAAAAAAATTAAATTCCTATTACAAAAAAATGATTACATAATTTCCTATATTTTCTATCCGACATAGTCAAAAATTTAAAAAAAACCCCCACACTGGATGCATACATACTTTCAGCGGCCTTAAAGCAGCCAGAAAAGTATAGATGTGTTAGTGGTGTGGGTTTTGGGGTGACACCATAAACATATTTTGAGAAAAAAAATAAATGGAGGATCAAACTTAGGAAATGAAACAGATGAGAGAAATAGTAGACATGTTTTAATAAGAATTAAAATACTAGATAGAGATGATATAGATAAGAAAAAACTCAAGAACAACCCGTCCGTGAAGATATCTCCCCACTCCAACCATTTTTGAAGTGAGAAATTATTTGAAAAACAATTCATAACCGAGTTAGTCAATTTTATAATAATTCTTTCTGTGAAATATGAATCAGATAGACACTAGACACTGATACCTTTCCTATATTTATATTTTATTGGGTGAAAATGACTATGATTTATAAATATCAACACCACCAATCTCTTTGTAGAAAGGGATACAATGTTCAATATCCATATTGAAATGCTATAGAATAGACCACTTTCGACTGATCATGTCAGAGTATCAATTACTGTATCCTTGGAGCTAAGCGTTGAGCTACCTATTGCAATTTATGATGAACATATTCATACGGTCAAACAATATCTAGGAAAATTGATCGCATGGCAGTTACATCTTGTAAAAAAACATGTCGACAATGAGGTATTAATTTACAGTTTAATTTTCAAGATAAAGAATAAATATTTAATGAAAAAATGTCTAAACTGATAGAATTATCACAGATAGACAAAGGTAAGGGGGTGAAACGAAAGACCGGTACAAAACTATCTCATGGATCAACCAACCGATCAAAATGATCTACCCAAATCACATTAACCCCACCCACATTATATATCCACATTTATTATCATTGAAGGCTCATGTGGATATGAAGTTGAAAGATGGTGGTAATCACATAATTGATTTTGAAGAAAATATATACATAGGGGAAGATCCAAACTTCATTGGTGTTGAGAGTGAAATTGAGATCCTCGACTATGATTGGTTTGGAGGCTCAATTTTAAATGGTTACATGAGGTATGTTTTCATTATTTAATTTTCGAAAAGATGTTATACTATGATAATTACAACTAAATATATTTCATATTTTTTGTAGGTATATATATGAAAAAAATTGAAGTGATTTTTCCATGAAAAAAATTTTGGACTTGTTAGTCCTCACATCACCTCTAAAGATCATGAAGATATAACCTCTAAAAAAGAGGGTGAAATAGTAGTAGAATAGCTTAAATCATTTGACAACAAAAGTATGGATGACAAACTCTTCTTAATACCAACGATGTAGGGGTAAAACTCTAAAATTTAATCATATAAAAAATATTTTAATTTCATTCATTACTTATTATTATTTTTTATCTTAGGAATCATTTGATGGTCATTACGGTCAATTTGGATACTCCACTGATTTATTTTCTTGATTCAATGCATGGATATCCAACAAACCAACCACAAGTGAAGGAATTTTTTAATTTGTAATACAATACATCCAAAATTTTAGAACTGAACATCCAGTTATATAATTTATATTTTCTTTTAATGAGGATTCTATTATGATATAGCAATGCATTAATATCGTCTACATTATAGAATGAGGCTAGGGGAAAAGGACAAGAAACCTGACAAGTACTACGAAAAGATACAAATCATGGTATATATAATAATATTTAACTATACAAACACATAAAAAAATTACTTTTTTCAATGATTATGTAGTGCCCAATGCAAACAAACCGTAATGACTATTGTTATTATGTTCTTAAATTTATTAAAGAGATCATATTCCATGAACAAAACAGCATCCCTAAAGACATAATTTTGAAGATAATTGATATTTCATTTAAAATAATTTTTAATCCATTGTGTATTTATATTTTTCCAGTACTAACATGACTAACAAAAACAATCATATTCACAATATGATATAGATATGAATAGAAATGAATGGGAAGAATACTCGATGAAAGAATGTACAAATATAGAATGAAGATACTAAACTTATCAAATAATTTCAAGTTTAATAATCATGTTTTCCTTATCTTTCACTTTGTTTGATGGTAAGGTTGTTATTTTTATGGGCTAAATGTCTTGCCAAAAATCATAGCCATTGGTGGTCCTTGTTTTCACAATAAATTAATTTCATGTTGATGGGTTTTTTAAAAAACATTGGTGGTACGCATTTATAGGGTATGTGTGTTGTTGATAGACCACAAAAGATAACGAGTATCCAGAAGGGGTTTCACCATACCTTGAGTTTTTTGTGACATCTTGAGATATAATGGGAAAAAGATATTACCCCACTCTTTAGTCGACCTGGTGAAGAACCAATTGTCATATATTAATTCTGTGGTCTTGAATATATGACAGTTGGTTCTTCACTGGGCTGATTAAAGCTATATATTAGGAGGAGGATATTATTCCATGATAATTGTACATGGATCAAAGATGTCACATCAAAATCAAGGGATGAGGATACCCTTTATAGATACTCTTTATCTTTTGTAATCTATCAACAACACACAAACACAGTAAACAAGGACCACTAATTTCTTTTAAGAAACCGATAAACATGCATCCCATTTAGTGAAAAAACACAAATGGCATACTGAAATCCAAGGAAACACATTCCAATTGTTTTTATACATTAGGAAAACAAACCACTAGTCATATGTGAGGTGTAGGAATCTACTTCACCTCAATCTAACGCACGATGTAACCAGTATGACTCCAAATTAGTTTTTTTTAATTTTGTTTAAATCAAGTAAAAAAACAAAACTAACATACTGAAAACTGAGAAAATGAATTCGAATTATTTTGAAACATTAGGAAAATGATCCATGAGTCCATGGTGACATGTAGGAATCAACCCCATCTCAATCCAATGAATTGTATGATCGTTTTGACTAAAAGTTTCCAGTATAATTTTAAAATTGACATTTTAGTTCAAAACCTCTCACTCACTAAAAACAAAGAAAACACACTCTGCTTGTCTTCCAAATTAAGGAAAGTCATTTTTATGTCCTCTATGATGTGTGTGATGGAGTCTCATGTCAAACCAATGCACTATGTGATCGGTATGACTCAAATTTCATGTTTTCATTTTGAAATGACATTTTAGTAAAAAAACACAATTGACATACTAGAAAATGAGGAAATGAATACCGATTGTTTTGATACTTTTGGAAAATGATCCATCTATCATTTTTGATGTGTAGGAATCAACCACACATCAATATGATGCACGGTGTCTGCAGTATAACTCCAAATGTGTCTTCTTATTTAAAATTGACATTGATTTATGTAAAAAAACACAAATGACAGAATAAAAAATATGAAAATGAATTGGTATTATTTGAATACATTAGGAAAATGATCCATGAGTTAGTTGTGATGTGTAAGACTCAACCCCACCTCAATCTGATGAACGATGTGACTGTTGTGACTAAAATTATCTTCAATAAGTTTAAAATAGAGATTTTAGTTCAAAACATGTCACTCAATGAAAACAAAGAAAACACACTTTTATTGACAACCAAATTAATGACAATAATTCCTAATTCATTTATGACATCTATGAAACATTTTCATGTCAAACCAATTCACTATGTGATCGGAATGACTCAAATTGAATGTTTTTAGTTTTAAATGACATTTTTGTAGAGAAACAAAACATGCATACTGAAAACTAAAGAAATACATTCAGATTGTTTTGATATATTTGGAAAATGATCCATTAGTAATTTTTGATGTGTAGGAATCAACCTCACCTCAATATGATACATGGTGTCACTGGTATGAATCCAAATGTGTCTTGTTATGAAAAATTGGAAATCATTCAAGTAGAAAAACACAACTAACATACTAAAAACCATGAAAACGCATTCAGATGGTTTTGAAAATTTTGGAAAATGATCTACAAGTTAGTTGTGATGTGTATGAATCAAACCCACCTCAATATGATGAACGGTGTGACTGGTATGACTAAAAGTGTCTTCTATCACTTTAAAATTGACATTTTAACTCAAAATGGGCCACTCATTTAAATCCAAGAAAACGCGCTCTGATTGCCTTTGAAATTAAAGAGATTGATTTTAAGTCATTTTTTATGTGTATAAAGTAGTCTAATGTAAAACTGATGCACGATGTGACCATTATGACTCAAATTGCATGTTTTCTGGTTGAAATGAAATTTTTGTAAAAAAATAGAAGCGACGAACTGAAAACTAAGGAAATTCATTTTGATTGTTTTGATATTTTTAAAAAATTGATCCATCAGTAATTTTTTATGAGTATGAATTAATTTCACCTCAATCCAATGCACGGTATCATTGGTATGACTTCAAATGTGTCTTTTTATTTAAAATTGACATTATTTCTAGTAAAAAACACAACTAACATACTGAAAAAATAGAAAACACATTCATATTGTTTTGATATGTTAGGAAAATGATCCATAAGTCAGTTTTGATGTATAAAAATAAATCTGACCTCAAACTGATGAACAATATGACTGGTGTGACAAAAAGTGTCCGCTATCAATTTAAAATTGAAATTTTAGTTCAAAAAGTTTCACATACTAAAAATAAATAAAACACACTATGATTGTCTTCAAAATTAGAGAAAAAGATTCATAAGTCCTTCTTGATTTGTATGATGTAGTCTCACATAAAACCGATGCTTGATGTGACCGGTATGAATCAAATTGCATGTTTTGGGTTTGAAATGACATTTTTGTTAAAAAACACAATGGATATACTGAAAACCAAGGAAATGAATTCTGATTATTTTGATACTATAGTAAAATGATCTATCAAGCATTTTTGATGTATAGTAATTAACCTCACCTCAATCTGATGCACAATGTCACCATTATGACTCCAAATGTGTCATGTTATTTAAAATCGACATTAATTCAAGTAAATAAACACAACTGACATACTCAAAAACCAAGAAAACACTTTTGGATTGTTTTTATACATTAGTAACATGATCCATGTGTCAATTGTGATGTGTAGGAATCAATATCACCTCATTACGAGAAACGGTGTGACCGGTATGATGAAAAGTGTCTGATATCAGTTCAAAATTGACAATTTAACTCAAAACGTGTCACTCACTAAAAATCAAGAAAACATGCTCCATTTTTCTTCCAAATTAAGGAAAACAATTATGTCATTTGTGATGTGTATGAAGTAGTCTCATGTCAAACCAATGCACGATGTGACTAGTATAACTCAAATTGAATGTTTTTGGGATGAAATGAAATTTTAGTAAAAAAACAAAACCAATATACTAAAAATTTAGGAAATACATTATGATGGTTTTGATAAATTTGGACAACTAATCATTAGTTATTTGTGAAATGTAGGAATCAAACACGCCTCAGTCTGACACATAGTGTCATCAGTATGACTCCAAATGTGTCTTGTTATCTAAAATTGACATTAATTCAAGTAAAAAAACACAACTAACAGACTGAAAACCAAGAAAACACATTCGAATTATTTTGATGTGTTAGTAAAAAGATCCATGAGTCTTTTTTGATGTGTACGAATAAAAAAACCTCAATTTAATGAACGTTGTGACTGGTGTGACTAATTGTGTCCACTATGAGTTTAAAATCGTCATTTTAGTTCAAAACATATTACTCATTAAAAACTATGCAAATTTACTCGGATTGTCTTCAAAATTATGGACAGTGATTTATTAGTCCATTATGATGTTTATGATGTAGTCTCACATCAATATGATGCAGGATGTGACCGGTATGACTCAAGTTGTATATTTTCAATTTGAAAGGACATTTTACTAAAAACACACAACTGAAATACTGAAAACCAAGGAAATGAATTCTGTTTTTTATACTCTAGGACAAAAATCCATCATTCATTTTTGACATGTAAGAATCTACATCACCTCAATCTGATGCATGATGTCATTCGTATGACTCCAAATGTGTCTAGTTATTTAATATTGCCATTTAGTCAAGTAAAAAACATCACTAACATACTAAAAACAAAGAAAACGAATTCGGATTGTTTTTGTACTTTAGGAAAATGATCCATGAGTCATTTGTGAGATATAAGAATCAACCTTAGCTCAATCTGATGAATGGTGGGACCGGTATGACTAAAAGTTCCCGCTATCAGTTTAAAACTGATTTTTTAACTCAAAACGAGTCACTCACTGAAAACCAATCAAACATGCTCTGATTGTCTTCAAAATTTAGGAAAACAATTCATAAGTCCTTTTGACGTGTATGAAGCTTTCTCAAGTTGAACGGATGTACGATGAGACCGGTATGACTCAAATTACATGTATTCGGTTTGAAATGACATTTTAGTAAAAAAACACAACTGACATACTGAAAACTGAGGAAATGTATTATGATTGTTTTGACACTTTAGGACAATGAGCCATCAGTCATTTTTGATTAATAGTAATCAACCTGACTTCAATACGATGAATAGTGTCACCGGTATAACTCAAAATGTGTCATTTTTATTAAAAATTGACATTTTTTAATGTATTATTTATATTAATGTTTAATTTATTTATTTATAGTATTACTAAAATAATATTTGTTTTCCTATATAAGTGGAACCTTTTTCTTGAGTTGGGATGATTTGTTTAGTGAATATTACCATCTGAGGACATTATTCCAAGGGGACCACCGATGTCAAAAGAGAAAACATTTATATTTTTAACTGTTTGTTGGATATTTGTAAATGTAATTTTATAAAACATTATTCAAAATGTATATAGAAATATTTTATTGGTATATACCATGAGTGAATATTTTTTTATTCATGATGTCAATTAAATTTATATAGCATTTTTTTCCAATCCTTTGAGTGTGTTTCTTGTTTTTCATCATTTTCATCATGTATGTGGTGATTTTGTACATATATACTATGAGTGGTAATTTTTTGTCATGTTTTTTATGGTTTGTGGAGGTTTTTTTTGCTGGTTTTATTATTTGGGTCGGATATGTTTTTTAAAGGTTGCTAGGTGTTTTGTTATATAAACATCACACCCAGACAGGGAAGCCTTTATCAACACTTTTCTGGGCGCTTATAAAGTGTACACCCCCTTTAATAGCGGCTCGATTAACATTGCTTTTTAGCGCTAATAAATTCCTTTTTTAGTGTTGATAAAATCCTGTTTAGTGGTAGTGTTTTCTTTGGCCTCCAATTTTTCATCCCCCTTTTTTCTCTCACTCCAAATATGACAGTACATTATTTTTTTATTAATAAATCATTTTTAATACCAAATGACATAGGTGATGGACTATTGGGTAGAATTGGATCCCTTCAAGAATTTCATTATAAAAGTAGAGTCAGAATCAACCATTGTGATATTAATACTTCTATTGTTTAAAATAGAAAAACCACAAAGAAATTATTTGGCTTATTCTTTCATTTGACAACCTTTACAATAAATTGAAATGTTGACAAGGTTGATTGGTTCATGTCTATTTAGAACATTAAATCATCCTAATATAATACCATCCATACATGATTCATCAGTGTTATGTTTTAGGCCTAAAGTTAGAGGGGTCCAATGGACCTAATTTTTGAGACAATCATTGTTTTCTTGGTGAACCACATTCCAACCAATGTAATTTTTCTAGATATAGTTACCAATGAAGTGAATATAAAACTTTTTAATCATTAAAAGTACCTTATGTTCATTATTACATGTATTTCACTATTTTCTATATAACTTGAAGTCTTTATAAAGTTTCCTGAATAACAAAAATGTAATCGAAAGAGAAACATTGTAATCATTATTAATCTCTGAGGAAGGAACACCATCTTAAAAATAAGAAATAAATAAGATCAAAAATGAGTTCATAGTGGTAATGATACATAATAGTTCCCCTATAAAAGATGAAACATAGATTTCCTAGTCACCAAATAAGAACATATTCTCTTACCTCGCTATTTATGAACTTGTACATCAAATAACTTTTGATACCAAATTAACTCCTATGTGTTGGACTTAATTTTTTTGTAGAGATATCTCGATGGTGAATGGATGAAATAAGGAATAATTATATATTTTGAATGAACTTTTCCAAATGGAAATTATCCCTATCATCAAATTTTTTCATGAGAGGAAGTAGATTCCAATAATATTTGGATATGAAGGTCCCCAATGATGGGGGGTTAAAAGAAATAGTGATACCCCTCATCTGAAATAGAAATAATGTTGAAGAGATCTATTCGATTATCATCAATAACATAGTTGGTAAATATGGAAAGATTATTTTCCTCTTCAGAAATAATTTCAATAGTGGGGAAATATGGGTAGCAAATTGAATTCCTTGACAAATTATATTATTAAAAGTGAATCTCTCTATATTAAATAACACATCACAATTTCTCAAGGAGAATATAGAGAAGAAAATTAAGGGTACACCAAAAATGACATAAAAAGAGAAAAACTTCTGATAATAATCATATGAATTACAATATTTTGTTCTAGAAAAATTGGACCAAAGTGAGTCTCCCAAAATCACTTCTCATTCAAGCATTACATGAACTAATTTCATGGAACATCAATATTATTTGTTCCAATTCCATTTTCATCAATGGATTTATAAATACAGTTAAAATAGGCCCAATGTGTTATTTCAATTTTTTGGAGTGCCCCATAGGAAAAGATTAATATTACTTTTAATCACCTGAATAATAATATTGGGAACTATGATTATAGAAAGAACATGAAATGTCAGGAATGTAAAAATGGAGTTGATGTGAATTTTTTGACCACCAATAGAGGAGATATGTATCTTCTAGTTATTGATTCTATTCAAAAAAAAATTATACCATACTATCAAAACTGTGAATTTTGATTCTTCTAAGGGAAAGAGGATCACCCAGAATATATATTGTGAAAAATCATTGAGTAAAACCCAGTTTTCTCTTAATATATAAAACATGACTATACATGAATGAGTTGGAAGTATACACATTTTTCATGGTCCAACTAGACCATTTTCCACACTATTTTTCATATTCATTCAATATAATTTTGAATCCAAGGATATAACTTTTCATTCCATTCATAAAAAGTAGAATATCATCATCAATGAAAATATGAGAAATACCAGGGGTATCATTCCGACATTTGAAAGGAAGAATAAGACCAGATGAGGGGGACTTGATGATATTATTAATTAGAGATTTTTATGAAAGAAAAAATAAACTATGGGAAATTAATTATCATTTTGGATAACCACTTATTTATTTAATGAAATAAAATTTCATTCCCTTTAATGAGACCAAAAACCAAGGAGGTGAAAAACAATAGAATAAAAAAATCAAAGAACTATTCGTATAATAATTGGTGATATCATATCTTGATGATGAAACATTATTCAATTTTACAATTAGAATTTTCAATATCCACTTCAACTATAATTTATTAATCTAAACCCTTTTCTTGTTTATTCGATGGATCATGTCTTATGTAAATGAAATGGAACCCGATTTGTTTTTTCCTTAAAAAACCATTTCTTTCTCAAATTATACGAGCTATAGTAGAAGAGATGAAAGATAGTCATTAATGAATTGAAATAGAAATTTATAAGTGATGTTTCATATAATGATTGGATAACAACAAGGAGTATGTTACCTTATTTCAGATAATCCTTATAAAAATTCCATGCATGTTGTGGATTATTCATTACCTTTTCATATTAGGTGAGTGTGTGTATAAATAAGAGTGAACTATAACATTATATGTTCACTGAGGTTTATTTATAAAAGTAATTATAAAAAGATCCCTTGATTAACCACCTCCCCCCTCTAAGTGGAATTCTTATTGTTAGGGGCTCTTCACTGGTGTTATTTTTACCCACTCAATCATGCCCTAGGAAAAATTCACATGAGGTCATGTATCTTAAAATTACTAATTATAGATCATACATAAATATAGATTTTTTTGTTAGTAAGGTTCCAAAAAAGTGTATCTTGTTTATGTAGGTCAAATTAGTCAGTTATTTTATGTAT
The DNA here is from genome assembly GCA_963277665.1 of Viscum album. Taxonomy (NCBI): domain Eukaryota; kingdom Viridiplantae; phylum Streptophyta; class Magnoliopsida; order Santalales; family Viscaceae; genus Viscum; species Viscum album. The sequence goes on along the minus strand of OY728162.1, from coordinate 119,505,325 downwards.
ATTCTTTGTCCAATGGTATTTCACTCTCTCACCATTAGTGTATAACATACCTATTATGGACCTCACATATCAAACTGAATTATCACCCCCACATTATTAAAGTAGTAAGATATAATCCCTCTATCACACTTTTGGGGAAAAAATACAAGACCCATAAACACCATGGATGAAATTAAATTTAATACCCAAATAACAGTTTAGTTATTGTGAAAAACTAGAGTAAACATGCCATATGAAGTAGCCACCTACAAAAATTCACAGTTAGCATGATTTTGAACAAAATCATTAAAATAATAAAAGAAAAATAATCTTGGTCATATTACATATATATAACGTAATATATGGTAAAATAATCACCAATTCAAGATATATCTATCAGGATTATGAGTTACTTTGAAAATTAGGAATAATAACCATCATAAAAAACCACAGGATGAACCTATACGACATCAAAACCAAAAAAGAACACACTAAAGACAATAATAGTCAGAAACATCCAAGACATTCATATGATCAATCATTGGAGATAATAAAAATGAAAATATGGTTGAACAAGACACTGTCTGATCATTTAGAGGAAGATCCACCATTATTGATCTTGAAGTGTTTTTCATGAGAAAATGGAGAATGATAACGAGGTCAGATGACTAGGTATGGTGAAGTAAACATAGCTGCAAAAGGTATTGGAGAAACAATAAAGTCACACTAATAAAAATCTAAATGGATAACTAATATGGGTCCAGCATGTCTAGTGAAATAAAAAGTTAAATCATGTGATCCAACCCAATATGGGTAATAAGAGATGAAATACCAAGAGATAACACTTAGAGGAGAACCCCAACACATTTAATTTAAAAACCATGTAATACCCTAAAATATAACAATAACTAAAAAAACAGATCAAGTTATCTTCCTTGAATGTAAACACCCCCTTGAAATGAAAAACATATATGATGTAACCAATATTAACAAGATCGGGATCCAAGCACAATAACAAGAGATAAGGGATGGATAATATTGAATCCCTAAATAATGAGGATAAAAATAAAGGTCAAAAACCTGAAATTCCAAAGATATATTAAGAAGTAATAAAAAATATATGTGGATAGAATGTCAAATAAATAAAGAAACTATGGAGAATGATGATGTAGGGGGCACTAGTATCACCACTATAGGAGACTTGTGAGAACCATAGTAGTGATTGAAAGGGAGAGAAATATTTAGGTGATCGAGGATTCATTCCTCAAATATGAATTTGTAATAAATTTAAGTAGTTCACCTATCATAAAATTTATTTAATACAACCATGCTTAACTATTAAATTCTTACCAAGAAAACCCATTAAATGAAAGGTATAATCTGTTAATATGGTTTGGACCAGTTTGTCTTTTTGGCATATTTTTACAAGGTTATTATATAAGGTGATAACACACAATAAAGATATTTTTAGATCCTATAGATTACATTTATGGTTCAGTTATTGGAAGATTACCAAATAATGAATCATCCATTTCGTTGGTTTTCGGTAGAATATATCAAACATAAAAGGTGAAAGTCAATATGTGAAGGGCTTCATGGATGTATTCTTCATTTTATTTATATAAGTAATCTTAAATTATTCTTAATTGATCATAATTTAGTATATTTAATTATTCATTTTAATTTAAAGAATATGAGATGCCTATATAATCCCTTAGTAACATTAATACTTGTTTCATATTTTGAAAACATTCCTGAATATTTTTAATGAATTAGATTTTATAGGATTAAATATATTGATACTAGTGGATATGAAATGAAATGGTGATATCATGTTTTCTTCTCACAAACCAACCCAGGTCAACACTAAACCAGTCACTTGAGTTGGACCATGATATCTTGTGGTGCATTCCAAATTACCCTAGGATGGAAACAAGGGATAATGGAATCAGTGGGAGACATAGGGAATGATTTCACCCAAAAAATGAACAAGAGTTGTGTAAATAAATAGAGAATCCCAATATACATAAAATAACCAAACAAATAATCTAAACATAAGCTAAATGTATAACCAAAACTGATCATGATGACTAATAAATCTCCATGTGACCCATATGGTCACTCTCTAATCCCAAAATCGACATCGTACCACGGAAAATAAAACAAATATGGAACCCACAATTGTGGTTAAAAACAACAATTAAATTATAGGCATGATTATTAGAACTCATTATTCATGCCCAATGTTCTATTCCTAATGCCTTTCCTTTAAAAAAAGATCCAATAACTAAATTTTTGAAAAACTATATAAAAATAATAGATTTCACAAATTTATTCTTAAAATATGTTAATGGTACTTTACCCACTTAATTTAGAACTGGTTCCTTTTTTCAAGAAAAGGAGGACTTATCTGTTCAGAGAAAAAGTGGGAAACTAAGAAAAGTGATGCATTTCTTGTAAAGGATAAAGGGCTATGATATCATTTTTCTTAAATAATTTTTTTATGAAACATTTTAATACCAAAAACACTCATTCAAAAAATAAAATATTACACATATAGGGATCAGATGCAATTATGGTATAATGATGGAGATGGGAAAATATTATCAACTAACCAAACCAGGTGAGGCACCAAGATTATCCATTATAGATAAATAAGTTCCAGTGAAACACTGGAATAACTAGGAACTTAAGGGATAATATTGAACATAATACCCATGATCCATCATTTTGGTATGCCTATTCCAATTAAACAACCCCAATGCTTGGTTGTACCCTGTATGGAATAACTAAGGGGAACTATCCCCAAAGAAGAGCATATCCATGCAATGAACCACCAGCAAGATAAGAATCATAAACTAGTGTAGAAAGTATTCTCAAATAATCTATAATATATTATTGGTTCCCATGTCATGTTTAATGTGGGGGTGATCCAAGTAATTCAAAAAATAAGTGACTACCTATAAATAGAAAGGGACATAAATAACACACACATTAAAAATCCTAGAATCTCCCCAAGGGATAGTCTATTTTACTTTGAAAAAACATGGAATGAGGGAAGTCACATGGCATGGACATAATATTCCCTTTAGCGATCAGTAGGGTGAGGACTCAACCTAAGGTGAGTTTTCAAAATAAAACCATTTTATAATGATTTCAAATTGTCCTCATGTTCCCTTTAAGTGACAAATCATTTTTAAAAGAAACAAACACACCCTTTTTAAATAAAAGAAACCATTTATAGAACCCTTTTGAGAAACGAGATTCACCATATAGTATCTAATACAAATTTACAAGGGTTACTGGGAAATATTTCAAACACATTATGTGTGAGGATTTCTAAATAATTCCATACAATGACACATAAGGATAAAATCACTTTATTTCATGTTAAAGAATTATTCTAAGATATATTCATCACTAATTATCACAAAAACAAGGATGGTAAAGGAAATAAATCACTGATTCTTTAAATTTAAAATCCAATTCATAATGGAACCTACCTCAAACTCAAGATGCTTCAATAATGGCCCCTATAAACAACTCCATGAAAGTACAAGGAAGATGTAACACTCAATGATAACAATAATAATAAAAAATCCCTAATTTAAACCCAAAGTAACATAAACCCTAGAATAATGGATTCAAGGGAATAGAGGAATCAAGAATAAAAAGGAAGAAGATGGTAGAGGAATAAGATGGAAGAATATTAACATGGTGATTTATCCTAAAAAATGAGGAAATTTCATCGAATAACCAAAGATAGAGGAGGGGAGGCATGAGGAAGTGGGGGAGATCCTCCAAGTGTCTCATGAGAAAACTTGTGGATAAAGGGGTGGTTTGGGGTAAAAATTGAGGAGGAAAAATGATAATTTTCCAATGTTAATGAACATGGGAAGTCATACAATTTGGTCACATGGTTTGGGAAACTATTAACCAATGATACATCCTTTATTGGACTCACAGAAAACTTGCATGGCTTAGATGTATAGTTTGGGAATCCATGCACCAACACTGCGATATGGTTTTTTTAGAAAATTTAGAACCTTGTGCATGCTTACCACGTAGTTTGGAGTAACCATGCTCAATCCATGCACTCTCATCTAGAGACATCCCAAGACCCACATGGTTAAAATAAGGAGCCACGTAATTTTTATCTAATCATATGATACATGTGAAAACTTAAATGTGAAAGAGGAAAATGAACCAAAATAAAACCCATACACAAGAAGTTTCATGGTTTCCCCATAACCATGCCCCTCAACTGTGAAAAATAAGAAAACCATCTGAATGTCCGACATTTATATATGAAACTTCCAAAAATCAAGAGATAATACCAAGAGAAAAATATATAAAGAAAAATAAAAATGGAAAATAAAAAATGAGATGTGAATATTCTCTCAACCATTACCCTTTATTCCTATAAAAAAAGATTGAAGGCTTCAAGATGATCGGTAAAAGACAAATTTTCACACACTTACATGATATTATTTCCTTATAACTAAAACTACCTTGACCACAAATATAAAAAATATATATTCTCACCCAAAACAAACCATTGAATTCAACCATTACATCATAGGAAAACCAAAAATTACGTACCACAAACATGGAAGACTTTCAAAACCAAAACCATTGGTCCTACTCAAATTGTCCAACTTTCCAAAGAAGAAAAGAAACCCAATGATAGACAACCCCAAAGATATGGTATAACTACTTGACACTTTACCCTAGGAAAAAACAGGGAACATGACATATAGGATTATGGGTTTACTTAATCAACACATGATTCCAATATAAATTCATAGAAGGTAAAACAATATTGTTGGGTGACTATCCCATATAGTTGGCCTCCATTTTACAATCACAGTATATCCACAAAGATTCATTTAGAACCATTTCCATATGTCTACATGGCTTTCTAGGCCTTGTGACCTCACCAGAACCACTATCCCAACTATCATTTTTTTACCAAAAAACATGAAAACCCATAAAGAATACTCAAAAGATAAATTGACAAAAATCATCAAAAAAGAGTAAAAAACAAAGATCAATACTGAAAATCCAGCTTTCCATGGTAACCTAGTGATCAGAAATGGAATTGTTGGCCAGAAACATCCTCATACCTATACCCCATGTTCTGAAATTCCTACTCCTTCAACTATAAAATCTCAATTAAGAGAGGGTGATCTGAAATAAAGGTCCTCTAAAGAACATATCATATCATACCATTTTTTTTGGACCAACCTGAGTCGACCCTGAACCAGTCACCTGAGATGGCTTATGAAATCCTTGAGGTATGTTCCTAATCACCCTAGGGTGGATATGAGCACCAAGGGAAACAACGAAAGATATAGAGAATTATTTCACCAAATAAAAAATTAAAAAGAGAAGTATAAATAATCATAGTAGCCTAATATACATAAAATAATCGAACAAAGTATCTAAACATAAGCCTAAAATAAAACCAAAATTGAACTTGTTGACTACTAAATAATAATGTGACTCTTAGGGTAACTATCCTATACCAAACCCAAAATCACTCCATAGTTATTTAAACCATGTTGTAACATTCTCCCAAGGCTAAAATAAGAAGTAAAGTATAGGTGTGGGAATTAAAACTCAGTAGGCATGTGAAAATAATATATTCCCAACTCATTTCATTTAAATAAAATATTTAATAACTATATGTGTGAAATTAAATATATAAATATATGTTTTCAAACATTTCATCTTTAAAAAAATTAGGATCAATTTCCCTATTCATTTAGAGCAAGTTTCTTTTTCTAAAAGAAAGAAGAAATTTTATTTTAGAGGAAAATAGTGAATTTAAGAAAAATTATTTATCCCTATAATGGAAAATGGTGTATAAAAACATTCTTCAAATGAAATATTTCTTGAAACATTTGAAACCCAAAAACACTATTATTTCCAAATAAAACATACAAAAGATAGGGAGAAGATGCAATGATGGTATAATGAGGAAAATGGGAAAATATTACTCAAGAGACCAAACCATGTGAGTAATCTAGATTATCCACCACATATAAATATGTTCCTAGGAAACATGGGAATACCTATGAGGTCAGGTGATAATCTTGGACATATTATCCCTAAGGCATAATGTCAGTATGCATGATGCAATCAAACAACCCAAATGTATAGTCTTACCCTACCTGGCCCAACCAATGAGGACCATCCCTAAAGAAGAGTATATCCATGATATGGGTCCACTAGCCTGAGCATAATCTTAAACTGGTGTGGTGAATGTTCTTGGATAATCTGCTAGCTATTCTATATTCCAATGTCATGTCTAAAGTTCGGATGATCTAAGCAATTCCAACACACAACTAACTTTATATTAATAAAAGGGACATAAGCATCACACATAATTACCTAAATGGAATCACACCAAGGGGTAGCACATTTTCTATTGAACCAATGCTACCTGAGGTAAGTCCAATGATAAGGAACTCGCATTCCCTTTAGCAATCAACATGGCGAGGGACTCATACCAGGGAGAGTATTTAGAAGATGAAAATTTAATAAGGATTCCAAATGGGCCTCATGTAAACTTTAAACAAAAATACATTTTTAAAATAACCAATCACACCATTTTTATAACCAAGAACCCATTTAAAGAACCCATTTGTGAAACTCAATTAACCATTTAGTAGCTAAAAAATAATTACAAGGTCGACCAAGATTTTGTTTTGAACAAATGGTGTGTAAGGATTTGAAAAAAATTCCATACAACTCATCAGAAGGAGAAAATATCATCATTTAATGTTAAAAAATTATTTTAAAAATTATACATCACTAATTAGAATAAAAACATGGTGTGAAATACATGTAATAAAAGATTCACTAAATTTAATAGCCAATACATAGTGGAACCAACCTCAATATCATGACACTTCGACAATGACAACCCAAACAAAAATCCAAGGAGGAAATAACACTCAATGAGAACCTTAAAAAAGACAAAACCCATAATTTTACCCAAAGAAACATGAACCATAGAATGAAAAGACCAAGGGGCAAGATGAATCAAGAAGAAACAAGAATATGATGTAAGATGAAGAAGTATAAAGAAGATAAAATTGAATATTTTCCCCAAAACATGAATAAATATCATAGAATCTCCATTTATGGATGAGGGGATGTGTGATGAATATGGGGAGATCCTCTAATGGTCTCATAAGACAATGGGTGAGAAAGTGGAGGTTTGGGGTTAAAACCGAGTGGGGAAAATGTAAATTTGAAAATTTTAATGATCCTGGGAAGCATTAACAATTTTAATGCATGGTTGGAGAAACTATACACCAAACATGTGTCCCTTTAAATAATCACATGACACCCACATAGATTTGTCACACAGTTTTGGGAAACTATACGCCAACCATATAATTTGGTTCTATAAAAAATTGTAAAACCATGTGCACGCCTCTCGTATGGTTTGGACTAACTGTGCTCAAGGTGTGCACCCTCATCTAGGGACACCCAAATAACCACAAAGTTACATATATGAGCTATATATTTTGAATCTATTCATTATCTACCCATGAATACTTAACCATTTAAGGGGGAAATGAATTGAAAAGGGACCCAACCACAAAAGGTTTCACTATTTCTCTTTAACCTTGCACCTAAACTATGGAACATAATAAAAATAGCCTGAAACTAAATATTTTGATATGAAACCTCAAAAAATCTAGAAAAAATCATAAGAAAAAATATTAACCAAAATAAAAGTGTAAAATAAAAATATGAGATGTGACATTCTATGTTCTCCAATCATAAATTATATAATTAGTCATATTAAAAGACATGATATGAGAATAAATTTAAACTCTAAAATTATAATATTGTATGATATATTTGAAATGAATAAACAAAAATTTAAAAAGTAGCTACTTATACAAAAATAGTGGTATAGACTTCTTCATAAAGATTGACACACATGAAAATTTAATTTCATTATATATCATAAGATTTGATATAAGTTTTTGGTATAGTAAAAATTCAATTCACAATGTAAAAATAAAATATTTTCATTGGATAAGATTTATAAATATCATAGCTTGTGATTTCAAGTCATGATATTGGATATCACAATTGCTTTTACTTTTATGACGTGGAGTTGTAAGAGTTATATTATATAATTCCTGTTATATGTATTATATATCATTTTTTGGAATTTTGGAAATGTAATAGGACATAGGAATTATATAATTTCATAAAATATATATTATTTATATTTATTTTTTAAAATTTTCATTAATTTTTCTAGGGATAGGAAATAATACTAATTACTATTATTAACTATTTATGTTATTTTCTAGTTTAAAAATATGATTTTTTATGAATTTTATATATTTATTTATTTATATAATTGTTAATAAATATGAAGAGTAAGTATTTAGATGTTTGTATAACATAAAAAGTATTAATGTGCCATCACTTATTTATGTATGAATTTTATTTCTCAGAGTTAAAATAATTATTCTTTGTGAGGAATTAAAATATAATTTTTAGCCAAAAAATAAAATAATTGAATCAAATTAACGAAAATTTATTCCCTTATATTAGAGTCTTTCAACAAAAGTACATAAAACCGTGTATTGCATACCATGGAATATTAAATACCAAAGATGACTACATCACTTAAAAGTGGAAAATTATAATAATATAATTAATATAATAGAATAATATTTTAAAAATGAGGACGTTCCCCAAATCATCTTCACCCTTCAGAACCATTATTAGTAGAAAAAAACATATAATGAGAAAAAAACATTATGAATAGAGAAATAATGTTATAAAATCTAAAATGAAAGATATTATAATGAGAAGATTGGTTTCTAAAGTTATAATTAAATGAAATTATAGGATTTAATTGAGGTATTATATTTATTATATGACTTTTATTAATGGTTATATAATCGTTGGCTATAATATTAATAAACATCTTATGAGTTTGTAATTATGGGTAAGTTATTGATATTAATAAATTTAATTAGCTATTTAAAAATTTATAACAAATTTTATGGAAATAAAATAAAATATTTTATAATATAATATAATGATACTAAATCACTTTGGAAAATATCCCCAATTTTAAAGAAATAATTTTTATAAATTACATATTTCTATTAAATTTATTACTTTCAAATAATGATAAAAATAAAATGTATTAATAAAATTAATTGAATGGTTAGTAAAATAAATTATTAACATCCAATGAATAATTAATTATCTATCTAGATTATTAATTTTATTATTAATCCTTAAAAAAGGTTTTATGTAAAAAATTGTTTTTATTCTATGAAAATTTATTTTATTTGAAATATAAATTTATCTTATTTGGATTAAGAAAATTAAGAAAAGTTATTTTCTATATATTTAAAAAATTAATTATCATTAATGTAATGATTATTATTTGGTTATAAATCATAATAAAATCAATTAATTTTAAAAAGGTTTATTTTTTTAGAACTTTTGTTTATGTGTGTAATGTATTTTTGTCTTAATAAATTAAATTAATCACTTCACAATAATTATTTTAATTAAATTTAAATTTAATAAATACAATAAAATAAATCAATATTCATCAAATTATGATTAACAGGAAATAATTAGAATTAATTCTTTTTTATACATTAAAATAAAATTTTCTGAAATGTGTTCTTTATTATGTCATATGTTCTTATATTAAAATAAATTTTTATCAAATTGGATCCAATAAAATGGAATTAATATTTTTAATTGTAATTTTTAAATTACTTAACAATTTCATTTTCATTTTTCTTCCAAAAATATTTTACATAAAGAGTATGTTACTATGGTTAAGGTAAAATGGGGTAAAATGGATAATTATTGCCATAAATTGTTGAAATTTCATTATTTTTAATCTATAAATGTGTATATGAGGTGATTATATTCCCACCATGTTCCAATATCCTTTATTTTTCCACATTGAATCCTCATTCCATAAGAAATGTCATTTCTTATACTTTTTGAAATATGTATTTGCAAAAGTGACACCCCCTCCCACTTAAAAAAGGACCCTTAATATACCCACTTCAAGGAAAACATTTCCTTTAGTTTAATTTTTAATACCCACCAAAATTCTCTCACCAAAAATTCTTATTCCACATTTCATAACCCGTAGTCACAAGAAGGATTCTTAAATCCTTCATTTTTTAAGGCCCTCTAAGAGAAGATTCAAATATACACCATAAGTGTTATCCTCTCTTGATTTTTTTTATTTTTATCATCTACCTATTCTTATATAAGTTTTATCTCTTTAATAAATTAATTTTTAATCAATTACTTTCTATAAAGGTGATACTGCGGTAATAAAATAACATTTTTATATTCATTCATTTTGTTATAACACCTTCTTATTTGGGTTGGTTATTACAACTACATGAATGAGGAAATGATGGTTATATCATGAATGAATAAAATAAATATATACTAGTAATATTATATAATAATTATGAATTTCATATTTCTTCATTATTTTGTAAAGCTAATATATAAAAACATTTTTATTAATAAAATTGATTCTATTTATTGAATACAAATTCACAAAAAAATGATTTTTAACCACACTTTACTAAAATTCAACATAATTTACATTAAATTAACATTAGAATTAAGAAATATTTCAAAACTACCTATGTAACCATAAAGGAAATAATTTAGTTGATGAAAACATGAGCAAAAATCACAGACTGGAACATCCAAACCACATCACGAATAGAAAAATAAAAAAATTAACACCCAAATGATAAATTTAGTAATAAACAATTAATATATGGGTAATAATGAATTTTATATTAACTATATTAACTAAAATAGAGACCAATTAGGCTACCATAAATATTAATATTAAACCTAAATTTATTATATAGGGAGTTAGATACCAACTTATCAAGAGGAAGTCCAAGGTAAGGGTTTTTTGGCATAATCTCTTTTCATTAAGTCATACACCTTCATCCTAGACAATTTACTTATAAGTTATATTTATTCTATATAATTATTTAATTGTTTTTTTTCATTTATTTATCATAATTCCCATTTTGATTGATTCTTCCATTATAAAATATGACATTATAAGGGTTATTCATCTCAGTATTCTTTCTTTGAGACATATTTCATATAAAGAACTAATTTTCATTTATATAGTTTATTTATTACCAATTTGAAAAAATTTATCATAATTATATTTTTTTGTTCATGGTTTTTAAAGATATATTTCAATTTCTCTTTTTATCAAATTCTTTATTTATTACCTAATTCTTAAGGGTTTTGTTAACTCAATGTTAATTTCACCGGGTCATAATATTTATTCTTTGACATTGTTATTTTAAGTTAGTTATATTATAAAATTTATATTTTTAATATTTTTGTATCTATCTATCATTAGGTAAATTACATTTTTATTTCAAAATCATCTTCATTTATGGATTTCTTTCTTCATAAAAATATGTCATTGTTAATAATAATTCACATCATATCAATTAAATCTTACTAGTCCATGTCCACATTATTTCATACAAAAAACGGTTTCTTATCTTATATGGTAATAAAAAATGTATTATCTTATGTACTATAAATATATATATATATCTCTTAAAATGAAAATTATATAACTCTTTCATCAATGTGATTTTTCTATAAAATGGCCAAAAAGTATTAAAAATTGTTCTCTTATAACAGTCAAATATGTTGTATCTCACACTCCATTTATCTTTACGTACCCAGTATTTAGTTTCCAGCTTACACTAGTAGTAATTCATATAAAATAAATTTCTTGAAATTTTTCTTATATCCTTCTCAAAAATTATTTTTGAAAGTTAATTTTAATTTCATGTTTTTACAACAACGTTAAAAATGTTTTGTGAAAACTCGTCTAGTGATTTTTTGTAAATTTTACTCTATATATAAAAAATATATCTATTATGGAGTTATTTTCATTATAAACATTAATATTATATAATTATATACTTATTTCAGATATTAGATTTATGCTATTAGCCGATTGATTTCACCGCAATTCATGGTTTCATTTTCACCCATACACCATTCTGCTAAAACAGTTTTGTGTTAAACATTATAAAAATAATGAAAAAATTAGCTTCATTTCTATAAAGACCCATATTTTCCATGTATTTTTTTAAATTATAAATAATTTTATGAGTCCATGAAAATTAACGACACTTGATTCTGAGGGCCGGTTTTCCTAGAATGAATATCTGAACTTTTTTTCTAGTATGTTCAATAAATGCATGGGCGACGTATTCTAACTTTTGAACCATTTCTTAGATTCAAAATCTTCGGGCACTATTGAATCTACAGTGCCAAGATTCACTTAAGGGAGGATTCGCTTCGATTGTTGTAAGTCAGGAGAAAATGTTAGTTTTCAGAAATTTTTAATAGAATAAATAAAATAACTTTGTTATTTTATTTTATTCTATTCCTCCAATGGACAAGAGGTACGGTGGGACCGGTGATGTGTCAAGCCAATAAATTGCTTGACCTTACAATATAAGTAACACCAATGTTTTGGGAAATTAGGAAGTGCTCTATTAATGATCCCCAATAACTTCCTGTGTTGTTAATTACTCTCCCCCTCTCCTATAAATAAAGTGCTTGGGAGAGGGGTTTCAGAAAAGCATCACCATGTAGTGAAGTAATGTTGGAGTGTCGTAACGTCGAGACCTTTGAGGACAGGGCCGACCGAAGCAAGAGTTGACATGCGAAAATGAAATATGAACCGGTTTCTGATGTTTGAGCGGTGTCGAGGGCGGGTTGTTATAGGGATAATGAACAACGAGGATCCCTCAATCGCGAGAGCTCTCCAAAGTTACAAGGTAGGGGGTTGGGTTGATTTTGGTTTTCCCCACATCTCTATATAAAAATATAAGAATGGATCAACTCAAAAATAATTTGATCCATTTCTTTATTTTAATTTTATATGTGGGAGGGTGTGCTTTATCGTTGGGGTTAGGAATTCAAACCGAGGCATTAAATTTTACTATAATTTTCCCAGAAACTCCCCCAGGTTTATCTCTAATGTGGAGGGTGCAGGCAGTCATGAACAAGTCCCAGGCCCCATAGTTCATGTGTTATTTGGGACTGCCTTTTTCTTGATGTTCGAGAAAACCCGAAGCCGGGCCTACCCCAGCAAAGAGCACGATCCTAGGAAACCGGAAATACCGATGGCACTGGAAAGCGGGCCACCATTGCGTGATTGGTGGCCGGTCGAACACCCTTTCGCCACCGCCGGTGCACAACAGCGTGGAACCACCCATGTGTCCAGTGGAAGATCGTCCTCCATCCCGAACTGCGGTAGAGGAGAGGAGGGGCGCACCCCTGGTAGCACTCCCCCGCGACATCAGGATCGCGGCCTGCGATGGCCGCGGTAGAAGCAAAGGGACACCAGTACAACCGGTGGCTTGTGGACGGGGTGCACGCCAGTGGCGCTCCTAGAGGATGACCCTTGGCCCATCGACCGTGGTGAGGAGGACCCATGACACTTTGGTCGTAGCGTGGAGGAACCACGGCTCCTCGACCGTGGCATGGAGAAACCTGCGGCCCGTTGGCCATGGCGCGGAGGAAACTGCGGCCCGTCAGCCGCTGCGTGGAGGACCTGTGGCACCACGTGGCGCCACATTGGGTCAACCCTCGAGGGTTTCACCCACTAATGTGGCCCCGCACCACATCAGTAAAACCCAAAAGCATCATGTTCGGGTGTCCCTGGCAGCCCGTGCCGCCAAGAGGGTGGAACCGCCGGGTCAGTCCAGTGAACCGACCCGCCGGCCAGTGGCCTGACCCGCGGCCCAGCTAGGTTAGGTCAGGCCCAGCGGTCTGGATTGACCTATGTCAGGTTAGACCCGAGTCAGGCCAAGTCGACCCAAGTCAAACTGGATCAACCCATGCCGAACTGGATCGGTCTGGTCCCACTGAGGCGGACCAAACCAAGACCCAGTACCGACTTGTGACACAAAACAAGCCCTAACATCTAAACCAGACTTCTGTTTTACAAACATTCTATGGAGTTATAATCCTTATGATGAGGTAGTCCTTTCAGGATGCTCCACATGAGTTTTAGAGAAATTTGGGGCATGGTCGGGTTGGATCGAATACGAATACAACCGGGACCTCGGCAAAAAAATTCTCATATCTCGCAAACTGTGCATCTGATTGATGAGTCGTTTGTGGATTTGGGACTCTCTTGAGAAGAAGGATATTTTAACATACTTTGATGTGACTACCATTGATATAAAAATGTAGTTAGTGGCTTGATAAGAAGCTATCCCTAGAAGACTACGTATGGAACCCTGTGGTTGGATGAGACCTGAAGACTACTTGATGATTGCCCAAGTGGGAAGCGGCTCAGTGTGACCCAGCAGGCCCACGGTGGGTAGGGGATCTGTGTGACTCAACAGACCCATGATTCTAGATAGGAGGAGTACCTCAGTTTGGCTAAGGTGGGAAGGAGCTTTGTGTGACCCGGCAAGCCCACGGTGGGAAGCGACTCTATGTGACCCAACATGCCCATGGTACCCATTAGGGATGGGTACCAAAACAATTCAAGGTTAGTGGTAAGTGACTCTGTGTGACCTAGAAGGCCCACTATACTTGATCAAGGAGGAGTTCTCTAGTAGCTGAGGAGTTCGATGATGTGATGACCCTTCTATCCTTGACCTAAAGAGATACCTGGTGTGAGTTGATTTGTGTTGTGTACTTTTTCTTCATGCTTTGTGGTTTATCCTTTGTAGACATCTAAGAGACCTAGAGGGTTCTCGGTGTCCCTACTGTGTATCGTTATACAGACCCATGTCTGGGATTCGCCCGTACCTTGTTGTGTCTGGTGCAGACAACGTACAACACTGGTCGATGCTGAGGGAGTTTGGATTGGGCAGTTCTTAGAGCTGGACCTTTTTAACATGACGTGACATAGGGACTACAGATCGGGAGATGTCCCTAACCTTCAGGTAAGCTCCATGTTGGATGATCTGAAGCTGCCATTCACTTTTCAGTTGATTGGTACTTTTTCGGTTGTACTTGTACTTTTCCAATTGTGCTTGTATTCCAGCCCCCTTTATTTTCAGCACTCTTTACTAAAACAGTTTACTTCATAGAGTCTTTTGTTTCATTCTAGTCTCTGTGGTTTCCTCTTATTGTTTTCTACTCTATGAGTTTGCAAAAGTTTAAAGTCAATGCCTTACCATTTTAGGGATACGCCTTTCGGTGCTAGTTGCCATCCCCTAGCCTATGGAAGGCGGGCTTGGGGTAGTCATGGTCGGGGCCCTGAGGGGACGAGTCATGATAATGTTGTATCAGAGGTGGTCAGTTATACCTCATAGACCAGAAGTCTATGTTTTGGTTTTAAAGGAACAGTGTTGAGTTTTGCGTGTTCGACCTTCAGGTTCGAGGAGTCTATTGTTGGTGCGGTGGTCGACGTATCCATACAATGGAACCTTCAATCCTACTTTTCGGATCAATGCAAGAAAATACTGGTTGCATTTTCATTTTATGATTTAGAATAAGAGTTAGATCACCGGGTATAATGTTCTAATTATGGAATGTCATGATTTATATCAGTATTCCTCCACAAGGATGACCATCCAAGATCCAGATGTGTGAGGACATCCCTCTCAGCAATGAGGTTTCTGTTCAGGGACCAGTGTTCGAGATGGCCCCACCAAGTGGTGCCCTATTCTACCACCACCTAATGGTCATACCCTGCTACCGGCAGTTCCGGTAGATGATGTTCATAGGCTCTACGCTCTACATTAGTTTCTAAGATAGAGACCTCCTAGGTTCATAGGTGAGACAGACCCTTGAGTCATTGATGAATGGATAGAGGTCGTGACATGGTCTTCTACTTAGTGAGGACACCACCCAACCAGATGGAGATCTTGGCGGTGAGCCTTTTATAAGGATCAGTTGGGATATGGTGGTGTTTGACCATCCAGGTTCATGATGAGGTGACCCTAAATTAAGTTGACTTAGAGAGACTTTTTTTGGGGGAGTTTTTTTCCACGACATTGTGCTTTGTGTGCATTTAGGAGCTGCTTCACCTTCAGCTGGGTAGCATGACAGTTGTCAAGTACTCGAAGAGGTTCACAAAGCTTTCCCACTACTATAAGGATATGGTGTGAGGCCCTTTCTTCAAGGCTCAGGGCTTGGAGCAGTGTCTTATTAGGGAGATCAGCGCTTCAGTGGTGACCCTTAGCATCCCAAATTAGGTGGGAGTACTAGATCAGTCCCTTATGGTGGAGATATTCTAGTTAGAGAAGGCACCAATAGTGAGATCTGGTAGCATACACAAGGAAGCAAAGTCTTCGATAGGTATCATACATCAGGCGCATGAGCCTAGGCAGGCCAGGTCCTTCAGAGGGTGACCCTAGGACACCGAGTCAGCAGTATGAGTCTCCCAGTCTAGAGGGAGTTAGTAGGGAGCCAGACAGTGCTTTATATGCAGCGAACAGGGCCACATGGCTCGTGACATCTCGACTCATTGTACGAATGACTAGAAGATAGTCGAGGGACCTCCAAGAAAGAGGAAGAGGTTTGAGTGAGGAGGTATGCAGGATGGGAGACGTGGCAGTGGAGCTGGCTGTGTTGTAGGCGTTGGGAAGTGATTCGAGGTGCTACTGCCACCACCTATAGGAGGTCCACCCCGACCACAGGAAACATGGGGACAAGGGAAAGATCAGCTCCAGGAAGCTGAGGCTTATGACCATGGCGCTCCAGAGATGATTAGAGGTATGATCTATGTCTACTCTGGCCTAGATGCAGTTCTTATAAGACACAGGTTCCAATCACTCTTTTATTTCCATGACCCTAATTTGGAGCTCGGAGATTCTGACGGATCTGTTGGCTCGATCCTTATGGTTAGATACTCCTACGAGAGTAGTTTCGACAATTACCCTCTGGTTCCAACAGTGTGACATTACTCTTGGAGGTGAGAGCTTCAGTCAGGATATCCTAGTAGCGGCGTCGAGGCCATACGACATCATCCTGGGTATTCACTATTTATCCACATCCCATGCTTAGATTGTTTGTATTAGGTGCAAAGTGCAGTGAGTCCACACGGATGGGACTAGGTTTTCCTTCACCGAAGAAAAAGGGACCATTACAACACATGAAAGACTGGCCCAAAGGAGGGTGCAGCCGATCACCAATCTGTTGGCTAGCCTTACCCTAAGGGTAGTTGATGTTGAGATTCTGAGCTATCCTCTAGTGGTGGACCAGTATGCCGATGTCTTCCCTGATGATGTCCCATGAATACCTTCACACCGAGAGGTAGACATTTGCATCAACCTATACCCTGGGATGACATTGATATCTACACCCGCATATCGGATGGCTACCATAGAGTTTCATGGGTGACGGGTATAGTTGCAGGACCTGTAGGGAAAGGGGTTCATAAGACCCAATGTTTCTCCATGGGCAGCCCCGATTTTGTTCTCTAAGAAGGAAGATGGTAGTTTGAGACTCTGTGTGAACTATCAGCACCTGAACTAGGTGATCGTGAAAAATAAGTATCCACTTTCAAGAGTTTATGATCTTTTCGATCAGCTGAGGGGATCTTATTGGGTTTCAAAAATAGACCTTAGATCAGGCGATCATCATTTCAGGGTACGAGATGAGGATGTGTAGAAGAAGACCTTTAGATTTTGGTATGGCCACTATGAGTTCTTGGTTATGCCATTCGGCATGACCAACACCCATGAAGTGTTCATGGGACTCATAAATAGGATCTTCCAGCCATACCTTGATCCCTTTGTGGTGGTCTTCATTGACAACATCCTAATATACTCAGCGACAGGGGTGGAGCATGCCTATGATCTGCGGATAGTTTGGGAGATACTATGAGAACACCAACTTTATGGTATGCTCCCGAAGTGCCATTTCTATATACGAGAGGTCCACTTTATAGGACATGTTATCTCGGAGGCTAGATTTGCAGTGGATCCAGTGAAGATGGAGGTTGTACTTGCTTGGGAACCACCCAGGAGTGTGACTGAGGTGCAAGTTTCCTTGGGCTAGCTAGATATTACCAGACATTAATGCCTGACTTTTCCAGAGTTGTGGAACCCTTGTCAGCATTTACAAAGAAGGGGAAGCTTTTCGTATGGATGAAGAGATTCCAGTAGAGTTTTCAGGAGCTGAGGCAGGGACTGACGAGTGATCCCATCATGAGGCAACCCGAAGAGGGCATTGGGTACATAGTATACCGTGACCCATCAGGGACTAAACATGGGAGTGTCCTGATGCAGGAGCGAGCAGTGATCACCTATGGCCCATGACATTTGAGATAGCATTAGTAGAACTATGCTACCCTTGACCTAGAGTTAGTAGCAGGGGTCTTCACCTAGAAGATATGGTGGCATTACTTTATGGGAAAATATTTTACAGTCTTCTATGATCACAAGAGTCTCTGGTATATCTTCTCTCAGAAGGACCTGAACCAAAGACAATGAAATTGGATAGAGTTCCCTCAGGACTATGACTTTGAGATAGTCTATACCTCTAGGAAGGGGAATGTGGTAGCAGATGCACTTAGCAGGAGGTCTGGTCTACAGTTGCTAAGTGAGGCGATATAACAGCGAGCTACATTGTAGATATCCTTCATGGATATAGTTAGAGTAACCTACCTCTAGTCCTTGATAGCAACTCCCCCAATCCTTCAATGAGTCAGGGAGGTGCAGCTTGAGGAAATTTACTTTAAGGTTCGACATGCTCTGATATACTCTAGACATGAACCTGATGGATTTTATGAAGTTGGGGAGCATGTCACTCTCTTCGGAGGACGTACCATGGTACCGGTGACACTAAGGGAGGTGGTGCTGAGGGATTTCTATGCGTCCCCAATGGTGGTACATCCGAGTGTGGTGATGATGAATTGGGATCTCTGATGTCAGCACTGGTGGCCATGGATAAAGAAGGATGTTGTAGAGTTTGTTTCATGATGCCTCACTTGTCAGCAACCGAAGGTCGAGAACCAATTACTAGCAGTCTTAGCATATCCATTAGAGTTTCCAAAGTGGATGTGGGAAAGGATCTCCATGGACTTTGTGATAGGGATTCCATGTATGTCTAGGGGACATGATTCCATCTAGGTGATCATTGACTGACTCACCTAGTCGGCCCACTTTTTACCTATCAGAGAGCAGGGGTCAGTAGAGGGCTTGGGACGCCTCTACATACAAAATATTGTTTGACTCCATGGGGTGTCATTGACGATCTTCTTTTACCGCGATGCATGTTTCACATCCCGGTTATTGAATGGTTTGCAGGAGGCATTCGAGACTCAGCTATTTCTGATCACCGCCATCTATCCTCAGACAGATGGTTAGATAGAGCGGACCATATAGATGCTGGAGGATATGCTTCGTGCATGCGTCCTAGATTTTGTCTGTAGTTGGGAGAATCATTTTCCCTTGGTGGATTTTTCTTATAACAAGAGTTACCACTCCACCATCGATATGGCACCATTCGAGGCCTTGTACGGTTGACCTTGCAGATCACCTCTATGCTGGATAGACCCTGGGGAGTTAGCACTTATGAGTCTAGAGTTGGTAAGGGCTACCATTGATAAAGTTCAGATCATCTAGGAGCAGATGAATACCGTGCAGAGTAGACAAAAGACTTATGTTGTTAGGAGGCGGAAACCCTTGCATTTCTAGGAGGGGGACCATGTATTCTTGCAATTCTCCCCTCGACGTGGACTATAGAGATTTGGACAAGGCGCTAAGTTATCAAAAAAGTTTTGTCGGACCCTTTCTGATACTTCAAAGGATTGGTGAGGTGGTATACCCCTTGGCACTCCCACCGTAGTTGGAAAGGGTGCACGACGTCTTCCACATATCCCAGTTGAGGGGATACATGCATGAACCATATCACATAATTGACCATGTCTAGTTGTACTTGGATGATGTTGTGATGTTTATGGAGGTTTCAGTAGATATTGAGGATCGATAGGAGTGGGACCCTCATGGGCGGTTGATACCTCTGGTACGCGTTCACTAGAAGAACGGGGACCTCTTGAAGAGCACATGGGAGCAGGAGGCTCAGATTTGTGCTCATTATCCCCATTTTTTTTTATTCTATGTTGTGGACTTCATGGATGTAAATCCCTAAGGTGGAGAAAATTTAAAGACCCGGATTTCCAGGTAATTATTTAATTACATGGAATTTATGAGTCCGCAAAAATTGACGGTGTATGATTCGGAGGCCCTGTGTGCTTAGAATGAATTTCTAAACTTTTTTTCTAGTATGTCCAGTAAATGCATGAGTGAAATTTTATAATGTTTGAACTGTTTCTTGGATTAAAAATCCGAGGGCACTATTGAATCCACAACACCGAGATTCGATTAAAAGAGGCTTCTCTTCGACCACAGTATTTCCAGAGAAGAAGTTAGTTTTTGGAACTTTTTAATAGAATAAATAAAATAACTTTTTTATTTTATTTTATTATATTTCTCTAATGGACAAGAGGTATGGTTGGATCAGTGACGTGTCAAGCCAATAAATGGATTGACCCTCCAATCTAAACCACATCAATGTTGGGGGAAATTAGGAAGCTTCCTATTAATGAGCCGCATTAACTCCCCATGTCGTTACTTACTCTCCCCCTCTTCTATAAATACAGAGCTAGGGGGAGGGGTATCAGACAAGATTTTCCAAGAAATGAAGTTCGTTTGGTGTGTCGTAACGTCGAGCCCTTAGAGGATAGGGCTGATGACATCTGGAGGTGACGTGCGATGCCAAGACCTAAACCAGTTTTGGAAATTCGAGCGGAGGTGAGGGTATCTTGTTGCGGGGATGACAAACAATGAGACCCCCTCAACCACGAGCGCTCTCCAATGTTTCAATGTAGGGGGTTTCACTGATTTTGGTTTTCCCCACATCTCTTTCTAAACTTATAAGAATGGATCAACTCGCAAACAAGTTGAACAATTACTTTTATTTTTATTTTTATATGCAGGAGGGTGTCATTTTTCATTGGGGTTTGGAATTGAAACCAAGGCATGAAATTTTGTTAAACTTTTCCCTTAAACTCCCCCGGGTTTATCTGTAACGCGGAGGGTGATGGACAACATGAACAAGGCCCAAGCCCCACCATTCGTTTGTTATTTGTGATCGCATTTTTCTTAAAGTTGGTGACAACCCGAAGTAGGGCCTACACCAATGAAGAGTGAAATCCCAGGAAACTGAAAATGCTGACGGCACCGAAAAGTGGGCCACCGGTGCACGACCGGCGGCCCTTCGAACACACTGTCGTAGGCACCGGTGTCGTTGCGGCACACTGTGGCATGATAGTGGCACGCTGCAGCACCGGCCGAGTGTCCAGTGGAAGACCGGCCGCCGCCCCGGGCGGCGGAAGAGTAGAGGAGGGGCGTTCCCCCACAGTAGCGGGACTGTGACCTAAAATGGCTACGGTAGGAGCAAAGGGGCCACCAAAACAACCGACAGCCAGTGGAAGTGGAGCGTGCTAGTGGCATACCCGATGGAGGACCTGTGGCCCCTCATCCACAGTGCAGACGAACCGCGTCCCGTTGGCTAGGGCGTAGAGGAACCCACGACCCATTGGCCACAGCGCGGAGGAAACCGCGGCCCGTCAGCCGTGGCATGGAGGACCTATGGCACCACGTGGCATCACATTGGGTCAACACCTGAGGGTTATATTAGATGATGTGGTCCTGATCCACGTTAGCCCTACCCGGATGTGTCATGTCCAGGTGTCCCTACCAATCCGCACCGTCGGGTCGGTCCAGCAGACCAACCTGCCGCCCAGCGGGCCGGGCCACAGACCATCAGGCCGACCCATGGCCTAGAGGCCTGACCCGTGGGTCGGCTTGACCTGAGTCGGGTCGGACCAGATTGAGGTCGGGTCGACCCAAGTCAAACCAGTTCAGCCCATGCTGAACTAGGTCGGGCCGGTCCCACTGAGGCAGACCAGACCCGGACCCAGTACAAACTTGTTAACCAAAATAGGCCATAACTACAAAACCTGACATATGTATGACAAACCATCTACGGTGACATGATCCTTAGGATGATGCGATCCTTTTGGGATGATCCACTTGAGTTTTGGAGAATGTTGGGGAAATGCTGGGTTGGATCGAATACGAATCCAACCGGGACCTTGGAACTAAAACGACTGTATCTCGCAAATTGTGCATCCGATTGATGAGACATTTGCAGATCTAGGAATCTCTTTAGGAGATAGGTATTTTGGAAAAAAAAAATTGTGACTACCATGGATATCAAGAAGCAGCGAGTGGCTTTGGGAGTGCTTCTCCCAAGCAGACTAGGTATGGAACCCTACAGTTGGGTGAGACCTAAAGAATGCTTGATGATTGGCCCAGTGGGAAGAGGTTTTGTGTGACCCAGTAGGCCCACAGTGGGGACCAGCTCCATGTGACCCTATAGACCCATGGTACTCGACAAGAGGAGTACCTCAGTTATGCCATGGTGGGAAGCAGATCTGTGTGAGATGGCATGCCCAAGGTGGGAAGCGGCTCTGTGTGACCAAGCATGCCCACATTACCCATCAGGGATGGGTTCCATAGCAGCTCAAAGTTAGTGGAAAGTATCTCTTTGTGACCCGGAAGGCCCACTGTACTCGATCGAGGAGGGGTTCTCAAACAGCTGAGAAGATGACCCTTCTATCCATGACCTAAAGCGATACCTAGTGTGAGATGACTTATGATGTGTACTTTTGATTCATGATTTGTTGTTGACCTCTATGAGACCAATGAGGGTCTCAGTGCCCCTATTGAGTATCGTCATACTCACCCATGCATGGGCTTCACCCGCACCTTGTTGTGTCTAGTGCAGACGACGTACCGCAATGATCAAGGCTGGGGGAGGTAGGACTAGGTGGAGCTTGGAGATGGACCTTTTTGACATGACGTGACATATGGAATATATATCCTGATAGATACCTACCCTTCATGTAGGATCTGTGGTGGATAATCTGGAGTTGTCTGTCACTTTTCTGATTTTTTGTACTTTTTCGGTTGTACTTGTACTTTTCCAGTTGGGCCTGTATTCCGGCCCCCTTTTTTTTAGTACTCTTTACTACAACAGTCTACTTCATAGTTGAATTTTTTGAATTCTATTCTATGTGGTTCCTCTTTTTTCGTTCTACTCTGTGATTTTTTAAAAGTTTAAAGGCAATGCCTTATTATTTTAGGGAAATTCCATTCAGTGTCAATCGCCTGCCCCGGGCCTATGGACGGTGGGCTTGGGGTTGTCACGACACAGGCCATGGGAGATAGGTCGAAATAGTTTAATTAAATTTTTTTGTTTTTATCACTGTTAAAAAGTTATATTTCACGTGTTTTTATAATTTCATTGAAGTTTGAGGTCATTTGGAGGGCACATGATGAAGATAAAAAAATGGGCCAAACTGCACAGGATCCAAGCACACAAGTGGACTAAAACACACACATCAACTAGAAAGTGCATAAAAATGGGATTATATTTATTGGGATGGTCCTATATTCAATGGGATACATATCTTATGATGAAATACAATCCTCATTCTACTCTTTGGTGTCCCATCCGGACTGATCTGTCCAAGACACCAAATCTGCTTGAAGTCAAAATGTGGGTTCTGTATTTCATCCACATCCCCATATGTGATTATAAAAATGTTTATCAAAATTTTATGGAGATATATAGGAGGTGGTTATAATACATTTTAGTTTTTTAAAAAGTTATATCAGAATATTTAGCCATCTGAAACAATGGGACAAGGTGTTTTTTGAAATCGGGGTGCCCAAAACCACCTTCCACATTTCATATAAATTAGAACCTTGGTCTACCCATTTATAAATTCGGTCTAGAGGAAAATATATGGTATTTAAGAGACCCAAATGATTCTCCCATCATATAATATATTCTAGAGGCCTCTATACTCATATGGGGATCTAGGATAGAGGCGAAGTTCAACCTGAGCCTCCTCCTCCTCTCGATGGTGAGCTAAACTGTGGATGATCATTTTGGGGGTTCTACAAATACATGGGATGAAGTTATGGAACTTATTATTCTACTGTTTTTTTGTAATTTTTGTCTTAAATATTTTAATTATGTTTAATTTGGATGTTCTTCTATTCTGAATATATTTCTTTTTTTTACAATTAAGTTAAACACTGTTTATTTTTACACCGATTGGGTTGAGATTTCAAGTGGGAATCTTATGTAGTTCTGATTGGTCAATAAAATAATCCTATTTCTCTAACACATAAATAATAATTAATTATGCTTTAGAATCCATTTTTTCTATGTTTTAAAACCAATCATTTACAATATTATTTTTTTTGTAAAGGGGTGATTCTTTGAGTATCATTTTATGAGGCAATAGGGAAGTCAAGATCTTAACAACCCTGAAGCAAAGGAATACATTAAACCGTATAAAATTTTCAGAACAATGAACTATACAAGATTTGTAGTGAACATAAATTGACCTCTTTATCTCATGATTATAAAACACCACCTTTATTTATCAACTATTAGACTATTTAAATCATGTCATTTTCTTAGAACTATTTTCCAAACCACCGCTATTTTGTTTATTTTTATTAAAAATTCACTCTATAAACCACCAAATCTCCATGATAGATGACCTATGGTCTACCATATACTATAAATAATGCTAAAACAATAATCATTTTTATGTGTCATGACATCATGGTAAAATTTTAGTTTTGTTTCCAATGAGGGATTTTGTTTTTAGTGTCTATTGTTTTAAAAAAACATTGTTAATTTTGTAATTATTTCTTTTCTTCTATCATTCCGAAATTATTTTAGTTGATTATTAAAATCATCCACTTGTGTAGGTTCTGTGCATGATGTGTTCTATTATGGTATATCTACAACCTTTTGAACCCTAACTAGAGAAGATCCTATATCAATAACATTGTGAAACATAAGATAACCCTTGAAGGAGGAAGCATCACATTTTTAAAGTCTTCTTGATACTTATCTTCTTCTAGAACCGAAATCAAAATTAAATAAACATTAATAACATGGATGAAAACAACTAGACACTAAATTAATTTACCTCACCTCATCTTCATATCCAATTCAAATATATTTAGATGTAAGTCGAGGCACCCAATTTCAAAATTAAATCCGGTTTAGTTGATTTATTACCAAGATTCCATGGAATCACTCGAGAATAACCACATAAGAATTTAAAATAATTTCACACAATGTATTCAACATTAAAACCTACTAATTTGTATGATGAAAATCTAATGATTTGGTCATTCCCTTTTTCATTATAAGATACTACAAAATATTTTCTTTACTATGTTAATTCACCAATTAGAGGTTGGGCAGACATGAAACACATTTTTTTTGAAAAATACTTCTCATCCTCTAGAACTGCAACTATAAAGAATGAAATATGTGGTATAAGGTAATTACAAGCGTATAAACTTCATGAATACTTGGGAAATATTTAAATGGATTTTCTCAAGTTTCCTACACCACCAAATAAGTGATTAACTTTTAATACAGTATTTTTTTATGGTTTAATTCCTATTGATCAAAATATTATTGATTCTACTGTAGGTGGTGAACTAGTTGATAAAATACCAATTTATGTAAGAACCGTAATTAAGAACAAGGAAAAAACACTCTATAATTTAGTTCAATGTCCAGTGTACCCATTTGTAGTGTCCATTAGGTGTAGAGCTCTAATTTTGAGAGGAATCTAGACATGAAATTCGATGAGGTATGTACCATTCAATGAATAATTTCTCACTCCTATGGTAAATTACAATATCCTACTCCCATCCATTGTGGAATATTTTATCATGACACCCAATTCTCTGACCAATGTCCTCAATTGAGAGAATCTTCGTAGAGTTGTGAGGCAACCTTTCGAGGCCATCCCTATAACCAACCCTTTAAGAAAGAACCGTACTATACATCCAACATTGGGTGGAAAGGAACCAAAGATTATAGGAAAGAGGGTATTAAAGCCAACCTAAGTAACCATGGAACCATAAAGGGTAGAGTTGTAATCCACCACAGCCTAGAAATCCTCAACCACAACTAAGGACTATCCAAAAACTCCCCTCAACAACCCAAGACGAGTCGAGAAGACCTGACGAGACAAATGGATTCCAAAAATCTCTAATTCCAACAAACCACCCAAGCTTCCATACTAGACATGTAAACCCAATTAGGATAACTATCCGACTCATTGTGGGAAATACAAATTCATGGGTCGGGTAATCTACCCTATCAACCACTAGTCACCCCTAATGATAAGTGGAATTTCAATGCCATAAACCTTATAAGTGGAACGCAATATAAAATACAAATAAACCCTATATTAAAGTCATACCCTTCTGATGAAAACACCACCCCAACCATTCAAATTATTCCAAATGTTGAAAAACCTTATCCTAAGATAATCTTTTCTAAAGGAAAGAGTTTTTTTGTTGGTGATTTACCTAGACAAACCATTCTTCTTCCATTTCCTTAATGGACCACACAAACTAGAAAAAAATAAACTAAACATGATAATGAAATATTGGGAACATTCAAAAAATTGTATGTTAACATTCTCTTAATCGATGTCCTAATGAAATTATAAGATACATCGTGTTTCTAAAGGGGGTTTGTACACACCGAATGAAACTTTTAGGTGATGAGAAGGTGAGATTTCGGAGGAATGTATCAGAATTAATAGATCCATCACTTCCCATAAAATTTAATGATTTGGGAACATTCTGAATTCCCTGAACTATAGGGGAGTATTCCTTTTCTAATGCTATTCTTGATTTAGGTGCTTCTAAAATGTGATTCCTCACTTTATTTACTCTTCACTGTAGGTTGGGGAACTGAATCCACTTGAATTTTTTTCAATTATAAAATTAGAGTACAACACACCCTTTTGGTGTGTTAGAGGATGTTCTTATGAGGGTAACAATTTTAAAATTTATTGATGATTTTTATGTGATAAAAATGTAAGATTATTGGAAGAATGGACAAGCCCCAATTATATTTGGCAGTCATTTATTGAAAATTTCCAAAACCATCATTAATTTTTTCAATGGTACGTTATCTATGGAGTTTGGTGGACATATTGTCCACTAAAATATCCTTGTTTCCATGAAGTATACCTTATAAGAACATTCATCTCTCTCTTTGTTAACTCTATAGATATACTCTCTTACCCTAAAAACACTTCTTTTTATTCCCCTTCTACCCTTTCTGAGTTTTAATCATTGATTTAAGTTCTAGGAATTGAAAAATGCTTATAATGGTATACCAATTTAAAAAAACTTCCATGAATGTATATTAATTGATGAATTCTTGAACCTTAAGGATCACATGACCATCAATGATACTTCTATTCTTGTAAAAGATCATTCCTCATATAAGGATTATACCATTGTGCAATTATATGAGATTAGTGACATATTACATTAACACAAACTCCCATAAATCCAAAATCCCCCTAAAATAAAACTAAAAAACTGCATTAAGATTTAAAATATTCCTATCTGGATAATGGAAATAATATTCCTATCTTCATTTCTAGTTCACTACCTCAAGAGCATGAATTATGAATGCTTGAACTTTGGAGGGGGTATAAACAATATTTGGAATGGACACTTTATATAAAATTTCTACAATTAGTCCACCAACTTTTACACATCATATATTGTTAAATTAAAAGTCTAAACCAGTGAGGAAGTCACAAAGATGACTGAAACCAAACCACTTTGCTATGATTAAAAAGGAGGTAAAGAAATTACAAGCTACTGGAATTATTTACACAATCTCATATAGAAAATTGGTAAAACCAGTACAATTGGTTCCAAAAACTATTGGTATAATGGTAATTAAAATGAAAATAATGAATTTATTCCAACCCATGTGGAGAAAAGTTAGCATGTCTGTAAGGACTACCGCCGACTAAACCAACACAATAGGAAGAACCATTTCCCATTGTCATTTATTAGCCAAATGCTAGATAGGATACTGAGGAAGTCCCATTGATATTTTATGAATGGGAATTATGGATACTTTTAGATACATATTACCCCTGAGGATTAGGAAATTATTACCTGAACTTGCCCTATTGTCACATTTTCATATAAGAGGGTTTCATTTGGTCTGTTCAATGCTCTAGGTACTTTCCAGCAATGTGTGGTTAGTTTTTTTATATTACTTGGAGAATTTCCAGGAAATATTCATGGATGATTTCATTGTATGTGCCTTATATTTTGATGAATTTTTTAGTAGATTAGGTTCAGTCCTACATCATTGTATTGAAAATATTCTCATATTAAATAATGAGAAATTCCATTTCATTGTTAGAAAAGGTATATTATTGGGACATGTCATTTTAGGGGATTATATCTAGGTAGAAAAATCAAATTTTGATATCAATTATTCCATACCATTCCCCAAAACATTATGGGATGTGAAGTCTTTATTATGTCATGCTAGATTTTACCATCGTTTCATTCATTACTTTAGTAAGATTACACTACCCCAATCCTGATTGGTCCAAAATGTAAAGGATTTTTTTTTGAAAAGGAATTTAAAGAAGCTTTTAATAAGATAAAATGGATTATCACATCACCCCATCTAATACAACCACCATAGTGAGATTTACCATTTGATCTCATGTGTGATTCCTCAAACTATGTCATTGGGGTTGTCTTATCACAACAAGTTCAGCGAGCTTCA
This sequence comes from Viscum album, assembly GCA_963277665.1. NCBI lineage: Eukaryota > Viridiplantae > Streptophyta > Magnoliopsida > Santalales > Viscaceae > Viscum > Viscum album. The sequence continues at coordinate 119,476,588 of OY728162.1, read as the reverse complement.
CAAGGCATTACTTATACCTCACATACTTTGGACCCTACCCAAGAAAACTACACCACAAGTGAAAAATAATTCTCTTTCATTGTGTTTTCCTTAGATAAATTCTGATCATACATTTTTGGGTCCAAATTCATTTTGTTATTAGACCATGTATCCCTTCAGTATCTCTTAAAGAAACTAGAAGACAAACTGTGTCTCATTCACTGGATACTCCTCCTCCAGGAATTCGATCTTGAAAACAGGGATAAACAGGAGTAGAGAATGTTGTGTTTGGCCATATCAGTAGAATTCTACCAACCACAGACATTGAATCATCCCCTTATAATCCCATAAGTGACATGTTTCTGGATAAGAAAATGTACCATGCAAACGATGTTATTCCTTGGAATGCTGAAATTGTAAATTATTTGGTAGTATCTTGAAACCCTTCCGATTTAGAAAAAAACAAGGTTGACCATATAAAACATGAGTCTCGTTGGTAGCTTTGGGATGACCCATACATGTACACATTTAGTGATCAAGTCCTCACGTATTATGTTCCTAATAGTGAGTTTCAGTCTTTCCTTAGGTTCTTCCACACTTATGCTTTTGGGGGCCAATTTTTCCCCAAATGGACTACTCACAGGGTTCTTGATTATGGTCTCTTTAGGAAATAATTATTTTAAGATACAAATTATTTTTTTAAATATTGTCCTCACTATTAAAGAATGTGGAATGTCTCTACAAAAATGAAATTCCACAACAACCATTTCTCTTTGGTGAAAATTTTTATGTTTTAGGCATTGAATTTATGGGTCCATTACACAATTCCTTTGGAAACCTGTATGTTCTTCTTCTAGTGGATTATGTGTAAAAATGGGTAGAAGAAAATTATATAAGGGATAATGATTCCCAGACTATTGTTGAATTTTTTAGAACTGAAACTTTTTTATTTTTGGATTACCAAGATTTATCATTGGTAATGAGGGTTCTCATTTCTATAACTGCACAATGAAATAATTTTTGCCTTAGTATGCGGTCATGCATCAAGTGTCTAGTACTTATCACCAGTAGACTAATGGTCAATATGATATTTCTAATAGAGAGGTCAAACAGTTTCTTAATAAATTATTCCACCCAACATAAATGATTTGATTCTTAGAATCAATGATTCATTATGGGCTTATTATACTACTTTTAAAACTCCCAATGGCATGTCACCATATCATCTTGTGTTTGTAAAAAAATTTCACCTACCTGTTAAAATAGAGCACTGAGCCTATAGGTAAATCCAAAAAATGTATTTCTAATATTTCGGCTGTAGGTTCTCAGGGGAAGTTGAAAATTCCAGAGCTAGAGGAAATGAGAAGATATTCATATGATAACTCTTATATTTATAAGGGGTGGACCAAGGTTTACCATGACCATCCCATCCTTCATCGTCAATTACACATTGGGTAGAATTTTCTCCTTTACCATGAAATTATTAATTTATATCTAGGTAAGCCTCATTCCCACAGGTTTGGTCCATAAACTGTCTTGAATTTTTATCCATTTACTTTTATTCAGGTTCAAAATGAAGATACCAAACAAACCTTTACTATTAATGGGTAGTGGCTTAAGAAATTCCAAAAATCCCTTCTAGAGTCACCGATGGAGGAACTCCAAGTTCAAGAATCATCCTACCAATAAACCTCATCATGTTTTATCCTTCATTCCATCATTCTATTTTTACAGTGAGGACACTGTATGCACTAGGTGTGGGGGGATGGGTACATTACTAGGTTAGTTAGGAATTTGTATAATCTTTCATCATTTTCTCTTTTTGGGTTGCTGGATTATATTATCACTTGAACCTATTTTCCCCCTCAATTGTTTTTAGAATGTTTATTTGTTTTGATGCCGAAATTATTATGGAAAATGATTCACATTTAATCATGTAATTTATTGAATATTAATGAGTAATTTCCATATTTCATATTGATTTATCATTCAAATTATGTTTTGACTAAATGTACATTTCAGAAAAAATTAAATACAATGGTTGAATTTAATTTTATATTTGGTTATTTTTTTATTATATAAATGGTTTTATAATTTTTAAACCTTTGAGATGACTGGTACCCTTTGTGTGAGTATTTTAAGGGAAAATATTGTCCCATAATTTGTCCAGAAATCTTTATACCCTACCATAAAGTGTCAATATTTCATACTTAATAGAAGGTAAATGTATGTTAGGTTAATTATTCTCTACCTTCCAAATTTTTTTCCAAACGTTCATTCCTTATTTGAACAATTTAATTAATGTATCATATTGACCTATGTGTGTGTACCTATTATCTGATTCTTGTACTCCCCAAAACCAAAAAATTCCAAAAATAAATAAAAATTGAGGGGAGTGATGAAATGTAAAACATATAGGGATATATATTTTGGGATCTTATGGTTTAACATCTAGGAATTCTTAAGTTATTAGGTCTTGAAATTTTATTACAAAGGATATATGGGAGGTTAGGTGGAAAGAATCATGTAAGCATACAACTTTTAAAATAACTTATATTTAGTTGATTGAAAGTTGGTAAAATAGGATGAAATGGTTTCCACACACACATGTGGAGAATTAGTGACATGATTAACTTTAAAATTATTTTATTTTATTTGTATCATGAATCTCTTGTAATTTATTTCTAATACAATTTCTTAGGATTATTTTTCCATGATCGTTGAGAATAACTCCTTGGTGAGATTTTCTATTGATAACATTTATATAGGGAATTAAATTTCCATTGAATGTTAAATATTTGTGAAGTTGGGAATATGTCCATGTGTAATTTTTGGAAATGTGACTTTTCCCAAGATTGAAAAAGTTTTGGTGTGGGGGTTTGATCGCATGATGATTCACGGTTTCATTTTCACCCTTACACCACTATTCTAAACTAGTTTGGCATTAAAAATTATAAAAATAATAGAAAATGTCACATCATTTTTTATTTAATTATTTTGTTTTTATCACTATTATAAAGGAAAATTATAGTTGTTCTGATAATTTCATTGAAGGTGGAGGTGATTTGGAGGGCCCATGATGAAGGTCAAGAAAAATAGGCCAACCTGTGCAGGATATAGGAACACCAATGAACTCAACTACACACTTCTAAAAAACTGTGACACAATATGGGATGATATTTTGTGGTATTTTCTTAAATTCAATGGAATATATTTCATATGAATAAACAAAATCTTAATTCATACATATGGTGGCTCATCCAAACTAATTTGTCCAAGCCACTGAATCTTCTCAAATTCAAAACCTAGGTTTTGATTTTCATCCATATCTTCGGCTGTGATTGTACAAATGGTACCAAAAATGCATTAGATATATTCAATAGGTGGTTATACAACTTTATAAAATTTTCAAAAGTGTTATAAAGCTTTTTCCACTCGAAAACCATGGTTCATGATCATTTTAGAAATCAGGGTTCCCAAAACCACCTTATACGTTTCCTATAAATTGGAACCTTGGTCTCCCCATTAGTTAGTTCAGCCATGCGGAAAATATATGTTATTTTGTCGACCTAAAGGAGTCCTCTCATCATCCAAGAATATCTTTATGCCCCTATCCTCATAGGGGGGTCACAGATGAAGGCAAAGTTCCACCTAAGCCTCCTCCACCTCTCAATAGTGAGGTAAACGGTGGATGATAATTAAAATAGATCTATAAATACCTGGTAGTGAGTTCTTACACCTATTATTCTACTAGTTTTTTTTATTTTTTGTGTTAAAATTTTCACTTATGTTTAATTTTTATTTTATTCTCCTCTAAATATTTTTCTTTTGTTATAATTAAGTGAAAAAAAATTTATTTCAACACCGATTGGGTTGAGATTTGAAGTGGGAATCATAGGTTCTTATGATTGGACAGTACAAGAATCCTATTTCTCTCAAAAATACATAAGATTTTTGTTTTTTATTTTCCCATTTTCTTTTTTAGTACAAATCTTTGACAACATTATTGTTGTGTCAAGGGGAGATTCTTTGAAAATATTTTCAAGAGGCATGATGGAAGTCAAGATCTTCCCAACCCTCAACCAATGGAAAACATTAAACCATATAATTTTTGTGGAACAATGAACAATCCAAGATATGTAGTGAACATGAAATGATATCCTTATCACATAATTCTAAAACACAACATTTATTAATGAACAATTAAACCCTTTAAATCAAGTCATTATCTTCAAATTGATTTCAATAGAAGCCCCATATTTTGTTCCTTTTTATTAAAAAGAAACACTATAAACCACCAACGCTCCTTGAGATACGACCAAGGGTCTTACCTATACTATAAATAAACCTTAATAACATAATAAATTTGGAATTTAATGACTTCATGGTAATTTTTTGTGTGGTTTCATGGGAGATATTTTTTTAGTGTCTATTTTTTTAGAAAATATTGTTGACTTTAAAACAATTTCTTTGATTATCTCCTTCCTTGATTTTTCAGTTGATTTTTAAAATATTATACATAGGTTTGTTTTTTTCATGACACATTCTACTCCAATAAATTTAATTCCATTTGAACTTAAACCAAAGAGGATACTACATCAACAACACAAAGACACACTATAAAACCCATTGAAGGATGACACATCACATCTTAATGTACCCTTGGATACTTCTTTCTTCTTCTAGAAACAACATTAAAACTAAAATAAAATTGCATAGAATGGATGAAAATGACCACAAACTAAAATAACTAACCTCACCTGATGTTGATATCCAACCCACATATATTAATATTTATGTCAGGGCACCCAATTTAGAACATAAATATGGTGTAATTCATTTGTTACTAAGATTCCATGGACTCGGTAGAGAAGACCCACATAATCATTTAGAAGAATTTCACACTGTGTGTTCAAACTTAAAACCATATAATGTGGATGAAGAATAATTAAAGATTAGGGTATTCAATTTTTTATTATAATACACTACAAAAGATTGTCTTTACTATGTTAATTAACCAATTAGAGGCTGAGCTAACATGAAATTCCATTTTCTTGAAGAATACTTCCCATAAACTAGAACTGCAACTTTATGGAAGAAAATATGTGGTATAAAGAAATCATAAGAGGAACAGTTCATGAATACTGGAAATGATTTAAAATCCTTTTTTCAATTTTCTTACATCACCAAATAAGTGATCAACTATTAATACAATATTTTTATGAAGCTTTAGTTCATATTGATTGAATTATGAATGATGTTGTTGTAGGTGGTGCACTATTTGATAAAACCACAATTTCTACAAGAAAACAATTTAATAACATGGCACAACACACTCAACAATTTTTTTAGGGTCCAGTGTACCCATTCAATGTGTTTATGAGGCAAAAATTTCTAATTTTGAGAAGATGGTGGACACAAAGTTTGAAGAGGCAAGTAACCTTCTATAGAAACTTGTTATTTAACATGGAAAATCCCAATCTTCTCTTCCTATACATTTTGTTATATGTTCTTGTGACACCCAATACTCTTAAAAATGTCCTCAATTGAGAGAAACCATAGATATTTGTGAGGAAATCCTTCCCGTATCCCCCTATAACCAACCCTTTAGGCAAGTCCCATACTTTACATCCATCCTTGGGCAGAAAGAAAACCAAGCATATAGTAAAGGGGGTATTGAAACCAACTTCAATAGCCATTGAACAAACCAGGGTAGAGTAGTAATCTAGCACCACCCCAAAAACCTCAACCACAACCAAGGCCTTTACAACATCACCCTAAAAAACTCAAGAATATCCTATATGATATGATGAAACAAATGGACACAAAAAATATAAAATTCCAAATCACCACTCATGCTTCCATAAAATACTTTAAACCATAATTAGGCCCATTATCCAACTCAGTGGAAGAAATGAAAAGTCATTGGTTAAGGAAAATACCCTCTCAACCACTACCCAACCCTATGGGTAATGGAAGTGTTAGTGAAATCACCCTTAGGAGTGTAACTCAACTTAAAATCAAAATTACCCCTCATTTAGAGTCATCCCATTCTGAGGAAAACACAATTTCAACCATTGAAATTAGTCCAAATGTTAAAAGAACATTATCCTGAGAGAATCCATTCAAAAGGAAAGATTTTATATTGATGAGTCACCTAGCCCTACCATTCCTCTTTTATTTCCCTAATGGACCACCGAACCAAGAAAAAATAGAAACATAACTTGGTAAAGAAATCATGTAAAGTTTCAAAAATGTTTAAGTTAACATTCCCTTTATCGATGTCGTGAAGAAAATTCCAAGATACATCATGCTTATAAAGGATATGTTTACACATAGAAGGAGGCTTAAAGGTGATGAGAATGTGATCTTGGGGAGGAATGTCTCGGCATTGATTGATCCACCAATTCCTACTAAATTCAATGATCCATGAACATTCTCAATTCCTTGCACCATAGGAGAGTATTCCATTTCCAATGATATGCTTCATTTATGTGCTTATAAAATTTGATGGCTCACTTGATATACTCTTCATTACAGGTTGGGGAACTAAATCCCACTAGAATTGTTGTTCAATTAGAAAATCTATGTATAGAACACCTTTCTGGTGTGCTAGAGGATGTTCTTGTGAGGATGAAAATTAAAATAGTTCATGCTGATTTTTAGGTGATAAAAATGGAAGATGGTCGTATGAATGAACATTCCCCAATTATATTGGGGAGACCATTCTTAAAAACTACCAAAATCATTATTAATTTACACAATGGTACATTATCTATATAGTTTGGTGGATATATTTTACACTTTAACTTCCTTGATGCCATGAGTCAACCCTCGGAAGAATATTCCTCTCTCTGTGTTAACTCTTTATATGTTCTCCCTCCCCTCTAAAACCACAACTTTTCATTCCCCAGATCCCCTTTCTGAGTTTTCATAATTGATTGAAATTATAGGAAATGAATCATGTATAGAATGAAGTACTAGTTTAGAAAAATTTCATGCATGTTTTTTAATTGATGAATTATAGAACACACTGGATCACATGACCACCAATGATGTTGTTATAATTGTAAAATCTCATTCCTCAAATGAGGATGATACCATTGAGAATTTTGATGAGATTACTGACCACTCACATTCAAACACACTCCCTTAATCAAAAATCCCCCCGAACTGAAACTAAAACAACTAAATCAAGATTTAAAATATTTATATATTTAGAATAGTAACAAGGTGGATGTGATAATTGTTAGTTCACTCCCTCCAAGGAAAGAATTGTAACTGCTTAAACTTTTGAGGGTGTGTAAAAAATCTTTAGGATGAACACTTTTTAACATTCCTGGAATTATAATATCTATTTGTATAGATCATACAATGTTAAATAATGAGGCTAAACAAGTGAGGCATGAGAAAAAACTAATGAAACCAAACCTCTAATATGTGGTTATAAATGAGTTAATAGAATTATTATATGATGGAATTATCACCCAATATCTGACAACCAATGGGTCAGTCCAATAAAAGTGGTTCCTAAAAAAACTGTTCTTACAGTAATTAAAAATGAAAACAATGAATTAATTCCAACATCTGTGTGGAATAGTTATTGTGTCTGTATATACTGCAACCAACTAAACCAAAACACTCAGGAGGACCATTTCTCATTTCCTTTCATTGACCAAATTCTAGAGAGGCATGTGGGGAAGTACCATTTCTGGATTGTTAATGAGTATTCTAAATTCTTTTATATCCATATTTCCCCTCAGGATCAGAAAACAACAACCTTTACTTTCCCCTTTGTCACATTTTCATATAATAGGATACCATTTATTATGCTCAATTCTCCTGGTACTTTCCAGCGATACATGATTAGTATTTTTTCAGATTACTAGGTGAATTTCATGGAAGTATTCATGGATGATTTCATTGTATATTTCTTCCATTTTTATTAATGCTTGAGTTTTTTAGGTGATGTCCTACATCACTGTATTGAAAATAATCTCATATTAAATTATTAGAAAATCTATTTCGTGGTGAGACAAGGTATAGTGTTGGAAAATGTCATTTCGGGGGATGGTATCAAAGTAGATAAATCAAAAGTGTTTTTAATTTATTCCTTACCATTCCCCGAAAATGTTCAGTATGTGAAGCCTTTAGCAGGTTATGGTGGATTTTACCGTCGTTTCATTCGCGGATTTAATAAGATTTCACTCTACCCCATGATTTCTCTAAAAAAGGAATTTTTTTAAAATAAGGTATGTGAGGATGATTTTAATAATTTATAATAGAGTCTATCATCAACCCCAGTAATCCAACCACCTCATTTAGAATTTCCATTTGAGATCATGTGTGATGCCTTAAACATTGTAGTTGGGGCAGTCTTATCACAATGGGTTGACTAGGCTCCAAATGTCATTTCCTATGCCTCATAAAAAATGGACCTTGCCTAAGAAAGCTACATCGAAACTGAAAAATAATTTCATTCCATTGTGTTTCCATGGATAAATTCTATTCATACCTTTTTGCGTCCAAATTCATTGTATTCTCAAACCATGCTTCCCTTTAGTGTCTCCATAAGAAACTAGAAGCCAAACCACATCTCATTATCTGGATGCTCATCCTCCATGAATTAAATCTGGAAATTAGGTACAAAAGAACATAAAATGTGGTGGCTAACCATATCAATAGGGTCCTCTTATCCATAACCATTTACTCATCCCTCTATATTCCCATAAATGACAAGTTTCCTGATCAACAACTATACCGGGTACAAGATGTTATTCCTTGGTTTTCTAAAATTCTAATTTATTTTCCATTATCTTGTAATCTTTCTGATTTCAACAAAAACATTGTCGACCATCTAAACCATGAGTCTCATTGGTAAATTAGGTATGTCCCATTAATATGAGCCACATTTAGTGATCAATCCCCCAGGCGTTGTGTTTCTGATAATGAGTTTGAGTCAGTACTTTGGTTCTTCCAGACTCTTTCTTGTGGGGTCCACATTGGTCCCCAATGGATTGCTCACATGCTCTTTGATTCATGTCACTTTTGGCCAAAATTATTTTAAGATTCATTGATATTTTAAAATCTTTTCCTCGAGGTTGATGAATGGGGAATATCTCTAAAATAAATTAAATTCAATAACAACCCTTGATCTTTAATGATATTTTGGGTGTTTGGGGAATTGAATTTATGGGACCATTTTCCAGATCCTTTGGAAAGATGTATATTCATCTAGAAATGGATTATGTGTAAAAATGGGTAGAACCATTCTCTACAAGGGATAATGAATCCAAGACTATTGTGTAATATTTGAGAACCCAAATTTTTTTTGGTTATAATTACCTAGATTTTTCATTAGGGACCAGGGTTCTCATTTCTGTAACCACATAATTTAACCTCTTTTGTGTTGGTATCCATTTGGGCATCGAGTGTCTACTACTTATCACCCACAAACTAATGGTCATGTCAAGGAGTCGAATAAATAGTTAAATAGATTCTGGAAAAAATGGTTCAACCCAATAGAAAATGTTGAAGTCTTGAACTATATAATTCATTATGGGATTACCATACTTCTTTCAAAACATCCATTGGAATGTCACCATATCGGATAGTGTTTGGATAATGTTTTCACCTCCCTATTGAAATAGAGAATCGAGCCTTCTAGGACATCAAAAGATGAAATTATAATCTTTCTAGTGTAGGTTCTCAAACGAAGTTTCCGATTTAAGAGCTAGAGGAAGTGAGAAAATATTCATATGAGAACTCTTAGATTTATAAAGAGTGGGATAATCCTTCCCACGACCATCTCATCCTTCATCATCAATTCCACATTGGGAATATGGTTATCCTTTAATATTTAGGGATGAATTTTCATCTGGGTAATCTTCGTTACCGCTGTTTTTGTCCATAAACTATTAATAATTTTATCCATATGGTGTTTTCAGGATCAAAATGAAGAAACCAAACTGACATTTACTATCAATGGGCAGTGTCTTAAGCCCTTCTACAAAGCCCTTCCAAAGTCCTCGATAGAGAAACTCCATGTTCAATAAGCGTTCTACAAAAAACACTCACAAAGTTTTATCCTTCCTTCCCACATTCTCTTTTCATAGTAAGGACACTATATGCTCTAGGTGTGGGGGGATGGGTATATTCTGGTGTTAGTTAGGAATTTTCATCATCTTTTTTATTTTTCTCTTTTTAGATTGTTGGATTCTATTTTCACTTTCCCCAATTTTTCCACCTCACTTTTCTTCTAGAATTATCTTTTTTTATTCCCAAATTATCATTGAATTAATCAGGAAAGGTATTGAAAATTCAAGAGGAATTCTCATATTTCATATGGTTTTAACATTTAATTTTTTTTGGATGAAATGTTCATTTTGACATGAATTTAATAGATTGGTGTTACTTTATTTTGGTATATTGTTATTTTTTTTATATAAGTGGTTTTATAATTTTGAAACCTTTCAGAAGAATGGTACCCTTTATGAGAGTAGTGTATGGTAAAATTATGTCACTTAATTTCTCCACACATATTTGCACCCAACGATGATGTGTGAAAATATTTTTACTTAATAGAAGGTAAAAATAAGTTGTGATAATTTTTCTCTAACTTTAAAAATTATTTTTCCATACGTTCAATCCTTATCTAATTTATATCATTATTGTACCAGATTGACCTATGTGTGTGTACCTGTTATCTGATTGTTGTACACACTAAAAAACCTAAAAAAACTAAAACAAATAAACATGGATGGGAGTGATTAAATTTAAAACATATGGGTATATCTAGTTCAGGATATTATGGTTTGAATTTTTGGAATGCTTAAGTGATTTGGTCTTGAAATTTGATTTCAAAGGATGTAGGGCATGTTTGGTGGAAAAAATCATGTAAGCAGACAAATTTTAAAATAACTTATATTTACTTGATAGAAAGTGGAAAGAATATAATGAAATGGGTTTAACACACACATTTGGATAATTATTGACATGAGAAATTTTTGAATTATTTTATTTGATTGGTATCATGCATCTATTGGAATTTCCTTTTGATAAAATTTTTGAGATGCCTTTTCCCCTGATCACTAAGAATAACTCCTCAGTGTGGCTTTTTCTTTGATCTCATTTATATAAGAAATTATGTTTTTATTGAATGTTAAATAGCTATGAATTTGGGAATATATCTATTCATAATTTTTGGAAATTTTTCTTTTACAAGGAGTGTAAATGTTTAGGTGTGGGGGTGTGATCGCACTACGATTCACTATTTCATTTTCACCACTACACCGCTATGCTAAATTATTTATGTATTAAAATTTATAAAAATAATATAAAAAACACTTCATGTTTGATTAAAATTTTTTATCACTATTTAAATGGGAAATTTTACTTGTTTTGATATTTTCATTGAAGGTGGAAGAGATTTGGAGGGCCCATGATGATGTTCAACAAAAAAGTGTCATACTATTCTAGATACAAGGAAACTAGTGGACTCAACTACACACATCTACTAAACCATGCATCCATATTGACATATATGTTTTGGTTGGGTTCTAAATTTAGTGGGATATATTTCATATGAATAAATCCAAGCTTGATTCCGCCAATTGGTGGCTTATCTAGACTGATTTTTCCAAGACACTGAATCTGATCAACATCAAAATGTGGGTTCTATATTTCCTCAATATATCTATATTTTATTGTCCAAATGGTGAAAAAAATTAAGTGGAGATATTTAGGATGTATGGATAAAACTTTTTAGTTTTTTTAATGTGTGATAAGACTATTTGGCCATCAAAAACCTTGGTCCAAGTGGTTTTTTTTAATTAGGGTTGCCAAAACCACCTTCCACATTTCTCATAAATTGGAACCTTGGGTTCCTCATTTATATGTTTGGGCCGGAGGAAAAGATCTGGTATTTTGGATACCCAAATAAGTCCCCACCTCACTCAAGAAGTTTTTTAGCCCCATATCTACATAGGGGGGTCAAGGATGAAGGTAGAGTTCCACCTGAGCTTCCATCTCCTCTTGATGGAGAGCTAAATAAAGGACAATCATTTCGACGGAGATAAACATTCTTGTGAGGGAGTTCCATCACTTGTTATTCTACTATTTGTGTGTAATTATTTTTAAATATTTCACTTATTTTTACTTTTTATGTGATTTGTCACGACCCTTCCTCGGGGCCCGTGCCGTGACTACCCCAAGCCCGCCTTTCATAGGACAGGGGCTGGCGACTAGCACCAAGGTGTAAATCCTGGTAAAAAGGGAAGGCATTTCCTTCGTAAAGTAAACAAGCACCATAGAGTAAGCAAGCAGAAAAATTAAACACTAAGTAAAATCTGTGTACAACTGTAAGTGCGGAAAGTAAGTGGGCCAGTATACAAACCCAAACTGAATGTAAAGTACAACTCGAAAGGGAAAACAACAACTGAAAAGTAAAAGCCGCTACGCCAAGCTGTCCACTAGAAATCCCACCTGAAGGGTGGGTACAGATAGCTCCACTGCTCCTCGGGTCCCACCGTCCGATCCGAGTACGTCCCGCCCAGTGATCCACCTCCAAGTACCGTCTTGCTCTACATGCCTCAACCACGATCAGCACTGTCCATCGTTTTCAACCAACACAACGTAGTGCGGGCATAGCCCGTACAGGGGTGAGTATAAGCTACTCAGTATGGACCTCGAGACCCCTGAAGGTCTCCCAAAATCCACAAAGGATAAACCACAAAGGAAAGATACAATCACGAAGTAACAACCGGCACTGCATAGGTATATTCCCATACATATACCTAAGTCATCAATTCCAATACGCACCATCCTCCGAGCCAAGTATAACCCAGTCAACACAGGAACATATACGTATTCCACATAGGTAAACAAACGTAATCCACACAGGATAGCACAACACAATCCACACAAGAAGGTAACAGGATTCAGCTCACATAGGTATACTTCTTCGAAGACGATAGAGATGATCACTGATCAATCTAAGTCGTCGGACCCACAAAGGATCGATAGGTACTAACCCCTGCAAAGACAAACACAGGATCGGTAGGAAACTAACCCCCGCAAAGACCCACACAGGATCAGACCCACACAGGATCTATAGGCGCTGGCTCACATATAACCACTGAGCGCTGACCCACACAGGATCAGACCCACACATGATCGGTAGCACTGATCCACATAGGATCACTGAGTGATGTAGTCGTCGTCGTTGAATACTCTGAGGATCTCTGCACAGTCGTTGTTGCAGTCATAGTAGCAGTCGCAGCCAACTCTAGTGTTCCCGCACACAGAAAACTTGTTCGAGAGGGTCCGCTCCACGAGCCGAGAGGTTGATACATCAACTGACACATAGTCCAGAGTTGATGTATCCAAAAGTTCTGTATCGTAAACAGGAACTCAACGTCGCAAATGGCGCGTAAATCGGACGCCCGGTCTGAGAGTTATTGGCTTTTTCTTCCTAGGGGCCCAGTTGGTTTTTAAGTCAAAACCAACCTGACCGTACTCCAGCTGCGTCCAAACCTCGGGCAGAGTATTCCAAAAGATCCTTCTCACTAAGAGAAACTCAACAAAGTCGACGGCACGCCAATCGGACATCTGTAGCTCAAGATATGAGCGTTTCCACTCCGAGGCCCTGGTTGGTTTCGTGTATGAACCAACCCGACCGAAATCAAAGTATCAAGAAACATTGAGTGCGATATACCAAAACGACTGTCTCGTCCCAAGGATCGTGTCTCCACTGACTATCTCGTCCGGGGGTTTGAACCCCCAGTTGCACACCGGTCCGGTCGGACCGCCCTGGCCGGCCGGTTCCGGCCTCCACGGGACCGGCGACGACCGGTCCCCTTCTTTGCTGACACCGGCGGCCCGGTCCGGCCGCCGGTCACCTTGCTCTGCCGCTGCACGGAACCGGCCGCGGACCTTGTCGTCCGGCACAGTACGACAGCAGCGCACCCCTCTGCCGCGGCCCCGCTCCGGCCGCGACGCCTTCGATTTTCTTCAACGCGGCGCAACGACGTCGTGTTCATAAACTTCTTTCCATGGTACGGCGCAACGGCACCGCGCAAATACTTGCCGTGTGATTCCCGCATGGTGCGACGGCACCACGTAATCCCATTCCATCCGCAAAGAATCAAACATGAACATAGGAGGGGGGTTCAGTCGTGTTAGTGCAGTCCGACCCCCCTCTCATTAAATGATATCATCTAGTCGAAAATCCACGATAATCGATAAACTAGAATCTTCAACGGAAATAATTAATTAAAATAATCCCCTACCTCGGTTCAGGAACGGTGTTCATCAACGAGCCACGGAAGACGAGCGTCGCGGAGGATGGGCGTCGCGGGAGAACGTCGACGTCGCGAAGCGAGGCTTCGCAGTCGTTGACGGCGATTTCGTCGCAGAAAACCATCGCAGAAGAGACGACGTGGAAGAAGAATGTCGCGTCGCAGATACGGCGTCGCGGAAGAACCGTGTTCTTCAGTGGAGAAGTTCCTCGTTGAAGAATAGTGTTCTTCGCGTTCTTCGTCGAGGTTGAAGAAGGAGAAGGAGATGCTTTCCCAATCCTCTCAAGGTTGCAAAACTCTAACATAATAAAATAAGACTAAGTCTTATTTTATTAACACAACCTACCAATTGAATTTCAAAAGTTTGAAATTAAATAACCACACACAACTCACCTCATTAAACTTATTACATTTAAGTCAGAAGTTATAACTTAGGTTAACCAAATTAAAGTGGGAGTTGAGGGGGGGTTTAAAGGATATGAAGGGGTGGGGTTCGTATGGGCCCCACCACCCTCATAACCTCCCAAGGGAGTTTGGGTGGTTACCCAACTTCCATCAAGAACTAACACTTAGAGTAAAATAATAAAAATTGTAGTGTAATTATAAAATAAACTTCCACAATTTTTATTATCAACACTCGTGTAAAAGCTACTCCGGAACAGGAGTTCCTAAGAAATTACTGGCGCTGCGATTCCATTGGTGCCCTCGGAATTTGAATCCGGGTACCGGTTCAAAAGTTAGAAATTCCCACTCGTTCGTTCACTGAACGTACCCGAGCCAAACTTCAGAAATTGATTCAGGGTACACCGGGCCTCGGAATCAAGTGCCGTCAGAAACCGCGCTCTTGTAAAATTCCAAAGAAAATTAAGAAAAAAATTTCCTTGAATTTTACGGGTCTTTACATTACTCCCACCTCAGGGCTTTACATCCCCGTAAAGATACATCAAAACTACGGAAACAAATGAGGGTACTGAGCACGCATCTGAGCCTCCCGCTCCCAAGTGCTCTCCTGGAGGTTCCCATGCTGCCATCTGATGTGCACTAGAGGAATCGACCATCCACGTAGGACCCGCTCCTGTCGATCCTCGATCTCCACTGGGACCTCCTTAAAAGTTGCCCCATCGTCAACGTCAAGCTCCCCATGGTCAATGATGTGTGTCGAGTCGTGCACGTATCTCCTCAGCTGAGATACGTGGAAGTCGTCGTGCACCCGGTGCAACTGAAGTGGTAGAGCCAGGTGATAAGCCACCTCTCCAATCCTGCTGAGGACCTGGAAGGGTCCGATGAAGCGCGGAGATAACTTGCCGCCTTGGCCAAATCTCCGTAAACCACGTCGAGGTGAGACACGCAAGAAGACGTGGTCGCCATCCTCGAACTCTAGTGGCCTCCTCCTCCTGTCAGTGTATGACTTCTGCCGGCTCTGAGCTGTCCTCTTCCGCTCCTGGATGACCTGGACCTTCTCTGTCGTGGCATGGACCATCTCCGGTCCCACAAGTGCTGACTCCCCAGGGTCTGTCCAGCACAAAGGAGATCTGCAAGGTCGGTCGTACAATGCCTTGTACGGTGCCATCCTGATGGTGGAGTGGTAGCTGTTGTTGTACGCAAACTCCACCAAGGGTAGGTGGTCCTCCCAGCTACGACCAAAGTCATGGACACATGCGCGGAGCATGTCCTCGAGAGTCTAAATGGTCCTCTCAGTCTGACCATCCGTCTGAGGGTGAAAGGCTGTGCTCAGACGTAGCTATGTCCCGAACGCCTCCTGCAATCCCTTATATATCCGGGAAGTAAAACGAGCATCTCGATCGGAGACGATAGATGATGGCACACCATGAAGCCGAAAAATCTCATAAACGTAAAGGCGTCCCAAGCTCTCCACTGAGCCCTGCTCTCTGATGGGTAAGAAGTGAGCCGACTTGGTGAGTCGGTCGACAATCACCCAGATGGAGTCGTGACCTCTGGAAGTGCATGGAAGTCGAGTCACGAAGTCCATAGATATCCCGTCCCACTTCCACTCCGGGACCTCCAAGGGATGTACCAAGACTGCTGGTACCTGATACTCTGCCTTCACCTGCTGGCAGGTGAGGCATCGAGAAATGAACTCCGTCACAGCCTTCTTCATGCCCAGCCACCAGTGCTGTAGTCTTAGATCCTCGTACATCTTCGCCACTCCAGGATGTACCGCCAAAGGAGAAGTGTGAAACTCTCTCAGCACCTCCTCCGGTAAAGCAACGGGTACCAAGTTACGTCCTCTGAAAATGATGTCGTGCTCTGCTCCAAAGGAGAAACCATCAGGTTCCTGTCCTGAGGATATCTATGTACGCCGTGTCTCATAGTCAGCGTCCCCACGTTGTGCCTCTCTGACCTACTATAGTAGTGGAGGAGTGACAGTGAGAGACTGAAGGAAGGATGCTCCATCTCTATCCACGAAGGATATCTGCAAAGAGGCTAGCTGCTCTGTCGCCTCCTCAAGTAGCTGAATGCCCGTCCTCCTGCTAAGGGAATCGGCTACTACGTTCTCTTTCCCAGGAGTATAGACTATCTCAGAGTCATAGTCCTGGAGGAACTCGAGCCATCTCCGCTATCTCAGGTTCGGGTTCTTCTACGAGAAGATGTACCTGAGACTCTGATGGTCAGAAAATACTGTAAAGCACTTGCCCATCAGGTAGTGTCGCCATGTCTTCAGAGCGAAGACCACTAATGCTAACTCCAGGTCATGGGTAGCGTAGTTATGCTCATGCAGCCTCAACTGTCGTGATCCATAGGCGATCACTGCCCGCTCCTGCATCAGAACACATCCGAGTCCGGTCCCTGATGCATCGTAGTAGACTACGTACCCTACTCCCTCCTCAGGCAACCTCAAGATAGGTGCGTTGGTCAATCTCTGTCTCAGCTCCTGGAAGCCCTGCTGACATCTGTCTAACCACACGAAGGGTTTCCCCTTATTCGTCAAAGCTAAGAGTGGTGCTGCAACTCTGGAGAAGTCTGGCACAAATCTCCGGTAGTATCCAGCTAGTCCCAAGAAACTCTGCACCTCCGTCACGCTCTTGGGTGGCTCCCAAGCTAACACTGCCTCGATCTTCGAAGGATCCACTGCAACTCCGGCCTCAGAGATGACATGTCCCAAGAAGTGAACCTCACGTATCCAGAACTGGAACTTCCAGAGCTTACCATAAAGCTGGTGCTCTCAGAGTGTCTCTAGTACAACCCGTAAGTGGTAGGCGTGTTCCTCCTCAGTCGTCGAGTAAATCAGAATGTCGTCGATGAAGACCATGACAAATCGATCGAGGTATGGCTGGAATATCCTGTTCATGAGGGACATGAACACTGCTGGAGCATTGGTTATGCCAAAAGGCATAACCAAGAACTCATAGTGGCCATACCAACATCTGAAGGTCGTCTTCTGTACGTCCTCGTCTCGAACTCTGAGCTGATGATATCCTGACATGAGGTCTATCTTCGAGAACCATCGTGCTGCCTTGAGCTGATCAAAGAGTTCATCAATCCTCGGTATCGGATACTTGTTCCTCACTTTCACCTAGTTCAGGCGACGATAATCGACACACAGTCGCAAGCTCCCGTCCGCCTTCTTAGCGAACAATATCAGGGAAGCCCAGGATGAAACACTGGTTCGGATAAACCACTTGTCCTGCAAGTCCTCCAAATATACCCGTAGCTCTCGAATCTTGGAGGGGGCCATCCGATATGCTGGAGTCGATATCGGGGCTATCCCGAGGTACAGGTCGATATAAAAGTCTACCTCTCTGCGAGGAGCTAGTCCTAGAATGTCATCGGGAAAAACGTCTGCAAACTGATCCACCACTACAGGAAAACCAGGACTCCACACGTCAACTGCTCCTAGGATGAGGCTAGCCAACTGATGAGTGATGGGCTATCCTCTCCTCTGTGAGAGTCCATCTTGTTTTGTAAAGGCTCCCTTCTTTCCGGTGAAGGTGAACATTCTCTCGTCGGTGCGTATACATCGCACCTTGCGCCTAAAACAGTCAATCTATGCATGGACCGTAGATAACCAATCCATGCCCAAGATGACATCGTAAGGCCTCAACGCTGCTACAAGAAGATCCCAGTCGAAGCTCTCGCCTCCTAGAGTAAGCTTACACTACCGGCACCAGTGCGTAATCGTCGAGTCTACTCTCGTAGGAGTCTCTAGCCATAAGGATCGAGCCAACGACTCTGTTGGAATCTCGGAGCTCTGAACAAGGGCAGCATCTATGAAAGAGTGACTCGCTCCTGTGTCTATAAGTACTGCAGCAAGGGTGGAATAGACACAGATAGTACCTAAAATCATCTCGGGCGCGCCGTGGTTTTAGGCCTCTGCTGCCTAGAGCTGTGCCTGTCTCTGCTCGCCAGCTCCCTGTGGTCGGGGTGGACCTCCTGGTGGTGGTGGTGGTAGAGCCTCAAAGCGTCGCCCACCACCTGCTGCTCGGCCAGCTCCTCTGCCACGTCCGCCTCCTCCCTGCGGACTGCCACGGTCGACCCTCTGCCTCTGCCTCGGTGGTCCCCCAACCGCCTGATGCTCCTCGGCACGGCGGGTCGGGCAGTCACAAGCCATGTGGCCCTGCCCGCCGCACGAGTAGCACTGTCTGCCTCTCGAAATACTGGCTCTGCGCTGTGTGCCCCGCACTGCTGAGCCAGTGTCCTGAGGTCGTCTGCCTGAGGGTTTGGTCTGCCTGGACCCCTGATTCATCCATCGACTTCCTGCTACAGAAGACTCTGCCACGTGCCACCCTACGGTGGGTCTCGGCGCTAGTGTAGGCTCAGCAAGAAAGCTCTCGATCAAAAGGGCCCGCTCCAGTACTCCCGTCTGAGTCGGAATACTGAGGGAGATCAACGATGCCCTGATCTCATGTCTCAATCCCTGCTTAATGGTCCGGGCCCAGAAGAATGGGTCCCGTACCATGTCGGTGGAGTAGCGAGAGAGATCGGTAAATCTCGCCGAGTACTGGGCGACCGTTATGTTTCCCTGCCGCAGCTGAAGAAGCTCATGAATGCACACCGCACAGAGGGTGGCTGGGACAAACTTTGAGCGGAAGAGGCTCTCAAAGTCTGTCCAGAGTAGAGATGCCTCATCGTGCACCTGGAGCATCAAGCTCCACCATCGGCATGCTGTTGCATGCCATAGGCTCGCAGCGAGGATCACCATGAGGTCTGCTACTGTCTTTACTAGCCTGAAAACTCGTACGACTGCCTCCAGCCAGTCCTCGGCTACCTGGGGGTCCGTCACCCCGTGGAACCTGGGTGGTCGTTGGCACTGGAACTCATGCAGTGCACTGATTCGACGTGCATCGTCAGCGACTGGTGCTGGAAGCATTGGTGGCTCGGCGGGTAGAGCTACCGCAGGTGCCACTGCTGACAAAGGGCCCTGCACCGAGGCCTCGTCGCTCGGTGGGCTGTCGTCATGCTCGACTCTCGGAACCCTAGATGTCTGCCATTTTGGGGCCATCCTGAAAAGGAAACAGGTGCGCCACGGTCAGAACAATATACCTGGTGAGCTGATACAAAGTAATCACAAAGAAAACTTGAAACACACAGGCAATCAATGTTTTCGTGCATTAAGTCGGAAATCAGAAGTCAGGGTCCTGGTGTACGGATACGTCGGCCGCCGCACCAACACTGGACTCCCTAGACTGATAACCACACTCAATATGCTAAACACTATTGCTTCACATAGAAAAGATCAGAGTTCGCGGTAGAACCGAACTCCTCTGATACCAATTTGTCACGACCCGTCCTCGGGGCCCGTGCCGTGACTACCCTAAGCCCGCCTTCCATAGGCCAGGGGCTGGCGACTAGCACCAAGGCGTAAATCCCGGTAAAAATGGAAGGCATTCCCTTTGTAAAGTAAACAAGCACCACAGAGTAAGCAAGCAGAAAAAATAAACACTAAGTAAAAACTGTGTACAACTGTAAGTGCGGAAAGTAAGTGGGCCAGTATACAAACCCAAACTGAAAGTAAAGTACACCTCGAAAGGGAAAACAGCAACTGAAAAGTAAAAGCCGCTACACCGAGCTGTCCACTGGAAGTCCCACTTAATGGGTGGGTACAGATAGCTCCACTGCTCCTCGGGTCCCATCGTCCGCTCCGAGTACGTCCCGCCCAGTGATCCACCTCCAGGTACCGTTCTGCTCTGCAAGCCTCAACCACGATCAGCGTTGTCTGTCGTCTGAAACCAACACAATGTAGTGCGGGCATAACCCGTGCAGGGGTGAGTATAAGATACTTAGTAGGGACCCCGAGATCCCTGAAGGTCTCCCAAAATCCACAAAGGATAAAACACAAAGGAAAAATACAATCACGAAGTAACAACTAACACTGCTTAGGTATATGCCCATACATATACCTAAGTCATCAATTCCAATACGCTCCAACCTCCAAGCCAAGTATAACCCAGTCCACACAGGAAAGTATACGTATTCCACACAGGTAAAAAAAACGTAATCCACACAGGATAGCACAACACAATCCACACAGGAAAGTAACAGGATTCAGCTCACACAGTTATACTTCTTCGAAGATGATAGAGATGATCACTGATCCATCTAAGTCGTCTAACCCACAAAGGATCGATAGGTACTAACCCTCGCAAAGACCCACACAGGATCAGTAGGAAACTAACCCCCGCAAAGACCTAAACTGGATCGGACCCACACAGGATCTGTAGGCGCTGGCTCACACAGAACCACTGAGCGCTGACCCACACAAGATCGGACCCACACAGGATCGGACCCACACAGGATCGGTAGCACTGATCCACATAGGATCGCTGAGTGCTATAGTTGTCGTCGTCGAATCGACTGAGGATCTCTGCATAGTCGTCGTTGCAGTCACAGTAGTAGTCGCAGCTAGCTCTAGGGTTTCCGCACATAGCAAGCTCGTTCGGGAGGGTCCGCTCCACGAGCCAAGAGACTGATATATCAACTGACACATAGTCCATAGTTTATGTATCCAAAAGATCCGTATCGTCAACAGGAACTGAATGTCGCAAACGGCGCGTAAATCGGACGCTCGGTCTGAGAGTTATTGGCTTTTTCGTCCTAGGGGCCCGGTTGGTTTTAAAGTCAAAACCAACCAGACCGTAATCCACCTGCATCCAAACCACGGGCAAAGTATTCCAAGAGATCCGTCTCACTAAGAGGAACTCAACAAAGTCGACGACACGTCAATCGGACATCCGTAGCTCAAGATATGAGTGTTTCCGCTCTGAGGGCCCGGTTGGTTTCGTGTACGAACCAACCCGGCTGAACTCAAAGTATTCCGAAGCCTTGAGTGTGATATACCTAAATGACCGTCTCGTCCCAAGGATCGTGTCTCCACTGACGGCGCGTCTATCGGAGGTCCGTAGCCCGATTTATGGGCAATTGAACCCAAACGGTCCGAAAACGGGGGTTCGGGCCCGGACCGACCCGGCCCGAGACCCCCCGGTTGGCCAGAACCGGGTCGACCCGTCCCGGATAGGGTTGACCCGGCGCGACCTTTGGTCGAGCCGTATCCAAAAGGGGGGGGGGGGGCTACCCCTCTGTGTAACCACGGCCCCGCACAATTAAGGGGTCCGTTTTGGCTAGCAGGCCAGCCGGCCGGGGGTTTGAACACCCAATTGCACACCGGTCCGGCCGACCCACCCTGGCCGGCCAGTTCCGGCCTCCACGGGACCGGCGACGGCTGGTCCCCTTCTTCGCCGACACCGGTGGCCCGGTCAGGCCGCCGATCACCTTGCTCCGCCGCGGCCCGGAACGAGCCGCGACCCTGGTCGTCCGGCGTGGTGCGACGGCACCGCACCCCTCCGCCGCGGCCCCACTCCGGCTGCGGCGCCTTCGATTTTCTTCGACGCGGCGCGATGGCATCGCGTTCTTAAACTTCTTTCCATGGCGTGGCGTGACGGCACTGCGCAATACTTGCCATGTGATTCCCACATGGTGCGACGACACCACGTCATCCCGTTCCATCTACAAAGAATCAAACATGAACATAGGATGGGGGTTCGGCCGTGTTAGTGCGGTCCGGCCCCCCTCTCGTTAAATGATATCATCTAGTCGAAAATCCACGATAATCAATAAACTAGAATTATCAACGGAAATAATTAAATAAAATAATCCCCTGCCTCGGTTCAGGAACGGTGTTCGTTAACTAGCCGCGGAAGGCGAGCGTCGCGGAGGTCGGGCCTCGCGGGAGAACGTTGACGTCGCGAAGCGAGGATTCGAAGTCGTTGACGGCGATTTCGTCATGGAAAACCGTCGCGGAAGAGACGACGTGGAAGAAGAACATCGCGTCGCGGATACGGCGTCGCGGAAGAACCGTGTTCTTTGGCGGAGAAGTTCTTCGTTGAAGAATAGTGTTCTTCGCGTTCTTCGTTGAGGTTGAAGAAGGAGAAGAAGATGCTTTCCCAATCCTCTCAAGGTTGCAAAACTCTAACATAATAAAATAAGACTAAGTCTTATTTTATTAACACAACCTACAAATTTAATTTCAAAAGTTTGAAATTCAATAACCACACATAACTCACCTCATTAAACTTATTACATTTAAGTCATAAGTTATAACTTAGGTTAACAAAATTAAAGTGGGAGTTGAGGGGGGTTTTAGAGGATATGAAGGGGTGGGGTTCGTGTGGGCCCCACCACCCTCATAACCTCCCAAGGGAGGTTGGGTGGTTACCCAACTTCCATCAAGAACTAACACTTAGAGTAAAATAATAAAAATTGTAGTGTAATTATAAAATAAACTTCCACAATTTTTATTATCAACACTCGTGTAAACGAAACTCTGGAACAGGAGTTCCTAAGCAATTACCGGCGTTGCGATTCCATCGGTGCCCTCGGAATTCGATTCCGGGTACCGGTTCAAAAGTTAGAAATTCCCGCTCGTTCGTTCACTGAACGTATCCAAGCCAAACTTCGAAAATTGATTCCGGGCACACCGGGCCTCGGAATCAGGTGCCGTCAAAAACCGCGCTCTTGTAAAATTCCAAAGAAAATTAAGAAAAAATTTCCCTTGAATTTTACGGGTCTTTACATGATTCACCTCTTAATATATATCATTTTTTATAATTAAGTGAAACACTTTCTATTTTAATACCGATTGGGTTGAGATTTCAAGTGGAAATATTAGGTTGTTATGATTTGATAAGACAAGAATCCAATTTATCTCACACATACATAATATTTTAGTATTCATTGGAATCCCATTTTCTATATTTTATAAACAAACCTTGACTACATTATTTTGTTTCAAGTGGTAATTCTTTGAGCATTGTTTTAAGTGGAAATAGGGAAATCGAGATCTTGAAAACCCTCAACCAAAGGATTACATTAAACCATATAAAATTATCAGAACAATGAACTATCCAAGATGTATAGTGAACATAAAATGATCTTATTGTCTCATAATTATAAAACCCTACAATTATTTATCAACTATTGAACTCATTAAATAAAATAAATTTCTTAATGTTTTTTTCAACCCCCCCCCCCCCATATTGTTCATTTTTATTAAAAATTCACATTATAAGCCACCAATTCTCCTTGAGAGACAGCCTAAGGTATATCCTATTCTGTAAAGCAACCATAAAAACATAATCAATTTCATGTGTCATGAAAACGAGTTCTTTTATGTAATTATTAATGTCATTCTACGTGATACCTTTTGAAAATGTAATGTAACTCATTTCCATTCCATGGGAAGATGTATGATTAATATCATGTGGAAAAAATATGTATGTTTTATAATCATGTGATGGGTGGGACTGATATATCTCACCACTTAATTTTGTAAATTTTTGTATCTCATGAGCATATTATGGGATGTGATCAGTGATGCTCAATCCACTATGGGATGCTGGTAATGATGCATTATCCAGAATGTTTTGGACATAGGTAATGTTTCCAAATACACTATATTCTAATGGTCTAGTTTTAAACATTTATATATGTTAATAGTTTTATGATTATGTTTTCCCCACATTTATATGTTATTTTTATATGGTTTATTGTTATCTCTACATGTTTAAATGCTATGGTTTATGTGTGATGCATCTATCTATGTTTTTTTATCCTATCTTATGACTTAATATTATGATCCCATAATTTTTATAATTTAAAATTTTTATAATATTCATGTTTTATATAATGTATATGATGTACAACTTTTTTAACTTATTGACAATCGATTACCTTATTAAGAATTTGATCTCACTACATTGTAGGTTTCTAAAGTTCCTTTCAGATGATGATTTCGAAATAATTTATATTTTTTTTATAGTTTTTTGTAATTTCAATGAAGAAGTTGAATAATTAAGTTGCAAATGGTTTTAATATTAAAGAAATATATTGAAGGAAGTTAGCCAAAAGGGAAAGCCATCAAAAGTATAACTAGTAAAATTAAGAGTTGTTGAAGCAGTATAGGAAACCTTTCTTATAGAAGTTAAGTAATTTTTCATTAAGATATATTTTTTTAATAAATTTCCTTAACAAGGTTAGAAAAAATTCCTTAGAGATGTAATTACAAATTCCTTATTAAGACATATTTTTCAAAGTTGTTTGAAAAGTTTCCAACATCATGAATATTTTAATGATCCAAACTTATATCTGAAGGAGGAGTTAAAATTTACTTGTTTTGGATCACCATACAATGGTTATCCAAATAATATACTGATGTTCTGAAGTTCTCACACATTATTTTAAATTAGTAAATGTATAAAATGTGGGATCAATAATTATGAATACATTTCACTATATTGATGTGATCAATGATATCAGATGTAGATAAATAGATGGGGACACAGTTGATGTATGAGTTTTTAAGTTTGTATGATTTCATAAAAATATCCAAAATTATACAGTAGATTCATCAAAAAATTACCTGATGGACTAGAGTGGTACTTACCATTCAGTGGTATTCATGTTTTCTAAAAAGGAGCTTACCCATATACAAGGTTGCATCTTAACATTACAGAAGTAAAACATAAATTTTGATACCCTTACTCAATGTGGAAGCACATTGTTTGATTGAATATATTCCAACTCAAAGAGGGTGAAATAAAAGAAAAAATTTACGTTATAAAATGGAGAAATATTCTATGGTGGAATAATTTATAAATTGAATAATTGTTATCTAAAAAATGTATTATGTTTAGTAGAAACTAGCAGATGAAGTTAATGAGAATATAGTTTATACGTTGTTTAGGTAAATTTTATTTTGAGATGCTTTATGAAGTTTTAGGATTGATAAGACATGAAGGGTGTAATGGTATAAAGACATTGGATCGTTTCCATCAGACAATGATCTTTTTCTTAGAGTTTTGTCACTCGAATCAATGGGGGGGGGGGGGTCATACATATCCTTATAATGATCATTGGAATGATAGTGTAAGATACCAATTTTTCCTACAAGGTACAGATCCAATAATTTTTTATTTGAAAATTTAGTATTATATATATTGAATTTCATAATGGTGTTATAGAGGTTAAAGGTGCATCTAGGGATCATTAAAATCATGCAACACTAGTTTTTTTAGAGGTAGATAAAGGAACATGGTTAACACATGATTAGTGATAACTGTGTGACCCCAAGAAAGAGGAACAAAGTTCTCTTAAATAAGTGAGGGAGATTTCATGGCCATAAAAAATGGTTCATGATAGTTGAAGAGATAAATTCATGGTTAGTGAGAATTTTTCCAAATAGTGTGCCTAACATTGTGAGGGAGGTGTGTCTTTAGGAGAGTTTAGGCACACGGTTGGTGAATGGTTTGTCCATCAGTGTGTCCAAACATTATTCCCACATTAAAAGTATAAATGAGCCTTTGTTTACTCCAGTTCATTATGTATTTCTCAATATTTCTCCTCCCATTTCTAGATATACACTCCCCCCATGTGAAGCTTTCCCTCTTCTCCCCTAGGTATTTTGATTACTCCATCATTTGGGTTCATAATGAACTGATGTTTGTTGAATTATATCCCCCTTAGTATGTTATTCAATCCTCTTACTTATTTTATTCAGTTATCTCAACATTTGTAATTCTAAATCCATACGAGATAATAATGGATTTTTTCTAGGTACCCATATATTTAATTGATTTATCATTTTTTAATGGTAATCATAATGTGATATTGGATAGTGAGTTTACTACCAAGATAACATAGGTGGCCTTTGATTTCCCTAAAAATAAAATTTATTATATATTGTACCATTGTGTCCTATGCCGATTTTCCCGAGCATCACCTCTTAAATGATTTTTTCATCTAAATTAAATATATGGTCCTATGATTACATAACCTATCTAATAAATAAAAATCAATGGTGGTTGATAAATCCCATTAGACCTACCCCTTTGGGTGTATTTATAATCTAGATAAAACAACCATGTGTTGCTTATGAATTTGGTTCACCTTTAGAGGTGTATTATTTTCCCCTTTCAATTTCTAGGTGATAATTAATTTAATGAAATGGATAATTTAATTAACAAGAAAGGATTATGCCTTCCTCAGCCCTATAAGACTAGGCTATGATATTTAAGTGACTTATAATGCGAGTTAGGCTTATCCTTCTTAAATGAAAAGGCAAAATTAAATTTCATGGGTTGTTAAATTGTATGGATATAATGTGAGCGCATGAAAATTCAGTATGATATGTTGAGGGTGAAACATGGGTTCTAACATGTAACACCATGAATTAGGTGATCTAAATATTTTAATTTAAGTGAAATAATAAATATATTTATATAATTCCATGGGCGATCCATGCATGGGTTCTCATATGAATACCATATATGTGAAAACATAGCGTATGGATTTATATTATTCCATGAGTGACACTTGGGTTCCCTTCATGGAAATCCTAGGATGAAATCAGAGGGAAGTGAAATATATTATACCATGAGTGACACTTGGATTACTTATTTGAAATTAAAATCACCGGATTAGAGGGATATTCCATTATATTATGCCTTGGGAGATACTTGGGTTCCCACAAGGAATTCCATGAACATGCTCATATGGGGATGGTTTTATAGTTTACTAAGAGAGGTACATGTGTTCTTTATTTAGAAAACCTTGTACATGATCAATATTCTAGCTAATTAGTTAATTAAATGAATCTTATAATGATGGTCTGGTTTTACTTTTGTGATTATGTTTTAAATGCTATGGGACATGTTCATTCCTTATATTGATATGTTCATTTTGGGACCCCTTGGCTATGAGAATGGGTCCCTATATTATTATATAAATTAAATCACAATTGATATAATCTTATAGATATTTCATCTTATGCTGAAGCATGTATCATTGGGCATGTGTCACATTAAAAACTCAGACCGACATGGGGTTTATGTATTTAATTTACATAATTTTTTCAAATTAAATTCACACAATTTTATTATATATTCATAGGTCGGATAAAACTAGACACCATTAGTGGTGGCCAACTGAGTATATCTCATACCATGTTTAGGCAGTTGTTTGGTACCCAAGTAGACTTTGTGGATTAAGGTAGGGAAAAAAATTCCTACTATGGATGCTTCATTTTCTATACTCAGTTAGAGTACAAGAGTAGAGGACAGATATTATGCTCATGATTATATTGGAGATGGATTTTGATCTTTTGAAAGTTTTTGTAAAACATGTTTTATATTCCTGATGATCTATTTTCCATGTATCCGAATTTTTTGTATAGAATCGTTACATAAACTTTTTTATATAGTAATATATATTATTTTTTTCTATCTATTTTTATTTATGGAAGATTTAATCATCCCCAATTATATTATAATATCTATTTTTTCTACTTATTATTTTATTATACTAATTTTTTTCAATATAATCATGTGGGTATAGTCTCCCCACTATAATAATACAGACCCTCACTACTATTTGAAGGCCTCTTGTGTATGGTGAGGCATTCTTGAGGTCTATTAGATCTCAGGATAGGTCACATATATATAATCCGGTCCCGGGATGTCAGAAATTTGAATACAAGGTTCCTTTTATTTTCATTAATATTTGGAGAAGGTAAAAAGTAGATTGTGGTGCATCTGGATATTATAAGGAGCATATGTCTCAAACTACCTAACCCACATACAAGTTAAGAAGAAATTACTTTGAATAGGACATGTTTTTCTAGATTATTTTCAATTATAGTTGAAGTAATTTCATCATTGGGTGGTGCATAAGATATATGGAATTTATTATTATTAACTTCAATTTTATTTTACCCTTATCCAAGTATGGTAAGAAATTATTACCCACACATCATTATACACACATGAGGATTATATTCCATGAATTTTCCATTCCATGTTTACATTATTGTGTGCATTACCAGAAGCATGTTGTAGTGCATTGATTTTTATATTGGTAGATGTACTAATTTTTTAAGAGGTAAAAACGATGTAATTGGTTATGAAAGTGCGTACATCAACCTAATCATTAGTTTCCCGTTAGTCTAGTGTTTGCACCATAATTAACCAATTACAACATGTTTAAGACACAGATCATGGAGTGTGTGGGCTATAACGTGTATGGTTGTAATTAAATGTGTTATAAATTATAATTTACAAATTTTATGTACATTTATGAATTGGTAATAGAGAATAATATAATCCAAAAAAATAAATTTCTTGTTATATTTTAATGCCAAATGTAAAGGGTTGGTTGTAGCTACATAACACGGCAATTGTAACATATAATGTTTTGAGTTTATAACCTGGGAATGTTAACACATCTAATAGGATGATAAAATATATAAATTTAGACTTTTAAAACATTAATATATATATATAATGGTTACCATAAAATGGGGATACCAATTATAAGTTAAAGAGATGTTTCCTCAACAACATGTAATCGACACTACATATACAGAAACCTCATCCGTGAAATCGAGAACTTGAACCTGACTAGACCATGGTGGTGGGTAGTAGAGAGTGTATATTATGACTTCTCATGATCTTTAACATTACCTAGATATAAATTTATGAGAAGTAAGTGAGGTGTTAATCTAATATAGGAAGTTTTGTAGCTATCCTATTTTTTTATCCATGGTCTTTCTCATGATAAATCCTATTCTAATGTGTGAATTTCTAATTTTTGAAATATAACATCATGATGACCTCAAGTCAAGAAATAGGAGGGTAGAAATGACTATGCTCAAGGGGAGGTGAGCCAAAATCCAACAGTATTACATCCTAATGT
Source organism: Viscum album (assembly GCA_963277665.1). NCBI lineage: Eukaryota > Viridiplantae > Streptophyta > Magnoliopsida > Santalales > Viscaceae > Viscum > Viscum album. The sequence continues at coordinate 119,447,111 of OY728162.1, read as the reverse complement.
TCTACTTATGGAACCTCCAACTATTCTTTATCTGGGTACTGATGCTAAATTATTTGAGGGTTTCATATGACTGGTGTTGTCTATATAGGTATTTACATGAACTACCACTTATATTGAAGAGTTTATTAAGGACTTCCTAGAGAAACATCCACCCATGTTTTTGGGGGATGAAACTCCTCATGTTTTTGAGTCAAGGTCGAAGGCCATGCTATCCATTTTTGAGATTCTTCAATCACCTATTGAGAGGAGAGTAAAGCTCGATAAATATAGTCCTTATGATTCTTCCAAGTGGTGATGAGATTTTATCATGTAGGAATATCATCATTAAGATGTGGTCTAGAAAGATTTCTAGAATAAATTCTATATTTATTTTTATCCCAAGATATTGAGGCATGATAGATCCAAAGAATTTATGTACATGGAGCATGGTGCTTTATAATTTATTTAATAATATTCTCATTTTGTGGTACATCAGCACTTCACACCGATGATTAAAGGTGATGAGTTATATAGGAATTAAATTTTTGATGATGGAATAAATTTTGAAATATAATCATAGGTGATTTTACTCTGATTGACTATGATATTTGGCATAGTGAACCAAGAATTAATTACTTAATATAACCTGAGAGAGGTTAAAGGTGTGAGCCATAGTGGTTTGACACCTTCCCTGAAAGCACATTTACTAGTGGAAAGAAGAATCACTTCAACATTTCTATACATGATATAGAATCTGGATTGTGTGTCTAAGTAGTGAGGTGGTATACCATCAATGTGGTAGGCTAGGTATCATGTAGCAACAATGTATCAAGGACCTTCATGAATGTTAGGCATGTGGAAAGATGGTTCGTCTTGAGTGATTTTGTAGATATTTTCTTTCCACATGAAGTGTGAGAGGATCTATATTAACTAAATCTTCAAGAGAAGGGTCTGTAGTTATTCATTAGTAATGGAGCAGACTTGCCAATAAGACTAAGGAGGTGGCTATGGATGAGAAGGAAAAACATAGGATATACTGCACTGGTAGAGAATACATGGATAGGGTAGTCCGGTTGGAGCTAAGGGCTATGGATCAAGCCTGATATAAAAAGTACTACAAATACCTAAGGATCAGGGTGTTGGTATATCATTGGTTATATGAATGTTTTTAGTAACCTCTACATTAGTGTCAATTTTATTTTACATAAGTCCTTCACACTCCTTTATATCATAGGATATTTTGGAAATCCTCGAGCTTGAGATTTAGTTTTTTTAGTGACTACACTTGACAATCCACTGATAATCTAATAAGAAATTACACACCCATGCAAGAAGATCCCCATTGAAATATGAGAGTACCATTTTTTATATAATGACTTTGTCCTTAGGGTGACTGGTTTTAACATCATTCTCAGGATGGACTAGTTGGTTCCATATTATGATGTTGTCAATTTGTATTGTTAATGAGAATAATTTATATAGATAGATGGAAGTAATTATATTAAAATTGGTGACATGGATGTCTAGTAGAGTCTTCTTGAATCTGCACATCATTTTCAAGGTGGATTGACAGCTTAGATTCATATACTATATCTGGACGATCAGACAATGTGTCAAAAATATTTCTATATAGTAGTGGATCGTTTTTGGGGTTTCTTCACTAAATATGTCTCTAGACTACTTCCTAAGAGAGAGGTGGTGTTTAATATTTAACATGTTCAAGGAGTATCACTAGTATCCATTCTTCCATACAAGATAGATACTATTGACTTATAGGATCTCAAGATATAGTTAGTGGACTTGAAGGTTAATTTTTTTATATGACCCGACACATCAACATGGGGTTGGTCTGTACTTTTTTTCAAGATGGAGTATGAGGCCCTAAATATTTTATTGGATTATTTTTGATTGAACAAGATTATGGATAATAACTAGTATCCCCTACATCATATTTATGAAATCTTCAGCAATATTTATGGAGTGAGGGTTTTTTCCAATATCAATTTGAGATCGTGAAACCATCATGTGTGTATTAGGCCATATGATATACCATGTAAAGCATTTCATAGTAGATATGGCATGTATGAGTATTTTAACCTATTTTTTGGTCCTAATAGAATTACTTTAGTCTTTATTCCTATGATTAATTTGGTTTTCCATCAATATTTAGATTCATTTGTGGTCTTCTTCTTGGATGATATCTTGGTGTAATCACATACTCGACACGATCACTCCAAACATCTTGATATCATTTTGAAAACACTAAGAGAGGACTAGTTGTATGCTAAGGTCACTAAATGAAACTTTTAGATTGATAAATATATATTCCTTGGTCACATTATGTTATATATATGAGTATATGTTTACCCATAGAAGGAGAGAGATATGGATTCCTAAGAGTATCCCAAGATTGTATTGGACATTCAGAATTTTTTGGTCTGGATAGTTATTACAAGTTTCTTATTCAGGATTTATCATACCTTGAAGAAACTCTAAAGGGAATTAGAATGAAGGGTGTGAAATTCTTGTGGTATAGATCTTATCTAAATGTATTTTAGGACCTGAAAGGGAGATTGAATTCATTGTAGATCCTCATTAGATTTTATCTTGTAAGAGATTATAATTTTTTATGATGCATTAGGCATTAGGAAGGGTGATATTTTGTAAAAGGATAGTGATTTAGGGAATATCAGTCTTTTCATTTGAGGCATCATGAGTAGGATCACATGAAACACTATCTTGAGCTAATAGAAGTTGTTCATTCCTGGAATTGTTGGAGGTATTACTTACTAGGATATCATTATTTGGTGTACATAAACTACAACATCCGTAAGTATATATTTCTAAAGAGTTATCTGATCCACATAATGTGATGATGGGTTGAATACCCACAATCCTCGGAGTTTGAACATACTTATATGCCTGTTAAAGGAATTATAGTGGTCGATTATCTCTGTAGGAAGACTCAGATACAAGAAGTTAAGGGGGCTAGTTGTGATTGTTAGTTCAACGATTTGTTTTCTAAGATGCATTTTCATATACTGGACTATCATGGGATTCTTATACTCACATTGTTATCAATTACTTATTCACATATGGATAAATTGTATATGATGTGGCTATATGATCCTAAGGGATTATTCCTAAGGAATTCTATTAGGTGATGAACCACTTATTGGCTGGTTTATTGATGAGGATGTGATCTTTCCCATTCATGGACACCTATGGGATTATGAATATGCTGATAAGAGTTTAGGAGATAATATCAAGAAACTTATTTGAATGTACATCCCGGTCTCATTAAGATATACCATGATTTACATCGCCAGTACTGGTGTAGTAATGTGAAAAGAGACATAATTGGTTTTTTTACTCAGTGTTCTTCTAGTCAGTATGTGGTGTTGGAACACCAGTGACCAGTAGGGATTTTAAAGGAATTTCCCATTCCAGAGATCAATTAGGATGATGTTACCATGGATTTCATGATGTTCATTCCAAGGTCACCCTGAGGCTGTGATGTAGTATGGGTGATCATCTATGGATTGATGAATTTCATCCCTTTCTTGATTATTCTAGAGACCTTATTGGTGGGTGAGCTTACGAGGATTTTTTGAGATTATAAGACTTTATGGAGTTCCACATACCATCATATCAGAGATATATTATTTTTTTCACATCATGGTTGTATCAAGGGATGCATAAGGAACTGGGTTCAGAGGTAATGCTAAGTACAACCTATCACTCCCAGACCAACTAGAAGTTTTAGGATATGTGATGTGGCTTAGTTTTTAACACTCTCCCAAATCCTTTTTATATTTTTATGAACTTTTTTATACCTAAATGTTGTTTTTAGTAAATAATTTATTATTTTTGTGATTTTTTACTTTGGTATGTAAAATAATAAATCTTAGTTTAAATATGTGTTTTTAGTATTCATTAGTGTTTTTAAAAAATAATTCTTAAATAAAATTAGTATTTCGAATTTGAAATTTATTTATTTATTCTTTTATTCTTACAAATTTTTCATTCGAGTTAGTTTATTAATTTATTAATTTAATTTATTAATTCATTATTATTTAAATTGTGAATAAATAACTCATTTTAGATTTTATTCTTTTAATAATTAAATTAGTTTTAACAATTTAATTTTATTCTATTAATTTTTCTTATTCATTAATTATTTAATTAATTTTTTAATTAACATAAGAAACTAAAATCAACGATTCTAATTTGTTCTTTAATTAATTGGTTTATAATTTTTAATACAAGTAAATTAATTCTCTTAAATAAAGCATACTTAATTTTATTATTTAAGATTGTTCTATTTAATTAGTTTTTAATTATTTTCTATTTAATTTAATTGATTAATTTTTAGTGGCATTAATGTTTTAATTAATTTAATTTTGTGTTTTGTTTGCAGGTGTTACGGTCGCACAGTCCTCTACCCCTATTTTCTGCTTATGGTTGCAATGTTTCACAACTATTGTTTCACACTAACAGAACCACCGGCTCCCTCACACATCGTATTGCCTTACTATCCCAAACTCATTGTGAGACTGTGAGACACACTTACGGTGCCACCATTCCCCTCACGGTGTCATTGTGTTCACTTCATCATGTCTCACTGTTTCTCCCTCACACAGTCACCGTGAGCAGCACCCACCCTATCATTTGTTGTTCCACTTCCCTTTCTTCACGGTGACACTGTTTCATTCACGGTGCCACTGCCACTATTTCCACTTCCATTTTCTTATGGTGGCACTACCTCTTTCTTCCACCACTCCCTCTCCACCATTCTCCATCCTTTCTACCACTACTCTCCTCTTCTCCCATCTCATCCAGGTAGCATCCCAACTCAAGAAAAACACAAAAAAAATAAAAAATCTCTATAGAACCTCATCAACACATCATCAACACAACACTGCATCAATGCACTAGCAGTACAACTATTTACACCCAACAAAAAATTGGAGAATGAATTGATACACTGAAACAAAATTACAGCAGAAAACAAGTATCAATCCCAGAATACAAATTTTTAGAAGAAACCAAAATCTCTCCAGATCTGAACCTACCTGAATACGTTGCATCATGAGTTAGCCCACATCCCCTATTCTTCTGGAAATCCACATCACCCTAATCTGCTTTATCCATGCCATGACCCCTTGCCTTGTCTCTTCTACGCTGACGCATCGAACAGATCTATGCCACCCTTCGGACAACGCTGCATGGCCTCCCTGCGACTTCTCTTAACCCTAGCTACCGCCCCTGTTGGAACACCAGCACTGCCGCACTCCATTCTCCTCTATATGCCTCTCCTCTTCTTCCCCTTTTACCCCTCCACATAAACTGAACCCCCCTCCCCCTCTTTATTCCTTCATTCTTCTTTTTTAGTTTTTTTCTATTTTATTATATCATATAATAATATATATATATACTATGTATTATATATCATATACAACACTATAATAATTATATATTAATAAAAGTATAAAGTCTCATATATAATATTAATGTGTCATAATAATATATGTTATTAAATATATATAACAGTACTTAGATATATATGAGTATTAATAATATTAGATATTATGAAATATATATATTAATAAGTATTTTTATTAACTAATCTATGTAATGATATTAATATATAGTTATTTTAGTTTCATTTTATTTGATTTATGTGTTTTGGTTTTTTTGTTGTTCTGTGTAGGGGGAGATACTCATAGAATCGGGGCTAAGGAAAAAGTTGTTCGCGGGAAAGACGTGAGAATGTTCACGAGTTCATTGCAGCAGGTGTATGAACTTACAGTGAGTTCACTTAAATTGTGGTGAGAAGCTCACTCAAAGTGTTCCATGTGGATCTACAATCTGTTAGGTCGTCAATTTATTTTTTTTGTTTTGATCTCTGAATAAGAGGACCCTGTACACCTCTTTTCCCGAGGAAGACAAGGATGAAGGTAGGAAGCCAAGGCCGGAACAGGGCCGGGGGAGGGCACCATTCCACAGTGGGGTGAGGAGACTCCACCACTGTTCACACACCATTCCATACCACTTCACCAGACTGGAACTCTTCTTCGACCTAGAGATGGGTTCCCACTCCTCCATTTCATCAATCCTCCCTACTTTGTTTTTGGTGTTTTATATTGAGCCTGTAAATAATCTTACATTGTTGCGTGTTTAGTTAATTGAATTGTGATGTTTGTTTTGTTAGTCTTGTGTCTCTCATTCATCTTCTCTTCTTATTGTGATCTCAAATCTCTAAAAATTTAGATCTCATTTGTAGGTTTAGAACAAATTTATGAAACCTAACATTATATAGAGATCCATGATTTAACACAATCAAATTCTTTTTATTCACCATGTTTATTGCGTCTGAATGATAGATTGAGTGGGAGAAAATATCTTACAGAGGACGATAGGCTACTTTCAGGCTTAATTTCTTCCCCCCTTCCTATCCTGATTTCTCGAACTGAGAATCTAGATTGGTTGTGCGATGTGACGATCTTAGTGGAATCATGCTGACTTGTGTGAAATTCTTTCCAGATTGACGTTGCTGAGTGAATCACCTTCCAGTTCGAAGGAACACTTGAGTATTGAAGAACATCGATGCTTGTGTGTTTAATTTCTTGGTGAGATTGGTGTGTCATCTGAGACATCGATCATGCACTGAGCGAAGTTGAGAATTTTTTATCAAATTCTTATTTTGATCTAGGATAGGGAGTAGAGGGTGAATTAAACTGGGTCCAGCCTTGTTCACGTTGTCATTTGTCTTCTATGTCTTGGTGTAATTTGTTTGTTTTGTATTATGTGTTGTGTTTGCACCTGATTTCTTTTCTTGGTTTTGTCATGTGTCTCTTTTTTTCACTTTTTCTTCTTTGTTTCTCCTCTATCTATTCACTATTCCACATGCACTATGCTCTTCATCACCCATTAGTGAGTTATTAGGATTTGTGTTATTTTGTTTTCAAAATATTTTAAAATACAAAAATATTTTCCAAATGACCACTTAGGCTCTAAAAACTGCTCCCTTGAGAGCGACCCCGGGGTTAGCTACCGTGCTATATCTTGGGTCTATATAAATGTAAACTTAACCGTCATCACGAAAAATATTCATGTAAACTTATGACGTGCATCTTTTTCACGAGGACGGTCAAGTTTACATTTATGAAGACCCAAGATATAGAAAACTAGCTAACCTCAGGGTCACTCTCAAGAATGCAGGGTCAAGAGCCTAAGTGGTCGTTTAGAAAATCATTTTTTATTTTTAAATATTTTGAAAATAGAAAAACACAACTCCTATGAAATCACTAATCAGTGCTGAAGAGCATAATGAATGTGAAATAGTGAACGGATAGAGGAGAAAGAGAGATGGAAAAGTGAAAAAATAAAAAGACACATGACAAAACCAAGAAAAGAAAGCAGGAGCAGACACAACACATGGCACAAAACAAACAATTGAAACCAAGTCACATAAGAAAAAAGTTAGTGTGAACAAGGCTAGACCCAGGTTAATTCAACCTCTACTCCCTATCCTTGATCAACTTAAGAACATGATCAATAATTCTCTACTTCGCTCAGTGCATGATTGATTTCTTGGATCACACACCAATCTCGCCTCGAAATTAAACACACAAGCATCAAAATTCTTCAATACTCAAGAATTCCAACGAACTGCAAGGAGATTCACTCAGCAAAGTCATTCTGGAACGAATTTATCACAAGTATCCATGATTTCACTAAGATTGTCACATCGCACAACCAATCTAGATTATCAGTTCGAGAAATCAGGACATGAAGGGGAGAAGAAATTAAGAAAGAAAGTAGTTAATCATCATGTGCTAGATCTTTTCTCTCACTCAATCTAACTCACAGACGCGGTCAACCAAGGAGAATTAAAATAACATGATTCTATTAATGCGCAGATTTCTAGATCGTGTTTGGTTTCATAAAATGGAACTAACCCCACATGTTAGATCTCCATTTTTGGATATTGAAGATCACAACACGAAGCTAGGATGAATGAATGACACAAATCAAATGAAACAAACATCTCAATTCAATTAACTAAACATTAAACACTACAAGAGTATTTACAAACTCAACATAAAACACCAAAAACATAGTAGTGGAGGAGAGGCAGAGAATGGAGGGGCAGGTCCATCTCCAAGTCGAAGATAGTCCCTGTCCATTTGATATGGATGGAATGGATGATGAAAATTTATAGAGTCTCTTTCCCCCACCGTGGAATGGTGCCCCACCTCTGCCCTTCTATTCCTGCTGCTTTGGCTCCCCTGGTCATTCCTCCTCTAGAATAGAGGATAAAAGAGTCCTCTTATTGAGTGATGGAAAAAGAAAAATATAATTAACGACCTAAAAAAACAAGATCAACATGGCGCACTTTGAGAGCGCTCATCACCAGCTTTTAACAGAACTCCCTGTAAGTGCATACAACACCCCTACATTGATCTTGAGAATATTCTCATGTATTTCCTGTGAACAGCTTCCCTTATCACCATTCCTATGAGTATCTCCCTCGTTTGGTTGAAAAGAAATTGTGGCATAGGAACCGTTTGTTTGAAATGGTGAGACAACAACTGTGAAACGATGGCTCGAAATGGATTGGATGTGGCACCTTTAGGGAACCGAAGGCAAGACAGAATGGAGGGGTGAGATGTTCCACCATTAATTAATGTAAAGTGGGACAACAAAATAGGCACCATGAAATAACTGTGGCATAAATAATGATGGATGATGAGACACCAGAAAGCGGGGACTATGGGATATAGTGGCACCGTGAGTGATGCTCACGGTTACTATGAGACAACAAGGAGAGAAAATGGTGGCACCGTGACAGGGTGCCATTGGAACACCTTGAAAATAAACAGAACAAAAAAAATTAAATGAATTAATATTTTAATAAAAATAAAGAATATATTAATAAATTAATCAACTAAATTAATTAGAATGATATTAAAAAATAAATAAATAAAATTACATAATATAATTAATTATGATTTACATAAAAGAATGAATTTATTTGTATTAAAAATTATAAATAAATTTAAATAAGACAAACTAAAATAATTGTAGTCACTTTCTTAAATTTAATCGACCAATTAATTAATAAATTAAAGAATAATTTAAATTAAAGAATAGAATTATTAATTGAATAAAATTAAAACAGTGAAACCGATTTAATTACATAAAGACTTAAAAAGTAACCTGTTTTATTTATTTATGATTTATGAATAAAGAATTAATCAATTTAAAATTATAGAAAACTAATAACATAAATAATTAATTAAATGAAATTAAAATAACATCATAATTTTATTATTGAAAAACAATAAAAAATAACAAAAAAATGCACTTTTAATACTTAAACACATTTTTTATAATGTAATTTACCAAATACAACAATTGATAATTATTACAAAAAAATACACTGGTTTGATATTAAACAAAAATATAAAAAAGGATGTGGTAAACATCATTAAAAATGAGCCACATCAAACTCCCCCACACTTAAAACCTTGTTTGTCCTCAAACAAGTACATCCCTTTGACTTTATAATAGAAAGATGATTTGTGATTTTCAGTTCAAAAAGTGTATGATTAAACATTAATACTCAGAGAAGTAGGACCAGACCGTGGGTCAGTCTATCAAAAGGTGTTCAAAAATGATGTCCTATCTAGCTTCAAAAACTCACTAGAAGTCACAAGCCTCACAAATTCATACAATGTCATGTACGTCATGCTTCATATGTATACTCATTAACTGTCTTACTTCACCTTCCAATTCATGTATTGATTCAAGGAGTGATGAAAGGTTAGATGAAGTGGAAATAAAAACCTAACCAAGGGCACATTCTATTCTCAACTTCCCCCCAAGTTCCAAAAAATAATGTTCGTTAATTTTGTCACTTTAATGAGTCAACTCAAAGGAAAATAAACCAAGTAAATTTCTCCCTTCTTTATCATGGTTCAAAATTCCCCTCACCTTCATGAGCTCATTTTTTGACGAGGCCACTTTATTTTAATCTTTACTAGCCATATTCCATGTGCATTTCATTGTGCATAGCACTTATTAAGATTGATATTGGATTTATTTATTCATAGAAACGCACCCAGTGCACCGTGTCTCGGGTACTCACCACGGGATCCCATTTTAATCCAGTTACAAATGACTTTAATTAATAATCAATCGAGTTGACTTCCTAAAGTGATTGAATATTGTTATTTTATAAAAATGTGAGTCCCCTAGGTCTTAGTGAGAACATAGAGTTACCCTAAGTCATGATCATTATCCCACAAAACCTATCCTTTCATACTCCCATCCTCAGTTCCTAAACTAAAAGTTTCATAGAAACGTTGAACAATTTCAATCAGCAATCATACATGATTAATAGTTTCTAAATAAGTGTCACTCTCAACATCCAGCAAGTAGTTATCCACTAAATAGGGTATAATTAGAATACCATTGAACCTCCAATGACCATAAATTTATGAAAGAATCTGAAAAAAAATCAAGGAATTCGGAACCATTTTTTTGAAAAAATTTGACCATTTTTTACACAAACTCATGTTCAAGAAGGGGGGAATTTGACATGACACTAGAATGACCCCTCTCTCTGAAAAATAAAACCCAAAATTGTCCCCAATGTTGAATAATAAGGTGGAATATAGTTTAAGTTCAAAACTGATAGAAATTTCCACATAAATAATATATGGAGGGGTAGCAATGAGGTTTAAAATTTTTTCTTTTCCACACAAAAAGAGAGAGAAAATAGAAACACAAATAACAAAAATAGAAGAACCCAACCCCACCAACCATCAATAGCAACAAGTTCTGTGTTGTTCCTAAAACTTTCATGCTTTGGATTTAGTAAAGAGAAGAAAAAAGATTTTATCAATTCACTTCAAGTAATAGAACGATTAACATTGATGTGCAGTAGCAACATAATGAAATTGAAAGCAGTGGGTTCAATCATGATTCACAAATCAGCTCAAAATAATTTTTTTCAACTCTCTAGATACTGGAAACAAACACCCAAGAAAAAAACACATTTCAAATGTTTGAAAAATCAGTGGGAAGACCCCCAAACTTAATTCACAGCAACTTGAAATAAAAATATGAAGAGTAAAACATGGAAACATATATCAATACTCCCCTGAATGTGCAGATTCTCAAATTTACCAATGTATCCCTTTTACTTTCATGTTCATGAACTATAGATTCTCAATTTTGTTACCTACATGATGAAACAGTTAAACATTAGTGTTCAATATTTTATGTTCAAATAAAAAGAAACCATAGAGTATGATTTAGGGAGTGTTATCTATGATATTTAGTGTACTCTTCCTCTAGGACTTTAATGATATCCATGTGGAATGTACTGCCTATTTATTTTCTATAAAAAACTCAAATTAAATACATCAATAAGATAGAAACTAAAGTTGGAAATTAAAAGGGATAGTCCTGAGATAACCACCTAGGGGATGATGTAGTTTGATTGTCCACAGCCGGACAGTCCTTGGATCAACCCTAGTCTAATGGGGGATTTGGCTTCTTGATTTGGAACCACGAGGTCTGATTTCATCCAACGTTAGTGATTTTCCATCCTTGGAGTAACCGGTGTGTAGATTCAATAAAATTCCCATCTTGGGTAGTGAAGTGCTTCATGTTGAATGGTGGAGGGGAGAACAAGATATAGGGGTACTTCCCTACTCCTTCTGCTTGAGTTTGAGTGTGCACAAGTTGTAATGTTGGAAAACATGGATGTGACTTGTATTCTAGTTCACTAGAATAAAATATTTCTTCTTGGAAAGAAATTAATGTGTCATCATTCACTTCTATTCTAGTGAAAAACACAACAAATTCATCTTCAAAAATAACTCCCAAATTGGAAGTGTCATCCAGAATTGGAAGTTCCATAAACTCTTCAGTAGATTCAACCTCAACCTCCTCACTCTCTTAGAAATCACAAAGATGTACTACATCTTCAATACCTGCACAGGGAGAAACATAATTAAAATCAGTTCTTATGTAATCCAAGTTGAATAAAAATACAGCTTCTTCCATAAAATTCTCAACTCCCTTTATTAGTGCTATTTGTTCCTCCTCGTGATGCAATAATGATCCTGAGAGAGGTTCCAGGTTAAGAGTGAGGTAGTAAACCTCCTCCAACCTCTCTTTATAACACACCACCTAACTTGATGAATCTTCCAAGGAGAGTTATATGATTTCATGTGCTGGATTCACCTATTAAAGCATCAAAAAATCATTAAAATAGTTATAGAAAGACAAATCATTAGAATGGAAATTAGAGAAAAATGATCATCAAAGAAATGCCCAGCATCATGAATCTTTTCATGTTCCATCTCTTTCTAGCCTTTGAAAACATCCTTAGAAATTGGTTCTGGAATTTACATCTTTGACTCGAGGGTCAAATCCATTTTAATGTTGGGAAACTCTAACTGTTTCTTTCTTCTGTTTCTCTTCTCTTTCCTTCTCAACGAACTTCCATAATATTGGGCTTTAGTGGGAGGTGGTGGTACATCACTATCTTCTTGGTAGCCTTTGACCTTATCCATGGCTTGTTGAATCAACTGCATGACCTCATGAGAATAAGTTGTCTCCTCATTAGTTAGGTCTCGATGCAGTCTTTCATGCATCCAACATTGAAATTTAGCAACATCCTACTCAAGATCTTGAACCGGGTCAAACAGTGACACTGTATCAGATTTTTTAGAGTTCATCACTATGTGTGTATATTGTTTTATTATTTTTTATATGTTTTTTTGTTTAAAATAAAATTAAAATTGGAAATCCACTAAGACACTCGTTGCATCCCTGACAATGACGCCAAAATTAGATGCTTGTCCCTATCATGAGGATGGTCAAGTTTAAATTTATGAAGACCCAAGATATAGAACAATAGCTATCCTTAGTGTTTCTCTCAAAGAAGCAGTGTTGAGAGCCTAAGTGGTCATTTTAAAAAAAATTGGATTTTTAAATATTTTGAAAACAGGAAAACATAACTCCTAAGAAGTCACTAATCAGTAGAGAAGAGCACAGTGGATGTGGAACATTGAATGGACAGAGGAGAAACAGATATGGAAAAGTGAAAAATAAAGAGACACTTGACAAAACCAAGAAAAGAAAGCAGGTGTAGACACAACACAAGGCACATTACAAAAAATTGACACTAAGACATAGAAGACAAAAGTTATTGTGAACAAGGCAAGTCCCAGGTTAATGCTCCCTCTACTTCCTATCCTAGATCAACATAAGAAATTGATCAACAATTCTCAACTTCACTCACTGCATGATTGATGTCTCGTATCACACACCAATCTCACCTTGAAATTAAACACTCAAGCATCAATGTTTTTCAATACCCAAGCGTTCCTCCGAACTGTAAGGTTATTCACTCAGCAACGTCATTCTTAAAAGAATTTCTCACAAGTCAGCATGATTCCAATAAGATCATAACATAGCACAATGAATATAGATTCTCAGTTCAAGAAATTAGGATTGGAAGGGGAGAAGAAATTAATTAAGAAAGTAGATAATCGTCCTATGTAAGATCCTTCCTGTCGCTCAATATAACTCACAAACGCGATCAACCAAGGCGAATAAAAAGAATGTGATCATGTTAATGCATGGATCTCCAGATTATGTTGGGTTTCATAAACTAGATCTAACCCTGCAGGTTAGATCTCCATTTTTGTATATTGAAGATCACAACATGAATCCAAGATGAATGAACAACACAAAAAAATGAAAAAAACATCACAATTCAATTAACTAAACATGAAACACTACAAGAGTATTTACATACTCAACATAAAACACCAAAAACAGAGAAGTTGAGGAGAGGTGGATAATGGAGGAGCATGTCCTATCTCCATGTCAAAGATGATCCCAGTCTTTGAGATCTGGTCGGAATGGGTGAAGAAAAGTGGTGGAGTTCCCTCCCCACACTGTGGAATGGTGCCCCACCTCGGCCCTGCTAGTCCTCCTGACTTGGATCCCCCTAGTCAATCCTCCTTTGGATGAGAGGAGTTTAGAGTCCTCTTTTTCAGAGATAAAAACAAAAAATTTAATTAACGACCTAACAAAAAGCAGATCCATGTGGCGCACTTTGAGTGCACCCGTCACGAGATTTTAAGTGAACTTCATGTAAGTGCATACAACCCCATGCAATGATCTCGTGAATATTCTCACGGCTTTCCCATGAATAGATTCCTTTATCACCATTTCTACGAGTATCTCCCCCATTTGGTAGAAAAGAAACTATGGAACAAGCACGGTTAGTTTGAAATGGTGAGAAAACAATTTTGAAACAGTGGATGGAAATGGATTTGTTGTGGCACCTTTATGGAACCAGTGGCATGGCAGAATGGAGGGGTGAGACATGCCACCTTTATGTAATGTAAAGTGGGACAAAAATGGAGTCACCGTGGAAGAACTGTGGAATAAAATGAGGGATGGTGAAACACCTGAAAGCGATGACTGTGGGATGTGGTGGCACCATGAGTGATGCTCACGGTTACTGTGAGACAACAAGGAGCGAAAACAGTAGCACCGTGAAAGGGTGACACTGGAACACCTACTAAAACATCATAAATAGAATTTAATTAAAAACTAAATAAATAAAACAAAGTTACATAATATAATTAATTATAATTAATTTAAAAGATTGAATTTATTTTTATTCAAAATTATAAACAAATTAACATAAGAAAAACTAATATAATTACAGTTTATTGCTTAAATTAAATCATCCAATTAATTAATAAATTAAATAATAATGTAAATTAAATAATAGAATTATTAATTAACTAAAAATAAAATGATGAAACCAATTTAATTATTTGAAGACACAAAAAGTAACATGTGTTATTTATTTATGATTTAAGAATAAATAATTAATCAATTTAATTAATCGATTAAAATTTATTGAAAACTAATAACATGAAGAATTAATTAAATGAAATTAAAATTATAACTTAATTTTATTATTGAAAAACAATAAAAAATGACAACAAAAACGCAATTTTAATACATAAACACATTTTTTATAATTTAATTTACCAAATACAACAATTGATAATTATTACACAAAATAGAATGGTTTGGTATTAAAAAGTAAACAAAATATAAAAAAGGATGTGGAAAAGAGCATTAAAAATGAGCCACATCAATATGATTCAGGTGTGAGAGGACATGCTCTAGACATGCATCCTAGATTTTGGAGGTTATTGGGAAATACATTTTAGTATTTCAAAGTTTACTTATAAAAATATATTCCAATTATCTAAATAGATAGATCCTTATGAGTCCCTAAATGGTAGGTCATATCATTCACCCTTGTGCTAGTTAGAGGAAGGGGAAGAAGTGTTACTAGGACCTCATCATGTTTAGGATACTTTGGAGAAGGTAGAGAGTATCAAGAAGAATTTGGATACACCTCATTATAGGAAAAGTTCTTATGACAATCATCATTGATAACCACTTGATATCAATTTTAGTGATTGGGGTTTTTAGAAGTTTCACCTAGGCTAGAGAATAGGAAGATTCAAAAATAGGTCAAGTTATTGCCTCATTATATTGGGTCTTTTGAGATATTGGAGAGATTCATGATGGTAGTCTATCAGATAGAATTACATCAATGGTATTGTTCCATAAAGGAAGTCTTCCATGCATCTCAGTTTCTTTAATATATTTCGTAACTCTCTCATGTCCTTCAGCCCAATGAGGCTGAGTTGGACATCTATACTTCCTTTAAGTAGTTTCTAATATGTATCATTGATCGAAGCATGAAGGATCTGCAAGGAAAGTCATTTTATCTAGTTTAGGTGTTATGGAAACTTTAAAATGTATAAAAAGAGACCTTGGAGTGAGAGACTAACATTCATTCCCAATGGAAGAAACATTACTTTGATTCTGATCAACCACCCTCGGAAAGGTAGCTCAAGGATGAGTTTTTTAAGGACATGAGGTTATGAGATCATGGTTTTTTCTATAAGGTATGGATCCTTTATTTTATATTTTGAACTTTTTTATATATATATGGATATTACTAATGGTTTCATATAGGTTTCGGGTGGATTTTGGGCCTGTCTGAAACCTGGAGCACTAGTTTTTTAAGAGTAAGATATAGGTGTACTATTAGTTCTAATAGTGTGACATAACTATGCACCCCCATTCAGAAGGAGAACTATTTGAAAAAACATTTTAGGGAGGCTACATAGCCGTGTGAAATGGTTCAGGATATTTGCATTGCTGAATTCATGGTTAATTCATGGGTTTTCATATTGTCTACCTAACCATGCAATGGAGGCGCCCCTTTGGGACAATGTTGGAACACAGTTGATGCAGATCTTTGAAAATGAAGATGCAAAACCATATTCACTATTTAAAACCATGAAATTACCATCTCCTCCTCTTTTTAATTATGTATTTACACAATTTTATCCTCCCATTTTTGTACTTTTAGGATCCCATGAATGATGGTCTCCCTCTTCTCCCTACAAGAATTTTGATAACTCCATCATTCAGGATCAGAATCAACCATTGTTTATTACATTAGATCCCCCTCAGCAAGTTAAAATAACCTCTTGAATATTTTTTTTATTATCTCATCAAATTGAATGATAAATCTATATGGGATAATGTGGATTATTTTCAGGTTATTCGTATATTTCTATGATTTCTCCAGTTCTAGCATGTATCAGAATCTAATATCGGATCGGGAGGCTATTATCAAGATAAGGTAGGTGGTCTTGTTATTTTACCACAAATTCTCGTTGTTTATATAATATGATGTCATACTGAATGCTAGACTTCCCATGTGTCTCCTCATAAATGATTTTTTTCCTAAGTTAAATGTGTGGTCCTACGTATACAAGACCTGTGTGACCAATAAACATCAATGGGGGTTGAAAACATCAATAAAAACCACCCCTTTGGGTGTGTTGATTATGAATTTGGTCCACCTTTATAGGTATATTATTTTCCCCTTATTATTGGGGTGGGGGTTATAATTTATTGAATTTAATTTCTCAATTAATTTGATTGGAAGGATTATTTATTTTAGGGGGGACTAATCCCCTGAAATTGAACTACCTTTAAAGGTGAGTTAAATTTATCCTTTATAAATGAAATGGAAAAATAAAATTTAATGGGCTATTGAATGGTATATATATATTGTGATCCCTTGACCATTTAGTATTATATATTTACTATGAATCATGGGCTCTAATTCAAAAAACTACGGATGAACTCACCAGTCTTATTGAATTTAAATGAGTTAATAACTAGATTTATATTATACCAAGGGTGACACATGTGTTTAGATATGAATGACATGAATGGGAACACATGGGTGATATATTTATATTATTCCATTAGTGACACATATATTCTATTTATGGAATGAAAAGGATAGGAAGATAGGGAAGTGCATTATATTATAGAACAAGTGACACTTGGGTTTCATGTATATAATGATAAGAATGGGATCATAAGGAAATTCCATTACAACATGCCTAGAGAGATACCTATATTACCAAAAGAAATTACTTATATGATATTATAGGGTTACAAGTTCATAGTACACATTTTGTGATACCTTGGTTCTATATATTGAACACAATATACAAGCTCCTCATTCTAGCTAATTACAAAATTAAATGATGCATCTTCAAAGTCAATAAACATACAAGGATTTAATCAATGCATTGATTACCTGAAGTAATAGTTTTACTTTTTTGATTAATAATTAAATTATATAGGAAATGTTCATACATTATAAAAATATTATCATTTGGGGAATCCTTTGCTACAAACCTAGGTCCCATGAATATCTATTAATAAAATAATATTTGATAAAAAAAAATCAACGCCATTCCAATTTTGGATGAAGTAGGTAGCATTAGACTAGGGTCTCATTCAGAACCTAGACCAAAATGGGGTTTATATATTGCATTTAATACCTTTAATACCATTAACTAGAAAGTTATCCATTATGTATTCACGTTCTAGATAACACTAGACACTATTGGAGGTAGCCTAGTGAGTATATCTGATACCATGTTAAGGGCACCATTTGGTACCTAGGTAGACTTCATGTATGCATATAAGGACAAGGGAGAGTTTTATTCTATCAATGGTTGATTTTATATAGTAGGATAGATTACCTAAGAAGAGAACCTATATTTTTCCCATGATGCCATTGGAAATAGGTTTTGATATTTTGATCATTTTTGTATTTCATATTTTATATTATTGCTTCTTTGTATCCCTTTATCCAAATTTTTTTGTATAGAATCATTACATAATCTTCATTATATAGTACTACATAAGATTTATGTTTTTCAATTTATATATCATGATTATTTAATATTATTTTATATTATAAGTATGCTTATTTCCACTAATTATTCATTAAATATAGAATTGTGATGTGTTATGATCATGATCTAATATTCTACCCACAGAATCAATGCAGACCCTATCTATAAGTTAGTAACCTCTAGAGTATGGGGAGGCACGTTTGTGGTCATGTGGCTCTTAGGTTTGTTCACTTATCTCTGAAAATAACCGAAGATGCCACATATAGTTTCAGGTTCTATAGGATGGGTGGAAATCACGAAAAAATCCATAATAAAATCATACATACATTATTTATGTTAGAAGATAGTGAAAGAAGAAAGGAATTTATCAAAGGTGATGTTGGGATGAGTTTTATAAGCTAGATTGAATGGATAAAAGTTTATCAAACATACAAGAATCAGAAAAAGTAATAAAAATTTCATTTGATATAATATCATATGAATTTACACTATCCTGAAGATATTATGCCTTGTATGAAGTTTTTACAAAGGTAGTGCAATAAGATAGATGAGAAATAGACATATTATACCCTCAGAAAGGATAATTGGAAAGATCAATGCATACTCATCAAACCGAAAAATCTATAGAAACATAACTGACTATAATGGTCGTATGAATAATTTGAGGATAATTTATTGAAGATATTCTAAATATACCATATCAAGTAAATACTACAATGAGGATTAGAAAAATTGGTGATAGAACAGAGATGAAAAAAGTTTCTTAGTGAAGTCATTGAACAAATAAATTTCAATCAATGTTCTTAATATCTTTACATAAAATTTTTAGAGATCATAAAAAATAAATTGATATTATATTCATAAATTGTGTTTTTATGTAGCAATGATAAGAAACTTTTATGATGTTTGTTTCCCACGGAATTCGGGGATGACCTCCTGGATTGGGATATTCAAACATTATGATCGTTTTCTAATGGGTTTGTTCGTAGAACCAAAAACATCCAATGATTCCACATGCACTTGGACCTACTTTCCAAAGGTAGGCGCTTCATTAGTTTGTGAACTGATGAGGCTTAAGAATTTTCATTGGTCGAGAGGATGGGAGGTCAGACTCATCACACCTTTTTGAGGGGAATTATTGTCTATTCCGGGACTCTCTTTATAGATTTAAGTTATGTTCGTGAATCCTTAATATATTACCAAGTATAAAATGAACTTTCTTTCAGTTTAACAATCAATGATTAAATATGTAAGAAATTTAGAGAATCTTTTATATATATTCGAGGTTCTTCATCAATAGAGAATCATCTATATCTATTTAGAGATTCTTGGTCAATGGTATCCTTCAAAATATTTATATAAAAGTCTCTTGGTCATTATGATAACCAGGATGGTTTTAAAGCCACTCAGTGGGGCACTTGAAGTTTATTGTCATTCAGAAGGACATGAATTATTTCAGAGTTGGGATCGAACCCATAGATGGGATACCTACGTATCCTTTGTTTTGGAAAAGGAATCAGAACCCACGTAGTTTGAGTGTTGAATATGATATTTATGATTGATGGCTCAAAGAAGGATGTCACAATTACTTTTACACTCTAAGCTCACGTGAGTCATGCTCGCTGTGAGAAACAAGAGGTATTGGTAAAAATTAGACAATTGTGCCATGAAAGATGCAATCATAAGAAATAATGTGGGGATTATGTATGTATGACTGCCTAGATAAATTTTAGGATTTAATTTAGGGAGAAAATCCAAGAACAGGGTCCATAAAGGTATATGTGCTTTATGGAGATTTTAACACTCTAACTTGGGACTTATTCCCGAAAAGCAAACCCAAATTAGGAGAGGATTAATAATTGGGTTTTACTCCTGAGAAGGAATCCCAGATTAAATGTAAATTAGGACTGGTTAAAGAGAATTTAAGGTACTTGGGGATTACTCCTGAAAAGGAATCCCAAGATTTATGACTGGGACTTATTCCTGAAAAGGAAGGCCAGGTTAAGGATTAAGGTTTGGGGATTACTCCTGGGGAGGATACCCATATTTGAGACTGGGGCTTACTCCTGAAAAGGAGACCCAGATTAGAGGATCTGGGGCTTACTCCTAAGAAGGATGCCCAAAAATTAAGGGACTTGGGGCTTACTCCTAAGAAGGATGCCCAAAAATTAAGGGACTTGTAACTTACTCCTAAGAAGGATGCCCATATTAGAGGACTTATGACTAGGGATTATTCCTATAAAGGAGACCCAGGTTAAGGAATCATTCATCTTAAAGGATGAGGTTGAATGAATGAATTCTCCATATTTAGTGACATAAAGATATTTAAATCACTAGGGTTTGAGAGATATTCCACAAAATTCCTTTCAGATAAGGAAGTCAAATCAAGAAATCATGCCATAAATGGATTTGAAGAGTGTCTTGAAGACTGAATCTTGAAAAGGAAAGGTATAATGGCTTAAGAGGGTTGAAATGGGAAAGAAAGGAACCCAAAAAAGAAGGGGTGCACAAGTCTTGGAAGGCGCACAAGTATTGGTCGCGCAGGTATACCTGCGCGACATGGTGGTTACTTGCGGGATATTCAACCAGCATTGAAATACCTGAGTGAATCTTTATTAAAGCCTTTAGGATCCTCTTGATATTCTTCCATCAATGGGACGCGCAAGTTCTATCGAAGAAAGAAGGCGGCGTGCAAGTGTGGCCAATTCCCTTAAGGGCTGGCCACTCAGGCGCGCAAGTGTTGATGAGTTTCAACACTTAGGCCTTCCTCCCTCTCTTTAGATCTTCCGTTCTAGGTAAGAAATTACCTTAGAAGTGTTATGGAAGCTTTGAGAAGAGACTTGGGCGTCGGGAGCTTCAATCCGAGTTTCTGGAAAAAGATCCTCTGAATGGGATGCCCACGGGGTCTATTTATAGGCAGGAGAAGACCCTGGGCGGTTACCGGGCGGTTATCACTTAGGTCGTGCAAGTCACTTGCGTGACCATAAGGCCGTCGCGCAAGTGGACTTGTGTGACAGTGATAGAACTTGCACGGTACAGTTGCTTTTGATCCTTTTTTCATGCCTTTGTCGATTTTTGATATTTTCTTCAAAGGTTGAATAACTTTGAGCTCAGATATTCCCCTTTTCCGATCTTTAGATTCTGTGATGAAAGGAGTGTCAACAAAAGTCCCCCCTCAGAGTTGGATCCGGAGAGAAATAGAGGATTTGACTCTGAGGAAATCGAATACATCCAAAGGAAAAGGTGGTGCGCAAGTCTTCAGTGCGCAGAAGGCAGCGCACAAGTGTGCATCACGCAGGGATACGGCGCGCAGGGTCCCGACCACGTCTATAAATAGAGGGCCTCACTTTCGTATAAGCATCCGGATTTCCAGACTTCATACCTTCGAGTTCTCGCCGCGCAGGTCACCTTAGCCGCACAGGTTTCTCGGTTTTCCAGTGTTTTCCTTGATGTCGCGCTACTGTAAAGGTATTTATACTTGCGCGATTTATGCTTTCACGTCAAAAACTAATGCGGCACACGAATACTTGCGCGCCATGTTTAGACTTGCGCGCCTTAATGCCTTAGCCATTTTTTCGAATTCTTCCACAAATTTTATTAAAAATAAACCCATTTAAGAGTTTAATTTATTCAACTTTTGTACAGATTCAATGGCTCCTAAGGGAATTAAAACGTCTGATGAACTGGCTAGCAAGCGGATTGATGACATGATGAACATCATTGGCCACGATTACTATGATATCTGTGACAGCACTCTCCCAGATTTGTCTAAATACTTGAAGAAATATCATCTTAATTTCCCACAGAGCATCTACCTGTCTCTATATGGTCATGGTCACCTGCAAGGAGTCAATGTTCCAGATGCAAAGAACTATACACCTGAAATGAAGCTGCACTTCTACCCCTTCATTTCGGTTATGCTGTGCATTAAGAGCAACAATAATGGTGTGAACTTTCAAATTCTTCCTCTATGTAATTTCCTTGCAGATATGAAAATGGAAAACCCATGGGCTGAAATGTTTTCCACTACCGGTTGGTGGAGAGAAGACAAACATGGTATTAGAGCAATATATGAAAAGAGTAGTCTCTCCAAATGGCTCTTTACTTCCAATGCTCCATTCTCAAATCCATGTATCCATCTTCCAAGCCTCTTGGACAAAAACAGAGTCACTGTTTGATCAGCAGAAAATTTTCTCAAACCGCACTCAAGAACATCCTTTTACAATTGTTCCAAGAAGAGCCGGTATCACTGCATCTCTTATTGTATCCAGTTGAATGAATGAATTCCAGGTGGTTGCTGATGAAGCTCGGGATGCCATAAATCAAATGAAGTGTTATGTTGAAAGCCTCTTGTAATTCTTGAAAAAGAGAAGAGACTCCGGTCTGTGGATGTCCTTATAACTCTTATGTATCAATGAAAAACACTTTCACTTTAACTTATTTGTATCTGCATTCTTTCACTACATGCTTTAGATTTACTTAACCCAATGGGCCTAGTAAGCATAGTTTGATTTTTACTAGGATTATTACAAATAACCCTACAAAATTTGAACCTTTTAATTGCTAAATATTACCTAAATCATACAAAAATATATATTTAGTGAGCTGGAACTTGACTTTTATTCAGAGTTCCTTTGTATTTTGTGGGCAGTTTAAATTCTTGTATTCCGGACATAAAGGGACAAATGTTTAAGGTCGAAATAGATTTGACCAAAATGGATTAAAATTGATTCAATTCCTTGACAATTTATCTGAAAACATAGTACCATACTCAAGTATGAGAGAAAATATGTAAACTATGGATTAAGAATATTTAAATCTGAGGAATTATATGAAAAAGAGCTAAAATGCATTAGAAGAAGTAGTTTCCAAGAATGAAGTTACTATTATTTAACAAAACCCGTTAGGGGGTTGAATTATGCAGGGCCACCTAAGGGCATTGGCTGCATGGTCAAATAAATAGCATCTTTTGGCTGACAAGTCTGTTATGTGGACTGTTTATGCAAGGCCACCTATGGGCACGTGCTGCATAGTCAGGCAAAAGAACTCTCAGAAATTTACTTTCCTAGTGCTAAAAGCCAGTGAAAGTAAATAGAGATTAAAATTTTCTAAAGTATAGAGTTTGTTGTTTGGAAAGAGGTACTTGAATATGGAGAAGATATTTCCGAACAAGAATATCGAATAATTGAATAAAAATCACTCCTACGAAGGTCTGACCCAAATGTAGGGAAAGATAATATGGAGAGTATAAACCATAGACTTGAATACTTTCAGATCATGAAAAAGGACATGGGACAAATATGTTAAGGATGGATATTTTTTTGCAGATCCCTATATACCGCCATTTAAGACAAATAAGGACAAAAGAGGCATTCTTCCCAAGAATGAAGTTACTATTATCCAACAAACCCGTTAGGGGGTTGAATTATGCAGGGCCACCTAAGGGCATTGGCTGCATAGTCAAATAAATAGTATCTTTCTGTTGACAAGTCTGTTATGTGGACTGTTTATGCAAGGCCACCTATGGGCATGTACAGCATAGTCAGGCAAAAGAATTCTCAGAAGTTTGACATTTTTGTGACTAAAATTCATGAAAAGGGTTATGAAGATCTGAAAATATTTAAGGTTAGGATTATAACACATAAATATGGGTATTGTCCAATGTATATAGAGATGCATAGGTAAATGATATCTATAATCATGTTGTGGCTGGGTCCTGAATTGAAATTTTGGACTTCACTACGTATCTCATAAGAATGAGAATCAAGCCATACGTAGTTCTTGAAATGAAGTTTAACGTCATGCAGGACGATAGTATGAGAAATCTTAGTTTAGGGTCATAGAGTTTGGACCATAATAATGAATACACAGTGTGTGTTTTCATGAGGACTTTTCAGCTAAGGGACTGAAAGTGAAATTTGGGGTTAGTCACAAAAAACTTGGGACTGGATTCGAGGGACACTTGAATGTTCCTACGTATCCCATAAGGATGGGAATCAAGTCCACGTAGTTCTACAACTACCCTTTGTACAAATTTGGTTCGTACATGTGAAGGGTGAAAGGGGACTTTAGTACAATGATGGTTTAACCCGAGATAAAAAGTTTAGGCGTTACCATGTATGCACGTAGTCTTTTGAAATGAAACATGATTGAAAAATCAATGTAAATAATGGTTCCCTCTCAAATGAGGAAATCAAAGAGTATTGTAGTTTATTGTCGTACCGGATAAAAGTGTTGTATAGTTTAACGTCGTATAACAAGGACAAAAGTGAATCAAATGTAAAGATATTGATTCTAAAGACAGTTTCACAAATCAACATTGTATGAGATGAAGGTGAACCGAAGTGAAGAGATTGTTTTTGGGCTTGAACCTTGGGAGGTTGCCTACATACCCATCCTGGAAGGCAAGGATCAAAGTCCATGTAGTAGAATTAAAGAATGAATTTATGATCAAGTTGTTCTTGGGGACAACGACCTAAAAAAATGTTGTTGGGACTTATACATGGTTAGCGGCCCAAAGATAGTGTTATAGTTGAGGTTTTCTCTAAGCTCACGTGAGTCATACTCGGTGTGAGAAACAAGAGGTAACAACAACCTTAACGATGCATAGTTTAATGTCATGTAGGACATATAAAGGGACTATGCAGTTTAAAGTCTTGCAGTTAGGACTATTGGTGATGCACAGTTTAGTGTCATGTAGCAGGGACAAAATACAGTTTAATGTCATGTAGGACATATCAAGGACTTTCTGTACAGTTTAGCGTCATGTAGTTAGGACGGTGAGGAAAATACAGTTTAACGTCATGTTGGACAAAAAAGGGGGACTGCGCAGTTTAATGTCATGCAGTAAGGACAAAATAACATACCATTTACGTCATGTTGGACGCATTGGGGATTTTTTCTACAGTTTAGTGTCTTGTTGGAAAAAAAGGCAAATAGTTTAAGGTCATATAAATGGACTGTGGATGGTGCAGTTTAATGTCTTGCTGGACGGTGTTGTTGTTTTAAGGCCATATAGGACCTTTGATGATTTTGTAGTTTAACGTCTTTCCGGACGTAAGGGACTTTTAAATAGTTTAAGGTCATATGCATGGACCATGGATGAGTTTAAGGTCATACTGGACCATTGCTGTATAGTTTAACGTCATATAGCAAGGACGAACTGGTGCTGTACAGTTTAGTGTCATGTTGCGAGGACAAAAAAGGTGACACAGTTTAACGTCATGTTGGACGTATGTGAAAATAGTTTAGGGTCATATGCTTAGACCGTTGCTGTATAGTTTAACGTCATATAGCAAGGATGAACTGGTGTTGTACAGTTTAGTGTCATGTTGCAAGGAAAAAAGGGTGACATAGTTTAACGTCATGTTGGACGTATGTGCAAATAGTTTAGGGTCATATGCTCAGACCGTTGCTGTATAGTTTAACATCATATAGCAAGGACGAACTGGTGTCGTATAGTTTAGTGTCATGTTGTGAGGACAAAAAGTGTGACACAGTTTAACGTCATGTTGGACGTATGTGAAAATAGTTTAGGGTCATATGCTTAGACTGTTGCTGTATAGTTTAACGTCATATAGAAAGGACGAACTCGTGTCGTACAGTTTAGTGTCATGTTGCGAGGACAAAAGGGAAAATACTTTGTAGTTTATACAAAATACTTCTTCAAAAATACGGCATTAGTTGGAGTAGTAATGAGTTCTCCATCCATCAAAATTAATGAATAAACTCCATTGGAGTAGACCCGTTGTATTGAATAAGGTCCTTACCATTTTGACTCAAGCTTGGGAGGTTTCTTTCCTGGTATCATTGGAGTTCTGAGAACTAATACCAATTCTCCCTGAATGAATGAGTGAAGACGACCCTTTTTGTTAAAAGCTCGTGATATTCAATTCTGATAGATTTCCAAATGGTGAAAAGTGCACAATCTTTTCTCATCTAACCGTTCCAATTCATTCAATCGCTTTTGGGATTTCTCATCTGTAGATAACTGATCACAAATGGCTACTCTGAGTGAGGGAAATTGAACTTCAATTGGCAAGACTACTTCTGTTCCATATACCAACGAATATGGAGTTGACCGCGTTGCATTGCGGGTGGTAGTTCGATAAGCCCATAAAGCATGAAAGAGTTTATCAGGCCATGAACTCTTATCTTTATCCACCATCTTTTGCAGTATATTTGAAAGATTCTTGTTAAAGGATTCTATTTGGCCATTGGCCGCCGCATGATACCGAGATGAATGGTTGGATTTAATTTTATATTCTTGATACAATTTCTTCACCTCAGAAGAACAGAAGTTGGTGCCGTTGTCTGTCAATATGGTATGAGGGACACCAAATCTAGTAATGATGTTAGACTTGATGAAGCTAACAATACATTTAGAACTGAATTCTTTGAGAGGTACTGCCTCTGCCCATTTGGAAAAGAAATCAGTAGTAGTAAGAATGTACTTAAACTTCTTGGTCGTAGCTGAAGGGTAAGGTCCCACCACATCCATTCCCCATGTGGAAAATGGCCACGAGTATTTAGCTGTATGAAGAAACTCTGGAGGTTGATGAATGAAGTTGGCATGTACTTGGAATGAATGACACTTCTTTGTGAAATTAACACAATCTTGTATCATTGAAGGCCAAAAGTATCCAAGCCTTCGAATTTGATCAGATAATCTATGTCCAGACTGGTGGGCACCACAGACTCCTGCATGCACTTCTTTCATGACAGCCATTGTCTCTTCACCATCAATGCATCTGAAGATAACTCCATCAAAACCACGTTTGTAGAGAAATTTCTCTAGGTGGTTTGGGATATCATAAAGAGTAAAATTGACCACACGTCGCCAGATTTGTTCTTTCTCGGCTCGATCAGGTGGAAGTGTTCCATTTTGAAGGTATTCCCTAATAGGTGGCATCCATCCTGTAGTATGACCATACGGTTCAGGAATGGGACTAATTTCATTAATTTCCTCTATTCTAGCTTGAACATAAGGTGAAATTGCACGATAGTGGGAAATACTGATGGTTGTCTCGTCCCGATTTGGATCTGCTAGAGTTGTGGCTATATTAGCCAGCACATCAGCTTGAGCATTTTGTGATCTTGGGACATAAGAAAATGTCGATTCTAAAGGGAATTCCGCCATTAACTCTCTGACGTAATCATACAAAGGGATTAATTCTTCTTTTATGATGGTATAATCCCCATTGACTTGTTTGATTACCAGGTCTGAATCACCTTTCACCTTTAAGTGATTCACTTGTGCTTGAAGCGCTAATTCCAAGCCTGTGATAAGAGCTTGGTATTCGGCTTCATTATTAGTACCACCTTCCCACAATAAAAAGGAATAAGGTAACAATGCCTTATCTGGAGAAATGAGTACAATTCCTAAACCAACTTTGTTGAATTTATGATTTTCCATTTTCTTCCCTGTTGCACTTCTGGAAGCACCATCAAAATACATTTCCCATGTTTGAGGACTCTCTTGAATAGAGAAAACTTCATCATCAGGGAGTTCAATATCTGAAGACGTGTCTTCTACTGAAGGATGTTCAGCCAGGAAATCATCCAGAGCTTGGCCCTTTATTGCCTTTTGAGATACATACTGAATGTCGAACTACTGCAAAATAACTGCCCACCTTGCTAGACGTCCTGTAAGCATTGGAAGACTAAGGATGAATTTGAGCAGATTATTGCGAGATACCAATTGGACCTCGTGATGTTGCAAGTAGTGTCTCTATTTCTGGACTGCAAAGATTAATGCCAGGCAGCACCTCTCAATACTTGAATACCGGGTTTCTGCTTCAAGCATAGTTCTACTGAGATAGTAGAGGCTATTTTCATTCCCATCATCATTCTTTTGAGCAAGAAAGGCACCCAATGATCGCTCTAGAGCTGTCACATAGAGGATAAGTAGTCTTCCTTCAACAGGTGGCATGAGTACTGGTGGACTCAAGAGGTATTTCTTGAGAACATCAAACGCTTCTTGACATTCTTCAGTCCACTGGTAAGTGACTCCTTTTTTCAACAATTTGGTAAAGGGTAAACTTTTTCCTACCAAATTGGCAATAAAACGCTGAATATAGGCTAAGTTTCCTTGAAGTCCTCTTCATTCTTTCAAATTATGAGGAGGTGACATACCAAGGATTGACTTGGTCTTCTTAGGATCGACATCAATACCACGATGGCGTACAACAAAGTCGAGGAATTTTCATGAGGTTACCCCGAAAGCACATTTTAAGGGATTCATCTTCAAACTATGTTGTCGAAGCCTGTGGAATATGACTTCAAAATCAGCCAAGTGATTAGAACGTTGTTTGGATTTAACCACCAAATCTTCTACATAGCACTCAACAAATTTCCCTAAGAAAGGTTTGAAGATACGATGCATGGCGCGTTGATATGTTGCACCTGCATTCTTTAAACCAAAGGGCATCACCTGGTAACAAAACACACCTTGAGGGGCTCTGAAGGCTGTAGATTCCTCATCTTCTGGGGCCATTCGGATCTGATTATATCCATAATATCCATCTATGAAGGAAAGTACTTCATAACCAGCCGTCGCATCAATTAATAGTTCTGTAATCGGAACTGGGAAATCATCTTTAGGACAATACCGATTAAGATCTCTGAAATCGATGCAAACCCTAATTTGTCTGTTCTTCTTCTTTACAGGGACAATATTAGCCAACCACTTGGGATACTGAACTTCTCTGACAAAGTTAGCTTTGATCAGCTTATCCACTTCAGCTTCAATTTTGGAAGCATAAGTTGGGTGTGTTCTTCTCGCGGCTTGCTTGAATCCTCGATGTTCTTTTGGTAAACCCAAATGATGAGTAGAAATATCAGGATCAAGCCCAGACATTTCTGTATATTTCCAAGCGAAAATATCTTTATTTTTCTTTAGAAAAGAAATATACATCTCTTTCTCTTCAAGGGTCATGGCCGCACTAATTAAAGTGGGGCGTGGATCTTTCTCTGTACCCAGATTTATTTCTCTGAGTTCATCCACAGTGGTAGAGATACCCTCTTCAAATGCTGGAGGAGCATCTCTAAGATCTTCCTCTTCCTCTTTATCATGTGCTATTTCTTCCGTTTCTATTTGCATAGTAGATGACAAAACGAAATTTTCATGATCATAAGAGATGTCAAAATTTTCACATTTTGAAGAAGATGCTTCCATTTTCGACCCTATTGATGATAAAGGGCCTTCTTTGGGAAATAAAGAGGAGATGATGGATTGAGAATTGACATCATTATTCACCTCCTATTTTTCTATAACTTCTTCTGTCCTGATTGGCGAAGTATAGACCTGTTGGATTTCAGCAGATGAAATGAAGACGTCACCACTTGTGCTTTCATCACTGTTTGGTAGGTGACCAATTTTTCCCATGTTGTCTGGCTCGATTGTCGTAATTGACATTATGGATCTTTCCATAAGAGTATTTTGATTTGGGCCTATTTTGTCAATTTGACTGATAGGTAACACATAATCTGTACTCACATGTGTAAATGGATTTATTGGAATCTTCTCCAAACCATATGGAGCATTAACTTTTGTAATTTCATTCATTGTAGATTTCTCTCTTCCCTTCATGTGATAAAATTCCGCCTCAATGTACTGAGACTCACATGTCTTGAACGGGGTCTTATCACCATAAAATGTTCCAACTTGACCATTGAAACATAATTTGAGACATTGATGGTATGATGAAGGGATAGCCGCATGCTGATGTAGCCAGGGTCTTCCAAGAAAGACGTTGAAAGCTGAGTCTTGATCAACAATCATGAAATCCGAATTGGATACAAGATCTCCAAACTATGTTCTGAGCGTAACTTCGCCCAGTGGTTCTAGTTCATTTTTATCATATCCTTGTAACATCATGGTAGAAGGAGATAAATCAGATTCCGTGAGGCCCAATCGAAGAAGTGTACGAATGGGCATGAAGTTGACTCCTGAACCATTGTCAATGAAAGATCTTCGGATATCTATACCATTAACTTTTCCAGATAAGTAAAGAGGTTTTATGTGCCCATGCACAACATCATCTTCATCTTTATCAGTAAAATATATCACTTCATGGCATTCTGTAGGATTATTCTCTATGTGATAGACTTCAGCTGCAGCAATTTCAGCTTCAAACTCCTGAGGACTTGACAAAGCTTCGATGAGTGCTTCCCGAAGATCTTTTGATAGATTCAAAGCATCCAAAATTGATAACTTGGCTCGTACTTGGGCCAAGTGTTTCAATATATCATACTTTTGATCTAAAGGTCTGCATTTCCCAACATGAATATGCGGTTTAGCAGGTACCTTGGAAGTAGATGCTTTGGAAGCTGATGCATCTTGTATTGGGATAGAAGTTGGAAACATCCTTGGTTTTGGAATATTAGACTAATTAGATCCATTTACTTGTTGAGATAAAGAAGATGAAATCTTCAATCGGTCTTCCAAAATAACTGTGCCAAGACTCAGTTGACTATTGGCAGAAGAACTTGCTTGTTCTTCTTGAGCTCGCTGAAGGGCTCTACCACGAGTTTCTACTGCATACACAGTGCTAGCAGGGGTAGAATTGGAGTAGTGGCTTCGGAAAGATTCACGTCTTCCCCTGTATCCTGAACCTCTGGAACTTCATCCAATTCCCTTATTTGATACAGGGAATTCAGGCTCATCAAAATTGAAATTACGACTAGAATACGGATCTGTTAATTGAATCATATTAACAGAACTGAAGATTAACTCTTCATCTAATAAAGACTCTGCCTGACTAGCCTGTTTAGGCTGTTCCGTTTGATGGGGCGGTGCCTGTGGTTTTGAAGTAGATGGCATAAAGTCTGCCAGAGTCAATGACAATTTAGGCTTTGACACATACTCATACTCATCTTCTTCTGATTCTTTTTCCTTTTTTGAATCAAACCGTTTCTTTGATGACTTTCCCTCTGACAAAGAGGGTTTTACCGCAATATTCATGGAAGAAGAAACAATTGGTTTCTTTAATTGTGTTCACAAAATGGAATGAGTCTGATTGATTGTCTTTCTGACCATCCAATCATCATATTTCTGTGCATTTCTGCTTTAGACTTCTTTCCATTCACCTTCCTCCTTTGGAACTGTAGCAGTAACACATGCTACCTGAGTTGAAGAACCTTTCAACTTGACTTGTCCCAAGTCAACAATCTTTTGCAGGAGGTCTTTGAAGACAAAACACTCCTGGATGGGATGCCCTAACATTTGATGAAAGGGAAAATAATTGGGACGGTCTTCATCTCCTTCCTTGTTTGGCCTCTTGGGCACTGGTAATTGAACCAAATTATTTTCCAGAGGTGAAATGAAGTATCCAAGAACTTGATCATTTCGGAAAAAGTATGTTTTACTCTTCAAATCCTCAAATTGTTTTCGTCGTTGATCTCTTTGATCATTTGGACGAAACGGCCTTTGTTGTTGGCGTTCAAGAGGTGGAACCCTTCGAGAAGATGAAGGTTTTGAAGTAGAAATAGGTACAGGTGCTTGTTTAAGCATAACTGTAGCAGTTTCTGCTTTACCCATTCTCCTTCCTGGAGCTGATGGAATTACACGAGATTTAACCTTAGCCTGTATAAGGGAATCTTCAATCTGCTGAGCGATTGAAGTAAGGTCTCGAAACCCTCCTGTGTATTTCACAGGGATCAATGGCGTGCGTAATTCGTCATGCAGATTTGCCACACAGATTGGAAACAGCTTCTCCTGAGGGAGTGCTAAACTCAGGGAATATGTTAATCCCTTCCAGCGAGCAATGAAATCAGAGACACTTTCATTCTACCTTTTCTTGCAGATTGTAAGATCGAAAACTTTCGTTTTTGGAAAAGTTGAGCTGAACTAAAGAAGGAATTTTTGGCGAAGATCCTCCCATCCGATGATTGACCGGGATTGCAAGCTTGTATACCAGACAAAAGCTGGTCCTTGCAAGGTTCACACGAAGCATCTGAGTTTAACTGCTTCTTGTTGCTCTGGAGTTCCCATCATAGGATCACAACAAGACACATAATGTGTCAAATGTTTTTCAGGATCGCCTGATCCATTGAAAGTAGGAAAAACAGGGTTTCCAAAACTGGATGGAGGAGAAATTGAATCTACCCATTTAGGGTAAACTTTCTTTTCTGGTTGAACTTGCACCCGTTTCCCTTCCATAGTTTCTAACCGAGCTGTTAATGACTCAATAGTAGTTATTAACTTATGAGAAACATCCAGTTGAATTTGGTCTTGAGTAGGTGCAATGAATGGATCTTGAACAGATGTGGTGGTTGGTGCTGCAACTGATGGTAGCACTGCCAACCGTTGTTGCGCTTGACCCGCAGGATTAGACCTCTGAGGGTGTACTGATAAAGGAGGATATTCTTTATCCATCTCAGTAACTACTACAAATTCCTTTGGCTTTCGGACTTCATCATTCTTAAGAAGAAGACTACTCTGAAGTAGTTCTGCATTCAACCTTCTTAATTCTTTCATTTCTTCCTCCTGTTGTGCAAAATTTTGCTCTAATGAGAGCGATTGACCTTCTCCAGATGAAGGATATGTAACCTGATTCTTTCCCCTCCCTTTGTTGGATACTTTTTGGAAAGAGGGAAGTGGATTACCTAGGTTCTGAGTAATCCTTTGACTTCGTGTACGCACGCCGTCTTCATTTGTATCAGTGCATACATTTTCTTGAGCAGGACGCTCTTCATCTGAGTCCCCTGAGTGAGTCTCCTTTGGTGGATTAGCAATAATAGCATTGATGAAATTGATTGATGCATAATGCATCGCATCCCTTCTATCAACGTTTCTGTGATAATGTCTTCTTTCATATCTTTGATAAGACATTGTCTTTTGTTGATTCAATCCTTTGGGAAATTCTTGACGAGCTATAACTTTGAGGGAATCTCCTGATAATTTGGATCTTCATTCCTCTGGGGGCTTCTTCCCCAATCGAGAAAAGACCGACATTCTCTGAGAAGGGGATTGATGATTTGAAAGAGTCCCCAGTCTCATGAACTGGGGATGTTCCTGATGCTTCCGCTCAACTCCTCGAATCCCATTTGTTGACTCTGACGGTTGGGTTAAAGGAGTCCCCAGTCTGACAAGCTGGGGTGGCTCCTGACATGCTATGTTTGAGACCTTCTTAAAAGCTCTCTTGATATTGCGAATCTTAGATCGGAAATTAGCTGGATGCATTAACCTGTATCCACTTTTATCACCTGGTTTAACAGACCGTTGGATGATTTCCGAGACTTCTGT
Source organism: Viscum album (assembly GCA_963277665.1). NCBI lineage: Eukaryota > Viridiplantae > Streptophyta > Magnoliopsida > Santalales > Viscaceae > Viscum > Viscum album. The sequence continues at coordinate 119,413,520 of OY728162.1, read as the reverse complement.
CATCTGATGATGTGTTTTCTCCATACGAGAGGCTTGTGCAATATTCTCGCCTACTTGATGTAGGAGCAATGCAACAACTTGTTCTCTATATGCTTGATTTTGAGAGGAACTAGTTGAAGCCTGTTCTTGAGCAAGCTTTTGATTATGAAAAAATCCCATTGACTGTGGCTGGCCATGGGCAATAACATTGCATGAGACCATTTTCGGAGGGCTTTGCTGACTGGGAAGCACTGTGAAATGTAGTGCTCCATGAACACCCCATCCTCTGATATGAACACCAGATGGAGTATTGGCAATTAACAGACGCAATTTTCTTAGTAAGCCAAGGCATGAATTTGGAAGGGTTCTATGTTGCTTTTCAGCCTTCAGATACCGAGAGAATGATAGAGATGCCAAATAAATCTGACGTTGTAGCCCTTCTATTATCTTAATATTATTTTCATATTGATCATAAGATAATACCTTATTCTTCAATTGACAAAGAGTTTTCCATATGTTGAGATGAATATCATGGACTCCATCTTCCATCAACATCTTTGGAATGTCATACTGGGAGTCAGCCAAAGGCTAAAACATGACTGGTACCTCAGTTTTCGCCAGTTTTTTCCTCATGTTCAACATTTCCTCTTCATCATTAAATAAAGATTCTTCTACCTGTTTTGACCAGAGTTGGTGTTTCCTTGTTGCTTCATCGGATTCAACAAGATTGGTAGAGAGATCATTGATCAAACTAGAAGATGCATGACTTAGGGGTGGTTCGGAGAATGTTCTACACCCTGGGATATCTTCTGATTGAGAAAGTATTTCACTTGCTAGCGATAAAGCATCAGAAATGACTGGTTTCACATTTGCAAGTGCCTCAAGATAAGAGGGATTTCTCAGCACTACATTTTCCACTGGAGTATTTTCCAGGCAATGTGAATCACTACTGCGGAGAGGACTTTCACAGCGAAATTCATCATTATGGGGAGGACCACCATAATGGATTACAGCAAAAGATGAGATCTCTTGCTCCTTGGTCTTCTGACCACACAGAGGGTTCCTGTGGCTCTCATCTGAAGATGAAACTTCAAGATTGACCGAATTGTCACAAAGCAAGCCTTCATGAGGAAGTGTCTGTTGAAGACCTTCAGAATTAATGTTCCCGTTATTGGGAACTGAGGGAGTAGAATATTGAATTCCGATAGATAAATGTCTGAGGGCTTCAAGAACTCCAGCACCGAGCAAGGCTTGGTTACAGATTGGCCTTTGATCTTCTGACTGTGCTGGGAGGATATTTTTCATAGATGCCTTCTAAATCGCTTTAGAAACCACTTTTTGACAAAAGTGATTGCTCTGAGCAGGTGTTTGTGCCTGATCAGGAAATATAGTCAGGTTAGGTTGACGATCTCCACTCAAATCAGTTGTATGTGCCTAACTTGGTTGTCCGTATGATATGGGGGAGTATGCCCCATAAACCTCTTGGACTGGAACAGATGTGTGTGTCTATTTTGGAGTGAATTGTTGATGTGTCACTCCACTGCTAGGGATTGATTTATGTTTCTTTCCATGAGATGATGCTGAAGCTGTTATGATATCCTGACAAGCATCCAAAATATGAGCAGGAATTTGCTTCTGCTCTTTCACCATTGACAAAATATTCTTGGTGAATTCAGCCACTGGAACGGGAATATACGTCCATTTCGGGCTTGGAGTAGGTGTATGTGCCTGCTCCTGTTCTCCTTTTCCTGTCAGTGAATCCTGACAGTACTCAAGTGTGGAGGCAGAGAGTTGAGTCTGCCTCCTGTTTGTCGTCGGAGCTTTCCGACTGACTTCTCCATGTGCTACCAAGCGAGACTGTTGGTAGGCTTGATTAGTACTAGTAGGTGTATGTGTCTGCTGATTACACTTCGCCAAACGCGGTTGACGAGATCCATCATATGTAGTCAGGCGAGCCTACTGACTAACTGGTGATGTATAAGCAGGTGTATGTTCCTACCTATAGTACTCCACCGGAATTGCCTGGAAGGATTGGCGTGATGCTTCCAGATGAGTCTGCTGGACAACGGAATTAAAACGGACAGGTGTGTGTGCCTGATCGTTGTTTTCCACCAAGTTAGGATGGTGGACTTCTCTAGAGATGGCAGAGATGAAAACCTGCCCATTGTTAACCGGATTCTGTCTCTGGCGGTTCGTCTGGCATGCTTGGGTTTGAGGAACCTGAGCCGAATGCCTGGAGTCGGTACCCTCATCATGTTGAGGGCGCACTGCCACACGAGTCTGGCGGCGATTGTTGATGGGAGACCTCGGGAAGGACTCCTGTCTTTTTGAATTAAGGCCCTGAGGGACCTGCTCATTTACTTCCTCAGAGTAAGGGAGTGAATGGAAATTGCGTTCTGGGGATAACGACCCGAAATGGTTGGAGACGGTAGTCAGCACCGCCTGCCTTTTGATTACTGGCCGTCGTTGTCCAGACGACCTGTGTGAGTTGTTCACTTGGAGGGCCTGTCGGGAAGCCTCCAGAGTTGGGATGGTACCGTGTTGACGGTACTCTTTAACCAGCGCATTTGATACCCAGTGTTGAAGACGCTGAGTAGGTGATTTCATCCTCAGAGCGGATGACGATCCAGTAGGAATAGCAGCAGTGGTATTTGCAGCAGCAGTATTCACAGGTGTGAATTTGAGAGCAGCCATTATGGAAATATAGAAGATCTTGGAAAAGAGTGCCTGTTTGATATAACAGACGTAATCAAGATAAAATTCAGCCACTTCATCCTTTGGATGAGCACACATGTCAATGATTGTTTTTGTTATCCCTCTTATTGAGTTTTAAATAGGGGCTTAACAAATAGGTAAAACATCATTTTAACTTGGTTAAGGATTCACGTCGGGTTCACCATTTTTTGTTTCCCTCGGAATTCGGGGATAACCTCCTGGATTGGGAGATTCAAACGTTCTGATCGGTTTCTAACGGGTTTGTTCGTAGAACCAGAAACATCCAATGATTCCACATCCACTTGGACTTACTTTCCAAAGGTAGGCACTTCATTAGTTTGTGAACTGATGAGTTTTAAGAATTTTCATTGGTCGAGAGGATGGGAGGTCGGACTCATCACACCTTTTTTAGGGGAATTATTGTCTATTCCGGGACTCTCTTTATAGATTTAAGTTATGTTTGTGAATCCTTATTATATTACCAAGTATAAAATGAGCTTTCCTTTAGTTTAACAATCAATGATTAAATATGTAAGAAATTTAGAGAATATTTTATATATATTCGAGGTTCTTCATCAATAGAGAATCATCTATATCTATTTAGAGATTCTTGATCAATGGTATCCTTCAAAATATTTATATAAAAGTCTCTTGGTAATTATGATGACCAGGCTGGTTTTAAAGCCACTCATTGGGGCACTTGAAGTTTATTGTCATTCAGAAGGACATGAATTATTTCAGAGTTGGGATCGAACCCATAGATGGGATACCTACGTATCCTTTGTTTTGGAAAAGGAATCAGAACCCACGTAGTTCGAGTGGTGAATATGATATTTATGATTGATGGCTCAAAGAAGGATGTCACAATTACTTTTACACTCTAAGCTCACGTGAGTCACGCTCGGTGTGAGAAACAAGAGGTATCGGTAAAAATTAGACAATTGTGCCATGAAAGATGCAATCATAAGAAATAATGTGGGGATTATGTATGTATGACTGCCCAGATAAATTTTCGTATTTACTTTAGGGAGAAAATCCAGGAACAGGGTCCATAAAGGTATATGTGCTTTATGGAGATTTGAACACTCTAACATGGGACTTATTCCTAAAAAGAAAACCCAAATCAGGAGAGGATTAATAATTGGGTCTTACTCCTGAGAAGTAATCCCAGATTAAACGTAAATTAGGACTGGTTAAAGAGAATTTAAGGTACTTGGGGCTTACTCCTGAAAAGGAAGCCCAAGATTTATGACTGGGACTTATTCCTAAAAAGGAAGCCCAGGTTAAGGATTAAGGTTTGGGGCTTACTCATGAGGAGGATACCCATATTTGAGACTGGGGCTTACTCCTGAAAAGGAGACCCAGATTAGAGGATCTGGGGCTTACTCCTAAGAAGGATGCCCAAAAATTAAGGGACCTGGGGATTACTCCTAAGAAGGATGCCCAAAAATTAAGGGACTTGAGGCTTACTCATAATAAGGATACCCATATTAGAGGACTTATGAAAGGGGATTATTCCTGAAAAGGATACCCAGGTTAAGGATTCTCTCATCTTAAATGATGAGGTTGAATGAATGAATTATCCATATTTAGTGACATAAAGATATTTAAATCACTAGGTTTTGAGAGATATTCCACAGAATTCCTTTCAGATAAGGAATTCAAATCAAGAAATCATGCCATAAATGGATTTGAAGAGTGTATTGAAGACTGAATCTTGAAAAGGAAAGGTATAGTGTCTTAAGAGGAGTCAAATGGGCAAGAAAGGCACCCAAAAAGGAAGGGGCGTGCAAGTCTTGGAAGGCGCGCAAGTATTGCGGGGGAGCGCAAGTATTGGTCGCGCAGGTATACCTGCGCGACATGGCGGGTACTTGCGTGATATTCAACCAGCATTGAAATACTTGAGTTACTATTTATTAAAGCCTTTAGGATCCTCTTGAGATTCTTCCATCAATGGGACGCTCAAGTTCTATCGAAGAAAGAAGGCGGCGTGCAAGTGTGGCCACTTCCCTTAAGGGCTGGCCTCTCAGGCGCGCAAGTGTTGATGAGTTTCAACACTTAGGCCTTCCTCCCTCTCTTTAGATCTTCCGTTCTAGGTAAGAAATTACCTTAGAAGTGTTCCGGATGCTTTTTGAAGAGACTTGGGAGTCGGGAGCTTCAATCCGAGTTTCTGGAAAAACGATCCTTTGAATGGGATGCCCACAGGGTCTATTTATAGGCAGGAGAAGACCCTGGGCAGTTACCGGGAGGTTATCACTTAGTTCGCGCAAGTCACTTGCGCGACCATAAGGGCGTCGCACAAGTGGACTTGCACGACAGTGATAGAACTTGCGCGGTACAGTTGTTTTTGATCCTTTTTTCATGCCTTTGTCGATTTTTGATATTTTCTTCAAAGGTTGAATCACTTTGAGCTCAGACATTCCCCTTTTCCAATCTTTAGATTCTGTGATGAAAGGAGTGTCAACAAAGTTCTATAACACTTAGGTTAAGGACTCTCATTGAAGGTTACCGATTCTAGAGTTCTCATGAAGTTTCATAATTATTCTTGAATATTTTAGAAGAATCTATTGAAGTCTAAATTTGTTAGAAGTTCAATATTAGAGTTTGAGTTTAGTGGGGAAAACATTTTTGTTCGCACCCATCTCCATATTGGAATCCCCATATAAATATGACTTTATAGAGTTGGAAATATCACTATTCATGCACATAAATAAGATATAGTTAGAAAGTTTGGGATAAATGAGAGATTTCAAATAAGAATATACCTAGTTAAAGAGGAGCAACTGGATAGAGGTTTCAGTTAGAGGTGTACCAGCCAAAGGATTCAACAATAGGCATCAAAATGAGTTTTTTTGTCACAGGTACATCATATAGAGTTCTATTAGATATATGTATACATTTGAGGTGAATTTATTTGAGACTAACTGGATGGAGGAATACTGAATGGATAATGAGTTGTAGAGTGCATAGGTTCTCCGTATGGAGTCACACTAAAAGAGTTGTTGGAATAATAATTTTTAGATGATTATTTTTATCTCATTATATTTTTTTCATATATTTTCTTTAAAAAATAATAAATGTTTGTAAATGGTGAGAGTCAGTATAATTTCCCATCATAAGATATGTGATTCTTTCTATAATATAGATAAACATATGTGAGTTAGTATAATCTTTCATGTCTTGTGTTATCAAGACATTTTAGGAGACAGATCAACTATGGGATGTATTATAAATACCCCTCACTTTTAAATGATGAAAATATTATTTGTGGAAGAATCCATGGATAGAATGGAGTCTCTTTTGAAATGATATAGGTTCTCACACCGAGTCAAAAGCTTTTAAAAATTCTTGTGTTCTTTTTCCTTATATAATCTTCATTGTATAAAGGTAATAAATCAAGGAAGAGTTTTTAATATCCATAAATTCTAAAAAATAAAATATTTTTAATAAAATTAAAGAAAAGATAGATTTTATTTTGAATATAATATGTTAAATTTTCTTTACCCCTGATTCACCCCCCCCCCCCTCCATTAGAGTGACAACATGATCGACCTGGAAAACTCTGTTATAATCAAAGCGAAGGTTCCTCTATTTAGATATAAAAATTTTGTTCATAGATGTATTAAACTATTCAATATGAATTGAAACTTTCTTAAAGATAAAGATAGGTTTTCTACAAGCTAATAAATTTCATCCTACCCTTAAAAGTAAAAAATATACTTCTTGTCATTGCAACATGATGGTTTCCTCTAAAAACCTAAAAACTAGAAAAAAATGATGCTCGGAAGCTGATGAAGTTAGCCTCATGTAATCTATAGAAGCTTAATCCACCACTAAAATATGTTAAACTTCATGGTGAGAAATAATGTGAGTCTTAAAATATTAATCTAAAAAAATAATATTACACAAGTTGTGAAGAGTATGATTTAGTGGTAATTGTTAAATATTTTTACCCTAAAATTAATCCTTACATGAGAAATGTCGCTATTATGGATACTACATATGTACTTCTGAATATAATAAAAAAATATGAGTAATTCTCATATCTCAATTAAAAAATGAAAATTTTGAGAATTCATTAGGGAGTAATATTTGACAATGTATATATCTTTTTAACCTTGTTGAATGCAAATAAGATATTGTATTATTACCTCAAGAAAAATTGAAATTTTATAAGGAGTTTTAATATAATTTTTTTTGTAATAATAGTATTTTTATGAAAGTTAATATGGGAAGATAATATTCTTTAGAAATATATATTTAATACAAGAAGTCTCAGTTAGATAATAATGTGGAAAAAAATATAAGAGCTTGAAATATTACTTCAGCATGAGAGTAAAATGAAAGAAAGAAAATTTCAAAGGGAATAAATGTGTGATTACCACACTATAATTAATGATAATAAATCTAATTTAGAAATATATGATGAATAAAATTTCTCTATTATAGAAGAATATTAATAGAACAATTTTTGTAAAGAAGATGTCTTCAAAAAATTTGTAAAGGAATATCTCTATTCACTATAAGATACTCACAATGAAATTTTTGAGATTAACAATGGTTAATTATAGATCAAATAAAATTGATTATAGAATATCATTTTTCTTGATAGATATGAGGAATTCATATGTGTAATATATAAAAAAGTTATAACCTAAATGGGAATAAAAATTGATGAGTTATAAAAATCATAAGAACAATATAAACATAAAGTTTCATGAGGAGGAAATGACACTAAGAATCATAAAATATACTTAAGAAGAATCATCAAATAATGATGATATAATGACATGTTCCAATGTTTATAAAGAAATTATTAATTCAATAAATACTCAATACATCATTTCTAATAATGTTAAATCATTGATAGAATCGTCTTTGGTATGGTAATTAAAAAGGAAACTAAATAAATTGATGAATCTATTTTAACTAACTCCCTAATATTTGTTCAAGATATAATTATATAAAAAATTGTGTGAAGAAAATTGTGAAACCCACCTCTTATAAAATGGTGTAAGTTAGAAAAGAAAATTTAATACTTTCCCCTCTATATTTTATAGAGAATAATGTTATCATTTGAGGAAACAAGTTTTAGATGATGTTTTCACTAGACCGAGTACCACAAAATGGTATAATCGAAGGATTATTGGTTATTTTTAGTGTAGTGAAATGTTTAGACCTATGGAAATTTATTGTTGGCATAATTTTATAAATTTTCAAGAAAATATAAATCCATTATTAAAAGGATTTAAATAGAAACTTAGATATGTTAATAAAACATTCATAAATTAAGAAAGATCTACTAACATGTAATAAGTTTTGATATCATGAAGATTTTTGTGAGAGTTATGGAATAAATGTAATTGATGATGAAAATATTTTGTTTACATATATTAAGAACAAAAAATATACCCCTAATGTAAATATTTCTCAAAAATAAAACAAAATGATAGAAAGGTGGAATTTAATTCTACCTTTTAGTGGAAACAAAAATAAGGAAAGAATAATTTTACATCCAAGAAGAATGTTGTAGAATAAATCATACTCTATAAAATATGTTTCTTATATAGGAAAAATACCACTACATGGATTGTTGTAAACCTTCAATAACTATTCAAGATAAAAAATTGAGTCATAAAAAACTAATTCTATCAATCCAAAAAAGACATAAGTTTATTAGAATGGTGGAATATATCTTTGTTAAAGAAGTTTATGTTCCATAGTATCTACCTATAATGAATAAACTATGGGTAGATAATAAATTGTGTGCAATATTTATGGTGTCAGGGAAAACTATAAAAAATTTCATGATAGTGTTACCATTTCATGAATAGTTTTTTAATAACTATAGAAAATATTAAAAAGGAAATAGTGGTGATTTGATAAAAATATTTGTAAAAAAAATAAATTTGGACATATTTTGAAGAGTTTCATAGTAGTATGTATAAAATATTTGGAATAAAAAAGGTGAATTATGGAGAAAAAATTAAGAAAAACACATATTCCTTGCTATATGTAGTTATGAAAATCCTCTAAAAATTGTAAGAAAATGAAGGGAGAAGAAACCAATATAGCATATGAAGATAAATGTTTGGATAACCAAGGGAGTAAGATTGAATAAAAATGAATAAAAGAAATATTTCAATCTGAGAAACCTTTCTGGGCATTGTTACACTTTATATGGAAGATAATATTGATACACAATTTTCCAATATATGTTCTAAAAAATTAAAATAATATTGGGGCAATTTTAGGTGATGATGTTCAAGGGGAGTTATGTAGTATGAATCTAGTTATTTAGGATTCTTTTTCAGGTGATGTAGAAAGCCATTCTGGTCAACCAATGTGTTCCAACATCCTATGATGAAAATTCAATGGTATATGTATAAAGCACCCAAATTCAAAAACTCTGGATGATAACAAATTTTTGGTTTTTATCTTCCTCAATGTGAATTTAAATTACTCTCACTATCATATGAAAACTGACATACAAATGAAAAAGTGAATATTTTATCAAATATGAAAAATTATGAATTATCTTACAATGGGTGAGAAAACCTGATCATTTTTTTACTTGAACATTTTATATTTTTTTAATATGAATTATGGGAAAACGTTAAATGAAAATATAATGAAATTTTCACTAAATGATGTTTTTTTAAAGTGATAAATTTACTGGAAAACTTTAATTTATAAGTTAATCATTCTAGTTTTATACATTGAGAATAGCTCAAATAGACTTATAGTTGACTTATTTATTGCTTATTACATTAATAAAAGAATTTATATCCTTCTCTCAAGGAGATAAAAGGTTATAATTGACAGGGAAAAAGAATGCGTGTGAATAAAACTTCTCCAACACAATATGTTTTCACAAAAGGGGGATTTAGAATCTGATCATTACGGGGGGGAGAGTTTTCCCTAACATAATTCCCTTTAAAAAGAAGTATCCTTTGAATTCATTATCAATAAGGGGGAGAATGACCTTATTTATTTTAAAAATAATTTTTTATTGAGAATAAATCCAATGGAAGAGTTTGAAGTTTATATCAGATGATGATATTGATATATTTTAAATGTTGTTAATAGATTTTTGTAAAGTCAAGGTGTTAGTTGAAGAAGTAAGTTCTATAGGATAATAAGATTGAAGAAATTTGATAAATGTAGTTATCCTAATGGAAAACCCATTAGAAATATAACTGGTGAAATTATGAGTTACTATTGAATTTTAAAAAACATTTCTTCTAGATGTTAAGAAAGACTCCATTAATAATGTTCCCTTAACTATGTTAAGGATCATTCCCTATAAATGTTAGAAACCATTCCTTATAGATGATAATAATGTTTCCTTATTAATATAGATGATGCTAAATTTTTCAAAAATTTCCCAACATCAATAATATCTTCATGATCCAAGATTAAATCCAGAGGAGGAGGTCGATGTTATGGGATGGAGATTACTAGACTAAGGTGATCAGATAAAGATGTTGGAGTACTAATGTTTTTACAAATTCATACAATGTGAGAAATGTAAAAAGTGGGACATCGTGGATACCAGACACATTTTTCCAATGTGATGTGATGAAGGATACCATATGAATATCACTATATAGATATACAATTGATGTTAGAGTTGTTATGATTGTACCCTTTCATACAATGGAAAAAACGTACAAGGTCGATTCGTCCCAATGTTTCTAGATATATAATTTTAGTTGTTAATGATCATAGGATTGTATGTTTTTTCTGAAAATAAAGATACCATTACACATTGTTGCATCTTACCTTTACAAAAGAAATGGAAAACATTTTCACACTTACATAATGAAGAAGAAGAATTTTTTATTGTATTTTTTCAATATAAAGAGAGATAAATTAATGTTAGCATTAATGATATGATATGAATAAGTATTCTATGATAAAAGTCTTTAGAAGTTACCATAATTTTATATAATATATAATGACTCGTGTTTAAAGTATAGTGGCTAATAATGTTTCCAAAAATACTTTTTCTATTTAATTTAAGTTGTATTGTTTTTTTAGAGGATAGAAGAACTATTAGGATTGAAAATTCATGAAGGGTACTATGATATAAAGGCAATATATCGAGTCCATTAAATGAAGACACGCTAACAAGAGTTTAGTTACACTAGTCAATGTTGAATTCATATATATCCCTAAATGTATTTCTCAAAAAATATATTCCAGATCAATCTAAAGGATGAACAACATACAAACATTCACACATAAATCAAACAAACATTTACAATGTCTTTGGTTGGATAATGAAGAAAAATATTTATCAGACCATATGCTAAGATGAATTTTTCAATACAATTTAAATAGAAAATATGTCATGGGACAAAAGATAATCATACAATGGTATATGATTTCATCAGATAGATGATCATATGATGTTATGTAATCCGGAATATATTAAGTCAATTATAAATTTTGAAATGATGTATAGTGATCAGACGTATGGGAAATTGGAAGACATTTCCATCAGAAAGGACGATCAGATGGAGACATACCGACTCCTCAGATAGCGAAATTCAGATGAAAATATGTGAGTATATTTCTCAAAACAAGAATGTGAGGATCACTAATCAAATATGTGATTAATACAATGGATTTATTCAATTGATCTATAAGGATAAGATATAAGGAGATAGAATAATATCGAATGGAATGTTTTGAGAGAATTCATCAGACAAACATATATTGAATGATGTTCTTAAGAGATTTATAAAAACTTTGTAAACCCATTAATAGAGGGTATGATGTCTCATTCCTTCATTGTTTTTATATTTAGAGAATACAAGTATGTTCAAATAGGTTAATTAATGCTGAGGTTAAGGGAGCTCAAATAAGGTTGCAGATGCTAGAGTTCTTATGAAGCTTCCAAAATTTTCATTAAGTGTTGAGAAGAATCATGTGAAATTGAAATGGGTTATAAGATTGAAATTTGAATCTAATTTGAGTAGGAAAAAATATTTTAGTTCCCACCATTCTACCTAGAAGATTTTCTAATTAAATATGACTATTTAAATTATGTACTCTTATTTTTCATATTTATAAGGAAGATAAGGTTTTTACGTTTTTGACCAGTAAGAGTTCCCAATGATGGAAATACTTGGTTGAAGAGGAGACACTAGAAATATGTATCAATTAGAGGTGTATCATTTCTAGGTTTTAATAAGAGGAATCATGTATATTTTTTATGGTCACAGGTAGAATAGACATAGTTCTATCAGATAGAGGTATTGGACTGATAGGAATTGAACTAATATTCCTAAGATAGATGAATATCAAAAATAGATTCAGGTGTAGTGTATATAGGTGCATTAGAAAATGTCACACAAGATGAAGTTATTGGATGGATATTTTCTCAAAGTTGTTTTTTTCAGTTAATTTCATGTTTTTATCCTGTGTTGTCTTAGTGCTATAAGAAAAGTTTTCAATATGTGGTAGTTAGTGTAATTTATGATTTTAAGATAGGTTGAGAATTTTGGGAGATGGATTAACTAATGGCAGTCAGTATAATCTTCCATATTAAGAGATATTTGAACAATGTGATGTATTATAAATTCCCCTCACTTTTAATGGATGACAATATTATCAGTGGATGAATATGTGGATGGATAGGAGTCATCATGGAATGAATTTAATTCCTCACACTAAGGAATAACCTTGTAAATATACCTATGTGTTTTTCCTTAGGTCATATGCATAAAATAATTGTAAAACAGTGAGGAAGAGTTTATAAAGAACCATATATCCTATAATGTTGTATGGTTTTTATCATATTAAATAAAATATTGAATTTAAGGTGATTGTAATATGTAAATAGTTGGTCACCCCTGATTATCCCCCCTATGGTTGACTGAATTATCAACCATTGAATCTAAATTTCTCAACTCCCAATGTTATTAAATTTAGGAATATATATAGGAGTAAGTCTTGTGTGGAGAATTTTTTAGGATATGTTAATGAAATAATGTGTAATAATACATTTATGTAGTTAGTCTCAAAACATGCTAAACATTTTATTTACATTATTTTTTGTTTTATTTGTAAGATATAATGTTTAAAATATTTAAATGATATAGAATATATGGATATTATAATTGGGTCACTCATTTGGTATCATAGTTAAGAATAATTAATTTTTGGGATTGTGTTTTTATGAATATGGGGATAAAACTTTATTCAGCCCATGTTGAACCAAAGTGTTATAGTATAACCTAAGAGGTTGTTTTTTCTTTCTGGTTCAATTTAGAGGGCTTCCCCTCAGCCTTTAGAAAAAATTGATTCTAAATAAACTATTTCTATTGATTATATATTTTTAATAAATTAATTACTTTTTAAGAATGATATCAATAAAATGTATTGATAAGATTCAAGGAACTATAAAAATATTAATTTTATAACATCCAATAAATTTTTTTTGGAATTGTAAGGAACACTGATTGATATGATATTTTAAATAATATTTATGTGTATTTTAATGATTATATATCCAAAAAAGATTCATTTTATGTAAAATTGGATCATTATTGGAATTTTGATGAGTTTTGAGATAAATTGTAAAAATTTCATAATTATCGAATTTTACCAGTTTTTTATAATTTTAATAATTTTTTAATAAATTTTTTAATATTGATATAATGTAATAAATTAATTTTTAGGAACTCTTGGATCATGGTATTATACATTATTAATTCTATCATGGGTTTAATCAATAATTTTGGAGGCTTAAATAAATCACTCAATTTTGAAATCATTTTTTGGATAGAATTGATAATCTTTTAGTGAAGGAGAAATAAATTTTCCCAAAGTGTCCAAACAAAGATATAACTAAAAGAAAATAAATATCATTCAAATCCTAATATCCACATTAAATACCATGATTAAATAGTTCATTAATATGGTTAGTGGTCACATGAAAGTGGAAGAAGTTGAAAAGTCACTTTGGATAGAAAATCGTTTTTCAGTTTATTGGATGAAAATATTTCACCATAAATCAAAAGTAGTTCAGTTACTACTGGATGAAAAAATTATTTTTTTTAACAACATTCTCGAAGAAACCTCATCATGATTTGTCCGAGAGGATGTCCAAAATCAGGAAAACATTTAGGGGATAAGAAACTGGACATAACATTTTCTACCCATCCTCTTCTTTATATTTTCATCTTCAATTAATTTCAATGGATGGTTAAATTGAAGAAATTGTATGTTATGGAGAATACATTCTAGATATTAGGTGTTCCAATGATGATAATCAATCCTAGAATGTCTAAACTCTATGTGGTGGTGGGATGGGATATCTAGGGATTCATCACTTTTGTGTTTGGTACTTCAACTTATTCTTATTATATTTTTCTGGAAATTGAATTCATGATTGAAAAAGATCTATTTTATTATTGGGTTCAATTTAGTCTATTTTTTTCTGGGTTTTTTTTATAGACGTATGAATGTAAATTTATTTTTTTGGTTTAAAGTTGTTTAGGTGAGGTCTTCCCATTGGGCACAACATGTTCAGTTAGTGTAGATTGCTCGGAGGTCTTGAGGAAGTAGATTCACTATCATAGGAGGATAAAAACTATATTTAAGGTCTCAATATGGTTTCTTGGAAATTAAGTTGTTCCCTTTGAGTTATTTGAGTGATCACTATACAATATAATTTAATAATTTAGTTAAATGCGGATAAAGGTAGTGTCTAATGATCGAAACATGTCTACCACTGATATATGCAGTCTGCATTTTTCTATGAGTATTGCTTTTAATTTCTAATATCTAAAATATATTTCTAGTTTTAATCTTATTTTTTACTTAATATAGTTTAAATCATTTTAAATCACTAAGCTTAGGTTTCATATTAACAAAAACAAATTAACAAAGTGACTATTTAACAACATAGCCTTTAACCTCTTCATGAGACAACCTCGTGGTCACCACTATGATAAATATTTAAAGGGAAAATTGTTTATTGGGGTAAAATGACTAAAAAATCCCCAAATCCATTTAGTGTATCTTTTAGATAGGTTTTATATGCTGTTTTTTAATATGTTTTTAAATTTCTTGAATTTTAACACCTAATTAAGATATTTAGAAATGTAAAATTTTAATATGACTAATCCTATTATTGGATTGATTATCAAAAATATGAGAAGCCTGATCATGAATATTTTCCCAAATTTTAATTAACTTTTTTAAAATCTAACAAAACAATTTGGTGATTCAATATAATATTCATGAATAAATAAAATAAATGTAGATTCATTCTATAGATTTAAAAGAATTAAAGTAATTGAAAACCCAAATATATGATGAATAAATAGATAATATTTTCCCACCTACTTTTTTTAATGTAGAACCTTTTTTGTGAATTAAAAAATGAATTGGAACATTATTTTTTCAAATTTAAAGTAATTATCACGCATGCCCAAATTGATATGTATTTAGTAAATAAAATGTATCTGGATAATAGTTGGGATAAAATTTTGAAAATAAAATTTCATGGAGAGCCCTAAATTTTGAAATTGAAAATTCAGAACCCTTTAATCAATATTTTTCCAAAGAGTAAGTGAAACTTGAGAAATTCATTTTTGATGATAATTTAGAGGAACATGAGCTACTACTCACTTAAAATTAAATTTTCATCCACTCCAAAATAATTCATGAACCTGAAAATCCCCAGGGAGATGTTTTAAATTTTGATCAAAATCTTCCATGTTATTTTGATAATAACATTATAACTATTTCTCCCTATGAATATTTAGTGATTATTTCATCTGATTCAGTTGATCTTTCAGATGAAGAGGAGATCAAGGCTATAATATATGAAATAATGGTTTGTTTGGTTGAGAAGAACCCTTTTTAAAATTAGGATTATAGTACCAAGCTATTTATCAAAGAATAAATCATTTTTTGCGGTGAAATTGAAAATAAGACACATCTTGGAATTAAATTTCAACAATCACCTAACATTTTTTGTGAAGATAAAGTGGTTGGAATTTTCCCTTAAATTTGGTTCCCTCTTAGACTACTTCATTGGAACATCAAAGTCATATATAATAAAATGAAGAAATAAATTTTTGGTAGATTCTAAAAGTTTTTTGAGATGAATAAGATTGGAGAAATTTTATTTGTTTGGTAAATGCAGAAGAAACCATATCCTCCTTCAGATTGGGGATAATCTACTAAATCTTCAAAACTAGAGTATTTTGAAATCCTAGAAACCAATTTGTCTCATACCAAGGATATTTTATCTCCTCTTTATTTTTCATTTTT
The DNA here is from genome assembly GCA_963277665.1 of Viscum album. Classification (NCBI taxonomy): domain Eukaryota; kingdom Viridiplantae; phylum Streptophyta; class Magnoliopsida; order Santalales; family Viscaceae; genus Viscum; species Viscum album. The sequence continues at coordinate 119,397,530 of OY728162.1, read as the reverse complement.
TCCATTTTTTAATAAAATTTTTGTCCTTTTTTTCATGTAGGTTTCTAAGTTTCACTTTTTATGAGGCTATCACAAGTTTGCTCAAACTCAATTAAAATAAAGTAGGGTTACTCCTTCCAAGTTTTTTTTAAATTTATTATCTTCTTAATTTTAAATTATAATTTAAACTATGGATAATGAGTAAAATTTGGAAAATAAGTGTGTGAAGGTGGGATATACATGGTAGATTATGATTTCATGTGTATTATATTTTTAGAGTTTTTTTTCATATTTTTATTCTCAGTTTTTATTTCAAATTATAAGTTTTTAATTTCAAATTATGAGTTTAAAAACATGTGATGTACAAATTAATTACCTTATTAAAAGGAAAACTATTTTCAATGAATTGTATAAACATGATTCATGGAACTAATCTTAAATATACCTTAAAATGTGTTGTGTTCAAAATTTAAATTGTAGAAATCCATGAAAAGACTATTCTCTTTTGAATTCCATGTCATGGATACTATCCAAAGATTAAATTCACTTTACAATGAGGACTATGAAGCATTTTTCATCCTATTCATAATAACCACACTTCTAGAGTGAACTAAAAAAATCTTTTATTAACTAGAACATTCTATTTTTCTATCAAAACATATTATCTTTAAATAACTTCTATTTAAAATGATTGATACGATTAATTTGTGACTAAAAGGACCCTTTTTTATCATAATAATTTTTATTTTGATATACCTTGTGAATATGTCCCTTCTATGCCCATATTAGTCATGTACTACCTGTTAGGTTAGCAACATTACCAGCCAATTTTCGCTATCAATCTTACTCTCGATGTGAAAATAAATAATCTTGTTGAATTTATGTGTGGGGGGAAGCTGACTTGTGGTGTGCTACATAGTTTGGTTCTACATTGGGTGGAAATTAAAATTATGAATAGATATATTTTATTTTGAAAACATTATGTTGTTGAATATTGTGAATTTCTATAGCTTTCATGTAAAAGGAAGTTGTGTCCTTCTAGGGAATCCAAAAAATAAATTTCTGGAGATTTATAAAAAAAGAGAGGGAAAATTTCATTTGTGATATTAAATGTGAGAAGGTGTGGAATATACATGATTAAAAACTTCAATTTTTTGTGATGATTATTTTATTCCATCAATAAATTGGAGAATACCATGCATGAGTTAAAATTAGAATCATGCATTTTTTCTTCAAAAAGAGCAAAACTTCCATTTTGGATCATAATTTTTGACATTTGAAACCCACAAAAGTACAAACCTCATAAAAAAATTCTAATTACTCATTATAGATACAATTAATTATCTAAATTAGGTGGAGATTTAGAAATTTCTCAAGCCTATGGTGACCATTGCACTAATTTGGATGAGGAAAGCATCATTCAAAATCAAAATCACATGTTGAGAGGAAAAAATGTGAGGTAAGAAACATTATGAATGGTAAAATGAAATAAAATGGAACAGACTGAATGTAGAAAGTGGAGGATTTGGAATTAAATATTTTTCAGAGGAATGAAAATTTGTGTGCCTTGAGGTTGAGTTTTTGAATTTTAATGACATGTTTTTTGAATTTTAATAGACAAGTTTTTTGGGAACGCTCACTTGTCAAGGATTAAAGTGAAAAGTGTAAGATAATTGATAGATATGATATTTCAAATATTTTTTTTCGTATTTAAATTATTATATCTCCACCATAATTTAATTTTATATGAAATTTCATCAATTTTGAAATTTTGATGAGTTTTTCTTCTAAATTGTACAAATGCTCTAATTTTAGAATTTTAACAATTTTTTTTATCATTTCTATATTTTGAGAATAAAATTATTAATACTAATCCAATGATTGAAATTATTTTTTAGAAATTCAGGTATTTTTGGATTCAAAATTATTAATTATTCTATGTGTTGGATCATTTATTTTGAGGCCCAAAAATATCACCCAATTTGGAATATCATCTATCATAAAGAATTGACTCTCCTTCAGTAAATCAGGCATAACTCAATCAAAAAATATCCAATTATGCTACTTCCACATAGAAAAGAAATATTATTCAACTAAAAATATAAAAATAAAATACTAAGATTCAAATAGTTCATTAAGATGGTCAGTGGGTGTCTGCAGGTGGGGGTAGATGAAAAATTACTTTTTCGAAAAAAAAATTAGCAAGTCTGATATAACATTTTCCAAACATTTCAAAAAGAGAACACATTTTATGGATTAATAGGGAATACTAGTGGAGAAAAAATTCAGGAAGAGACCTTAACATGATTCAGTAGGGAGGTGGTCCAAAATTGAGCTAGCATTCTATGTACAAAAACTAGAGAGAGAATTTTTCACCCCTCCACTTCTTTTATATTTTCATCTTGACATAATTTCAAATGATGGTTGGATTGAATATGTGGTAAATTCTAGAAACTATATGTAAAATAATGGGATTTCCATTTATTATAATCAATACATGAATTTCTATACTCAAAGTGGTTATGGCAATGGAAATCTGATGATTCTTCAATTTTGAGTTTGGTACATTAATGTACTTTATTATATTTTGTAGGAAAACTTTTTCGGATTAATAGAGGTGGATTTTATTTCATTAATTCATTTTGATCCAATTTTTCTAGAATATTTGACAACATATTAATTTAAAATAATTTTCTTCTTGTATAAATTTCTTTGGGAGAGGCATCCCCATTGAGAACAGGGAGTTCGGTTAGCAGTGGTGTCTCAGAGGTATTTGTGAAATGTAATCACTTTAATAAGAGGATAAACAACCATATTTTATGTCTATATATTTTTATAGGAAATAAAGTTATTCAATTGGAGATATTTGACTGATAATTGAGAGATATAATTTGACAATTCATTTAAACAATGATAAGTGGAGTGTTTTAGGATCAAACCAAGTCCACTATTGTTATCTTTAGTATGTAATATTATTTCATTATTTCTTATGATTTATAATATATAACATAGATATCTATTTTTAATCTTATTTTTTGTTATTTTAAATAGTTTACCTCATTTTAAATCCAAAATTTTAGTTTTGAATATAATAAAAAAATTAAGAAAATGACAGTTTGACAACTTAACCTGCAAACTCTACACAAGAAAACCTCATGGTCACCATAATGATGCATTTTTAAAGGGGAAATTATTCATTGAAGATACATTACTAAAAAATTATAGAATCAAATACTAATTTAATTACTCATGGGTAAACAAAAAAAATTATAAATTTCATTTTATTATATTTTATCAATTTTTATTTAAATGTAATATTTCTCTTTTATGGAGTATGAACTTTAAATAAATATATATATATATATATGTATAATTGAATTAAAATTTCTATAATTATTATTAATTTTATTTAAATAACAATAAAATAAATTAATCTTTAAAAGATATATTTTCTCAATGAATTGTTTTTATATGTGTAATGTATTTTTTTCATTATAAATTAAATTAATCTATACTAAATAACCATTTCTATTAAATTTATTGATAATATATTTAATAAAATATATAATAATTTATAACATTATTACTAATTGAAAAATAATATGAATAAATTCATTTTTATGCTTACAAATAGATTGGTCTAAAAGTTATTTTTAACTGTAATTTTCTTTCTTATGTTAAAATTTATATTTAACATTTTCTTAAATTGAATAAAATAAAATGTATCTTATATTTTTAATCCTCATGTTAAATTTAAATGACATGTTCAATTATATTTTTTTTTCAAAAAATATTTTAAAGACATAAAATATTATATACCAGAGTAAAGGTAAAATTATGTAGAGGGGTTAAATTAAGGGGGAAAGACCTAAAGTATCACAAAATGTTATCTATAAATGTGTGGATGAGATAATTCTATACCTCCCCATAACCCACCTCAATTTTTTCAACATTGGATCAAAATTCATTGATAAAATACATTCATTATTCATTAAGAAATGATTATTTCTGAAAATACCACCTCTTTCACTTTTAAAAGGTCCACTCATCTACCAACCACAAAAAAACACATTTCATTTAGATTTAGAAAAAAAATCCCCTGTTATCTCTCTATTAATCCTATCTCATATTTCATAGACATTGTTCAAATAAATATGTCTTAAATCCTTTATTTCCAAGAGGTCCTCCAAGAGAAGATTCAAGCCTTCAACAAAAGTATTTTCCTCTCAGTAATATTTTTTTATTGTTTTTTTCATCCACAAATCCATGAATATGATTTAACAATTTAATTAAATGATTTTGATACCATTATTCTCTATAAAGGTGATATTCTATATGTAGAATAACACATTCTTATTTCTTTCTAATTGGTTTTTTTGAATTTTTCTAATGACCCATTTTAATCTTGTTTGAGGGGGAATAAACGAGACACCCATTTTTAGTGGTATGGAGGAAAACCTTAAAAAAATGAACTACCCCATTTTTACATGGGATAGATTAATACTTAAAAAACAAACACATGGGATGTAACCCATGTCCACAACCAACCACCCAAATCAAACCATAGATCTCACACAACAAGCTAACAATGATTACCATCCACCTCATCACAGCGCCACCCACAACTAGTGGTGCCCATATCATTATCATGTCTGATGGAAACATGTCATCTCCTTATAATGATGTCACATAAGAGGATGTCAAAGTAAGAGGTCGGAAAATCTAGTAGTTCAAAAACAAGGAATGAATATTGCAAAACCACCCCAAGGTAGACGCCAACCAATTAAACAACCCCACAATAATGATCAACCACCACATGATCCATTAGTATAATACCAAGATCCATAATCACTGACAAGTTTGGTTATAGTGAGTTCATGCATGAAAAATAAATATAAAAATATAGATTATTTATGAAGAAAACCAAGACTATTCAATGGAAAAAGATAAGTATACGGTGAAGGCTAGAAGTCGAATAGTATGCCAGGAACACCATTACAAAAAAATCCAAGAGTTGGACCCTCCAAATCTCACATCCACAAACAAAATCCCAAGAAACAATGGAATTATATTCACTTGGAAAATATGGTTTATTTCATGATGGATTAGTTTTAATGAAAATTGGAGGACCAAATAACAATGGGAATACACTGTGGAGATATAAAAAAATCCACATGGGGGAGACGATGCTATTGGAGAGAGTTTGAAAGTGAGTGCAGAAAATGGGGATGATAAAATCGAGACACAATAACATATAATGAATGATCTTTATGAGGATGATTAATTATATTATGGTATTACTTGATAGATCTCTCAAGTGATGATGATGAGGCCATGATACCTTTAATCTGGGAAAATCCCTCCACCGCGTCAGTACACACCAGATGCCCAAATGCATATAGTGCCAATCAAAAATGGGGAAAAATAGAAAGTGTGATAAACCCCAGGAAAAGGGAAATTTTATGAAGGGATATTGATAGAGGAGGGAATGAAGGGATGGTGGAAGAGTATATCCTTGGAACACTAAGAGAGATGTCTCCCCAAGGCTATATTATGATATATTCATATTCATTTATGTCTTATTACATGATCTTGTGTTAGTGATTCTTCCACCTACATGAACATTTCATTATTTATTTATAATTCCCCATCCTAGAACATTTGTAATAATATGTTCTCATAATTTTAGAAATTTTATTATATACTTATATATTTATTAATAAAATCAAGTCTTATTATCTAATCAAAAGTCACAAAAGGCTATTTTATCCTCTATTTAGGATCTGTCTTCTTGAGTTCCATTAAATAATTTTTTTTCATAATGAAATTTATCAAGCACACCTATGTATCCATAACATCAATTCTAGAGTTTAGTAAAACTTGATCAATGTACAAGGACCTGAATCAACAAACTGAAGCATGCATTAAAAAACATAACAATAAAACCTGAAATATTATTTTTAGAAACAAAAAATTTATATTTGGGTAATGATGAAATATAAATGTCTAATATTAACAAAAATTTCATTAAATAATATTCTCATTCATATAAATAATAAACCAAAATTTATTATACCAGGATATACAACATGTTCAAAAAAGCAGTCTACAGTAAGGGGTTTGGTCAACTCAGCCATTTTTTAGTGAGTCACACCCCATATTATTGGACTATGTCTTTCCATATTTTATTTATTGTGAACTATTATTGTATTATGTCATAATTTCTATTTTTTCTAGAGATTCTCATTTCTTCCTCAGAATCCCATTTTAAATAGATTATTATAGAATAAAAAATGATATTATAAGGCTTTTCATCTTAATTTTCCTTATTTCGTGACTTGTTTTATATTATTTATATATTTTTATATATTGTATATAATTACCATTTTATATATTTTATCCTAAAAATATTTTTTGTAACCAAGGTGATTAGTGTTGGATTTTGATTGTGAGTTATGTTTTTTCATCAATACTCGATGGGTTAATTCAGGATTTTTAAAAGATATAAAGGTTATTTCATTAAGGATTTGTTATGTGATTAAGGATATAAAAGATACCATGCATTAGGTATGTGGAACTCATGGTGGGTATGTATAATAGTTGAGTTGGTGAGAAATAAGAGTTTTGTTGTGGTTGATGGAATATCTCCAACATAGACCTTACTGAAAGCGCACAATCAGAATGAATGGTTCAATTGGAAAGTTAGTGGACGATAAGGAAAGACCATGGTTGAAATATGATTATTTTTAGTGGGACACATAGTTGACTTTTCACATGTATTTATAGAAGGGTAGAATCGTAATTGTTGTTTTATGCAAGTTTTTAGGGTGTATTTGGTTGTAAATACTCCACTAATCTCATTGTTGAATCATTGGAATAATCATAATGAAAATATAGAGATTATAAAATGTGTATAGGGATCTTGTGGAGTTTTTTAGTAAGTGTTTGTGGGAATAAGTCAAACTAAAGAGTATACGCACGGAAGAGGAGTTATATGAAAGATTAATTTATTAGGTAGTGTGTGGGGGATTTTTATGAAATAAGTGATTTAAAGATATTATCATATAGTTTGGGTGTGTGGTTTATGAAAATTATTATTTGTATCACACATGTATTTTGCGGAGTATGATGAGGCTCATGATTAATAAAAAGTGAACAGTGGATCATGAATAAAGTGTTCCAAGTAGGGATTTTACTAACTTTTTACTCACAAAATTTCATTGTTTGTATTATAGATTCCCTTGAAAAAATTGTAAAATAAAACTCCGATTATCATGAAATAAATAAAATAATACAGTTTTTATGATGTAAATAATACCTTTAAGTCATTAAAAGGAGGAATACTTCATCCAACATAGTGAGAAATGTGGATTCAATGGAAGTGATTCAAGCGTGGTAGTGTGTTATCTCTTATTTCATTATGAAGGTATTGTGTTTATCATAGAGTAAGAATATATCAACAATTGTAATCCACCAAATATAGTGAATAATATTTTATTTATCTATGACTGGAAAATAAATAATGAATTCTCCATTGACTATCCCATAGTATTAAACCAAGTAATAAAAACTCTATTCTATTTTTCTTTTTTTTACTTTTGTGATTGGTTTATATGTGATATAATTTGACTAGTTTAATGAGTTCCTACTAGTGCACAGAAAAAATCCTCTAAATCATATGAAAAGTTTTACAACCTCATTCACAACTCCCCTCTCAGGGGTCCCAGGGACTTAATATATTTTAATTCATTATATTAAATTTTATATTTCTTTTTCTCTCTTTTTGTTTTAATTTTCTTATACATTAAAAAAAACTAAATGGGTATTTATTCATTTTATATTTCATTGGATCATAAAATTTATGCCTTTAATATGTTCTTCAATGTTTATTACATTCTGAAAATTTTTAACTTCTATATTTATTTTCACTTTCTCACTAGGGATATTAAATTTCAATTTCAAAATATTCATCTTTGATATATTTATTTATTTATAAAAATATAAAATTACTAAGAATAATTTCCATCCTATATATTATCTCATTCTCCTCCATGTCTATATTATAACATTCCATATAAATTTTCTTTTTATATTTTGAAATATAAATATTTATTATCTCATGTTCCCTTTATATTTCTCTTTATCTCATTTCAAATAGAAATTTTATAGCTATTTTTTTATTATTCCATAATATTTATTATGAATTATTATTTTCAATGCTCCATTTTTGGGGATTCTATTAAAATAACTTATTAAAATTTCTTCTTCTCACCATGTTTAAAATGTTTTTTGGAAAGTGACTTGAAACATTTTTTTTGAAAACATTAAAAATGTTCTATGAAAAATATATTTACAATTTTCCTTCTATTTTCTTATCTATTCCAAAAAGATCTATCTCTTATAGGGCTATGTTTCTCATCACCTTCTAAATGCTCTTATGATATACTTTATTTGGGACAATGAATTTTTTCTATTAGCCAATCTTATTCTTGATATAATTTTATACAATAAAATTTCAAAATCATATACAACCCATCTTATTTCCATGGGGATTTCATGATAATATGTATGAATAATTTCATGTGGAACACATATTTATGGTTTATCTTTATTTAATGAGTTGATCTAATATAGTTCTCTAATACATTGGGTAAATATTTATATTTCAGGATATTATTATGGGATGTGAGTAGTGATGATTGATGCACTACGAGATGTAGGTAGTGATACCTGATCCACTATGTTATGGGACACATGAAGTGATTCTTAGTCCACTATTTTATAATGGATTCGGTGGTTAAACTTGAAATGATTTATGATTTTTATTATTATTTCTATGTAGAATTACAATATTTTGTTTCCAAAGTTTATGATTATTTTCACATGTCTCTATGAAATAGTATACATGTTATGCTTCCATGATAATCATTTTTTGGTCCCATTTTTCCATTCCATTATCTTTATTGTTCAATTGAGTATTATGATTAACTCTTATTATCTGATAAAAAATTTAATTTTTTATTTCTCTTTTATTCGTGTTTAATACAATTATTATGAACTAGCCCTTTGTAAAATACTGACAACATTTTCCCTAATTTATCATTTGAGATCACTCCTTACATTTCCTATTTCCCTAGGTAATTATATACTAGATTATGTCTTGGAGGATGTCATGTGTGGATAATTGTTTCAATTATGTTGAAAAGATAATGTGAAATAATACATTTATGATTCTAATATCTATAGACACAAAACCATTGGGTAATGGGGTTGTGTGTTTTATTTGTGTGGTTTAATGATTAAATTATGTAAATAATGTAAAATATAGGCATGTTATGTTTAGGTAATCTCAATTTGATTTTTTTCCTTTTTAAATTGAATATCAAACATCTAAATTTGTATCAATTTATGTATTATATATAGTTTAATAAAATTTATCTAAGAAGAATGGTTCGGTAAATTATAATTTAAGCCTAATATTTTTTCATATATTTTAATATGTTTGGAATTAAATGAGTTAATTAAATGTTAATCACTCATGAATATTAAATTATGGACTAGGGGTCTTTGAGTAAGAATACTCACTTCTTTGATAATGTAGGTTCTATCTAGGAAATAAGGATTATACTATTTATCTCCCCACACTTTCTTGAGATTGTGTTTTTATACGTCAGGATTTTTATCCTTTACACAAACAAGGTTTCAGGAATCATTTTGATATGAGGCAATTTGTTATATTTTCTAATATAAAGACAAAATATTTGTTAATATATATGTAACAAAAAAAATTATCGGGTAGTTAATATATATTAATAAGTTAAAATGTATTAATGTTGTAAAATTTTCATGGAATTAAAAAAAATTACTAGATGTTTTTATACATGGAGAGGTTTCATAAGATGCAACGAATTTTTCATGTGACTTGTACTGAATATAAATTATGAGATAATAAAAATTCCTTATAAAATTAAAATGTATAATATTCCTTCTAATAATCACCCTCATAAAGTACTTGATTAAAAAATTAGTTGTCAAATTATAAAATCACATACCCATCATTTATATTGTGTAAATAGTGTATGATTAATATTATCTCATTATAAAAGTAGATTATACTTTTATAGGTTAACCTTATAGGATTAGATGTCCAAATTAATGCAGTACTCTAATTTATCAGCTGAATCTAAAAAATATATCATCATTGTAACTATTCAGAGGTCATAAGTAATATAATTTCAACTATTTGTTTTACATAAATAACTATAAATTGAGAGAAAATTGCAAGATTTAAAAATCATAATGAAAAATAAATCTTAACCCATTGAAACATTATAATTTTTATGGATGTTATTTTTGGAAGATCATATATTATAAAAATACTTATTAAATATTTCTATTCACATGATACTCATATTCTATAATTTTTATTTTATATTAATGTATTAAAAGTTTTAATAATAATAAACCACTTTGTTTTGTTCTTGAGAAATAAAAAGTTAATGAATTTTTCCTTAATTAGTATTTTTGATTGGGAAATTTTTTTCAATCAAGAGGAGAAGAATTATGTTTTAACATTACCCCAAAATTAATATTCACTAGTGTTGGATTATAATTTATATGTTAATAAAATTAAATTAATCATAAAAAATATATTTATACACAAATATGAGTATTAATGAATTTGTGGATATTTTTTCTATAAAATATTGATTTATTCATTATAAATAATATAAATTACATGATATGTATAGATTATTAAAAGTTACATTTTTATATGATATGGTAGTGATAACTTTATCCATCACACCTAAATAAGTAGGATATTATTTTGAAATAACTAATAGAGGATAAATTCACTCAACACGATAGATATGACTATGGAATTTATCAATAAATCATTCATATAAAACTATTTTCTTTTAATTTTTAATTATAACAAGAATAAAATTTAATATTTATTTACCATATCTACTAAATATTTTTATCATATATGAGAATACCATTGTAGGTTCTCATTGACGAATCATGTTAATAATGATAAGGGGTATATTTAAAAGAATTACACATAATAATAATAAAATGAAATTTATACATTCCAATGGGAAATATACTTCATTGAAACCCAAAATGGGTGTCTCTATGTATGTTTAATTATTCTATTTAAAATAATTTAGGAATCATTAGAAATATTTCCCAAAATTATTGAACAAAATATAAAGTATCATGAATATTCTATATCATGTGTACATGTTATTGAAATTAATTACTCTTATTTTAATCCTTGGTTAGAATATATTGTTTGTTCATTACAAATTTATGATTTAATTACCCTAGTTATTTGGGTTGTTAATTTATAATTATTTTTATTATTTAATTGTTATGTTGGGGTAATTTTTAGTATTATACCTAAGAGGGTTTAGAATATGTTTTGACTCTCATTTTTTTGATTTAATTCCCTAAAAATGATAGTTATTAAACTTTTGAATGGTGTGGTTTAAGTTAATTGCAGTTATAAAGACTTCAATGGGAACTATAGGAGGGAAATAAAAAATATAGAGGTATAGTTCTAGAGTGGGTTCCCAATAAGAGTGGAGTGGGTGTTCAGTGCAAGTAAAACATGGTAGACGGTTTTGTTAACAAGGGACAGGGTACCCAGTGGACCTAAATTTGGCACCTGGTAGACACATGGGATGAATACCTTTTAAAAAGGTATTTTTGTCCCTTAAAAACAATAATTTTACAAAATAAAATTGAATTCATTGTGAATTAACGTCATTTGGCCTCCATATCATCTCATATAAATTCTCCATCCCTTATCCTTCATCCTAAAGATAATCCCACTTTTAACATTGTCGTGAATTTTCAAAGTGCTCATTTGGGATAATCTCTGTAAATTTTATGATAGGGGTTCTCAATAATCACTTCATTCCTAGTGTTTCTTCATGTATGTAGTAGAAAATTTTGTATTCCCATTCTATATCATTATAGAAAATTTCAATTCATTTATTTTTTCTCTCACATTGATATTTTAAGAGTTTTTATCAAGTGAATCAAATTTAATCTCGAGGATTAGATTTTCAGATTCAGTATTATTTAATGGAAATCATGTAAACCCATTTCCCTTCATTTTACAGGTATTTTTAAGAAAATTTTTTATTGATTAATATACTCTTTTTTCCTTGGATAATCACTTGGTATGGGTATTAGTATCCAAACCCCTTCTTTATCTCAAATTCATCAAGGGTTGTGATAACAACAACAAGGATATTATTGAATCTTACTAAAATATATGGGTTTTTACAAAAAAGGGTTACCTTAAAAAGATTTTATTTATAAACATAGGAAAAAGTTGATATTTAGGTTTTATTTTTGTGTGGTTGGGTTTTTCTTTATAATCGTTTTCTTGTAGCATGTAATGAAAATTATAGAGCATTAAGTACATTACTTGAGTGAAAAAATTAAATACCATGCATGGCTAATATATTGGTAATTGTGGTTATACATTATATTTATCGTTATATTATTTATATAGGTTATGATAGATTTATTTTATACCTTTTATAATTGTTCCTACTTTGATATAATAGATTGGTAAATGTTATTGAAAGTGGTATGATATTATTTTACACTAAAATGATAATAATTTACATCTATTAGTTGTGAATAGGTTAATGGAATGAGATGTTCTCATAACACCCTAACTCTATTATACCACTCACCTTTCCCTAAATGTGATGGTTGGCATGGATGAACCAACTCAATTATACCTGATTCCCTTTCTTCCAAATGGAATGGGTGGTTCACCCTATCTTTAGTTTTTGTTCATCTTAGATTCTGGTTAATCTTGAAGAAGATTTGAGAGTTATTGATCCACATGGTATATGAAGTTAATTATTTTAGATTTAATTTATGTGTATAAATTTAGTAAATTAATTTGTTATTTTTTTTCTATTTATTATTCCAACATATTTTTTCTATTTCTACATGAATGTGAGTCTATGATATCTAGTTAGGGTTAGGAGGCGACCACCAAATAAGTATACCATATTCAAACAATACATACACCCTAATATGGACATCTATAAATAATTTTGTGCATGATTAATGTAAGTTAATGACACATGACAAAGGAATTTAGTAGTATTTTGAGTATGATATCATGATGGAAGAATTTTTTTGGACCTTGGAGGATAATATGATTAGTGGCTTCAAGGTTGTCTTCAACACTTCATCTGGGATTTTACACACTTGGTGCATCACTTTGGGGTTATTATATCTTGTTTGGTTGACACATTAGTTATATAGAATGTTTTTCTCACCATATACTCATTTTTATCATGGTAGGGTTGTTCATGGACCATTATTATGTATTTTTTATATGATCATGACATGTCATAAAATATTCATAGTCATTTGGTTCCACTTTCTTCTGTTAGGGATTATTTATACTATGGGAGTCACTAAGTCATATTTTTATGATTCACTTATTTCCATCAGAAATAGGACATAGATAAGTGTCATTATTCCCAAATGGATTCCATAAGATTTATTTATGGAGCTGGAAACACCCAATGGTTCTATATTTAAAAAGACCTAAAATCTGAGAGCAGGTGATCGTTAAGGATTCTGACCCACACTACTTAATAACTCGCATTGGTTAACAGGCTGGGAGGTCAAGATCATCACCCAATTTTCAAGGGAAATTTTTCCTACTCTAGGACTCTGTCATAGATTTAAGATATGTCCATGAATCCTTATTAATTCACCTTGTATGAAATTTTTTCCCTTTAAAATTTGAAATAATTAATTATCATGTATCGAATTCAAAATCATCAATATGTATTTTAGGTTATTCATCAATCGATACATCTGTATGTATCTAAGGTTCTCCATAAATGGAATCCTATTGTATACTACTTAGAGATTCTTTGGTCATTAGTACGATGATATCAGTTTTGTAGCCACATAGTGAGGCACGCTGGAATTTATTGTCATATAGTTAGATAAAAGGAGTTACACTGCTGTTTAATTTCATTCAGAAAGATGAAATTTGTTTTGATTTTGGTATCAAATACATTGATGGAATACCTATATATCCTCATTAAAGGAATCAAAAACCATGTAGTTCAACTATGGATATTATGATAGAGCAGTCTAGGGAACCTGGAAGGGATGTGAACTTCCAGATTAAATTAGACCCTATTGGGAATAAAACCCAAAACAGAAAGGGTTGGTTTGTGTTGTTTTTTTTGAACCTCAGGGAAGCATCCAATGTATCCCATTTGGATGAGAATCAAAAACCAAATTTTTTGATTTATCTAGAAGGAGAGTGTATTCCTTTGATAAAAATTATTTTGAAATTACTCTGGAAGATGATTCCTTTGAAATAGGGTCCACGAAGGATGTTTTAAATCCTATAGACTTGTGAGATTTACTGCAGGATTACTCCAAAGGAATATTCCTGGATTAATTGAATTAGTATTAGGGTTAAATCTTGAGTAGGATACACATTTTAAAAGGTACCATGAGTGGTGAATTATCTCATGGTGTTTGGGGAGTTTAATTTTGGGCTTATTCCTATGGAGGATTCCAAATGATGTTGGGGTTTTTTATTGGAACTAACCCTTAAAAAGGGTGACCTTTGATCATGGGAATTAGGTAGGTATCCTACGTATCTTGGTTAGAGAAGGAATCATAGTTCTCATAGTTCAATAATTGAGGTGGATTTTGTGGATGTTATGACCATCACAAATCTCTAAGCCCGTGTGAGTCATGCTTGGTGTGAGAAACAAGAGGATGTGAATTATTTGACAAAGGCACACTTTCTCCTCCATTGGTGGAGCAAGTTGTTCCTATAACAGAAGAAGTTGTGGCTATGAACCTTAACTCTCTTCAACTTACTTTATCATGAAAAGGAATGAAAGTGAATCATGCAGTAGAGGTAGAGAGAAGCATGACTGAAACCTCCCACATGAAAGGATAGGGGATTACACTGGGATGGATGCCCTCAAATTGGTCCTATAGTGGGGAGGGTGACTTCTCCTTTGTCAAAAATGAAAAGGAAGTGTGAACCATACACTACTTGCCTGGGACCAGAGGCTTCATGTCTTAGATATGAGAAGGGAAAGATAGAGTCATATCCACAAGATTTGAGACTGAGAACTCCTCAATATTTTTCCTAGGAGATGATTCCCCGTGTTCATGGAGATAAAATACATAGACATGGAAAGGATCATAACCTCATAATAGTAAAATTGTGGGGAACCTTTTACCATATACATTTAAATCCAAATAGGAGACACATTGGTGTCCCTTTACCAAAGGTTTTCTAAATCATGAGGTCTTGGTGGATGTTTCAACGTGATCTCTTTAAGGAAAGGGAACCAATGAATGAGAAAATCTGGAATGAGTGGCTTTGAATGTGGATTCTGGGATGGATTGATTAGGCTAAAGGGTGGGGTGAATATCAAGGAAGGTTTCTCAAGTATGTGGTTGGTGTGCAGGTATAAGGAAAACAAATAGGATTGGTATACTTTATGCACCTTATGTGATGAATAAAATAGGTTAATAGACTTGAGTGTGACTTAAATCATGTTCAATAGTCTTCACATGTATTCTCAGATGTAGGGGGTGAATGTTCATGATTGAGTAATGGATGGAATGCTAGTCTTTTTCAGTCAGGTTGGGTGATTGAATCTCTCAAGTGTTTTTAATTATAACTCTTGAAGATCCTAAGTCTAAATATTCCCTTTTAATTCCCCTACTTTAGGTGTTATGAAACTACCTTATAGGTTCTATAGGACTTGGGAGAAGAACTTGGGAAACCAGAGAAGCAAATAGGCTTGAGGGAAATTCATCCGTACAAATAAAGACCCCAAGTGTATATTTATAGTCAAATATGGTACCCAAAGCAATAATAACATGGTGCGTAAGTGGGGGAAGTACAAGTTCTTGCGCACCACTAATTATTTTGGGTACCTTGGGAGAACATCATTTTGAGCCTTTATAAATATTGAAATTACCCATGTATGTTCTCCTCATTTTTCTATGGTATTTCCATTTTTTATTTTTTTATCCATGGGATGGAACATAGTGTCATTAGGTACCTTATGTTCCGTTGTTTTTGGGACTAAGGAAAAATAGTTTTTCCATACCATGGGGCGGCACCCCTGCACCCATACTTGAAAACACTACTGGGTTGTGGTCTCAAACCTTCAAGCAGCTACCTTCACTACCATCACTGGCCCCCAGGGAAAATAAATATTTTCACCGTGATCTTTTCAATAATGGTTGAGGGTAGTTTCTATAACGGAACATGGAAATCCAATCTTCTCCTTCTTCCAATATAAAAATGTATTTATACTCTAACATAACATTTTCTATCTAAGTGAGGTTCTCATCTTTAGTTTTGTAAAGATTTGTATGGAACACATTTCATGGTTTCTAAAAAATCCCCCCTTACATTTAGATTCATTCGGATTGAAAATAATTTAGTTATAATGTAAATTTAATGGCACTTGGAAACATTCGAACATCATTTTGTGGGTTTTGGAGCTACTTTATGTTTGTAAGGGTGCTCTAATTTTATCCTAAGCTAGGGGACTAGTGATAATATCATTAAACTCATTGATATTTATCAAGCAGTCGATTGAGATCAAGAGGTTATCTAACAAATTAGTAGTTATGTCAATGACATTTTCTAATTTATAATAGAGAGACTCCACTTTTTTGGATTTTCCTCAGGGGAATTTAAACCTCATAAATGAAAAAAAAAAATTATTAAATCATGTAGGTCTTTAACCCTTCATCTTTAAATTTAAATGTTTTAAGATGATTTCCATATCAAGATATTTTCATTTTGGATAATCATAATTACAATTATACAGATGGAATGCACTCTAATTTTTATATAATCTAATGGGATTAGTGAGCATAGTTTGACTGTTGTTGGGATCATATGATCAAAACTAATAACTTTGGGCCATTGTATTTGATGATTTGTTTAAGTGATCGATATTTCCGAAACCATATAGAGTGTAGGTTTACTGAGTTGATACTTGACTTTTGTCTAAAATTCCATTTTTATATTTTCAACATGGTGAGTACTATGTATTTTTTTTTCTTTTATTGGTAGTTTGAAGTCATTCATGTTGGAAAAAATGCCAGTGTTTATGGTTGAAGAAATTTGACAACGAATTTTGAGATTGAAATCCAAACAAAGATTGATGGATAAGAAAGTCCCAATATTCTCTAGATACATCCAAGGGGAATCTTGATTCATGATTTTTATGGTCACCAAATCAAAAGCATAAACTATATTGATAGAGGATTTCTATCTTGATATTGATGTTACCTCTATTTGAAAAAACCGTTATGGGGTCTGTATTATGCAGGTCCAACTAGGGCATATGCTGCATAGCTAAATTGTGGAATCCTTAGGTTGATAGGCCTTATATGTAGATGAATTATGCAATAACTACTGGGGAATGTACTACGTAGTCAACTAAATAATCACTCACGAATTCTAAAATTCTATTACTAATATAAAAATGGGTTTAGGATTTAGATATCTCAAGACCAAATTGGGTGGATTTAATAAGGAAAGATGTCTAATAATAAAGGGTCCATCTCTGCTAAAATAATCCATGAATGAGGAACCGCTCCTACAAGGCTAGATTTAGTATATAAATTAGGGTATATATATCAAAAATGGGATTTTTGATATTATGTTGTGGAGTTTAAATTAGTGCATTAAGTTCATAAAGAGATTTTATGTTGTGCAGTTTAAAGTCATGCAGTATTGAAATTATGTCGTGCATTTTAAAATCATGAAACAATGACATTAACAGATTTTAGATAATTTGCTATGTATTTTAGAGTCATGCAGTACGGAAATCAGTGGGTTGTGTATTTTAAAGTCATGCCACAAGGACATTACAAGGTTGTGTAGTTTAAATTCATGAAGAAAGAATATTAGGGGATTGTGTAGTTTAAATTCATGTAGAAATAACATTATGATGCGTAGTTTAAAGTAATAAAACAAAGACATTAGGGGGTTGTGAAGTTTTAATTCATAAACAAGGGACATTATAGGGACTTTAGTTTAAGTTATTTATCTATGACCAAATTTTTAATGGTTCTCCAATTCATGGTAAATTCTCTAAAAATGTGCTACTATATTCAGGAATGGAAATAGATAATTTTAAGTTATGATTAAAGGATTCTTGGATCTAAATAATAATATGGGAAAAATTCTAATGTAATTATAGGAGGTTTCTTCCGAGAATGAAGTTACCTCTATTTGAAAAAACCATTACGAGGATGTGTTATGTAGGGCATGTAATGCATAGCCAATTAGTGGCATCCTTAGGCTGAAAGGCCAATTATGTTAGTGAATTTTATACAAGACCACTGGGGAATGTACTACATAGTTAGGCAAAGGAGTTCTCAAGAATTTTGACATTATATTACAAAAATCCAATGAAATCTTATTGAGAATCAGGTTTCTCAGAACATAATGTTTGGTTTATATGGAAAAGTTCCTAAACATATAAGGGATATTTACAATCATGATTCCTAGAGAATAGTGAAAAGTCTTTCTACGATGTTATGACCCGAACGTAGGAATTATGGGGTATTTAGTTTTGCATAATATGACTAAGACCATAATATTATAGAAAAAATGGGTGATATATGTGTTCAAATGGCCCAAGATTATTCTAATACGATATAAACATATTGAGAGGGAGATGTAAACCATAGTCTTGGAGACTTTCAGGTCGGGAGCTGGGGTACATGAAAGATGTGTAAAGGATGGCTTCTTTAAATTACAGGTTACTATATATCATCATTAAGTTTAAAGTGATAGAAGAGGCTTCTCCTGAGAATTACTTTACCAATATTTGAAAAAAACCCATTATGGGGGTTGTATTATACAGGGAAAACTATGGAATATATTGCATTGCCAAATAGTGTAATCCTTGGGATGATAGGCCTGTTATGTTGTAAAATTTTACGCACATCCAACAGGGGCACATACTTTATTTTTAGTAAAAATATCTCTCAAGTATCATACATCCTATCACCAGAAGCTGAAGAAATATTATAAATATCTAAAAATTTTCAAGAATAGGAGTATGACATGTTAAAGGGGAATTTTCCAATGAATTAATGTAGTGTTTGGACTAATATTAGCCATGTTTTTGTAGTCCCTTACATATATCTGACTCATATGTATAAAAGGGGACATCTCTTTTCTCCTTAATGGATTCTCCTAAGAGTGGGCCCTAAATAAAAGATCCTATATAGACATTGATTGTATGAAGGAAATGGGGAATTTAATTCATCCCATGACTGGAACTAGGATATGAGGCCCAGTTTTTACTACGTGTCTCACATGAGTGTGAATCAAGGCATACCTAGTTTTTGGAATACCATGAAATTTAACATCAGGTAGTGAGGACTTTATCCATGTAGTTTAACATCTTGTAGTGAGGATGATGAATTAACTGAAATGAAGGGGAAGGGTTGATCTGTTCAGTTTTATGTCTTGTTGTATGAACAATAGCCTTGCAGTTTAACTTATTCTAGTAAGGAATCAGGTGTATTGACATGAAATGTCAAAATACAATGTGGTCAAACCATGTCATATGGCCCAAGAATCACTATGTATCTTGTTGGATAAAGAATCAAGAAATGTGTAGTTCTAACTAGTATGGGTTCATGTGTAATGTGAGAACTCATGCGGGATTTCCTCATGTAGATATTACTCATACATGAGAAGGTAGAGTCTTTTTTAGGATGTGATGTGACTGGGCCGAAGATAGAAAATCTAGACATTACTATGTATCTCATTGAGATTATAATCAATACAGATGTAGTTTTTGAAGCACCGGGTAGTTTATCATCATTTGGCAAGGATGTGGTTAATTCCAATGTGAAAAAGGATATTTCCATTTAGTATAGAGAAAACCTAGGTTTCAATAGGTATCTTTCTACGGAAAGAATCAAGCAACTCATGGGTCTTAGTGGATGGTCCCAACTCTAATTGAATTCATAAATTCGGGATAATGGTGGGGTTTAATAAATCACTGATACATATAATGTGTGTAACGCCCCGACCCCAGCTACCCAGAGTCGGTGCATTACTTCGTAACTTTGGCATGATCACAAAAGATCAAGTCTCGAAAGACCGATTAGTTTAGTAGCCTTGGAAACACTAGATACATTCTTAAACGTTACATTACATCAAAAAGTAAACAAACTACAATAACATGGTCTTCATAGTCCACACTCATATCCTCTTCTGACTATCCCTGCAGGTCATTCATAAAATACTTCTTCACATCCTGGAAAATATTAAAACATTGAAAGGGGTGAGCTCAGATGCTCAGTAAGGATAACAATATTGCGGAAGCTTTCATATATAAACATAAACATTTAAGACAATGTATAACTAAAACAAAAGCCTTTTAAACATGAACATCAACATAATATGGCAAAAGTAAAATGAGATAATGCCATTCACTTCCTCACATGGATATTCTACTGGTCGAATAATCACATGCAATATCAATAACCACTTTCATAATGAGGGAATGGATAATGCCATACATTCTGAAACATTTTGTCAAGGCCTCGGCCAAGACATCTAAAATGATTAAGGCCTCGGCCAAAACCATAAATCAAATTGGGAAAGGGCCTCGGCCAATTCCATGTCTAGTTGTCTCATGAGACCTACCGATGCATCGAGGAGCTATAGAGGGCTCCTCCGGTCACTTATTAAGTCCAATACATTCCTCATATGAATAGGTTTAAACATATCATAAACCATAACATAATCGTATCACATAAAACATGCATAAAGGAAACATAACATTTCCACATTTCAATCAAAAGATATCAATACAACACATTGATATAATAAAAACACTTTCAAAACCATTTTCAATACCAAAATAAATGAAAGTTAAAACTTTGTATTTATTTTTCATTAAAAAAAAGTGATGGCTTGTAGAGGAAGCCGAATCTCAAATAATGGTCACGGCGGCGGAGAAGTCGTTGTCGCCGCATATGTACGGAAAGAAAAACATTCCCTTTTTGTCGTTTAGTAAAACGCTTCATAAAAAAAGATTCCTTTTGAATAAACGTAAAAGTCAAAGGGGTTTATACACCGTATAAAAGAAAGTTGTGTATAAAACCAAATATACCTCAATGAAAGGAGATTGAGACAAAGTCCTTAAAAAGATCATTTTTAAAATAAAATAGATCTATTATGTGTATTAACTATAAGTACACATAAAGAAAGTATAAATACAAGATAGGACATAATAATATCATGACATAATTTGAAAGTAGGAGATTAACCCAAAGAATGGAAATTGGGTTAAGAAATTCCCTTACCTCGTATCTGACTTGACTCAACCGTTCTTTAAACTCCTGAATAATAAACTAGAGTTAATATATACCTTATTAATAACCATTTTCAATTTCATTATCCTTTTTATATCACTTATTACAATGATATGAACATTATGTAATTATTTAAGTTAATAACGGTCGTTTTGTCGATCTTTGGTACTTGATTCAACAATAAACTTCTTATAATTACAAGTTGTTTATGTGGTAGAATATCCATTATCTCCAGAATTATATTCATGATTTAGATGTCATATAAATCATATATATACATTATATACATTCATTCATAATATTACGTAACATTTAGAGGTAAGAAATGAAATGCACCGTTCATGGAGACGGTAAGCCGTACGTACGCATGAACGCTAATTTCATTTCTATTTCATATTTAATGGAATTAAATCATAATGATATAAATTTATAATATAATTACAGTATAATATAGTGTATAATACCATTTAATCCATCCTTTATACATCCCACATATGGCATTAACGATTCAAATCACTTTGAGGGGGCGGTAGTCCGCACTTCCTAAAATGAAATTATCGCGTTTTACCCATAATGGAAATCATAAAGTATGCCATAAATTAGAAATACAGAAGAATAAGTAAAACATAAACACATTATATATCATATATAAAAATAGTGACATCTTAATGGCCACCTTTTAAGGTGTTATATGAGTGTTGAACAATCATCGTTTCGTGAGGCAGAAATTCGTCATCCACAGAAACCGTATGTTCTTTAACCATTAGATGTAGGTGTGTGTAAGTGTAGCTAGAATCCTTATTATAACAACATTATAGTATATTTAGGATACTGGTGTTGTTACAAAAGAAATGAATAAAAAGAGTTTAGGGGGTTGGAGAAGAAAAATAAAACAAAAAAACATTAGATAAGACATTACCTCAAAATCGGGTAACTCTTTTTGATTTGAGACAAAAGCTTCCTTGAGAAGAGTTCTGCACAAAGTGAGGCTTCTAGGAGTAAGAGGGGGAAGTTGGGAGAGTATTTGGTCAGAGTTTGGCCGATCCAAATGGCTTGAAAGTGTAAATGAGGTGGGAGAGGTGGGGGACTTTTATAAGTGGAGAGGAGCGGCACTCTTGAAAAGTAAAGAAAAGTCACTTTATTATAAAATGAGTTTCGGATTTTAGAGGTCCCACACTTATATAATTAGAGGATAAGATGATAAGGGTTCTAAATCTACTCATCCAATAGGTTTTTGACAAGTGTACGCTTTGGATTTTACATTATCTTTACATTTTATTTAAATCGTTAAATAATGAGGTCATCACTCCATCATCATGATGTCATAATTAATTTAATTTATTTAATGTATAAAAATTATAAACAAAATACTATGATGTAGGAAATCTTTTTATCTTTCTAATGAATATTTATAATCAAAATTTGGACTTGTGTAACCGCACTTAAAAAC
Source organism: Viscum album (assembly GCA_963277665.1). Classification (NCBI taxonomy): domain Eukaryota; kingdom Viridiplantae; phylum Streptophyta; class Magnoliopsida; order Santalales; family Viscaceae; genus Viscum; species Viscum album. Next base: position 119,374,690 of record OY728162.1, on the reverse strand, counting down.
TGTTTTAGTAAAACAACTCATGTTTGTGTCAATTTAATTTTAACATTAAATAAATATATATTAATGTCATTTTCCAACTAAAGTGGCTCCATGGGTTCCCCAAGTTGACCCATGGGTTGTCTTGGTCGGCCATGACTCATCCAATAGGAGTAGGACAAGTTTCATGCTCATCTCATATTATTATAACATTATTTGTACCTTAAACTACACTAATTACCTCTAATCGCGATTAAGAACTTAAAAGTTACTATTCACCAAAAAATTATTTTGATCTCATTGAACCACATTTTACTTTTTAATGACAACCATGTTTGTCGGATTTTTGAAAATCAAATCACAGAAGTGGTAATATTTCATTTAAACGAAAAATCAGTTATTTAACTACCACTTAGTGGTTTCACTATTCATCAAAAATTGAAGTTTTTCAGAACAATGCCAAAATTTCACCCTAAGCTATAATTGATATTCCGAATTCAAAAATGATGTATATTTTACAAAATTACAAAAATATAAGTTGCATTAATTAATTTTATAATTAATTCCCGCTATCACAACAAATAGCATGTTTTTAAGAAACAATTTATATCAAAAGATTGGCAATTGTTTATGTCCAATTTCAATGTTAAATTAATTCTAATGACCACCATTGGATAAAATGGTAAAAATATATTCTAATTATACCTTAAAACCACTAAATAGTATAATTTATCACAATAAATTATTTTGATTAAAAAGTTGTTTTAAGTATTTTTCACTATTCATAAAAAATTAGAAGTTCTCAGAAAAATACCAAAAATTCAACATAGGCTAATTTCGATATTCCGAATTCAAAAATGAAGTCCATTTTGAAATATAAAATATCTATAATTTTAAAAAAGTGGTTATTACTATTCATAACGGCTACTTTGATTAGTCGCTGTGTTTTAGAACTCGAAGTTGCGTACAATGCAAGCTATTGCATTATTGAATGAGAAGCGCATCGTGGAAGCTCGGGGTGTTACATTCTCCCCTCTTTCAATAAATTGCATCCTCACAATTTGAAATTTTTCTTTGAAAATAAAAGGTTGAAAAGAGAAAATACCTTTGAGGAAAACCCACATCGGAAATAAGATTAATAAAATTTAGCCTTAATAAGGGGGAAATGGAAATAAGAAAGTCACCACCAAACTATGATCTCGATAAGGAGAACATTGGTGGAAATTAGAGAAATATAATTGGAGGAAAAACGTAAATATTTGTAGGGAGTTATTGAGGTCATCAATCACAATCAACTGTCAAATTGAGGGCCTCAAAGCCTTCAATCTATGTTGATTTTAAATATCATCAGTTCAAAAAGACATAAGGTATTAGGATAACACATTTGTTTTTGTTTTAATATCCCTTTACTAATGTTTAAGAATTAATTTATTCATTGATTAAGGGATAGGTATATATATATATATTTATGCTTGACAATTAGAGTTTCAACCTTCAACTCATCTTTCACTCAAAAAGATATAGAACTCAAAAATATTATACTTATCCTAATTGTATAAGGTTCCAAATATTAACACATACCATTTAGATTAGTAAAATTATTTTGTAATAACCAGGGACTTCCTGTAGGCTAGTGGTAGGAAATAAAGGCCTGTCGCACTATGATTGTTGGTTCGATTCCTGCAGCTTTGTCCGACGAGATGGGTTATGCCCCACCCTGCAGGTTGTCATTTTCCTAAAACTATAGTATTATAATATTCCAAAAATAATCTTCAAAAATTTTTTAACCTTAAACAATACTATCCAAAGATCAACTTAATCCACTCTAACCTTTATATTTATCCAAAATACCTCTGTCCAGACTTTCTCTAAAAGGTCTCTTAATTCCAAAATCAATTTATCAGATTCCCCAAAAAAATTAAAGTTTATCTTTTTGTCACATACAAAAATATGATTACCTTCATCATATTAAAAACTTACTGAAATCAACAAGTACTGCAGTACAATCCTTATATATATATATATATCACATTATTCTAATAACCGAAATATAATCCATCAGTCCAAAAGCACCAAGACATTAGTTATTCTGCTTCAACTGTAGTAACATCATAAGATTGTCCTTGATCCCTTGGCCTTTTCTGAGGTAAGTTTCCCTGACGCTTAGGACATTCATTTGCATAATGACCCATTTCTCTACAATTATAGCATTCAACTTTGATAGCCTCTTTCTTTCCCTTGCAATCACGAGCCTGGTGACCCTTTTCTCCACATTTATAACAAACTCTCATTTCTTTTAAGCAAGTACCAGGGTGATTCTTCCCACAATTATCATATAATGGAAAATCCTTCTTTCCTTTTTTCCCTTTATCTGTCTCTTGTTCCACCGTTCTCTTCTTCTCTTACTTTACTTTGTTGTCATAAGACTTAGAGAATTCCTTTTCTGTCTTGATAGAACACGAGACAATATCTTCGTATGATGAGAAGGATTGTGATACTAAAGCTCGACGGAGAAATGGTTTTAACCCATCAAAGAAAAGATCAATCTTACTCCTTGGGTTATGTATATAATCGGCAGCATGCCTCGCTAACCTTGTAAAGTTAGCCTCATACTTTGCGACATTCTCATCCTCCTTCTGCCTCAGACTCAGAAATTGCCTTTCCATATCTGCTCGATGGTCACGAGGAAAGTATTTTTCTAAGAAAAGTTCTTTGAACTCTCTCCATTCCATATTCGATACGTCATCATCTTCCTTTGTGTTTTGAATCAGCGACCACCACTGATCGGCATCTCCAGTGAGGCGGTAAACTGCCATGACAACCTTCTCCCTTTCGCTACTCCCCAAGGCATGGAATATTTTCTCTAAGGATTTTATCCATTGCTCAGATACTAATGGATTTTTACCCCCATTAAATGTTGGTGGTTGTTGCCTCATGAAGCGGTCTAACATTGATCCTCCACGTTGCGGATCAGGGTGCTCCATACGAGTAAGGTTATTATTCATAACCTGAGTGAGTTGTCCCAGTATGGTAATAAGTTGATCAGCACCAGTTGTATCTACAGCTCCACAATAATTATCTTGAGTAGGAGGGCAATCCCTACATGGAGTGCGTGCATTGATACGGTTTCCATTTCTTCCACTAGGCGCCATTTCTAAACAATGGCATAAACTAGATCAGTTTATGAATCAAAATACATAATCCCATACTTATAAAATACTTAACATAAATTGAACTATTTATGGATATAATCCATAATCATAAAAATGTGTTCTTTGAGGAAGTATATACTCATAAACCCTTCATAATGATTTTTAAAGAAAATGAGAGTTATCCTAAGCATATCCCTCGGGAGTGTCGTAACCAAGAGTGCAGCAAGGCCCGTTGTCTTGCACCAGTTCCCGTTCGAGTCTAGCTCAAAGCGGTGTTTTCGGGTTTTACCCCTAGGTACATCTGTGCCAGAGCCGCCTCTACCTGCTCGTATCCAGACAGGGATGTATTGCTCGGAAAACTCATAACATCTCTATAATACCAAAATTCTAGGAATTTCTTCTATACTAATCCTCAAAGTCTATCTTTGGGCTATGTGCTCTAATCAGAGTTTATCTAAATCTAGCTTCAAGGTTAGTACTAAACTGCCTCTGATACCAACTGTAACGCCCCGACCCCAGCTACCCAGAGTCGGTTCATTACTTCGTAACATTGGCATGATCACAAAAGATCAAGTCTCGAAATACCGATTAGTTTAGTAGCCTTGGAAACACTAGATACATTCTTAAACGTTACATTACATCAAAAAGTAAAAAAACTACAATAACATGGTCTTCATAGTCCACACTCATATCCTCTTCTGACTATCCCTGCAGGTCATTCATAAAATACTTCTTCACATCCTGGAAAATATTAAAACATTGAAAGGGGTGAGCTCAGATGCTCAGTAAGGATAACAATATTGCGGAAGCTTTCATATATAAACATAAACATTTAAGGCAATGTATAACTAAAACAAAAGCCTTTTAAACTTGAACATCAACATAATATGTAAAAATTAAAATGAGATAATGCCATTCACTTCCTCACATGGATATTCTACTGGTCGAATAATCACATGCAATATCAATAACCACTTTCATAATGAGGGAATGTATAATGCCAGACATTCTGAAACATTTTGTCAAGGCCTCGGCCAAGACATCTAAAATGATTAAGCCCTCGGCCAAAACCATAAATCAATTTGGGAAAGGGCCTTGGCCAATTCCACGTCTAGTTGTCTCATGATACCTACCGATGCATCGAGGAGCTATAGCGGGCTCCTCCCTTCACTTATTAAGTCCAATACATTCCTCATATGAATAGTTTTAAACATATCATAAACCATAACATAATCGTATCACATAAAACATGCATAAAGAAAACATAACATTTCCACATTTCAATCACAAGATATCAATACAACACATTGATATAATAAAAACGCTTTCAAAACCATTTTCAATACCAAAATAAATGAAAGTTAAAACTTAGTATTTATTTTTCATGAAAAAAAAGTGATGGCTTGTAGAGGAAGCCGAATCTCAAATAATGGTCACGGCGGCGGAGAAGTCGTTGTCGCTGCATATGTACGGAAAGAAAAACATTCCCTTTTTGTCGATTAGTAAAACGCTTCATAAAAAAAGATTCCTTTTGAATAAACGTAAAATTAAAAGGGGTTTATACACCGTATAAAAGAAAGTTGTGTATAAAACCAAATATGCCTCAATGAAAGGAGATTGAGACAAAGTCCTTAAAAAGATCATTTTTAAAATAAAATAGATCTATTATGTGTATTAACTATAAGTACACATAAAGAAAGTATAAATACAAGATAGGACATAATAATATCATGACATAATTTGAAAGTAGGAGATTAACCCAAAGAATAGAAATTGTGTTAAGAAATTCCCTTACCTCGTATCTGACTTGACTCAACCGTTCTTTATACTCCTGAATAATAAACTAGAGTTAATATATACCTTATTAAGAACCATTTTCAATTTCATTATCCTTTTTATATCACTTATTACATTGATATGAACATTATGTAATTATTTAAGTTAATAACGGTCGTTTTGTCGATCTTTGGTACTTGATTCAACAATAAACTTCTTATAATTACAAGTTGTTTATGTGGTAGAATATCCATTATCCCCAGAATTATATTCATGATTTAGATGTCATATAAATCATATATATCCAGTATATACATTCATTCATAATATTACGTAACATTTAGAGGTAAGAAATGAAATGCACCGTTCATGGAGACGGTAAGCCGTACGTACGCATGAACACTACTTTCATTTCTATTTCATATTTAATGGAATTAAATCATAATGATATAAATTTATAATATAATTACAGTATAATATAGTGTATAATACCATTTTATCCATCCTTTATACATCCCACATATGGCATTAACGATTCAAATCACTTTGAGGGGGCGGTAGTCCGCACTTCCTAAAATGAAATTATCGCGTTTTACCCATAATGGAAATCATAAAGTATGCCATAAATGAGAAATACAGAAGAATAAGTAAAACATAAACACATTAAATATCATATATAAAAATATTGACATCTTAATGGCCACCTTTGAAGGTGTTATATGAGTTTTGAACAATCATCGTTTCGTGAGGCAGAAATTCGCCATCCACAGAAACCGTATATTCTTTAACCATTAGATGTAGGTGTGTGTAAGTGTAGCTCGAATCCTTATTATAACAACATCCTAGTATATTTAGTATACTGGTGTTGTTACAAAAGAAATGAATAAAAAGAGTTTAGGGGGTTGGAGAAGAAAAATAAAACAAAAAAACATTAGATAAGACATTACCTCAAAATCGGGTAACTCTTTTTGATTTGAGACAAAGGCTTCCTTGAGAAGAGTTCTGCCCAAAGTGAGGCTTCTAGGAGTAAGAGGGAGAAGTTGGGAGGGTATTTGGGTAGAGGTTGGCCGATAAAAATGGCTTGAAAGTGTAAATGAGGTGGGAGACGTGGGGGCCTTTTATAAGTGGAGAGGAGGGGCACTCTTGGAAAGTAAAGAAAAGTCACTTTATTATAAAATGAGTTTCGGATTTTATAAGTCCCACACTTATATAATTCTAGGATAAGATGATAAGGGTTCAAAATCTACTCATCCAATAGGTTTTTGACAAGTGTACGCTTTGGATTTTACATTATCTTTACATTTTATTTAAATCGTTAAATAATGAGGTCATCGCTGCATCATCATGATGTCATAATTAATTTAATTTATTTAATGTCTAAAAATTATAAAAAAAATACTATGATGTAGGAAATCTTTTTAGATTTCTAATTAATATTTATAATCAAAATTTGGACTTGTGTAACCCCACTTAAAAACTGTTTTAGTAAAACAACTCATGTTTGTGTCAATTTAATTTTAACATTAAATAAATATATATTAATGTCATTTTCCAACTAAAGTTTCTCCATGGGGTCCCCAAGTTGACCCATGGGTTGTCTTGGTTGGCCATGACTCATCCAATAGGAGTAGGACAAGTGTCATTCTCATCTCATATTATTATAACATTATTTGTACCTTAAACTACACTAATTACCTCTAATCGCGATTAAGAACTTAAAAGTTACTATTCACCAAAAAATTATTTTGATCTCATTGAACCACATTTTACTTCTTAATGACAACCATGTATGTCGGATTTTTGAAAATCAAATCACAGAAGTGGTAATATTTCATTTAAACGAAAAATCAGTTATTTAACTACCACTTAGTGGTTTCACTATTCATCAAAAATTGATGTTTTTCAGAACAATGCCAAAATTTCACCCTAAGATATAATTGATATTCCGAATTAAAAAATGATGCCTATTTTACAAAATTCCAAACATATAAGTTGCATTAATTAATTTTATAATTAATTCTCGCTATCACAACAAATAGCGTGTTTTTAAGAAACAATTTATATCAAAAGATTGGCAATTGTTTATGTCCAATTTCAATGTTAAATTAATTCTAATGACCACCATTGGATAAAATGGTAAAAATATATTCTAATTATACCTTAAAACCACTAAATAGTATAATTTATCACAATAAATTATTTTGATTAAAAAGTTGTTTTATGTATTTTTCACTATTCATAATAAATTAGAAGTTCTCGGAAAAATACCAAAAATTCAACATAGGCTAATTTCGATATTCTGAATTCAAAAATGAAGTCCATTTTGAAATATAAAATATCTATAATTTTAAAAAGTGGTTATTACTATTCATAACAGCTACTTTGATTAGTCGCGGTGTTTCAGAACTTGAAGTTGCGTACAATGCAAGCTATTGCATTATTGAATGAGAAGCGCATCGTGGAAGCTCGGGGTGTTACAATGTGAGCTAGTATTAATATCTTCTCACACAGATCTAACTCATACATGGTAGAAAAGAGGCATTAATTGCATCATATAGTGACTGGTCCCAATATTTAACGTTTGATGTCACTACGTATCTCATATGGATGATAATCAAGCCACACCAAGTTCTAAAAATTCCATGTAGTTTAACATCATGTGGTAAGGATGAGAGTGAACTAATGTGAAGTGATAAAAACATTGTGGTTTGGGCCCATGAGTGAAAATCATGTCATAACCACTTGCCTCATGATAATGAAAATAAATCTATACATAATTATTTGAAAATATTGTGTTCTTTATTATCATGTGATGAGGACATATGTTGTGCCTTTTAATGTTTTATATGTAGGACCATTGATAAACCCAAAAGGTGTTGAGACATAATATTTATATGGAGAGGCTATTTACCCAATTGTTAAGCCCACATGATCTATGCTCGATATGAGAAACAAGAGTGGTAAAAGTTTTTTCCACAACACAAAGGTAACACAAGTGAAGGACAGGGGTGTGAGGATTAAGTGGTGGTTGAGCCAGTGTATAGGTCATGGGTGTCACTACATATCTCATTGGAGAAAGAATTAGGCCGCACATAGTTCATGGAATTTTTCCCCATATCAATTAGGGTTTGACAAGGGGAAGTGAGATTTTAATAATTTTCAGGCTGAAGGTTAGACCTAAATTATGAAATCTATGTATCAAGCCATAAGTCTTGGAAAATGATTCCAATGGAGAATTAATTAATGAATTGGACAAATGAAATGGGTTTTCTTTTCCAATGTCATGGATGGACTTAGGATTGGAGATCTGGGCTTTACCATGTATCTTATTGAGATTAGAATTATGCCACACATAGTTCTTGAAATGATCCATGTACAGGTCTGATGCAAACATAGAAAGAGTAAAGATGGATTTTTTTATTTGGGGTGGGACCAAAGATAGAGGATTCGGGCATACCTATGTATCTCATAGGGATGATAATCAATACACAAATAGTTATTTCATTTCCATTCAATGTATTTTAATGCGGTAAGGAAAAAATGAACTCACAAGAAAAGACAGACATGTTGTTGTTGGACCATGGGATAGAACCCATGTGTCACTATATATCATGTTAGAGAAAGAATCAAGTCGGACATAATTTGTGAAACATTTCATATGCATGTGTGATCTATACACACATGTAATGAAGGGGACCTTTTCTTATTTCAGCTAGACCCAAGATTGTAGATTTGGGATTCACTACGTATCTCATGAAAAGGATGGGAATCAAGAAAAACATAGTTCTGGAAGATGATTCCACCACCAAATGGGTTTTGATGTAGAGAAGAGGGATTTTTTAGTCATGTTTGAGCCTGGGATTGGATATCTAGGCGTCACTATGTATCTCATTAGGATGAGAATCAATCCTCACATAGTTCTTGAGATGTTCCCTATGCAGGTCTGATCTATATTCACAGAGAGTAAAGGCAAATTTTTTATTTTTGGCAAGACCCAAGATAGTAGATTTGATCATCACTATGTGTCTCATATGGATGAAAATCATGCCACTTGTAGTTCGTGAATTTCCATGTAGTTTAATTTTATGCGGTAAAGAAAAAAATGAATTGAAGTGAAAAGAAAAACATGTTTTGGATGGACCATGGGATAGAACCCATGTTTCACTACGTATCTTGTTGGAGTAAGAATCAATACACATGTAGTTTTTGAAATAGAACCTATAGATGTTTGATCCATACACATATGGAAGGAAGGTGATATTTTTTTGTTGTGGTTGGACCTAGGATTAGAGATATGAGACTTACTACGTATCTCATGAAAAAGATGATAATAAATCCAAACATAGTCCTTGAAGATGATTCCCCACACTAACTAGGTTCTAATGTGAGGATGTGGGATATTTTTAGTCAGGGATGGGCCAGATATTGGATATATGAGCATCACTATCCATCTCATTGGTATGAGAATCAAGCCATACGTATTTTCTAATAGGTTTTACCACACCAAATGAGTTTTTGATATGGGAAAGAGGATTTCAATATTTTCCAAAAGTATGGTTGGGCTCAAAATAAAATATTTTATAAGAACCAAACTATATTTTCTGGATGAGTGCTCTATATATAATTGGATCATATACTTGAAAATGGGAATTTTTTTCTTTAAGGTAGTGGATGGGCCTAGGAATGGAGATCACAGGGTCTCTATGTATAACATTGAAGTGATAATCAATCCATAGTTAGTTCTTGATGAGAATATATTCCCTATATAGATTTGACACATACCCCTAAGGAATATGAGATATTTTTATCCTGCCTAGACCCAATATTGGATATTTGAGCATCACTAGATATCTCATTTAAATTGGAATCAATTTATATATTGTTCATTGAAGAACCATGAAATTTAAGATCTTGTGTTGAGGATGTAGGTCACATGATGTGAAATAACATTTAAGCACGACCAAGAAATAAGACCTACGTGTCACTGCATATCTTTCTAGGTAAATAATCAAGCCACATATTGTTCTTGAAAAGAGACCCTATGCATATCTAATTCAAACATAGGGATAAATGGGATTCATGTGTCACTATAGTGTGGTAAAGACATGTGTAATTATTATGCATGGAAGATACATACCTTTTAAGGGTCCACAATGAATGTCAATTTGTCATATCTTAGGGGATTTATTAATGTCAAATGAATTACAAGTTAACTATAAAGTTTAATGTCATGTGGTGAGGAAAAATGGTGTTGTGCAGTTTCAGGTCCTGTGTCTAGGACCTCATGTCATGCATTTTAACATCGTGTGAAAAGGATGAAGATTCTATGTACTTTAATTTCATATAGAACAAACATATATAGTTTCATTTTAGTTTAACATCATGCTACTAGGATATCCTATGTGTGATTACACAATGTATTTTTTCAAGAACCTTACATTCGTTGGAGTTTTAATGAGTTATCCAACCATTGAGATTCTGTAATAAGCTCCATTAGATTAGGAATTATGTATGAAATAAGGTCCCTTCCACTTTGGATCCAATTTTAGAGGATTATTTCCTAAAATAATTGTTGTTTTGAGGACCAAAACCAATTCTACTTGAATAAATGAACAGAGGAAATCTTTCTTATTGAAAAATCATGATATCTGATTATGATAGACTTCCATGAGATCCATTATATGCAATATATGTTTTTCCAATTGCTCTAATTCATCTAATCGTTTTTTAGACTTCTTGTCCACAAATAGATGATCACAAACAACAACACATAATGATGGTAACTGAACCTGAATGAGTATGATATCCTCTATTCCAAACACCAATGAGTACGAGGTTTACCGTGTGGTATTGTATGTAGTAGTCTGATAAGCCCATAAGTCATTCAATATTTTATCAAGACAAGATTTTTTTAACTTTATTCATCATCTTCTGTAGTATATTTTCAAGATTCTTGTTGAAATCCTCTATCTATCCATTGGCCACTTCATTATAGATGGTTGAATGGTTGGACGTGATATATTTCTTCTGATAAAGCTTTTTTACCTCAGTATAACAGAAATTGGAGTCATTGTCCATTAATATTGCACGAGGAACACAAAGTCTATTAATAATATTTATTTTAAAAGAGATAACAATTCTTTTGGACCTGACTTCTTTAAAAGGTATTTTCTAAGTCCAAGCATTTGTATTTGATCAGAAAGTCTATGCATAGATTAGTGGGCACCGTAGGTTACTACATGAAATTATTTCATGACAACCATAGTCTATTCTACTTCAATACATCTGAAGAGGATTATTCTGAAGCCTCATTTTTAAAAGATATTCTAGTGGTTTGGGCCATCATAAAGAATGAAATTGACTACTCATCTCCAGACTTTATCATTTCCACCTCTATCAAGTGAAAGTACTCAATTTTGGATATAATTCATGATAGGTGTTATCCATTTTATAGTATGACCATATGGTTCTTGAATGGGAATGTTTTCATTTATTTCCCCAATTCTAATTTGAACAAAAGGAGAAACCACATGAAGATGAGAAATGATGATTATTTTCTCATCCTAATTTGGATAACCTAGGGTTGTTAATGGATTAGACAATGAATTCTCTTGGGTGTTTTGTGATCACAATATGTAATACAATTTGTATTTTAAGGGATATTTTTCTATTAAACATATGATGTAATTTCATAGGGGGTAGTTCTTTTTTTCTAATGGAGTATTACCCTTTGATCTATTTGATTACTAGTTCTTATTCACCCTTCACATCCTAGTGATCCACTGACACATGGAGTGGAAATCCAAATATTGTAATGAGAACTTTATATTCTTCCCCATTGTTGGTAAAACCTTCTAATAATTGGAAGGAGTATGGAAATACTGCCTTCTTTGGGGAAATAAGAACAATTCCTTGCCCAACATTATTGATCTTAGGTTTTTCCATTAGCTTCCTCATTGGACATCTAGATTCACTGTCAAAATACATTTCCCACATTTGGGGGCTATCCTATATAGAGAATATTTCTTCATTATGTCTTTCTACATTTATTAAAATTTCTCCAATAGATATATGTTTATAAATGAATTCTACCATGGCTTAGCCTTTCACTGCTTTCTGAGGCATGAAATGTATGTCGAACTATTTCAGAATAACTGACTACCGTTCCAGACATCCTTTTAGCGTAGGATGACTGATGATAAATTTGACCAAGTTATTACAATAAACCAAGTGGACCTTGCCATGTTATAGATAGTGCCTCAAATTTTGAACTCAAAATATTAATTCCAGGAAGCTCTTCTAAAGATTTGAATATAAACTCTCAGGATCGATAATGGTTTGATTGAGATTGTAAAAACGGTTTTCATTCACATCAACATTATTTTTCATAAGGAAGGCATCAAGTGTTCACTCTAAGGCTATGACATAAAGAATTAGAGACAAACTTTTAACAGGTTGTATCAATACCAGTGGGCTCCAGAGGTATTCCTTGAGGGTATCAAATGTATCTTAGTAGTCATTAGTTCATTCATATGGGACCCCCTTATACATCAATTTGGTGAAGGGAAAACACTTTCTTGTATGGTTGGTGATGAATTGTCAGATATATTCCAAGTTTCCATTAATTTCACTCAAGTGTTTTAATTTTCGAGGATGTTACCTGACAATAATTGCTTTAGTCTTCTCATGGTCATCTGCAATGCCGTGATGTAATAAAATGGAGCTGAGAAATTTTCCTGAGGTAACCCCAATAGAACATTTCAAGGGGATAAACTTCAGATTATGTTGCTGAAGTTTTCTGAATATATTCTCTTGATCAACTAGATGAATATAACATTGTCTGTATTTGACCACCAAATCATCTACATAGCATTCAATAAATTTTCCCAAGAAGGGATTGAAGATATAATGAATTTCATGTTGGTATGTTTCACTAACATTCTTCAAGAAAAATATAATTACATGATAGAGAGATACACTATTATGGGATCTGAAAGTTACAGATTCTTCATCTTATAAGTACATCTAGATATAATTATATGCAGAGTAACCATCCATGAAGAAGAGATCCTCAACGATAGTTATTGCATCAATCAAGAGTTCTGTGATCAGAACTAGGAATTTTTATTTGGGATACTACCGGTTGAGATCTCTAAAATCAATGAAAAATATTATTTTCCCATTATTTATTTTCACCAATACAATATTAGCTATACATTTTGGATATTTCACCTCTCTGATGAATCCATCTTTGATGATCCTGTAGAGTTCAACAGTTATTTTAGAGGTATGAGTTGGGTTCATTTTTTTATGCCAACTTGTATCCCAGATGTTCTTCTGAAAATCATGAACGATTGTTGGGAACTTTAGGGTCAAGGCCTAGAATTTATGAATAGTTCCATGAAAATACATGATGGTGTTTCTTTAGGAACTAATTATACATTTGTTTTTCTTATGGATTCTTGGTCATACTAATCTAGGTGGAACCTGGTTCTTGCTCTACACCCAATTTTATTTCTCTGAGGTCATGTATAGTGGTGGAGACGTCTTCCTCAAATGCTGTAGAGGAATAATTAAAGTATTAATATTCTTCTTATTACTCACATGCTACTTCTTATACCTCTTCTCAAAGGATTTCTAAGAGGATATGTGATGAAGAAATATTTTCACAGTTAGGGGAGGAGTCGGTATTTGGACTTCTTAAAGAAGAAGAAACCATTTCTATCCCAACTATTGATGAAGGGTCTTCTAGAAACTTCGAAGGGAAATTGATGGGATGAGAATCGGTATCCCTCTATTTTTCCATGAGTGTATCAAATTCATCTAGCCTGGATGATGAAGAATAAATGTTTTGATGCTTATGGGATGAAATTTCATTCAAAATTTCATCATTGTTTGGAGAGTTGATGGCTTCTCTTATGCCTTATGATTTAATGGACACTTCTGAAATTATGGATTTCATTGAGAGTTTTCTTGGATTCAGACATACCATTTCAATTTGATTAATTATTGTCATGTAATTGGCACTGTTGTTCCTGAATGGGTTAGATGGAATCTATTACCGACCAATCAGAGAAATGATTCTTGTAAAATTGTTTTTCATGGACTATTTTCCCGTTTAATGATAAAACTCTACCTCAATATACTAAGATTCATAGGCTTTGAATGGGGACTTATCGCCATAAAATGTCCCAATTTGACCGTTGGAGTGGTATTTCAGACATTGGTGGTATAATGAAGTAATGGACGCATGTTGATGTAACAAGGGACTTCCTATTAAAATATTGAGTTTTGTGTCCTATCAAAAAACCATAAAATATGACACACATATGAGATCCCCAAACAGAGTTCTATGTATAATTTCTCTAATAGGTTCTTGTTCCTTATTTTCATAAATCTTCAACATTAGAGTGGAGGGAGAAAAGTGTGATTCAGTGAAGCCCAATCACTGAAGTGTTAATATTGGAATTAGATCAGCCACCGAGCTATTTTAAATGAAGGATCATTGGATTACAATGTCATTAATCTTTCAAGATAGGTACATAGGCCTGATGTGTCCTTATACGACATCATCTTCATCATGTTCTGTGAAAGATATGATGGCACGGAATTATACCGGATCATAATCTATATGGTAGACCTTAGTAGAATCAACCTTAGTTTCAACAACTTGAGGACTTAATAAAACCTCAATAAGTACATCCTGGATATCTATTAAGATATTCAGAGCATCTAGGATTGATAACTTTGCCGAAACATGGGCCAGTTGCTTGAAAATGTCATATTTCTAGTCCAAAGATCTATGTTTCCCATCATGAATATTCTCTTTTGTTGGTACCTAGGGAGCATATTCCCATAATGTGGATGGATTATCCTTTTAATTATGAGTTGTATGTACTTTTTTCCTTGGTGTATTAGGATAGCTAGGCCTTCCCACTCACCAATGTGGTTGTGGCATAACCATTAACCAGTCTTCCATAGCAATCATGTAAGGGAAGACCCTTTCATGTGTGGGGGAGTTCCCTTGTTCCTTCTGATCCCACTAGAGGGCCCTACCATGATTTTCTACTTTATAAATTTGTCAAGTAGGGGTGTGGTTGAAGTAATGAATTCTGGAATGACCATGTCTTCCCCTTAATTCTCAACCTCGAAAATTTTATCCTTCATTTCCCCAATCATGTATAGGGGATCTAGACTCATAATCATAAACATCATTGGAGTAGGGGTCAGTTAAATTAATGAAATTAATGGAACCAATGATGAAATTCTTTTCTAATGAAGATTCTTCTTAAAAGTTCAACTCTTATTGTGTTACTTGGTGGGGCGGGTCCTGTGTTTATGAGAAATTTGGCATAAGATTTTCTAAAGTCAAGGAAATATTTGGCCTTGAAACTAGATCATCTTCTTAGGGCTGATTTTTTCCTTATGTATGTGTCACTTCTTTGATGATTTTCTTCAGAGGTATTGTATATTGATGAAGATGAATGTGAGGTGGCATAAGTAGTGGGATGAATAGTCAATTGTTTCAACTATGTTCACAGAATGTAATGAGTTTGATTAAATATATTTATTACCATCCAATTATAAAATTTGTGAGCATTATTTATTTTAAATTCCTTTCATTCACCTTCCTATTTTGTATCAGTAACTAAAATAGTATCTACCTGGGTGGTGGAAGCTCTTCGTTTTACCTAACCGGAGTCCACCATCTTTTTTATGTGGTATTTTAAAACAATACACTCTTTTATGTGGTTCCCAAACATTTTATGGAAGGGGAAATAGTTTGGGAGATCCTCATATTCATCCTTATTCGGCCTCTTGGACTTTGGAAACTGGACTATGTTGTTCTCCAAAGATTAGATGATGTAGTCGAGAAACTGTCCATTTACAAAAATAGACCTTTTTCTTAAACTCCTCAAACTATCTTTTCATATGATATTTTTTATCCTCTTGATGAGGTGGTCATTGATGACGAAGCTTGGGAGGTGAAACCATATAGTATGATGAGGGATTTGATGTAGGAGTGGGTACATGTTCCTTCTTGAGAGGAATTGTATAAGCCTTTCATTTTCTTTATCTTCATCATGGAGCTAATGGGATTACATGAGATTTATCCTTAGTCTCTATGATTGAATTCTCCACCTATTGAGAAATTGAAGAAAGTTCCTGAAACCCTCTTATGTATTTCATAGGGATCAATGGCATGTGAAAATCATCTTAGAGATTGGACACACAAATAGGTCGAAAATATAGCCGAGTTAGCGATAAATTCATGGAATATGTTAATCCCTTCCAATGAGCAATGAAGTATAAGACACTTTCATTCTCCCTCTTTTTACAGTTTTTATGATCAAAGACTATTGCCTTTTGCAGGATTGAGCTAAATTAGAATTGAAATTTCTGATGGAGATCTTCCCAACTAGTAATCGATTAAGACTGCAAACGTATATACCAAATGAAGGTTGATCCCTACAATGATTGCACAAAGTGTCTGAGATTCACTGATTCTTTTTTCTCAGGGTTCCTCATCATGGGGTCGTAGTGAAAGATGAAATGTGTCAGGTGTTTCTCTATTTCTCCTAATCCATTGAAGATTGAAAATGTGGGATTTGTAATTTTTAGTGGAGGAGGAGTCTGATCTTCCAATTTAGTGTAGGAATTCTTCTCTAGTTTTATTGGTGAACATCATCCTTCCATAGCTTCCAATAAAGGTGTTAATGACTCAAATGTGCACATCATCTTTCAAGGAACATATGGTTGAGCTGGGACCTAAACAGGTTTGGCAGCTGGAGTTTGAATGGGTGTAACAACTAGTAATACCATTGGTGGTGGTACTACTAGAATATTTCTTAGATAAACCATAAGGGTAAGCCTCAGTATTGGAAGGAATTTTAAATATTCCTTGGTGGTTGAAAAAATTCTTCTTTCTAAAGTCCTCCAACTATATATTCCAATTTTGGATCTTCTGGTGGAGCGTATCTTATAGGAATCCTGCCTCGGAGTAACTCGACATCGAGTCTTCTTAACTCCTTCATTTCTTCCACCTGCTTTTCAAATATTTCTTCTATAAAAATGGATTGACCATTTATATGGGTAAGGTGAGATGTATTCCGACCTTTACCTTTTTCCTTATTAGTCGCCTTTCAAAAATGGGGAAGTTGATTATTCTAGGGAATGCCTTGATTCTGGGAAAGCCTCTTGTTTCTAGTATGCACACCTCCTTCATTTTGTTTGTTGTGGACCGTATCAAGAATATAAACTTCCACATCTGATTCCCCTAAGTTGTATTAATGTTATGTAGGATCTATAGTGATGAAAGTGATGATATTTACAAAAGTTTAATGCATTGTGGGTGTTATGTTAGTATATCTGCAAGATCGTATTCTCATACATCCTCTATGAGACCTGATGTTTCTATTTTTTGATTCCCCATGAATTTTATGGGGAATAGTAACCTAAAAGGAATCCTATTATATTTTAGTTGTATACTCATTTTTTAGATTCTTCCCTAATAGGGTGAAAAGTGACTTCTATTGAGGAGAGGATTTTGAATGTGAAAAAGCCACTAGCCTTGCATGATAGGGTTGTTCTTGTTCTATCTACTCAACACTTTTGATTTTATTTGGTTGCTCCAAGGGTTAGGTTAAAAAATCCCCTAACCTAGTGGGCATGAGAGGTTCTTGAACTTCTATAGATGATATCAACACAGTTTCTCTTCTGATCTTGTAGATTTTGGTTCAAAAATTGGCTACGTGCATTATCATACATCCACTCAAAAAACCTATTTCTTGTAATCATTGTGATATATCAAAAATTTTCACAATACAATGATGGAAATCCTATAAATGAGAGGTATCTATGATATTTTTATATTCTTGATGCAAAAGTCTTTCAATATCCTTCTCTCTTTGGGCCTGACTCTGATGAGAACTTTTCAAATCCTTTTCATGTTGATTATATCTTCAGTTTTGAATATAATTCGTCATTTGTATCCATCCATGAGAAATAACATTTCATGAGACCTCTTTTGGACGGATTTTGTGGATTTAGAGTATAGTGAAATCAAATTCCCTATCTACACCCAATCCTCTAAAGTGAACACCAGATGAGGTATCTTCAATCAATTGGTATAGAATATTTAATGCATCCAAGAATTCACACTAAAGGGTTTCTTACTGCTTCTTGATCATTGGATGTCGGTAAACATGGAGAGATTCTATGTAAATTTTGTGATGCAACGCTTCTATTAAATTTACATGACTCAGATATTCTTCATTTGGTAATATCCTCAATTTGAGATGATGAAGATTATTCCATATAGTGTGGTGGATATCATGAATACAATTGTCTTAAAAAATCTCTAGAATGATATATTGAGAGGTTTCTAAAGGCCAAAACCTGACTGGAACCTCACCCCTAGCCAGTTTCTTCCTCATATTCAACATATCCCCTTCACCTTTTTCTAGAGGTTTCTCATCTTGGTCTGACCAAAGAGGATGCTTATTTGTTGTTTAATAATAAGTAATGAGACAAGATGGGATTTCTTCTATTGTACTAAAAGGGAAGTGGCCAAAGGGTGTTTTGGAGAATAATGATCAACTTGTATTTTATTTTAGATGAGAAAGTATGTCACCTAAAAGTGAAAAGGCATTAGACATGACCGACCTTATATTTGAATGTTTCTCAAGATATGAGGGTTTTCTCATCACTACATTTTTAGATACTAAATTCTTTTGAAAATGTAAAATACTACTGCTGAGAGGACTTCTGTAGTGAATTCCATCAATAGGAGGACTATCATGGGTAATTACATCAAGGGATGGACAACATGCTCCTTGGTCATCTGGCCACACATAGTGCTACCATGGCACTCATAAAAAGATAGGATCTCAAGATTGACCAAATTATAATGAATAAATTCTTTATGATGATTCATCTTATGAGGTCCTTTAGATTAATCACTACTTATCCCATAATTTGGTAAAAAGAGAGTAGAATATTGAGATGTAATAGATAAATGTATGAGGGTTTAGGAACTGCAGTGTTAAGTAGAGTCATATCAGAGATCGGCTCTTGATCCCTATGCTGTGTTTGATAAAGATTTTTTGGATACCTATTTTCAAAAAATTGGGGCCAATTTCATGGAAAAGTGGTCATTATAGGAGGTTGTATGTTCCTATCTTGGAATGGATGTTAGAATAGGCCATTTATCTCCTGTTAAAATGGGTGTATTTGCTCGATCCGGTTGTTTGTATGATATGGGGGAGTATACCTCATAACACTCTTGGACGAGATCAGAAGTATTTATCTACTCTAGGATGCCATGATAATGATTCATCCTAGGTATGGGGATATATTTATGTATCATTCCCTCAAGTAATTATGATGTTTTAGTTATGATATTCAGGAAAGTATCAAAATTATGGGGCATAAATTTTCATATTCCCTTTTACCATTGCCAAAATTTCCTTGGTGACATCAGTGGCCGGAACGGGAAAATTCATCCACTCCTTATCTATATTAGGTGTATATACCTACTCTTACATCCCTTTACTATCATAGGAAGATAAAAATACACGTGTTTGGGGGTAAAGAGGTGAGTCTACCTCTATCTTGTCATTGAAGCTTTCGGACTGATTTCTCTGGGTGATACCAAATGATACTATTAGAAGGATTGGTGAGCATTGGTGGGTGTATGTGCCTGCTAGTTGTTTATAGCCATACATAGTTGGAAAACCTTTTTAAGAGTATCTAGATGAGACTTCTGGATGACTTGGTGAATGTAAGAAGGTGTATGTTCCTTCTCATAACACTCCACCATATTTGAATGGATGGATTCTTTGAATGCATCTAGATGAGACTGATGGCTGGATGAAAGATTATAAGTAGGTGTATGTACCTTCTCAAAACACTCCATTGTATTTTAATGCTGGGATTCATTAGGTACCTCCCAATGAGTATGTTGTCTTGTGGAAATAGGGTAGATGGTTGTTTGTACACACTCACGGTTTTCCACTAAACTGTGTTTGTGTGCTTCTTCAGAGGGGATAAAGGTAAGGACCTACTCACTATTGACTAGATGTCATCCTCGTTGGGTCATCTTGTATGTTGGAGTCTAAGGGACCTAGATCAGAGAGTGTAAGATAATACACTCTTCACGTTGAGGGGTTATAACCGCATGGTGTTGGCAGTGGTGATTGTTGGAAGGATCCTTCTAGAAGGATCCATGTGTATTTGAGATGAGGTTTTGGGTGGCCTCCTCATCTCCCTCCCTGAGATATGGAAGGAACTAGTCATTTTGTTTTGGGGATAAGATTATAAAATAGTTGAAGACGGCAGTGGAGATCATCTTCTTATGTACCACCAGTCATTGCTAACCAAAAAATTGGAGGTTATTGTTGATCTAGATGTATTTTTTGGAAACCTCTAAGGTCAGGATAGTACCATGTGGACGGTACACTCAGATCAGTGCATTTCATACCTAGCATTGAAGAAACTATGTTGGTGATGGAATCCATTGAGTGGATGAGGATCCATCATGATAAATTGCTAGTGAATTCATAGGTGAATACATTAAAAAATCCATTTGGATTGATGGGAATTCCATAAAAGGAGTTCATGTTGATATATGACATTCTTGATCAAGAAATCCGTATTAAAAACTGCATCTTTTGGATGATCATATGTTTTATTTATTTCTTTATCAACCCTATATTATTGAAAGGGCCTGGAAAAAATAGTAAACATTACTAACATTGTTAAGTATTCACATCAGGTTCATCATTTTTTTAATTGCATATGTGTGTAAAAAAGTGGTCCGATGGTGGATAACTAACCATCGGTTTTATAAATATTTTTTTATAATGGTAATCTATCCCTCTTGGTTAAGGATTTTCATTGGGTTCACCATTTATTTTGTTTGCGTATGTCTGAAAATGAAATGATCTGATTAAGAATAACTAAATATTGATATTTATAGATGTATTTTATCTGGGTAACCTATCTCTCTTGGTTAAGAATTATTCTCTGGTTCACCATTTTTTCCCTCTGAAATTGGACTTTGATAAGAATCATTATTCCTGAACAGTTTCTATAATATTTATTTATGGAATTGGAATCAACCAATGGTTATGTATCTAAAGAGACGTCCTTTCAAAAGGTAGATGATCATCGGGTATTTTGACCCATGATACTTAAGAACTCATATTGGTTGATATGATGGGAGGTTGGGCATATCAAACCTTTTTAAGGGGAATTTATATATTTAAAATATTTTCATGAATATTTATTAATTAAACATGTATTAAATGATTTTCCCTTTGAAATTAGTAATTATTTATTAGCATGTATCGAATTTAGAATCATATGTATTTATATGAGGTTCTCCATCAATGGAAACATCTGTATGTATCCAAGGTTCTCCATCAGTGGTATCCTCTTGTATACTACAATGACATTATTTGGTCATCAGTACGACGATTATTATTTTATAGCCACATAGTAGGGAACTCTGAAATTTATTTTCATCTAGTTAGATGAATTCCAATATAGGATTTATCTTTATCCAGTTTGGTAGAAAGATTTACTCTAGAGTTTAATGTCATTTAGGAAGATGAAATTTGTTTTGATGGTGGGATCAAACCCATGGATGGGCTACCTATATATCCTCGTGAATGTAATTAGAAACCACATAGTTTGATTGTGGGTCTTATTGTAGAGAATCTCGGGGAAACTTGAAGGGATTTGAACATAAAATTTTAATTAGACCTTATTGGGAATAAAATCCATAAAGGATAGGGTTGGTTTGGGTTGTTGGATTTGAACCTCAGGGAGTTGTACTATGTATCAAATTTGGATGCGAATCAAAAGCCCACATAGTTTGATAAAATTCATAGGAGAGTATAGTACTTTGATAAAATGAGTTGGGAATACTCTTGAAGAGGTTGCCTTTGAAATGGGGTCCATGAGGGATGTTTTAACTAATGAAATTTGGGGGGCTTAACTCAGGGATTATTATTAATGAGGATTCCTAGATTAATGGAATTATGAATTGGGTTAAATCCTTATGAGGAAACCCCTTTGAAAAGGTACCATGAGTTATATATTAACTCATGGTGGTTTGGGAGTTTAATTTAGGGCTTATTCCTAAGGAGGATTCCCAATGAAGTTGGGGGTTTTATTAGGAATAACCCCTATGAATGGTGTCCTTTGGGATCAGGTCTTAGGTAGATATCCAATGTGTCTTGGATAGAGGAGGAATCAAAGATCTCATAGTTCATGATATGAGGTGGATTGTCTAGATATTGTTCTCATCACAAGTATTTATGCCCACGTGAGTCTTACTCGATGTAAAAAACATGAGGATGTGAAAGATTCAACAATGGCACGCTTTCTCCTACACGGGTGGAATAGGTCAAGCCTATGGTGTACGAAGTTGTGTTTATGAACCATCCCACTATTCAAATTATTTCATCTTGGAAAGGGATGAATGTGAAGTATGCGGCGGAGTTTGAGAGGAGCAAGACCGAAACCTCATACATGAAGGGATATGGGCTTACACCAGGATGGATCCCCAAAATTTGATCCCATATAAGGGAGGGAGAATTATCCTTTTTTCAAACAGAAAAGGAAGTGTGAACTGTTCCACCCCTGTTAGGGATCGAAGGATCCAGTTCTTAGAGATGAGAAAGGAAAGACGAAGTCCTATATACAGAATCTGAGACTAAGAAATCCTCAACACTATTAGTTGGAGAAGATCCATCGTGAACATGGATATAAAAATCCACATACATCATGAGGACCCTAACCAACTAATAGAATATATGCAGGGAATGTAGGATGTTAGAGATAAAAAACCAAATAGGAGACACAAAAGTGCAACTTTCCCTAAGGTTTTGTAAATAATGAGGTCTTGATGGAGGTTTCAACATGATCCCTTTAGGGAAAGGGATCTAGTGATGGAGAAACTCAACCATGAGGCTTCATAGATGGCTCAAGTAGGATGATGGGTATGGTGAACATTAATAAAGGGTTCCCAAGTAAGTGTTTGGTGTGCAGGTATGAGGCATGAAAGTAGGATTGGGTGAATTGATGTCATCTAAGTGGTGAAAAACCAGGATTACTAGATTTTTGCGATACTTGGATCAAGACTTCAAGATTGTTTGTATGTATTACCAGAACTAGGGGTGCAAGTTCCTATTTGAGGAATGGAGGGAACACTGGTCTTATTCAATCAGTGTTTTGGTGATTGTATTACTCATGTGTTGTTAATTTTAACACTTGAATAATTATAGTCTCAATGTCCCCTATTAATTCCCTCTCTTTAGGTGTTATGAAACTACTTTGGAGGTTTTAGAGAACTTGGGAGAGACACTGGGTTGACTAGAGAAGCAATCAGGCATCATTGAAATTAATTCATACAATTGAAGACCCCAAGGGTCCATTTATTATAAAATATAGTACCTTGAGTGGTGGTGAATTGGAACACAAGTGGGTGGTGCGCAAGGGATTGCATGCCAATGGTGATTTGAGATACTTTGGGAAAACATTATTTTGAGACTTTTCAAAAAATTAAATTTTCCATGTATGTTCTCATCTTTTTTCTAAGGTTTATACCTTTTTCATTTATTTATCCATGTGATGGAACAGAGTTTTAGTAGGTACCTTGCATGATGGTGTTTTTGCAGCTAAGGACAAAAGGATAATACAGGCCGCATGGGTTGTGACACTACACCACTACTCCAGATCACTATTGGGATAATTCATTCTCTACCATCATTGATCCCCATGAAAAATTTATAGCCGCACCTTGAAATATTAGATCCTGATCGAGGAAATTTTCTATCATGGCACATTGAAATCCAGTATTCTCCTTCTTCCAGCGTGAAGATGTAATTCTACTCCAACATAACATTTTCTATCTATGTGAGTTTCACATCTTAAATTTTGTGGAGAATTTCAAGGAACACATTTCATAGTGTCTATATTACTTTATCCTTAAATAAATACCTTTTAACTTATTACCAACAGGGTAACCGGTATTGGTCTCTCAGCATTAGCTGAGAGCTCTATTTCACCCATTAGGGTTCCCCCTGCTGGATCCTTTGGTAGAAACTCCACCATGGAGCTTATTTATTGGAATTACTTGACACGAATTATTTTTCTGGTTTCATCTAGTACATTGGGTTCTCAGTGAACTGGTCTCATGCATGGCTTCAGACACTGGTTCTATGGCTTGTTTGAGAGTCGAATCGATGGCCCTCAGTGTTTCAGATCTATTTTAGATTGTGTTTTTTCATCCCATCTTTAGAGTATTAGGCTCACATCCATGGACTTTAGCATATCTACCCTGTGAGCGGTACCATATTTTTTTTCTAACAAGGTCTTCTCGGGATTTTTATGGTGGTGTCGTGGTCGTGGTTCAGTTCTGATGTTTTCTACTAGCAATGGTGTCGGGTCTCAGGCGTTGGATCTAAAAAGGAAACAGTGTTTTGGTTGTTCTGTCTGGTGACTACAGTGGGTCCTGTGGCTCCTGCATCTATGGAATTCATGTAGGATTTGATCCTCAGTGGAGGGTGGATCTCCTTCGGTGGTAGGACGATGGCATGTTTGGGGGTTAAGCTATGACTTCAGCAGGAAATGAGATCTATTTGTTTATGTGTGTGGATCAGATTTGGGATGGATCCACCTTAGGTAAGCGGTAGATGTTGAGTATAGCTATTTTAGTAGCATCGATGTGTGATTCTAACCATATTCTAGGGTTTTCACTATGTGACGCCAATCATGACCAGTTTTGAAAGGTTTTTACTAGGTTTACATGTAATGTGATTTGTACTAATGGACTCTTGTCAATCATATATAAGGTTGTATTCCTCTATCCTTTAGGCTTTTAATGGGTTCGCTAACCCAATTTAAAAGGGATTTATGTTCTTATTTTTTTATTTTTGATAAATAATTATCTTCCCAAAACATTCTGGTAACTTATTCCCAATGAGAAAACCATCTCCCATGTTTATCTATCCCAACCCCTGGTGTTTACGCTAGTCTCTAGAGATCATGTTTTGTGCCTGTGGTGTTGCGATAAACAATAATTATACCACTTGTGGGACTAGGTAAAATTCCTTATAAAAAGGAATGAAATCACCCTAAGGGATATTGACTATAGGGATGATTGTAGTTAGGAGATAGGACCATCAGGGCTTATGAAGTAACCCATAAATTTTAATGACAGCATATTTATGATAAAAGTCATAGTTACCAGGGGTATTCTAGATACCTCATTTAATTTCTTGTTTTATTCTATTTAAAACTTTTGAGTCTCATATATCATGATAGGAATTGATAGGTAATACCAACTACGTTATTATTCATGTCATGGGATTTCTTTTCACTAATTATACACATTATTATTGGAACAAATATATAATCCATATAAATAAAAACATTAATTATAAATAAATAGTTCTTCTCTATAAATTTATTATTATATTTTTGATTATTATGGGTTAAAAATGATTCATTTTTTTGTATTTACTTTTTATGATGCTGATAGGTAGAGCAATCCATGTTATGCATACAACATGAATAATTTATTTTTAAATTATTACGTTTTCATTTAAAAAATATTAATGAATGGGAAAAAATAACATTTTAAAATAAAAAGTGCGTTGGAAAATAAATTCTTGGGATGATTTTTTTGTTTCTCTTGATACCTAGTTTTTTAATTATTTTTTTGAATGAATTCTTAAAATTTTAACAAATAGTACTTAGATGTTTGTTTTCAAGCATGACATGATTTTTTTTAAAATTTTATGATACTTAATGATTATACATTTGAAAATATATTGAATTTTTTTAGTCCCTATATATTGTGGTTTTAAGTGTATAATATTTTGGTAGTTGATATTATATAAGGGCTAGGATGGAGTTTATACATAACAAATGCATTATTGGGGTTTAATTAATTTTTAAGGCCATATATACCTTGGGTAACATTGTATCTTGGTTAACAATTAATATTTTGAAATTATATCTTGAATATTAAGCCTTATAGTGGTTAGTATGCTCTTTGGGTTCCACCTATATGTTTTATTTATCATGTGTAATTCATATGAAACATTCATGTTTTGTTCTACATTACTTAATTTGGAAATTCATTTTTAGGAATTTTTGTGTATTACTAATTTCAATTTTCTCTATTGGAATGGATGGGTTGTTAATCATTTATTATTTTAAGGATTTTATTATGAAAAAATAATGCTTTTAATTTTTTAATTTTTTAATTTTTACTAGATGCATTTATAATGATTTCAATGGTTGGTGTTACTTTGAAATTAATTTTTTTTAGTTAAAATATTAAACCAACATGTATGTTATTAAGGAATTCACGTTTAAAAGAAAATGAAAATGGAAGTGATCATGAATTTGTTATTTAAAAACTATTTTTTTAAATTGTCATAAACTATTGTCTCTAAATTTATCATTTTAAAAGGGGTGTTCTAAATTTTTTTAAAGTTATTATGTTTTATATTTAAATATTATTAAATGGATTCACTATCACTCCTCAGAGTTTACAATTGAATTTAGATGCTTTTTTAAATGATTTTCTATATAATGTAAAGAAGTATTGAACTATTTACCTACTTCCATAAAAATATAAAAATTTCTTTTCATTAAAGGATTCAAATTTTTATATTTGAAAGTGTATACAGTTTTTTTGGAAAGGTAAAAGGGTGTGGAATTGGTTTTTATGGATTTTATAGGGTTGGAGTATCTCGATGGTGGCTGAAAGTGGCCACTGCGTGTCTAATATTATGTTATCGGGTACTTTGTGGACACAACAATGTGATAAATCCCATGGGGTCACCACCAGGTACCTCATGGTGTATTAGTTATCCTTTTAAGGTATTTGTGAGACAATATCAATTTTTCCCTTTTCCTGTTGACTCAATTTTATATTCATCAACCTACCCATTATCATCCATTGATTGTAATGGGTACATCTTCCCTTTCCTAATTTTTTTATTTTATTTGACTCCCTCACTAACAACATCCAAGGTGATTTTCATTTGATGAATCTAGAGTGATCATATAACTTCTTTTTCTTCCATTATTTTCAAGTATTTTTTCTTATTTCTCTAATATAGGTTAAACTCTTACATTTTTTGTTTTTTCATGATTGGGTAAAATTACTTTTTATCTTGTTCCATCATCTTCCTCTTCAATTTTATAATTATTAAGAGGAATTATTATTATTTATTTTTAATAAATTCATCATGGATAATTAATATGTGAATCATATATTCCTAATATTGTATTCATTAGCGTTGGGTTTGTTGCTTCTTTAATATGTCAATCATGGAAGTTATTTTCATTGAGATTTGGAATTCCAAAAATATCATTATATTTAAAACAACAAACTCGGTAATTTGATTCATTTAAAACAAAGGTTCCCTTAAGTAATAATCTTAATTTTAAATTATTTCATACCATTCTTAGAAAAGATCTTCTGATTCATGATTTTTTTTTCAAATTATTTTTATATGTGAGAAACTTATTTTGAAAGGGGTTTTTTAATTTTTCCCATTTATTATTTACAAAAGGGTATTAATCTCATACAGTATTCTTTGATTTGTGTCGTTATGAGTATAAAAGTTATAATATTATGTGTTAAACAAAAAATTAAACTATTATTTTTTAATTATTTAATTCCTGTGATTTATTTTATGAGATGATTACTTGAAAAAAAAATTATCGAGTAAATCATATTTTTTATTAATCCTTTACCTTGTTTTTCAACAAACATTTTACCTCAATGGAAATTGTTTTAGTTAGTAAACTTTTCATTATAATTATTTTAAAATTGGGGAAAAGTTAATCCATTTTTATTCCAAATTAAAATTCTTCTAATTATTTCAAACACACATTAAATTGAAATAATGAAATGTGGATGATTTTGGGTTAAAACATGAGATGTGTTCATTTCTTACTTTTCGATGAAATCTATTCTAATAAATTATTCTTTTTCCTACTAAGAAACATAGTGTGTCCTTAAATGTGTGAGTATACCTATATGTTTTTAAGATGGCATTGATGAAGAATATTATAGATTTCCCTAATATGTGGTCTTCCTAAATTTATATTTTTTATAACCATTTTAAATAAATTTAGTTTTGATATGTTGAAATTTTTTAAAAAATTCATATGAATAATTTTTAAAATAATTCAATATTTGGTAAAAATAATGTTTTATAAACCCAGTGATTTTTTTTATAATTATGATTTTATAGGTTTATAAACAAAATAGTGCGGGGTTATAAATTAATCAATATGATATTTTGGGAAATAAAATTTCAATTTTGAAAACAGTGAGAAAAAAAGTGAAAAGGTATTGTCATGTTTCTCAAAACACCAATTGACATGTAGACACTTTTATAATTATTGAAACCATTATACAATCCTTAGGTGGGGTGGAATGGTTTCCAATAATGTATATTTTGAGGTTTCAGCCATTGATTTCATGATTGAAATTTTGGTTTAGATTAATCAAATTTTATTGATATTTCATTAAGAATAAAGGTTGATCATGAGTTTTCTAATGTATTAAATGGGGTAATTTAAAATTACTAGAGACATTAAAGGTATTTATAACCATTTTTGTACCCTAATATCCATTAAACTCTTTTTTTATTAATTTTGCTAAAAAAACAACCAAAATGTGTTTTATTGGATCCAATGGGTTTTCTATGATATAGTTATATGATTTTTTAAGAAATATTGGTTAATATGTATGTAATTGAGGACCTACGCTATTCGAAAACTTATAAACAATTATTTTACAAGTTTCAATGTCTACATCACATTATTATTTGAATAATATTGGCATTCTAAAAAAATATTGTAATATAGTTAATGGGAGTTATCGATCTAAATGAACTAATTCCATCATGATTCCTCGCCATATAAATATCAATATTTTTTCTATATAGCCTAAATGAATAATAAATAAATGAACAATGTTTAACCATCAATTAAAGGATGAATCCGTGATTATTTTCTAATTGTGTTATGGATTTCTATATAATTGATATGTTTTCCATATTTCTATACTTATCCCACTAGTAATTTTTAAAATTAGTAATTTGGTAGTTTTATGTTCTAACATGGTCATAGAAGTGATTGTTTTGGTTCAATTCATTACTTATCCATCATCCATTGGATATTTAGGCTTATTTATTTGGTGTTTCATATAATGTATACTTTCATAGTGGGGATATACCATCTTTGTATATATTTAAAGGTATCCCATGATTTGATTACAAATAATTTATTAACTCATCATTATATATCATGTTATATTTCCAAGGATGCTTATCAGGGATGAGATGTCTAGTGGTGAGGAGGTTTTAATGACAATCAATTTATAGTTCATTAATTTCTCAACATTTCTTCTTCTTAAAGTGTTATTTTTGGGTATGTATTTGTTTGAGAAGGAAGATAGGTTATCAGAAGCTTTGAAACTATTTTTTATTAACTAAATTACCTACAATACATAATTCATTAATCTCCTCATGGGTTTGGTTTATGTTGAGGTGCGTTTGAGGGACTTTAAGGGGAAATATAGGAGATATGTAAATAGGGTGAGGTGTAGTTCTGGATTGGGTACTCAGTGGGTGTGGAGTGTATACCCTGAGTTTGTAAAATGTATTATGTGGTTTTAAAAAAACTATTCAGGAATGAAACTTCAATAAACTATAATCGTGGTTAAATCCTGGGGAGAATCCCGTTTAAAAAGTGTATTTTGATCAATTCAAGTCAACAATTTTACACCTTAAAACCTAATGCATCAGAATTTCAGTCATTTTTTCTATTACACTTTTATATTTTCATTGTTGAAGTAACTTTATCTTAGAAACTCAAACTTTTATCTTCCCATTATAGCTCATTATAGACCCTCATGATTCCTTAAATTTTCCTCTCACCTTGGTACTACATGAATTTTTATCAAGAGAATCAAATATAATCTTGAGGATTGGCTTTCTCCATTCAATATTCTTTAATAGTAGTGGTGAAAAATAGTTTCCCTTCATTCTAAGGGCTAGTATATGGTTTCTTGTTTTTTATTTCCCTAACATTTTGGTCCTTATAGAATCATTTGGCTAGGATATAGGTAGTAAAACCCCTTAATTCTCTCATATCAATCATGGTTTGGGATAGAAATGATATAGGGAGGAGTGAATATAACTAAAACCAAAATATTTTAATATAAATACATTTAATTTAAATGTATTCAGGGATAAATTTTGAAAATACTTTGGTTCTTTAGGTCTTATTTTCATGTTAGTATGTTGTGTTTTGTAATTGATTTCTTAAACCATGTAACGAAAATGACAAAGCATGTAACTGATTCCCTGAATGAAATAGTAAAATACTAATCATATATAATGTATTTTTTGGTGTGTTTATAATTGAGATTTATGGTCAGATAATTTATACATATTATTCAAGTGTACTTTTTTACATTATATAATTGACCCTAATTTGATACAAGAGTTTGGTAAATGTGCTTGAATGGTGTTTTTATTCTTGTATATAAAAAAATTTCCTATGTACAACTACTGGTTACAAATAGGTTTATGTATTGAAGTGATATAATTCTATTATTCCATCCTACAACCAAGATTAGGATGGTTTTTATGGTTCTGCCCAACTCTATTATACATGATTCCCTTTATTTAAAATGAGATAAGGGGTTTACTAAAACATCAATTTTGGTTTATCTCAAATCTATGTTAAACCTAAATATGTTTTGAATGGTATAGACCCTCATAATAGTGGGAGTTAACTATTTTTTATTTTATTGATGTTTCTAACATTTTTAAATCATGATGGTACTTTCACTGTTTATTATTCCTCTAGATTTGTTTTGTTGTTTCATATACATTCCTCTATGAGTGGTGGTTAGGATTGGGTGCTAACTGCTTACTAGATATATGATACTCAACCCCAATACAGACCCCTATAATTATTTATTAAAATCTTTTAATACATGAAAAAATTAAGGGAAATGATTTTCAGCATCATATAAAGCTACATAGGGGTCACGATATCAAGATTGACTCATTTTGGCACTTGGAGGGTGATCCAGTTAGTAGTGTGATGGTTTTCCCTAACAGCTCTTCCATGATATTTCACACTTGAGAATTCAATTTAGGGTCCTTATATCATATTTGGTTGTTATATTATGTATATAGTTATTTTTTCAAACTTTATAGTCATTTTTATCATGGTAGAATTATTTTTGAACCTTTATGATGTACACCATGTGTTCACATAAAATATTATGTATTATTCTATATTAATATATTTTACATGATTATGTTTGTGTTTATTTATATAGAGAAGTCCCAATGTATTTTTTTGGTACCTCCTTAGAATGGAATTGTGAGCTTATAACATATTACTAAGGAGGAAAACCATTGCCCACATATTTATATCACAACCCTTATCTTTTACTCCTATATCTGGTCATTTGGATGTTCACCGAAGGTGTTGTAGTGACCAAACCCAATACCTTTCAAGTTATTGATACATGTTCATTACACGTGTGGATGTGAAATGACTTCAAAAATGAGAAACAATAAGGTGAGAAGTAGAACTATGTATTAGTACTGGATAAAAGGGTTTCATCATTATATGTGGGGAGATACAATACATATATATATAATGGATTGATTCTAGGGTAAAAAAGATTTTATTTTGTGTATAATATAAATACAAATATAACATCTATTTTTATAGAAAAGGGTGGTTCAAATTATTTTACTAAGGATGATGTTTTTTTACACAATTAAGATGTTTTATGGTTTTGGAACAAGATTAATGTTTTTTAGATTAAATATATTGATAATATGTCCTACCAATTACATAAAAAGAGTATTAATGAGAATGTTAGTCCAATTAGGTTAAATACCCAGAGGGGGGCGGGAGAATTAGGGAATGATGGATTAAAAATCCACCCCCTTTAGATCTTGTTTTGTTGTTAAAAAACACTCTTACCTCTATTTCTCGTATAAATATATGAGAATAATTGAAATCATGTATAAGAAACATCAAATTTACATGAATCACCCTCACTGGGATACATCTAAGTAGACTACAACAATGATGTGTTGATATACCAAATATACTAATGATCACTTCCAAATAACAAGGTTTGGGATAGATCAGTTCTATGCCCATGATACCTACCTTTGAAATGTTTAGGGTCATCTAAATTCCTTCCCAGGGGTCACTCCCTATACCTCTTTCTCTGGATCACTTCCAGTTGAACGGATCACCATCTTCCTCTTCCTTTTCTACCATCTTTGGAAGGTATCCACACACCATTTATGGACTTTGTAGTCCCTTAATTTTCCTGAATAATACATCCTCAATTGTAGGTAGATGCTTTGTTGAAGACATTTTTTCACCTGTAGATAAAGTCTAATTTCATGTGTAATGTTAGATTTCTGAAATTTATTCCATGAACTGTTTTAGTTCCTTTGAAAACTTACTTGAATCCTCTATGAACTGCCCTACTTCCTCCGTGAACTATCTTGCACTCCATTGCATGAGTGCTTTGCAAACCATCTCTTCTTATGATGATAGTCTCTTCTTCCCCGGACCACATGTACTTCTGTGAACTACCTATACTTCTGCAAACCCTTTACCTTTGTGAGATTTTGATCCTCACAAAACCCTTTTGTGAACTATTACCTTGAACTACTTCATCCTTCAAAGATTCCTCCCTCACGAACTCTTCTCCTTTTCAAAATTCTCCCTCACAAACAACATCGGACTTCAATAAATACTTCCCAGAGAAATGATATTATCTATTGGAATTTTCACTATCTAATGATGTGATTAATGTTCCATATATTGAAAAATATATCTGCAAAACCTGCTAATCTAAATTACACAAACCTAATATGCAGTACACCCTTTAGTGGATTAAAAAATCTTTACTTCTGAACCTCAAATGATGAGCCTCCTACAAACAATTTCCCTCCAACAAACTGTGAGCCTCTCATGAACTATTTTTGCTATAAGGTCAGTGTATCATGCTTTATGGTCGGCATAGAATTATTATGAATAAAATATTTCTTTTCTAATTTTATTCACCATTATACATACCCCTTTTAGGTTCAAAAACTACACATCATGGTCCGAAAAATCCTTTTACAGAAAAACCATTCCTTTTCCAAAAACCATCTTCCTAATTTTGAGGCCCAAAAATTAGGCAAACACTGGGAAACTGCACCACCTTAAAAACATATTTAGTATATCACTAATCATACTCATTTGTGGTCATCTGTCTTTTACAACAAACCTAATAAAACCCAATAAACAATGAAATGGAACCTGGAGGGATTTGTTCCCAATAGATAACAATTCAAACATCACTTACATTTTTCATTATCTATTAATCCATAAAAATGAGAAACATGTCCAAAATATCCCAAAAGAAAGATTATTGGAATAATTTTATTATATGTCATTTTATATGTCTGAATATTATTTATTATAATAATATCCATATATCATTCAATAGAAAATGATAATTTACTAGTAATCTATTTAAACTAATATACACTAATGTTAGTGGTCTGTTGATCAGGCAAAAAAGTATTTTTTATTAATATTTTTTAACCATTTATTAATTATTTCAATAGATATACTTTTTTAAGGGATTTGAAACTATGATGGTATTATTCATTTAAGATTTAAATGATTATGATGTTTAGTTAATATGGTAGTAAATATTATTAGATTCATAACACTAAACCATTATTATTAAAATATTTTTTAATATTTTAAATATATTGAGACTCATATATTATGTAGATTTATTTTATAATAAAGGGAATAACCATCATAAGAACATATTATTTAACTTGAACGTTTTATCAAGATTCTTTTTATTTACTTGGCACCCCTTTTAGATAATATATTAGAACCAATTTATGATATTTCTAGATATAATGGATTCAATCTATGATTCCTTATCTTGTTGACTACATAGGAATTCGTAATCTATTTTACTTGTTCTTGGTAATGTTTATTGAAATCTAAATAGGAATATGAATAAAAAATGATATTAATGTAATTATTTTTCATGTTTTTATATTATTTATCCCAATCATGTAATGGATTCTGTTAATATTAATTTAGTTGTTATTATAAAATAGTTATTTTATATGTGATTATTAAAATACCAATTATTTTGATGATAGAAGAACTAATAGAATTTATAGTATATGAATAAGGGGAAATAAGTGAAAACATTATGAGTTAAATAAACGATTTATGAATTTTTTTAAACAAAATTTCATAAAATTTAAAAAACTAATTGGTTTGTACTCTGTTTAAGTTACCAGAAAATACTAAAAAATGATCTTTAACGAATCCTCATATTTCAATTTATTTATCATTGATAATAATCCCCAACCCTACTACTCTCCTCCCCTTAATTCTATCCATTTTTTCAATTTGTTAAACATCCTTTTATACTTGATCATTCCCACTACAATTCCCCACATTATTGGGTGTCAACAGAATTGAAAAAACAATTATAATGTGGGTTAATAAAGATATGGTTGAATATATATTTATGAACTAAAGATAGATAGAGGATATTATATATATTTTTGAGATGATAAAATATAGGTGTTATAAGTTTAAATATGGTTATAGTATTAATATAGTATAATTTATGGGTTATATAAATAATGTTAATTTGATAGGTTGTATCTCAACACACTTAAACCCTTGTGGTAGCCCACTGGGATTTAGTGGCATGGGTACTGGCTTTATGACACTATGCATATCACAAGGAACTTTGTTGTAGGATATTGAAAAACCGCATGATTGGTGCCATATTGATCTATTCTAAAGTTCCTTAGGATAATGAGAACAACTGATAAGGGGGTGTGGTAAATTAGTGGTTAGAATTTATAATTTATTTTCACATAGAAATAAACCCCTAAAACTTTTTAGTGTTTTCATCATTATCAATATTTTATAACAATTTAAAATGAATGAAATAATAAAAATTTATTCAAGGAACACTTGATTTACAATGTTCAACCTCCGTATGATAACTTACATCCTTATCATGGTGACTCTCATCAGTCAATGGAAATTTAATATAATAGAAAAGTGAAAACAATGTTCCAAATCCCATTATACTACTTATACCTCTTGATATGTATTATTATAATAACTCCCATTAGTTAAAAATATCCCTATAAATCTCAAATAAAAAAATTAGGAAACATTTTCGTCATAGCTAGCTACAATATCATCTGTAAATTGTCATTCTGATTTTCTTCATCTGATAAGGGGTTTTTCTAACATGCTCTACCTTTATCTGATGCACCTCTAGAAACAGAAACTCAATTATACCTTCTTTATATGTTATATAAACCACTTGAACTCATTCTATATCCAAAAAAATAAGTATGTTACTTATGATATAAATATCTATATGATATATTCGAATCACATTGTTTTTTCGATGTCACCGATTGAAAACTATGTTGGATATTCAGAATAGAATATCCATTTAGAATATTTTCTTCAACCAGAAGGTAATTTTTGTTGGAAAATGACTTTGTAACCAAATATTCATCATTTTATCTTTTTGTATGAGTGAATAGTGTCAGTCGTATAGTGCAAAATCACCCTTATATAGGTACGCCTAAAGTAGTAATAGTGGGAACTCAATTTCATTTTACTACTAATATAAATTTTTTGGATGCTTATAAATTATTATAGATAATTAATAAAGAATAATTGAGGCTAAAAAATTATCAAACATTATTGAAATTGGTTAACCTCATATGTTAATGAACATCACCACATTTTTTTAACTCAACAAGATAGAAAACTTGAAAATCCCAGCTCTGTGTCGTCATGTTTATAGGGCTTTGCAATGTTTTATGTAATGCTTCCCCATTCTCTACATATAATAAATGTTTCTAATGTCTTCATTAAAATCATTCCATCTAGATCTTCACTATTTGATGATTTTTTCTCATTCTATTCAATCCACACATCTTCAGCATAAGACAACATACACAACAATGAATGTGTGACTTAGTATGGTACAACACTTTTTTACTATCTATACTTTGACATTGGATTTTTCATATTGATTTTTGTCTATCCAATGAAAATTGATTGGTTTGTATGATTTTCACCCATCTGGTAACATGGACTTGGTCAACCCGATGTTTTTATGAAGTTGACTTGGTCTGTCCGATGTTCATATGTCTGATGAATTTTTTCTCAATGGAAATGATACTATAACCTTCCTTCAGTATCAAACCTCATGAATTTTCACCAGTTACCTTCATATATCATATAACAAAATATTTTCCAATTGAAAAATCATATAGGCTATTTTGTTAGATAATTTATCTTCCTCTGTCCAGAAAACACTATCTATTGATGATTGATAACATTATTACAAACTCTAAATTCTTATTTCACAATAATCTTAATCATATAGAAAACTTATATTAAAATTTTGGTCAATATTTATTTATGTTTGAATAAATAAAATACTCAAATTATAAATTATCATTTCTTAGAATTCCCCCCCTTTGTATTTTAATAAAAAAATCTTTATATTTTTTCTTTTTAGTGCATGCCTGTTCAAAAAGTCATAAATATGGACTTCTTAAATTCTGATATTTAGTAACTCAATATGTTGGAATTCATTTTTCTATAAAAATTATGTATACTACACTTAAACATCATAGATCTACCCTTACAAAACACCTTTAGGCATTATTTGTCCAGTTATCCATGTATGTAATCCTGAATCATGTGATATATGTCTGATAATATATGTCTAGTTAACATGTTCTAGTAGTCAAGATCTCCATTAGATAACATAAAAACTAGACCATTTCACTTTTTCTGATCTATGAGATTGTGAATTCTCCTTCAAACTTATTTTAAATCTCCATCTTCTTAAATCTTTCTTATGTTCAAAATTTGGTCCCAATGTTGTACTTATCTCCCATAATATCAAAATGTACAACTTCATCTAGGATAATGATAATCTTAATGATATTATAAACTTTGAGAATAACATAGAATCATTTGACTTAAATAACGTTTTCCTAACATTGTTAAATAAAAACAGCATTTAACTCCTCTTTCGCTTCATAAAAAAATTCTAAAAAATATCTAGAAACTCATTCAAATTTTTTTCACAAAAACATTTAATAAAACTAATTTCAAAAAATAAAAAAAACTATTACAAAATCATCTCATAGGAACTTTAATTTCCCCTTTTTATTTTTTGGGAATATTTTCAATATTATTAACAACATAAATTTTTCACAACTCATTTTTTTGAAGAAGTTAAATAAAATCACAACCATTCTCATAGAAAATGTCTTAACACGACACTTTTAGATAAAAAAATGTTCTTTATGGACATATACCCATTTTTGAAAATAAATATTTCCGTAATAATAATATAAACTCCCCTAAATTATTATTTATCTCCCAGTATATGATAACACCAACATTGGATTCAAAATAAACATTTCTGTTAATATATTTTTTCATGATAAGATAAGATCCCTTCAACTTTTATTTGTCTCCAAAAATTTATAATAACACCAAAATTAGATTAAAAAAATTATTTTTTTAGAGATTTACAATTTTTTCTCCCCCTTTGACAATAGCACCCAAATCATTGTGGGGGACTTCCTTGTAAACATTAAAAAGTTTTTGGTGAATTTTTAACATGTAGTTGCAGGCTCAATTCATCAAAACTATCCCCTGGCATATATTTGGGGATGAAACCCGGAATTTAATACTTTTTAAAAATTTAATAAACTATAACATCACCACAAGTAACATTCTATTTTATGATATTATACTAATATCATTGTGAATTGAACATTAATATTGTAAAAGGTTTCTAGAATGATCAATGAAACTATAGATTGAAATTGAATATTGACCAATGACAATACAGATTGATCAATGGAACTGTAGATTGATCATGAATGTGAATTGATCTTGAATGTTTTAAATATTTTTCTTGTGTACTTATTTTGGTTGTATGTTCTTATATTTAGTATGTAAATGCCCATATCTCATTCAACATCCATTTTAAAAAAATATAAACATATCTATAGCCCATGATGTATCCTTCATAAAAAAATATGTTGTTCATATGATTGAAATCAACAATAAAAGTTATAATGTTGAAATCACCTTTTTTTGAATAATTTATCATCTTTCCACAATAGTTTGCATGTATAAGTTCAAGAGGTCTGGTGGATTTAATTTCAACTATCTTAAGTATGCCACTAACCATCCTTCCTTTTGAAAAAGTTTTATAAAAATCAACATATTTCCTTCTCAATTTTGGTTACAACATATTTCCTATAGAGTTTTCATATATTTTCTATCCAAGTTGTTTAATTATTCAAGGCTATAAAATATTTTCATCCTAAGCATTTATGTAATATGAGATATAAGGATATACATTACGAAATAGATTTCCTTTGGTTCTTTCTCCGTAAGTGATTAATCTCCAACCTTTCAAACATATGATAATATAAGAATAATTTAGGAAAATAACTACCACATCATCATCAAAAAGTTGGATAACACTATGTATATTGTTCTTTATCCCATCAATATATAAATATTTCATTGATTTCAGAATATGTGCTTCTATCACATCTATTCTTATTCCACTTATAATTAAGGAACTCTCATTTCCATAAGTAACTACTCCTACATCTTGATTTTAATCAACTTTCACGAAATTTATATAAAAAATTATGTTTTAGGAACAACCACTATTATGAATATATGATTTATGCCTTTTTTTCTTTATCACATTCTCAATAAGAAAAGTTATTTCCATAACATTCTTCATTCTACAGCCTTTTAGTTTCTTGTGTACAAAACATGACCTAGAATATTTTTTATAAATTCTTTAGAAAAGTCACTTGAATTTTCAAATTATCAACAAACTTCCCCTATAAAATCAAATCTCGTTTTCATGGGAAGCATTCTATATTCTGATGTTTTTTCTTTTCCTTCCACCCATAGCATTAGAAAGTTACTCTATTTTCTTTTTCTATATCCCATTTTCAATTCATGTCTAATTCTAGGTAGAGACATGTGGTACAAATAATTATAATTAATTTACTCATATAAACCATAACACCAACAATATAAAATAAATGAAAATATTTTGTTTTTTAATGAGTTTCCATTGTAATCAGTTTGTGGAGGTTCAATATATATCTATATATAAGATACACCCTAGAATTCGAAATATTTATTAAAAACGTTTTCTTCAAATTTTATTTATGTTAATAATTTATCACATACATTAAAAACCCATAATTTCTTATTTTTTTCAAAACATTCTTTGTTAAGAAGGTTAGTTGAACATTTATATTCAGTGGGTAATTATGTCACTCGATTATTAGGATGACTTTTCACATAAACTTAAAAAATTTCAGCCTTTACCTATGATGCCTTGTTGAAATCTCTTATCATTTTTAAGGATTTCTCAACCATAAGAAATATTTATTGATTTTTATAAACCTTATCTTCCTTATTTGAAATTTTATTACTATAATTTTCTATTATCCATTCATGCTCATCCATTTTCATCTTGAGGTTCGTATCCTTTACAATATACACAACTTCCTTTTTAAGGAAGTAATCATTTATTACATTTTTTTTATAATTTCACTCTTCATCATTATGGTCTCTTTCTTTATTGTTGTTTTTTGATCAAGACATTCCACAAGTTCCAATCTTAGCAAATACTCTATACAGGATTATTCAACTCCTTCTTCACTGTTATAACAGTCTTAATTATTCTTGACATTATCAAATAAAGTTCTAAACCATTATATTGTTTCACATTATAATTAAAAATTAATATAATGATTGTATGAAACTCTCTTACTCATTATATATATCTTGTTTCCAATTAATTTTTTGTTACTTGTCGTGTAACGATTATCTTCCTTGGAAATTTTGTTCCACATATTCCAGTGATGATTTTATTCAGAATTTTCATTATATTCCCTATCTTTTTTTTATAAAATCCATTGAAAATTTTCTAATTCCTTCAAACTCGAAATATTTCAGTGGGATTTTTCCACCATATTTTCCTCTACCTATTCGGTAATTGTTTGGAGATAAGAGACATGATTTTATCATTCGTTTTATTATCTTAATTATCTTATGAATCCATGAGGTATACAATATTATGATCAGAATCTTCTATTTTCTTATTTATCATATAATAAAGAAACCATTATTTAACTTATTTTTGAATACCAGATCTTTCCTCATTTCTTAAACAACAAGATTTTTTTAATTCATCTAGGGAAAAATCATATTTATCTGTTAAAGTATATATTTGAGGATCCCAAATTCTATAAAATCACAAATTACTTTCTTATAACTGTTATAATATTCATATAATTATCTAAACCAACTATTATTATAAACAACTTCATTAACTCAGGTGAATTACCCATTAACACTTTCTTCTTTTCCTATCATGATATCTTCAAACATGCTTCTCTAGATTTGTTTCTTTGATTCCTTCACTTTTATATTTTCATTAATCATACATTTTTATTTGTTCCAATCTTCTTTATCTATCTTAAGACCTATCAGCTTCATACAAACAATTTTTTTGAAAAATAAATAAGAATAATATTTCTAGATTTTCTATCAACCTCAATATTTATTTTTTTAGAAATTTTCATTGGAGAATCAATCTCAATGTATGGAAACCCTAATTTGACTACTATAAATAACTCTAAGATAAGAGACAAAAGATTGGGTATCATTTTGTTCATCCAACCATGATAAATTTTTTCATCTATGTTAGGAATACCTCATTTTCTTAATGAGCTGATATTTTATATAATAAGGATATGATAAGGGGAACCCTTCCTATGATACTAATTTATGTCCCATAGGATGTTGAAAACCACTAAGAAGGGGGGATGGTTTAATTATTTCTGAAATTTTTATAATTTTTCTCTAGTTAGAAATTAAACCTTACAACTTGTTAGTGGTTCTATTCTTAAACAAATTTTATAACAATCCAATAATCATTTAATGAATAGAATTTAATGAAAGGTACATATGAATTACATGTTTCTTACTTCGTATGTGAACCTATATCATTTTCATGGTGACACCCATTGGTCTATGAGAATTCACTATAATATAAAGGTAAATATAATGATCCCACTCTCATTAGATAACTTCAATATTTATATTGGTATGATTATATTGACTCCCTTTAGTTTAAAATTTTATCTTAAGAAACTATGAGTGAAATAATTTTTTGAATTTTCTTCATCATCGCCCACTGGAACATTCTGTAGTAATAATATGTCCCATTTTATTTTTCCAGTAAAGGTCTATTCGGTTAAAACTTCCTTCATCTGGTGAAACTTTTCCATTTAGCCTCATGCAACAACTCTACTTTTATGCCTTATATATCAATTATATAAACCATTTTAACTACCTTTTTCCCATAAACATTTTCTGGTACTTTTTTTCCCACATTATTAAATTTTTTGGTTTCTTATAAATTCTTCTTGAACATTCATAAAGATATATAGGGGATCCAACATTTGAAAGATTCTTTGAACATAAATAAACTTAGAAATTAAGGAACTTCTAAAAACATCCATAACTCAGTTAGATAACCAACTACAATAATATTAGCTCAAAATCATCAGCTTTTTTGTGACTTTATAATTTTTTATGAAAAGCTTCTCAAATCTCCATATAGTACATGTTTTTCTACTCACATCATTAAGAAATTCTTTTTGGTTCTTCCTCATCTGATAAGTCGACCGTACTACATTTAGTCCACTCTACATCAACATAATTCAATATAAATAACATGTAATGACATATAATTGGTATGTTTGATGTTCATCAATATAATGACATTGACATGGTCAATCTAATGTTCAACCATCTAATGACATTAACTTCTTCTGTCTGATGTTCATCCCTCCAATGACATCAATATTTTTTATCTATTGTTCATATGTCCAACAAACATTCATCTGATGGATATTTTTTTGATGGACTCAATCTTATCGCATTATATCAATAGAACCCTTCATAAAATTTAGACTTTATTCTTCATATATCTTACACAAAAAAAATTTCCAGCTGAAAATGTCAAATAAAATGCTTTCCCAAAACTTTATCTACCTCTATCATAAAAACTTGATTCGTTGATGGTTGAAAACATTATTGATACTTATATATATTTTTCTTACAAAATCAATATTAATATGGTAATATTGGATCAAACTTTGACACCTCCCCATTTTAATTTTCAAAATTAGAATACTCTAACTATACATCTAATTTCTTGGAGTTCTCCCCTCCGTTTCTTTCTAGTAAGTAGAGTTATACATTTTATCATTTCTAACATTCTTTTATAAAAACTAAAAAAAATAGACTTATTAAAGTCCACCATATTGTAACTCAACTTACTAGACATTAGTTAAATTTACGCATTGGGTATACTACCTCTATAGAACCTAGAAATACCATTACACAATGCCTTTGGGCATTTTTCATCCAATGATCCACATCAAGAAACCTGTATCTAGTTATCTATGTTTAGTAATCTATGTCTGGTAGCCTCAATATTTTTCCTATAAATTCATCACTAGACTATTGTAATTTTTATGCATTCTTATAGTGTGACTTCTCCTGTGGACTCATGTTGTATGTTAATTTGATTTCATCTATCCAATGTTCTGCATTAAATTCCATATTTTTTTACTTCTCCATATTAATATCAAAAAGTATAACTTTATATTGGATGAGGAAAATCTGCATGATATTAGGAACATTTAGAAAAACGTAGAATCTTTATTCTTAAAGAATATTTTACTATCATTTTCTTGGAAAGACATCATTCACCCCCTCTAAAACCTCATAAAAACATGCATAAAAGTTTCTTGAAACCACTTCCTAATATTGTTACCAAAATATCCTAAAAGGTCTTCAAGGTCCATAAATAAGTTAATGGTTTCCCCAAACCAACTTTTTAC
This sequence comes from Viscum album, assembly GCA_963277665.1. Classification (NCBI taxonomy): domain Eukaryota; kingdom Viridiplantae; phylum Streptophyta; class Magnoliopsida; order Santalales; family Viscaceae; genus Viscum; species Viscum album. Next base: position 119,331,636 of record OY728162.1, on the reverse strand, counting down.
TAAATAGGTATCCCTTAGATTTATAAATAAATCCTTTTATTCCTTTTATATACTTATTTTCTAGCATCATATTTGGGAACCATCAGTGGATATGGTCTTCTCCATCCAAATATTATGTAATATACCATTCAATAATATTTTAGTCTCAATTTTTGATGGTGAATCACTCAAAATACCTATTGTTATGATATTTTATGATTTTAGGATATTTTTTTACCGTGGATGAATAGATTAGTAATATTTTTCTTGTTAAATCCTATTAGTACATAACAAGTGGTCCATATTGTGTTGCCAAATTTATTTCCTGTTTGGGTTATGGAATGGTATGAAAACATTGGTAGTAGAGAATAGTATACATGACTAGGGACCAAGACGGTTTGAAATTTTTTGTTTAAATTGTCTTATACAATTAGGGTTTGACTTTAAATTCTAAACATTGTTAGGTGATTTTAATGTTTCTTAATGGAAGTATTTCTTATGTACGAGGGGATTATTGTGTGATCTAGACTCTATATGGGTGTCCACACAATTAATTAATTGTGATGGTCATACAGTTGTACCATATAGCTACATATAGTATTAATTGAGAGGAAACTATCAGGTTAATGATTTGATGATAGGTTTTACTTATGGAAAATTAGTGATATACAGGATTTGGGCTCACCATATAAGCGATTTATGAGTTTGGGAAGGTAACAATTGTGGGAGGTCTCATGAGTCCCAAGTTGACCAAGATATCTGTCTACAAAGAGTGAAATAGTAGATTGATTACTAGGTGAAATTATCATTGAAATTTTAGTGTGTATTATGAATAGATATAAGGTCTATAAGCTATAAAATTGAAATTTAATTGATAAAATGGAATTTAAGATAATAAGTGTGATCCTATGTGAACAGATATAATTATATATAAAGGATAATATGTTTAGCTGATAGTTTTTCATTATTCAACATGAGAGTTGGAACATGGAATTCATATATTGTGACCTAATGGTCTTACACAAATCAGTGTGATTACATTGAGTATAATGATAATTCTTATATTAGATGACCTCCATCCACGTGTTATGAGATTTTACACATAATATATGATGGTTTATGTATAAGGGCATCCATATTGGGTTGGAAAATAATGTGTTATTATTTAGTACATATCCTAATGTATGAAACTTTATTGTGTGGACCAATACTATGAAAAGTGGATAAATATTACATTGTAAAACCCCATAGTGTAATGTCACTTTGAAAATGGGTCTATAACATATATCATAGAACCTTTTTTGTGATGTTAGTATAAAATAGCAGTTGATAACCATGTAGTGGTACCCCATGATGTGATATTATAATGAAAATGGGTGAATCCTTTTCAATGGAACTCAATTATGTGTTTTTATTATAACAAAAGTTCCATTCTTATAATAAGGAATATTGTGATGTGATGTTACTATAAAAAGGGTGATGATGATAGATTTGTGACAACTAGTGGTATGGATTATGACTATTGTGATTCATAATGATTGGATAAAACATATAGTACTTAATTATATATTGGTTTCTGAGTATTAATGTTTTTTACTAGACTGTGTATATAATCACATATATACATTATATTATATATTATGGGTGCCATAGGTGGTTTCCTACTAATTTTTATACTTATAACTTATATGTACATTATAGAGGATGTCCAGAAATCATTTTTTAGATTCATCTAAGGGAAAGGGATTAAAAAGCGAGATTGTGGTAAAGATAGTGAGATGGCTATGAGGAATTCAAAATGACTTTCACACAAATTTATCCCTATTTTATATTTCTTGCTTTTGAGAATATGATAGTCTTTATAATGGAAATACTAGGATATATGACTTGTATGAAATGACACGATTTCTTTTGTTATTACATTGTGATGTATATTATTATTACGGTTATCTTTATATTATGAATATATAAAATTTCTTAACAACTATTTAATGGATGTTATCTGTATTTTTAAATTTTTATTATATTATTGATTTTATAGTCTCTTAAATGACGATCTTAGTCTTCACTAATATCTAGAAGTCTCTAAAATTTAGGGAGGCATGCATGAGATATTATTTCAATTTAGATCGATTCAAGAAAACTAGGGAAATATGTCATAGAATTATGTTATATCCATTTTTTATTATATTTATTTATTTGACTATTAGTAAATAGAGGTAGACTAGTTATAAATAGGTATATAATCTATTCTTGTCATTGGAATGTACTTTTATGGTGGAAATATTAGTGATTGGGGTCTGGGAATATTGATTATTTATTTTCACATTTTTGTTGAGTAATTTTTGATAAATTATAATTTTTATGAGTTATGGTGATTGGTTTACATTTAGATTGATGCTTCAATAGAGAGAGAGAGAGTGTGTGTGTGTGTGTGTGTATGTCTGTGTCTATGTGTATGTGTGTCTCTGTGTTTATGTACATACACAAGGAATATAGTTTTACCTAACTCATACATGACTATGTGGTATGGGAAAAAGGTTTCTCGAAAAAGGTTTTTGGTTAATTTTAACATTAATAATAACATGTTTGGTATTTTTTTAATAACTTTTTAGGGTTTCATTAGTTAGAAAAAAACAACAGTGGTGATTTTTCAGGAGTTTACTACTACGATTCTATGAAAATGAGTGGTTTGTGAGATAAAATATCTAGATAGGGTAATATATGAATTTAATTACATAGGTGTGGATGAAAACTATATATCGGGATAATTATTCAAATCAATTTCATTATGTATATATGTGAATGAATCAATAGAGGGCGATTGATGAAATATTTTTGGAATGTATAATAGGAAGTATTGGTTGGATTCCCAACCAAGATGATTCCACATGTGAATCTTGTGAGGGTGATATTTAACTAATGATTCCATGAGTTGGGTATGGTCAAAGCGTTGTTCTAGTGTTCATGTATTCTTTTTTATACAATTGATTTTTTTTGAATATGGGTTTGTTGATTTTCTTTTTCCATTATGGAAATAAGTTCTATGTAATGGTTTAGTACAAGATTCATAGGGTCGTTTGATGTGAACTTTATGGTATGATCGAACACTCAAAGGGATAGTGAACACTCCATTGTTTTATGATCACTAATGAAATTTAATGTTAATGTGGTAATATATATATATATATATATATATTATTTGGATTTAAATTCATTGTAGTGATTCACGGTTGATAAATCATTGGTAATTAATTATCTAACATATAACCTTGTTCTTATAGAGTGATATAAATATTATTTTCCTTCATGAATAATTATGTGTAAGTGATATATACATCTATTGGGTTTGGTACCCCATTATATCTATACTTTATAATTTTAATACTATGATTTCACAAGTGTTTTTAGAAGTGATTCATGAGAGGATATATGATAGTGACCAAGGACATTTGTGAGTTTAAAGTGTGGCCTTACCCAATTTATTAATGTGATATGGGATCTCAATATACTTAGATTTGTATCATGAATGTTGAATTTATATTTTTAATAATTAGTATTTTGATGGATATTCAAGTGGATATGACTATATCTAAGCTTGAATGTGTTCAATATGAATGGTGGTAAACTATGGTGATTTAAGGGAATGTAGTGGGAGAACTATAGGAATATATATATATTTCAATTTTTTGAGAGATTCTTCATAGATATATTTCACTCATTAATTTTCTTGATGTTCATATTACTCTAATATATTAGATGATTTTTGAGAAAGTATGTTGAAGAATTAAATAATATTATCCTCTTCATATCATCCATAGAAATATGATTTCATGATGGAACATTTGAGAGGTGACACAATAATTCATTATGGGTATGTGTGGGATAGTTTTTCCTCAATACATAATCATAGGTAGTTAGGAAGGTATTAAATATGGAATAATAGTTTCTCAAAACATATAATGTAATTATAAGTATATTATTTAAAGATGGAGGGTTATTTCTCTACCTCTATATCTGAAAAGGATCTGTTTTTTAAATTTTTTTTTAAATTTATTTCAACGATGATGAATAGATAATATTTTCTCTAAGTGTATGTATAAACTGTAATAGTGATTTTCCTATATTTTAAGGGGAGTATGTGGATGTATTATATGAAAATTTATTAGAATATATAGGGTTTAATAAAAAGTTAATCATGAGTATCACACTATAATGAATACAGATCGCCGATTTTTAGGTATGTCTTTAATGATTCTATCAATTTGTAAAAAATTACTATTTTTTCGATTGTGTTTCCTATTTTTAATTTTCATTTATATAAAAAGGTTATGATTACTAATATTTGTGAGGGATATAGGTCAATGATATCATCTAGTGGTTCTGTGAAGTACAATGATGAATTTAGATGTGTACAACTGAGATCATGAATGATTGTATTAATGTTTTATTTAAACATAGATATGTCAGCATTAGTGGAATGATGATATGAGATGTCATATGGTGGCGAGAAACTTATAAGTGTCATGTTGACTTGATCCTTGTGTATATTGAATTTTAGTGAACATCATGTGTAAAATGCATAGTGCATTTAGGTAGTTGGTAATTGGGGTTTCACGTTCAATTCGTGGATGAAAGTGAAGACGATATATCTTGTTTTTGAGTGTAATAATATTTTTGAATCAATATATGATGTTAATATAGAGTCAGTGAATAATGTAACTAATGGGGTATCTAATTTGGTGAATCATTTTGGTATGATTTGGGGCTGGTTAATATTGGTGAATATGATATGTGTGAGACAATAATCCTAGTTAATTAAGTATTTGTACAATAAATTATGTCTCATATTAGAGATTATGTATTCGATGCATTAGAATGTGAAAAAATATAACTGTAACAATGATTAGGTGATAGAATTACATATAATAGTGACATTGATCATTGATGTTAAATGTTTTCTATCATATGTCTCTATAAATATTTTCCCAGTAAACATCATTAGGAGGAGAAAATGGTATTTTGTGGAATAGTTTTTTGTCTGATTTGAGGTTTTGGATAATTGAATCTTCTGGAGTATGAACTAACACATTTCACTCATTATCATTTGAAATGAATTGTATTTAGTGTTGGCTTTATTTTTATTGGAATAATTGATCTATTTTATGGATTTTAGAGTGATACAATTGACGAATAATTAGATACTTAAGTTTAGGTGTGGTGATTTAATGGTTGTATTCATTATGAGAACTCAAGAAAAAGAAATAAACATTACGACTCAATGGTCTAAAAAACCAAATATAGATACTTGATGATGCTTCTCAAGTATTGGAATCTCTATAATGAGAATATTGTAGAACCCGAGATTATCTAGTTGTAGTGTAATTGTAGGATCGAATGTGTAGATGTATATATTTATTAGATTGAACAATACAAGAGGGGGGTGAATTGTATGTTTAAAAAACTTTGTATTTAAAACAATTACGAGATTAGTTTAAAAGGTCTTAAACTAATACAAATACAAACACCCACAATAGTATTGAATATAAATGGTATGATGTAATGTAATACTAATAAAATGTAATACAATTATATTCAAGATGAACACAATAATCAGAGTAATATAAATATGAACGCTTCTACCTTAAAGCGTATAGAATCAATCAATACAATATGCAATAGAATGATTGTAATTGAAAAAATTACAATTGAATATGTAAAGAGGAAAGCAAACAATACAAATTTTTTTCTATTACAAGCAGCAACAGAAAAGTAAAAGTATTACAATTCTTTTGACCCAAAGAGAAGGGTTATCCTTTCACCTAGGATAAAAGGTCTGTCTCACCAATCCATTGGTAAGCCCTCAATATGATGATCAGAACATCTATCTGCCTATCCCCGGCAGCCCTCGATACGATGATCGAAACGTCAGTCTTCCTATCCCTGGAAGCCCTCGATACTATAATCAGACTGTCCGTCTGCCTACCCTGGCAGCCCTCGATTTTGTAGGTAATCAGCACCTCTGTCTTTCAATCACTTGAAATCCCTCGATATGATGATCGGATGCACAAAGCAGATGAGGGAAGTCACAGTGTCTCTCTCTTGAACTTGATAGAAGTAGAGTATCGCAGTTGTTCCAAAAATCCTTAGTTCTCTTCTTTCTCTCAGCTTCAAATGACCTCCTATTTATAGGCCTCGGGTTCCAACGATCACATCTCCTCCAACGGTCATATTTCTCCGAAAAACCCGGAGGGACTTGGACACCTGGCATCATAACGGTCATATTGAAATAGAAAGCACGACATCATTCTGATTAGTTTGTAACTAACCCAACAACATCGTATTGGTTAAATCAAGATATATGAATAAGACAAACAATAGTATGATTAATATAAAACAAGTTCTTTTGACAAAGTACCAAAACAAGTAATGAAAGTATGAATAGTAGAGTCAGTACGATTACAATTGATAGAGTCAGTACGATATGATTGACATAGTCAGTACGATACTATTGATAGAGACAGTACGATATGATTGACAGAGTCAGTATGATACAATTGATAGAGTTAGTACGATACGATTGACAGAGTCAATACGATATGATTGACAGAGTCAGTACGATACGATTGACAGAGTCAGTACGATACGATTAAAAAGATATTTGTGATTTCCAAAACAAAATATATAAATCAAAATAGGACTTTTGACTCAACAATCTCCCAATTTTTGGAAAGTACAAATCACAAAATAAAAACTTAAAGAAATACTTATCTCCCCTAAGTTATTGGAAACTCTTCTGAATAAGAAATTTGAATACAACTAACTCCCCCTTAGGTATGGACTTTCCTAAGGATTGTATTTGTAGATTTTCCTTTTAAGGTAGTAAAGTATTCTCCCCCTTGATAAAAAATTCCCCCCATTCATAAAACATTCTCCCCTTTGTGATTTACAAAAAGAAAGGTGTAAACTTGATTTGACTGAAAGAGTTAGAAAGAAGAAATGCAGGACAAAAAGAAAAGAATCAAAAAAGTTATTACAAAACAAAGACAGGTTCCAAAGGAAAAACAAATACAACAGTCATTTGATTTCTCTTTATTTTTCCTTCTTTATGAGCTCATGAAGAACATCTTTCATCTTCTTGATTTCTTTCTTGTCTTTAGAAATTGAATCACCCTGAGTTCTGAGAAGCTCTTGTTGGTCCACAAAAATCTGATCTTGATTCTTGATTGTCTCTTCCCGAACTCTGATTACTTCTTCAAGAGAATCAATTCTGTCTTGCAGATTCTTGTTATCTTTGGATAACACAGAATTTTGTTTCTTCAACAAAACAATTTCTTCCTTGAAAGATGAAACCTTCGAGAATTCATATTGAAAAGCATTTATTCTCTCTTTCAATTCTTTCACTGAAGGAATATCAGCTCCATGAGTTATCTGATTCAGCCTTTCAATAGTTTCTTTGTCCAGCTTATTGAAAGCAATTGCAAGATCATTTAAAAACCTTATTATATATTTAATTTCTATCTCATGATCATTCACCGATCTTTCTGTTTTGTACGACCACTTGGTCATCTTGTTGCAAGCCTTCTTATGTGAAGCTAAACTTTTTGAAAGAACTTTTAAATCGGCTTCAACTGACAAAACATTCTTTCTCAATTCTTTTACAGATCCAAACTTCTTCTTTTGATTTTCCGTAATAAAATCAATCTTCCCCTCCAGCCTAGGGAAATATAGAATGGTCTTCTCAACCCTTCTCAAAACATGGACAATATAGTCACTCTTCTTGAGAGAGATCAGATGTTCTAAATCAGTATCCTCATCGTACGAAGGCAATTCATTTGATCAGCTTGAGTCAACAACTAGCTATTTTCCTTTTGATTTTTCTTTCTCTTTTCTTTCTTCTTCTACTTTGTCACTGATAAAAATAACTTTATCAGTGTGAGAAGATTGAGCACCTTGCTTTACTTGAGTGGGTGTTTTATCTGGAGTTTCAGAAGCTTCAAAAAGTGCTTGATCGGCATGAGGGATTTATTGAACACCTTCACTCTGCTTTTGAACCGATTCCTCCCTACTATTCTTCGAACTCTGAAGAAATTCTAAAAGAAAATCTCCTTCCACTTCTTCAACTTCTTGTATTTCTTCCAACATTTGTTTTCCTTTTTCTTTCTCAGGAAGACTTTGTACGATGGTTTCTTGATGCACTTCATCCGTTAGTTGAGCACTAGCATCCTCAACCATTTTCATGACTTTAGAGATGTCAATGTCTTGAGCCTTTCTTTTCAAAATAGACATCTTTTTCTTTTCAGCTTTAAGGGTTTCTTCTACCCTTATTCTTTCCGCAAAGACTTCGGTTGGATCAAGTCTAAACTTTTGATCACCTTTCTTTCTTTCTTCCTTATCCTTTCTCCATTTGGCTACAACTTCTTTACTGTACTTAGTCTTCTTCTTTGGCTTTGAGCTGGTTTGAAGATCAGACTTCTGAGGAACAACAAGAGAAGGAATATCTTTGGCTGGCATAAGTGCCGATTTATTTTGAGCCAATTCAGCTTCTACATCTCTTATAAAAAGTTGTGAATTTGGATCAAAACAAACATTCATCTTTTTCATTGTACTCTTACTAATCCAAGATGGATTCAAATATATCAGGTTTCTTTTCAAAGGAATGTTGCAAAACATCATACTCTCGAGAATAAACTTTGTCAGAATGGCTGGATACATAATCAAATGATATTTGATAGCCCCTGACTTCACATTCTTAATTGTTTCGAAAACATATCCCATGAGATTCACTTTTCTCATATTGACAAGATAGTCCAACATGAAGATATCAAAAAAATTTAGAGTTTCTCTATCCCCTTTTCTTGGGATAAGAAAACCTTGCATCCATAAAGTCACAAACCGATTGTCTGGTGAATGATGAGACACTTTTCTCTTTTATTCATTTATAACAAACAGAGACTTCTCAGCACTTTCTCTATTAAACGTACCGACCTCTTCTGGTAATTTATGGGATGGATAGAAAGAATCCCCTTCTATTGGGACATTCAGAAAATGAGCCGCTTGTTTCACAGACATAGACAACTTTCTATCGTACACAGCTAAATTGATAGTCATGTCTTTGTTGAAAGATACGGTTTTGTAAAACTAACAGACTTTATCAAAGAGAACCGGATCTTGAGAAACAGGACTTTCAACACACAAATGCTCCCATTCTTGGAACAAGATAATACTCCTAATTGTAGAATCATATGAATCATAGAAGTCTCGTGATACTAACATTTCCCTTAAAAGATCTTTTTCCGAGAAAGCCTTTGAAGACATATCGGCAGGAGTGTTGGCAAAAGACTGAGACATAGGGATGCTGCCGATGAAAGATCGTACGATGATTAAAAGAAGTGGAGCAGAGCTTCGCCTTAAAACCTAAAAAACCAATGTGGGTTTGGGGAGGGGGGCTATTTATAAGCGATACAGGGGTGACCGTTGATCTTCTATGGTCAAGATTAGAGGAAAACAGATCAATGGTTAGGATTAAAACTAAAGAGAAAAAGATAAAATTAAAAAATATGAAAAGTACCTGCCAGAGATCGTAAGGTTATTATTTGTTTTAGTAGAGTTAAAAAGAAAACACAAACGTACAAAGTAAAATAATACTATCAATTGTCATGCCGATGGAAAACAAAGTCGTTACCATTATCTGAGAAGCCGATGGAAAAGAAAATCATTACCGTCATCGGTCGATACGATGTAAAAGAAAATTATTACCATCATCAGTCGATACGATGGAAAAGAAAATCATTACCATCATCGATCAATATGATGGAAAAGAAAATCATTACCAACATTGGTCGATACGATGGAAAAGAAAATCATTACTATCATCAGTCGATATGATGGAAAAGAAAATCATTACCATCATCGATCGATATGATGGAAAAGAAAATCGTTACCATCATCATTCGATATGATGGAAAAGAAAATCATTACCATCATCGGTTGATATGATGGAAAAGAAAAGGTGTATAAAAATAAAACCATCAATATGATAAACAGAAAAGTAAATGATAGGATAAAATTGTCAATACGATAAATAGAAAAAAACACATACCAGGAGAGTATATAATTAAAGATCATAAGATAAAAAGAACTATAGTAAGAAGAAGGAAATAAAACATAGTAAGAAATATCCTCCCCCTTTGAAAGGGAGTTATTTAATGTAAGGAGAAAGTAAAACAGGAAGTGGATATGAATGATTATTTTAATGTAATCATTCCTAGATTCTGTTTTATAAACTCAAACCTATCGGAAAGTTACAGATTTGTAAAAATGTCAGCAAGTTGTTCTTGCATTCCGATAAAATGTAGAATAATATCTTTTTTTTGTGTGTGATCCCTAAGAAAGTGATTCCTAACATCTATGTGTTTTTCACAAGAGTGATGTGATGGGTTCTTACTAAGAGCTATGGCACTAGTATTATCACATAGAATTTGGGTTTTGGAGAAACTCAATCCATAGTCAGTGAGTGTGTGTTTCATCCACAATACTTGAGCACAACAACTACCAGCTACTACATATTCAGCTTCAGCAGTGGAAAGTGCTGCAGAGTGTTGTTTCTTGCAGGACCATGAATCCAGAGAATCTCCTAAGAAATGACATGTTCTAGATGTACTTTTTCTATCCATTCTACAACCACTAAAGTCAGCATCTGAAAAACTTTTTAAAACAAAATCATTCCCAGAAGAGTAAAAAAGTCCTGAATCCATAGTGCCTTTTAAATACTGAATGATTCTCTTTACGGTTTTTAAATGAGACTCTTTTGGATTAGATTGATATTTTGCACATAAGCATACAGAAAACATTAAGTCTGTTCGACTAGCTGTGAAGTATAGAAAACTTCCTATCATACCCCTAAAAATTGTTTGATCTACTGGTTTCCCAGTTTCGTTAGGATCAAGTGTATTTGAGGTACCGATTGGAGTGATAATACTTTCAGTCTTGTCGTAACCATACTTTTTGAGTAAATCTTTTATATACTTATGTTGTGATATATATGTTCCTTCAGGTTTTTGAGAAATTTGGAAACCTAAAAAGAATTTTAACTCACCCATCATACTCATTTCAAACTCATATTTCATTAAATTTGTAAAAGAATCAGTTAAATATTTCTAAGTTTATCTGAATAAGATGTCATCAACATAGATTTTAACAATAAAAATATTTTTTTTTCCATTTTTATAAAAAGGGTTGGATCTGTTGTACCTTTTGTAAAATTGTTTTGTAAAAGAAATCATGTAAGTCTATCATACCATGCTCTAGGGGATTGTTTAAGACCATATAGATCCTTGGAAAGTTTGAAAACATGGTCAGGATGTTTTAAGTCTTGAAAACCAAGAGGTTGTTCGAAAAAAACTTATTGTTGAACAAAACCATTTAGAAAAGCACATTTTATATCCATTTGAAATAGTTTGAAATTAAAGTATGCTGCAAATTCTAACAGAATACGAATAGATTCAAGTCTAGCTACAGGTTCATATGTTTCTTCATAGTCTATTCCCTCTTGTTGATTATAGACCTTAGCAACAAGTCTTGCTTTATTTCTTACAATGATTCCATTTTCATCACATTTGTTTCTGAAAACCCATTTTACCCCAATTACAGTTGTTTCTTTAGGTCTATCAACTAAAGTCCAGACTTGATTCCTCTCAAATTCATTTAGTTCATCTTGTATTGCTTTGATCCAATCATCTTCACCTAAGGCCTCACTTGGACTTTTAGGTTCAAATTGGGAAAGAAAAACAAGATGTTCTATTTCATTTATTAAGGAATTTCTGGTCCTTATAGGTTGATTTATATCACCAATGATGTTATCACTGGGATGATTCCTACGAAACAATTGATTTGGGTTTTGTAAAACCTGTTCATCAACATATGGTAGAAAATATTCTATGGTAAATGTATCAGGAATACTTTGCTGAACATTTTCCTTATCAGAATGATCTTCTAATAATGGTTGATAAACATTTTTAGAAAACACATCCGAGGATGTATGATTGGGTTGATTGAAAACAAAACGATCAGTTTCATCAAAATTTACATGTATTGTTTCCTCAACAGTACAAGTATTTTTATTGAAAACTCTATAAGTCTTAGAAGTTGTGGAGTAACCTATAAATATTCCTTTATCAGATTTTGGTGCAAATTTCTGTATATTATCTTTTCTATTGAGAATGAATACTTTGCATCCAAAGACTTTGAAGTATGAAACTTTAGGTTTTCGGCCAGTCCATAACTCATAAGGGGTTTTATTAAGAAATGGTCTAGTTAAAACACGATTTATAGTATAATAGGCAGTACTAACAGCTTCATCCCATAAGTGCTTAGCAATTGAGTATTCACTCAACATGGTTCGAGTCATTTCCTGAAGAATACAATTTATTCTTTCAACAACACCATTTGGCTGAGGAGTTCTTGGAGCTGAGAAATTGTGAGTAATACCATTCTTACTACAAAAAGTTTCAAAATCTGAATTTTGAAATTCACCACCATGATCACTATGAATAGTTATCAATGGTAGGTTTTTCTCATTTTTAACTTGGGCTCTAAATGTTTTGAAATAAGAAAAGGCTTCAGATTTCATTGTGAGAAACTAGACCCATGTAAATCTAGTAAAGTCATCAACTAAAACAAATACGTAGTATTTACCTCCAATGCTTCTAGTTTGTGTAAGACCAAAAATATCCATATGCACTAGCTGTAATGAATTAGAAGTTGAAACTTCATTAATTTATTTAAAGCTAGTTTTATGTTGCTTTCCAAATTGACAAGGATCACATACTTTTGAAGAATCATATCTAAGATCCGGTAGTCCCTTCACAAGTCTTTTCTTTGAAAGTTTACTAAGGTTTCTTAGATTACAGTGTCCTAGTCTTCTATGCCATAGCCATGATTGCTCTTCTATTGCACTTAAGCATGGTGAGTTTTGGCTCCTAAGGTCTTCTAAGTTAATAGTGTAAACATTCTCTTGCCTATGAGCTGACAGAATGAACTCATCCTTCGAATTGTGGACTAGACACTTATCATTTCTAAAATTCACAAGGTAAACTTTATCACATAATTGACTTATGCTGATGAGGTTGTTCTTAAGACCTTTAACAAAAAAAACATTTGAAATAAGAACTTTTATAAGAAAAACAATATTACATATACCAACAATCTTTCCTTGAGCATTATCTCCGAAGGTAATTTTTCCACCTTTTGTTTTGATAACCTTTTCAAAGAGATCTTTGTTTCCAGTCATGTGTTGAGAACAACCACTATCCATGTACTAAATATTCTTATTGGTACACTTCTCATTTTCCTGAAAAAGAAACAATTAGTTTTTCAGAATCCAAACTTGTTTGGATCCAAAAGGTTTAGATAAAAGAATTTTTGGAATCCACATTTGTTTTTAAAAATGAGCTTTATGAAATCATAAAGATTGAGTTTTGTTAAGAGATCAATCTATTCTCCAGTGTCAACCACATTGACACATAGAACAAAAAGTGGTTCATTGAGTATCAAAATAGTTACTGCTAAAAATAGGTTTGGAATAAGTATAACCAAGTCCAGAACGATTTCTCAAAGGTCTGATTTGAGAATACATCTTGTCAAAGTTTTCCTTTCCATGAGTAAAGTTTGAAAAACATTTCTTTAAAGAGAAAGTTTCTGACTTTAGTTTTAAAACTATGTTTTTGTCTTCCAAAACATTTGATTTTGAACTAGAGTTAGGCTCTAAAACATTTTTCTTTGAAAACACAGTTTTTAGGTCCTTAGAAAGTTTATCCTTTTCAGATTTGACTTTCTCAAGGGTTTTTAAAATGCTTTCAAAATCAGAAGTTTTCACATCAAGATCGTTACAAATATCTGATACTCCTTTAATCAAGATTGAAATTCTAGAATTTACTTTCTCAAGTATCTTCTTGAGTTTAGAATTTTCATTTTCGAGTAATTTGGAAAATCTAGAGTCTTCTTCAAAAGAAGGTAATGTGTCATCTTCTTATGAAGAAGATTCATCATTTGGAGATTCATAATATCCACCATCAGTATAATTTTCATTTAAAGAGACATTTGTAATAGCTTTAGCATTGTGTACCTTAGCCATGAGATAATGATCTTCAATAGGTAATCTGGCTATCAGTCCAATATTTCGTTATCCTGAGGATTCATATTCTGAGGAATCATTTGAAGAATCACTACCACATGCACTCCAGGTATCATTTGCCTTCAAGAATTTATTTGTCTTTGTCTTGTAATACCTTTTCTTATTTCTTTCAGAATGTTTCTCCTTTCTGTCTTTTCTCTTCAATAAAGGACAATCAGGCCTTATATGCCCTATTTTCTTACATTCATAACAAGTTACTTCTGAATCTTTCTTATCCTTCCTATCATTCTTTTTGAATCTATATTGGAAAACTTTCTTTCCCACAATCTTGTTCATCCTTCGAGCAATATTGGCTAACTCATTATCCTATAGATCACAATAACTTGAATTAGATATAACTTTTTTGGATTTGGATCTTGTTATCCTTTCAGGTGTTTTAGCATTAGATGCAAAGGCTACACTTCTATTCCCATTCTTCTTATTGTTGAAATCAGTATCTCTTTTCATTCTTGTCTCGTGCTGTAAAAGCGTTCCAAAAAGTTCATCAAGAGTAATCTCGGAAACTTTTCTGTTTTCATCAATAGCTGTCCTTTTTGACTCCCATTCATTTGGAATTATATCTATAATCTTATCAACTAGAGCTTAATCATCAAGGACTTTTTCTCCCATAGATTGTAAGATGTTGACGATTGTCATAAATCTTTGTTGCACTTTACATACTGGCTCTCCATAAGGGAAAACAAATCCATGATACTCTGCTCGAAGCATTGCTCTTCTTGTTTCTATAACCTTGGACGTACCAAAATGTCTGACTTCTAATTTCTTCCAAACACAATTGCCTACTTCACATGAAGATATCTAACTGTATATATTCCTGATCATAGAGCATAATAAAGTATTGAATACCTTGTAATTCAGTTGATATTCTTGCTTCTCTTGGATGGTGAATGTACTGACTTCTTTGTCAGGAATTTTATAACCTCCAGTAAGCATAATAAAATTGTCTACACCAGTATTGATCACAAAAGTCTTCATACGATCTCTCCAATACTCATAGTCATTTCCATCAAAGATAGGTGGTCTAGAAGGATTTAGATTATCTATTGACCCAATATTCATTCCTTCCATCTAAAGATACAAAGATCTTTTCCACTCCACACGTTAGTGTAGTCAGTAAAAATAGAACAAGTAATAAAAACCAGTGGAAAACCTGCTCTGATACCAATTGTTGGATCGAATGTGTAGATGTATATGATTATTAGATGGAACAATACAAGAGGGGGGGTGAATTGTATGTTTAAAAAACTTTGTATTTAAAACACTTACGAGATTAGTTTAAAAGGTCTTAAACTAATACAAGAACAAACACCCACAATTGTATTGAATATAAATGGTATGATGTAATGTAATACTAATAAAATGTAATACAATTGTATTCAAGATGAACACAATAATCAGACTAATATAAAGATGAATGATTCTACCGTAAAGCGTATAGAATCAATCGATACAATATGCAATTGAATGATTGTAATTGAAACAATTACAATTGAATATGTAAAGAGGAAAAGAAAAAATACAAATTAATTTCTAATACAAGCAGTAGCGGAAAAGTAAAAGTATTACAATTCTTTTGACCCAAAGAGAAGGGTTATCCTTTCACCTAGGATAAAAGGTCTATCTCACCAATCCCTTGGTAAGCCCTCGATACGATGATCAGAACGTCTGTCTACCTAACCCCGGAAGCCCTTGATACGATGATCGAAACGTTAGTCTGCCTATCCATGGAAGCCCTTGATACGATGATCGGACCGTCTGTCTGCCTATCCCCGGCAGCCCTCGGTTGTGTAGGTAATCGGCACCTCTGTCTTTCAATCACTTGAAATCCCTCGATACGATGATCGGACGCACAAAGTAGATGAGAGAAGTCACAGTGTCTCTCTCTTGAACTTGATAGAAGTAGGTATCGCAGTTGTTCCAAAAATCATTAGTTCTCTTCTTTCCCTCAGCTTTAAATGACCTCCTATTTATAGGCCTCGGGTTCCAACGATCACATCTCCTCCAACGGTCATATTTCTCCAAAAAACTCGGAGGGACTTGGACACCTAGCATCATAACGGTCATATTGAAACAGAAAGCACGACATCATTTTGATTAGTTTGTAACTAACCAAACGACATCGTATTGGTTAAAACAAGATATATGAATAAGATAAACAATAGTATGATTAATATGAAACAAGTGTTTTTGACAAAGTACCAAAACAAGAAATGAAAGTATGAATAGAAGAGTCAGTACGATTATAATTGATAAAGTCAGTACGTTACGATTGACAGAGTCAGTACGATACGATTGAGAGAGTTAGTACGATACGATTGACAGAGTCAGTACGATACGATTGACAGAGTCAGTACGATACGATTGACAGAGTCAGTAAGATACGATTGACAGAGTCAGTACGATATGATTGACAGAGTCAGTACGATACGATTAAAAAGACATTTGTGATTTCCAAAACAAAATATATAAATCAAAAGAGGACTTTTGACTCAACAATAATTAAAAAAACATATCTGAGTGAATCAACATTCAAGTAAATTTGAATTTCATTATTTTAGATAGATGGGGGATATTATTGATCTTTATGGGCAGTTAAAATAGAATTTATGGAATTATAATTATGAGTGGAAATGACATAAAGACTAATTTTTAGTATTGTGTGCATTGAGGGAATTTGGTATGAGATAAAAGAATCCACTAAAATCCATGTTATATACCATTGTGAATCTAGTGACAAGATCTTCAAAACATAATGAATTAATGGTGTCTACATGATATTCCCCCAATATTAAGTGGTATCCCCAACCAAACTTTCATGTGAGTTCATTTTAAGTATTTTTGGTGGGATTTTTATAAAATACATTTCATATTTCTATTGACTAGACCAAAAATTTGTAATAGAAGAATCCATTAGATTCTTGATTTTATCCCTTATTCCTCTCCCATAATTCTATTTATCATCATGTAAGGCCCCATTACCATACTGTTAGGAATTATTTAACCATTTATTTTGGTTTTCATTTCCATGGATGAAAAATTCTAGGAATGAAATTGGAAGGATACCTTTAAGGGTGATGTTAGTGATTTTATGGAGTTTTATTTTCATGTGAAACATGTTGTTTTTTCAATTTGTTGGGTGCTTGCACATTGTGTAATGAGAGTACTCAATATGTAGTGGTTTTTGGGTAGAATATATAAACTGGATACACATCATGATAGATTTACATGCGGTGTAAATGTTTCGCAATGTGTAATAAAAAGTATGTTTTTTTAATAAAAAGGTGATGGGTTTTTAGTGTATTTGAGTTTCATGGATTATATGATTTGTAAGGGGATTAAATTTTATGTGATTGTAATAAATTTGGATTCTAGGATACTAAACTACCGGTTTCTTATTTCATTTGTTCTAGTATTCCTTACCCTTGACCTAGAATCTCTTCCTAGGTTATTTGTTTTATTCTCTCTCTTTTGAGTAACTTCATTCAGTGATTGATCACCATTGTGGTTGGTTTTCTATTGTCTCGGTACGTAATCCTTTTTATTTTTATTTGGATTTGGTTACAACTATGGTTTTGGATACACTTTATTTATTTATTATTAGATAGTTTTTTCTATCGATCATTTTTAATTTCTTGGTATTCCTTTTGTTTCGAAGGTCATTCTCTTGGTTTCTGGTTACCATCATCAAAGGTGGATAGGTTTCTACTATGTTTGGTTATGTGTTTCGATAAAATGGGTAAATTTGACGAATTTATTGTCATTCATGATAAACATATTTGGTTTTTTCATTAATTAGAAGTCATATATGGTTTTATAGGATTTCTTGGAGAGTATAAAATTTTTAAAAGGGTTCTTTCTTTAAAATTTAATTTTCTCTATTTAAATGGGTTTTCAAACACTGAAGAAAATCAAATTGAATTTAAAATTTTTTTATGAAATTTTGATCATGGTTTTGAAATAAATTATGAAAAATGAAAATTGGGATCCTTGGGTGCCTTGGGAAAGAGACATGGGTAGCATTAATGTGTGTGTGGAACCACTAAGAGGTAACATTTTTTTATATTCACTGGAAGGACTTGATATCTATTGGATCCCACATTATGCCTATTTATGAATTTTTTGTGTCTATTACATAGTGTCCCATACAAAAGATCCCTAATATGGTGTTCTTTTTAATTTATGTTTAAATATCAAATGGTTGTTTTATCATGGATTATTTATCATGTGTTTCTTTATGAGGTTGTATCACATAGATTCACGTGATAGGTTTTTTCATGCATATTTGTTTTCATGTTTACCTCTTGATGTACTAGTAATATTTCTTATTTTATCACATCTACTTTTCATATTTTTGGTTTGAGAATATGAAAGGATTTTATGAAAACCAAAGTGAAAATGATTTAAATTGTGTTCAATTAATGAAACTTCTTTGTAAAACTTTTTTGTGTAAAAAGATTTAATTGTTGAATTATTGAAATTATTCGTTGTATAAAAACTATGGTGGTAGCCTATTGAGATTTAAATCACACCCTGGTTGATTATTTCAGCATAATTAGATGTTTTATTTACGGATATAGGTAAAGGAAACAACATCTTGTAATGTTCTGAATTCTCTTGTTGCTATTGATTTCGGTTCAGGTTGGTCTGGAGGTGACTGTTGGCCAAATGCGGATTTGAAATACTTTTTTGTTTATCAAGTTTTGGCTAGGATTTTATGTCTTTGTGGTATCTTAGTTTATTTCAGATCATTACTATGGTGTTAGGAATTTATTTAATTATATCAATATTGGTTTTTTTTATCTTCTTTTACTTATATTAAATGATGGGATGGTTTGGGTGACTTATTAGTAGACTCTGGATGGTTCATTTTAATTTGGTATCAGAGTGATGCTCATCCTGAAGTGTGTTAACTCTGCCTAAGTATGGTTATGTGTCTTGGATATATAGTAGTTAGGACTATCATAATTTTGATAGTAAGTGTTTACAAGGGGCCTTAACAGCTCACTTCTATGACTAAAAGTGAGTTAATATGGGTTGTTAGGGACTTCTACCCAGTGTGAGGCATATAGTTTGATGTCATTTGAATAAACTGTATCAGATGTAATTTTAGATTAACAGTTTTTTATTAATATATTTTTTCTTTAAATTATTAATGTTTTAATGTGTTATTATCAACAACTAATGGTGGTCTAATTATTTTTGAAATTTTATCTCGATTGATTGGTTTTTTAGTTTTTTAGACGTACCACTTAGAAGATATATTCCAAATCTTATAGATGGAGATGTGACACAGGTTCTACAGGTAAAACCCACTATGATCCATTCATTAGTAAAAGACGTTATCCGCAGTATTCAGATTCATGGCCAAGCTGGTGTCTAGAACCTAAGAAACATAGTGTATCATGGATGCAAATTTACTAATAAGCATCCACCCATATTTCATGGTGAAAAAGGACCTCTGTAATATGATGAGTGGATGGAGAAGATAGTGAGAATATTTAACTTCTTGAAGTCTCCTAAAGAATCTAAGGTGGGTCTTCTCATGTATATGATCAAGGGAACATGAAGGAGATGATTGGAAGCTATTGTAATATAGAGGTTTCATGAGGATATTACATGGGATTACTTAAAAAAAATATTTAACCGGAAGTTTTACACTAATATATTTCATGTAGAAAAAACCCTGTAATTTAGAACCTTAGAGTCGGGGAAGCATAATATTTTATTGTATTCTACCTGTTTGTCTGACTTTGTGAATCTAGAATCAGATCTTGTCAGTAATGAGTACATTTGGTCTTAGAGGTTTGAGTTATGATGGAGGACTGATCTTCGGTCCATGTTGATACTCATGTACATTTTGACATTTGTGGAGGTATTTGATAAGACATCTTTGTCTAATGGAGACATAGCTAGGAAGACAGGTTTGGGTGGAGCTTCAGTTAGTTCAGTGGTTATCTAGGGTGTATCAGCTTTCCATAAGAGGAAGCATATAAGTTGTTAGTTTTCATTAGGACTAGTTTTAGGGGATACGATAGGGAAGAAGTGGTTTTTCTACTACCAGGGTGTAAGGTAATGTCACAAAAAGTCTAACTCTATGGAGGCTCCCACGACATGTTATATTTTGGGGTGATATGAAATCTATATTGTTTTTGTGAAATGATATGTTAGGATAGTAGGGTTGGATTCACTCTCACCAATAGTTCATAGGTTCGTACAGATGCTTCTAATGGTGGTGGTTCCAATCCTCAAGATAAGGGAGATGTTCATAATGGTGATATATTTGTTTGGTATAGTTTCTACTCATTATTTTATATCATCAATGTTAGTGGGCATGTTGGGTTTTTATTCAGAACTTATTCCATTATTGTTGGATATTTCCACACCTTTTGGGAAGAGGTATGAATAAAGATTCAAATAATCCATGTTTCAGATGATGATAACTGACTTTGAGTGTGGGTGGGGATTTTTAGTCCATGATATTAACATATTTTAATTGATTATCAACATTGAATGCATGATCAGTTTTAAGGCACAAAT
Source organism: Viscum album (assembly GCA_963277665.1). Lineage (NCBI taxonomy): Eukaryota > Viridiplantae > Streptophyta > Magnoliopsida > Santalales > Viscaceae > Viscum > Viscum album. Next base: position 119,310,926 of record OY728162.1, on the reverse strand, counting down.
ATACTATTATCACATTCAGTTCAGGTAATTATCTAATTATAGGGTCACTCATGATTTAAATGGCGAGTGGGTCTCTATATCAGGAAGGGTAGGGACTATTTTCCCATATGATGGTGTAATACCATGAAAATTGTCAGAGATATTCCTGGATGTAGTTGACCTTTTATTGGGTGGTCAAATTCCTTTAGTGATTTTTTCGTACCCCAAGGTCTTTCGGGATGATTTTTAATATTTACCACTAAATAGAGACATCATGTTTAATATAGTCCTTCTCTCTAGTATGAATTTAATTTATATGTCATCTTACCATATAGATCCGGTGGACTTGGTATAATATATGGGTCAACTTAGGGACCAATAGGATAGAGGATTTATTCATCCTAGCTTATCACCATGGGCTTGGCCTATCCACTATTCTAAAGAGGAAGATGGGAGACATAGACTTTTGTTGACTATCGAATGTTGAATTGGGTGACTATTGAGGAAATATATCCTTTTCCATGGATTGATGATCTCTTTTATCATCTTAAAGGGGGTTATTTGTTTTCTAAGATTGACTTAGAGTCAGGGTACCACTAGTTGAGAGTCCGAGAAGAAGATACACCTAAGATATCATTTCAGAGACATTATGGGAATTTTGAGTTTTTGGTTTTACTATTCAGTCTAATTAACGCTCATATGGTGTTTATGGATATCATGAAATAGATCATTCATTGGTTCTTTGAATCTATGTTTCTTGTGTTTGAGGATTATATTTTTGTGCATGTCGGGATAGAGGAGCAAATAAACCACTTGGATGTCATTCTTCTAACATTTCAATAACATAGTGTGTATGGTAAGCCTTCTAAATGTGAGTTTTGGATCTAGGAACTAATGTTTATGGGGAATGTTACTTATAAGAGGGTTGTATCAGTAGATCATGAAAAGGTACAAGTAGTTATTTCATGGGGTTAGCCCAAAAATCTATTTGAGATCCGGAGATTTTTTTCTTGGGATGGTTACTATATATAGTTCGTTAATGAAATATCCAAGATTGCATCTTCGATGAAATATTTAACCTGTAAGGGTGTAATGTTTTAATTAAATAGCATGTGTTAGAGATATTTTTAGGTTATGAAGGTAAGTTTGAGTTCAGAACCATTTTTGATACCTATGGAACTAAGATTGGGTTATGATGATTTCAACGATGCTTCTAGTGTGGGTTGGGAATGTGTCTATATGTAAATAATGAATGTGGTTTCCAATGGATCATGATATTTATTCCATCATGAGTATAACTACCCTATCTATGGTCCGGAGTTAGCAGCTTTTAGGTAGAAAATCAAATCATGTTGTCTCCGAATCTTTGGGGAGTGTTTTATAATATATTATGATCATTAGAGACTCAAATATATTTTTTCCTAGAGGGACCAATTTTACAATAGAGGAAATGGGTAGAGTATCTCCAGAAATTTTATTTTGATATTTATTATACCCTTGGGAAGGGTAATTCGGTTTTTGATGCATTTATAAAAACCATTATTGACACATTCCATGAAGGAATCAATTGAGGAGTAATCTCTGATGATTTTGTTTACTAAGATGATCTTGGTAATCAAAGAGGATGTTGGACATGAGTTTTTGTCTTCAATAAAAGCTATATCATATTATGATGAGAAACTTTGGCATGATCAAGTGACAGACACTAACTTCCAATGCTTCGGTAAAATACTTTATGGTAGTGATACCCTAGTTGAGTGGTCTCAGTCTCCTAGTGGAACTTTGTTCTTCTATAGCAGGTTAGTTGTTCCATTTTCCCAGAGACATGAGTTGTTAGATAGTGGAAAACATTATTTTTTCCCATGAACCTAGGTACCACCATGATGTATTATGATATCATATTTGGGTATTTGTGGCATGAGATGAGATGGTAAATTTTGGATTTTGTATCACATTGTCTTACTTGTACTAGAATTAAGGGAGAACACTAGAGACCTTTGGGGTTGTTTCACACCCTTCCCATTCAAGTATAGAAGTGGGATGAGATTTCAATGGATTTAATCATTGGTTAACCACAGACTCTTAATGGGAAGGTTTCAATTTTGGAGATCATTGATAGATTCACAAATTCAACACATTTCCTACCAATTTGGTAGATGATTGAATTGGAACATTTTTTGGACTTGTATATCTGAGACATTGTGAAGATTCATTTGGTTTCTTCTGCAGTTGTTTCTGAAGACACCCAAGTTTAACATTTAGGTTCTAGAATGGACTATAGGAGGAAATGGGTTTCAAAATTAGATGGAGTGTAACTTATCATCTTCATATAGATATATAGATAGAGGGGGATATCCAGGTTCTAGAGGACCTTCATCATTCATGTGTGTTGATTTCGAAGGATATTATAAAAATAATATTATTTTGGTTGAATTTTCCTATAAAAATAGTTATTAGTATTCAATAAATATGATGACCTTATTGGCATTGTATGGGAAGCCATGTAGATCTTTCTTATGCATGGAAAAGTTGGGAAATCGGTCCTTGGTTGGGCTGATAGTTTTTAAGAGATGATGAAGATGATGTAGTTGGTCTGGGGGAGATCGATATTGACAAATAGTAATTATAAAACCTATGAAGATTTTAATTTATAGTTTTTTGACTTTGAGGTTGGTGATTCTATCATTCTTATTGATTAACCTCAGTTGGGAAATTTTCAGTTAGGTATTTAGGGTATGTTAGAATCAATGTTTGTGGGCCCCTTTGAGATTTTTGGATGACTATAGAGATTTTCCAATTGGTCAAACTTACATCTATCTTGATAGTTATCCATAATGTGTTTCATGTTTCCCAATTGTTGAGGTATATACCATAACCATCCCATGTGATCATATGGGAGGATTTTGATCTTGTATCTGATACCACTTTGTTTGATCAAGCAGTTCAGATTATGGATTTCCAAGATAAGGTATTATGTGGTAAAATTACCCCCCTAGTTTGAGTTCTAGGGATGTTTGGATAGGATATCCATGAGACATGGGATTGGGATTCAATGATGAGGAATCAGGGTCCTTCACAATTTATGGATGGATCTTGGGATCTTTCTGGGGATTTAAATATTTTATGGTGGGTGGTTGTAATTCACAGTTACCTTTATCTCAGGTATGCTTTAAAATTATCATTTGTTTTCCATTTACACGGATGAATAATTATGAAAAAAAATTAGTATGATACCTATAATGGAAAATCTATTTATTTTTTAGTGTTTTTTTCTTAAGCCTATAGTTTTTGTTTTTCATTGAGCGATTACACACCATGTATTGAGAGTGAACTGTGTGTAATGGCCACTAAGTAGAATCCTTGAATTGGATATCCAAAATGAAGGGTTTACACACCATGTAAGGGGTTCTAATCAATTAATGGAAAATATCATGTTTTTAATAAAAACATTTATGGATTTATCGGTATATATGAGCTTCGTGGATTTGATTATGTGAAAGGGCATTACACATAATGTAATAGTTAAAAATTGGGATATTAGGGATATTTACAAGTGGTTTATTTTTTCATTCATTATAGTCTTCCTTAATATTGACCTAGAGTCTCGTACAAGTAGATTTTAGGTGATTCTCTCCCTTATATATCTCTTCATTCTGTGATTTATCAACATGGTGGTTGGGTTTCTTCTCTTAAGTTATCTAATTCTTCATGCTTTTATTTATATTTGGTTATGTTTTTGGTTTTGAAAATGGTTGTGCTCAAATTTTTTATTGGATAATGTTTTTATAGATACTTTTTAGTTTTTTAGAGTTCATTTTCATTTGTAGATCACTCTATTGGTTTCCATTCACCATTGACAAAGGAAACAAGGTTTCTTCTTAGTTGACATAGGTGTTTCTATACAGTGGATTAATTTGATGAATTTCATATCATTCATGGTGAATTAATTTTGTTTTTTCATTGATTAGATGTTACATATAGTTATAAAGGATATCTTGTAGAGGGAAATATTTTTTAAATGAGTTTTTCTTTGAAAGTAAATTTTCTTGATTGAAATGGGTTATTAAACTCGTAGTGTAATAATTTGGATTTTAGAATGTTTTAAGAAATTTTGATCATGGTGTTGAAATGAATTTATAAAATTACACATTTGGAAACATGGGTGCATTTCGAAAGAGACACAGGTCATCTTAGTGTGTGTATGGAACCACAAAAAGGTATCCTTATGTGATTTTGACTAGAAGGAATCAATATTGTTTGGATCAAATGTTATGCCTCATTATTATTTTTAGTGTATGGTACACAGTGTCCCATAGGCTAGATCCAAAATTTGAGGTGATTTTTAAGTTATGGTTATTTATCAAATGATTGTTTTTATTAGGGATTGTTTCACATAGGTTTTTATATGAGGTCGTATCACATATATTTTCATGAAAAGTTGTTTCAGGCATATGTACTTACATGTTTACCACGTGATGTCTAGAAATGTTTCCTATTTTACAACTTATTGTTGTAATATTTCATGTTTTATAATATGAAATTATTTTATGGAAACCAAAGGTAAATTGATTTACATCTTGGTTTAATTTATGAAAATTATTTCTAAAACTATTTTTATCTTGAATTATTTAACTCTTGATATTATAAATTGTACAAAAACTATGGTGGAATCCTACTATGTATTGGATCATTCCCTAATTTTGAGTTTGGTCATATCTATATGTATTATTGTACTATTCAGGTAAAGGAAAAAAACTTGTATCATTTTCACTTAACTCATTGTTGCTTATTTCAGGCCGGGTTGGTCTGGTGGTGATTGTTAGTCACATGGGGTATTGACATAGTTTCGGGTTTAGCCAATATTGGCTGGGATTTTATATCTTTGTGGTATCCCTATTTGTTTTGACTTTGTACTATTATGGTATTTCTTGTTTTTTATATATTCAAGAATGGTTTTTGTTATGCTACATTACCTATATTACCTGATTAGACTATTTCGGTGTCTTACTATTTGATCTTGGTTTTTTCATTACACATCATATCAAAGAACCTACAGGGGGTATTGTCCTCTATCACTAAGGATAATGTAAAACACTTATCAATAATTGTTCAATCTTGTTGTTTTAAGGTGTATAACTCCAAATACAAAATTTTGGAGGTTTTTTAATATATTTGGGATATAATTTGATCAAGGATGAATCATGTGGTGATATTTCTTGAGTAAACTCTAATTGGAAAAAGATAGGAGGTTTCTAACATACTATGTAATTTATTAAGGATTTAATGTGTTGTGTATTATATATAAACAATATTTAATCATAGAACACATGAGTGAGGTCTTGTCGGGTTATAAATTTGATTCTAGAATATGCATAGCCTATTATGGTCAGATTCAATATTCTATTGGGTAACTCAGTGGACACATTTGTTTTGAATTATAAAATAGTAGTGGGATCTTGACTCTGAAAGGGTGTTTGGATGTGAGATACATTATGAGGGTGTTGCGGTGGCTCGTTAATGATATATTAGTGTGTCTTATAATATAATATTATATGTTTATACGTTTTATTAATGGTATACTTTGTAGGTGGGTAGTGGTAAAATGATTTTAGTTCAGCTTAGAGGTGACTTGTGTGTTTGAAATGGAATAAATTGTAAGAGGATTCATGAAAACTATAGTGTAAAGAGAGTAGCCTAGCAATAGTGTAACATTAGATTAATTACAAGGTGAAATGATTTCCTTTTATGTTAACTATGGGATGGATAAATATATGTCTTATAGTATAACAAATCACATAGAGTTGATCAAATGGATGGTAAGTGATTGTGTATAATTGTTTATGAAAAAAATGTGAATATAGGATAAGGTTAGGTTGTTTAGTTGATGTTTTATCAATATTCAATTCAATATTGGGATGCGTAAGTGATATAGGGACCAAATTTTAATTCCCAAACTTTTGAGATGTTTGTTTATTTCCCATTTTTTGTGAATATTGGATGTAATCAAGAATTTCTAAGGGAGTTGTGTGGATTTTTGTTTTTATTTTAGAGATTCATTATTGTATGATATAAAAAAATTAATTTTTACTAAAAATATATCTATAATATATTTTGAACCATGGGTTTAAAGATTTATGGGAATCATTACTTCAAAGGGAAGTCATGAGAGGTTTCACCGAATATTTACAGTCATTTGAATGGTATTTAAGACCGTTAAACTATATTATGCACTATATAATTGCAGAAAAAAAAGAAATGCATGGACACCTAAATGGTCTTAGTGGCTATGCATTGTGGGTAATGAGGTAGTGGAGAATTAAGGATTTATTATATGATCTCATTGATTGTACCCCGATACCATCTATTCAGTTTTAAGTTACATAGATTACACTTAAATAACCTAACCCCCCCCCCCCCCAGAACAACCTTATTTATCCCTAAATTATTTTTACATTTCATTTTCAATCCATGAAGGGTTTTTTAGGTCAATATTGACCTATTAAATGAATTATTAGTTTAAATTGAATGTTTCCATTAAATATTATGTCAAATATAGATTTATCTCCACTCTGTTAAGATATATCTCTTTCTCCCTCATATTTTTACTTTAGGGTATTGGATCCATTTATCTATAGATATATATATTGTGATTTATTATTCACATTGATATGTATTGTGGTATTCAATCTACTGTGGTGTCTTGGTAATAAGCTTTATGAAATTCTAGTTATGTGTGTAGGTAGTTAGCATTGATATCATTTATAAGATTGGATAATCTAGTATGATTTATTTATTCATTACGATTGATTAAAAATTTAAAATGAATTATTTTTATATATCCAATATTTTTTATAAAAAAATGATTGTTTTGGAGTGAAAATGTTTTTCCTAGAATGCGGGTCACATTGATTAATGTTTTAATTTGAAAGTGGTAGTTTTTAGTGGGTTTGATTTAATTTATTAAATCAAAAATGTGTGAACTATATTTCATCAATTGATAAATATTTTAAATAAAATTTTATTTTGATTAAAATTGGAATTTCATGAAAATTTCCATGGAAAGGGGTTTGATTTTAGATTAAAAAAATTGATGTTTTGATTTATATTTTATTCCATCAATGTTTTTGTGTGAGAAAAATATACTTATATGAGAACCTCTTTGAAACAACTATAGTTTATATATGGTAATTATAAGACATAGAGATCATGCATTAAGGAAATAAACCATTTAAATTATTGTCACAATAGGGTGAAACCCCACTCCTTTTCTGTTAAAGGGGTTGGTATAGGGTTGTGTGAATGATTGATAATTTCTTTCACACACATACTTGGTGAATAATAAATTTATATTTGGTAGGGCGAGTGATGGATTGTTTGATGTGTCTTTCTTACACTGACATGCTTCAATTATGCAAGTATATTCTTTAATATGAGGTATTGTTTTTGAAACAAGGAGCTTCCAATATTTGTGAGGGAATGGAAATTTTCTATTGGTTTTAAGGAAATTTAGATCTTACAGTTTATTATGGGAAATTTCTATTTTCCATTTTTTTCTATAAAATATAATTTTCCATGGAATTTGGGGAAAATGAGTAAAATTCTAGAATAATGTTTTCAAGGATAAAAAATGAATTGTGATTTGTTTTGAGATCAAGGTTTGTAATTTTTAGTTTCCATAAAAATATGAATTTCTCAAATTAATGATTATACTTGGTTGTTGAAATATTAGTTTTTAAAAATGTTTGGATAAATCGATTTTTTGAATAAAGATGTTTTGACTTTATCATATTTTAATTTCCATTTAATTATTCAAATTTCCCTTTCATTGAAGAATATTATAGTTATTTCATAAATCCTATATATTTTATACTCACCCATTATATATTCAATTCATTGGACATGTATACATGATTTTCCATAATTTAGGAAAGGGAAATACTTTTTTCTTCATTAGTGGTGAGTCGTAGATTCATATATGAGATATAGTAAAGCTGTCTATGGATTCATATTTTAGTTTCATGATATATTATATGTAAGATAGTGTCTTTTCTATTTCCCTTTCAATTTTAGATTTGTAAAACAAAATATATTATCCAAATTGATTTTTTAAATATTTGTTTTTGTTAAAAATATATTACATTTAGTTACCTACTTTTATTTTATGTATGAAGAAAAATCATTCCCCAATGGTTCATTATTATACCTCCCAACCTGGTAGTATCCTCTTGAAATTGGTGATCATGCTTATGGCCGTGTAGCATATTTACTTGGGTATCAGGATTATGGATTTATTTTTGGGTGTTAAAAAATGGTATTAGATAATATTTTTTTTGTTCATCCTCATGAGGTCTAGTAAGTATTGGGAATAGTATGTTTAGAAATCAAAATATACCCATAAAAAGGCATATCTAACTTTTTATATAGAACGTTGAGTTACAAAAATTTATAGGTAGAAATAGTTTCATCTAATATCCATTTAGAAATGATATATGTTTTTACTTTTTATCCCATGATGAGTTGAAACTGTGAAGAGTTTATGAAACATTATAGACATGATAATATTTTTACCCAATCATGGTTTTAAAGAAAGAATTACCTTGAATGAAAATTTATTTCAAATAACACAATGATGTTTTGGTTTTTTAAATGGTATTTTTGAATATTATGTTGTTTGAATTGTTGAATTATTACAGTAATGTATTCTGTAATGAGATTATGTTGGGAAATATAAAGCCACCAAGATAAAAACTTTAATTGAATTATTATTATGATGAAAAAATAATATATGTTTTTATACTAGTGATTTATATATATATATAAAATTAAGTTTCACAGAAGAGTTTATACTATACATGGGTAATGAGGGATAGAGTCTCCCCTATGGATTTTCCACTGGTGATCATGATTGTACGATCTATCTTGGAGTTTTGGAAGTACACTAATCATGATAGATTGAATAAGGTAGATCAAATCACAATATTTTCAAAAAAACTATAATCCACTTATATTTAGTGGTAGATCTTTACTATATCATATAAACCATCTTTTATAAAAGATTAATAATATTATTCTATATTTATAGATTCATGATACCTCAATGGATGTGTTTGAATCTTATTTAAAAGATAGACCATCCAGGATGTTGTGAAAGTTGATTGAGGAAGTAGGGAAGTATATGCATCATAACTAAAGATTATTCTAAAAACTTTTAGTGGTTAATTCTTCCAAAATGTATTTAATCATTCTAGAGCTCGAGAGTATCTATATTTTTAGAACAGAAACCTATCTATTATAGAATATGCACATAAATTTTCCAATCTCATGATTTATGTTATGAAATTAATTTATAAAGGGAACGAAGATGTAAAGACTTTGATATATGACTACAAATAGATAATGGTCAGGGATTATTATTTTTAATGATTCATACTTATATAGAAGCGGTATATATGGAGGATATTATAGAGGTATATGTGGTATAGACACTAATGGTAAAACATTTCTTCCTTAATTAATATGAATAATAAATTCCTTTATTAATATAAAAAGAGATTGAAATGAATTTACTTTGAAATTAGTGGATTCATCTTCCCATCAAGACTAAAGAAAGGTCACACTTTAGTATTTCTATTGTGGTGGGGTGGGACACCTAAATTTAATTTGTTTAACTCATCATACTATATGTTTTTAATATAGTAAGGTAGTACAACTAAAGATGTTTCGTAATCTATTATCATAGGTGAGTTTTGGTAATGAAACCAACCAAGTGAAGGGATCAATGACATAGATTGATATGTTGTGTTAGTCTGTGTTATGAACTAAAGGAATTTTAGGAATGAATTTTCAAAAAAATATTTTGACACCTCAAAATATTGAGGGAAAACTCATAGTATTTGAGTGGATATTAAGAGAATATAAGACTTATCGGGCACCTCTATAGCGGGGTATAGAATTTTAATATTTTCTATTATTATTTTTAATTTATTTGATACTAAATATTCAAATTCATTACACTCAATATATTTGGATGAATTTTTTTAGTTATTAGTGGATTTGATTTCATATTTGATGAGATTTGGTACACCCCTAGGTGTGAGGATTGAACACAGGTTTAAATTTATATATAGGTTTATTATGACTGAAAATATAAAAACATCATTAAAATTTTTTATTTCTTGGGATGAATATGTATGAATTGATCATTGGTATGAATTATTGATTCCAAATAATGTCAGTTTATGGGGATAGTAGTTGCATCAATGGAATAAATAATTGAAATCTACATCAAAATGTAGTGGAACAATATCAAGATGTTTATTGAATGGTGTTTTTAAAATTACTTCTATTGATAGATATAGAGTTTTCCATTTACCTAGTATATGGGATAAACACTAATTCACTTCTATATAATCAAAGGTAACCAATAGAGTTTTGATATTTAATGGAGTGAGTGGATGATCTTGTCTAGAATGGGCTCATTTCATCAAGTGTTTCACCCTGGGTAGTATTGGTTTTAATTAATGTGATGGTTAAAGCTTGCTTGATATTGTATATTACGTATTTTAATTTTAACCAATTAATGGTGAAAGATATGCCTTACCCTAAATTGATGATTTTTAATATCCATATGAATGGATATCACTTTTTTCTAAATATTGAACTTAAATGGGAAACTTTTTACTTAAGGTAAATAGAGGTGGGTATTTAAAAATGGATTATTGATGTAGATATGACCAATATGTGTTTTTTTAAATTATTTAGATTTAATAAATAACATATAAATTATTTTAGTGATTCTATGTAATATTTAGTTCTGATATACATTCTCAAAATTCCATTGGTATAATTAGGATGTAGGTTTTTATACCAAAATAATTTGAAGAAAAGAAAAGTTAATTGATCTTGAAAAGGATAAGATAATAATTTTTTGGGAAATGCCATTTTTTTTGAAATATAATTTCTTCTATGTTTATATGATTTCTAAAAGTGTTTTATTTATGATTCTTTGAAATTAGATTTTGTTATGATGACTAGTACTAATAAGGGAGTGAATTTTGAGTTGAATGCTAAGTGTCAAGTGGGATTTGACGAGTTGAAGAAGATAAATTCTTCAATTACGGTTTTTATTTCACCAAAATTATTAGTTGGTTATGAATTGTATTATTAAATATTTATATTGGGCTTGGGACATGTTCTAATTCCCAGAAGTAATGTTATGTCATATGGGTGTAGGAAGCTAAGGCATTACGAAATGAATTACCCTACGAAGACATGGACTTAGCTATAATATTCCATGCTTTAAGGATTTGGATGAATAGACTTTTTGGTAATAAATTCATAGTGTATATAGATCATATGATTTTGATGTAATTTTCATAGAGTGTGGTTTCATTATGATAATAGATAGTTGGTTTAAATACCTCTAAATCATTTATTTTGGGCTTCTGTATATAACAAGGAAATGGAATATTGATTCATATTATTTGAGTAGTAAAACTCTCACTCAGTATTGATGGATTTTGGGAAGTAGTGTTAGTTAGTTTGATTATTGTAAGACTTTTCCATTAAGGTGGAGAAGATAAAAAATAGTGTTGTTCTTTATAGATTTAATGTGACATCTACATTGATGGATTGAGTAAAAGAGAGGAAATTGTTTGATGATAAACATAGAAGGTTGTAGGATTCACAAAATAGTGTGAATACCTCTGACATAAGATCTATTTAACCAGATTTGGTACATTTTTTTAATGGTAGATGGTGGTTCTTATAGAAAAGAGTGATATTTCAAATGATTTAAACTATTCATGTTAAGAAGTATATACTAGATTTACTAAGATATATAGTGAAATTAGATGCTAATTATATATGATTTGGTTCTATATAACTAACTACTTCATAATTTTTATTACTTGTATTTTCATGGTATTTAATAAAAATAAATATCTTATCACATGTTGAGTGTTTTTATTTATATAATTAATGTGGTTATGTCCTTAGAGTAGCTGTCATATCAAAAAATTAGGACAATTCCCTATTATGATGAGAGGCTTGAATTATTATGGAAATATCATTAAATATATGTTCTATCAAAATAATACATCTATTTGAAAGTAACAGATTATGTAAGATATCTAGCATTAGAGTCTTATAAGACATTGAAAATTCTTTTCATGATGTGATCACTTGGTAAACTTCTAGAGAGGAGGTTATGAAAACAAACTCACCTGTGGGAATTGAAGATTCAATACATGAAATTGGAAATTCCAATTTGTGGATGGTTGTATTAATACATAAACATGAGATTATAATTAACGTGTATCATTAAAGGTACACATTTATGTGTTGGAAAAAACCATGAGTAAATTTGTTCACAATGAGGGAGGATACATTGGGTGCAACAAAAGTGAAATGGAATTAATGACTATGTAAAGAAACGGATTTATCCCTTTTAAGTTAATGGAAATACATATATTAGTCCCTATGATTGGAAGGTAACTATCTCATTAAATAATTTCCCATGGAAGTGTATTGATTAATTTGTTTTATAAATTTCAAATAAAGATATATCAATTTTTGGTCAGAGTGAGTAACTCAAGAGGGGTGAATTGAGTTCTCAATAAAAATTTCTATTAATGATTAATCTAAAATAAAAACCCCTTAATAATGAAAAATTGGACAATTAATCAGAATAACATATTTATATATGATATTTCCTTTAAAATGATTTTGTAAAGAGTGATTAAGTATCAGTTAAAATAATATTTAGAAATCATTAACTTTTTAAATCAATTTACTTAGACAAAAACAAATATAAACACTAGCTAAGATTATTTATCAAAGTAATATTTTTTTCATAAATATAAAAAAATAGTATATAAAAATAAAACCAAACACAATGACATAATTATGCTATATAATAAACAAGATTTTTGGTATCAATATGATAATTAATCCCCTCTACTTGGAAATGACCTTCTGGAAAGAATGTTATATTATATTAAAAAAATCCACAACCTGGATCAGGTAAAAAATCAATAGATCCAAACTGTCTAGGCTAGAAATCATCCTCTATAGTTATTAGTGTTATGTAAGTATATAATAGTTCATACGGGGACCTCTTCAAAAATCATAGTGGGAAAACATATTTAAGAAAAGATAGAATCACAAGTATTCTCTAGTTAGGTATGGGAGACATTGTGTGTTTGATAATAGAGTAACAACACACTGCTCAAAGTAGAATGAAATAAATTGATGGATCAATAAATAATATATTAATGCTATTTATGATATGTTCATAATGTTCATATTCCTCTGATCAGCATTGTTATTGGTGTAGAGTTCAAGAATCATTCTTTAAAATTCTAGTAGAACAGATGATAATAGAAAATCCACAGGGATGTTTCAGTTGATCTCTGCCAGTGTCTCATTCAATATCTTTAATGAATTATCTACTTCTGTGTCATTTATCTTCACAAAACATGAATCAGTAATGTAGTGAAAAATACATATTTACTTGCATACTTCTCTCTATGTTTTTGGTTAATAATCATTGTTGTAACATTATAACATTATATAGAGAGATATATATCCTTCACGTATATAAAGCATCATGAGATCCACAATCCCTAGATTTTTATTTGAATTTTCCATGAATACTTGGTAAAAATATCATTAAATAGATATATCCATTAAATCAATCATGCCAAAGTCCATGGATAGAAATGGTAGTAAGAATCTTGATTTAACTCAGAATCTAGTAGTTTCTCAAACGGGCAGTGGAAATCCTCGCAGTTACAATCCTTGAGGTGACTCTACTTATGGTGACTTTCCTTATTTGTTTCTTATAATTGATAGTAACAAGTTTTGATGGTTACTCTTGGACAATGGTGAAATAGTATAAAACTTAGCAGAATTATCCTAGAAACAATCTTACCATATAAAAATTTTTCAAACAACATGGGAATCATTAGTACTGAAACAATCATAGTTTGTGATCATTAAAACAAGATAGATTAAAATATACTCCACATAAGAAGATTGCAACATTCTCCCCCTTTTTGAGGATAAAAAATAGAGAATTTTATAAAACACGTATTGAATTAGTAATAAAAACAATTAGAGATGAACTTTAGTTTATGTTAATATACTCTTTGTTTCAGAAGATATATGAGTGATATAAAAATTATGATAAGAAAAATTAGAAATTTATACTAAATATTTCACAAAATATTTATAATTTTTCTATTCTTTCCTTGTATTAAATATTAATTCCTATTTTATCTCTCCTTTGATATTATCAAGAAATAAAAGGAAGAAAAAAATAAAAAGATCAAAAAGTAGAAGAAAACAAGGATATTACATTCAATAGGACCCAAAAAGACTTTGAGTATAGAAAGATAAATATTAAAATAATAAACATAATATCCCTATCAAAAGAATACATCTAATCAGATTCATTGGTTAAAGGTTTATGGCTGATCAACTTTTTCTTTCCCTTTTAATTTTCTTTGTCTTGAGAGGAGATAATAGTAGTCAAAGTTAGAGTATAGGTGGTAATGAAAGGTATTTTGGTAGCAGGAGGATGTGGATTACACATAACAGCTGGTCTAAGGTGATTGATTTCATCAGGTGGTGAAAAAATCATAGGCTGAAATTGTAGAGTAAGAAGTCCATCGGACTAAGTTATCACTCATGGTCTATATCAAACTGGATCTGTGGTTGTAGTGGAAGAAATAGTTTTCATAGAAATTTATTCTCTTGAAATAATAGTTGTACTATGGTGATAGAGGAAGGGTTTCATTAGGATGATAAAATATATAATTATATTACCTACCCTTTCTATGGCACTAATAAAATCAGTTTTCTCATCCATAAATATTTGTATAGTTCGTGTGAGAACCTTCAGTTTAATCACTTGTTCTTTGAAGAGTCATATCACTAGTGACAATATAAAATTCTATTTGAGAAATTTTAAATTATTAGACATTTTATTTTGTGTATAAATCCATACAAAATAATAATTTATCTTTTTATTAATGATGTATTTATATGTCTTGTTATTGATGGAATATCAACCATAAAATTTCTAATCTCTTCCCTAATAACCTATTAGAGAAGAAATTTATCAATTTTCATGGGAGCAGGAGGAGGTGAAGTTGATGTAGAAGAAGCAATAGTCATGCCTTCCAACTTCTATGAAATATAATACATATGTTTTGAAGAAGAGGATTCCATACCCTATACTGATGATTTCAAACTTTATAACTCTATTGAAAATATTTTATTATCTTATTCCATTTCATTAATATGAAATATGAAACATGGTTTTATATTCCATATAACAAATTCAAGAAAATATCGAGTTCTTTCTTCACTGAGATGGGAAATTAGAGATAGTTGAGAGTTCAAGACCTTTGTAAAATCTGAAACAAAATTCCATCTCAAGGAGTCAATTTCTGAATTGAAATTCCTTTTAATATAATCTAAATCTTATTGGGGTACTACATTAGGAGGTAGGAAATTTTGAGCATAAGAGTGATTTCTTTGCTCATGAGGAACTTCAACCTTGGATGATCTATCTATTTCCATGGGAGTAAAATGATGCAAATACCTAGATCTATCAATTTGATCTTCTAAAGATCCTTCTCCTCTAAAAATATTTTCATTCTCATCATCCAAATCACTATAAAAAACCATTTCTAACAAAACCAAGATAATTTTCCAATTATTCAAAAGAACTTATTATAGTTATAGTATGAAGAAGAATTGGTTATTCTTTGGGTACTTGAGAGGTTTGACCAACATCATGTATAGAAGGGGCAAGTTTTGTATGATTGGTATGCATGTTATCTATATGTTGTAACTAATCCATATGTTCTAACAAATCAATGGGATGGGTAGACTTATCCCCCTCACTTTTAGCTTCTATACCTTTTATTTTAATATATGGTAAATCTGACATTAAAGTGTCTTTAGAGTGATATTAATCTTTATTATAACTTCATACCACTAGTGATAAAAGAGGTATTTTATCTATATTATGGACATGATCAGTAGAAGCATCACTATTCTTATGAGTACCACTTCCAATATCATCAGGAACATTATCATTTTGATCATCTATATGATCAGATACACTATCATTTTCTCCATCATCATGATCCTAAACAACTTTAACTAAATTTTCATATAATTTCTTAAGATCTATAGTGTCATTATTTTCTTCCTTGAAAGCATTTTCATTACTTTTATTATCATTACTATTAAGGTCACTTGACGTATTAGAGGAAGATAACTTAAACTGAGCCTCTCCAGTTACATCGGTTTCATTATCATAATTTTCATCTGAAAGAGATTCTTGGGTAGGTAGAGAGCTTGATGGACTTGTAAGTCCCATATAAACTCTATATGGAGATTTTGGAATCTCTATATCACTTCCCAATTCAAGTACAAAAATATTCTTCTTCCACTTCAAGTTCATCTGTTTCACTATCTGCATCAGAGTACTCAAATAACTCATCAGGATGTAGACTAGGATATATCATTTCCTTAGGTTGTGTTGGATGATTAATAGGTTTCAATTAATCATAAAATTTGTCTTTTCTCTTACCAATAATTTCTTCTAGGTAGTTCAACTCACATTAACCCTTTTCAAATTGTTTTTGATAAGAAAAACGACTAAACTTATCATCACTTTCTTCTAATTATTTGAAATATCCTTTGGTATATAAGATGAAAGATATCAATTTATGATATATTAGAGAGTTTGATCTTGATCTCTTATTTCACATCTCATACATATGAATTATCAAAAATCCACTTAGATTGATTTTATTCTCTTTTTTCATTATATACAAGAAATAAACATCCTGATATCACATGGTATTGAAATATTCTTTTCTATGACATAAAACCTTTTGTACAAACTTAAATAATAGCTTATATTCACAATCATGTTTTTCATCAGTAGGTCTTCTTATGGTACCATCTCCAGTCAACTGTGTGAGAGAATATTCATATTTTAATATTTCACTATAACTTGGTATACTTCCTCAAATATCCACAAATACTCATTTAAGAGATACATTTATGCACTTTTACCATTCCCTTGATGAAAAATAAATCTTATCTCTGTAAACGAATCTACTTATCAAATCAACTTTATTTCTGAAAATAAACTCAACGTTCTAATAAAAAACATATACTATCCTCAAATAATAAACTCGGTGATTTTATGTGAACCATTTCACCCATTTTTGATTTTCTATAACATTTAATAATTGTGTATTTCTAGTTGGGATCCTTTAACCATCAATTACCTTTTCTTCTTTGAAAACCCATTTCAGAAGATTCAGGTTCCATGAAATATTACTAAAACTACCGGCATGTACTTTTGGTTTCATAGATTGCCTCATCACTTCCAGATTTGATTCCATTAATTACTTCACACGGGCCAATAAAATCAGTTAAAGTCTTAGGTGGAATAATGGAGAATAATTATTGGTTTGAGAGAAATTGGATATTTTGGGATATCAAGTATTTTATGGGAATTGAATCGATATAATTTATCGTGACAGTTTTATCATTTAGGGATTCTAAATAATTAATAATAAATTTAAAACAATAAAAAATTTAATCTTTAAAATAATATAAATGGTAATAAATTAATGGTAATAAATTAATGGTAACTAAATAGAAGAGTGTGACATTCAAAAATGACTCATAAATGGTGACTTATCGAAAATGACTCTTCAAACCATGACTTATCAATAGTGACTCATAAACACTAACTAATCAATAATGACTTATCAATAGTGACTTATCAATAATGACTTATCAATGATGACTTATCAATAGTGAATTATCAATGATGACCTACCAACCAAAATTTATCATTCATAATTCATGTTTAATGTATTTTAGTGTACAATATTTCAAAGGCTTTGTGAATATGTTCATTTTCAATTAATTGTAAAGTTATATCACCCTTTTGAAAATGATCTCTCAAAAAGTGATGTCTTACATCAATGTGTTTTTTCAAGAGTGAGATACTGGAATTTGTGAAATATCTATCTCACTTGTGCTATCATAATTTATAGGTACATGTATAAATTGATATCCAATGAATGTTAATGTATGTTTAATCCACAATATTTGTTCATATAAACTTCCTACAACTATATATTCAGCTTCATCAGTAGACAATGCAATAGAATTTTGTTTCTTACAACACCATGATATGGGATATTTTCTTAAAAGATGACATGTTCTTGATGTGAATTTTATATATAACTTATAGCCACCAAAATCAGTATTTGAATAACTTAATAAATCACAATCTTTTCCTCTTAGATAGAACAATCCTAATTTGGTTGAATAATTGAGGTATATAAAAATTCTTCTGATAACTAATAAATGTGACTCTTTTGTATTTTCTTGAATGCAAGACCACGTACACATAATAATAAAAATATTAGGTGGAATCGTAGTTCAGTACCATAGAATGTCAATCATATCTTTGTATCTAGTTTGATCTATTAATTTCACAATTTTATCAAAATTTATTTTATAGGCGGTACTCATGGGAGAATCATTACCTTTGGAAATATCTAGTCCAAAATGTTTTAAAATATCTTTAGAATATTTACTTTGATTTTAGATAATTCCTTCATTATTTTTAAAAATATGAAATCCAAGAATGAATTTGAGTTCACCCATTAAAATCATTTCAAATTAATTTTTATTTTGTTCAGAAAAATAAGTACTTAAGGAATTTTTAATATATCCAAATAAATATCATCAACATATATTTATTCTATTACAAAATATTTTGAATTTGTTTTTATAAAAAGTGTTTGATCAAATATACCTTTTGAAAAACATTTTCAAATAATAACATATGTATGTCTATCATACCAAGCTCTAGGAGCCTATTTTAAACCATATAATGCTTATGTTAATTTAAAAACCCAATTTGGAAAATGTGGATTTTGAAATATAGGAGGTAGTTCAATAAGAATAACATAAATTATAAATCCATTTAATAATTAACTTTTAACATCCATTTGATGTAGTTTGAAATATAAATGTTCTATATAAGACTATAGTATCATAATGGCTTCTAGTCATACTACATGTTGAAACATTTCTTTATAATCAATACATTATTCTTGATTATAACCGTGTGAAACTAGTCGATATTTTTTTCTTACTATAGTGTCTGACTCATCAACCTCGTTTCTAAACACCATCTTAGTTCCTATAGTTATGGTGTCTTTATATATGTCAAAATGATCCCAAAAAAATTTTCTTTCAAATTTATTAAGTTAATATTGCATAGATATTACATAAAATTCATCAATTATGGCATCATTAATGTTCATAGGTTCATGTTGTGATAAGAAGGGTTGGTGTTAAATTTGATTTCTAAGGGAAGCTCTAGTCTATGTACCTCTATCAAGGTTTCTTATAACTGTATCTAATGGGTGGTTTCTGAGTCCTAATGGGTCTTTGTGAAGAGGTAATGGTAGAATCAATATATTCTTCTAGTTTGGGTTCTGATAGTTTATTGGGTAAACAATATTCTCGTTTTTCAGAACTCTCAGAACGTTCAGAATTGAGATTAAGAGTTGAAATATCATCCTCAAGGATCTCTAAGATAGTCTTAGTTCCATTGGGATCTATTTTTTCAAATTTAATGTGAAAAAATTCTTCCATTGTTCTAGATCTATTATTAAAAACTATTTAAAGATTACTAGTAGTTGAATACCCAAGGAAAATTCCTTCATAACTCTTGGAAGAACATTTTCTCAAATTATCCTTTGAATTTAGAATAAAAACTTTTCATCCAAAAAATGTAATGTAATTAACCTTTGGATTTATATTATTCCATAACTCATAAGGTGTTATTTTAAGATAGGTCTCATAAATACTCTATTTATAGTATAAAATTTTTTATTGATAGCTTCATCCCAAAAGTAGATAGGTAGGTCAAAATCATTTAGTATAGTTCAAGATATCACTGGAAGAGTCGTAATTCTTATTTCTACCACACAATTTTGTTGTGGGGTCCTAGGAGCATAAAAACTATGATTATAATCATTCTATGAACAAATGCTTCAAAGTATTGATTTTCAAATTCATGACCATGATCAATTCTTAAGGTGTTAATCCTAATTCCACTATGGTTTTTTAATGATTTGGAATACTTAATAGTGTAAGAACAATATTCACTTTTGTGAGGTATAATGAATACCCATGTGTATCTAGAGAATTCATCTACAAGGACATAGGCATAATTATATCCATTTAGACTAGAAACTATATATGATCCAAAGAGGTCCACGTGAACTAAATCTAGAGGCTAAGAGGTTGAAACGTCTTCTTAGATTTAAAATAAATATCATGGAATTTTTCCTTTTTGGCATGGATCACAAACTCTATCATTTGAGAATTCAAGCGTTGGTAGATCTCAAACTAACCCATTCCAAGTGATCTTTCTAAGTGATTGAATATTGAAATGACTAAGTCTTCTATCCTGAATCAAATATTCATTCTGAAAGGAAATTAAGAATGAAATATTTTTTGAGGATAAATAATTTTAAGGAATAGAATAAATATTATAACTTACTAAATCTATAAAAATTAAAAAATGTTTATCATTAAAAACATTAAAGGAATTATTTTCATATTTAACCTAAAATCAATCATAAAATAATTGAGATATTCTATAAAGATTATTATTCAAAAAATCTACATATAAAACATTGGAAATTAATACTATATTAGAATTACCAATTTAGCGAAGGCCTATGGTTTTCCCTTTAGCATTGTCACTAAAAGTGACATAACCACCATCAACCTTGTTCAAATTTTTGATGTTTGAATACTCAGCACTCATAATTCTCGAAAATCCACTATCCTTATACCCTAGAATTTTTCTAGAGGGTTTCAAACATGTTTCCTACAAAAAAATGTTTATTCCAAAAATTATTTTTGTAACCAAATTCTATTGGGTCCAATTATGTTAATAATAATATTGTTTGGAATCCATAATTGTTTAATGGGTTTTTTATAAATAGATTTTATGTTTTTATAAATAAATACTTTAATAGGTCTAGTTGAGTAGTTTTGGGTAGTATAAGCATTTTTAGGACTTACACTTGATGAAAATATAGTATTTGGAATTGTTATCTGTCCTGCATGGAAACCTATGATAGTTATAAACTTGGGAGAAACTTTCTTTCCCATTATTTGAGTTGATGTTTTTTTACCATTTGTAAACCTTTATATGTCTTCCTTTAGCTATTCATTTGACAATTTTATTTCATTTTTCTCTTTCAACATTTAATTTTTTTTTCAATTTTTCTATTGTAAGGTTGTTTTTAACTTTTACTGTCAAAGCATAATATTTATTAAGTGACCTATATTTATCTTTCAACTCATGAAAATTATCATCCCATTTGTTACAGTAATCATATAGATCTTTACAGGTCATGTTTTCCTCATTATCATCATTTTACTAATTATCAAAAATGTTTAATATATTAGTTGGGGAAAGAGAAAGAATATTTTGTACCTCTGTTGCATTTGCTACAAGCCACATATTTCCCCTGTCAGATTAATCTTCTTGATTAGTTTCAGAATCACTTGAGCTATCTTTAGAGGCACTAAATGATCGTTTCATGGATTTCTTGTATCTTCTATCCTTGTCCTCTTAATTCTTTTTTATATTGCAATTTTGGATAGTCATATTTATTATGTCCTTTACCCTTACATTCATAGTATGTTATTTCATTTTTAGTGTCTTAATTTTTCAATCCTTTTTTCACTTTCCTTTTTTGTTATAATTTCCAATGAAATTATATTTTTGAACAAATTATTTTTCCAAAAAAATTATTCAATCTTATGGCCATGTGGGGCATCTCTTCATCACTATCATCAAGAGATTAATCTTCACTAGTATCTTTACCTTGTACCTTTTCTATTTGTTTGGAGTAGTAGTCTTAAAGGACAATAACTTTTTTTTGGGTTCATCTTCATCGATCTATTTGTTGACTTTAAGCTCTTCCTTATTAATCATTATATTTCCTATCAATTCCTTGATAGGTAGTTTACTCAAATCACATGATTCTATAATTGACATAAATGTTCCTCTATATCTTTTTGGTAAGCATCTAAGCAATCTCATCCCTTGAGCTTTTTCTGTCACTTTTTTTCCAAGTGATTGAATGGTATTTTCTATTTCACTGAAACTATGATATATATCAAAAATTGGTTCAATATATTTCATTTTTGAAGTATAAAACATGATTTTGTATGTATTTAATCTCATTTATTTTATATTTCATGTTTCTTTATGTGAAAAAATAAAATATCCCATATTTAATAAGTATATTTGGAAGTAGATATTCTATTAAATTCATCATCACCCAATTCCCAAAACAAATCATTCATAACTTTACAATTATTATTGTAAGAAGATTTTGTAGCATCACTCTATGTATTTATAGAAGTTTTATTATATTTCATATTGATCTTCTATTATAGTCTAAATGTCAAATCCCATATTTTCTAAATATATTTTCATTTTGATATTCCATTGAGCATAATTTGTACCATTAAAATACATAGGTTTGTTAGTAGTAGATCCTTTTGTATATTATCCACAAGGAACTAGAAATTTAGGAATGAAATAAATTTGAGATCTTTTTAATAAAACTAAAATCACGGTTGAAAAAGTTTATTTAAAGCTGCATATTATACCAAATGCTGGTAAGAGTGAGAAACTCAATATGGGTAGAATTGAGTTCCCAATGAATGTTTTTATTGAATATTAATATAAAATAAAGACCACTTAATAAAATTAAACTAGACAATTAATCAAAATATAATATTTATATATGATCTTTCCATATTTCTTAAAGGGTGATTAAGTATTAGTTAAAATAATGTTTAGAAATACCTTAACATTTGAAATCAATTTACATAGAACAAAAACAAATATAAAAACTATTTAATATTAATTATCAATGTAACATTTTTGTTTATAGATCTTAAAAAAATCTAGGATATAACTATAAGGCAAGACATAATAACATAATGACACAACAGAAAAAACAAGAGGTCCAGTCTCAATAAGATACTTCCACTTAAAAATAACCTTATACCAAGTATATTATAATTATAATCAAATAAATCCACAGTTTGAATCAGTTAAAAAATTCACAACTATAATCAATCAATGCTACAATTCCCCCTCCACAGTTATTAGTGTGATGTAAGAATAGAACAGGTTACATGGGGTCCTATTCCACAAACAAAGAGGGAAAACATATGTAATGAAAAGAGAGAATAACAAGTATTATCTAGTTAGTTATAGGGGATAGTGTGTGTATGAAAACAGAGTAACATCACACTACTCAGAGTATAATGAAATAAACTGAATGATCGATCATCATTAACCTTAATATTTAAGCATTTATTCGCATAATGCCCATACTACTTAATTTTTAAACTCTAGAGTGTGGGTAGTGCATTCTATGGTGCTTTAACTCTATCATTAGAAAAAAATATTCATCCCATCACACTTTAATTCAATTTCTCTCTAAACATAATTCCAACAATTAAAATGATTACAAGACCTTTTAAAATAATTTCCTCTATGTATCATTCCACAATTTTAGCATAAAATAAGGATTATGTTCTTCTCTCTATGGTTTTTATTATTAATTTTTTCTTTGAATTCCATATTTATTTTTCCTATAAAGACTATGATGTTAATGGATAAATAAAATCTATATTTCCATCATGATAGCACATCAAAAAAAAATTTCATAGCTAATAATGTATATTATGGATCACACTCATAAATAAATTGGTTTTCTACTATTTAAGATTAGATCAATATTACATTCAGGTTGGATGATAATTCCATAAGAATACCGCATATCTCCTAAAAAATTTGTCTCATATGTACTAATAGATTTATCATCCTTTCGCTTTAGCTTAAAGAATACCTTGCACACTCTTATACTAATAGTACTAGTATCGTACAGATTCACTAATAATATCTTAAACTCTTCCGAGTCCATGGAGTCAATTTCTTCTCATTACCTCATGTTCTTCATATGATTCCACCATTGATCTACTTGCCTTCCAAATAATAAATAACTAAAACAAAATTTTCAATTTCTGAACACTAGAGAATGAATAATATCTTTTCAGTGCTATTCATCACATTCTAGGAAACTAGTGGATCATTGAACCCCCTAAAAGAAGGTTTATCTGGAATCCTAAATAATTTTACTCAATTGAATGATCTGTATGATTCATATATAGATAAAATTACAGAAGCACACCAATAACATTTTTTATTTCATCTCTGATTAAATTTATTTTATCCCAGGGACAACCATTAAATTTTCCATCACATTTGATGTTAATAGGGTTTTCTGGGTTATAGTCATTGAAAAAAAACAAATATAAAATAGTGGGGGAAAAATAATCCAAGAGTTAGACAATAATATAATGAAAAATCATTTATAAGTTCTCTACATCATGATACCTTCTTTTCAATCTATGACATCTTGCATTTAACCTATGTCATTCATGGTTATCAAATATTCAGATCCTTCATAATGGTAAATAAATAAAATTTGAGTGAACCCAAACATATCCATATGGAGTGTCAAACTAGGTGCACAATAAAGTTATAGTCACCAAGAACCATAATGATGGTTATAGTATACTCAAACAAATATTTTTGAGGCTATTAACATGAGATGCATCTATTCTAAAACAGCATAGACTTACAATATCCATACATTGACATTTTTCTTGGAAAACTACACTCCTTTATTTACTATAAATTAGTACATTATCCTATAAATATGATTATCCTAAGTGTTATCAACAAAGTTTTCTCATAATATTTTCTAAAGGTAACTAAAGCTTACTCTAAAACCAACTATATCTTACTACATCTATCATAAATAAATATTACATTTTATTATATTAAGGTTCAATAGATAAAATTATGATCTATATCATAATCATTTAGGTTTAGTTACATTCTAACCATGGATTAAAAAAACTTATTCATTGGATATCTATATCATATTCCAGTAATTTCTTCATAAGTAGAATCATTCTTCAACATGTCATACTTAAATCCTTTCATCATAACCTAGGGAAAGTGAAAAAAATAAAGTGTGAGATCAGATTCTCTTTAAGGTTAAACAAAGGATAAAGTAATTATCACTTTATCATAATATGAGAATAAGGTCATGGGAACATGATATTAACATTTAAAAACCATAACCAACATATCATATATCCCAAAAAATAGTAATGGAATAAATTTTGGCAACCCATAAGTCAAGAATCATAAATTAATCTAGAAACATGATACATGATATCATAGCATTGGAATATTATATAACTTTTTTCATACAGAAAAGAATATAAGATCATTTCCTTGTTCATGTATTTCTATTAAGCTAATCATAGGGGATTAGATTGACTTCTCCTTTCATCTTATCCAAAGCCAAGGATCACTCCCATTACTATCATAGTAGACAAACTACCTTATTAAATTTTTTTACTCCCCATTATAGTCCTAGTTATCTTAAGAGATATACATATTTACCAAATGCATAGGAGGGATATATAATGTTGGGCACATTTGTCACATATTGAAGAACCTATATATGTAGGTCAAAATATAATAAATGAATTATCATATCAGAACCCTTGGAATGAAAATTAATTTCATAAACATTTCATCATTTCATCACAGAATAATTGGTGGAATATAAAAGATTTTATAAACTTTTGAACAGAACATAACTAAGGCGTGGAAATGAAATAATTTTTATAGAGTCATCCGTAAATAATTATCAATATATGTCATCTAAATAAAGAAAGTGGATGATATCATTGGATCATATCCCCCAACAAATTATAATTTAAAAAAAGTATGTTATCAAAGATTATAATTGACTTTAAAATATCATGGGATCATTTTTCTGAGGAAAATAACCTTTTCACTCCGAAAACACTTATTTAAAAACAAAAAATAACAAATATTAAAGAAAACCTTTTAGGTGAAATGAAACCTGGAAACCTATAAAAAAAATATTCAAAAAATACAGGTTTAATTATTTTGATAAAATCTATTCATTCCATGTATGTTAAAACATATATTCTATTAAAATGTTCGAGAAAAAGTAAAAAGTACATCATTCATTAAAAAAATAAAAATATACCTTTTCAATCATTTTATAAAAAAATCATGGGTAAAAATATATTTAAAGAATAAAAGTATAATATAATAACATTATTAATTTTTTTATAAAACATGGATATAGAAGAAAAAGTATTTTCAACGGAAGAGATAAATAAATCCAGTTTTCTTTAAGAATAGTCATTCAGTATCTCATGTTCTTAAAGCGAAAAAATGAATGTAAAATAAGTAATATCTTGAAATTAATATGAGAGAATAAAAATCATGTATTTAATGAGATATAGTCTATAAAATTTCATTATAGTAAACTTAATTATAAATAATCCTCACAAATAATGAGATTGCAACATAAATCCCTTACCATGAGTTTGATTTTCTTTGAAAGATTTGTTAACCTATTATATAATAAATTTAAATTTATTATTATTATATTATAGTGTCATTTAAAAACAGATAATGTAATTTATGATCTACTTATAACATTTCAACACTAATTTATTAATAATTCCTTATTAAAGTCGTCATTTTGAGGTGTTAACTGTATTATTTTTCATGATAATTTCAGTTCGATAGTTCCAGTCTTTGTAAATTTATCATGGTTCTATCATATCCAAAATTTTAATCCTGATAGAAATATAATATATATTCATTATATATATATTTACTATTATCCATAAAATGTGTTGATATACAAATGAATTACATCACTCACTGAGTCAGTGGGATCTATGTGTGCATGAACGTTGTTTTCACTTTTCAACAAATAGAATAGATGAAAGGTGAATAATAATTCACCATTAAATAATAATTATAATATCATTTATATAATATATATTCATTAAAACTATACTTATTATCCACTATGTAATTTTTAAATGAAATATGAATCACATCACTTCATAGAGGTGGTAGTCCACAGGTACGCATGAGTGACATTATCGTTTTCTAATAAATTGGAAGGTAAGATGGTAGATATTATATTATAATTAAAAAAGATTAAATATATAATATATATCATAAAAAATATTAAAACCAAAATAATAACCATTAATGAAATATGGTGATGAAAATTGAACTGTATCGTTATGTGGAGGTTGTAGTCCACACATACGCATGAGCGATACTTTCACTTCCAATTTGATGGAATAGAGGATGGATAGTGGGGGTTTCATAATAATAATAAAAATTAAGAATCTTTTTGATAATTAGTTATTATTTTATGATAAATACCATCGATTTAGATAAGGTAGAAGAAGAATAAAACTAAAAGAGTTCAGATAAGATGATTACCTCTTCTTTAGTAGGCCTCCTATGGATATTTTCCTAAGAACCCTTGGAATGGTATATAAGGAATACTGAAAAAATAATTATTATATAGTAAATTTTCTAAGATAATTGGTAAGGGTTTGGTAGAATCATAAGTATTTTTGTGGTTTAAAAAAGGGAAAGGAGAGTAGTTATTTTATAAGAGGGGTAGAGGACATAGTGGGAGTTTCTTAAAATATTAAAATACAATAATGTAATATTTAATAAAAATGATTCCAAATGGAAATTTATGAGAATATAATATAATATGGGTTTTATATACATCCATATAATATGATTTACACATGTATAATTGGAAAACATACCATTATCTCTTGGTTTAACCCCCACTAAACCTATTTATCCAAAACCATAATGACCAATTTTTTATTGTTTTTACTATTAATTATGAACAAGAAAAGTGGAATAATTGAAAAAAAAATTATATTTTGATTCAATATACGTAATTATGTTTTCAAATTTAATTAATATAAGTGGTATAATTTTAATTTAAAAATAAACTTGCATAACACAAAGGAAATTAGTTTTCCCAAAAAAATGGCATCTTCAGTATAAAATGTTATTATACCAAAATACAACATACAATTAATTATACTGACCTTAATTGGATTATTCATAACATAAATGAACTAATATTACATTTAAGATAACTTTTTTAAAAAATTAAACTCTTGGAAAGGCTTTAAATGGAAATACAGTATTTAATAAAAATTGTTATTTTTAACTATTCATTGAAAAATAAATATTTTTATAAAATTCTAAAAAAATCAATCTAATATTATTTTGAAATCCAGATTTCCAAATTGAATTTCATTTTTCCAAAAAAGAAAATAAAATATTAGAAGAAATGCATTAATTATTTCTTAATGGAAATAAAAAGAAACAATTTTTGAAGGAAAGGTTTCTTTAAAATCATATAATCACATTACTAAAAATTTACTACTTATTTATCAATAAATATTGTTTATATAATACCTTTATAAATATTTTTTTTAAAATTTTATTATTCCTAACTACACTTATAACTTAACATCTTAGTTATAATGATATACTATATTATGGTTCATCTAGGTTAGGGATTGCACATATGATAGGCTATCGAATAAATTAAATGTATTTTAAGAGAAATATATCATTAAATATCTAGGTATTTTAAAAATACCTTTAAAACATCCCTACATATGTCCATTAGGTCCTTTTCTCACCAAAAATACCAATTTATGAGAGCTTAAGTTGTATGAATGTGGATATTTTTCATAAAATATGCATAACTCTTACTTAAGTGTTTCATGTTTATTCCTTATTATAACTCTATTGAATATTATTTAAACATGATGAATAAATGTTATTCTGATTTTTCTAAAACTCGTTTTCATCTCCATTTCCATCATAATGGAAATGAAAACATTGATTGTGTGCGCATGTGTGCCTCGACCTCAATAAAGTGATGTGTTTTTTCTTTCACCGCTGAATAATATAGATGGATAAAAGAAAATATATTAAATTTAGGACATAATTATATTTGTGTAAAGATAATATATTTTTTACATTTTTACCCTTTCTATTCATTGGAAATTTTTAATTGTGTTCTTATGTATGTGTGTAATACAACCTCCATAAATCAATGTGATCCATTTTTCATTTTCATCCTAAAATTCAGGTCATATGGATGGAAATAATTAATAATGAAGAAGTTTACAACATATATATAATTCTAAAAATGTAAAATATTAACAACTATATTTATTTTTCACTCATTGGAAAAATTAAAATGGAATTCTTACGTGCATATAAGCTACCATCTTTATGAAATTGTGTGATTAATGTTTCATTAATCCATTATATTATTTGTTTTAAATTGTATTTAATGTATAAATAATATAATTTTAACTTTTTTAAGCTTTTGGAGGTAATTAACCATAACCCCTTTGACCATGGTCAATAAAAAAAATATCTTTTTGAGGTTATAAATCCTAAAACCCTAAAATGTCCAAAGTGAGATTAACCATTTTACTAACTAAATAAGTCATGGTAATAATTGAAATAAAATGAATAAAAAAATTATATTAAAAGTTGTAATTAAGAAATTGGAAAAATAAAATAATTTTATTATTTAGGAGTAAGAGAACGTATGAAGCTATATGACTCTTTAGGCAAGGGATTTAATTTTAAAGATTTATTTTAAATTCTATAAAATATTTCTCATACATATCTATATTATTAAAATAATTACAAGAATATTATTATTTATATAGAAAAGATAATAAAGATTAATTTTCAACTACTTTTGAAATTCTTTTTCATTTTATAAATATAATCTATTAAACATTTATTATATAGGTCATTTTGAATTTTTTTACCAAAGTGAAAAAGATTTATTTTCATATGTATATGGATTTACTGCCTTTTTCTTCCCTCATAGTTGATATTAGTGTTAGCCAGAGTAGTGAGGTTAAGATGTGATTCTTTGATTTTTTTTTAAAATAGAATTTTAAAATAATATGAATGAGATGAAAATAGATAACATGACTAACAAAAAAATATAATAGTAATGTGTAGTGGAAATATAAAATCAATCTTAATAAAAAAATAAATTAATAATGGAGTTCATAAATAATCTATTATGCGATCCTTACCTCTAATCCTTTGAATTTATAGAGATTTCACATTACCCCTTGTGTTTAACAGAAGTCAAGAAACCCATTTCAAATAAGTAGTAACCTTTATTTTTTTCATTTTTACTAAGAAATCCATTTATAACACTCTCATTTTAGTTGTTGTGGATAGAAATCCCATCCCCCCCCCCCCAATTTTAATGGCAGTGTGAACCAATAACATCAAACTCATGGTAGTGAGAACCCAGGTAAAATAAAAATAATAATTTTTTATTATGAAATTACTTTAAAGAACACTCACTTTCCTCTTATAATAATTTAGAATAATAAAGAGTGGGAGGATGTGAGGAAAGAGTACATAGAAGAAAATTATTGATGAAAAAGAAGCACAATGAGCTCCAAAATCATATCCAAGGAAACTGGTTCCATCAAAGGATCCTTAATGGTTTATTTATTTCCTTTAATGTACTTAGGACCATTATAGAACATATGAGGGTGGAAATGAGCCATTATAAGTCTAATTAAGGCATTATGGTTTCCCACAAAGGACTTTTTGGTCTTCCAAAATTCCATTGGATTGCTGGTGGGTGTCAATGGCCAGCTAAAGGCACTGGGATAGAACGGTTGTTCTTACCCAATAGAACCAACCCTATAAGGTGTCCCACTAGGTAGCTGGTGGTAAATATTGGTGGAGGATTCCAAAAATTTCTTCAATGATCATCTCTATACCTTTTTCGGGTCTAACAACTTCATAGTAAAATGTCAATACTATAACAACAAAATTCATACAAAATAAAAAAAATAAAAAAAACACAATTGGGTATTTATGATAATTAAAACCACCTAAGAAAGTGAAGTAATACTTCACCGCCTTTATTATATTCATAAACACATAAAAAATTTATCAATAAAAATATGTGAATTATTTATTTCATATAGATATGACCAAAATTAATTTTAATATTTTATAATGAAATTAAATCAAAATTTTGATAACATTTTCAATGAAAATAATAAAAATCTTTATATTAGAAACGAATTTTAAATATTTTAACAATTTAAAAACATTATTTCCCATTTTATTTTCAAACCAAATAAATATAAATTTAATTTCATTATGAAGACCACCCCCCTTTAGGATTTCCATAAATCCATAAGAGCTTTAACAACATCACTAAAATTGATTAAGACACTTAATGTTTGAAAAAATTAAATAATTCTTTGAAACAAC
This sequence comes from Viscum album, assembly GCA_963277665.1. Lineage (NCBI taxonomy): Eukaryota > Viridiplantae > Streptophyta > Magnoliopsida > Santalales > Viscaceae > Viscum > Viscum album. The sequence continues at coordinate 119,279,530 of OY728162.1, read as the reverse complement.
ATCACTTTTACTATAAACAGACATTTAATATCATCAAACACCTCTTCCCCTACATATTATCAACAAATAATAGGTAAGGGTTAGAGAAACAAGGGTAATGCAATCATTTTGGAAGATCTACATATGAGAAAACAAAAACATTTTAATTTCATTAAGACCATCATTAATGTTCTTTTCATAAGGAAAAAACATTATTTCCATATAAATATTGTACTGATATTGAAAAAATTCATAACAAAAAACATTTCAATATCTCAAAATAGTCTTTTTAAATCCATCAACTAAACACCATATAGTGTTTATCTAAGAACTAGTTCATTGAACTTAAAAAATCGCAAAAAATTGTTCAATCAACCCTCACTCTTAGACAATTGCTTAATTTAAAAGTACCCCCCCCCCCAATGATGCATAATTTTAAAAGTTTAAGGGTCCACAAAAATAATTTAATTCATTACTAAAGAATAAAAAAACACACTTATGAGATTGAATAAAATAAATAGACCATTATTAATTAAAATAAATGAAATTATATTGACAAAAATCAATAAATAAATTGATTCATATAATTCAATAATGCCCGTGTTGATAATTATAAGAAAATAATTATTCTTTACAAAAAATGAAATAATTACAAGCATGTCATTCCTAGCCCCCCCATAATAAAACCAGAATGATCAATCATAAGGGGTTTTAGAAATATATCAGATAATTAAAGATTAGTGGAAACAAAATCTTATATGATATCGTTTTTTTGAAATGTTCATTAATAAATTATTACCTAAGGTCAATGTTCATAGTGTTATAGTGTTGAATTGGATTTTAAAAAATAGAAATATCTTTATTTTTTCACAGTTAATTGGCACATGATCATAAGTCTATCCATAATCAAGAATATTATATGTCATCCAAATGATTTTAGAATGAAAAATCCTCTTAGTTAAATATTATGATTCAGTCGTAGAAAGGGTAACTGAATCTTTCTTCCTTCAACTACATAATATAATGTACTTTCTAGTTTTCTAAAAATTGCCACTTGGGTTTTTCTAATCTAGTTGTAAAACACAAAAATATACATTAGAAAAATGTTTGAGATAAAAATATGTGTCTTTTAGATAATACAGACTATGAATTTTAAAAATTTTAAAATACATGAATTTATTTTTGAGCTAATTAAAATGGGATTCCTTTATATTTTCCTAAAAATGGGCCTAAGACTTCCACTGAACATGATGTTCGGCTGGGTGATGTTAAGATACAAAAGGCTCCCAATAAAACCTCTATAAAGATTATTCTCTACTGGTTTACTGACTTCATCCAAGGTATACTTTCAAGAAGAACACATTAGAGAAATAGTATCCCTAACAGTAGTCATGCTTTCCAACTTCTATAAAATATAATACATATGTTTTGAAGAATAGGATTCCATACCCTCTACTGATGTTTTCAAACTTTATAACTCTGTTGAAAATATTTTATTATCCAATTCCATTTCATTAATATGAAATATAAAACTTGGTTTTATATTCCATATAACAAATTCAAGAAAATATCGAGTTCTTTCTTTACTGAGATGGAAAATTAGAGATAGTTGAGAGTTCAAGACCTTTGTAAAATCTGAAACAAAATTCCATCTCAAGGAGTCAACGTCTGAATGGAATTTATTTTTAATATAATCTAAATATTATTGGGGTACTACATTAGGAGGTAGAAAATTTTGAGCAGAAGGGTGATTTCATTTCTCATGAAGAACGTCAACCTTGGCTGATCTATCTATTTCCATGGGAGTAAAATGAAGCAAATACCTAGATCTATCAATTTTATCTATTAAATAATATTCTCCTCTAAAAATATGTTCATTCTCATCATCCAAATCACTATAAAAACCATGTCTAACAAAACCAAGATAAGTTTCCAATTATTCAAAAGATCTTATTATAGTTATAGTATGAGGAATAATTGGTTATTCTCTGGGTACTTGAGAGGTTTAACCAACATCATGTTTATAAGGGGCAGTTTTTGTATGATTGGTATGCATGTTATCTATATGTTGTAACTAATCCCTTTGTTCTAACAGATCAATGGGATAGGTAGACTTATCCCCCTCACTTGTAGCTTTCATACCTTCTATTTTAATATATGGTAAATCTGACATTAAAGTGTCTTCAGAGTGATATTAATCTCTATTATAACTTCATACCGCTAGTGATAAAGGAGGTATTTTATCTATATTATGGTCATGATCAGTAAAAGAATCACTATTCTTATGAGTACCACTTCCAAGATCATCAAGAACATCATCATTTTGATCATCTCTATGATTTGATACACTATCATTTTCTCTATCATCATGATCCTCAACAACTTTAACTACATTTTCATATGATTTATTAAGATCTATAGTGTCATTATTTTCTTCCTTGAAAGAATTTTCATTACTTTTATTATCATTACTATTAAGGTCACTTGATGTATCATAGGAAGATAACTTAAACTGAGCCTCTCCAGTTACATCAGTTTCTTGATCATCTTTTCATCTGAAAGAGATTCTTGGGTAGGTAGAGAGCTTGATGGACTTTTAAGTCCCATATAAACTTTATATAGAGATTTTTGAATCTCCAGATCACTCCCCAATTCAACTACAAAAATATTCTTCTTCCACTTCAAGTTCATCTGTTTCACTATCTGCATCAGAGTACTCAAATAACTCATCAAGATGTAGACTAGGATCTATCATTTCCTTAGGTTGTGTTGGATGATTAATAGGGTTCAATTAATCATAAAATTTGTCTTTTTCTCTTACCTATAATTTCTTCTAAGGAATTCAACTCACATTAACCCTTTTCAAATTGTTTTTGATAAGAAAAATTACTAAACTTATCTTCACTTTCTTCTAATTATTTGACATATCCATTGGTATATAAGATGGAATATATCAATTTAGTATATATTAGTTAGTTTGATCTTGATATCTTATTTCACATCTCATATATATGAATTATCAAAAATCCACTTAGATTGATTTTATTCTCTTTTTTCATTATATACAAGAAATAAAAATCCTGATATCACATTGTATTGAAATATCCTTTTCTATGACATAAAACCTTTCGTACAAACTTAAATAATATCTTAAATTCACAATCTTGTTTTTCATCAGTAGGTCTTCTTATGGTACCATCTCTAGTCAACTGTGTGAGAGAATATTCATATTTTAATATTTCACTATAACTTGGTATACTTCCTTAAATATCCAAAAATACTCATTTATGAGATAAATTTATGCACATTTACCATTCCCTTAAAGAAAAATAAATCTTCTCTCTGTAAATGAATCTTCTTAGCAAATAAACTTTATTTCTGAAAATAAACTCAACGTTCTAATAAAAAACATAGACTATCCTCAGATAATAAACTCGTTGATTTTATGTGAACTATTTCATCCATTTATGATTTTTTATAACATTTAATACTTGTGTATTGGTAGTTGGGATCCATTAACGATCAATTACTTTTCTTTCTTTGAAAACCCATTTCAGAAGATTCAGGTTCCGTGAAATAATACTAAAACTACTGGCATATACTTTTGGTTTCTTAGATTGCATCATCACTTCCATATTTGATTCTGTTAATTACTTCACACGGGCCAATAAAATCAGTTGAAGTCTTAGGTGAAATAATGGAGAATAATTATTGGTTCTAGAGGAATGGGATATTTTGGGATATCAAGTATTTTATGGGAATTGAATCGATATAATTTATCATGATAGTTTTATCATTTAGGGATTATAAATAATTAATAATAAATTTAAAACAACAAAAATCTTAATCTTTAAAAGAATATAAATGTTAATAAATTAATGGTAACTAAATAGAATATTGCAACGTTCAACAATAAATCATAAATGGTGACTTATCAAAAATGACTCTTCAACCATGACATATCAACAGTGACTCATAAACACTGACTAATCAATAGTGACTTATCAATAGTGACTTGTCAATAATGACTTATCAATGATGAATTATCAGTAGTGAATTATCAATGATGTCCTACCAACCAAAATTTATCATTCATAATTCATGTTTAATGTATTTTAGTGTACAATATTTCAAAGTCTTTGTGAAGATGTTCATTTCCAATTAATTGTAAAGTTATATCACCATTTTGAAAATGTTATCTCAAAAAGTGATGTCTTACATCAATGTGTTTTTTCAAGAGTGAGATACTGGAATTTTTGAAATATTTATCTCACTTGTGCTATAATAATTTATACGTACTTGTATAAATTGATATCCAATGTCTTCTAATGTATGTTTAATCCACAATATTTGTTCATATAAAGTTCCTAAAACTATATATTCAGCTTCATCAGTATACATTGCAATAGAATTTTGTTTCTTACAACACCATGATATTGGATCTTTTCTTAAAAGATGACATGTTATTGATGTGATTTTTATATCTAAATTATATCCACCAAAATCAGTATTTGAATAACATAATAAATCAAAATCTTTTCCACTTCGATAGAACAATCCTAATTTGGTTGAATAATTGAGGTATTTAAATATTCTTCTGATAACTAATAAATGTGACTCTTTTGTATTTTCTTGAATGCAAGACCACATACACACACTAAAAAAATATTAGGTGGACTCGTAGTTCAGTACCATAGAATGTCGATCATATCTTTGTGTCTAGTTTGATCTATTAATTTCACAACTTTATCAAAATTTATTTTATAGGCAGTACTCATGAGAGAATCACTACCTTTGGTAATATCTAGTCCAAAATGTTTTAAAATATCTTTAGAAAATTTACTTTGATTTAAGATAATTCCATCATTATTTTTGAAAATATAAAATCCAAGAATGAATTTGAGTTCACCCATTAAACTCGTTTCAAATTAATTTTTCTTTTGTTCAGAAAAATAAGTACTTAAGGAATTTTTAATATATCCAAAAAAATATCATCAACATATATTTATAATATTACAACATATTTTGAATTTAATTTTATAAAAAGAGTTTGATCAACTATACATTTTGAAAAACATTTTCAAATAATAACATATGTATGCCTATCATACCAAGCTCTAGGAGCCTATTTTAAACCATATAATGCTTATGTTAATTTAAAAACCAAATTTGGAAAATGTGGATTTTTAAATATAGCGGGGTAGTTCAATAAAAACAACATAAATTATAAATCCATTTAATAATCCACTTTTAACATCCATTTGATGTAGTTTGAAATCTAAATGTTCTATATAAGACTATAGTATCATAATGGATTCTAGTCATTCTACATGTGGAAATGTTTCTTTATAATCAATACATTCTTCTTGATTATAACCTTGTGCAACTAGTCAATATTTGTTTCAAACTATAGTGTCTGACTCATCAACCTCGTTTCTAAACACCATCTTAGTTCCAATAGTTATGGTGTCTTTATATATGTCAAAATGTTCCCAAAAAAATTTATTTCAAATTTATTAAGTTAATATTGCATAGATATTACATAAAATTCATTAATTATGGCATCATTAATGTTCATAGGTTCATGTTGTGATAAGAAGAGTTGGTGTTCAATTTGATTTCTAAGGGAAGCTCTAGTCTATGTACCTTTATCAAGGTTTCGTATAACAGTATCTGATGGGTGATTTCTGAGTCCTAATGGGTCTTTGTGAAGAGGGAATGGTAGAATAAATATATTCTTCTAGATTGGATTCTAATAGTTTATTGGGTAAACAATATTCTTGTTTTGCATAACTTTCAGAAGGTTCAGAATTGAGATTAAGAGTTGAAATATCATCCTCAAGGATCTTTAAGATAGTCTTAGTTCAATTGGGATCTATTTTTTCAAATTTAATGTGAAAAAAAAATCATCCATTGTTTTAGATCAATTATTAAAAACTATTTAAAGATTACTAGTAGTTGAATACCCAAGGAAAATTCCTTCATAACTCTTGGAAGAACATTTTCCCAAATTATCCTTTGAATTTAGAATAAAAACCTTTCAACCAAAAAATGTAAAGTAATTATCCTTTGGATTTATATTATTCCATAACTCATAAGGTGGTATTTTTAAGAGATGTCTAATTAATACTCTATTTATAGTATAACAGGTTTTATTGATAGCATCATCCCAAAAGTAGATAGTTAGGTCATAATCATTTAGTATAGTTCAAGATATCACTGGAAGAGTCGTAATTCTTATTTCTACCACACAATTTTGTTGTGGGGTCCTAGGAGAAGAAAAACTACGATTATAATCATTCTATGAAAAAAAGCTTCAAAGTATTGATTTTCAAATTCATGACCATGATCAATTCTTAAGGTATTAATCCTAATTCTACGATGTTTTTCTATAGATTTGGAATACTTAATGGAGTAAGAACAATATTTACTTTTGTGAGCTATAATGAATATCCAAGTGTATCTAGATAAGTCATCTACAAGGACATAGGCATAATTATATCCATTTAGACTAGAAACTCTATATGATCCAAAGAGGTCCATATGAACTAAATCTAGAGGCTAAGAGGTTGAAACGTCTTCTTAGATTTAAAATAAATATCATGGAATTTTTCCTATTTGGTAGGGATCACAAACTCTATAATTTGAGAATTCAAGCGTTGGTAGATCTCAAACTAACCCATTCTAGGTGATCCTTCTAAGTGATTTAATATCGCAATGACTTAGTCTTCTATTCTGAATCCAATAATCCTTCTGAAAGGAAATTAAAAATGAAATATTTTTTGAGGATAAAGAATTTTAATAAATAGAATAAATATTATAACTTACTAAATCTATAAAAATTAAAAAATGTTTATCATTAAAAACCTGAAAGGCATTATTTTAAAATTTAACCTAAAACCCATCATAAAATAATTGAGATATTCTATGAATATTATTATTCAAAACATCTACATATAAAACTTTGGAAATTAATACTATATTAGAATTACCAATTTAGCCAAGGCCGGTGATTTTCCCTTTAGCATTGTCACTAAAAGTGACATAACCACCATCAACCTTGTTCAAATTGTTGATGTTTGAATACTCACCACTCATAATTCTTGAACATCCACTATCCTTATACCCTAGGATTTTTCTATAGGGTTTCAAACATGTTTCCTACAAAAAAATGTTTATTCCAAAAATTCTTTTTGTAACCAAATTCTCTTGGGTCCAATTATGTTAATAATAATATAGTTTGGGATCCATAATTGTTGAATGGGTTTTTTATAAATATATTTTATGTTTTTATAAATAAATACTTTATTAGGTCTAGTCGAGTTGTTTTGGGTAGTATAATAATTTTTAGGATAGGAACTTGATGAAAATATAGTATTTGGAATTGTTATCTATCCTGCATGGGAACCTATGCCAGTTATAAACTTGGGAGAATCTTTCTTTCCCATTATTTGAGTTGATGTTTTTTTACCATTTGTAAACCTTTATATGTCTTCCATTAGCTGTTCATTTGACAATTTTATTTCATTTTTCTCTTTCAACATTTAATTTTTTTTCTAATTTTCTATTGTAAGGTTGTTTTTAACTTTTACTGTCAAATAATACTATTTATTAAGTGACCTATATTTATCTTTCAACTCATGAAAATTATCATCACGTTTGTTACAGTGATCATATAGATCCTTACAGGTCATTTTTTCCTCAATATCATCATTTTACTAATTTTAAAAAATGTTTAATATATTAGTTGGGGAAACAGAAAGAATATTTTGTACCTCTATTATGTTTGCTACAAGTCACATATTTCCCATGTCAGATTAATATTCTTGATTAGTTTCAGAATAACTTGAGCTATCTTTAGAGGCACTACATGATCATTTCATGGATCTCTTGTATCTTCTATCCTTATACTCTTAATTATTTTTATATTTCAATTTTGGACAGTCATCTTTATTATGTCCTTTACCCTTACATTCATAGTATGTTATTTCATTTTTAGTGTCTTAATTTTTTCAATCCTTTTTTCACATTCCTTTTTTGTTATAATTTCCAATGAAATTATATTTTTTGAACAAATTATTTTTCCAAAAACATTCTTCAATCTTATGGCCATGTGGGAAATCTCATCATCACTGTCATCAAGACATTCACCTTCACTGTTATCCTTACCTTGTACCTTTTTTATTTGTATGGAGGTAGTAGTCTTAACGGACAATAACTTTTTTTCAGTTCATCTTCATCGATCTATTTTTTGAATTTATGCTCTTCCTTATTAATCATTATCTTTCCTATCAATTCCTTGATAGGTAGTTTACTCAAATCACATGATTCTATAATTGACATAGATGTTCCTCTATATCTTTTTGGTAAGCATCTAAGCAATCTCATCCCTTGATCTTTTTCTGTCACTTGTTTTCCAAGTGATCGAATGGTATTTTCTATTTCACTGAAACTATGATATATATCAAAAATTGGTTCAAGATATTTCATTTTTAAAGTATCAAACATGAATGTGTATGTATTTAATATCGTTTATTTTATATTTCATGTTCCTTTATGTGATAAAAATAAGGTATCCCATATTTAATAAGTATATTTGGAAGTAGATATTCTATTAAATTCATCATCTCCCAATTCCCCAAACATATCATTCATAAATTTACAATTATTATTGTAAGAAGATTTTGTAGTATCACTCTAAGTATTTATATAAGTTTTATTATATTTCATATTAATCTTCTATTATAGTCTAAATGTCAAATCCCATATTTTCTCAATATATTTTCATTTTGATTTTCCATTGAGCGTAATTTGTACCATTAAAATAAATAGGTTTGTTAGTAGTAGATCCTTTTGTATATTATCCACAAGGAACTAGAAATTTAGGAATGAAATAAATTTGATATATTTTGAATAAAAGTAAAATCACGGTTGAAAAAGATAATTTAAAGCTGCATATTATACCAAATGCTGGTAAGAGTGGGAAACTCAAGATGGGTAGAATTGAGTTCCCAATGAATGTTTTTATTGAATATTAATCTAAAATAAATACCACTTAATAAAATTAAACTAGACAATTAATCAAAATAGAATATTGATATATGATCTTTCCATATTTCTTAAAGGGTGATTAAGTATTAGTTAAAATAATTTTTAGAAATACCTTAACATTTGAAATCGATTTACATAGAACAAAAAGAAATGTAAACACTAGTTAATATTAATTATCAATGTAAAATTTTTGTTTATAGATCTTTAAAAAATCTTGGATATAACTATATGGCAAGACATAATAACATAATGACACAACAAAAAAAACAAGAGGTCCAGTCTCAATAAGATACTTCCACTTAGAAATCACCTTCTACCGAGTATATTATAATTATAATCAAATAAATCCACAGTTTGAATCAGTTAAAAAATTAACAACTATAATAAATAAATGCTACAATTCCCCCTCCACAGTTATTGGTGTGATGTAAGAATATAAGAGGTTACATAGGATCCTATTCCACAAACACAAAGGGAAAACATATGTAATGAAAAGAGAGAATAACAAGTATTATCTAGTTAGTTATAGGGGATAGTGTGTGTCTGACAACAGAGTAACAGCACACTGCTCAGAGTATAATGAAATAAACTGAATGATTGATCATCATTAACCTTAATATTTAAGCATTTATTAGCATAATTCCCATACTACTTAATTTTAAACACTAGAGTGTGGGTGGTTCATTCTATGGTTCTTCCACTCTATCATTAGAAAAAATATTCTTCCCATCACACTTTAATTCAATTTCTCTCTAAACATAATTCCCACAATTAAAATATTTACAAGAACTTTTAAAATAATTTCTTCTATGTATCATTCCAAAATTTTAGCATAAAATAAGGATTATGTTTTTCTCTCTATGGTTTTCATTATTAAATTTTTCTTTGAATTCCATATTTATTTTTCCTACAAAGACTATGATATTAATGGATAAATCAAATTTATATTTCCATCATGATAGCACATCAAAAAATTTGTTTCATTGCAAATAATGTATATTATGGATCACACTCATAAATAAATTGGTTTCCTACTATTTAAGATTAAATCAATATTACATTCAGGTTGGATGATAATTCCATAAGCATGCCTCATATGTCCTAAAAAATTTGTCTCATATGTACTAATAGATTTATCCTCCTTCCACTTTATCTTATGGAATACCTTGTACACTCTTAAACTAATAATACTAGTATTGTATAGATTCACAGATAATATCTTAAACTCTTCTGTGTCCATGTAGTCAATTTCTTCTCATTACCTCATGTTCTTCATAAGATTCCACCAATGATATACATCACCTTCCAAATAATAAATAACTAAAACAAATTTTTCATGTTCTGAACACAAGATAATGAATAATATCTTTTCAGTGGTATTCATCACATTCTAGGAAACTAGTGGATCGTTGAACTCCCTAAAAAAGGGTTATCCTAAATCCTAAATAATTTTACTCAATTGTATGATTTGTATGATTCTTATATAGATAAAATTACAGAATCACACCAATAATATTTTTTATTTCATCTCTGATTAAATTTATTTTATCCTGGGGACAACCATTCCATTTTCCATCACATTTGATGTTAATAGGATTTTCTGGGTTATAGTCATTGAAAAAAACAAAAAAAATAGTGGGGCAAACAATAATCCAAGCGGGAAACAATAATATAATGAAAAATAATTTATATGTTCTCTAAATCAGGATACCTTCTTTTCAATCTATGACATCTTGCATTTAACCTATGTCATTCATGGTTATCAAATATTCAGATCCTTCATAATGGTAAATAAATAAAATTTTAGTGAACCCAAACATATCCATATGGAGTGTCAAACTAGGTGCACAATAAGGTTATAGTCACCAAGCACCATAATGATGGTTCTAGTATACTCAAAAAAATATTTTTGAGGCTATTACCATGAGATGCATCTATTCTAAAACAGCATAGAATTAAAATATATATACAATGATGTTTTTCTTGGAAAACTACACTCCTTTATTTACGATAAATTAGTACATTATCCTATACATATGAATATCCTAAGTGTTATCAACAAAGTTTTCTCATAATATTTTCTAAAGGTAACTAAATATTACTATAAATCCAACTATAGCTAACTACAGTTATCATAAATAAATATTACATTTTATTATATTAATGTTCAATATATAACATTATGATCTATATCATAATCATTTAGGTTTAGTTACATTCTAAACATGGATTAAGAAAACTTATTCATTGGCTATCTATATCATATTCCTGTAATTTCCTCATAAATAGAATCATTCTTCAACATGTCATACTTAAATCCATTCCACATAACCTAGGGAAAGTGAAAAAAATAAAGTGGGAGATCATATTCTCTGTAAGGTTAAACAAAGGATAAAGCAATGATCACTTTATCATAATATGAGAATAAGGTCATGGGAACATGATATTAACATTTGAAAACCATAACCAACATATCATATATCCCAAAAAATAGTAATGGAATAAATTTTGGTAACCCATAAGTCAGGAATCTTAAAGTAATCTGGAAACATGATCTATGATATCATAGCATTGGAATATTATATAAATTTTTTCATACACAAAAGAATATAAGATCATTTCCTTGTTCATGTATTTCTATTAAGATAATCATAGGGGATTGGATTGACTTCTCCTTTCATCACATATAAAGTCAAGGTTCACTCCCATTACTATCATAGTAGACAAAATACCTTATTAAATTGGTTTTACTCCCCATTATAGTCCTAGTTATCTTAAGAGATATACATATTTAACAAATGCATAGGAGGGATATATAATGTTGGGCACATTTGTCACATATTGGAGAACCTATATATGTAAGTCAAAATATCATGAATAAATTATCATATCAGAACCCTTGGAATAAAAATTCATTTCATAAACATTTAAACATTTCATTATAGAATAATTGGTGGAATATAAAAGATTTTATAAACTTTTCAAGAGAACATAACTAAGGGCTGGAAATGAAATAAGTTTTATAGAGTCATGCTTAAATAATTATCAATATATGATATCTAAATAAAGTGGATGGTATCATTGGATCATATCCCCAATAAATTATAATTTTAAAAAAGGATGTTATCAAAGATTAAAATTGACTTTAAAATATCATGGGATCATTGTTTTGAGGAAAATAACCTTTTCACTCTAAAAACACTTATTTAAAACCAAAAAATAACAAATATTAAGGAAACCCTTTTAGGTGAAATAAAACCTGGAAACCTATAAATAAATATTCAAACAATATAGGTTTAATTATTTTGATAAAATATATTGATTCCATGTATGTTAAAACATATATTCTATTAAAATTTTAAAGAAAAAGTAAAAAGTACATCATTCATTAAAAAAATAAAAATATACCTTATCAATAATTTTATAAAAAAATCATGGGTAAAAATATATTTAAAGACTAAAAGGATAATATAAAAACATTATTGATTTTTTTATAAAACATGGATATAGAAGAAAAATTATTTTCAACGGAAGAGAGAAATAAATCCAATTTTCTTTAAGAAAAGTCATTCAGTATATCATATTCTTAAAGCGAAAAAATGAAAGTAAAATAAGTAATATCTTGAAATTAATATGAGAGAATAAAAATCATGGATTTCTTGAGATATAGTCCATAAAATGTCATTATAGTAAACTTAATTATAAATAATCCTCACAAATAATGAGATTGCAACATAAATCCCTTACCATGAGTATGATTTTCTTTGAAAGATTTGTTAACCTATTATATAATAAATTTAAATTTATTATTCTTATATTATAATGTCATTTAAAGACACATAATGTAATTTATGATCTACTTATAACATTTAAACACTAATTTATTAATAATTCCTTATTAAAGTCATCATTTTGAGGTGTTAACTGTATTATTTTTCATGAGAATTTCGGTTCGATAGTTCTAGTCTTTGTAAATTTATCATGGTTCCATCATATAAAAAATTTTAATCCTGATATTAATATAATATATATTAATTATATATATATTTACTATTATCCATAAAATGTATAGATATAAAAATTAATTACATCACTCACTGAGTCAGTGGGATATATGTGTGCATGAACGTTTTATTCACTTTTCAACAGATAGAATAGAAGAAAAGTGAATAATAATTCACCATTGAATAATAATTATAATATCATTTATATAATATATATTCATTAAAACTATACTTATTATCCACTATGTAATTTTTAAATGAAAAATGAATCACATCACTTCATGGAGGTGGTAGTCCACACGTACGCATGAGTGACATTATCGTTTTCTAATAAATTAGAAGGTAAGATGGTAGATATTATATTATAATTAAAAAAGATTAAATTTCCAATATATATCATAAAAAATATTAAAACCAACATAATAACCATTAATGAAATTTGGTGATGAAAAGTGAAATGTATCGTTATATGGAGGTTGTATTGTACACATACGCATGACCGATACTTTCACATCCAATTTGATGTAATAGAGGCCGGATAGTGGGGGTTTCATAATAATAATAACATTTAAGAATATTTTTGATAATAAGATATTATTTTATGATAAATACCATCGATTTAGATATGGTAGAAGAAGAATAAAACTAAAAGAGTTCAGATAAGATGATTACCTCTTCTTCAATAGGCCTCCTATAGATAATTTCCTAAGAACCCTTGGAATGGTATATAAGGAATACTGAAAAAATAATTATTATATAGTAAATTTTATAAGATAATTGGTAAGGGTTTTTTAGAACTATATGTATTTATGTGGTTTATACAAGGGAAAGGAGAGTAGTTCTTTTATAAGAGGGGTAGAGGACTTAGTGGGAGTTTCTTAAAAGATTAAAATACAATAATATAATATTCAATAAAACGATTCCAAATGGAAATTTTTTAGAATATAATAAAATATGGGTTTTATATACATCTATATAATATGATTTACACATGTATAATTGGAAAACATAACATTATATCTTGGTTTAACCCCCACTAAACTGATTTATCCAAAACCATAGTGACCAATTTTTTATTATTTTTACTATTAATTATGAACAAGAAAAGTGGAATAATTGAAAAAGAAATTATATTTTGATTCAAAATATGTAATTATGTTTTGAAATTTAATTAATATAAGTGGTATAATTTAAATTTAAAAATAAACTTGCATAACACAAAGGAAATTAGTTTTCCCAAAAAAATGGCATCTTCAGTATAAAATGTTATTACACCAAAATACAACATAAAATTAATTTTAATGACCTTAATTGAATTATTCATAACATAAATGAACTAATATTACATTTAAAATAACTTTTTTTTAAAATTAAACTCTTGGAAAGGCTTTAAATGGAAATACATTATTTAATAAAAAATTTATTTTTAACTATTCATTGAAAAATAAATATTTTTATAAAATTATAAAAAAAATCAATCTAATATTATTTTGAAATCCAGATTTCAAAATTGAATTTCATTTTTTCAAAAAAGAAAATAAAATATTAGAAGAAATGAATTAATTATTTCTTAATAGAAATAAAAAGAAATTATTTTTGAAGGAAAGGTTTCCTTAAAATCATATAATCACATTACTAAAATTTTACTACTTATTTATCAACATATTTTGTTTATATAATACCTTTATAAATATTTTTCTAATTTTTTTTAATTCTTAAATACACTTCTAACTTAACATCTTGGTTATAATGATATATTATATTATGGTTCATCTAGGATAGGTATTGAATATATCATAGGATATCGAATAAATTAAATGTATTTTAAGAGAAATATATCATTAAATATCGAGGTTTTTCAAAAATACCTTTAAAACATCCCTCCATATGTCTATTAAGTCCTTTTCTCACCAAAAATACCAATTTATAAAAGCTTAAGTTGTATGAAAATGGATATTTTTCAAAGAATATGCATAACTCTTACTTAATTGTTTCATGTTTATTTCTTATTATAACTCTATTGAATATTATTTATACATGATGAATAAATGTTATTATTATTTTGCTAAAACTCGTTTTCATCTCCTTTTCCATCATAATGGAGATGAAAACATTGATTGTGTGTGCATATGGGCCTCGACCTCAATAAAGTGATGTGTTTTGTCTTTCACCACTGAATAATATAGATGGATAAAAGAAAATATATGAAATTTAGGACATAATTATATTTATGTAAAGATAATATATTTCTTACATTTTTACACTTTATATTCATTGGAGATTTTTAATTGTTTTCTTATTTATGTGTGGAATACAACATCCATAAAGCAATGCGATCCATTTTTCATTTTCATCTTAAAATTCAGGTCATATGGATGGAAATAAATAATAATGAAGAAGTTTACAACATTTATATAATTCTAAAAATGTAAAATATTAACAACTATATTTATTTTTCACTCATTGGAAAAATTACAACGGTATTCCTATGTACATATAGACCACCTTATCTATGAAATTTTGTGAATAATTTTTCATTAATGCATTATATTATTGGTTTTAAATTGTATTTTATGTATAAATAAAATAATTGTAACATTTTTATGCTTTTGGAGGTAATTAACCATAACCCCTTTGACCATGGTCAATGAGAAAAATATTGTTTTGAGGTTATAAATCCAAAAACCCTAAAATGTCCAACGTGAGATTAACCATTTACTAACTAAATAAGTCATGTTAATAATTGAAATAAAATGAAAAATAAAAAAAATTATATTAAAAATTGTAATTAAGAAATTGGAAAAATAAAATAATTTTATTATTTAGGAGTAAGAGAACGTATGAAGCTATATGAGTCTTTAGGTAATGGATTTAATTTTAAAGATTTATTTTAAATTATCTAAAATATTTCTCATACATATCTATATTCTTAAAATAATTACAAGAATATTATTATTTATAAAGAAAAGATAATAAAAATTCATTTTCAACTACTTTTGAAATTCTTTTTCATTTTATAAATATAATCTATTAAACATTTATTATATCGGTCATTTTAAATTTTTTACCAAAGTGAAAAAGAATGTTTTTTCATATATATATATGGATTGACTGCCTTTTTCTGCCCTCATAGTTGATATTAGTGTTATCTAGAGTAGTGAGGTTAAGATGTAATTATTTCATTTATTTTTCAAATATAATTTTAAAATAATATGAATGAGATGAAAATAGATAACATGACTAACAAAAAAATATAATAGTAATGTGTAGTGGAAATATAAAATCAATCTTAATAAAAAAATACATTAATAATGGAGTTCATAAATAATCTATTATGCGATCCATACCTCTAATAATTTGAATTTATAGAGATTAAACATTACCCCTTGTGTTTAACATAAGTCAAGAAACCCATTTAAAATAATTAGTACCCTTTATTTTTTTCCTTTTTACTGAGAAAACCATTTACAACACTCTCTTTTTAGTGGTTTTGGATAGAAATCCCATCCCCCCCCCCCCAATTTTAATGGTAGTGTGAACCAATAACATCACACTCATGGTTCTGAGAACCCAGGTAAAATAAAAATAAGAATTTTTTATTATGAAATCCCTTTAAAGAACACTCACTTTCTTCTTATAACAATTAAGAATAATAAGGAGTGGGAGGATGTGAGGAAAGAGTACATAGAAGAAAATTATTGATGAAAAAGAAGCACAATGATTCTCCAAAATCATATCCTAGGAAACTGGTTCCATCAAAGAATCCTTAATGGTTTATTTATTTCCTTTAATGTCTTTAGGACCATTATAGAACATCTGAGGGTGGAAATGAGCCATTATAAGTCTAATTAAGGCATTATGGTTTCCCACAAATGACTTTTTGGTCTTTCAAAATTCCATTGGATTTCTGGTGGGTGTCAATGGCCAGCTAAAGGCACTAGGATAGAACGGTTGTTCTTCCCAGATAGAACCAACCCTCTAAGGTGGCCCACTATGTAGCTGGTGGTAAATATTGGTGGAGGATTCCAAAAATTTATTCAATGATCATCTCTATACCTTTTTCGGGTCTAACAACATCATAGTAAAATGTCAATACTATAACAACCAAATTCATACAAAATAAAAAAAATAAAAAACACAATTGGGTATTTATGATAATTAAAACCACCTAAGAAAGTGATGTAATACTTCACCCACTTTTTATATTCATAAACACATAAAAAATTTATCAATGCAAATATGTGAATTATTTATTTCATATAGATATGACCAAAATTAATTGCAATATTTTGTAATGAAATTAAATCAAAATTTTGACAACATTTTCAATGAAAATAATAAAAACATTTATATTAGAAACCAATTAGAAATATTTTAACAATTTAAAAACATTCTTTCCCATTTTATTTTCAAACCAACTAAATATAAATTTAATTTCATTACAAAGACCACCCCCCTTAGGATTTCCATAAATCCATAAGAGCTTTAACAACATCACTAAAATTGATTAAACCACTTAATGTTTGAAAAAATTAAATATTAATTTGAAACAAAATCCCTTTTACTATAAAAATACATTTAATATCATCAAACACTTCTTCCCCTAAATATTATCAACAAATCATAGGTAAGGGTTAGAGAAACAAGGGTAATGTACTCATTTTGGAAGATCTATATATGAGAAAACAAAAAACTTTTTAATTTCATTAAGACCATCATTAATGTTCTTTTCATAGGAAAAAACATTATTTCCATATAAATATAGTACTGATATTGAAAAAATTAAAAACAAAAAACATTTCAACATCTCAAAATAGTCTTTTTAAATCCATTAACTAAACACCATATAGTATTTATCTAAGAACTAGTTCATTGAACTTAAAAAATCACAAAAAAATGTTCAAACAACCCTCACTCTTGGACAATTATTTAATTAAAAAGTACCCCCCCCCAATGATGTATACTATTAAAAGTGTAAGGGCCCACAAAAATAATTTAATTCATTATTAATGATTAAAAAACACACTTATGAGATTGAATGAAATAGATAAACCATTATTAATTAAAATAAACGAAATAATATTAACAAAAATCAATAAATAAATTGAATAATATAATTCAAAAATCTTGTGGTGATAATTATAAGAAAATAATTATTCTTTACAAAAAATGAAATAATTACAAGCATGTCATTCCTAGCTCCCCCATAATAAAATCATAATGATCAACCATAAGGTGTTTTGGAAATATATCAGATAATTAAAGATTAGTGGAAACAAAATCTTATATGATATCATTTTTTTTTTGAAATTTTCGTTAATAAATTATTACCTAAGGTCAATGTTCATAGTGTTATAGTGTTAAATTGGATTTTTATAAATGGAAATATCTTTATTTTTTCACAGTTAATTTCCACATGATCATAATTCTATCCATAATCTAGAATATTAAATGTCATCCAAATGATTTTAGAATGAAAAATCCTCTTAGTTAAATATTATGACTCAGTCGTAGAAAGGGTAACTAAATATTTCTTCCTTCAACTACATAATATAATGTACTTTCTAATTTTCTGAAAATTACCACTTGTGTTTTTCTAATCTGGTTGTAAAACACAAAAATATACATTATAAAAATG
This sequence comes from Viscum album, assembly GCA_963277665.1. Classification (NCBI taxonomy): domain Eukaryota; kingdom Viridiplantae; phylum Streptophyta; class Magnoliopsida; order Santalales; family Viscaceae; genus Viscum; species Viscum album. The sequence goes on along the minus strand of OY728162.1, from coordinate 119,260,858 downwards.
TTTGAGATAAAAATATGTGTCTTTTAGATAATACAGACTATGATTTTTAAATATTTTAAAATACTTGAATTTATTTTTGAGCTAATTAAAATGGGATTCCTTTATATTTTCCTGAAAATGGGCCTAAGACTTCCACTGAACATGATGTTCGGCTGGGTGATGTTAAGATACAGAATAATCCCAATCAAACCTCTATAAAGATTATTCTCTACTTATAAGTCCCGAGCCGTAAAACCTTACTTAATCTTGAGTTATTACAATATTACACATTGAGGATCTTTTCGGGCTTAGAGTTTTAGAGAATTAGATCATAAAACTTTCATTACATTCCATATTTAAACAAAGTGGTTACATAAAAGATGGTATTAATTTTTTTCCATAAACAGAAACATATTTAAAAATAAATCATTGATTCTTTCTTGAAACTTCCTTGACACTATCATCATATCATGTACCTTTACCTTGACCTGTGAAAAACATTTCAAAAAAACTTGGGATGAGCATAAAAAGCTCAGTAAGGGTTATAAAAATATGGAGAAGAAACATGAGTTCATATATACATAAGAATGAAATCATACTTTTCCCATAAAACATAGGAACTTTAATATATATCATCAAATCATGAATAAATTATAGAAATCATAAGACATAAAAGGTAAATTTAGGAATTCATAACATTAATACGTAGGGAGTAACCCTCTTGGTTACGTTTGGAATACTCACCATAGTATATTCCCTAAATCTCTTCAGATAAACCTTAATGTTTCACTCCTTTGCGTTACCCAATGCATTGGAGAGCTATATCGGGCTCACTCGCCCTTAGTTTATCACGGAACCACCCGTCTTCATAACAATGCCCAAGAACCATAACATAATCGTACCACATAATACATGTATAAAGGAAACATAACATTTCCACATTTCAATCACAAGATATCAATAAAACACATTGATATAAAAAAACATTATGAAAACCATATTCAATACCAAAATAAAAGAAAAGCAAAACATGGTATTTATTTTTCTTTTAAAAAGAAGGTATGGCTTGTAGAGGAAGCCGAAACTCAAATAATGGTCATGGCGGTGGAGAAGTCGTTGTCGCCGCATACGTTCGACAAAAACATTCCCTTTTGTCGTTTAGTAAAATTCTTCGTATAAAAAAGATTCCTTTTTGGATAAACATAAAAGTCAAAGGGGTTTATACACCATATAAAAGAAGGTTGTGTATAAAAAAAATATGCCTCAATGATTGGAGATTGAGACGAAGTCCCTTACAAAGACGGTATCCTTGGTTTATGGATAAATCAATTACATAATTATGTGTGAAAAACGAATACACCAAATATAAGTGGATATTAAGTGTAAAATAATCAGAGTTTATTCACACATATTCATAGAACGACATATTCAAGGAGTACAAGTTTATCCCAAAGAATCAAATTTGGGTTAAGAAGTTCCCTTGCAAAAATTTGACAGCCTAACGACGTCACTACAAAATTCAGAAAATGAGTTGATGAGAGATAAAAAGGGTATCTCATCACATGGATAGAAAATTTAAATCAATAAGGATATATAAGAACATATCCTAACATAATAGTATGTGAATTAAAATACATAACAAAAGAATTCTTTTAAAAAGAGTAGGGTGAAAGGTTCCCTTACCGACATGAGTATCTTTCGAAACATACACCCCGTGAAAGAAGGACAATACAAAATTGATGTAAATTCTCATAAATGAAATTATATTACACAATGAGTAAAATAATTGGCATTAAATACACCACTAAAAGGAAATTGTGGAAAATGTAGCATAAATCTCACAGGAATAAAAGTGAGATGAAAAATCCCTTACGAAAACTCGGCAGCCTAACGGCGCCACTTAAAATGGATTTATGAGATCAAATAGGGTCTCTCATAATATAAACATAAAAATTACAGTATGAGGAATATAAAAGAACATCCCCAAACAAATGAAGTATGAGCTTAAAAGAAATGACATAAAAGAGAGTACATAAAAAGAAAGAGGGAGGTTGGATCTCTTACGAAAATTCGGCAGCCTAACGACGCCACTCAAAACATACAAAATGGATTGATAAGAGAGAATAGGGTCTCTCATCATATTAACATAAAAATTACAGTAATAGTAATATAAAATAATATCCCAATAACAAGAAATATGAGCTTTAAAAGGAATGACATAAAGGAGTGTACTTAAAAAGAAATAGAGGAGTAGGATCCCTTACCTCAAGTCCTACTTGTCTTGTTCGTTTCTTTATATTACTGAATAATAAAATTTGGTCAATTTATAATTGCCTAAGTCCCTCCTTTAAATATTATTATTCATTTCATATCAAATATTATAATGTTATAATAATTTTTTAATAATATTATTTCATATCAGACGTTTTTGCCGATGTTTGGTACATGAGTCAAAAATGACCTTGTTTGAAAAATGATTGCCCATGCAGTTATAAGAAAATAATTTCCAGCATATTATTAATGATTAAAATATCATATATATCCATTAAATATTAATTTTATAATATTCCATATCATTTGGAGATAAAAAATGAAAAGCATCGTTCATGGAGACGGTAGGCCGTACGTACGCTTGAACGCTACTTTCATTTTTTTGTCATATTAATGGAATTAAAAAAATAAATTATATATATATATATTATAATTCCAGTATAATATATATGTTATATAGGTCACATATGTTCATTAATTTCATTCTTTATACATTCCATGTATTGCATGTACGAGTCACATCACTTGAGGGGGCGGTAGTCCACACTTCCTCATATGAAATTATCGCATTTACACAACATGAAAAGAATAAAGGTATGTTTTAAAAATAAAATACAGAAGCATATAGTAAACATGAATACCATATATATAATATATAAAATATAGTGACATCATAATGGACATTTTTAAAGGTGTTAAAAGAATATTGAACAGTCATCGTTTTGTGAGGCAGAAAATCGCCAACCACAGAAACAGTATGTTCTTTAACCATTAGACGAAGGTGTGTGTAAGTGTAGCTCGAATACTTATTAAAAAAACATCCTAGTATATTTAAGATACTGGAGTTGTTACAAAATAAATTAATAAAAAGAGTTTAGGGGGTTGGAGAAGCAAAATAAAACAAAAGGACTCATGTGAAGACATTACCTTAAAATCGGGTAACTCCCATTTGTTTGAGCTCAAAGGATTCATTGGGAAGACTTCTGCCCAAATTGAGGCTTCAAGGAGTTATAGAGGGATGTTTAGAGACAAAAAGGGCAGGGTTTGGCCGATCCAAAGTCTTTGGAAGTGTGGGTAAGGAGGTAGAGGTGGGGGCCTTTTATAAGAGGAGAGGAGGGGCACTCTTGGAAAGTACAGAAATTTTACTTTATTTTAGAATGAGTTTCGGATTTTAATGGTCCCACATTGATGTGATTCTAGGATAAGGTGATAAGGGTTCGAAATCCATCCATCCAATAGGTTTTGGACTTGTGTAGGTCTTAGATATTACATTATCCTTCCATTTTATTTAAATCATTAAATAATGAGGTCATCACTGCATCATCATGATGTCATAAATAATTTAACTTATTTAATGTCTAAAAATTATAAAAAAAAACAATAATGTAGGAAATATTTTTATCTTTCCAATTACTATTTATAGTCAAAAATATTACTTGTATAAACTCATGTAAAAATTGTTTTAGTTAAACAACTCATGTTTGGGACATTTTAATTTTAACATTAAATAAAAAGGTATTTATGTCATTTTCCAACCAATGTAGCTCCATGGGGTCCCCACGTTGACCCATGGATTTTCTTGGTCGGCCATGACTCATCCAATGATGGTAGGACATGTTTATAGGTCATTTAAATTTACTAAAACATTATTCTTACCTTAAACTACACTAATTACCTCTAATCACGATTAAAAACTTAATAATTTACTATTCAACAAAAAATTATTTTAATCCCATTGAACCAAATTTTACTTCTTAATGACAACCATGAATGTCAGATTTTTTAAATTCAAAACACAAAGGAGGAAAAATTTCATTTAAACGGAAAATCAGTTTTTATAAGTACCACTTAGTGGTTTAACTATTCATCAAAAATTGAAGTTTTTCATAAAATTACCAAAAATTTACACTAAGCTATATTTGATATTCCGAATTCAAAAATGATGTCTATTTTAAAAAATCCATACCATATAAGTTACATTAATTAATTTAATAATTAATTCCCACTGTCAGAACAAATAGCGTGTTTTTATGAAACAATATATATCAAAATATTGACACTAGTTTAAGTCAAATTTCAAAGTGAAATTAATTCCAATGACCACTATTTGATTAAATGGTAAAAATATATTCTAATTTCACTTTAAAACCAATTAAAAAGATAATCTAATAATATAAATAAATTATATTAAAAATAGGTTTTGAATTAAAATACAACATTTTTCACTATTCATTAAAAATTGAACTTTTTCGGAAAAATACCAAAAATTTACACAAAGTAAATTTTGATGTCCCGATTCTAAAGAAGAATTTTATTTTTTCAAATATAACACATAAAATTGTCAAAAAGTGGATTTAAAATATGTTCTCTATCAAAAGGCGGTTAATTGACCTTTTAAAGAATATTAGAATGTTTATGCTTAAAATTGGATTCATTCGCATTTTTAATCCTCTAACATTTATTGTAAAAAGTAAAAATATTTGACAAACATATATAATAATTTTGTAGTTAGTTATATTCATTCCCTCCATCACAACATCTAGGCGTTAACTACCATTTAAAATAATAATATTTTATTATTAGAGTGCAACGTAAGATTCCCAAAAAACTCGTTGTTGCGTGTTGGGTACGCCATCGAGCATAACATCCCCTTTAAAGTTATATTAATATTTTATTCACAAATATGGATAAATGTGAAAATTTCATACTCTTTATTTACATGGGGTGTGACATCCTTCCCCCCTTTTGGGAATTGCGTCCTCGCAATTTTAAAATTGGGCTTGGAAACTTCATTGAAAGTCCCACATCGGAACAAGAGTCAGTAAAACAATCACATTAAAATAAAGGAAGATAAGTACAGAGGTCACCCGAGTTAACCCATACTAGGATTCCATGTAGGAAAACATGGACATGGATGAGAAAACATAGGGTCATGTTCTGATGGACAGTGATAGAAAACATGTTTAGGAGAAAGTTAACCACAAGAAAATAACTAACTTGTGATGGGTTAAACGGTATTCAATTTCCCAATAGGAAAAGTTAATAGACAACATTTTTGTTTTAAGTTACTTTTTATTGAGGAATTTATTCATAAGGAAACATAATCACTTATCATGTTGACTTTCAACTTTTATTAGATTCCTTACACAAACTCTTATTTTCTCTAAAAGACGAGTATTTAGGAAGACTTGTTCACATTAAGAGTAATATAATCAACTTCTAGAGAATCATCTAATCCACAAAAGAGAATTATATACTTCCCATGTATTTATAATTTAACCAAAACCAAAACCAAAAAGGTTAGTAAAAGATCAGATAATCCAAAAAAGGATAACCATTTATAAAAAGAAAATCTATTCTTAATCTCCAAAATTTGTCCAACAAAACCCAAAGTTCAATGAGGACCATTTGATAAACAATATTTCCATAAAATTCTTCAATGTAAACCAAATTAGGATTGAAACTCAAATATTTGAAGGATTTAGTCACATAGTCTTCCAAGTTAAATCGTAACATTTATCTCCAAACAACATTAGTTTCTCTTAATGTTTCGTATTGAAAATTAATTAACCTAATCACATATCCTCTATGATAGGTTAATAAATTTCCATATATAACCCAAAATCAACATACTCTAAATTCATAAAATCATCTAACTAAAAATAATCATTCAAACTAACCAGGGACTTCACGTAGTCCAGTGGTAGGTGATAAATACCAGTCGCACTTTGGTTGTGGGTTTGATTCACGTAGCTTTGTCCGACGCGACGGGTTTTCACACGGTCTACGTGTTGTCCTTTTTATAAAACTCCAAAAATAACCCTAACATGTTTTAACCTCAATAGTTCCCTTATACCTCTCCTTTTCATCCAAATTCGTTAGGATCTCAACATCTTAATTCTTGAAGTCTTATTTCACCACTATTAGATAAAATAAAATGATACCCAAAATGAATAACATCATACCTTGATCATGGCGTCCACTCGGTTTCATCATCATCTTGCTCACATAGGTAGAAGTCACATGCATTACAACAATGATTTAGAGATATTTCAAAATCATTTGCTTCCTCCATCCAAATACACCTTGTACAACATGGGTCATATGGGTGTTCACAGAAAAACAGTTTTGGAAAATAATCATGTATGACATATAATTCCAAAACATCTGATAAAACATGATTTCTATAAAATAGTCGGACAGAATTTGAGTTGAAACATTCTATTATTGGTCCTTTTAAAATACCATAAGTATGTGCTGAGAGACTATATTTTAAAAGCAAATATAAATAGGTTGCGCAAGGGTCTCCTTCCTCATCACCAATTTTAAAATCATAATACGCTTCAAATTCTTGTGATAAGGTAATATATTTGAAAATACCTTGATAATATTTACCTTTCTTGAAAATATGAGAATATTATGATAATAGTATTTGTCTAAAAACAACCCATGAACCATGATGATAACGAGGTATAGTGGAGGTGTTTGATATCTCAAACAACAGCTTGCAAGTGAGTTGTATGTTAGAAAACGTTTCACAATCATCCGAACATGACTTTGCAAAAATGATTGCAAACATGTCATCAGGAAGAGATAGTAATGTCGTTTGAGATCCTTCTCCTTAAATTCGTAACTGACTTTAATTGACCTTAAAAAATTTATAAAACAAGGATTTAATTGAAATAATAGATATAGGGACTAATCATGTGTCTAACTAAAACTCCTAATCCCTAAAGGTGTCTAAACTGACCTCTGATACCAACTATAAGGCCCCAGCCTTAAACCTTACTTAATCTTGAGTTATTACAAGATTACACATTGAGGATCTATTCAGGTTTAGAGTTTTATAAAATTAGATCATAAAACTTGCATTACATTCCATATTTAAACAAAGTGGTTACATAAAATATAGTATTCATTTTTTCCATCAACGGAAACATATTTAAAAATAAAGCATGGATTCTTTCTTGACACTTCCTTGACACTATCATCATATCATGTACCTTTCCCTTGACCTGTGAAAAACATTTCAAAAAAAACTTGGGATGAGAATAAAAAGCTCAGTAAGGGTTATAAAAATATGGAAAAGAAACATGAGTTCATATATACATAAGAATGAAATCATACTTTACCCGTAAAACATAGTCACATTAATATACCTCATCAAATCATGAATAAATCATAGAAATAATAAGACATTAAAGGTAACTTGAGGCATTCATAACATTATTACATAGGGAGTAACCCTCTTGGTTAGGTTTCGAATACCCACCACAGTATATTCCCTAAATATCTTCGGAAAAACCTTAACATTTCACTCCTTCGCGTTACCCAATGAATTGGAGTGCTATATCGGGCTCACCTGCCCTAAGTTTATCACGGAACCACCCGTCTTTATAACAATTCCCAAGAACCATAACATAATCGTACCACATAATACATGCATAAAGGAAACATAACATTTCCACATTTCAATCACAAGATATCAATAAAACACATTGATACAAAAAAAACCTTATGAAAACCATTTTCAATACCAAAATAAAAGAAAATTAAAACATGGTATTTATTTTTCTTTTAAAAAGAAGGTATGTCTTGTAGAGGAAGCCGAAACTCAAATAATGGTCATGGCAGTGGAGAAGTCGTTGTCGCCGCATACGTACGACAAAAACATTCCCTTTTGTCGTTTAGTAAAATGCTTTATATAAAAAGGATTACTTTTTGGATAAATGTAAAAGTTAAAGGGGTTTATACACCGTATAAAAGAAGGTTGTGAATAAAACAAAATATTCCTTAATGAATGGATATTGAGAAGAATTTGATTACAAGGACGGTATCCTTGGTTTAAGGATAAATCAATTACATAATTATATGTGACAAAAAAATACACAAAATATAAGTGGATATTAAGTGTAAAAAAATAAGAGGTTATTAAAACATATTCATATAATGACATATTCAAGGAGTACAAGTTCATCCCAAAGAATCAAATTTGGGTTAAGAAGTTCCCTTGCAAAAATTTGACAGCCTAACGGCGTCACTACAAAATTCAGAAAATGAGTTGATGACAGATAAAAAGGGTATCTCATCACATGGACATAAAATTTAAATCAATAAGGATATAGAAGAACATATCCAAACATAATAGTATGTGAATTAAAAGATATAACAAAAGAAGTCTTTTAAAAATGGGAGAGTGAAAGGTTCCCTTACCGACATGGGTATCTTTCGAAACATACACCCCGTGAAAGAAGGAAAATACAACATTGATGTAAATTATCATAAATGAAATTATATTAAACAATTAGTAAAAGAATTGGTAGTACATACACCACTCAAAGGAAATTGTGGAAAATGTATCATAAATCTCATAGGAATAAAAGTGAGATGAAAAATCCCTTACGAAAACTCGGCAGCCTAACGGCGCCACTCAAAACATACAAAAATGGATTTATGAGATCAAATAGGGTCTATCATAATATAAACATAAAAATTACAGTATGATGAATATAAAAGAACATCCCCAAACATAATAATGATGAGATTAAAAGAAATGACATAAAAGAGAGTACTTAAAAAGAAAGGGAGAGGTTGGATTTCTTACGAAAATTCGGCAGCCTAACGGCACCACTCAAAACTTCCAAAATGGATTGATGAGAGATAATAGGGTCTCTCATCATATGAACATAAAAGTTACAGTAATATTAATATAAAATAATATCCCAATAACAAGAAATATGATCTTTAAAAGTAATGACATAATGGAGTGTACTTAAAAAGAAAGAGAGGAGTAGGATCCCTTACCTCAAGTCCGACTTATCTTGTTCGTTTCTTTATATTCATGTATTATAAACTTTGGTCAATTTATAATTTCCTAAGGACCTTCTTTAAAAATTATTATTCAGTTCATATCAAATATTATAATGTCATAATAATTGTTTAATAATGTTAGTTCATATCAGACGTTTTTTCCAATGTTTGGTACATGAGTCAAAAATGAACTTGTTTGAAAAATGATTTCCCATGTAGTTATAAGTAAATAATTTCCAGAATAGTATTAATGATTAAAATCTCATATATATCCATTACATATTCATTTTATACTATTCCATACCATTTTGAGATAAAAAACGAAAACCACCGTTCATGGAGACGGTAGGCCGTACGTACGCATGAACGCTACTTTCATTTTTTGTCATATTAATGGAATTAAAAAAATAAATGATATATATATATATATTATAATTAAAGTATAATATATATGTTATATAGGTCACATATGTTCATTAATTTCATTCTTTATACATTCCATGTATTGCATGTGCGAGTCACATCACTTGAGGGGGCGGTAGTCCACACTTCCTCATATGAAATTGTCGCATTTACACAACATGAAAAGAATAAAGGTATGTTTTAAATATAAAATACAGAGGCATATAGTAAAAATAAATACCATATATATCATATATAAAATAAAGTGACATCATAATGTCCACCTTTAAAAGTGTTAAAAGAATATTGAACAATCATTGTTTCGTGAGGCAGAAAATCGCCAACCACAGAAACAGTATGTTCTTTAACCATTAGAAGAAGGTGTGTGTAATTTTAGCTCTAAAACATATTAAACAAAATCCTATTATATTTAATATACTGTAGTTGTTACAAAAGAAATTAATAAAAAGAGTTTAGGGGGTTGTAGAAGCAAAATAAAACAAAAGGACTCAAGTGAAGACATTACCTTAAAATCGGGTAACTCCCTCTGGTTTGAGCTCAAAGGCTTCCTTGGTAAGACTTCTGCCCAAAGTGAGGCTTCAAGGAGTTATATAGGTATGCGGAGAGACAAAATGGGTAGGGTTTGGCCCAGCCAAAGGCTTTGGAAGTGTGGGTAAGGAGGTAGATGTGGGGGCCTTTTATAAGAGGAAAGGAGGGGCACTCTTGGAAAGTAAAGAAATGTTACTTTATTTTAGAATGAGTTTTGGATTTTAATGGTCCCAAATTGATTTTTTTCGAGTATAAGGTGATAAGGGTTCGAAATACACCCATCCAATAGATTTGGACTTGTTTAGGTCTTATATTTTACATTATCTTTCCATTTTATTTAAATCGTTAAATAATGAGGTCATCGCTGCATCATCATGATGTCATAAATAATTTAATTTATTTAATGTCTACAAATTATAAAAAAAATTACTATAATGTAGTAATTCGTTTTATATTTCCAATGACTATTTATAGTCAAAAATAGGACTTGTATAACCCCATGTGAAAATTTTTTTAGTTAAACAACTCATGTTTGTGACATTTTAATTTTAACATTAAATAAAAAGGTATTTATGTCATTTTCCAACCAAAGTGGCTCCATGGGGTCTCCAAGTTTACCCATGGATTTTATTGGTCGGCCATGACTCATCCAATGAGGGTAGGACATGTGTCTAGGTCATTTCATTTTATTAAAACATTATTCTTACCTTAAACTACACTAATTACCTCTAATTGCGATCAAAAACTTAATAAGTTAATATTCACCAAAAATTATTTTAATCCCATTGAACCACATTTTACTTATTAATTACAAACATGTATGGAGTATTTTTGAAATTCAAAACACAAAGGTGACAAAATTTCATTTAAACGGAAAATCAGTTTTTATAAGTACTACTTAGTGGTTTCACTATTCATCAAAAATTGAAGTTTTTCAGAAAATTACCAAAAATTCACCCAAAGATATATTTGATATTCCGAATTCAAAAATGATTTCTATTTTAAAAAATTTATAACACATAATTTTCATTAATTAATTTAATAATTAATTCCCGCTATCAGAACAAATAGCGTGTTTTTATGAAACAATATATATCAAAATATTGACACTAGTTTAAGTCAACTTTCAAAGTGAAATTAATTCCAATGACCACTATTTGATTAAATGGTAAAAATATATTCTAATTTCACTTTAAAACCAATTCAAAAGATAATCTAATCATATAAATAAATTAGATTAAAAAGGGGTTTTGAATTAAAATACAACATTTTTCACTATTCATTAAAAATTGAACTTTTTCGGAAAAATACCAACAATTTACACAAAGTAAATATTGATGACCTGATTCTAAAGAAGAATTTTATTTTGTCAAATATAACACATAAAATTGTCAAAAAGTAGATTTAAAAGAGGTTCGCCATCAAAAGGCAGTTAATCGATCTTTTAAATAATATTAGAATGTTTACGCTTAAAATTGGATTCATTCGCATTTTTAATCCTCTAAATTTTATTGTAAAAAGTAAAAATATTTGACAAACATATATAATCATTTTCTAGTTAGTTCTATTCATTCCCGTCGTCACAACAGTCAGGCGTTATCTAACATTTAAAATAATATTTTTTTATTATTAGAGTACAACGTAAGATTCCCAAAAAACTCGTTGTTGTGTGTTTGGTATGCCATCAAGCATAGCATCCCCTTTAAAGTTATATTAATATTTTATTCACAAATATGGATAAATGTGAAAATGTCATACTCTTTATTTACCTGGGGTGTTACACTACTGGTTTACTAACTTCATCCAAGGTATACATACAAGAAGAACATATTAGAGAAATAATATCCTTAACATGATCCATCTAAAAAATAGATGTTCATTAGTGTATTTTTTTGGGCTAATAATGCTCCATATGAATGTTTTGAAATTTGTAAACCAATGAAAATTTAGAGTTCTCCAATAAAACTCATTTAAAATTATTTAATCAATAAATTTTAAAATTCATTGAAAATTGATTCATTGGTTAAAAAAATCATTAATATAAATTTTAATAATTGAAAAAATCTTTGAAATAAAATTTAAAAACAAATTTGAATTGGTAATTTTTATTTCAAAATGATTTTTTAAAATAAATTTGATTAACCTCTCCTACCAATCCTGAGGGGCTTTTCTTAAACCATTACAGACCTTGGTTTAATTGAAAGCATAATTTAAAATTATTTAACTTTAAAAACCTAGATTTTGTTCTACAAATAGAATTTTTTGGAAACAAAACCATATTAAAATTAAATTTTAACATCCATTTGAAAAATATTGAAATTAAATTGAGAAGTGAATTATAACAAGAATATAATTAGTTATAGCTTATATTTAAGATAAAACCTCTCACTGTAATCAATGCCTTCCTCTTAGTTGTAGCCCTTATCAACTTGTCAGGCATTGTTATGGTTGATATTACCATGATCATCCAATATATTTTTAAATTCCCATTTGATTGTAATAATGGTATGATCATTGGGTAATTCCATAAGAGTCCAGACACTATTTTGGGTAAATTGATTTAATTCCTCTAACATCGACGTAATCCAATTTTCATCATTGATGGAACCATATTGTTTTCTGGGACTCTCTATGTGACACAAAAGTGTAATTTTGTACTTTATTTAAAATGGACCTTCTTGAATGAGTATCACCATTCAAATAACTAATAACATTTTCAAGAGGAGGGACTTTAGATTTAACCCCGAAATGGGTAAAATTATAGGATATTTTTCAATATCAAATTCACTATGATGTTCAGGTCAATTTTAGGTAAATTTATCAAGGTCCACCTAAAAATTCTCAATTTGAGGATTATGTTCAAGAAAATTTTTCATCACATTTTATGTGGATTGAGTATTCAATAGTATTGATAATTTTATTTAAATCATGGTAAGTATTACTAAAGTAATAATACCCAAGAAAGATACATTTATCTAAATTGGGTCTAAATTTTCCAATATTATATTTGATGTTCACAATAAAACAGTTACAACCAAAAACATTAAAATGACAAACCTTATATAATTTTACTTTCTAAATCACATAATAGGTATTTTTAAGAATGGTTCTTACAAGTTCACACTTAATGGTATATAAATTAATATCGATCTCCTTATCCCAAAAGTATTAAGGGGTCTTAAAAATACTAACGTGATTTTAGTAAATTTATTTTAATTTTCAATTCAATATTTCAATAACCTCATTTTATTTGGCAGTTCTATGAGTAGAAAAGAATAGTGATAGATTTGTGAAAAAAAATCAACAAAATATTTATTTTAAAACACTTCCCCATGATCACTTAGAATTTAAATGATCCTATAACATTTTTCATTTTTAGACTTCTTGGTATAATTAATGAATACATGACAAGACATGATTTTTTGGGCCAATAGAAAAACATAAATAAATCTCATATATTCATTGATAATTAAAAATGTGTAATATTTAAATCATATACATACAACAAGGGTCATTCTAAAAATATAAAGTGGGGAAATTTCAAGGACCTCAAAAGATTATACGTCCTTTTTAGATTTAAATGAAGACTTGTGTTTTTTACCAAGTTGAAAAGGTTCACACAAAATTTCATTTTGAAAGTGATATCTCCATTAGTCTTATACTCTATGGTTTCAGTTATGTATAATAAGTGGGTGTGTTCTATAATGATCCATGCCCATATTTTATAACCATTAATGGTTACCTTTTTCCCTAAAGAATTTAACATTTTGTCTGGAAAAGTTATTTAAAATAAATAACAAAAACATTTTAAATCCATTAAAAAGTAAAGAAAATATTTCCATGGGAATAATAAACTTTTAAAATATCATTTTTAAAATAAATATTAAAACCACAATCATGAAATTGTATAATTCTAATCAATGTGTGTTTTAAACTTTGAACATTTAATTTTTTTTAAAAGTGAGTAGTTTTAGATTTAAATGGTACATATACCAATGATCTAACAACTTAAGTTGGTACAAAAGGAGATATTCCCACTATCAAAATCCTTTGATCAATTGAACTTGGTGTACTGAAAAAACATAGGCCTTGATCACCCATTAATAATTTACCAAATAGCTCCTTGATACATTCCCTTGAGTAATTTTTCTTTTAAAAAAATTAAGAGACTAAAGACTTTAGTACAGAATTTGGGTCCTCAGATGTGACCCAAAAGATATTTTTGAACCCAGAATTTATTTAAAAAAGTATTTATAGAATTAAATTTAATGAAATATTAAATAATTTTATCCTTCAAAATGGGAATTTATTCAATCACAGTGATAAATCAAGTTTTCAATTTTCCTAAAAAATTTAAAAAATTATATTATGATATACCATTAATAAAATTTCATTTTTCAAATTTATAATGGATTATTCATGATTTCAGTATCCAAACCCATAAGTACCTTTCTCAGGTCATTGGGAACTCAAAATAATTTTCAAATTTAGCTCACCTTGGGTAAGCTTGGAAAGATATTTCTTAAAACCTTTAATTTTATCTTCTAATTTATCAACATTGGGTTGAATTTTTAAAAAACCTTATTACATTTAATATATCTAATTAATTTTTAAACTTTCATATTATTCTACAAAAAATTTAAACCTTATTTCTTAATATTTATCATTTTTTGAAATAAAATCTTGGTTATTTCATTTTCCAATTTTTTTTCTCATTTTCTATAAAAACATTAACTTTCTAATTAATGAAAAGAATTTGTTTGTTATTAATTTTTTTTAATTTTTTATAATATAATTTTTTGGTAATTTTCCTCTATAATACTTAAGATAATAATAATATAAATACTTGTATGCAAAATAAAAAGAGGAAAAGTTTTCCTCTTGACCTACTTCAATGTTGGTCATGAGACATTTACCTCTTCCATTTCATAAATATGTAAAGGGGAGAGAATCATCACTAGTAATCCATTTTAATACATATAAATCATCCTTTATTTCAATCATCTCATTTTATTTATTTTATAAAGATGGGAACTCTGGTTTGATGTTACCCTCCTTGTTTCATTCATTGTATCATACCACTGGTTTACTTTATTTCTTATCCTCCTTGTCATGGTGTTATTTCTTATTTATCGTAATCCATTTTTTCAACTTATTGAAAAGATGATAAATATCACAATCTCTCTAGGACGAATCATCATTATCATAGTTGAAAGAAAAGGTCTTCTTATATTTTAATTCATTATCTTTATTCTCCAATTTATTATTCATTATAAACTCATTGGTCATGAGTGACCCAATGAGTTCTTCAGTTGGTATATTCATTATATTTGTCACTTATTTTATTGTCATCACATTGGGTTCTCACAAGCTAGGAAATACCTAGAGGATCTTATTAACAGTAGTATTTATTATAATTTCATATTCTAATTACATTATTACAATAAAAATATTCATGAAATGTGTAAAACATTCAGTTATAGTCTCTTTAAGATCCATACTAAATATTTATAAATTTGGGTGGTACATAGAAAACCTAGTATCAATTACTTTATTGGTACCTTCATGTGTCACGTTTAAAAATTTAAAAATTTGATGAGATGTTTTACAAGTATAAATTATATTAAACTCATTCCCACATATCTCATAAAATAGAGAATTCATGTATTTTCCATCAATCTCAAAAGTTTTGTGTTTCAATAAAATGTTTTCATGAGTTCTTGAATGCCTCAATATGCTAACATGGTATTTCATATGATTGTTAATGGATTTGAAAAATATATATTTTATGAAATATTGATGTTCACATGTGGAAATGTTTTATTTTCATGCTCAAAGTTTTATTGAGAAAAAAGTAAACATATTCATGGGTATTCATTTTTTTATTGGACTAATGAAATCACATTATTTTTCAATATATTACTAAGAGTTATATTTATAATCACATATATTCTAAATATTGTTCATAGTATCTATGAATGATTAGAATTTTTGATCAATGTAAATATTTCCACAAAGGTGACACATCATAAATGAATATTAAGTGACTTGAATGAAACATAAGTGTAAACTAAACACCTTATTTTTTTGAAAAATATGTATAATCTGTGGCAGTGTACAATTTTTTCTATAATGATTTCCTTAATTATATAAAACTCTAAACCAAAAATATCCAGTAAATTCAAAAAAATTCAAACCTTTTTATAAATCATGTTATAATGTATTGATTATGTTTTAGGGAATTATTCGAATGTTCTCAAGAATTATCTCAATAATAGAGAGATTAAATACTCACATTTTCTCTAAATGATGATATAACTAGAGAGAATCCTATAAGTTGATATTGGATTATTATTATGGTAAACAATTAATGACTCATGTGAAAAGATAATATATGAGAGCTCTCAGAGATAATAGATTTACATTTCAAATCTTGTAGAGTGAATGTGGATACTGCTAGAGAAATTATACCATTGGATCCTATAGCATAATTATGTAATAAAAATATTGGACATCCAAATCCATAAGAAAGAAAACAATTCAACAAAACGTAATTCTTATTTATATAAATTAATTATAAATTTTATGTTAAAAGATCAACTCTTTGAATATTATAAGGTTTTTATGTCCATTTTGTAATGATTTATCTGTAGAATACCAAGAAAAATCCATTATTGGGAATGGTACCAACCTAGTTTCACTTCACCCATGAATATTCAAATTTTGACTGTAAAAAATGAGGAAGAATGTTACTAAAACAATTTCTTCTTATCTAGTTTTCTAGGAATAAATGATGGGGAATCGATGTTAATAAGGTATTTCGTTGCATTTTCCAATTATAAAAATAGAAATTGGAATATATTTCTATTTATTTCATTATTATGCTTTTGAGATCAATAAGAATGAATGATGGTGTTAGTGTAGTGGTAGATCGACTCATGAAATTAGTGAATAGAATAATTGTATAATACACAATTTTAGTTCATAATAATGGTAAAATTTATATTTAGGAAGCTTTTATAGTTAATATAGTTCTGAATTCCATCAACATAGATATATTTTTGTGGTTTAAATATAAATGTAAGAATATTTTTTAGATTTTAGTAAGGATATAGTAGAAAATGAGTATGGTATAGCTACCACAACTTGATGTACAAATAGAACATGTTATTAAATTTTTGAAAGATATTATTTTTTCTTGAGTTCGTGATTTTGTGATGTCTTGGGAGGATCATATTCCATTATAAAATTTGATTTATAATTATAGTTACTAGTCATCAATCGGTATGGAACCATCTACAGTGTTTTATTGTCATCCATATCAATTTTCCATAAATTAGAAGGAGACTAGTGAGAAAACTCTTATGTGAAACAGGTTTTTGAAATATATGATTTATCAAGTTAAATTGATTATAAAGTGAACAATCTTAGATCAATGTTAATTGAATCATTGATAATTCACTTTGAAATTTGAGTTGGAGTATTTTTTTTCTTTAAATTAACTCCATGGTTGGCTCATAATTAACTTAGAATGAAAGATAAATCATTTCCATGAGATGTGGACACCTTTGAAAAAATTTAGTAGATTGATAAAGTGGTTTGTTATATAGTTTTTTTATTATCAATAGGATATAATTAGAAGAAAATAATCCATGTTTATGAACTAAAAAAGTATAATCCCAGCCCATCTCATATATGGAGATAAGAGATAATTGATTTGGATTCAGATGTATCTTATATAGAGAAATCTATTAGGATTTTAGATAATATATAAAACATCTATATATTATATAGTTTTAATTTGAAAAAATATTACTAAATAATATAATATTCTGGTAATATAAATAAGATAGGGAGGTTGGGATGTGGCCATTATAGATAATGTTTTTTAACACTAAAAATGATTTGTGAAATTTCATAGATAAAAATATCTTTGGTGGGGAAAATTATAATTCCCAAACATCAATATGTGTATAGGTTTTTCAATTTTTAGTAAATATTATATGTGAATTTGAACTTAATAGGTATATATCAATTTTTTAAATTGGATTTAAAATTTGATGCTCTATATGATCGTAAATATGAATTTTTACAGAAGCATTGGAACAAAAAAATGGGGGGCTTAACTTAGAATTATTTTTTTAAGGAAATTTTTATTTTATAGAGAATATATGAGAGGTTTTACTAATAGTTAATAGTCTGTAACACAATCCTAGAGACAATGAAAACAAATCAAGAATATTTTTTCATGATGTAGTGGAGAATAGATTGTCATTTATATGATCTAATAGAACACACATTTCCATCCTGCATTATAGGATTCATGTTATTAAAGAATACATGGTCTAATACATGGTATAAGAGTCCATTTAAATATATAATTTACTCAAGGTTATGTTACATGAATTAAAATTAAAAAACAAACAAAATCCTATGAGTCTCCTCATTATTTCCCTAAAACTTCTTATATATTTGTTTTCAAATAATAAGGTTATTTTGTTGGAATTTATTCATCCTTTTGATGAATTGTGATTATAAAAGTTTGGAATCAATTCTCTAGAAAGATATAGATCTTCTTTCTCTCTTTAGGAATCTCACATTCTCTCTCTATTAAAGACTTCAGAATGTTAGATTTATTCATTTAAGGAAATAGATTTTTATCCATCACTTTTGAATGGTGTTGAGGAATTTTTCCCATTGTGAGTTATTAAAAATCAAAATAAGTTGAATTATGGTGATTATTTTAAGTATGTATAATTGATTCCAATTATGATGTTATATAATATAATATTATTTATACATTCATTATAATTAATTATTTATTTTAAATAAATTGTTTATATGTGATAAAATTTTTGTGTAAGAAATTGATTTTAGTTTAAAATGGTTTTTCTCGTGTAGGTTACTATAGATCAGAGGGACTAGAGTGAGAAAACATTTCATTGTAAATACGAATATTTGAACACTTTATATACACTATTTACAATGACCGATGAGGTTAGAAGTTGGAAATAATATTTTCTTTATGAATATTACTTTAGTGAACAAAATAAAAATTATGATAAGATATATAGTGCTATAATTTTTGGTCTCATTGTATTTTTTTGTAGGAATTCAATATCATAGCATATAAACTAGAACTTTTATACATGATCAATTGAAATTAATTGTAATTGGATATGGTTCTATCATTCATGGAATAATCAATGAATTTTTGAGGTTTATATTGAGAGATTATAGAATAATAATATGAAATTTCAATTTGGGTTTGGTGATAGTAATATCATATACATAAAAGGATCCTAGAAAGAGATACAATAATCAGATCTTAGTGGTTAGATAAATTCACCAAATATGAATAATAATTCTTTTGAGGAAAAATATTGTATATATTAAGATCTTTAGAGCTCACTAAATTATTTGGTGTTGAAGTAAGTATGAAAAAATTCATATTTAAATTAATTAATATATATGAAAATTTAACTTTCATGATTTTATATATAGAGATGATGTAATATATATTTATGGTAAGTTTAAATATAGTTTATAACATGGAAATATTATTAGAAAAGAGCCAAATAAAATTTTCAATTAATGTGTAAATGGATGAAATTTGTTGCACTCAAGACGAACCCACTAAAATTCTAGTTCTGTATTTTTTGAATCTAAGGACAGGAATTTGATAACCTAGAAAATCATGAGTTCCCCAATGAGATTCCACTAATAATTCAATAGAATCCCAAATTCTTACTTTTACGTGAGATCGTTTTCATCATTTTTTTGGTATTTTTATAAAATTTCAATTATATTTCTATTGATTTAGCTATCAATAGTTAATAGAATACTCCTTTGGTTTTTATCTTTTAACCCTTTTTCCTCTTCCACAAAAATTTTATGGTATTTAATTAATGAAATGTTAGTGTTAATGGTTATATCTGGACAAGGATAAGGTAAATATCCAATCAATCGTAATTTTATCTCTTTTTTTAAGGTTCAACATTATAAATTATGAATTTAAATAATTTTTTAATATTTTGTGACATAATTTAATCAATAATTAATTAAAATTAATTATTAGATCATTTAAATATTATTAGTATGTAGGAAGGAGTAGTCTGGATATGGAGATTTGAGAAATGTCCAGGTGCTTTCTAAATTTTGGGTTATAATAGGTAAATCTTATTAGAATTAGAATCATAATTACAAATGGTTACTTAGTGACCATGTTACTTGTGAACTATAGGAATGTTATGGGATTTAGAGCTTAATTGGGTGTTTTGATGTGAGACTAATTGTTAGTTTCCTATATAGATTTTTTGAGGTGATATTGGAGTCTTTTATAATAATATATTATAGGTTTAATTGATGGATAAAAGGGTCACCCTATGAGTAAGTAGTGTTATTCTGACTTTGGGTTTACCTTAGATGTGATTTCTATGTTTTGAATGGAATTAATTTTGATATGCCTCAGGAATCCTAGGGTGACCAAGAAATTATTATACCAATATTTTATTTGTTGACTAACTATATAGAACCAAATGATTTACTTGTATTTTTATTGTGTGGTGGATAGATATAGGGATCATGTCCTAACAAATTACCTAAGAGGTGATCAAGTCTAATGTAAGAGAATGGGAAGGATCCTTTATGACTATATGTTATGAACTACTAAGGGTCGGATGTTTAGATGATAGTTTATCATTATTAAATGAAATATTTTGGATATTAAGGTGATATGTATTGAAAATATTTCAATACCCTTCCTTTGGTAAAAATGTTGGTTTTTCAATTTTTGGAGAATATTAGAGGTAACATTGACGTTTTAAGGGAGTTTTTTGGATTATTTTTAAAATTAGGATATGAATAGTTATATAATCACAGAAACAAAAACAATTTCCAATATTGGATCAAAAATAAGGTGTTTCCATTGGGGATTAAGTTTTATATGAGTTTGGATATCAGACAGATGATAATAGTGGTTTTACTAAGTGTTCATGGTTTGCTTCACATTACTAGAGACAATGAAACTATACCCTGAATCTTGGAATTTTAGGAATTTAGAAATTCATAGTCATAACAATGGTCTTTGCGACTATTTTTTTGGGGTTATGAGGTAGTGGATAATGTATGGTTCGTTTCACGATCACAAATATTGTTCAATGAGACGATGAATTGTAGTTTAAGTTACATAGATCAAAATTAAATAAATTTAAACTCTTATTTACCACCCCATTATTCCCATAATATTATTTTAACATATATTTGAAATGCACTGGGGTATTTGGGAGATCCCTCATCATCACTTTATTTAATTTTTAGAGTATATTTAAGGTTTTACAATTATTCTTGGGTAATATATTGATATACTTTCTCTCTATTAAGATATCTATCTTTCTCACTTAGATATGGACATTGGTTTTTGGATACAATAATATATGGGTATAGATTTTGATTTATTATTCACCTTCATAGGTATTGAGGTATTCATCCAGTTGTGATGAGTTGGATATCAAATTTTGAGGAATTACATTAACAGGTTATGGTAGATGGATTTGATACCTTTGATGACATTGAATAATATAATATGATTTATTATTTTATTATAATTTATTATTGATCTAAAAAAAATTATTTTAATATTATAATGTTTTTATATTAAGAAAGTCTATTTTGACTTACAATTGTATTTCTTGGAATGGGGGTTTTATATCTATTTATTTTTTAAATTGAAAATTGGATTTTTAATTCGTTTGATCTGAATTTATGAATAATGGATATATGGAAGATTTCTCACTATTAGATAATTATTTTAATTAGAGCAGTATTTTGATTAAAATTTGACATTCTTGGATAATCCATATGAAAGGGTTTGTGTTTTTTAAAAGTGTTTTTTATTTTATTATTTGAATATACATCCATCAATGTGTGTGTGTGTGTGAAAAATATATTTTTATGGAAAATAGTTTGAAACCATTAGTATTTATATATGGTAAAGATGAGACTTAGAGATCAAGGATTATGGTGTGAATTGAAATAGATGATTAGGTACATAAGTCCACACCTCAATCATTTTTTATTAAATTTGATGGTTTGGGTTTGTGTGAATGAGTGGTGAATTTTCTGCACATATATACTAGGTGAACGCAAAATTGATTTTGGTAGGGAATGTGATAGAATGATAAGGGTAGTTTTATTACATTGACTTGTTTGAATTATTCTTTAAAAATCAATTTTATAAGGGATTTTGGTGAAATATAGAGTTTTAAATGTTTATGAGGAAATAGAGAGCTTCTAATGGTTTTATAGAAATGAGAAATATCTATTGGATTTTGGAAAATATGGATTTTCCACTAGTTTTTTAAAAAAATTGATGTTTTCTTAGAGTTTGGGAAAACATAGTGAAATTTATAAATAATTATTTCAAGGATAAAATATTGTTTGTGAAAGAAATAGATCAAGGTTTTTCATTTGTGTTTTTAGTAATGAAAAAAATTATAAAATAAATGGTTATTAGTTGTTATTTATATCATGGTTTTCATAGAAATTTAGATAAATCAATGATTCCAGATAAAGATATTTTTTAATTATCATATTTTTATTGTTATTTAATTATTTATTCTCATATTTCATGGAAACAAATTTATGTTATTCAGGAACTCCTACATAATTTATACTCACCATTTAATTGTACACTATGTGGGACATATATATGTGATTGGTTATGATGTTAGAGAGGGAAATAATTTTTTTTATTATTAGTGAGTTTTTGTAACACCCTAGGTAAATAAAGAATATGACATTTTTATATTTATCCATATTTGTGAATAAAATATTAATATTACTTTAAAGGGGATTCTTTGCTCGATGGCGTACCCAATACGCAACAACGAGTTTCTTGGGAATCTTACGTTGCACTCTAATAATAAAATAATATTATTTTAAATGGTAGTTAAAGCCTTTCCGTTTTAATGGCGGTAATGAATAGAACTAACTAAAAATTTATTATATATGTTTGTCAAATATTTCTACGCTATACAATAAATGTTAGAGGATTAAAAATGTGAATAAATCCAATTTTTAAGTATAAACATTCTAATATTCATTAAAAGGTCGATTAACCGCCTTTCGATGGAGAACCTCCTTTAAATCCACTTTTTAACAATTTTATGTGCTATATTTGACAAAATAAAATTCTTCTTTAGAATCGGGACATCAAAATTTACTTTTTGTAAATTTTTGGTATTTTTCCGATAAAGTTCATTTTTTAATGAATAGTGAAAAATCTTGTATTTTAATTCAAAATCACTTTTTAATATAATTTATTTATATGATTAGATTATATTTTGAATTAGTTTTAAAGTTCAATTAGAATATATTTTTACCATTTAATCCAATTGTGGTCATTGGAATTGATTTCACTTTGAAATCAGACTTAAACTAGTGTCAATCTTTTGATACTTATTGTTTCATAAAAACGCACTATTTGCTCTGACAGCGAGAATTAATTATTAAATTACTTAATGCAACTTATATGTTTTGAATTTTGTAAAATAGACTTCATTTTTGAGTTCGGAATATCAAATATAGCTTTGGGTGAATTTTTGGTATTTTTCTGAAAAAACTTCAATTTTTGATGAATAGTGAAACCACTAAGTGGTAGTTAAAGAAACTGATTCATCGTTTAAATGAAACATTGTCACCTCTGTGTTTTGAATTTCAAAAATCTGACATACATGGTTTTCATTAAGAAGTAAAATGTGGTTCAATGAGATTAAAATAATTTTTTGGTGAATAGTAACTTATAAGTTTTTAATCGCGATTAGAGGTAATTAGTGTAATTTAAGGTGAAAATAATGTTTTAATAATATGAGATGAGCTTTACACATGTCCTACCCTTATTTTATGTGTCATGGCCGACCAAGACAATCCATGGGTCGACTTGGGGACTACATGGAGCCACTTTGGAAGGAAAATGACATTATTATCTTTTTATTTAATATTAAAGTAAAAATAACACAAACATGAGTTGTTTTACTAATACAATTTTTAAATGGGGTTCTGCAAGTCAGATTTTTTACTATAAATATTCATTGGAAATATAATAATATTTCCTACATTATAGTATGTTTTATAATTTTTATACATTAAATAAATTAAATTATTTATGACATCATGATGATGTAGTGATTACCTCATTATTTAATGATTTAAATAAAATGAAAAGACAATGTAAAAACTAAAACCTACACTTGTACAAAACCTATTGGATGGGTATATTTCAGACCCTTATCACCTTATCCTATAATTATATCAATGTGGGACCTTTTAAATCCGAGACTCATTTTAAAATAAAGTAACATTTCTTTACTTTCCAAGAGTGCCCCTTCTCTCCTCTTATAAAAGGCCCCCACCACTATCACCTTACCCACACCTCTCAAGCCTTTGGATCGGCCAAGCTCTGCCCATTTTGTCTCTCCACATCCCTCTATTACTCCTAGAAGCCTCACTTTGAGAAGATGTCTTCTTAAGGAAGCCTTTGATCTCAAATCAATGAGAGTTACCCGATTTTAAGGTAATGTCTTCACTTGTGTTCTTTTGTTTTATTTTGCTTCTCCAACCCCATAAACTCTTTGTATTCATTTCTTTTGTAACAACTCCAGTATATTCAATATACTAGGATGTTTTTATAAGAATCATTTGATCTAAACGTACACACACCTACATCTAATGGTTAAAGAACATACTGTTTCTATGGATGGTGAATTTCTGCCTCACGAAATGATGATTGTTAAACACTCATATAACACCTTAAAAGGTGGCCATTAAGATGTAACTATATTTATATATGTTATATAATATTTTTATGTTTTACTTAAGCTTCTGTATTTTTATTTTGTGGCATGCCTTTATGGTTTCCATTGTGGGTAAACACGATAATTTCATTTTAGGAAGTGCGGACTACCGCCCCCTCAAAGTGATTTGATTCATTATTACCATATGTGGGATGTATAAAGTATGGATTTAAAGTTATTATATATGATTTATGTTACATATAAATGATTAATATAATTATGGAATTAAAATATACATACCTCTGATTTAGTTTTAATTCCATTAATATGACATAGAAATGAAAGTAGCGTTCATGTGTACGTACGGCTTACCGTCTCCATGAACAGTGCATTTCATTTCTTTCCTCTAAATGATTATTTAATATTATAAATACATGTATATTATGGATATATATGATATATATTATATCCAAATAATGAATATCATTCGGGATATAATGAACCTTTGACCACACGAACAACATGTAATTGTAAGAAGTCCACTTTCGACTTAAGAACCAAATATCGACAAAAACAAATTATTAACTTAAATGATTACATAATGTTTATAACATGGAAATAAGTGATATAAAAGGAATAATGAACTTTAAAAAGGTTATTAAGAAAGTATAAATTAACTCAAGTTTATTATTCAGGACGTTAAAGAATGATCGAGTCAAGTTGGACCCGAGGTAAGGGATCCTACTCCTCTCTTTCTTTTAAAGTACACTCTTTTATGTCATTCCTTTAAAGCTAATATTTATTATTATTGGGATGTTATTTTATGTTACTCCTACTGTAATTTTTATTTTCATATGATGAGAGACCCTATTTTCTCTCATCAATCCATTTTGGACGTTTTGAGTGGCATCATTAGGCTGCCGAATTTTCATAAGAGATCTAACCTCTCTCTTTCTTTTTAAGTACTCTCCTTTATGTCACTTCTTTTAATCTCCTATTTTTTATGATGGGGGATGTTATGTTATATTCCTCTTTCTGTAAATTTTATTTTTATATGATGAGAGACCTTATTTGATCTCATCAATCCATTTTTTTATGTTTTAATTGGCGTCGTTAGGCTACCGAGTTTTCGTAAGGGTTTTTTCATCTCACTTTTATTCCCATGAGATTTATGCTACATTTTCCACCATTTATGTTGAGTGGTATATATACTTCCCATTATTCTACTCTTTGTGTAATATAATTTTGTTTATGAGTATTCACATCAATAATGTATTGTTCTTCTTTCATGGGGTCTATGTTTCGAAAGATACCCAAGTCGGTAAGGGAACCTTTCACCATCCTCTTTTTAAAAGAATTCTTTTGTTGGGTATTTTAATTTACATATTGTTATGTTGTGATATGTTCTTCTATATCCTTATTGATGTAAATTTTATGTACATGTGATGAGATACCCTTTTTATATCTCATCAACTCATTTTGATGTGACGCCGTTAGGCTGTCAAGGGAACTTCTTCACCCAATTTCTATTTCTTTGGGTTCAACATGTAGTCATTGAATATGTCATGCTTTGAATATGTGTGAATGACCTTTGATAATTTTACACTTAAAATCCACTTATATTGGGTGTATTTATATTTGTCACACATAATTATGAGATTTATTTGTCCTTAATTTAAGGATACCGTCTTTATAATGGATTTCCTCTCAATTTACATTTCCATTGAGACTTCATTGTTGTTATGCACCAATTCACTCTTATATGTTGTATATACTCTCATTTGGAATATTATATCATGAATCAATTTATTCTCATGATATTATAAAGTTTTTATTTAATTTTATTCTTTAATTATTGTATTCAAGTGTCTCTCATTTTGTTAAAAACCCATTAACTAAAATATCATTTTAAATGTTATAATGATTTAATCTTATAAATATTTCTCATTAATATCCATGTTTTCAAAATGATTTTAAGGATTTATTTATATGGATATTAATGGTTTAAAATTTTAAAACCTTCAAAGTGGTATGGGACACTTTGATTAAAAAATATCTTTATTAAATGTTTTAAATGGTTTTGAAAATGGTTTTTCGAATGGATTCATTATTTTCAATATCTTAAAATGTTATATTGTTATTGAAATGTGGTAATATTATCTTTCCTTTATGCTTAAGTTATGTGCTATGATTAGGTTATGGTTCTTGGGCATTTTTATGAAGATGGGTGGTTCCATGATAAACTAAGGGTGGGTGAGCCCGATATAGCTCTCCAATGCATTGGGTAACGCGAAGGGGTTAAACGTTAAGGTTTCTCCGAAGAGATTTAGGGAATATGCTGTGATGGGTATTCCAAACGTAACCAAGAGGGTTACTCCCTATGTAAGAATGTTATGAATGCCTCAGGTTACCTTTATGTCTTATGATTTCTATGATTTATTCATGATTTTATGAGGTTTGTTAAAGTGAATATGTTTTATGGGTAAATTATGATTTCATTCTTATGTATATATGTACTCCTGTTTCCTTTCCATATTTTTTATAACCCTTACTAAGATTTTCATGCTCATCCCAAGTTTTTGAAATGTTTTTCACAGGTCAAGGGAATGGTACATGATATGATGATAGTGTCAAGGAAGTGTCAAGAAAGAATCCATGTTTTCTTTTAAATATGTTTCCGTTGATGGGAAAAATGAATACTATCTTTTATGTAACCACTTTGTTTAAATGTGGAATGTAATGAAAGTTTATGATCTAATTCTCTAAAACTCTAAACCTGAAAAGATCCTCAATGTGTAATCTTGTAATAACTCAATATTAAGTAATGTTTAAGGTTGGGGACTTATAGTTTTAGTTCCATATGGAATATATGGTGATATATTTATTATCTATAGAGATGATTTTCAGTGTTCATTATATGTTAGAAAGTGTATTTTTTTCTCTTTAATGTCAAATTTGTAAAAATATATATACTTATCAATTTAATTTAATTTTAAAAAGTTATATTTGTTAAATATATTTTATATTCACATATATAGTTTATGTTTATATATGAGTAAAATCATTCCTTAGTGGTTCACTATTATCCATTTCCACTTATTAGAAGCCTATGGAAATCAAGAAACGCTCTTAATGCCATGTGGTATCCTGAATCATGTCTCAAGATATGGTCTTTAGGTTGTGTGTTATAAAATGGTATCAAAGTGGGTTTTGGAATTAGTTCATGATAGTAAATATAGGAGTGATGAATAGGATTATTAAGACACAAAATATTCCTAGAAAAATATATATCTAGCCTTCTCATATAGAACATTGAGTTATCAAAAGGTTTAGGGTATAAAATATAGTTGCTGATACATATTAAGAAATTTATATATGTTTCATCATTAACCTAAGATGGTTCGAAATAGGAAATATTAAACATGTTACTCAGTATAAAAATTTCATTATATAAACAAGTTTTTAAAGAAATACTTTCATTCAGTGAGAATGGATTTCTAATAACATGATGGTTTTATTGTTTTTAAAAATGTATTTTGAATAGGATGTTATGAAAATTGTTTGAATTGGTGCAATAAATCTATTTAGAATGAGCTTATTTACGGAATCCTTCTAAACATTATTTAATATAATAATTATGGTGATGAGAAAATAATAAATTTTATGGGTTTAAATGAGATCATTTTGTATGATATAGAATTATGTATCCTATGAGAATTTATGTTAGACATGGGAAATTAGAAATAGGGATTTATCCTATGGATCATCATCTTGTGAGCATGATTATAAAATCTATATTTAAGATTTTAATTGAAACTAATTATTATATATATAGGTTGGTTGATCGAGAGTCAAAATATCAAAAAAATAGAATTCACCACCATTCAGAGGTGGTGCTGGACCAGATAAAATGAAAGACTAGTTATAAAAGGCCAAACATATCATCAAGTTTTTATTGATTTCTAAGACTTCAAAGGATATGTTTGGATCTTATCTACTTGATGGACTTGCTCAGAAGTAATGGAATTCAATTTAGGAAGTAGGGAAACATAATTATCCTTGATATACTGATTGAAAATTACTTTTTTTATTATTCACTAACTTTTGAGGAAAAGTGAGAAATCATACATGACTTTAAAGACTTAAAAACATTCAAGGCACCACAATAAAAACATTTAAGAGACAACAACTCATTAAAACCTACAAATAAGATCTTCTAACCAACATAATAAACATTAAATCAACTTCTCCTGCACATCGCTTCACAGAAAGTAGTACCATGAAAGATGTCATGGCCATGGAACCGATAGAAAAGAAATACCCTCTCAAATATCTTAATCTGAAAGCCAAAACTAGAAGAAAATCATTAATCTAAACCCTATCTGAAGAAATAATTTTATGATAATAGTTGCATTGAATCTCAAACCTCAAACCATAGGCCATAAAAAATTTATCCTTGAACCAAAAATCACCATCCACGCAAAAAATCACATGGTAAAAACCTATCAAACCCCATAACAGATTCACTTCACCAAAATTAACATTTAGAAACAAAGCAGTGACCAATGCCTTTGACAAAAAATTAGAACCAATTGAACAAAAAAATACCGTATGAGAGGATAAAGAAACTCGAACCAGTACCAGAGTGAGGACCTCTCAAAACACACCAGAAAAAAGACCTCTCTGAGAGCCAGAGCCGCAGATCCTATTGCCGCATACAAATCTACCCATGAAACCAGATATTTCAACATACCCATAGCCGACCCGAAGTATAATGGCCACCCCCATGAAACATTCACAAATAATTACTTATCTCATAAAATATGTATCAAAATTTATTATGGATGAAAACCACAAGGAAACAATATTTGAGATATTGCTAGGAATAGTGAAATTTATGTGGATTATCTTACTAGAGCTACCTACTTATGTTAAGGTGATTAGTATGGTGGCTAATATATAGGAATATATTGTAAACACATATAAGTAAAATATTATTCTTCATTATCCATGTATATGATGAAATTAAATCAATGATATATAAAGTAAGTAAAGAAATTCCTTGGGAAATAAATGGACTTATCTTCTCGTAATTACTAAGGAAAATGCATAGTGAATAATTTCTAATGTGGTGGAGTGGGAAACCTAAATTAAAAGTGTTAAACTCACCCTCTTATATTTTTTTAGTATTGAAATGTACGATATAAAAAGAAATTTTTTAATTGGTTCTCATGGACGAGTAATGGTTAAACATCTAACATTATTAATGTAATATGGATATCGATTGATGTGCTAAATAATATTGAGTTAGGGGATAATGGAATGATAGGAAATCCTTATCAATAAGATATTTTTACACCTCAAACGAGTCAGGGGAAACACTTTATAGATGAGACAAAAACATTGAAGGAAAAGATCAATATAGGACCTTCTATGATGAGAGATATAATATGGATAGGTTCTATTATTATATAACCTTTATTTGATACTAGATAACCACATCAATTATTTATTATAGGTTTGGTTGATGAATTTTAGTTATGAGTATATTTTATTTTTTATTTAATAATAATTGGTACTCCATTGGGTGAGAGGATTGAGAAAGGGTTTAAACTTATATCTTGTTTTATTATGACTGATAATGATAAAATATCATGGGAAATTTTCATTCTTAAGATGAATATGAATGACTTGATAATTTATTATGTATTATTTGACTAAATTAAATGATTAAATTGATTGTTAAATTTTAAAGGTTCTCTTTGTAACACTATATGATATTATCTACACATTTAGGTGAGTGTGGGACATTCATACAAGTTGGTAAGTGTTGATGGACAATGTTTATGTATCCATATCATCTCATTTGATGGTGGGTTTACTTGGGTTAATGGATTAAAAGGATTAACCTATACATCCAAGAGTAGTGGAATAATATGAATATTTTTCCTTGATTGTTTTTTGTAAATTAGTACTATGAAAGTATATATAGGTTTCTATTGAAATAATACCTTGAATATATGTTATTCCACTCCCATATTATAACATGGAAGTAGAATATTTATTGTATTTAAATGTGATGATGGAGGATCATTAGTGTAAGTGGATCATCTGACTGAGTATTTTACCTTAAGAAATATTAATTTTAATATACTTCAATTTCAAAGGTAGCTTGAGGATGTTTATTGAATATACGATGTTAAACCATGTAATGGTGAAAAAATACCCCTACCCTAAATTGCAGATTTTTTATCCAGATGAATGGATAACATTAGTTTTAAAAGATAAAACTTCAATAAATTTTTTTCCATTAAGGTTAAATGGGGGGAATATTTTAAAAATTGTAATGTTGATATATACATTATGAATTTTTGGTTTTTTCATTTAGAGTAAATAAAACTCTGAGAAATTATTTTGGAGTTTATGTATGATCATAAAAAATATGAAATGTTCTCATAATTACATTTCTAGATTTAGGGGTTAAAACTTTTTTTCCATTTAATTAATAAAAAGGACTTTATGTTTATCATGAAAGGGTTAGGAAACTTATGTTTTTGGAAATTTGAAAAAATATATTTGAAATATAAAGAAATATATTCCTAGAAGTGTTTTTAAAGGAGTATTACTTATAAATTATTTAAAGAGGATTCTATTATGATTGTTTTAACATGTAAGGGGATTAAGTCTGAGAGTAATGTGAAGCACCGGGTATAATTGGAGGAGTTATTGAAGACAATTAATTCAGATCTAATTTTGATTTTACCAAAATAATGAGTTAGTTATAATGTGTATTACAATATATCAAGATTAGGATGGGGATGTTTTATGATTCTATGAAGTAATGTTATGGCATATTGGTCGTGGAATATGAGACACTGAGAGAATAATTTAACTATTAAATACTAGTAATTAGCTACAATTTTTCATACTTTTACAATTTTATTTCATTTCCTTTTTGTGATAAATTAATAATGTATATAGATAATAAGAGTTTGAATTAATTTCTTAATTGTGTTATATCAAGATGAGACACTATAGATATGTAGAATGGTTATGAATGTTTGTTTTTGGGATTATATATACACTGGGGAAAGGAAATAGGGATTTATAATCTTTGAGTTGTAAAACTCTAACTCGGTTTATGAAGGTAACTGCATAGTAGTTGTAGTTCTTAGGATTATTAAAATACTTTTATATAGAGGTGGAAAATATAAGATATGTCTCGGTTCTATATAATATTAATGTTACATCCATGTTGGTGGACCGAGTACATTAGAGATAATTTATTTATAAGAAATTTATAGGGCTATAAGAAACCCTAAATAATGGTTATTATAGTTTAAAAGAGTGATGTTTTGATTGATCTCGGCCATTTGTGTTATTTCATGACCCACACTCCCTAGGCCTTGATCCTAATTATCTAACTCCATGGGTCTCCTGTAATTACATGGCCTCATTACCATCACACTACAATATTTCACCCACCTGGGTCACTTATCAAACTAACTACTATCCACACATGGAAATACATGTTCTATAAATGTGTTTTTCTTCACTCACAGATAGCCTAGGAAACTTCCAATGAGTTAACCCA
Organism: Viscum album; assembly: GCA_963277665.1. Taxonomy (NCBI): domain Eukaryota; kingdom Viridiplantae; phylum Streptophyta; class Magnoliopsida; order Santalales; family Viscaceae; genus Viscum; species Viscum album. Next base: position 119,228,461 of record OY728162.1, on the reverse strand, counting down.
TCAGCAAATTGATATAATACAAGAATTCTAAATTGGGGAGTTTTTAGTAGATTTTTTTTCAAAAACAAATGATCACCTTGTTGGCATGGGTAATGACATTTTATATTTCATGATTCACTTTCTAATGGTGTTACACACTTCTCCTATAAAGTCCAACACCCTAATTAGGGACCCTAGACCTGAAACCCATCCAATCCAAGTGAAATTATAGTTGGTTATTGGATTTGATAACATTTTTCAAAACCCTACCTTGATTGACTATGATCCTATTCATCTAACCTCATAGTTCACATGTAATACATTGGTCACATTCCTAACAAAAAACAAGATATTACCAATTGAGGTGACATTTAAAACTAATTAATATCCCCACAAGAAAATATAGGCACTTTTAGGATTCATTTTCCTCACACAAAAAACATTGGGAGACATCCAAAGAGGTCATCCATTAGAAGTCTACTCTAATACAAGAACTCTTAACAATGGTGTTATTATTTGAAAAGATCCAAAAAAGAAATATGAAACTTGTTAACATGGGTAGATAAATTGGTTTTTTCAAGTATATCATTTCCAAGTGTGTTACAAGTTGATTGGGTTTTCCTTGAGTTACGATGATATATCATGACATTATATTGCATTTCTAGAAATAAAACATAAATAAGTATTTCAGATATTTTTCCATAGTTTGTGGTTTTTTGGTAAGATAAGGAATAACGTCAATAATTATAGGGGTTTCTATTTCCATTTACCATTTAAAAAATGTAAATATGAATATATTTATATTTATTTCATGATTTTTGTTTATGAGATCACAAAGAAATTAAGACAGTGTTAGGGTACTAAAGGATCAACTCATAGAATAAATGGATTTATAATGTATACAAGTGAAACTTTTAAATGATGTACCTGGTATGATTTATAAGGATAAATTTGTAGGAGTTCATGGAGTTTTGAAGTTAGTTATCCCAGATAGATATATTTGGATAACATTTAGATGATACAATTAATTTAACAATTCTATAGGGGAACATATGAAAATGAGTGTAATATATCATCCCTATAGGTATAGTAACATATAATGTGTTATTAATATTTTTAAAATATATGATTATGGAATATGTTATTTTATTTGGGTGATCTTGGGGGGATTATAGTCTATTTTTTAGTTTATTTATCATAATAGTTTCTAGCCCTTGTTCTATATGGAACTGATTGAAGCATTTTGTTGTAATTTATATCAATTGTCATTGTATTGGGAAAATACCACTGATAAAACTCTTATGAGACATGGTTCAGTGAAATAGATGATGGCTCAAGTTAAATTTATTCTAAAGTGAATGATCTTAGAATAAAGTTGAAAAAATCCTTGATAAAACAAATATGAGTCATATTTTTGTGAATAAGATGCTGGATCAAGATAAAATTATTCTAAAGTGAATGATCTTAGCCTAAAGTCGATAGAATCATCGATAATGACCCTTGAAATTTGAGTGGGGTGTTTTTTCATTAAATTGAATCCAAGGTTATTCCATATATGGTTTCGAATGAAATAAAAATAATTTTCAACATAAGTGGGTCCCTTTTAAACCTTTGAGAATTTTGATTATGAGAGTTATCAGCTAGTAGATTCATAAAATTATGTTATGATTCATAATATCTTCAACATTACGCAACTGAAACGTTATAAACTAGATCCAACATATATTTTTAATTAGGATATAATTAATTTGATCATTATGTATCTTATATAGAGAGGCATATTAAAGTTATGGATAATGTAGTAAAATTCATAAGGGATAGAGTACTCCTTTGGCGCAGGTGTTATAGAAGTGTGGAATAATCCAAGAAGAGTCCTAGGATAGAGAGACTAAGATATGGAAACAACGGATTGTGATTCTTTATGATGATAGTGACCTATGACATTTCATAGATTAGAAGTCTCATGGCAGGGAAAACTATAATTCCATAAATTTGGGATTTGTGTTGATTTTTCTATTTTCAGTGAATATTGGATGTAAATTTGATATTTTAAGTGAGTTACACGGACATTTGTGAATATATTTGAAATATGAAGGATATTTTAATACTAAAAGTGAATTTTTATTATTCTGTTTGACTTGAATTGGGGTGTTTGTATTAGGTTTCAATTTTAATATGAATTTTAATTTCAAAGAGAGGTTTATAGAGGTTTTAGTAAATGTGTTTAGCTAGTAAAACTATATCAAAGACCATGCAACCAGACCATGAATCACGATTTTTGAAGAATTGGGAAATGAATTGTAAGATAAAATATCCTAGAGACCCTATATCTAAACCATGAAGTCTATGTTTCACTGTATTGAAGAATTATTTATCTACTACACAATCTCATAGTCCATGTAACGAGATTATACATTGAAGGTTAAGTTACATGGATTCACATTAAATCACCCAAAATCCTATAAATATATTCATTAATTCCCCAAAATATATTTTACATTTCTTTGGGTATTAAAAAGTTATTTTGGAGCTATCTTATAATCCCATTGATCAATTTTGAGTGGAGATCAAAAAATTGAAATTAGATTTTTGGAAAATTTATATATGATTTATCTCTATTGAGATCTCTTACATTCAATATTTTTTTATACTTCATGGTGTGGGATCTATTTGTATATTGAAAGGGATTATGAATCATCATCAACATAATAGTTATTAAGTAACTCTTTTAATTTTATGGTCTTGGACATCAAATTTAGATGAATTCAAGTGACACATCTATATGGATGGAATCAATACATTTTCTGATGTTAGCTAATCTAATATTATTTATTTATTTATTATGAGGGATTATTTCTTTAAAATACATGACTTTAATGTAAACATGGTTTTGTGTAATAAATTAATTTTGGAATGAAATGGGTCTTCACCAAATTGGATGTTTTTACCTCTATTAGTTTTAAAAATTAAAATTGTAATATTTTCAAAGGGTTTGATTTTATTTATTAAATGATGGATGTGTAAAATATTTTTTATTATTTTATGACGATTTCAATTAAAATTGAATGTTGATAATAATTTTTTTTTGAAATTTCTTCTAAAAGAGGTTAGATTTTAATTAACATATTTACATGTGATTATTTAGAAATTATTTTATTGGTGTTTTGTGGGTGAAAATATAATTCCATGAAAACTATTTTGAAACTTATAAGACTTATCCATGGTGAAGTGGCTACATAGAGAGAAAATATCAATTAAATAAATTATTTAGATATTTAGGTATGTAATGATAAACATCAATCCATGTATTGGTAAATGTTTTGGGTTTTATGAATGTGTGATGACTTTTTACACATATATGTTCTCAAAGAATGGTGATTTTTCATATCTAGGTGAGTTATGACTCATTTTTTGTAACACGATCACACTAGTTTTTTTAATTTTTCTCATATATGACTTACAATAATAGAATGTACAAAACGGGGAAGTTTCTAATCATTATGGGAAAATATAAAATTTCAACAGTTTTAAAGAAATTGGGTTGTTTTTATTATATTATGTGAAATAAGTAATTTACACTACTATTTAAAAAATTTAGATATTTCTTTGAACTTTAGAAAACCATTTGATTTCAGAAATAATGTTTTCATAGAGAAATCATAGTTTATGTTTTCTGAGAAAAATGTATTGGATTTTTAGTTTATGAAATAATTTGATTTTGTAAAATGAATGTTTATGCTATTTTTGATATTTTATTTTTATATAGGTTTAGATATATAATTGTTTTTTATAAAAAACGTTTTGAGTTATCATATGTTAGCTTTAATTATATTATTGAAATTTCTCATGCCTTGAATCATATTAAATCTAGTATAAAAATCTTTGTGATCTTCTACTCATACAAAAAATTTAAAATTAAATGGATAGATAGACATGACAAGTCATGATGGTGGAAATGGGAAAACCTCATTCTTTATTAATTTTGAGTTTTACATCAAAATTAGAGATATTATGGAAATGTTGGTGGCTTGGGTTTTCCGTTACATTATTTATTATTCGTTATCATGTGTCTTGTTAATTCACATTAGATGTTTGATTTATAAAATAATAATATTTTCAATTTAAATTTTATTTATAAATAATTATTTTTAAAATATATATTTTACAATCACATATATACTTTTATTATATATAGTGAGGGAAAGGTATTCCATAATGGTTTATTAAAATTCATCACCTTATCTAGGAGGCCTCTCTTGATTGGGAAGTATTCTTGAGACTATGTGGAATCCCAAATTTTTTCTACGGATTTGGGAACCCCAATTATTGTGTTAAAAAGTGGCCTTATGTTCATCAGTGTGATGATCATTAAGCATAGTGATTTGTGCATGGGATGACTGATCTGTATGTGGTCTGTCTGGATATATAGTGCATTAGATTTTATGGTCTAGGATTGGTGGATGACATATTGGGAGACATGGTTTCATGTGATTGTTTATGACATATCTTGACCTATGAAACTCAATGGTGGGGAGCGATTCTATGAAAAGGGGCTTGACACTTGTTTTGGGATACCCAAGAGAGTGATGTTATAATAAATGGTGGAAAACCTACGCCATGATACCACATGGAGTGATGCTAATATTATATGGGGGTAAAATTTGTCCCATGGAACCATGTAGTGTGACGTTATTAGGACAAAGGGTCCCATAATTATTTTATGGGTCCTCATGATGTGATGTTAAAATGATAATGGGGTTGTGACAACCTAGATTTTTTTCACTGGGATTTTGTTTTATATAATTATTTCATATAGTATAAACTATATACAACACACAGAGAAACCAAAATTAATTATTCTCATAAATTAATATTTTTACATTAGTCATGAACTAAACCAATAAAAATTTCATGTATTATAAGAGGATAATAAATATAAAATAATATATGTAATATATGAAAATTTGGATCTTCTCGATCTTCCAGAATGACCATACTCGTAAAAAAATATGTTTAAATAAAAACTCATGTTAATAATACGATGTTATTTTTGAAAATGAAAGTATATATAACCATGATTGAAAATATAATTTAATGAATAAAGAATGAATTAATAGGTATTTATAAGATGTATGGAACCCATATGACCATTACGAATATAACTATCATAACAATAATATTGTCATTGGAATAATATCCTAACAGTTGGAATCTTAATATGACCATTGAGAATAGTTAAATTGTTATTATAATATTATCTTCAGTTATACAAGTTTAAAATAATATTTAGGTATCCTATAAAATAAAAGTATATTATGTGTTAGCCATGGTATGGGTAAATAAATGTTTTAAAAATGATTAATTAAGTGTTTTTATTTTTATAAAGTATAAACATTTTAATCGCACTTTTATAACAATTATAATGATTAAAAATTATTTTATTTTCATAAAATGAATTTATTAATTAATATTTAGTTTAATTATAGTGATAAGACAATTTTATGAGACCATAAGTAATTTTTTAAAGGGCCATAAAATTTATTTCAAAATTAAAATTGGTATTTTTTTAATAGAAGAGAATTTTATTTCAAAATAAAAATTATCATATTTAAAAAATTATTTCTATAAAATTCATTCCATTTTTTCAATCTAAATGTCAAAAAATGTTTAAGGTGACTTTATTCTATATTTCTAAAATCATTTAATCTTTAGTGAATAGTAAAATATGGTAAATTATGGTATTGAACATTATACGAAAAAAAAAGAATTTTGAGTCATGTATAATATAACCAACCATTATATCTAACTCAAAATGAAAAAATATTGTATATAGTCACCATAATCTGTACTATTAATAGTCATGAACCGAAAGAATAAACTAATTAATAAGATATTCAAAATCACCCCTCTCCTCCCCTTATAAATACCACCCCTTCTCCTCACACCTTTTAATCCTCATAAATTTTCAAATTTCAGCCAAAATATCTACTACCTACTCTCCCACATATCCTAGTTCTACAAGTCTCAATGAAAACTAATTCCATGTTCCTTAATGGATCCTTCAATTTGAAGATATCCCAGAGGTAACATTCTCAAACTACCACTTTTTATTTCTTTTATTATTCTACCTTCTCCCCACCCCCTCCCCCCATCCAAAATAGAAATATTACTCCAATATAATATATATATATACTATAATGTTATAGTCTTAATGTAATATCTATCATCCATCCCTTTATTTTCTCCTCTTATTCAAAGAAACAAAACCATTTTCCATATTACATCGATTCACTATCTTCGTGAATAATGAGCTTCTATTTTCCATTACCTCCTTAAATGCTAGTAAAATAATTATATTATTTCTAATTAAGAATATTAAAAGTATATTTAAACATATTTTATTTAACATCATTAATATATAATCATAATACTAAAAAATTTGAAACTAGTTTTATAAAACCTCCAAAATAAACTATCCTCATAACGTTAACATCTTTTACTCAAATAATTGTCCCTATTTTAGAACACATGTTTATATTTAAGACTATATAAATATATTTAAGTTAATTAATAGCTTTTAATTTCCCTTATTTTTTTTAGTAGCATTTTATAATAAAATCAACAAATAATTGTAAGTGATCTGTCTCTGGAACCATGAAACTAATGCTCTCAAAACAGTGAAATGGAACTTTCTAACACATCAAAATGTCCATAGAAGAAATTAATAAAACTATAGTAAATAAAATAAATATTGAAAATATTATAAACTAGTTAATCTAGTTTTTTATTCTATACATTAAGGTCAAGTGAAAAACAATTCTGGAACATAAGTTAAGGGATCTCTCTGAACCAGTCTATTTTCTTTGGGTTATGCTTTCTCTCCCTTGACTTTAGTTTATCACTTTATTATTATTATATATCTATTCAAAAAATTTTATATATTTCCCAAACATATATAAATTATTTAATTAGCCTTTATTTTATGGTGATATAATTTTTTCAATGTTTTCATTCTTAGTTTATTCTGAAATGTTTTTATAGGAAGATTAATTGTTTTCCATACCTTTTTTAATGAACCACTCAATGAAATGTTTTCAAATTTTCATGAATTTTAAATAAACTCATTATTATATAGTAAACCAATTTAGTTCACTTATATTTTTGTGTAAATTATTATGCTCTTATCCTCTTTAAAGTCTCTTTAATCTTTTCCTTAAAACCCAACTTCATTGGAACATTTCCAAAAATACATAACCAATCTTTATCATGTATTAACTTAAATTGGAAATAATTTTTCATGATATATGTACATTTTTCCGTTATTTAATTCCATGAATTATTCAATCATTCAATCATTGAAACCATTATAATACACTCATTGGTTATTCCATATTAAATGATTATCAAACCCAATTCATTCCATGGGTATTCCTTAAGTTTATGAGTTATGATTGATTTAATTATGTGGAACACATATGAATGTACATGTTGTGATGTGTGTTCCTAGATATAACTCTAATACATTGGGTAATGTTTATCTCATGAGGTGATATGTATGGGATTTGTAAGTAAAACTAATCCAAAATGGGAGTTCGTCCGACATGTGATGTTGTCTTTGAAGTTTTATTTGAGTTATGTTTATGTCATGTTTTGTATTGATTCCACAATCATATGATGTCATGATCTGATGATATCATATTTTTATGATATTCCTCATAAGATTATTCCTGATCTATGACATTTATATTATCAATTTATGCCTTCTAACTCATATTCTATGAATGATTTCCATGTTTATTCTATTATTGGTATTTTTTATCAACACTTTGGTCTATGTATTCTCCATGTCATCCTATATAGATTAAGGAGCTCAAATGGAGTTAGGATCTAATTATAGGGATTAAAAATAAATATTTATTATTTTAGTTTCACATTGAGGTATTATGTACCTAATATTCCAAAGAAACTAGGATTTTCTATCCTTAGATTGTATTTAATGGATATTTATATTAAAATCCAAGTAATAATCAGATTAAAAGGATTGGGTCACTATAGTTGGTATCATAGGATTGTCTTGTAGTCTTTTGGGATTAGAACTTAAAGATATTTTTAGTTTATAAAACATAATTTGAAAAAAATTACCATGGGAAACCTATATTAAAACATAGGGACTCATAAATTAGGCTATATATTTCATTAAAAATTTATTAATTCTATTTAAATAGTATCCATTTTATATAATCATTTTTTAAGTATTCAAATCACTATTTTTATATTTTTTTATATTTAATCGAGGGAAATAGGAGAAACCATTCCAATAACCAATGTGGTAGGAAATGTGATGATTTCCCTAATGATATTTGTAACATAATGGGAGTGGGAGATGAAACTTCATTGAATTATTAGATAAACTTGATCAAGTTAAGAATAATAACTCAAATCACGTATAATAGCCCCCTTATCTTAAAAAAATACATGTTGTTCTTGAATCTTTTATTCAATAAAGGCCCCCTTAATTTAGGGGGTCTTTTAATCCCCTCACTGAGGAACAATGTATTTACTCCACTGAGAATATATTATTTTTCCTCCAATTATTAAAACAATAGAAAGTCATAGTAGAATCAAATTGGTTTTCCTTTGATATAGAATCCGATCATCAGTGGACACTAGTCCTGAACATGAATTCCAATGTGGAAATTAATTCCATGGAATGGGACAGATTCATGAAAATATTTTTCAATAAATATTTACCCCTAACTCTCAATAATAAAATAGATATTGATCCTCAGAATGGAGGAAAATAAATGATGAGTCTATTAGGGGATATGAGTAAAACATCACAAGGATTTCACGGTATACCACAATCTTCATAATAAACACTGAAAATAAGGTGTAATGTTTCTTCAATTTATTAAAGCTAAGTATATGAAAATGATTGTATATTTTTTACATTGAAAAATATGAATAGATTTCTTGTTTATTCATCAAGGTTGAGATTGGGTTTGGTGAATCTCATTAGTCTCATAGAACTAGAAAAATAGTGTTAAATATAGTTTTTTTAGGTGGATATGTGGGTAAATATCCTTGAGGAAAGAAAACCTAACTATCCACATGTCAATAATTTGGGAAGAAGAATTTAAAAAACTGTCTTAAGTAAACCAAGATATGCTTCAATTGTGAGGAAGATAAGAATCTGGATAATCAGTATCAAAAGGAGATAAATAATCCTAGTAATGTGAATGATGAAACGTAGGTATAAATAAACACTTAGCATATGGTAAAAATATTAAACAGTAAGAAATGTGACCATTATTCAAAACAATTCCCTAATCCAATTGTTTTCAAATACAATCAATGGAAAAAACCTCCATTGACTATAAATAAAGGAAAGAAATATATTATCACTACTATTAAGGCAGATCTCGATAATGATGCGGTGAAAAGTACACTTGTAATTCACTCAAGAATAGAAAACTCACATTTTCATTATATTTCAACTCATTATTTCAAATCTTGAATGTTTTGTAGAACTATTCAAATGACACATTAAAACATTGGGGTTTTAGCTCTCTGTGAGTATAAAAAATGGAGAAATTATTGCATCCTAAGTATATAACTCCTCCCTATTCAATTTTTGTGGACTGAATCTTCCAAAAAATCCCATCTTACATCCTTTATTATATTATAATTTTATATTGGGAATGGATAAGATATCATTATATAAATCTAATTTCAACTATTGGGATACATAGACCACTCATCACATCCCAAGTCATCATTTGAATCCATACATTTCTTAGGAGGAGGATACATCTTTTTTGGAATATTTATCTCAATTGTGAATATTATTTCCCTATGAGAAAACAAATATTGCTCAAAAGGTTGATAAAAAGGAGATAATAATTCTAGAATAAATGACCCTTATGTGGGATTATACTTATCTATTCCCTCAGTATTTTACTGGTTCTCCTCCTAATTGTTAGGTTGAGTTTTAAATGGTACATATACATGGATATATACCCATATAAAATACTCCCAATAGAATATCTACCTTTGAGATGGATAAACTAAATAATAACTTATATGAGAATATGGATAGGGGTTTGATATGCCCAAGTGCTTCACCATGTGGTGCAACGATCCTATTCATCAAGAAAAATGATGGGTCAATATACCTATAAATTTTTTATTAAGAGATCAACAAAATCCTTATAAATAACATGTATCCACTACCATGGATAGACGACTTGTTTGATAAACTATGTGGGGACCAATATTTTTCAATGGTGGACCATCTGTTAGGATATCACCAATTAAAGTTAAATGAGGAATATATTTCAAAGACAAAATTTCAAACAATGTGTGGTCACTTTGAGTTCAGAGTGATTCCATTCAAACTCATTAATGATCAAGTATTTTTCATGGAATTAATGAATAAAATATTTATATATTACCTTGAAAAAATTATGGTAGTATTTATAGATGATATTATGATATACTTAAAGTGATATGAGGGGCATTAGAAGCATTTGATTACTATTCTGATGACTTTTTGAATAGAGAAGCTATATGAAAATTATATTAAGTGTGAGATTTGGATGGAGGTAGTATCATTATTAATAAAATTTATCACTTGAAAAGGGATATTTGTGGACCCTTTTAAAACAATGTTAATTAAGGAGTGTCTCGGAAAATGATCTATAATAGAGATATGTAGTTTCCTTGGAAAACACGCAATCCAAGATGACGTCAAAGGGAGTGAATTTTTTCTAAAAAAGTGAATGTGATGTGATATTCAATTACTTGAAATGAAGTCTTATCACTATGCCAGTACTTATACAACCTACATGTGGGGAAATATTTAAGGCATACAACACTATATACAAGAATAATTTTGGATGTGTACAAATATAGAATCAAAAGTTGATTTATTACTTCTCATAACAGATGAATGTTCATGAGTAGAACTATCCCACACATGATCTAGAGTTAGAAATTGGGATCTTAATGTTGAAAATATGGTGCAATTATCTATATGGGGAGAATTTTGACATATATACGGATCCTAAGATCCATAAAATTATATTCACACAAAATGAGATTAATATGAACTTGTAAAGATAATTAGTACTTATCAAGTACGATGACCACTCAATCCATGAAAATAATATGAAGGAAAATAATGTGGGATATACTCTAAGTATAAAGGATTCGGCTTCCATATCAATGATGAGAATTTAGAGGGATATTATATTCTTATACATACTAAGGGTGATCATGGGAACCATAAAGTATTGAGCATCATCATTACTTTCTCAAATGATTTCTCAACCATCCCTTCTAGATAAGATAAAGTATTCTCAAATAGATGATGTTTAAATTATGAATAATGGGGAATCAATTAGAAAACAGAAATACTTAGAGTTCAAAATTTATGAGGAAGGAGTCAAAATATTGGGTTCACTGTTATGTGTACTATAAACCCTGATGTAAAGAATGATATTTTAAATGATGTTCATTGCTCGACCTTATCCATCCACCTAGGTAGAATGAGTATGTATCAAGAACTATGAAATCATGATTAGTGGGACAATATGAAGAAGATCATGGAATATAAATCAATGTTCATGGTATGTTATAAAATGAAGGTTGAATGGAAAAACTTTTAAGTGGATGATGCTACCGTTAACCATACCTACTTGGAAGTGGAAAAAATCACCAGTCATTGGTCTACTAAAGACATTAATAGGAAATAATGTTATATGTATTGTGGTGGACCATATTAAAAAGACTAATCACGTCATTAAAATATGATAGGACTTCTCACTCTATCAACTTGTAATGATATACATCTAATAAACGGTAATGATTCATGGAACACCATTATTGATTTTATATGATCAAGATACTAGATTTTCCTCCATGTTTTATAAGAGCCACCAATATGATTTAAACACTGAGTTGAACTATATTATGGATTATGACTCCATAATGGATTCTAAATCTGAACATACTAATCATGCACTTGAAATTATGTTGAGATCATTCCTAATAGAATTTATAGGACGACAAAATCAGCATCTTCCTTTGGTCGAGTTATCTTACAATAATAGTTTCCACTCAAGAATCCAAATTGATACATATAAATTATATAATGGGAAAAGATATATAAAATAGAAATTATATGATGATGTTTTTGAACACAAGAAATTGGGACAAGAAAAGGTTAAAGAAGTGGTAGAAAAGGTCCAGACCATCAAAAAACGCATCAGGTTTTCTAAAAGTCAATAGAAGAGTTCTATTGATAATATTCGATTTGACCTGGAGTTTGTGGTTGGAGATAAGGTATTTCTCCAAGTATCTCCATATAAGAGAGTCATGATATTTGGGAAGCATATAAAGTTATATCACATATTCATCATCCCCTTTGAGATTCCTGATGTCATGAGTGATTTAGCCTATCGACTAACACTCCCACCAACCTTTTTCAAAGTACATGAAAAATTCTGCATATCCCTTTTGAAGAAGTACATAACAGACCCCATAGATGTAATAAATTTAGTGGTGGTATAACTTGAAAATGATCACTCATATGAGGACCATTCAGTGATGATATTAGATCATAAAGATAATGTTATACTCAATAAAAAAACTCCACTAGTCAAAGTATAATGGAAAATCATAATTATTAGAAGGTGACATGAGAATCAATGTAATCAATGAAATTGATGTACCGACACCTATTTTCAATTTATTATGTAAAAAATGAGGGAGAAATTTATTTAATGGGTGAAGAATGTGACCAACTAGACATTTAACAATGAAATTTCCCTTCTTATAATTATGTCATGTCGAATAAAGCGCATAAAACACCGAGAGAAATTAATAAAAAATTAATCTCATAAATAAATATTATTGCATTAGTCTGTAATTAATCATATAAATATTACAAATATTAAAACAGTATAAAAATTATAATAGAAGATATGTAATATATGAAAAAATTGATCTACTCAGTCCACCAAAATGACAACCCTCATGAACAAATATGTAGAAATAAAACATAATATTAATATTAAAATGCCTATTTTTTGAAATGAATGTACATATACCCTTGAGAGAAAATATAATTTAATGAATAATTAATGGAATAAGATATATTTATAGGATTCATAGAACCCATATTACCATTAAAAATCAGATTTTTGTCATAGTAATATGATCATTGGAATAGTTTCCTAAGCATTCGAATTGTAATGGGACTACTATGAATAGTAACCTCGCTATTAGAATAGTATCCTAACCCATGAACGTGTAAATTATTATTTATGTATATTATAAAATGAAGATATGTAATATTTAAACTGTGGTACAAGTAAGTTATTTTTTTAAAATGATAAATTAAGTGTTTGAATTTTTAAAAAACCTAAAAATTTTAAACACACTTTTATAATAAATATATTTATTTTAAATAAAGTTTTTTCATAAAATGGATTTATTAATTAATAATATTTTTTATTACAATTATAATATAATTTAATGATACTATAATTAATTTTTTTATAGGGTCATAAAATTTATTTTAATACAAAAATAAATAATTTTCTAATAAATGATTACTTTAATTAAAAATTCAATTTCTCATTTCTAGAAAATTATTTTCATAAAATTGATTCTTTTTTTAAATCTAATTGTTAAAACATTGTAAGGGATAATTTTTTTATTTGTCTAAAATAGTTGAATTTTTATGAATAGTGAAATGTGGTAAATTACAGTATTTACAATTATAAACCTAAACCATTTATTTTTGAGTCATGGATGATATAATCACCCATTAACTAGAACTAAAATTATCTTAATTACTTTATATAGTCACTATGATCAGTTATATGGATATTATTGAGCCAAAATAATAAACTAAGGTATAAAATATTCCAAACACCCCCTCTCCTCTCCTTATAAATACCATCCATCACTACCCCTTCTCCTCACACCTTTTATGGCTTGAATATTTCCAAATTCTACCAAACTATATCTTCCCTACTATCAGCCACATCCTAGTTCTTTTTTTCTTACCAAAATACAAATTCCAAATTCCTTATAGTTCCTTCAAATAGGTGATATTCTAGAGGTAATGTTCTCAAACTACTGCTTTTAATTTCTTTTATACTTCCACCTTCTCATCACCTCCAAAATCCAAAATGGAATGATAAATACATTATCATATATATAAATTAATTTTGTAGTATTAATCTAATATCAATCCTCCATTAGTTTCTTTTCTCCTCTTATTTAAAGAAATAAATCCATTGTCCATATTATGTCGGTTTACTATCTCTAGGGATAATGTGTTTCTGTTTTCGATTACCTCCTTAAAAGTTGGTCATAAAAATATTTTTATGGTTAAATAAGATGATTATAGGTATATTATAAAATATTTAAATGTTATTTAATTAATTTACATATATATATACTAAATATTAACCAAAATAAAAACTAGTTCCTAACGGTCGGTAAAACTGCCAAATTGAACTAACCACATAACATTAACATTTTTTAATCAAATAATTATAACTATTTTAGAACACATATGTGTATTTAGGGACATATAAATTTAGGTCATTTCATAAATACCATTACATTTCACTTTTGGGTTTTTAGTCCATTTTTAAAATAATATCAATAAATAAACCCATGTGATCTGACTTTAGAACAATGAAACAAACACTCTCGAAACAATGAAATTGAACTTTATAGATCATAAAAATGGCCTTAAATAAACATAATAAAACAATAATAAATCACATATATATTTAATTTCTTATTAATTAAGTAATTAATTAGTATAGTTTGGTTGTCCCAAACAATAATTTCAAGTTCCAAATGATTGTGAAACATATATTAAGGGATCTCTCTAAACCAGCCTTTTTCATGGGGTTATGGTTTTTATCTATTTAAATCAATTTATAGTTTTATTGTTCTTATATAATTATTTTATATTATTTATATATGTCCAAAAAATATATACCAATTTTATTTAACCTTTATTCTGTTGGGATAAAAATATTTCAAAGGTTCTATTTGTAGTTTCTTCCAAAAATCTGTTTAAAGGAAGCTTATTTGTTTTATTTTCCTCTCTTAAAGTAACACTAAATGAAAATTTTAAAAACATACAACACATCTAAAAGAAATAATTTTTATATGGAAACATATTTTTAACATTTTATTTTATAAAAATTATTATTCTCTTACCCTCTATAAAGAATCTTTAGTCTTTTACCTAAATCCCATATTAAGTGGAACATTTACAAAGTAACATAACCACTATTTTCCATGTATTCACTTTAGTTGGACATAAATTATCATATAATATTCTTATTTTTCATTTATGAATATAAAATAATTAATTAATCACTTATTTTATAGAAAACTTTATGATGCACTCTTTGGTTATTCCATATGACATGATGATGAAACCCATTTCATTACATGAGTAATCATTATGTTTGTGAATTATATTTGATTTCTTTAGGTGGAACACATATCCATGTAAATTTTATGATTTTTTTCCATAGATTGTTCTCAAATACATTGGGAAATTTTTTAGTCTTAGGAGGTGATATGTATGTAAATGGGGAGTAATCCTAATCCACGATGGCACCCTGAATACCATTTAATGTTTCCATGGAGGTTATCCTTTAATTATGTTTATATAATGTTTTATTTTGCATCCTCATTTGTATGGTGTCATGATCCAATGATTCCATGTTAATTACGTTATGTCACAAATGATTATTCATGAGACATACCATTTATGTTATCATTCTTTTTCCATCTGACTAATAAGCTATGCTTAATTTCAATATTTATTATAATAATGGGATTTTTAGCTCACTCCTTTGGTCTATGTATTCACCAGGTTATCCTATAATGTTTTAGGAGGATAAAGGTTTTTAGAAGCTCATTATGTTGATTAAAATAAAGGTTCTTTATTTTAGTTTTACGTTGATGTATTATGTAGATAATCTTCCAAATATACTAGTATTTTCAATCCTTGGTTTCTATTTAATGTATATTTACATTGAAAATCATGTAACAATATGAGTAAAATTCTTGAGTCAAAATAGGGTTCTACACAACTGAAATGGAATCATGATGCATGATGTTTCTATGAAAAGGGTGTCTGTAATTAACCCATAGAACCCCACATTGTGTATTATTACTAACATGGTTCCATGAAACTACTGAAATAATTTTATATTGAATTGAATATTTAGTATAAGAAACATAAAATCTAAGTGATATTTATACCGATGAAAAATTTTAGGAGTCATATTTCAAAAAAATTCACGAATTATGGTGTCAAAACTATTTAGTGGTAATTTTTTATTTAAATAATTTTTTTAAATATTTTTATTGAAAATCATAAAAAATAAGTTATTAATTATTGAAAATTTATTTTATTTATTAAGTTTTAATTTGTTCACGGATTTTTTTAATATTCTTTATACATGACACACCAATTTACCCCAATTTAACTCATCCATACATTACTCCCACCCAATATAACTTAACTCACTAGGTAATAACTCACTAGAAATTTTAATTTTTTATTACGAAAGAAGTATGGGAAAGAAAAACATTAGGGGAGATGATAATGGTGGAGACCAAGGGAATCTCCTAAAATAATGTTAATACATTCCAATGGTAAGATCCAACAATCAATTAATTCATCAACACCTCTACCTGATAACCATTGTAAGTAAGATAATCAACCGCCTTATTCCCCTCACACCAGGTGGGTAAGTTATCCATGTCCTACTAAAGCATGCTTTTACAAACTCTAATTCTATTGGTGATGCTCTTATGGCTGAGGTAGTGACCCAATAGTGATTTAACAACCGTATATGAATCTAACTCAACATCAAGGAGGTAAATGTTTTTTAAATAGAAAATTTAGCTTCCTATTAACATTTTTAAGCATTTTATTAAACAAAACATCCATATTTGTAGAAAATCGATAATTCCAAGATGATGGGATCTAAATTTTTTTATATAAAACCACCACCCAAAATAATTCCAAATGTATATGATCGATTTAAATTGTTCTTGAGGACCTACCTTGGAGCTTTAATGAATAACCAGTTCCCTTAAACAAACCTGTATTACTATTTTCCTACTAAAAGAGTGTGAGTGATCGAAATCATGATGGTTTATGGAAGTACAACCCCATTTCATAAAGAACAGAGATAAACCACCTGAGAAAGAATCTATAATGTAATATATTCTTTCTTTTTATTTAATAATTGACGAATTATATGTTATGATATTTCCATAACATATAATAGCCTCTTGCAGTAGGGATACTGTGATTTTTGGGAGGCCATGTATTCACCTAATTGATCAATAGACCATTCATCTGGGAAGAGATTCACCAAAATTATTCCAGTTTTTGACCCCCCAAAAATAGCAAAGAGTATCCTACATAATGTAAAACTAGGACCCATCAGGAGACTAGTGAATCATCGATTCTAGTTTGGATTTCTCACACCACATGCATTTTTATGTGAGGGTAATTCCTCCCTTTTCATCTCATAGCTAGTCTAGATAACCTGATTCATAATTCCCCAGATGAGGAAGTTGAGTTTTGTGTAGTTCCCATTCCACCAATAGTTGTTAGACCCTATAG
This sequence comes from Viscum album, assembly GCA_963277665.1. NCBI lineage: Eukaryota > Viridiplantae > Streptophyta > Magnoliopsida > Santalales > Viscaceae > Viscum > Viscum album. The sequence goes on along the minus strand of OY728162.1, from coordinate 119,210,793 downwards.
TAACCCATGTTTAACATACATGGATATAATATCATTTTGGATGAATATTAATTATATTGCAAAAGTAAAATCCTAAGAACCGTAATAGTTTAGTGTCTTTGGAAACATGGAACACAATCTTATAACATGGTGAAAGATATCCAATGTTTCCCGAAAAGATCACCCAATTTAGTACTCCTATTGAAATCCTTCCTTCATAACCTGGGGAAAGTAAACATAATAAAGGCTGAGCCTAGATTCTTGTTAAGGGTAAAAAATGAAGATATGTAAGCATAACATGTGTATAAGGGTATTATAACGTGAGAATAACATTTAAAACCTATACCCTGAATATCAAATATCAAATACATGAGTCATAGAATAAACATTGGAAGATAATAGGACATGATTCATAAATGAATCAATGAGAATAATCCATGTGAGAATATAAATGGAATAATACATGGAATTTTGGTATAAAAAAAATATATATAATCATTCCATATATATCATGGCTCATTTACAAAACATATCCAGGAACCTGATGGGGACTACACCTAATGTGAATGGCACACCACCATCCCCAATAGAAACCCCTTACTTATAGTGGATCAGGTTACACTTTCATCCCATTATGGATAAAGTTACACCCTCTTCCCAGAGTGGATTAGGTTTCTCCCTCCTCCCATAATAGATCAGATTACACTTTCTTCTCATTGTGGATCATGTTACACCTTTTTCCCATAATGGATCAATCCCATCAATGTATTCTCATCATTATCCAATGAGATAGAAATATTTAGCCAATTAATTGGAGAGATATATAGGTCCCACTCTTCATATAATGAAATCAAATATATGTGTTCCACAAGATCATAAAAATATTCCACATATCATAACACATGAAATGAAAATGGGTATCATAAAAATTGCATCATATCATAACCTATGGATATGTTACGTGTTTCAAAATCCCTTCATAATATAATAACCTATTCAAATAAGTGGGTTTTATAAGCATTTGTCATGGTATAACCTATGAAAGTAAAATAGGTTTCATAAACAACATGCCATCAAAATATAAACTATTAAAAGAATGAATTAGAATATTATCCTTGTATCATAACCCAATTAAATCATACACTATATAAAAGTATTTCATCTTAGATGGAGAATTTTTTTGAATGATCTCTTGGATAATTTATTAAAGAAAATAAATTATTTTAAAATACTTTTTTGAAGACATAAAACCTTTTCAAAAACCTTTTCTTTAAAGCCACTTTAAAAACTTATTATATAAGATTTAAAATTCATTTAAAACATTTTTTGAGGAAAATATCTTTTACTATTCGAAAATCACTTTTTTAAACATAAAACCGTATGAAAACCTTTTTTCTTTGAATATAGATATGAAAATTTATAATGGATAATTTGAAATCATTTAAATAATTTTCATTGAAAATAATCCTTGAAATATATATAAATTAATCTTTTAAAATCTGTTAAAACTCTTTTTAACCATAATATATTTTGAAAAACCTTTTTATATGAAACCCACTTTAAAAAATTCCATAATATTAGGGAAAATAATATAAAAAAACAACATTGTTGTAAACATTTTAAGGAAGCTTCAATGAAATTATGGTCATGATGGTGGATAAATCTATACATTCCAAACATTCACTTTGTTCCATAGATATTTTTAAAGAAGTGCCTCGATTGTTAAACAAGAAGAAGTTTCCTTTTTAAAAACATCTTGTTAAAACGGTAAAACATGGGTAAAAATGTATTTTAAATATCAAAGGATAACAGTAGAACATTTTTTAAGATATTTTTAGAAATTGTGGTTTTGAAAGGAAATATATTTTCAATTGAAGAGAGAAATAAAGTCTGATTTTTATAAAATCATTTACTTAATTATCTTAAGTACTAAATAGAGGGAGAATGTCACAATTACCTAAATATATCATTAATAACAATAGTATAATAAAATCATTGATAATTATTGAGATATGGATCATAATATTTCATCAATGTAATCATAATTATAAACTATCCTGATAAATGATGAGATTGTATCAATAAACACTTTCAACTTTAGTTACTTTAAATAAAACATTCCATGAAATAATAACATTAACTTAAGATTTAAATATCATGAAAACAATTATATCCATGATATAACATGTAAAATTTCATTATATACACATTTTAAAATAATACAGGTGCATAACATAAAATGTTACTCAAAGAAGAGAAATTGAGACAAAATTACCATAACTATTTGGAAAATTTTGAACAAGAAACACCATAAAATAATGACATCAAATTAAAATTTTTATATCAATAAATAAAATAAATTCATGATATAAAATATTATATGGATGTATATATATCACATTAAATAAACCATTGGTGAATATGGAATGTATCTCATGGATATAAAAAGTTAAATGAAATTATCTTACCTTTTGTATTGAAACTTATCTAACATTTTCAAACCTCCTGTTTAAAAAAATATAATTTAATGTTAAATCTACCATAGAACTGTATGTATATATATAATACCATATATTATCTAATTATGACTTTATATTACCCTTCTAACAATAATTTCATGTTAAAGTAATATTTCAGGTAATAATTGCTTTGTTTTTAGTACATTTTTTGACATGATATTCTTGGTCCTATTACTTAGATCATGATTTCATTGTTTACATATTGTAAACCAAAATATCAATATCATATATATTCTGTATATATTTATTTATAATAATTTATAAAATATAGAAATAATAAATGAAATACACTATTCATGAGGATGGTAGGTCATACGTACGCATAAATGATGTATCCATTTTATTATCGTATTGAAAGAAAGAAAAGTAAGTGATGTATATGTATATATATGAATATATTGTCATTATATTAGAATTATTATTTCATAAATACCACATATTTTTAATAAACCCATCCTTAATATAAAAAACCTAAAGTGTGAATGAATCAAATCACTTTGAGGAGGTGGTAGTTCACACATCCACAAATGATGTTATCATATTCCCAGAAATTGGAAAGCATGGAGTTATGGGTTATATAATTATTAAATAAGAATAAATATAATATAAATATCATATATATCATATAAAAACATAATATTCATCATTATTCTCAATATTTAGAGGTGGTAATTGAAGAAAAAATGACATCGGTTAGCAAGGCGGTAGTTCGCCATACACATGAATAATGATTGTGTATCCCATTTGATAGATGTTTGTTTTTTTGTGTAGGTCATAACATTAAGATAAAAAAGTCTCAATATATTAATGATACTGATTTTATTATATAATAATTTAATAATAATAATTGAATGTGTGGATAGAGAAATAAAACAACAGTTATCATTGAAGAACATTACCTCTTCTTTGGGAAACTCCTTATAGTTTTCACCAAAGGAATTCCTTTGTTTGATTTAATACAAATTTGAGGCTAAAGATTTTATGAGCTCATTTTTTCAGGTTTTGGACTATAAATATTTATTAAGAGGTTTGAATATGTGAGTGTGGTGAGTTCCCTTTTATAGTGGACGAGGAGTGACATTCTTATAAATAAAAAATGGAAAACACTATTGGGAGGTATCCATTATATAATTTTCCACCGATAATGATACTTATTATGACAACCCTGCTTTTATTAAAAACTTAAACATGATTTATTACATAAAAATTCACTTGATACAAAAAATAAGATCGATAGTTTTAGCATCTTTGGAACTTAGGATCATTATATAAAAACTTGAAACATGAAATACAACATCTTTATTGAAAACTTCCTTTACATGACCACTACATTCCCTCGTACTTAGAATTGCATGGGATAACCTGAGGACATGCATAAGAAAAGGGTGAGCTATAAAGCCCAGTAAGGGAATACACATGGAATAACATGAGGAGTAAAATACATGTTAGACATTAGGAATATCAATAGATCACAAGAGAAACATGAACATAAAGGCATGATAAATCATGATAATCATAACATGGAAATGTGACAATAACACTTAACATGGAATTAGCATGAGCCAAGGCCCATTGCACATGGAGCATGAGTAAACCCTCATTGCACATGAAGCATGAGTAAATCCTCATTGCACTTGAATTAGCATGAGTCAACACTCATTGAACATAACGTATCATGATACTATACTTTACCAAATGCATTGGAGCACTATAAGGGCACACCCTTCTTAAGGATTTCATTTCATGCATAAGTGTGCCACATGGATCATAAAACATTGATTCATAAAACATAATCATTTATTCCAAGATAAAGGAATGTGTAATTCATACATGAAAATTTATAATCAATAAGTAAATGTGCATAAAGTTGAATACCCTTGATGGAGAAATGGGCATGGTATTCACTACACAATGGCATTGGCTTAGAAAATTGGTGCAATTTCGGCAGCGTAACAGCATGACATAAGAGTTCATAAAAATGGTTCATGAGAGAGAAAGGGGTGTCGCATCATATTTACATGAAATGGACAGTAAGAGTTTCATATAGATACATTTCCAAACAATTGTAATGGAATTTAGATTCATGATACAAAAATATTGCTTGAATGTAAAAGAGGAGAGAGAAGTTCCTTTCGGATTTTCGGCATAGTAACGGGTGTACATGGGGGGAATTTAATGAGAGAGAAAGGGGTATCCCATCATTAAAACAATAAGAGGGAAGTATGGGGGAGGTGATAAACCATACCCCATAATTTATAATTGAAATTAAAAGGGCATAACAATATGAATAAAATTGGACAAAAATGAGAAAGGAAGAAAAACCGTTACTTGGAAGTGTGCTTCCAAAGGCTAGAGAGAGGCTTCTGAGAGGATTATTGGGAGCTTGGGGCACCTTGGGAGGACTCTAGAGAGAGTAGTTCAGTGGTTGGACGAACTCCAAAGGCTTTGAATGAGAATGAAGTTGGAGATTGGGTGAGTTTATATAGGAAAGGTGAAGGAATTCTTTATTATTTAGGTTTGGGACACCTTATATTAAATTAATCCAAACCACAAACCATTCCCTGGTTTTTGCCCATGGTTTTTGGAAAAGGGAAGAGGAAAATAGTATTTTATAATTCCAAAGTTCGAAATTTTTAAAATAAAAGGGTTTCATATGTGGAGGTGAATCACACTCCCATGAAAACCAATTTAAAAAGACAAGGTGTTTAATAAGTCTTGAGGGGTCCATTAATTCTTTAAAAAAGTAAGTCAAACCAACCCAAAATCACATTATTTTAATGGTAACACATATATTGGCCAAACATAAATATTATAATATTTTATTACATAACTATTATGTCATTATGATGTCATAAAACACATTATATATTTAAACAATATTTAATTTTTACCCAATAATTTAACTGTCTCAGAAAATTATGAAAAATTCACCATTGGATAATTTCGACATCCTGATTCCAGAAATAACATTTATTTTATCTAAAAAATTCTCTAAATAAGTTAATTTTCACTTTTAAATTAAAAACCGATATTTATAAAAAATTCACAGGTTTTGACAGAAATGGATTTCAAAACATAATAAAAATTATAATTGCATTCATAAAATTATAAGATCATTTATATTTAATAAAAATTAATTTAATAATAATATTTCATTAAAATATTATTTAATTCAAAAATCCCTTAATTTATAAAATAGAATTCTTAATTAAATAATAAAAAAAACACTATTTGTACTTTAAAAACTATTTACAATGTATCGATAATGACAAGAAGGTATATTTATTATTATATACAAAAATAATGTACATGAACATAGTACTAGAAATTTTTTACATAACCTCTTAAAATAGCTACATAAGACCTAAGGGTAAGGTGTGTGATGGTTACAGACTCTTGGGGTGGCTCAGATGACATCGCTCGAGTGGTAATTTCTATCAACTCGAACTTCTCCCGTAGATGGCCCCATTCGAGCTTTACATAATGAAGCTCAGCTTGGTATTGGTCAAGAGCAAAGCCCTAGGACACCACCTCTTTTCTATGCTCTGACAAATGGGCTTCGTATGGAGCAATTCTACTGGATGAGGCCATCGCTTCTTTTGTCTGAGTAAATTGGATTTGTTAAAGTCCTATATTTATATTAATCATGTGATCACTGTTCAACGACTATATTAGCAACAACCAAAATTCTTAACATAAAACCATTGAAGTTGACATTTTATATAAATATAAAGAGACATTTAATTAGATCAAGATGGATTTCCATTAATGAAACTTTTGGTCGTTATAATATTCCCCCTTTAAGAAATTTTGCCCTCAAAATTTCCTTTTCCCACACTAAAACAGATGTGGGTAACTCAGCTTCATCATTTCTTCTGATTCCCAAGTCGCTTATTCAAACTTGTTTGTCCACAACACCTTGACGAGGGGCATTGTCTTATTTTATAGAAGTTTTTCTCTACAATCTAAGATCTTCACTGGTTGGTCCTCATAAGAATGATCATCTTCTAATTGTACCACCTCAAAAGAGAGTACATGTGAAGGGTCTGGTATGTACTTCCTTAAGAGGGATACATGAAAGACCTCATGTACTTTGGTAATAGTAGGTGGAAGTTCTAGTCGATAGGCCACAGCCTCGACATGATCAAGAATCTCGAAGGGGCCGATGTACCTTGGACTTAACTTCCCTTTATTTCCAAACCTCATGACCTTCTTCCACGAAGATATGCGTAGAAAAACCATGTATCCAACTTTAAACTCAAGGTCTCATCGACGATAACCTGCATAACTCTTCTGTCGACTATAGGCTACCTTTATATGATGCTGAATGATTTTCACCTTCTCCACCATTTCCTCGACCATTTCTAGTCCAAGAAGCTTACGTTCACCGACCTCATCCCAACATTCTGGTGTTCTACACCATTCCCCATACATGGCTTCATATGGTGCCATTTGGATGCTCGAGTGGAAACTGTTATTATAAGTGAAATCAACCAGAGGAAGATATTGATCACATCCTCCTTTAAAGTCCATTGAGCATGCTCTCAACATGTCCTCACGTTTTTGGATAGTCCGCTTGGATTGGACATCAGTTTGAGGATGATAGGCCGTACTGAAGTTCAGTTCAGTATTCAGGGCATGTTGAAGACTCTTCCAAAACGTAGAGGCGAATCTTGGATCTCGGTCAGACACAATAGATAGTGGTACTCCATGTAACCTTACCACTTCCATGATATATATCTGTATCAGTTGATCCAAAAAGAAATCCTCTCGAATAGCAATGAAGTGTGCAGTCTTTGTTAGACGATCCACAACAACCCAGATTGCATTATTGCCTTTGTATTTTCTTAAAATTCCAGTGACAAAGTACATGGTGATGTTCTCCCATTTCCACTCTGGTATGGGCAATGGTTGCATCATCCCCTTATACTTTTGCCTCTCTGCCTTCACTTGCTGACACACCAGGCACTTTGATGTATATTCAGCGATCTCCTTCTTCATATTATCCCACCAAAAGTTTTCTCAGAGATATTGATACATCTTTGTGCTCCCTGGGTGAATAGAGAAATTTGAACTATGTGCACCATCCCAAAGTTCCTTATTCAACTCCGGACTTGATGGAACACATAGTCTTTTCCCAAACTGCACAATTCCTTCTCCATTAACATTAAACTCCGAGGATTTCCTTTTTTTGATAGCTTCCACTTTTTCCTTAATTCCCACATCATCCTTTTGAGCATCCTTTAACCCTACCAAAAGAGACGGTTGAGAAATCATTTGTGAACAGATTGATGATGTTCCCTTCTCTATGATTCCCATGTCCATCTTCATAATGTCTAAGAATATTGGATCCTTCTCAATTCTCATCATTGATAGAATCGCTGGATCCTTTCTACTTAGGGCATCTGCCACCTTGTTCTCTTTCCCAGGGTGGTAATGTATTGAACAATCATAATCCTTTATGAGCTCTATCCATCTTCTCTGGCGCATATTAAGCTCTTTCTGTGTGAATATATATTTAAGACTCTTGTGGTCAGTATATATCTCACATTTATACCCATAAAGATAATGCTGCCAGATTTTTAAGGCAAAGATCACCGCCGCTAACTCCAGATCATGCGTTGGATAGTTTTTATCATGGATTTTCAACTTCTTTGAGGCATAGGATAACACTTTATCATTCTGCATCATCACACATCCTAATACCTTCTTCGAAGCATCACTGAATACCACAAAAATTTCCCCACTTGTGGGTAATGTGAACATGGGTGCAGTGACAAGCCTCCTTTTCAACTCCTTGAATCTTTCTTCGCAATCATCACTCCAAGAAAACTTCACTCCCTTTCGAGATAGATTGGTAAGAGGGTTGGACAATCGTGAAAAATTTCCCACAAATCTTCGATAATATCCACCTAACCCCAAGAATCTACAGATATCCATTAACGATGTTGGCCTCAGTCATCCCTCAATTGTATCTGTTTTGGAGGGATCCACAGATATTCCATTGCTTGTGATGATATGGCCAAAGAATGAGACCTCCTTCAACCAGAACTCACACTTGTTTTACTTTTCATAGAGCTTCTCCTTGCACAAAGTGTCTAGTACAGTTCTTAAATTCTCCTCATGATCCTCCTTGGTTTTGGAGTATATTAGAATATCATCTATAAAGACTACCACAAATTTGTCGAGGTAATCACTAAAGACTCTATTCATTAAGTCCATGAAGATTGTTGGAGCATTAGTGAGTCCAAAAGGCATTACTATGAATTCATAGTGCCTTTATCTTGTGTGAAAGGCAGCCTTGGGGATATCTTCCTTCTTCACCCTTACATGATAATATCCCGACCGCAATTCCACCTTGGAGAAGTATTGTGCTCCACGCAGCTGATCGAATAAGTCATCAATTCGTGGGAGAGGATACTTGTTCTTTATCATGATTTTTTTATGTTCACGATAATCGATGCAAAGCCGCATTGACCCATCCTTCTTCTTGATGAAGAGGACTGGTGCACCCCATGGTGAAGCACTTGGGCATATAAACCCTTTATCCAGATTCTCCTGTAGTTGTTTCTTCAGCTCTTCAAACTCTACAACAACCATTCTATATGGAGTCTTGGATATTGGTAAAGCCCCAGGTATAAGTTCAATAGAGAATTCAATATCTCTTCTAGGAGGAAGAACGGGTAGTTCCTCGGGAAACACTTCCGCAAATTCCCTCATAATAGGCATTTCTTCCAGGATGGTTTCTTCCTTGGACTCAATCATCTGAGCCAGATACGCGTGCTCATAAGGAATTAATATCCACTCTTGAGATGATGTATATAAAGGAGATTCATCTTCCTCCTTACACTTGTAATGAAACAGGGGTCTATTATCCATATGGAGTGTGATTTCCCTCTCCCGACAATTTATGTTGGCTCTATATAAGGAAATCCAATCCGTGACAAGAATTGCATCAATTTCTACCAGAGGTAGTATGAAGAGGTTTTTCGGGAAATTCAATCCATATATTATAACATGGGAGGACTTATATTCATGGGATGCAATGATTTCCCCATTTTCCGTACTCACTGATATCTTCACTTCCATGATTTGTGGTGGTGATGGGATTGTTGTACTAAACTTTCGAGATATAAAAGAATGCGTAGAACCTGAATCAAAAAGTTTGTTAACTATTCTTGAATGAATAACTAGCGTACCTATCACCACTTCGTTTTCAGGGTTCACTTCGGCAGAAATGATGGAAAAAGATCTTCCTTGCTGCATTGGAGGTTATTGGTTGCCTCCGAAAACCCTTGGATTAGGGCACTGATTTGAAAAATTCCTCGGTTCTTTGAATTAGTAGCATTGAACAACGTTTTTAGGTTCGAACGGAGTGTTCCTCTCCTATGTCGCAGTCGTGGGTCTTTCTTTCCAACAATTAACAGCTAGGTGCCCTTCTCTTCCACACCTGAAGTATTTCCTCGTCCCCTTAAGTAAATTTCTAGGGTGTTTCTTTCCGCACTTTTGGCAAGTGGGGTGTTGGATATTCTTACCACCGTTGGATTTATCCATCGGACCACCATCATTGAAGTCCACCTTATGCTTCTTATCCACATGATACCCATGTGATTCTTCGATCTCCATTTCGACCTTGAGGTCACATCGGACAATTTCCTCATAGCTGTCAAAGTCACGGATTGCTAATGCTTTCTATAGTCTAGGCACCAACCCACCAATGAAGCGGTCAACTTTGCATTCTAGGGTAATGACAAATCATGAAGCGTATTGTTCAAGCCTTGTGAAATTTTCCTCATACGCTCCAACAGATTCTTCATCTTTTTGCTGGAGGGAAAGGATGTCTCTTTCCATCTTAAGCCGAATGGTGCGTGGAAAATATTTATCGAAAAACATCTTCTGGAAATCCTTCCATTCCAACGCCTCGATCTCCTCAACAGGCTTCATATTTTTGATCAACGTCCACCATTTATCAGCTTCACCCTCCATACGATAAGCCTCCAAGAAAACCTTCTCTTGTTCAGAACATTAAAGGATGGAGAATATCTTTTCAATGGAGTTGATCAATTGTTCAGCGATCGTGGGATCGGATGATCCACTAAAAGTAGGAGACATTTGTCTCATGAAGCTCTCAATAGTGAATTGTTCTTTCTTAGGGGGGGTTGAATGTTCCTCTTGAGCCATGTTTCTATTCCAAACTTGAGTTTTCTGAGATATAAGCGTGACAAAGTTTGTGATTCCCGCTCTCATTGGATTGGGAATCTCATTAGTACAGTCATCACACTGATCTTCACAACGGTTATTAGCCCGAGTCCTCCAATTACCAGCCATTGGATGGAACAAAAGGAAAGTTAGGGGTAAAAAATAAAGGATAATCCAAAGAAAAAATTTGATGACTTATAAATAAACTTTTATTTCCTTAACTCATGAGTATATGGGTTTCAATCTAGGCTTTTCAGGATCTACTTTCTAACATATATTCATAGGGTAATTTTTTTTAATTCCCATAATAAGGGTTCATACTAAGCTTGTAAACTAATCAAAACATATCCCCTGGGAGTGTCATAACCAATAGTACATCAAGGCCCATTGTTGTTCAGCAGTTCCCATTCGAGACTTTCTCAAAGCGCTGTTTTCAGGTTTTACCCCTATGTTACATGTGTACTAGAGCTGCCTCTACCTGCTCGTATCCAGACAGGAATTTATTTTCATAATAACCCACTTACTCAACACTCACCAAAACATAGGGATGTTTTTATTATACTTAGTCTTGTCTCTAAGGCTTTACTAGGGTTTATAAATCCTAATCCCGAAAATAACTAAACCTATCCACTGATACCAACTCTGACAACCCTGCTTTTATTAAAAACATAAACATGATTTATTACATAAAACATCACTTGATACAACAAAGAATATTGAGAGGTTTAGTGTCTTTGGGGATTAGGATCATTACATAAAAACTTGAAACATAAAATACAACATATTTATTGGAAACATCCTTTACAGGACCACTACATTCCCTCGTACTTAGCATTTCATGGGATAACCTGAGGACATGCATAAGAAAAGGGAGAGCTATAAATCCCAGTAAGGGAATACACATGGAATAACATGAGTACAATAAATGTTAGACATTAATAATATAAACAGATCACAAGATAAATATGTACATAAAGGAATGATAAATAATGATAATCATAACATTGAAATGTAACAACGACACTAAACATGGAATTAGCATGAGCCAAGGCTCATTGCACATGGAGCATGAGTGAACCCTCATTGCACATGAAGAACGATTAAAACCTCATTTCACTTTAATTAGAATTACTCAAAACTAATTGCACATTACGTATCATGATACTATACTTTACCCAATGCATTGGAGCGCTATAAGGGCACTCCCTTCTTAATCATTTGATTTCATGCATAAGTGTGCCACATGGATCATAAAACATTGATTCATAAAACATAATCATTTATTACATGATAAATGAATGTGGAATTAATACATGAAATATTATTAATCAATAAGTAAATGTGCATAAAGGTGAATACCCTTGATGGAGAAATGGGTATGGTATTCACTACACAATGGTATTGGCTTATAAAATCAGTGCAATTTTGGCAGCGTAACGGCGTGACATAAGAATTCATAAAAATGGATGATGAGAGAGAAAGGGGTGTCTCATCATATTTACATGAAATGGACTATAAGGGGGTCATATAGATACATGTCCAAAAAATTGTAATGGAATTTAGATTCATGATACAAAATTATTGCTTGAATGTAAAAGAGGAGAGAGATGTTCCTTTCGGAATTTCGGCATAGTAACGGGTGTACATGGGAGGCATTTAATGAGAGAAAAAGGCATATACCATCATTAAAACAATAATAGGGTAGTATGGGGGAGGTGTGAAACCATACCCCAACATTTATAATTGAAATTAAAAGGGCATAACAACATGAATAAAATTGGACAAAAATGAGAAATGAAGAAAACCCTTACTTGGAAGTGTTCTTCCAAAGGCTAGAGAGAGGCTTGTGAGAGGCTTCTTGGGAGCTTGGGGCACCTTGGGAGGATTCTAGAGAATTTAGGGCGGAGGTTGGACGAACTCAAAAGGAATTGAGTGAGGAGGAAGTGGGAGCTTGGGTGAGTTTATATAGGAAAGGTGAGGGAATTCGTTATTATTTAGGTTTGGGACCCCTTATATTAAATTAATCCAAACCACAAACCATCCCATGGTTTTTTCCCATGGTTTTTGGAAAAGGGAAGAGGAAAAAAATATTTTATAAGGTCAATGTCCGAACTTCTTAAAATAATAGGGTTGCTTATGTGGAGGGGAGTCACACTCCCATGAAAAACAATTTAAAAAGACAAGGTGTTTAATAAGTCTTGAGAGGTCCATTAATGCTTTGAAAAGTAAGTCAAACAAACTGAAAATCACATTATTTTAATGTTAAAATATATATTGTATGAACATAAAGATTATAGTATTTTATTACATCACTATTGGGTCATTATGATGTCATAAAACACATTATATATTTAAACGGTATTTAATTTTTACCAAAAAATATGACTTTCTCAGAAAATTATGAAAAATTCACCGTTGGATAATTTCGACATCCTGATTCCAGAAATAAAATTTATTTTATATAAATAATTTTCAAAATATATTAATTTTCACTTTTAAAATTAAAACCTATATTTGTCGAAAATTCACGGGTTTTGACAGAAATGGATTTAAAAACTTAATATAAATTATAATTGCATTCATAAAATTATAAGATCATTTATATTTAGTAAAAAATATTTTAATAATAATATTTTATGAAAATATTATTTAATTCAAAAATAACTTAATTTAATAAAATAGAATTCCTAATTAAATAATAACTAAAAACACTATTTTTACTTTAAAAACTATTTACAATGTATCGATAATGAAAAGAAGGTATATTTATTATTATATACAAAAATAATATACATGAACATAGTACTAGCAATTTTTTACATAACCCCTTAAAACAGACGCATAAGACCTAAGGGTAAGGTGTGCGATGGTGACAGACTCTTGGGGTGGCTCGGATAACATCGCTCGAGTGGTAATTTCTATCAACTTCCACTTCTCCCGTAGACAGTCCTGTTCAAGCTTTACATGATGAAGCATAGCTTGGGCTTGGTCAAGAGTGAAGCCCAAGGACACCACCTCTTTTCCGAGCTCCGATAAATGGGATTTGTGTGGAGCAATTATACTGGATGAGGTCATCGCTTCTTTTGTCAGAGGAAATTGGATTTGTTAAAACCCTATATTTATACTAATCATGTGATCACTGTTCAATGGGTATATTAGCATTGGTCAAAATTCTTAACATAAAACCAAAGAAGTTGATATTTTATATAAACATAAAGAGACATTTAATTAGATCATCTGGGATTTCCATTAATGAAACTTTGGGTCGTTACACTTATTTGACCCAATATGTTATATTTTTGAAATATTTCTATTAAATGTGTTTTTTAAAAGTTTATAAGTCATTGGAACCTTATGATTGATGTTTAACTAGTAAGTAAACTCATTTTTTCCATAATCATTGAAATTAATTTTAATTTATTTCAATAATATTTTTGGTAAAAAACACAGTTGAAATTAATATAATTTATAAATTATTATTATAAAAAATATAGAATCTATTTTTTCAAATTACAATCATATAAGTGGAATAAAATAATTTAAAATTAATTTCGCAAATGGGATGAGACAACATGTTTTTAATGTGAAAATGTTCAAAAAATTAAAATGTTTTTATATTCAAATTCAAAGTGAAATTAATTCCAGGGAAATATATTGAATAAATAGATTTCTAATTTTTCTAAATATACATTACAACTAATTAAAATAAAATTTAACAATATAAATAATTTTTTTTTAAAAAAGAAGATATCAATTAAAATCCATCATTTTCACTATTCTTTCAAAAATGAAATATTATAGTAAAATACCAAAACATTCACACAAAGATAATTTTTTGTTTTACATTCAAAAATAAAGATTACTATGTCATATATAATTTATAAAAGTTTCAAAAGTTATATTAAAAGTAGGTATTCCATTAAAAGGTGGTAAAACTATCTTTTAGAAAAATATATCTTTCTATGTCTAAAATTTGATTTATTCTTATCTATTATGTAAAAAAACACAGAAGATGAATGTTAAAAATATTATTTAATAATATATATATATATATATGTTTCATTAAAAATATTAATAAAAATTGTTTTAACTAAATTATAAAAATGATTTTCTAGAAAATGATTTCCTGTATTTTCAAAATGGTTTTACATTCATTTCCAGTTAATTGGTCACCAAATAATTCATCTTATATAAATGAGTAAACCATATTTTAATAATTTAATTAATTTTATTCATAAAAGAAATTCTAATGGAATGGAGAAATCGATAATAATATTCTAATAAAAATATTAATAGTATGTTGTAGTTTAGTAAAACTTGGTCTTCCATGAAACAGAACCTATTGAAGGAACTCAGAATTGTGTGTAACATAACCCATACATATTATTCCATATACTACACACTAATATAAGTGTTGTTTGTAGCTCAATATTAAATTGTTGTTGTTTATAAATCTATAATAACATGGTGTAGCATGCAATGAAAGTTAATAAAGAAATAACATTTATTTAGAAAATAAATAATTAATAAAAACATGGGTTGTCACATTCTACCCCCATAGAATGAATTTTTCCCTTACAATTCATTTAGGTCATCAAATTTTAAGACTTTAAATTTAATTTAATAGGATTCCAAATAAGAAAAATGAATAATAAACATTCCTTTAAAAAGATAACGTAAGAAACATAATAGTTACCCAAAGTATCTCATAACTAGGGTTCCACATTGGAGAACATGGGTGGGGTGGATATTTGAAAATTTAAGGAAAACATTAATATGTATAGAGAGTGATTGAGGTCATTGATCATAAGAAATATAATGATCAATGGAAAGTTAAGGGGCTCAAAACCATAAATCTATGATGATCAAAAGACCATCGGTTAATCAAAAATGAAGGCACTGAGATAAAATTTTTGTTTCAAGAACATTTTCCTAAAGATGATTAATTTCACGAGAAGATATACTTACATGTTTACATTCCCTTTAATAATCACAATCTCACCCATTGGTCATGCCTTGATCAATTTTCAATTTATCTTTTACTCTAATAAAATAATGTGAATTTCTTATCCCTGAAGCACTAACATATCATAACATACATATTTAGACAGATAATTCATTCCAAATATTTTATAGAATCATCAAAACAAAATGGTTAGCACATTTTGTCTGATATGCCTAAATATTCATATTTAAAAATAAAAAATTAATCTCTAAAAACTCAACCAATGTTCTACATAAACCATTTCATAAATAGTTAACCTTTTGACCCATATGAAAAATGAAAATCAAAAACATTATAAATAAGATCATTGAACTTAACATTGATACTGTAACATCCCAAGTAATTAATAAATAATAGATATTTTTATCTATGCCTATTAATGAATTAGATAGTGTTTTAGAGGCTTAAAATGAAAATATATCCAATCTTAAGCATGGAATACACTAATATTTTTAAAAGATTGTTTTACTGCCTTTTGATGGAAAACCCTTTTTAAATCTATCTTTTGACAATTTTATAAGCTATGTTTGTCAAAATAAACTTATTCTTTATGATTGGTACATCAAAATTTACTTTGTTTGAATTTTTGGTATTTTTCTGAGAATGTTCAATTTTTAATGAATAGTGAAAAATACTGCATTTTACATCAAGACTGCTTTTTAATCTAATTTATTTATATGATTATATTATCATTTTAATTGGTTTTAAAGTTATATTAGAATATATTTTTACCATTTAATCCAATGGTGGTCATTGGAATCAATTTCACTTTGAAATTGGACTTAAACTGGTGTCAATCTTTTGATACTTTTGTTTCATAAAAACACGCTATTTGTCATGACAGCGGGAATTAATTATTAAATTAATTAATGTGACTTACATGTTTTTAATTTTGTAAAATAGACTTCATTTTTGAATTCGGAATATCAAATATAGCTTAGGGTGAAGTTTTGGTATTTTTCTGAAAAACTTCAATTTTTGATGAATAGTGAAACCACTAAGTGGTACTTATAAAAACTGATTTTTCGTTTAAATGAAATTTTACCACTTCTGTGTTTTGAATTTCAAAAATCCGACATACATGGTTGTCATTAAGAAGTAAAATGTGGTTCAATGAGATAAAAATAATTTTTTGGTGAATAGTAACTTATTAAGTTTTTAATCGCGATTAGAGATAATTAGTGTAGTTTGAGGTAAAAATAATGTTTTAATAATATCAAATTAACTTGAAACATGTCCTAACTTCATTGGTTGTGTCATGGCCGACCAAGACAAGCCATGGGTAAACTTGGGGACCCCAGGGAGCCACTTTGGTTGGGAAATGACATAAATAACTTTTTATTTAATGTTAAAGTAAAAATGACACAAACATGAGTTATGTTACTAAAACAATTTTTACATGGGGTTATACAAGTCCGATTTTTGACTATAAATATTAATTAGAAAGCTAAAAGGAATTCCTACATTATAGTATTTTTTTATAATTTTTAAACATTAAATAAATTAAATTATTTATGACATCATGATGATGCAGCGATGACCTCATTATTTAACAATTTAAATAAAATGGAATGATAATGTAAAATCTAAGACCTACACATGTCCAAAACCTATTGGATGAGTGGATTGATAACCCTTATCACCTTATCCACGAATTATATCAATTTGGGACCTCTTAAATCCGAATACCATTTTAAAATAAAGTAACTTATCTTTACTTTCCAAGAGTGCCCCTCCTCTCCTCTTATAAAAGGTCCCCACCTCTACCTCCTTACCCACACACCCAAAGCCTTTGGCTCGGCCAACCCCTGCCCATTTTGTCTCTCCACTTCCCTATATTACTCCTTGAAGCCTAACTTTGGGCAGAAGTCTTCCCAAGGAAGCATTTGAGCTCAAACCAAAGGGAGTTACCTGATTTTAAGGTAATGTCTTCTTTTGAGTCCTTTTGTTTTATTTTGCTTCTCCAACCCCCTAAACTCTTTTTATTATATTCTTTTGTAACAAATATAGTATCCTCAATATACTAGGATGTTTTTATAATATGTATTCGAGCTACACTTACACACACCTACATCTAATGGTTAACGAACATACTGTTTCCGTGGATGGTGAATTTATGCCTCCCGAAACGATGAGTGTTCAACATTCTTTTAACACCTTCAAAGGTGGCCATTAAGATGTCACTATATTTATATATGATATATAATATGTTTATGTTTCCCTTAAGCTTCTGTATTTTTCATTTTGGGCATACCTTTATGGTTTCCATTATGGGTAAACATGATATCTTCATTTAAGGAAGTGCGGACTACCGCCCCCTCAAAGTGATTTGATTCATTAAATACCATATGTGGGACGTATAAAGGATGGAACTATGATATTATATATGATATTATATATATAATTATAATATACATATATATCATTATGATTCCATTCTATAAAATATTAAATAGAAATGAAAGTAGCGTTCATGCGTACGTACGGCTTACCGTCTCCATGAACGGTGCATTTCATTTCTTATCTCTAAATGATTATTTAATATTATAAATGCATGCATGTACTGGATATATATGACATATATGATATCTACATCATGAATACCATTCTGGATATAATGGATACATGAACAACATGTAATTATAAAGGGTTTATGTTTGACTCAAGTACCAATGATCGTTAAAACGACCGTTATTAACTTAAATAATTACATAGTGTTTATGACATGGAAATAAGTGATATAAAAGGAATAATGAACTTGAAAAAGGTTCTTAAACAAGTATAAATTAACCCAAGTTTATTATTCAGGACATTAAAGAACGATCGAGTCAAGTCGGACCCGAGATATGGGACTTCGTCTCAATCTCCTTTCATTGAGGCATATTTTGTTTTATACACAACCTTCTTTTATACGGTGTATAAACCCCTTTTACTTGTACATTTATTCAAAAGGAATCTTTTTATATGAATCATTTACTAAATGAAAAAAGGGAATGTTTTTGTCGTACGTATGCGGCGACAACGACTTCTCCGCCGTCGTGACCATTATTTGAGTTTCGGATTCCTCTACAAGCCATACCTTTTTTTAAAAGAAAAATTAATACCATGTTTTACTTTGGTATTGAAAATGGTTTTCATAATGTTTTTATGTCAATGTGTTGTATTGATATCTTATTATTTAAAGGTGGGAATGTTATGTTTCCTTTATGCATGTTTTATGTGATATGATTATGTTGAGGTTCATGGGAATTATTATGAAAACGGGTGGTTCTGTGATAAACTAAGGGCTGGTGAGCCCGATATAGCTCTCTAATGCATTGGGTAACGCGAAGGAGTGAAACATTAAGGTTTCTCCGAAGAGATTTAAGAAATATACTTTGATGGGTATTCCAAACGTAACCAAGAGGGTTACTCCCTACGTAAGAATGTTATGAATACCTCAAGTTACCTTTATGTCTTATGATTTCTATGATTTATTCATGATTTGATGAGGTATGTTAAAGTTCTTATGTTGTATGGTTAAAGTATGATCTCATCCTTATGTATATATGTACCCATTTTTCCTTTCCATATTTTTATATCCCTTACTGAGCTTTTCATGCTCATCCCATGTTTTTTTGAAATGTTTTTCACAGTTCAAGGGAAAGGTACATGATATGGTGATAGTGTCAAGGAAGTGTCAAGAAAGAATCCTTGTTTATTTTAAATATGTTTCCATTGATGGGAATGAAGAATACTATCTTTATGAAACCACTTTGTTTATATGTGGAATGTAATGCAAGTTTTATGATCTAATTCTCTAAAACTCTAAACCCAAAAAGATCCTCAATGTGTAATCTTGTAATAACTCAAGATTAAGTAAGGTTTAAGGCTGGGGCCTTATAGTTGGTATCAAAGGTCGGTTTAGACAACTTTAGGAGTTAGAATTCTATTAAATGATTATCCAAAAATATTTTTTTTGAAATGATATAGCATTTGAAGATTACCATGTTGCTTTATCTAAGACATGTTTGTTCAGAATGGTTTTCCGCAGAGGAAATAGGGAAGCAGTGCTAGGAAGGCATACAGAAGGAAATAACCTTCCGAATCAGCATCCTGAGATGGTTGGAATTGGAACTGAACAGTTTGTTGCAGTAATGGTGTAGTTGACTCAGGATATAAATGGTGGTGGTATCCATGCATGAGATCAGCCAGATCAACCGCATAGGAACATGTCAGTGGTGGAACATTTCATGAGGCAACATCCCCCATCATTCAGAGGATCATCTGACCCTGTGTTAGCTGATGGGTGGATTAAAGCACTGGAGAAGATTTTTTATGTCATGGGGTGTTCAGACAATCAATAGTTTAGTCTTGCTATTTACCGTTTGGAGGGTGAGGCAGATCAGTGGTGGTCTATGGTTAAAAATATCAGGGACGCTGATGAGATTGATGCTCTTGACTGGAATGAATTCAAGGTATGTTTCTTGAGAAGTATTTTCCTAAGGTTGTTCGACTTAGGATGGAAAAGAAATTCTTGGAATTGAGGCAAGGGAAAGACTCAGTGGCTACCTATGAATAAAGGTTCACTCGATTGGCAAGGTATGCTCCAAATTTTATCCGAGACCTTGATAGTAAAATCAATCATTTTTACTCAGGATTAAAGCCAAAATATCGAAGGGCATTAGCTTCTCATGAGTTTAAAAGTTATGAAAAGCTTGTTCGATGTGCTGAGAAGGTGGAAATGGAGTTTGTCGATGATCAAGTGTTCTATAGCAACCAACATAAGAAGAGACCGAGGTGGCAGGAGAAAGGTAAGAATTCATCAAAAAAGTCTGATGGTAAGAAAACTAAGTTTCCAGTTTGTGATAAATGTGGAAAAAGGCATGCTGGGGAATGTATTCTGAATTCTGGAAAGTGTTGTCGATGTGGTAAGATGGGACATAAGGCTCGTGATTTCACTGAAAAGGATCAAGGTGAAGGTAAGACCAAATTTTATTTATAGTTAGTGAAATGTTATAAGTGCAATGAGATGGGTCACTATGAAAACGAGTGTCCGACAAAGAGCTTGAGTGATGGGAAGCAGTTAGACTACAAGAAGAAAGGGGTGGTGAAATCCTTTGCAACTACTTCAGCAGATGTCGGGCCGTTAAATGAAGTTGTATCAGGTACTTTGTTTGTTTTTTCAGATTATGCTAGTGTGTTGTTTGATTCGGGGTCTACATATTCTTTCATCTCTGATACCTTTTCTAGTAAAATGGGAATATCATCTCAAGAAATGACTCCTGAACTTTTGGTAAAAACACCTGGGGGGAATGTTGAGGCAAAAAAAATTTATAAGAATCTTCCTATCCTTATCTGTGGAAAGAACCTACTTGAAAACCTTATTCTTCTACCTCTAGTAGAGTTTGATGTTATCCTGGGTATGGATTGGCTCTCTATTTACCATGCTAAGATTGACTGTAGAGCTAAAGAAGTTTCTTTTCAGAAAGACTTTCAGTTTGTGTACAAGAATGAACCCTTACTGTTGATAACTTATCAAGAGGCCAAGAAACTTGTAAAAGATGGAAATGAATGTTACCTTGCACACATCGTTGAAAATAAAGGAACTGTTCAGATTAATGATGTGCTAGTGGTAAATGAGTATCCTGATGTTTTTCCTGATGAGTTGCCTGGAATAATACCAGATCGGGAAGTTGAATTTACTATTGACTTAGTTCTTGATGCTAAGCCAATTTCAAAACCCCCTTATCGAATGGCTCAAATTGAACTTTTAGAGTTGAAGGAGCAATTGCAAGATTTATTAGAGAAAGGTTTCATTCGACCTAGCACATCACTATGGGGTGCTCCTATTTTATTTGTTAAAAAGGAAGATGGTTCAATGAGACTTTGCATTGATTATAGAGCCTTGAATAACATCACTATTAAGAACAAATATCCTTTGCCTCATATCGATGATTTGTTTGATCAGCTCCAGGGAGCTCAGTTTTTTTCAAAGATTGACTTGAGATCGGGGTACCATCAGCTGGAGGTAAAGGAGGCATATATTTTGAAGACCGCGTTCCGTACGAGATATGGCCATTATGAATTTGTAGTAATGCCTTTTGGGCTAACCAATGCACCTGCTATATTCATGGACATAATGAATAGAATTTTCCATGAGTTCTTGGATAAGTTTGTGTTGGTTTTCATGGATGATATTTTGGTGTTTTCTAAAAGTAAAGAGGAGCATGAAAGACATTTAAGGGTTTTCTTGCAAACCTTAAAAAAAAGAAACTGTATGGAAAATTCAGAAAGTGTGAGTTTTGTTTGCAAGAAATTTCTTTCCTTGGTCACATTCTTTCTAAAGATGGAATAACTGTTGATCCTGCAAAAACAAAAGTTGTGGAAGAATGGCAAGACCCACAAATGTAACCGAGATTCGTAGCTTCCTTGGTTTGGCAGGCTATTACCGAAGGATTGTTAGAAATTTTTCACGATTATCTAGTCCAATAACTAAGCTAACTCGGAAGGGTGTTAAGTTTATCTGGACAAAAGAATGTGATGATTGTTTTCAGGAATTGAAAATATGATTGGTGAAAGCTCCAGTTTTGGCACTACCTTCCAAGAATGGTGAGTTTGTTATATACAGTGATGCTTCATTGAAAGGACTTGGTTGCGTCCTAATGCAGAATGATCAGGTAATTGCTTATGCTTCACGACAGTTGAAAACTCATGAGGTAAATTACCCTACAAATGATTTGGAATTAGATGATGTTGTTTTTGCTTTAAAAATTTGGAGGCATCATTTGTATGGAGTAAAGTGTGAAATATATACCGATCACCAAAGTTTAAAGTATATATTCACTCAGAAATAATTGAACATGAGTCAAAGGAGATGGCTAGAATTAATCAAGGATTATGATTGTACAATTCATTACCATCCGGGAAAAGCAAATAAAGTGGCTGATGCTTTGAGTCGAAAAAGTAATGATTCATTAGCAATGTTGCATTTGGAACGTGATCCTTTGGTTAAGGATTTGATGAACTTTGGCATAGAAGTTGTTGGTGCAGGATGTTCTTCTGTTTTGTTTCAGGTATCAGTGAGATCATCTCTATCATATAGAATCAAGCAAGCATAGAAGCAAGACAGTGAGTTGCAGAAAAAGGTAGAGCTAATTTAGAAAGTTAAGTTGCCTGAATTCAACATTGGTAGTGATTTTGTTTTGAGATTTGGGAAGAGATTTTGTGTGCCTTGTGATTCACAGTTGAAGAGAAAGTTGTTATGTGAAGCTCATAGTTCTCCGTTTTCAGTTCATCCGGGCAGTACTAAGATGTACAGAGATCTGCGGGAGTATTACTGGTGGGATGGAATGAAAAGAGATATTGCTGATTTTACTGTGAAGTGTTTGACTTGTCAACAGGTTAAAGCAGAGTGGCAGTTACCGAAAGGGATGCTTCAGCCTTTACCAGTGCCAGAGTGGAAATGGGAGAATATATCCATGGACTTTGTTGTGGGATTACCGAAGACATCTCGAGGTAATAATGCAATCTGGGTTATTGTTGATCGCTTGACTAAATCTGCTCATTTCCTTTCTATATGAGATACTTTTTCCCTAGATCAACTTTCCCGTTTGTATCTTAAAGATATAGTCAGGTTACATGGAGTTCCTCTCTCCATTGTATCTGATCGTGATCCCAGGTTCACTTCTAACTTTTGGAAAGGCCTTCAGAAGTCGTTGGGTACTGAATTAAATTATAGTACAACTTTTCATCCTCAATCAGATGGGCAGTCAGAACGAACAATTCAGGCCTTGGAGGATATGCTACATTCTTGCTCTATGGATTATCAGGGAAGTTGGGACCAACATCTTTCTTTGGTTGAATTTTCGTATAATAACAGTTTTCATTCTAGTATACAGATGGCACCATTTCAGGCATTATATGGGAAGCAGTGTCGAACTCTAGCTTTCTGGGATGAAGTGGGTGAAAGAAAGTTGATGGGACCAGAATTGGTAGAAGAGATGGCAGAAAAAGTTCAGCCGATTCAGAAGCACATGAGAACAGCTCAGAGAAGGCAGAAGACTTATGCGGATAACCGGAGGAAGGATCTATCTTTTGAGGTAGGTGATCATGTTTTTCTCAAGGTTTCTCCTTGTAAAAGTGTGATGAGATTTGGTAATAAAGGAAAGATGAGTCCAAGGTTCATTGGACCATATGAAATTATGGAGAGAGTTGGATCAGTTGCTTATCGGGTGGCTTTACCTCCGAGTTTATCTCAGGTACACAATGTTTTTCACATTTCGATGTTGAGAAAGTATATGCCAGATCCATCTCATGTTTTGAGTCCAGAGGTAGTTCAGCTGGAAGAGAACCTATCTTATGAGGAACAACCGGTCCATATTCTTGACCACAGGGAGAAAGTGTTACGGAATAAGGTGATTAAGCAGGTAAAGGTTTTGTGGAAAAACCATATGATGGAAGAGGCAACATGGGAATCTGAAAATGCAATGAGGGATAAGTACCCCCATTTATTCGATAAGTAAATAAATTATGGGGACACAATTTTCTAAAGGGGGGAAGTATGTAACCTCCCATGTAAGTAATGAATAATAGATATTTTTATCTATTCCTATTAATGAATTAGATATTGTTTTAGAGGCTTAAAATGAAAATAAATCCAATCTTAAGCATGGAATACACTAATATTTTTAAAAGATTGTTTTACTGCCTTTTGATGGAAAACCCTTTTTAAATCTATCTTTTGACAATTTTATAAGCTATGTTTGCCAAAATAAACTTATTCTTTATGATTGGGACATCAAAATTTACTTTGTGTGATTTTTTGGTATTTTTCTGAGAATGTTCATTTTTTAATGAATAGTAAAAATACTACATTTTACATCAAGCCTACTTTTTAATATAATTTATTTATATGATTATATTATCATTTCAATTGGTTTTAAAGTTAAATTAGAATATATTTTTACCATTTAATCCAATGGTGGTCATTGGAATAAATTTCACTTTGAAATTGGACTTAAACTGGTGTCAATCTTTTGATACTTTTGTTTCATAAAAAGACGCTATTTGTCATGACAGTGGGAATTAATTATTAAATTAATTAATGTGACTTAAATGTTTTGAATTTTGTAAAGTAGACTTCATTTTTGAATTCAGAATATCAAATATAGCTTATGGTGAATTTTTGGTATTTTTCTGAAAAACTTCAATTTTTGATGAATAGTGAAACCACTAAGTGGTACTTATAAAAACTGATTTTTCGTTTAAATGAAATTTTACCACTTCTGTATTTTGAATTTCAAAAATCCGACATACATGGTTGTCATTAAGAAGTAAAAATTGGTTCAATGAGATAAAAACAATTTTTTGGTGAATAGTAACTTATTAAGTTTTTAATCGCGATTAGAGGTAATTAGTGTAGTTTAAGGTAAAAATAATGTTTTAATAATATGAAATGAACTTGACACATTTCCTAACCTCATTGGTTGTGTCATGGAAGACCAAGAAAAGACATGGGTCAACTTGGGGACCCCATGGAGCCACTTTGGTTGGGAAATGACATAAATAACTTTTTATTAAATGTTAAAGTAAAAATGACACAAACATGAGTTATGTTACTAAAATAATTTTTACATGGGGTTATACAAGTCATATTTCTGACTATAAATATTAATTAGAAAGCTAAAGGTAATTCTTAAATCATAGTATTTTTTTATAATTTTTAGAAATTAAATAAATTAAATTATTTATGACATCATGATGATGCAACAATGACCTCATTATTTAACGATTTAAATAAAATGGAAAGATAATGTAAAATCTAAGACCTACACATGACCAAAACCTATTGTATGAGTGGATTTCGAACCCTTATCACCTTATCCTCGAAATATATCAATGTGGGACCTCTTAAATCCGAATACCATTTTAAAATAAAGTAACTTATCTTTACTTTCCAAGAGTGCCCCTCCTCTCCTCTTATAAAAGGCCCCCACCTCTACCTCCATACCCACACACCCAAAGCCTTTGGATCGGCCAACCCCTGCCCATTTTGTCTCTCCACTTCCCTATATTACTCTTTGAAGCCTCACTTTGGGCAGAAGTCTTCCCAAGGAAGCCTTTGAGCTCAAACCAAAGGGAGTTACCCGATTTTAAGGTAATGTATTCTTTTGAGTCCTTTTGTTTTACTTTGCTTCCCAAACCCCCTAAACTCTTTTTATTATTTTCTTTTGTAACAACTCCAGTATCCTCAATATACTAGGATGTTGTTATAATATGTATTCTAGCTACACTTACACACACCTACATCTAATGGTTAACGAACATACTGTTTCCGTGGATGGTGAATTTATGCCTCCCCAAACGATGATTGTTCAACATTCTTTTAACACCTTCAAAGGTGGTCATTAAGATGTCACTATATTTATATATGATATATAATATGTTTATGTTTTCCTTAAGCTTCTGTATTTTTCATTTTGGGCATACCTTTATGGTTTCCATTATGGGTAAACATGATATCTTCATTTAAGGAAGTGCGGACTACCGCCCCCTCAAAGTGATTTGATTCGTTAAATACCATATGTGGGACGTATAAAGGTAGGAACTATGATATAATATATGATATTATATATGTAATTATAATGTACCTCTATATAATTATGATTCCATTCTATGAAATACGAAATAGAAATGAAAGTAGCATTCATGCGTACGTACGGCTTACCGTCTCCATGAACGGTGCATTTCATTTCTTACCTCTAAATGATTATGTTATATTATAAATGCATGCATGTACTGGATATATATGACATATATGATATCTACATCATGAATACCATTCTGGATATAATGGATACATGAACAACATGTAATTATAAAGGGTTTATTTTTGACTCAAGTACCAATGATCGTTAAAACGACCGTTATTAACTTAAATAATTACATAGTGTTCATGACATGGAAATAAGTGATATAAAAGGAATAATGAACTTGAAAAAGGTTCTTAAACAAGTAGAAATTAACTCATGTTTATTATTCAGGACATTAAAGAACGATCGAGTCAACTCAGACCCGAGGTATGGGACTTCGTCTCAATCTCCTTTCATTGAGGCATATTTTGTTTTATACACAACCTTATTTTATACGGTGTATAAACCCCTTTGACTTTTACGTTTATTCAAAAGGAATATTTTTAAATGAAGCGTTTAATAAATGACAAAAGGGAATGTTTTTGTCGTACGTATGCGGCGACAACGACTTCTCCACCATCGTGACCATTATTTGAGTTTCGGCTTCCTCTACAAGCCATACCTTTTTTTAAAGAAAAATAAATACCATGTTTTACATTGGTATTGAAAATGGTTTTCATAATGTTTTTATATCAATGTGTTGTATTGATATCTTGTGATTGAAAGGAGGGAATGTTATGTTTCCTTTATGCATTTTTTATGTGATATGATTATGTTGAGGTTCTTGGGCATTATTATGAAAATGGGTGGTTCTGCGATAAACTAAGGGCGGTTGAGCCCGATATAGCTCTCCAATGCATTGGGTAACGCGAAGGAGTGAAACATTAAGGTTTCTCCGAAGAGATTTAGGGAATATACTGTGATGGGTATTCCAAACGTAACCAAGAGGGTTACTCCCAACGTAAGAATGTTATGAATGCCTCAAGTTACCTTTATGTCTTATGATTTCTATGAATTATTCATGATTTGATGAGGTATGTTAAAGTGCTTATGTTTTATGGGTAAAGTATGATTTCATCCTTATGTATATATGTACCCATGTTTCCTTTCCATATTTTTATATCCCTTACTGAGCTTTTTATGCTCATCCCAAGTTTTTTTGAAATGTTTTTCACAGGTCAAGGGAAAGGTACATGATATGGTGATAGTGTCAAGGAAGTGTCAAGAAAGAATCCTTGTTTATTTTAAATATGTTTCCATTGATGGGAATGAAGAATAATATCTTTATGTAACCACTTTGTTTATATGTGGAATGTAATGCAAGTTTTATGATCTAATTCTCTAAAACTCTAAACCTGAAAAGATCCTCAATGTGTAATCTTGTAATAACTCAAGATTAAGTAAGGTTTAAGGCTGGGGCCTTATAGATACCCCATACATCATAAAGTATCACTTGATTATCACATACTGAATATGTGAATACCTTTTTTATGAATTCCCTGGAAACATGATAATGACCTGAATTACCATAAAACCACATTGAAAATATAAATTATTCTTTGTTACTAACCCAGAACAAAAAATATTAGTTATATTCCATAAATCCAAAAAGGTTGTAAACTTCAATAATGATAATATAAAAAACTTTTTCAACAAATCATTTATCTATTACAAACACATAAACACTATACAATTTAATTTATCCATATCAATCATCTCTTTATCCAAGATAAACACAATTCTATCAACATCTGGAACATGATAAAGGTTATCTTGTCTTGAAAAAAATATCAACTTCCCATTAAATCACCTTTCTTGGTCATCATCACAATTAATTTTTTTTAAATCCTTAACGAAAAAATTTACTTCATGTTTAATATAGCATAATTATTAAATTCCAATACATATATACATTAATCATTTTTCTTATTCCTCAAACCATTAACTATGATTCATCAATTGATTCCTTAATAACCCTTTCCTAAAATATGAAATATGGATCATGTCATAACATTCATCAAACCCAATTAAATCAGGATTATAAAAAATAAATTTAGAATAATACATGTGATTCATATGTCATTTGTGGTCTCTTCATCATTAGTAAAAACCAATTACTCTTACAACTTTGATGATTTCCTTCATGATATTTCCCCATAGGATGTTTATTTTCATAATTATATAACTGTCCACACATAAGGCATTAAAATTTTGATAATACCTTTGGGAGGACACTATTCTCATCAATTATGTTCGATAATATTTTAATTCCCCATTATAGTTACTTTCTATGTGTCCTTATTTTCCATAGTAAAAACATATTCTTGTTCATCTAAGACATCCACTTGGGTGTTTCTTTCCACATTCTCAACACATAATAATTTGAATTTTTTAACTATATGGTCTCTTTTACCCAAATTCTCATTGAATTATTTAAGTCTATTCATTGGTGAGTCACATTTTTATTCTCATTAGAAAACTATCCCCCACATTCAACACTAAACCAGTTCCTTCTGGTATCTTCCATTGACTAAAACTAGAATGAATAGTGTGAGAAACACTTATCATTGTATAAAACCACATAATGATGAAAATTCACTTTTAGGATGTATAATTCATGAAATATACATATGTAATATATGAAACATTAGGTTTATCCAAGGTTATTCATAATAATCTTCTATTTACTCACTTCATGATGGTTCGTAAATAGTATGTTAATTCCCAAATCATGTCAACCAGGAGTGTTAAACTAGGTGTGCACCAAGTCTCATTGTCGTTCACCTGTTCTCGATCGATTATAGCTCAATATGGTCTTTTGGGGGTTGATACCCCTATGTTCATCTATTCTAGATCCACATACACTTTTAGTGTCTACATAGGGATTTATTTCCAAGAAATCAATCTCTCTATCCTTTACAAAAATTCTAGGTCGTTTTACTATACATTAAATCATCCTTAAACATATCCTTAGAGACATACATAGACATATCCTTTGAAATATAACTAGGGATCTCACTAAATTATGACATAATGGATTCAAAAGGTTGAATAATCATTTCCATTGATACCAACTATATCGACTCAGTATTAACAACGATTGATATTGAATCATTTTGGATAAATATAAAGAACATTACAAAAGTACATGTCGGAGGACCATAATAGTTAAGTGAATTTGAAAACATCAAACATAATCTTCTAACTTGGTGAAAGATGTTTATTTTTTCCCAAAATTATCTTCATAATTAGTACTCTAATGTAAAACCATTATTTATAAGCTGGGGAAAGGAAACATAAGAAAGAGTAAACTCATATTCTCAGTAAGGGTAAATAAAGGATATATACAATCATAACATGAGTATAGGGGTATGAGAACATAATAATAAAATTTGAAGAGTATATTTTTCATATGAAATATTATATACATGATTCGTAGAATAAATATTGGTAGATCATATGTTATGAATCATTAAGGGATCAAAGAGCACGATCCATGTGATCATAATATAGGAATAAGACTAGGAATTATGGTATACACCTAAACATATAAAATTATTCCCTATAAGTCATAGTTCATTGCCAAAAATTATTAGGTCACTTCATGGGGGATACACCTACTGGGTGGGAAACACCACCATCCCTAGTTGCAACCCTTTACTTATTGTAGATCTGATTACACTTTCTTCCCATAGTAGTTCAAGTTGCACTTTTTCCAATATTGGATTGAGTTATATCTTTTTCTTATACTTAATTAGGTTACACATCGGTCCCATAGTTGATCATGTTTTACCTTCTTCCCATAGTGAATCATGTATGATGAATTATTTCCATCATTATCTCATGAGATATAAATATTTATCAACTCCATGGGAGGGAGATATAGGTCCCAACCATCACATAATGAAGTCATAAATTTGTGTTCCAAAATATAATACAAATATTCAACATATCATAAACCATAAAATTAAAATGGGTATCATAATCATTTTATCATATCATAACCTATGGAAAATATACACATTTTATAATCATTTCATCATAGAATAACCAATGAAAATAAGTGGGTTACAAAAGAACTTATCATAGTATTTCTTATGGAATATAAATGACTTTCAAACAAAACATGTCATTAAAGCATAAACCATTCAAATATTTAATAAGAATGGTATCCTTTAATCATAACCCCATTAAATCATAAACCATATCAAAGGATACAATTTTAGATGGAGAAGGATTTTGAAAGATCACTTGGAAAATTTATTAAAGAAAATAACCTTTATTTTAAAATCATTTTTTAAGACATGAATCCTTTTCAAATTCCTTTTCTTTTCAAACCAATTTGAAAACTTATGAAATGATATGTAAAAATCATTTATAAACTTTCTTAGGGAAAATATTATTTACACTTTAAAAAAGTATTTTTAAAACATATAACTTTTTGAAAACCATTTTCATTGAGAATAAAATGAAAACCTTATAAAGGATTCTTTGATATAATTTAAATCATTTAATTTGAAAATTTCCTTTGAAAACATATAAAGGAATCATTAGAAATCATTTAAAACAGTTTTTAAACATAAAAAACTCTTAAAATATTTTTCTTTGAAAACCATTTTAAAAACGAAACTTTTCAAGAATATTTGGAAAAATTATTTTTTCTATAAAAAATAATCATTTAATGTTTTAATTGAATCATCAAAGGAATTATGGTCATAGTGAGGTGGATAAATCTGTAGATACCAAACATTCATTTCGTGTCATAAAAAGTTTAGAAGAGTAACTTGAACAGAAAACAACAAGAAGAATAGTTTTTAAAAAACATTTCAGTGAAAAGGTAAAACATGGGTACATATGAATTTTAAATATTTTAGGAGAATAGTATAAAAAAATTTAAGACATTTTTAAAAAACATGGTTTTGAAAGGAAATATATTTCTGACCAAAGAGAGAAATAAAGTCATATTTTCATAAACACGCTTTCATAATTATCCTAATTTCCAAAGTGTGGAAAAATATTAAAATTATTTCAATATATCATGAATAATCAAAGAATAATAAATTTTAGGAGAATTATTGGGAGATAGATCAAAATACTTCATCAATTAAAGCCTAATCACAAACAATCCGGATAAAAGATGAGTTTGTAGCAATAAACAATAACAACTTTGATAACATTGAATCAAAATACCCATCAAATAATAACATTACATGAATCTTAAAATATCATGAATTTATGTATATTCATATTATAAATTTTAAAAGGTATTATATACACCTCTTAAAAAATGTAGGTGCATAATATAACAAGTTTCTCAAATAAGGAAAATGGAAACAAAATTACCTTGATAATTTTATAACTTTTGAATCATAAACCACATGAAAGAATTTCATCAACTGAAAATTTTAATGTCATTAAATAAATTAAATTCATTATATAACATGTCATAGGGAAGTATATAAACCACACAAAAAAATAAATGAGTTGTGAATATGGAATGTGTCTTCCATATATATAAAAATGAGAAGATATTCTCTTACCTTAAGTATTGAATCATTCCATCCATGTCTAAACCTCCAGTATAATAAATATAAGTTTATTATAAATATAAAATGTAATTATATTCATAAATATAATACCATATATTATTTAATTATGAATTTATATTACCCCTTTATTAACAATTCTATGTTGAAGTTATGTTTCGGGTAATAACTGCTTTCTTTTTCATGCATGTTTTAACATGTTATTCCTGGTCCACTTACTTAGATCGTGATTTACTTATTCCCATAATGTAAAACATGATATATATATATATATCATATATATTTTTTATTTATTAATTTATAATTATATATGAAATATATTAATAGGAAATTAAATACACCGTTCATGAAGACAGTAGATCGTGTGTACACATAAATGATGTTTCCATTTTATTTTCATATTGAAAAAAAGAAACTTAAATAATGTATATATGTACATTATAATTATTATTTTAAAAATATTTCATATTTTTAATAAACTCATCCTTAATACAGTACATGTAAAGCTTAAATGAATCACATCGCTTTGATGAGGCGGTACTCCACATGTCTACAGATGAGGTTATTATATTCCCATAAAATAAAAATTATGAAGGTTTGTGTTATAAAATAATTAAAAAATCATAAATACATCATAAAATATAATATATATAAAATAAAAACAAATTTTTCATTATTATTCACAATCTTGATAGGTAGTAATGGATGAAGGAACGACGTCGGTTTGTGATGTGGTGGTCCATCGTACTCACGAACAATGACTGTGTATCCCATTTGATGGAATTTAGTGTGATTTTAGATATTTCATTTAACATAAAAACATATTAGTATATTTAGTTTACTGGGTTTTTTTATATAAACATAGAATAATATGAATTTAAGGGGTGGATATAGAAATAAAACAAAAGTTCTTATTGAAAAATGTGACCTCTCTTTTGGGTAACTCATTTTGGTTTTCACTAAATGAATTCCTTGGTTTCATTTAAGCCCAATTTTTGGCTTCTAGGATGATATTATAGATGTTGGGAGTTTATTTGGTTAGGTTTTGGCCATATTCGACAAATTGTCCTAGTTATGTGTACCCTCTTGGTGAGATTCCTAGATGATGATATTGATAGGGAGTTCAATGGTCCCAAAAACTATCTTGGAGTCCCAACATACATATATGACATGAAATGGAATGGAAGAGAGAACCTTATTTACAATAGTAATCCAACCAAAAAAAGAGATAAATAGGCTCTTCCAATTAATAATCCTTCCCAAGATTCAACTAAAAATACCAAAAATGTTTTGAATATAAATCCTACCATTTTATTGTAGAGAAAAAAGTTATTCCATTGGAAAATTCATTTATGAGATACCAAGACTTTAATTATTGATTTTGGAGTGCCTCCATGTATATTTTCGTGGATATGTAAACACTTCCCTTACTCAAATTGATGCATTGGCCACACCTACTAATATATTCATTAAGTATCAATTTGAAAATTTTAGTGAATTTATCCTAAGATTAATAATAAATAGCATGTCATGAGTGAAAAATAAATAGGAGATTACATTGAAGTTATGTCAACCTCTAAATGGAAGATACCATCCATTTGATATTTCATTGTTGAGGTTCCTGTTATGAACATTCTAATCGAGGACAAAAATACTCATACAGTGTAGGTCACTATGATGTAATACCCTCACTAACATGATGGGTCCCAACCTATTCCCCATAAGGGAGTTCAAGAACAATATAGAGTAGTATAAATAAAAAAAATTGGTTGTTAGCACACTCTGAAAATCTACAACTTCTTTGAACATTGAGAATAAATCCTCATTTCATCTTGTCATTAGACTTCCATGTCCATTTAAACCATAATATTATATCTAACCACATGTCTATGAAAGTTATGTAATCATTTATTGAGTTAAACTGATCACTCCCATAATACTCCTGACTATGATAATGATGTGTTTTTCATATGATATTTCAAGGGCCAGGCATTGGGACAACCTTGTGTCAAGAATAGTTTCATGGAATTTGTATGAAAAATTACACATACTAATGGGATGACATTGGCCAAAATTACATAGAAGTTTCACCATAGAGATCATATCCTGGATAGTGGTCATTTTAACTCTTTGGAGATAACCTCTTTTAATGTAGTCTTTCGCCACTTCAATGTCCTCCTTTTTTATAAGAACCCACAAAGCTATACTGAAGACGCCTAGGTAGTGGTCGAGCCTAGGGTTCCTGTTGAGATTAAGATTTTATATAAATAAAAAGTGAATAATATTATGAATTCTTACTAGATTATTAATTATTAACATTTACCAAATATTAATATTTAGTAATTAAAATTAATTAATTAATAATATATTCATTAATTATTATTAATTATTAATTAAAATATCAATAATAATAAATAACTAATAATTAGTAATCGATAATCGATAATTAATAACTACTATGTAATAAATTTTTTAAATAATTAATAATTAATAATAATTAATAATGGCTAATTATTAATTAAAAATTAATAATTAATATTAGAAAATAACCAATTACTAATTAATAATTTCAAATTAATTATTTAAAATTATTAAAAATGTGATTACTGTTAATTTAAAATGAAAATTAACATATAATAAAAATATTAAGTCTTGAATATTTATAAATAATATTTAATTATTCATTATTAATAAATAATCAATCATTGATAATATATAATTGATAGTTAAAAATAAATTAAAATTTTACATAGTAAAAAATTATTACTAATAAATATATAGATTAATAAATTTTGTGGAAATATTTTAATAAACACCATTAACAATATATAAAATTCAAAATTTTATGACAAATAAATCACAAATAAAAATCACCACAAAATGGTGGTGTTTTTATAAAAAAAATACCATTAATTAACATCAATTTCTAAAAACATCCCCTTAAAAATTAAACAAGAATATTTATCATCTATTTTTAAATCAGCCACTAAAAACCTACTGCTAAATTACCATTTACGTATATTGATTGCATAATGAGGCTTAATTATTTATTTATTGGATTTAACATGAAATCACATATATATGTTATGCCATATACTAAGGGAACTGTTAGTGGTGTCCTTCTTGTTTTTTTACCCGTACCTTTTATATGGACATAGGTAGATTCTCAGACCACATGACTCATATATAGTTCTGGGTAAGGGCTCAATGACAGTAGATTAATTTGGAGCTTCTTATCAAGGACTAGGATATAGATCTATGGTGATTTTTAGGACCTTAATATAAATGAATCCCAATATTTATTTGGAATAATTCTAAATATTTGATTTTCCATATAAGGGAAATCCTTTGATATATTATTTTTATGATAAGACTTGACTTCATATGTTATTGATTAATGATATAAGTTATTATTATGGTTAGATATCCATAGTGGTCCTTTATGTGTACTCTGATGTTTTATTCCGGAGTTTTTCTCTATATTTTATTATTTAGTATATTATATTTAATTATAGTCCCCCAATAAATTATCTTAAACCCTCATTGTTGGTCAATAACTGTTTGTGTATGGGGAATTGTGGATAAAATATTATCATGCTTCATCTCTTTCTGGGAAATCCCATCCAAGTATTTAAACTAAAATTCAATCAAAATTTTTATAATAATTATCTCTAAATAAACCCTCTTAGTGATTAGTATTTTGTTACATTTCCCACTAATGACCATCAGAAAATCATATCACATGTTGGATTTTGATAACACCTTACTCTCCAATTGTGATGTTGTCACATCCCAACATTTTCATCATCCTTGGGTGGCCTTTCGAATTTGTTTTTTTGTTGGTCAAGGGGTCAGAGTGTTCCTTGATGTCTTGGAGTGGGTGTAGACATGGACTTGTAGATGGAAGAGCTATAGGTAGTATACCAGCTAGTTAGTGAGGGCCATCATCTAGATAGTGGAATGAAGGCAGTATGAATTTCCCAACATGAAGTCCACCAACTATCTGGGGGTATTTTTGCATTAATTTTTTTCCTACACGAAACCCACCAGCCAACCAGTGGGGTTTTATTTTTTTAAATCAATATTCTTGGATCCACCAGCTAGTCGTTGGTGGCCCCTGAGTAGCTTGTGGCATCACTGGACACAAGACTTTGTAGTGGATTTTAGGACATTATGCTAGAAACCAATATTTTATTTTCCATTATTTCAACCTTGTCACATAATCGATCCATATGAATTTGGAAACTCTCATTGTATGATTTTTTTCTTCCCTAAACTGAATTATTAGTGGATATAAGTGTCATTCATCACAGTAGTTCTCAATATGTATGTATTTCTCTTTCCTGTGCTTGGATCCTCTTCTACTTTATGTTTTACATTCCCTTAATCTATGTAAAACATGTTTTTTCATTGTATCCACGTTTTATAATTATATTTGTGACTCTAGGATCTCCTAGTAATTATTCAATTCATTCATCTATTTAGATAACGTTTTCCTTCCAGTGATAGATATTCTAAGGTAGGTATCCCAATCATCTCCCTTTAGAATTGAGTCTATGACTTCTTGTTCATTAATCATGAGTTTTCTATGTATTCAAATATTTATGATTATATGTATTACTAATATCCAATGTTGATGATTTATTTATATTTTTATAAAAATGGAAAGGGGTATTTTTATTTGAAATTATTTGAAACTTATTTTAACAGAATATGATCTTTTTTAAGAAATTGAACTACCTGGTAGGATCTTGAAAATTTTCATCATGTTTTTTATAATGGTGATTTCCAAAATGGTTAGAAAAGTTTCGTTTTCTAAGAGATTTTGTTTTACCCTTTTTGAGAAAATTCATAGAAAATTGGTATTTGATAAAGAGTAATGATTTATAAATGGTATTATAAATTGAATTAAATTTATTATAATTTTTTAGAGTTTAGAGTGAATGTGGAAATTCCTGGTTAAAATTTTAAATGATTTATAAAAAAATTAAAAACCCTTACAACATTCCATTTTTTTATGATTATGATAAAAGAGTTTTTAATTCTTGTAATAATATTCCCTTCTAAGGTAGGATGAATCGAATTGAATTGACATGCTTGATAAATGTGGAAAATCTTATCTGGGGTTTAGAGGCGTGAGAATGAATTATGAATTGTTTTTCAATATGATTATATGAAATGATATATGGTATGATAATATATTTAGAAATTATCACCTTCACTTGAATTTCATGGGATGACTTGGTTTTCTAGGTTGGAAGTATAGGTACACATGTGCACTAGTTTATAATCTTGATCTGGCTAGTATCCTAGTTGTCTCTTGATGAATTTCTTAAAATTTATGAATGTTTTGTTGTTAAAAAATAAATTGTGGTTTTATTTGGAAAAAAGTTTCATTTTTAAAAAAATAGTAATTTCAAGAAAAAATTTTGATACTTGTTTTGTTGATAAAAATCATGGAAACCCTATTTTGTATCCTTATTTCCAAAAATACATTATATATATTTTCTTTTATTGTGTTATGATTTAGGTTAGAGGGTGGGGACCTACTCAGATTTTATCTCATGGTAAAAAAATATAGGTTTTCCAAGTTTCTTAGCATAGTAGATATTATTATATCTTTTGTCTTGTTAATTGGTGGAGGTGTGTGTTGAATCGTTTCACTTGTACATGGAGATATTGGTGGTTTGGTATCTTCTCCCTTATTGTCTGTTTTGTCATCAATCAATCTTGTTACCATGTCTCTTGTACTTATATTTTTCCTATTACAGTAAAATATATGAGTTTGTTACTTGTTTAGATTTTCATTATAATTTTGGAATATTATGTTTATTTTTTTATAAAAATCATTACTATGTTCATTATTGTTGATGGAAAGATCTTTTCACTAGCTCATGGGGATTGGGAACACCCTTCAGGCCAGTGGTAAACTAATTATGATGGGGGTTCAAATGTTATTCTAGTTTGGTTCATTACAATTATTATCAAAGGAAGTTATTACTAGTTGTTCTTGGATTTCTAGTAGTTTAAATGAAGAACTATCATAATTATAATAGTTGTTCATGAGAGGGTGTTTGATCTTCACCCATCGGAGATGAATCTTCTATTACTAAGGTTTCTCTAGATGAGTATATCTTGAGTTTGATCATGGTAGTAAATTTTTTTGAGACATTTATATTTTGATTTAGTGTTTCATTATGGAATTAATGAGTAGTTTTGAGAAGCTCTATTTTTTGAATTGGATTTTGGAGGGAATTTAGAGGTTGATTGCTTACTGATAATAGTTTTGGAAAACTGTGTATAGGCCTTACCTTCATCTATAGTTGACTCCCAATGGGTATCACATTATTATCACTTGGTATTCCAAATTATGAATCCAAATCGCGTGTAAATTAAATTTCTTGTATTTTGTTTTAGTTTTTCTTCCCACTAATGATGGGTTTTGTTTATTTTATCTTGTATTGGTTCAAGAAAATTTTGGGTGTTTCTATTTGAAGAATTGGTTAGTGTTTTGGTTTATTTGGGTTGGTCTTTTAAAATAAATACCATTGTTTTTTTGGAATATTTATGGGAATTACTAAGAGTTTTTTTGTTTCTTATAGTCATTTTTCTTCTTTTATGGAATGTAATTTATTATAAATTTTGGATTCTCTCACAAAATTTTCAAATTAAAATTTCTATTCAGTTTCTTGTGTTTCTAAAAAATTAATTTCAAATAATGAATGGTTTTTCAAAAAGTATGGTTGATGATTTTGGGAATGGGTTAGAGTTATAATTGGTTTCAATGAATTCATGTGGCATTAATAAATTTTAATTGGAATCCTTTAAATATTTTAGTGTGAAATGTTTTAAAATCAAGTTTAAAAATATTTTCTCAGTAGGGAATTTAGCGTTATATGTTTTCAAGTGAGTGTAAATGTTAGATTAAATTATTTAAATTATTTTTAAGTGTTTTTTGGTAAAAATATATTTAGTCGAAGTGGTGAATATATTTCATAATGAAATAATGATTTTGGTTTATTGGTTTACATTTTTTTAGTATTGTACTTTGAGTTAAAATTAAATTTTTTTTTTCAGGTTGTTTTTTGTTTTTTGTTTAGTCTTATGGGGATTAAATTTTAATATTTTTTGTTTGGGGGTTTTTATTATTATTATAGAACACCATAATTTTAAATTAATAGAATATTTAGTAAATTATGTTACTCTTTATATTATTGATCCATCTACTCTATACTCAAGGAATTATTTCCTCACTATCTTACCCCATTGTGAGGATTTTTTTAGGGTTTCAAATATTGATTCATGATCATTTATTTTATATATGATATTATTAGGTAATAGTGATGTGGATAAAAATTATGGAAGAGTATTTGGATAATATAAAATTCTATAATCTCTCAAGGATAAGTTTTTAATTTTCATACCAAATGGTCTAATTTGAAAGTGGTGGAAATATGTTTCTTATGTTAAGCCACATGAGGACCATTCATGTGAATATTTCAAGGATATGTTCATTTAGGAATTATATCCTAACTACCAGAAAAAAACCTTTTATCAGCCCTAAAAAATACCTTTATCAGTGCTAAAAAGGCATTTATAATCTCAGTGAAGATAAAGGGGGTCCCTTTTATCAGTGCTAAAAAAATCACAAATAAAAGTTAAAAAAACTAAAAAAATATTCAAATCAGGGAGGGGTTTAAATAGTGCCTGACCCCCCCCCCTTTAAAAGCATCCCCCCACCCTAGTCCGCACACCCTAGCCACCCCTAGCTTTTAACAATGCCATCCCACCCTTTAACAGCGCTATCCCATATTCTACCAGCACGCGTGACTTTCCTCCCCCTGGATTCGAACTTGGGACCTGTTGCATGTGCACTTAAGCCTTTACCACTACACCATATTTCATTTCTATTCATTTATTAATATATCTATTTATTTATAGATATATATATATTTAGTTATATTTACTCATATATTTTTATATTTTTATATTAATAGATATATATTTATATTAATATATATATATATAGTTATATTTATATATTTATATATTTATTCGTATATTAATATATATTTATAAGATCAGTTTTAAATACATATATAAAATACATTTTTTTGTGTTTATAAATAAATAAATAAAAATATACAACATCCACACACACACACACATAAATATATATATATATATATATTATATATGTATATATAAGTATAATTATACATATTTATATATATTTAGAAATATTATATATTAATATGTATATGCATATGTATAGAATATATACACAATATATATCAATTTTCCAGATACACACACACACATATATATATATACAAGTACACATTATATAGGTATATAAATATTAATATATTTATTTATTTTCAATAAAACAGATATTATTATTTTTATTTAGATAAGGATTTTATATTGAGGAATATATTTTGTATGTAAATATGTATAATTATTTATTTATAAAATTAAACTTTTATGTGTGAATATATAAAAAATATTTATATATTATTATATATTTTATTATAAATAACAGAACATTTTAAAAAATGATAACAAGCCCAGAAAGCCTGAACAAAAAAGAAAAAAAATATAGAAACCCTCAATACCCGTAAATATAGTCAGAAAGTCAAATAACCCCTAAACTCAGTGTAAAAAAAAATTGATCTGAGACTCTGTTTATGCTCCGTGACTTTTTAAATTGAATATCATCAAACGAGATTTGATATTATAGGTGGTGGAGGCCTAATGGTTAGTCATATCATATGTTACAGCTGTTTGAAAAAACAGTTGAAATGAGAAAAGTTCTAGAAATGGGGCTTCAAAAACCTAACCAATGTAGAGTCATTGAAATATGAATACATTATGATATGGGTGTCCATTTCAGATACTTGAATATTCAAACCAAAACTCATGTAATGAACTATGATATAATAGGTGGAGGATTCCAAACAAATACACGGATCAGGAGTTATTACGATTTTATGAAAAATTTAACAGGGTACCGGACACGGAAATAGAGTTTTGGAGGCCCTCTGATGGTTTATTTGGGTTTTAAGGTCTGCGATATGACAAAAACATCTTTCGAGTCATCCTGTTTCACAAATATTTTTTCTTCCTGTGATTTGATATGTGGTAGAGCTCAAACGGGCACCTGAAGATAAAGATATGGCCATTTGAAGTTTGAGTTTTTTAGAGTGTTATAACTGAAATATAATTTGTTTCTTTGATCATATCATGGTTTTGATTATACAAGGTCCCCACTCATCTCACTAGCTTCGATTTGACCGGTTGTGACACTCAAACGGACGCCCAGAGCAGATGTTATGGCTGTTTGAGTGAGTTATGGGTTTCTTAGGTTTTTAGGTGCCTGGAGGGCTGCTCAATTTCAAACATCATAACTTCTACTCCGGGTGTTTCTTTTCACTATACAACATATCAAATCCAATCTTGTAAAAATATCTACACTCTGGTGACCAATGAAACCTCTTCTCATGATCTTCATGGCCAAAAAAGTCCCATAATTCCTCCCAATGGTCATAAGTTCTGCTCTGGGCATCCATTTTTCCTTAACTCCTCCTCTGAGTGTCTCTTTTGCCTCTACCACATATCAAATCGATTCATGAAAATAAAATTACTCTCCGATGGACACTGTAACACCTTCTAATATTCTTCAAGGCCCGAAAACATCCTTAATCCCTCCTAATGGCCATAACTTCTACTAAGGGTGTCGATTTTGTGTCTACAACATATCAAATCTATCTAAAAATATTTAAAATATATATATTATATATATTATATTTATATTTATATAAATATACATATATATAAATATATCATTTTGTATGAAATATTTGTTTTTTAAAATATAAACTTTATCAGTACTAGGGAAAAAGAGCTGATAAACCCCCCTATCAGTGTTACTAAAAACTCTCATAAAAGGGACCCTTTATCAATGCTAAAAAATCGCGGATAAAGGAACCCCCATTTATCAGGGCTTTCTTTAGCACCGTTAAATGGTGGCATGGGGGAAATCCTATTTTTTGGTAGTTTCAAAATGTAGATAAAATGTGGTTAGAGTATTATTTCCATTTAATTGAGTTAGTTTTGTATCTTCCTTATCTGAACATGTATGATTCCCTAATAGCATAGTGTTTTCGAAAAGGTATTCAACCATATCTTTCATAATATGTGTTATCTATAAAACTTAAATCATATGACATGTTACTAGTGCAT
Organism: Viscum album; assembly: GCA_963277665.1. NCBI lineage: Eukaryota > Viridiplantae > Streptophyta > Magnoliopsida > Santalales > Viscaceae > Viscum > Viscum album. Next base: position 119,168,627 of record OY728162.1, on the reverse strand, counting down.
GAAATAAAGAATGAAGTTAGATTTTTAGGATTTCCATAGATGTTATAGATTTCTCATATTCCTATGTGTGATAGAGGAAGGTCCCTAAAAGGAAAAATGATGTGTTCCAATTCAAACCATTTGTGTTGTGGGATTGAAAATCCATCTTATTTATTCTTGTTTGATTCCTCTAGAAAGAATTACATGTTATTCTTACAATGTATGATGGTGGGTAAAACAAATCATGCTTCTTAGAAGCCTCCTAAATTTGGTAGCACTTGCGGCTTCCTGGGATATCTTCAAAGGTTATTTTTGGTTCTGTATTGTAACGACCCAAACTTTGGAATAGTATTTGTTTCTTGTTTTTGTGTTTTATTTTATACTCAACACAACTATATCCTTTAATTGATGAAGTGAGAAAAATTAAAATGAGACCGTTGTGTTTTGATTATTATATGATATTTGGTCAACATGATCGTTGTAAACTATACTCTTAACTTTATGATTATAGTTTATAAATACGAGTGATAGTGGTCAGTTAATAAAAAAATAAGAGTTGATGGCCTCATCCAGTAGACTCGTTCTATACGAATCTCGTCTGTCGGAGCTTGGGAAGGAGGTTTCATCCCTAGGCTTTGCTTTGGACCATGCCCAGGGTGATCTTCAACATGTGAAGCTTGAACAGAATCACCTACGGTAGAAGTTCAAGTTGATAGAAATCACCACTCGGGTTATGTTGTCCGAGCCGCCCCAAGATTCTATCACCATTGAACACCTTAATATCAGGTCCTATGCAAGTGTTATAAGGGGCTATGTAACGAGACCTTAGTTAATTTGTGTAACCCTCTTGTATAAATAAAATTGTTATTTCTTGTTATTGTAAATTTGTTGAATTTCAAATATCAAGATAAATATAGGATTAATTTATATAAAATCCATATTATTGATGAATATTGCAAAAATGGTATTTTAAAATATTTTTCGATTCTTTAAACAATTAATAATGTGAAATGATGTTCAAAAAATGGTCTTCTACTATTGTGATCAGTAAGAAATTTAAAGTCTAATAAGATCAACATAATTTTTAGTGAATAGTAAAATATGAATAGTAATATTACCATTTTTAATAGTAATGTGACCAATGGAATAGTAACCTCACCTAAGGATGTATAAATATTATTTAGAATCTTAAATGGTAATGTGATATAATATCATAAGTTAATAACTGTTTCTGAAATTATTAGTTATGTATTAGTATTTTTTCGAGTAAATAGTGTTTTTATATAAAAATTAAATATCTAATAATTAGAAAATTATTTTCATAAAATAGAGTTTGTTTTTTGAATTAGAAACATCAATATTAGGTTAGGGTGAATTTATGATATTTTTGTTTTATTTTTTTGTTTTTTCGTGAATAGTAAAAAATATATATAGTTAGAAGTTTCGGAGAGTTTAATGACATCATTAATGATCTAATCATGTAGTAATAATTATGTCTGACTGTTGAATATTAATATTTGTTATGAGGTGTCTAGAGTGGCCAATACCATGGGAAAATACCATGGTCAAGCCCATGGTTTTCAAATATCACTGATGAGGTGTCCCTCAGAAATTAATAAACTATTCCCTCACTTTTTCATTAAATACCAACCCATTCCTTCATTCATTTCATTCCAAATTCCTACTCAAGGAAGCTATGATATTTTTACCTCCAAAGGAGTCCTCCCAATGTTCCCTCATCCCCCCCCCCACCAAGTCTGAACCTTAATGCTTTTGATGTTACTCTTCAAGGTAAGGGAACCTTTAACCATCCTCATTCAGTCAACACTTCTTATATGTTATGTATTTGAATTTCCATTTTTATATGTTGTAGTATGATATTACCTATCCCTTTTACTGTAACTTTTATTCCCATATGATGACATTCCTTTTTTCTCTCATCAATTCACTTATTTAAATTTTTTAGCGACACTATTAGGCTGTCGAAAATTCGTAAAAGAAATCGCATCTTCTCTTTTCTATTAAGATTCCTTATCATGTGGTATGTTATTCAAATATCCATACCCCTATCTTATTTACATTTTATTATGTACCTATACTTTATTATGATTTATTGATTATTTTTTTACCCTTTTCACTTCCCTTTTTAATGTTTTCTAAAACCATGTTATAGAGTTGTTATGCTGCATAAATTTCATCTCAAAATCACTCTATCTTTTCTCAATAAATTATCTTATTTTCTTTATGTGAATACTCAAACATATTTTAGATATAGGGGTATTAATAAACACAAAAAAATATATATATTGTTCTACATTTGACATACATAAAACCCTCATTCCTTTTCCACGAATTATAAATGACAAAATGATCAAGTTTTTAAGAACTTTTAAAACGTCACGATTTTGAAATGAAACCCATTTCTTTTATTATCTATGGGTTATTTATGAAATTTTTGATTATGATATATGTGGACCACATGAAAATAAATACATATTAATGGTACTCCCTGATAGTTCTCCAATTCATTGGGTAATGAATTTAATCTCTAGAGATGACAGGTTTTACGATGCCTTGGTGAATAACCCATGTAATTTTTATGACACCTTAGGGATGGTCATTGGTGATCTATTCATGAATGTATAAAATAAATGGTGTAGCCACATATTTAAGTAATGATTAATTTTATTTTTATTATGATATTCCTCTTCTTACATTGCTCAAATCTTTATGTAAATCATCAAGTTCTTATTGATACCCCAAGTAAAATGTTACCCCTGTTTACCCTTACTGGGCCTTCTACTCACCCTTTCCTTTAATTTATGTGTCCAAGTTATGAGATGCACTAATTGTACTTATTATGAACATATAATCAAGCCTTACATGTGCATTATAATAATTTTATCTATTTTTATGTATATTGGCCATGATTTCAAAGACTCAAGAATTTAAATATCCTCTGTTTGTAAAATGTAATGAAAAGTTATGTTATAAAAAGGCTGGATACTATAGTTGGTATCAAATAATTGTTTAGTTATTTATGGAAACTAGGCTATAAAAATTTTATTAATAACCCAATAGAAAAGTTAAAATATAGGGAAAATTCTTGGTATTTTGGTGAAATATTAAGTAAGTGGTTTCTGAAAACATAAATCCATGTCTGGATACGAAAAAGTGGATGTGGCTTTGAAATAGATATACCTAAGAGTTAAAACTCTGACAATGAGTTTCAGGCTTGACCCGGGGTATCCTAGTACATGACAATGGGCCTTACTGCACTCCTGTTTTGACAATCCTGGGGGATATATTTGGTTAATCACTAGCTTCTTATGAATAATTATGATGGATTTATAGAGAAATGTTATTGTTTAATCATAATGTTTTAAGACATAAAAATCATTTATAGTTAAAATATTTATAAATGAAATAATTTTCTCAATAAGTTTTTATTCTTTTATAAAATGGCAAGAAATTGGAGGAACCATGAAATTTGAGACCACAATGGAAAACGCACTGAAATCCCTCTAATGGACGCTGGAATGGATGATTTCATGAGAATGATGAACCAACTGACTTGAGTTATGAGAAATAACTTGAATCAAGCTGAGAGACTGATCTCACTGTAAAGGGAACAACATTCTGTTGGGTCATTTATGCATCAACGACCACAAATATTCAGTGGATCGACTAACCCATTGATTTTTGAATAGTGGATTAGCTCTATAGAAAAGATCTTTTCTGTTCTCTACTGTTTAGAGAAAGAGAAGGTCATCATGGTTGTTTACCACTAAGAGGGAGAAGTTGATCAGTGGTGGGAACTGATTAAAAACACAAGGCCAAGAGTGGAGGTAGAATATATGGAGTGGGAAGAGTTCAGTGGGATCTTCTTCAGTAAGTATTTCCATACTTCTATGAGAGTAGGAATGTAGAAAGAGTTTCTCGAGATGAAGCATAAGGATAATGAATCTATAGGAAGCTATGAGATGAACATCACAAGTCTTTCTCGTTACACCTCAAACTTTTTCATAGATGCTAATGGGAAGGATGATAGATTATTTGGTGGACTAAGACCTCATCGGGGGAACAATCTAGCCAACCGAGACTATGGTAGTTATGAGGAGATCGTAAAGAGTGAAATAAAGGTCAAACTAGAGTTTGGTGAGATGCAATGGTCTCATAAATCAAATGACAAGAATAGATCAATGGAGATAATCTTATGGAGGATCTTCGATCAGGGAATAGGATTCAAGCAAGTATAACGTCCCACATAAACTAAATTTGGGAAGAACCATTTAGGGAACTGCCTGCTCCGGAGTGGGAAGTGCTACAAGTGAGGAAGAGATGGCCATATCACATGAAATTTTCTTGATGAGGTAAAGACACAAATTTACAACACTAATGACATTGGGAAGATGGTACATGCCCCACTTGATGTCCAATTCTATAATTTTGGACAACTTAGGAACTTTTCCAATGATTTTACAAATATGAGCACATTGGTGGGGAACCACCATCATCCAAAAAAAGGCCAAGGGAGAAAGGTCGTGATTTTTCTATCACCATTACTGAAGTTGAAGCACTGAATGATGTGGTGGAAGGTACTCTTGTTGTTCTCTCAAAGATAGAAAGTACTTTGTTTCATTCTAGTTATACACATTCTTTTATTTCCTCCAAGTTTTCAAAGAATTTAGAATTAGCCCTTGAATTGCTAAAAGTATAATTATCAGTCAAGACTCATGGTGGGATTATCCAAGAATCGTCAGTGTTTCGAAACTCTAGTATTTACTTTAGTGAGAAAAATCTTATCTCAAATCTAGTTGTCATTCCTATGTTGTAATTTGACATTATAATAGGGATGGACCTGCTCTCCATGTATAATTTTAAGGTCAAATGCAGAAGAATGGAAATATCAGTAGTCTTGAATGTAAAATTTGGAGCTAGAGGAATTAAATAAACATCTCCAAGATCATTTAGAGAAGGGGTTTATCTGACCGAGTATGCCTCCTTGGGAAAAACCTATTCCCTTTGCAAAGAATAACGATGGATAGATGTGGCTATGCATTTATTATAGATAACTAAACAAGATCACAGTAAAGAAAAAATACCATCTTCCAAGAATTGATGACTTATTTGACCAACTTCATGGGGCTCAATTCTTCTCTAAGATTGACCTTCGATCTGGTTATCATTAATGGAGGGTGGAGGAATATATTCCAACCAATAACTTCCAATAAAGATACATGCATTATGAGTTTTTTTGTTCCCTTCAGACTGACTAATGCACCAGCTATTTTTTGGATTTGAGGAATAGAGTCTTTAAGGAATACCTTGATAACTTTGCGGTAGTTTTTACTAATGATATTGGGATATATTCCAAAAGTCATGAGGAGCATGAGGAGCATATAAGGGTTATTTTTCAAACTCTACAGAAGGAGAGGATTTTTGGAAATTTCAACAAATGTGAATTTTGATTACAATAAGTTACTTTCATGGGGCACATTATAACCAAGGAAGGAATCACAATTGACCTTGTAAAGGCAAAGGTTGTATAAGAGTGGCCTCATCCTACAACAATAACCGATATTCATAGTTTACATTGATTAACGGGATATTATAAGAGGTTTTTGAAAAACGTTTCATGAATTTATAATACATTAGCCATGTTAACTCAAATAGGGTTCAAGTACATTTGGAAAACTGAGTGTGAGGAAAGTTTCCAAGAGCTGAAGAAGATATTTGTTACCACAACAATGTTAACTCGGCCATCAAGTGGATAAGGATTCATTATTTTTAGTGATTCTTTTATGAAAGGGATTTGGTGTGTCCTCATGAAAAATAAAAAATTCATTGCTTATGCATCTCGATAGTTGAAGACTCAAGAGCCTAACTATCATACACTTATTCTGGAGCAAGTTGCGGATGTTTTTGATCTGAAGATATGGAGGCACTACATTTATGGGGAGAAATATGATATATACATAGACAATAAAAGTTTAAAGTATATTTTCCCACAAAAGGAATTGAACATGAGAGAAAGGAGGTGGTTGTAACTTCTTAAGGACTATTATTGTTGAATTCATTGTCATCTCAGAAGTGCAAACAATGTCATTGATGAATTAAGTACAAAAGACCTAGTTGTTCTGTCCATGATGAGAATTCAATGATATCATTTAATCAATCACCTAGTAAAGCTGGACATGGAAATTATATGGCAAGGGACATCATCAACCCTATCCCAAATGATTTCTCAACCGTCATTACTAGAGAAGATCAATAAATATCATAAATAAAATCCTTTTTTAATGAATATGTTTGAGGCTATGAAGGATGGGAAGTTTCCTGAGTTCAATATTTATCAATAAGGTGTACTAAAATTGTGTACAAGACTATTTTTTCCATATTATATATAAATAAATAATGAGATAATAGATGAAGTTCATAGCTCAATGTTCTCTATACATCTTGGAAGCACAAAAATGTATAGAGACCTTTGTGATCATTATTGGCGGGATAATATGAAAAGGGATATTGTTGACTACACTTCAAGGTTCCTAGTATTTCAATAAATAAAGGTAGATCAACAACTTCTTAAAGGGGTATTGCAATAACTACCCATACCATCATAGAAGTGGGACAATATCCCAATGGTCTTTTCACTGGTCTCCCATGAACTTACAAAGGAGACAATGAGATATGTGTTATTATGGACTGTCTCACCAAGACTTCCCATTTAATCACTATTAGGGAAGATTTCTATCTTAATCAACTTTCCAATAATTACATGAAGGAAGTGGTAAGGCTGCATAGAGTTCAACATTCTATCCTATCTATTCGTGATCCACGGTTCACATAAAAATTCTAGAGAAGTCTTCAATATGCTATGTATTCCAAATTGAATTTCAGTATAACCTATCTCCCCCAAACTGATAGCCAATCTAAAATGACTATTCAAACACTCGACGATATGTTTAGAACATGCTCAATATAATTTAATGGTTGATGGGATCAACATCTCCCATTATTTGAGTTCTCTTACAATAACAGCTTCCACTCGATAATTCAAATGGTGCCTTATAAACCTCTATATAGAAAGTGATGTAGAACTCTTACTTGTTGGGATGAAACCGGTGATACAAAGTTTCTTGGGACTGATGTTGTACAAGAGATGATAAAAAAGGACCATGCCATTCAGCAACACATTAAGGTTTCTCAGAGTCGACAAAAGATCTATACCGACAACTATCTAAGGGACTTTGAGTTTGATGTTGGTGACAAAGTCTTTCTTTGAATTTCCCCTTGGAAAAGAGTCATGAGGTTTGGGAAGAAATCTAATCTCATACCTAGGTACATTGGACCCTATGAAATCCTTGATTATGTAAGAGCAGTGGCCTATCGGATTGCACTTCCTCCAAATCTAGCACAAGTTCATGATGTCTTCCATGTATCCCTCTTAAGGAAGTATATACCTGACCCTTCACATGTACTAAATCCAGAGGTGGTACAACTGGTACATGACCTCTCTTATGAGGAGCAGCTGGTGGAGATCATGGATTGTAGGGACAAGGTTCTATGCAACAAAAATACCCACCCTATTAAGGTTTGTGGAGGAACCACAAATGTGAAAAAGCCATGTGGGAACCAGAGGAGTCTGTGAGGAAAATGTACCCACACCTTTTCTCTTCAAAGGGTATGAGTTAAAATTTTAGGGATAAAATTTCTTAAGGGTGGAATAATGTAATGACAAGAACTTTTGAATAATATTTTTTTCCTAATTTTGTATGTTATTTTAAACTCAAAAAAAACTATATCCTTTAATTAATGAATTGGGTATAACTAAAATGATACTATTGGGTTTTGACTGTTATATGACCATTGGAAACTATACCCTTAACGTTATGATTATTGTTTATAAATACAAGTAATCATGGTTAATTAATACAGAAAACGGAGTTGATAGCCTCATCAAGTAGAATCGGGTCATACGAATCCCATCCATCAAAGCATAGGAAGGCGGTTGTGTCGCTAGGCTTTTCTCTGGACTAAGACCAAATTGAGGTTCAACATGTGAATCTTGAACAAAATATCCTATGGGGGAAGTTCAAGATGATAGAAATCACCACTCAGGCAATTTTTTCAGAGTAGTCCCAAGATTCTATCACCATTGCACACATTCCTCTTTGGTCCTATGCAGGTGTTATAAGGAGCTATGTAATGAGACCCTAGTTACTTTGTGTAACCCCCTTGTATAAATAAAATTGTTATTTCTTATTATGGTAAAATATTGGAATTTCAAATTTCAAGAATAATATAATATTAATTTATAGAAGATCCATATTATTATTTCATATTGGAAAAGGGTATTTTAAGATATATTTTTATACTTAAAATAATTAGTAATGTTGTATTATTTACAAAAAATGGTCTTCTAAAGTTGTGATTAGTAAGAAATTTAGAGTCTAATAAGATGAACATAATTTTTATTGAATAGTAAAGTATGAATAGTAATATTACTATTATGAATAGTAATGTGACCAATGGAATTGTCACCTAACCTAAGGAAGTATAAATATTATTTAGGCATCTTCAAAGATAATGTGATATAATAGCATAAGTAAATAACGGTTTCAGAAATTATTAGTTAAGTATTAATATTTTTTCAGGTAAATAATGTTTTTACTTAAAAATTAAATATCTCATAATTAGAAAATTATTTTCATAAAATGGAGTTAATTTTTTGAATTTAGATCATCGATATTAGGTTTGGCTGACTTTATGATATTTTTAGAAAAAAAATTCTCTTTTGATGAATAGTAAAAAAAATATATAGTTATGAGTTTCAGTTTGTTCAATGACATCATTAATGATGTAATCATGATGTAAGAATATTGGTCATCATTTGAATACTAATATATGCTAGGAGTTGTGCCGAGTAGAAAACACCATGGGGAAATAGCATGGTCATGCCCATGGTTTTTTCAGTACAACTGATGAGGTGTCCCTTGGAAATTAATAAAATATTCCATCAATTTTTCTATAAATACCAACCCATTACTTCATTAATTTCATTCCAAATTCCACCTCAACAAATATATGGTCTTTTTAATTCCCAAGGAGTCCTCCCAAAGTTTTTAAAGCCCCCCATGGTCCCAACATTCAATCTTTTGAAGTTACTCTTCAAGGTAAGAGAGCCTTTCACCCTCCTTATTTAGTCAACACTTCTTATATGTTATTTTATTGAATTTACATTTAAATATTTTGGGTTATGATATTCTATATCCTTATTATTGTTCCTTTTATGTCCATATTATGTGATTCCTTTTTTCTCTCATCAATTCTTTTTTCATCATTTTTAAGTGTTGTCGTTAGGCTGCCAAATTTTTGTAAAAAAATCGCATCTTCTCTTTTCTTTTAAGATTCCTTTTAATGTGGCATGTTATTACAATATCCATAACATGATTTTATTTAAATTTTATTATTTACCTATAATATATTATGAGTTATTTAATAGTGGTTTACTCTTTTAACCTCTCTTTTTAATGTTTTCTAAAACCATGTTATATAGCCATTATGATGTAGAAATTTCATCTCAAAATCTCTCTCTTCTTCCCAATTAATTATCTTATTTTCTTTAAATGCATACCCAAAACTATTTTAGTTATAGGGGTATTAATAAATATATAAAAATGGTATATTTGGTTTAGTATTTGACATATAGAAACCCTTCATTCCCTTTCCATGGGTTATAAATGACATAACGATCAATATTTTAAGCACTTTTAAAACGTCACGATTATGAAATAAACCCCATTTATTTTATTCTCTATGGGTTATTTATGAAATGTTTGATTATGATATATGTGGATCACATGAAAATAAAAACATATTAAGGGTGCACCCTCATAGTGCTCTAATGTATTGGTTAAAAAATTTAATCTCAAGAGATGATAAGTTTTACGATACATTGGTGAATAACATTGGTAATTTTTATGACACCTTAGGGATGGTCCATGGTGAAATGTTCATGAATATATAAAATAAATTTTATAGCTACAAATTCAAGTTATGATTCATGTTTTTTTATTGTGATATTCATATTCTTCTATTTCTCATGTCTTTATGTAAATCATTATGTTCTTATTGAAATCACAAGTAAAATGTTACCCTTGTTTACCCTTACTAAGCCATTTGCTCAGCCTTTCCTTCAATGTATGTCTCCAGGTAATGATATGGAGTAATTGTACTTAGTATGAACCTATTATTAAGCCTTAAAAGTGGATTATAAGAATTTTTTTATGTTTTTATGTATATTTTTTCTGATTTATAAGACACAAGAATTTAAAGATCTTATGTTTAAAAAATGTAATGTAAAGTTATGTAATAGAAAGGCAGGATGCCATATATCTTCCCCTCAATATGGATAGGGATCATTATATACTAAGGAAAATATGTTGTATAAGAACATTTAAGACAATAGGTATCAATATATAGGCCTCATAATGTTAAAATTTTATGCATTGAAGGATATGTTAGTGGAATTTGGTGCTAGTACAACTTACTGATTCCAATGTCAATGTGAATACCATTTGAGTTTTCTTTGATATAGTTTGCTTACTCTCATTGACCTTGTGTAATGAAGATTTTTTTCATCATTATAGATTTTTTTATGATTTCATTAAATCAATAGTATCATCATTGGATTCTATATTAGTGGTTCAAGAATCTATATTGTTTTTACTTTCATACTTTCCATTGATTTTTTTAATTCATATTTTTTTATTAGTTGAGTTATGTGATTTTAAATCTGAGTGAAATTAAAATATGATGGGGAGACCACCATTATTGAATTTTCAATGATGAAAGGATCCATTTACATCCCATATTTATTATTTTTTTCATGTTATGGGACTCAAAATATGGAATTACCGTTTTTTTAGTATTCCCGAGAAAATTTCTCTGAATAAGGGTGAATGTTTATCTCTTTAAGTTAGACTTAGTGTGAGTTTTATCTAGTTTTGCTTAGGATAATTGGAGATAATCCACATGTGTTCATTATCTTTCACACTTCATAAGAATATTCCCAATTGGATGGTGGTTTATTAAGAAATTATTGTGACTCAATGGTTTTATTTATTCTATTCACTCCATTCCATGTGGTCCATGTATTGGGAAAGAGGTCATGCTTAATTGTTTTAGAAATTAAATCTTGGGTGAATATTGGGGTGGCCATGAGATTGTTTTATTTATGATATATTTTTTTTTATTGGAATTAATTAGGGCTGGTTTTCCATGGATATGTTTCTAGGTTATCCTCACTTAACATAATTCAATATTTTGTATCTCTTTAAGAGGTATGGTTGTTCTAAGTGCATTTTCATTTATTCTATTTTTTCCAACTACATGGCCTTTTGATGGATTTGATTGAGGTTTTCATGTTCAGTTATTTTGTGGTTTTATTGTAGTTTTGTTTTTTTTAATCACATCAAATAATAGACGAGGTTTTGTTGTCTAGTTTTTAAGGCTGGTCTCTTGGTGAATCTACAATAGGGAGTTTTAATTCTTTCTTGAAACAATAATTTTATTTTCTCGGAATCCTAATTTTTTAAATGGGTCTCTTAAATATGTATTCTATTGATCTCTATTTCTAACTTGGTTTTGTTATAAAATATTTTCACCTCCATCATAATGAGTTCATAGTTTGGAGATTATTTGATGCGTCATATTCATTATTGTAGTTTCCATTGTCTTTTCTCTTGAACTATCTTTCCCCTTTCTTCTTGATCAACCAAAATCCTTGAATATTTATATGGAATAAATTTTTATGTTTTGGAGAATTGTCACATCACAAATTTCTTGTTATCCTTTTTTTGTTAAGATTCTCAAGTCATTGGAAGGTTTCACAAAAACTCAGAGTGGGTGTGGACATAGACCTACAGAAAGAAGATCCATTGATAGTTATAGGCTAGCCAGTGGCATGCTAGCATTAGGGATTTCCGTATAGAAAGTATAATAGCATGCTAGTGAGATCCTCCATCAAGGTGGTGTAATATAGGTAGAACTATGTTTCCTATTGTAAACCCACTGGCCAACTATTTCCAATAGCTTAGAAAATTTTCCTAGTACTATCATATAGTAAGTGGTGTCCCTAAATGCAGGACTTGGTATGATGTTGAATGAAATTATTCTTAAAATATGTGTTTTATTTATATTTCTTTCTCCCTTGACCTAAAATCAACCCATATGATTTTATGATTTATCATTGGATGATTTTGGCTTCCTAACCTCAATTCAGGGTGGATCAAAGTATCGTTAATCATAGTGGTGCCTCATTGGTAAGACTTTCTCTATTATGGGATTGGATTCACTTATTATTCATGTTATTTATTCCCTTGGTCTATGGTAACCATTTTTGTTTATTTTATCCATTATTTCAAATTGGGATTGGAGACTCTAAGGATCTTCGCTTACTTTTTTATGTTGTTCCTCTAATCATCTTGTGGTTTCCTTCTAGTGATTGAGATTTTTAAGTAGATGACCCAATATTCTCCCTTATGAATTAAATATATGATTTATTTTAATATCTTCATGTGTTTTAAATGCCATTTAATTCTTCAAATTATATATAATATTTATATAAAATATTGATGAATTATTAAACTTTTGATAAAATTTTATATGGAATCCCACCATTTTTATTACAAAACTTATCATTGCATAAGAAAAAACATAGGGTCTTTTAATGTTTAGTTTCTTATAAATAAAGAGCATGATACATGAAAGCATAAAAAATTCATCTAAATACACTTGAAATAAATATTCCTGGTTTCATAATATGTTACTTTTACAATATCTCATATATCAGGGACATACATTAAAGGAATGGGGTGAGCTTAAAGCCTAGTAAACAAGATAGACAAAAATCATGTGATCATGAGACATATCAATAAGAACACACAGAATAAAAATAAATAAAGAAAAAGGGGAATATAATAATAATAATAATAATAGAATGATAATTTAGATACAAAATTTAAATGATAAAATCGTAATAAAATCACCAAGGTCCATCACTAAGGTGTTGTAAATGAAATTTACAAAATTTGTTCCCTAAGGTATCGTAAAACAGGTCATCTGTGCATGTTAAATTATTTACTCAATACATAAAAGCACTTTCATGGAGAACCCTTAATATGTATTAATTAATTTTATCCATATAGATCATATTAAATCATTTCATTCATAATCCACAAAAAATAAAGAATTGGTTTCTTATCAAAATTCATGCCATACAATAGAGCTTAAAGATATGATGATTACATTATTTTTAACCCATGAAAGAAAATGTGGGTTTCATAAATGTAAACCCACAACAAAAAAGTTTATGTTTAAATATTTGTTATTACCCATTTAAAAAAATAGTTTTGGACCATCAAATAAAAATGAATAGATAATTTCTCATGTAAAAGAGAGAAATAAGAGAAATAAATTTTGCACAAGAACATGAAGAAAACCTGGTTTTAGAAAATGGAAAATGGGAGGTGAAAAGGTTATATCATTAAATAAATTATATTATTATAGAAATGGGATAATATAAAGTAAAAAATTAACTTATTTTGAACATTAGAAGATATACCAGAAAAAAAGAGAACATGAATGGAAAAGAGAAGTGATGATTTCCCTTACCTTGAAGAGTTGTTCCTAAAACATGATTATGGAACCATGGGAGGATTGATGAAATCTTAGGGGAGTCCCTGAGAGATAAAAAACTCTAAATAGTGGTGGCTGGATTGGTATTGAAAGGAAATGGATAAATTGGCGGGTATTTTTAGCTAACGTGGAGGAATTTTTTAATAATCTCCAAAATATAGGTTTGGGAAAAAAAAGTTGTCGATAATGAAAAACCTTTATCTTACCCATGGTTTTTGCTCATGGTTTTAGAAATTTGGGTAAAATTTTATGTTTTCTTAATCCATCAAAACAGAACACCATTTTTTCATACTTTTTCCGGCATAGAAAATTAAGGATTCCACAAATTAATGTAATTAAAAAAATAAAACTTTTCTTTTAAACTTTGAGAAGTCACTTATAGTTTTAAAAATTGATTATATATATTAAAATGAAAAATATTAATAAAATTTCATTAAAAATTATGGATTGTGTTTAATTAATTATTACGGCATTACGAAACAAATATGATGTCATAAAATATACTGAAACCCTAAAACTGTATTTATTACTATTCATGAAAAAAATAAATTATATTATAAAATTCTCATTAATTTACCCTAACCAAACTTAAACATGATGATTTTAAAAATACTATATATTGTTCTTGAATAACATTGTAAATATGATAATTTTATCTTTTATAAATAAAAAAACATAATTTATTAAACAATAGAAACTTTTAAGGCACAGTCAAATTTTTGATACTTAAAAACATTTCCTAGGGAAATATAAAATTATTTTATTATTTATTATTTAAATAAAAGCGTTTTAAAATAAAATTTATTAAAACAAATACTATTCATAATACCTTGGATTATTATAAGAAAAAATTTTATTTTCTATAAAAAATTCCAAAATGTTTTATTTGTGTCGAAAAATCAAATTATCAAATTCATCTCAATTAAACATTTATTTTTTCAAGAATAACTATTCTTACAATGATTTTATAGAATAAAAATTTTATTTACACAAAAATATTTCCACATTAAATAACTTTGGTCTAGACATTTGATCCCTTATTACACCAGCATACACCCTAGGGTAATGTATACGGTGGTGGTAGTTTTAGGGGGTGGCTCAACTAACATATAATGAGTCGTAATCTATACTTAGTAGAACTTACCCAGTTGTTGATTTCATTCACATATAACTTATTATAGCTTGTGTTGATCATGGTCAAGGTAAAACCTCATTGATAATACCTCCCTCTTATGTTCGGAAAAATGGGCTTCAAACGACATGACTCTACTAGTTGAGGCCATCGATTATCCTTTATGTAATAATTACCCATTTTCATTATTTATTATAAAAACTAATTATAATGGTTAAATTATCAAACAAGGGTAATGTTTCAAATGTTCATATTGAACAATGGTCATATTTGACCAATGGTCATATAATGGTCAAATCACAATAGTCACATTTCCTTTTATTCCCTATAAATACCACTTCATTATTTCTCTCAAAATTTATTACAATTTCTCCCTAAGGTTATATTTTCATTTATTTAAATGTTTATTTGTTTAATAATATTTTGTTTTATTTCCCTATAATTTACAATGGGTGTGGAGATTCTAGTATATTGGGGTGATCCTTATTTTCCCCTTTTTATCTATTCTAATTTATATGTTTTGTCCAGTTGTAAATTTTGGAATTTTGATTGGTTTCATGGATGAAAAATGTAATGATCTTTAATAATGATATAAATTTTTTTGGTTCCTCTTTATTTTCTACCTATGTAATATTATTCAATATATAAGAAATATTTTTTCATGAAAAATTTTTCATTTAAAAATTATGGGTCATTACGTTTATACCCTATTAAGAAATTTTGTCCCTAAAATTTCAATTCATTTTCTCAGTTAAAAAAAGGTTAGGGTGCTTCTCTCTCATTGACTCCTCTAGTTCCCATGTTGCCTATTTATATTTATAGTTCCTCCAAAAAACCTTTACTAGGTGGGATGTCTTGTTTCATATAACCTTGTCTCTACGGTCTGATATATTCTCTAGAGGATCCCTATATGAGTGTTAATGTTCCAGTGGTACCACTTCTAGATTCAAAGGTCATGTTCTAGTTGTACCACCTCTACATTCAGTAAATGTGAGGTGTCAGGTTTGTTCTTACTAAAGAGAGATACATGAAATAAATCAGTAACAGGAACCAAATTTGGTGTATGTTCTGGCTGATAAGCCACTACTCATATACGATGAAGGATATCAATGAGTCTAATTTACCAAGGGATAAGCTTCCCTTTCTTTCCAAATTGTATAAATCTCTTCCATAGTGATCTCTAAAGGAAAAATTGGTCCCCAACATCAAACTCCAATTCTATTTTATGATTTTCCTCATAAATCTTATGTCCAATATGAGAATCCATTATATATTTTTGGGTGGAATGAACATGTTCTTTCATCTCTTACACAACATTAGGCCCAATAAGTTTTCTATCACCAAATTCATCCCAGTATGTAGGAATTCAACATTGTTACCCATATAAGGATTCATATAGTTCCATTTTAATACTCGATTGTAAGTTTTTTTTGTATGAGGACTCAACTAATGGGAGGTATTGATCCCATACACATTTAAATTTCGTTGAGCATGTTCTCCTCATGTCACCATGTGCTTGAATAGTAATTTCATATTGGAAATCTTTTGGGGGTGATAGGTCATACTAAAAATCAATTCTATATTCAGATCATGTTGAAGACTTATCTAGAATAGAGATGTAAACCTCGGATCATGATCATAAAATATAGCATGTGGAACCCCATGAAACCTCACTACTTCCATTATGTATATTATGGTATGTTGTCCATTAGATAAATCATCATGAATAGCGATGAAATGGGAAGTCTTGGTGAGTCGATCCACTATAAACCATTTCATATTGTTTTCTTTATATGTTCTTGGGAGACTAGTGAAAAAGTCTATAGTGATATTTTCCCACATAAATGTTGGTATTGGTAGATAATTTAATACCCATTTAGGAATTTTTCACTCCTCCTTCACTTGTAGGTATGCCAATCACCTTGCAATATAGTCAGAAATCACCCTTTTCGTATTATCCCACCAATAATGACCATGAATGTCCCTATACATTTATGTTCTTATAGAATGTATAGATAATTTAGATTTTTTAACAATATAAATTGTCCCCATCTTTATCTCTAGTATAGATGGTACTCATAGCCTTATAAAAAATTATTACACGTTCTTAATCAATATTGAACTCAAGAACCTTCTCATTCATCACAACCTCTATATTCTTTTGTAAAAAGGATCTTGTATTTGACATTTCTTGTTCATATATAGTAATTATGGTTGAGAAATCATTTCGGATAGGTTTTATGATGTCCCTTCACTTACGATTCCCATGTTCAATTTTAGTAGGCGATTGATCAAAGGATCTCCTTGAATCCTATTCATTTCCTGCATAATAGGTTCATTACTACTTAATGAATTATTGAGATTGTTTTTTCTTCTAGGATGATAATTAATTCAGAAATCATAGTCCTTAATAATTTACAACCATATCATTTTTCTCATTTTTAATTATTTTTTCATGTAAATATACTTCAAAATTTGTTGGTCTATGTATATATCAAGTTTCTCCCCATAAAGATAATGCCTCTATGTTTTCATAACAAAAAAACTGTATCTAACTCCATTTCATGTGTAGGATAATTCTTATCATGAGTCTTTAACTTTCAAGATGCATAAGAAAACACATTTAATTTTTTCATGATTACACACCCAAGCCATTCCATAGATGCATCGTTACAAATAATGAATCTTCTCCGACAGAGGGTTGAGTTAACACATGTGTAGTAACCAATATCTTCATTATTTCTTGGGAACTTTCTTCACACTCCTTTGTCTACATGAACTTAGCCCCTTTCAATTTAATTTTGGTAGTGGATTATAATGTCCAGAATTTTTTTTTACAAACCTCTTATAATATCCTTCTAGACCAAGGAAACTACGAATCTCAATTACAGTTTTTAGGATGAGTTCACTCCTCTACAACCCTTGTCTTCGTAGGGTTAACTAAGCTTCCTTCATTAGTTATTATGTGCCACTAGAATTCATATTCCTATAAATAGAATTCAGAATTTTTGAATTTCCCAAAAACATTCTCCTTCCTTAGAGTTCCCAACATAACCCTTAGATGATCCACATGATCCTCACGAATTTTGGAATATATAATATAATAATCAATAAAAAATAAAATAAATATATCAAGGTAGTACTTAAATACTATATTCATCAAATCCATAAATGTTTCGGGGTAATTAGTTAATGAAAATTGAATAACAACAAACTCACAATTCTCATATCTTGTTCAGAAGGCAGTCTTTGGAATATCTTATTTCTTCCCCATCAATTAATGATACCAATATCGATGTTCAATCTTGGATAAGAATTGAGCCCCATAAAGCTGGTCAAATAAATCATATATCCTTGGGAGAGGGTACTTGGTCTTCATTGTGATCCCATTGAGTTCTCTATAATCAATGCATAGCCACATTGATCCATCCCTCTTCTTCAAAAAAAGAAAAGGTTGTCCCCAAGGAGAAACACTTGGTCAGATAAATCCCTTCACCAAAATATCTAGAATTTATTCCATTAATTCCTCTAACTTCATATTTTTCATTATATATCGGGTTGTTGATGTGGATTTGGATCTAGGTATCAGTTCAATAGATAACTCTACCTCAATTTCTAGAGAAGGTGTAGGCAACACTTTTGGAAATATCCCAATGTATACCTGAATGATAGGAACATTCTATGCCTTTATATGTTAGTTTTCATCACTCTCTTCACCAATAATATCCATAAATAAGGCAATGGGAGGTTCTTATACGAAAATATTAGTCCAGGATATCACTCCTTTTAAAATTACTATTGGTTTTTCATTAAATACTTTTGAAATTTCTTTACTCTTGTATTTGATCTTATCATTATACATTGAGATCCATTTCATCCCTAGTGTAGTGTTGAATTCCACCAATGTATCGTAAAACATGTCATCTCTAGATATTAAATTTGTTACCCAATGAATTTTAGTACTAACAGGGAACACAATTCACATGTATTAATTAATTGGAGCCATATATATCATAATAAATCATTTCATTAAAAACCAATGTAGAATAAAGAATGGGCTTCTTATCCAAAATCATTTCATACAAAAGTGCTAAATGTCATGATCATTACATCATTTGCACCCCAAAAAAGGATGTGTGAGTTTCATATTTTTAAATCCCCAAATAGAAAATTCTATGATTACATATTTTTTTAATACCGATTAAAGAGAAAAGTGGTTTGGGAGATCAAATAAATTAGAAGAGAAAATTTTTCCGGTAAATGATAGAAATTTGAGAAATAAATTTGGCAACGTGATGAATATAGAATTTGGTTTTATAAATTGGTAAAATGAGAGGGGACTAGGGTATAATATTAAAAAATGATATTATTAATTTAATTAGATAATATAATGTGTACAAAATAACATGGTTTTGAAATTATAACACATTTCACTTGAAAATGGAACTTGAATTGAAAAGGGAAGTGAATAGTTCCCTTATGTTGAAGAGTTGTTCCTAAAACATGATGATAGAATCTTGAGGGCTTGGGGAAACTTTTGTGGGACTCCATGGGTTGTAAAATTACTAGAAACTCATTGAAGATATATTGGGAGTCAAATTAAATGGATATATTGGTAGGTATTTGAAGAAAAAGTGAAGGAATTGTTAAACAATGTCCAACTATTGGTCTTGGAAAACTTGGTTGTGTACAATGAAAAACAATTTTCATACCCCTAGTTTTTGCTCATGGTTTTGAACATTTAGGTCAAATTGTAATTTATTTTAATCTCCCAAAACCAAATACCATTTTTAATACATATTTTTGCATGGAAAAGTAAAAATTCTCTAAGGTAATGTTTTTTAAAAAAATCAATCTTTCCTTTTTAGAATTTGGAAAGTCACATATAGTTTTAAAAATGGATTAAATATATTTCAATAATTAATATTAATAAAATAGAATGATTTATTCTGTTTATTAAGTATAATTAACAATTACATCATTAAGACATAAATATGTTGTCATAAAATACATATAAATCATAAAATTGTATTTTTCTCTGCCTATGAAAAAAATAAATTATTTTAGAAAATTATCATAAATTTCCACTAACCGAATATAAATGTTTTGATGTAAAAAATATGGTTACTTCTTTTAGAATAATTCTATAAATATGATAATTTTAACTTTTAAAAATAAAAAAATTACTTATTTAAAAATAATATTTCTTATTGCACATCAAATTTCAAACACTTATAAAAAAATTCATAGGACACTATAAAATAATTTTATCATCTCTTATGTAAATAAAATTGTTTTCAAAGACTATTTAATTAAAAAAGACTATTTAGAATACATTGATTTTTTATAAAAATTGTATATATTTCTAGAAAAATGCAATTATGTTTTATTTTTATCCAGGAATCAAAATATCAAATTCATCTCAATTGTACATATATTTTATTAAGAAAACATATTATTAAGAGTAAGTAATATAATAAACATTATATTTATGAAATTTAATTTATACTATAGGTAACTATAGTTTGGTCATGTAACCCCTTATTACACTCACAAATTCCTTAAGGGAAAGGTGTGTAATGGTGGTAGTTTCATGGGGTGGATTGACTAACATCAACCAAGTTGTAGTCTTAACTAATATGAATTTATCTCATTAGATATTTAATTCAAGGTTCACTTATTGAAGATTGTCTTGGAATTGGTTAATGTGAGCCTCTACGGATGACATCTCGCTCCCAATTTTTGACAAATGGGCTTCAAATGACATGACTCTACTTGTTGGGGCCATTGATTCTCTTTTTTGTAAAAATTACCCATTTCATTACTACTTATAAACAATATTTAATGGTTAAATTACAAACCAGGGGTATAGTTTTCAATGGTAATATTAAACAATGGTCATATAATGGTTAAATCCCAATGGTCATATTTCCTTTTATTCCCTACAAATACCACTTCATTATTTCACTCATAATTTACTACAATTTATCCATGAGGTTGAATTCTCATTTCTCAATATCTTGATTGGTTTAAAAATATTTTTATTATTTATGTTGCACTTAATATGGGTGCAATGATTTAATTTGATTGAGTTCATCCTTATTTTCTCATTTTTTATTTTATGCTTTATCTTTTTTGTCCAGTTATAATATTTGGAATTTTAATTGGTTTCATTTATAACTAATGTAATGATCATTGTTAATGAGATAAATTTTTTTTGGTTTCTCCTTATTTTTTACATTTATAATATTATATAATAAGTAACAAACAATTATCGACAAAAAATATCTTTTAAAAAGTTTGGGTCATTATAATGTAAAATGGGGATTTGTATATATATTGATGTGAATGTTGTTTTAAATGAATATTCTATTTTTTGGAAATTAAATTGAATTTTTGGATCTTGATAAATATCCTTAAGTAGTTTATGATAATGATATCAAAAATGGAAATAAATGTATTATTTTCTATGTAGGTGTGTTTGATTCATTTTGAAAAAATTATTTGAAAATGGATATTTGATAAAGTGAAATTATTTATAATTGTTTTAGTAAATGTCCCTAAATTGATTTGAAATTATTGGTGTTTTTTTGTAGAAAGTGTAATGCCCTTATTTGAACAGTAAATGATTTATTATAAAATATACAACCCATATGATATTCCCCTTTATATATGATATAAATTAAGGATATTTGAATTCTTGTAATGAGATGTCCCATTGATGGAGGATGAATTGAATTGAATTGATATGATTTATAATGGTTGATGGTCCTTTGTGGGGTTGTGAGGTGTGAGAAAGGCTTGTGAATTTTATAAAAACATGATGATATAATAATTTATATAGTATGATACGACCTTTTAAATGCTCACCTCCACTCTAATTTCATGGGAAGACCTGGATTTCATGGTGGTATGTCTTGGAACACATGTTCCCATATTTAAAATCAAGCTCTGGCTGGTGGAATTTGGTGAGACTTAGGTCAACCTAAGTGATCCCCCCTATTATGCTATAATTTAGTAAGAATAGGTGTTTGGGATTAGGTGGATTATTGTGTTGATTTTATTATTATGTATGGACTTTACATAATTGATGACCATGTTATCTCTACTCTAGACTATATCCCTTTAACACCATTTGATTACATGAATATCATTTATATTTATTTTCTATGGTAAAGTTACTTTTAAAATTTTAGAAATGATATCATATTCTCCATAAATGTACCTATAAAATGTTTTAAACTACAATTTAAGAATGTTGTGTTATGAGAAAATCAGTTGAGGTTTTATTTGTAAAAGGGTTTTCTTCTGTGTAAAAGGGTTAATTTCAAGGTAAATGTTGGTTAAGTTTTGTTGATAAAAATTGTAATACCAATTTTTTATCCTTATATTCAAACCTATGTGATATATATTTCTTTTAAAAGTGTCATTATTTGGGTTAATTTGTGGATAAATATGTGAATTTTATATCAAGAATATATATTATAGGTTTAGAAAGTTTCTCCGTGCAATGGATATTTTTGAGTATTTTTGTTTGAGATTTGGTTGAGGAATATGTGGAGTTGACCCAATTTCCCAGGTAGATATTAGTGTTCTAGTATCATCTCCCTCATTGTCAGATGAGTTTATCATCATCATTGTTACCCAATATTTTTTACTTCTATTGTTCCATTTTCTATTGGATATCTTAGTTTATGAATTGTTTAGATTTTATTTCCATATTTTGACATTTATATTTATTTTTTGGGGTGAAATCATTCCCATTTTCATTCATGATGATGGTCGGGTACTATTCTCTAGCCCATGGGGATCGAGAAATCCCTTCGTTCCAGTGGTGGGTCGATTCAGATTCTAGTTCTGATGGTACTCCTGGTCAGTTTGTTATAGATTTCTTCCTACCTAACATAACATCTACCATGGAACCCCTATCTTTGGTATGAGTTCTGCTGTGTTTTTTAAATATCATATATACCTTTTATAATTACTATCAATTATCATGTTAATATTGACCTAGAGAGGTTATTAAATAGAAAATAAAAAACATGATGAATAAAAATAATAAATTCTATATTGATATTCTTCTTCTTCTCTAGTTTTTTATAAATAAAAAAAGATACAATTATATGGATCCTGTATACTCAGGTAATCCACCACCTATATAATCAGGGATATAATCCATATACCTTTACACAATCCATCATTTTTGTAAACTTGATTATATATTAGAGGATAAAATACATGGGATTCAATGAGAAAATACAAATTAATATGTTCTTTTGAATAATTATATAAAAATCCTTTTACAGTAATACTATGTTTAATTATGGAATGTTACACCCCACATTTTTAATTTAAATATATTATATTATTTATGTTAATAATATTTAATTTTCAAAGAAAATTAAAATGTTAATAAGTTTCATGGTTGTATGCATGGTTTTGGAGGTGGTTCACACAAACACTTCATGGTGGGTTTTAGAGGCAGTGTTGGTGAATTGTTATACATTAGGTTTGGAAAAAATGTAAAAACCATGTATCCCTTAAAAACTACATGAATAAATATTTTTATGGCGTATACTTTTTGATACCTTCAATAATTTATTTTTGGATTGTTATAATGTTATATTTATGTGTTTTATATGGTTATTAAAATTATTAATGGTTATTTAAATATTTATGTTATATTTATAGGAAATACATGTGTAAATTTACATTATGTGTATTTTATATTGTTAATATAATTTTATATATTTGATTTCAATTTTTGGTTTACAAATAATTATGATGGAATAACTATTATTAACCATGGATAGGTAATATGTGTGGTGTTCTTAGTATTAAAATTATCTATAAATAATTTAATTATTATTATTATGATATTATGATAATAATGATGATGATAATTATTATTATTATATAGTTTTGGTAATGCATTAGTGGTAATGTGCCTCGTAATATTGAATAAAATTGGGTATCAAAACATGATTTACCCTACTTATATGGGGTATTGTATGGTTATTTATGATTTAAAAACTATGGTTTCTTTTCAAGTTTGTTAACATGTATAGAGGAAAAGGTTGGTGGGTAGTCTTGTGGGCTTGAAGATGTGGGGTCGTGATTGTTTTGTAATGGTGATCCAGACATATGACAATGATATGGATCTTTTATATGTTTTTTTAAACATAAAAAATACTTAAATGACTATATTATAAAAAAATTGAAATATACATCAGAAAGGTGTTGAAGTCATCGACACCATTGCCCTGAATTAGTGACATATTAAAGGAACTGATTCCTACAATGCCTTTATATGTTTTTTAGTTGAATGGAATTGGGGGTAGCAATTCCTTTAACCAAATAAATGGAAAAAGGGAATTAGGGAAACAAATCCTTCCCCCAACCCCCCTAAAAGATCCTCTTGTAGCGCCCCATGACACACGCTTCTCAATTTGGTTCCCAAAACACATAACATAAAAAATAATATTTTTTACACATAAATTATTAAAATATCATTTTCATATTTAAATACAAATGACCATTAAGATTATATTTTTATATAGTGATGAAAAACCATAAGCTACTAAATATCATGTCTTATAAAAAAATAGAATTTTTTTTCAACATATAAAAATATAATAAATCCATAACGAGTATTCGACATATAAAATAAATTCTACATATAACATGCTTTTCTATGATTAGCATACTTTATTATTTTTTTGATAACCTGGGGAAATTGAAACATAAGAACGTGGTTTGGTCAAATTCTCATCAAGGGTAAATATTGTAATATATCCTTGCATAAGAGACTTGAGGCATAACCAGATATCATAATGACAATAATAATAAAAAACATGAGATTATGAAATAAAGAGATGATATTATAATGACAGGGATAAAATACAGATTATAACATGTGAATATAGAATCATGGGAATGTGGAAATAACCTAAATATGATATCATATGAATATTACAAGGATTAATCTTTATGCCAGCATCATCATATACTATAGATTACTCCATAGGGCATTATCACATGCCAAGGATTTCTCCTCATGCCATAAAAATGGATTTGGATTACTCCCTAGTCCCATATATAGCTTTTCATGAGTAGTTAACATTACCCAATGCATTGGAGCGTTATTTGGATACAACCATCATAATGAAAAATCATACATCTATGTGGCACATTATTTCAATCAATAATTCATAAAAAAATAAGAAATAAATTTTTGTATCCTTTTAGAGTGGTTCCCAAAGGAATCATTCATGATTTCGTTAATAATAATGATACGATAAACCCATGGAAAATAAATGGGTTTCTAAAGAGTTCAAACATTTTTCTAGATAAATACCACTCAATAAAGATGATTACACATATTGTATTTACACCATGTAGGAAATTTACATACATTTTAGAGAATAATTTCCCCAATCAATCAATATTTTGGCTATTTATGTGAACACCCTTTAGTCAAGTAATGGAACATAGATAATTCACATTGAAAAATAAAGTGAAGTAAATCATTCATATACAAGTGGATTATTAGGCAAGGAAAAAAATAAGTTAAGGATCATACTATAGATTTAAAAGATAATTCATAATCCTTCTAGAAAAATATGGATTTTGATATCATTTGAATTATTCCATTCATCAATCGTATGATGTAGATGAAGAAAACTCTTAGAATAATTCATAAAATTTATTTTTAAAATAAGAAAATAACTTTTCCTTTGAAAACATTTAAAAATCAAGATTTAATAAAACCATGAGAATAATAATTTCCTTTTTGAAAACATAAAAATGTAGGGAGGGACTCTCTTAGAAAAAAAAGTGGTGGAACTATGTGTTCACATAGAAACATCTAAAAGGGATTCATTGTGGTTAAATATAACCTATATAGAAACATTTAAAATATTTCCTTTAAAAAAATTAACAAATTTAACTTAGTTGAAAATTATGAAATCAAAACAATTTTAAATAAATTTATTTTTGAACATTTTTTAAACTAATCATGTAGAAAATAATTAAATTCTATTGAAGGTATTAAGTGAAACCCACAACGTAAAAAGGATTTTAAAAAAATTCATTGATAATAAGTGGAGATAATTTTTAATGTCACTTGAAATATTAAATAAAATACTTTTGATGTGAAAATCATGGATATGAGTAGTGTGCCTAGGTTGGGAATCATTCATTTTAGTGACACATTTTTTAATAGAACGTGATCAACAATATAGAAACATTTTAATGAATGGGAATAATTTCCTCAAATGGGAAGTAAATAAAACATATTTAAAATAAAATTTTATTACAATGGACACTCTTAAGATCAATGTTAAGAAGATAATTCATGACTTATTAGAAGAGAACTTGCATCAAAAAAATACATACAAATTGGGAAAGAATTTGAGAAAACCCCTTAAAAGATACAAATAATTAAATTTAACCTCAATTTAGATGAATAAATTATATTTCCTGATAACAAATAAATGTTTAATCACATATACCTTATAAAATAAAATTGGAATGTAAACCAAAATGTGTCTCAATAAAGGGAGTTTGATTCAAAAATCCCTTATGACATAAGACCATTCTAATAAAAACCCATTGAAAGAATAATATATATTATTTAAATTTATAATAACATGAATAAGGATAACACATGATACTAAAAATCTAATTGTACTTATATGCACCATTGAAAATAAATTTGGTGCATAAAAGAACACATGTCTTGTAGAAGGAAATTTTGAGAAGAAATCCTTATCGTGTTTCCCTACTTTGTTGGAAAACATTGTGATCCTATAGAAAAATCATAAATATATTACTTACAATTTTAATATTAATATTAATTCTTGAAATTATTCAAAATTACCATTTATAATCAATAGATATATATATATTAGTTAGTTTTTTCTTATCTTCCATCATAGGGTGTTTATAGTTTAAATAGTTTGTAGTTGTTTCGTAGGAGCAGTGCAAGTATTTACTACGCTTTAGAAGCCCATATTTATAAGTTAACAAAATTAAATATAATTGATTACTTATAATTATTTATTAATTTTAAATTTCTTTCAATGTATTCTTCAATCATTATCCATGAAGATTAAATCGAAAACGAATATTTTTTTGTTGATTTTCAACCTAAAAAGGGTGTTTTCTTAATTAATGAGGTAAATATTATCTTATAGATTCCATAAATGATAAAAAAAATTATTTACATATTTATATCATATTATAATATTAATTATTTTTTCTTAATCATCTATGACATAATTTCATATAATTTTTCAAGTATGTGGTCAAACTAATCCAAACAAGAAAACACTTTAACTCGATTGTTGGGTATGGATAAGTATCTATGTGTGTTGACATTATATTATTATAACAGAATCATAATGATATTATTTTGATTTTTTTATGATATTGCACCATATTTTTTTTATTTTTTGGATAAATAATAATAAATTATAATAAAAATGTAAAAAATAATCTTCATGGTGGTGGTAGTCCGCACAACAAATGATTAACATTTTCGTAACACATTGAATGAGGGCATAAAGGTGGATAATAAGTGATAATTTAAAAAAAATTATATAAATCATATTTATTCTTCAAACCCATCATTAATACCATCCATGAGTGTTGGTGATGAAAACATAAAATCCTTGCTTTATGGTGGCAGAAATCCACACACACGCACTAATGACGATTATTATTTTTCTAGTAGATGGAAGAGAATAAATAATGGTTTTAAATTATTATAACAAAATTTCAAAAATAAAATTATTCTGATAATATTATTATTCAATGTTTATGGTAGTTTTACAATGAAAAAAAATAAGAATAAAATTTTATGAAAGATGTGATACCTACGTCGAGACCTTGAACTTCCTTCAGATAAAAGCCTTATATTTGAAGGACTACGACTATTTTGTGGTGACCAGGGGAATTAGGTCATATAAAGAACTTCAATGAGATAAATTTAGTATAATTTTCCTAGAAATTTAAAAACACTAATGTATTATTGGAAGGGTATATGTGATCTCACTTTTATAAGTGAGGAAGTGGGACTTTTCCAGGGAAAAGAATGGTAAGTAAGGTGTAAGAATAAAATGGTATGAAAGTTAGGTTAGTTAGATGAGGCAAGGTTGATAATAAAGGTTTATAACAATTTAAAGCCTAATAAGTTATTTCTAGAAGTTGTAAAGTTCATTTTAAATTAGTAAAAAAATCGAGCCACCATACATTAGTCATTTAAACACTTATTAATCTTAATAAAATATTAATAATGTCAATTAACATGTTACTAAAAATATAATTTGACACTTATTACTGAATTCTAAAATTATTTTTCTTAATTTAATATCTATTTAACCTAATTAATTTAAAAAATATTATAAAATATGTTTTAAAATTAAACACACACAACACATACTTTTTTTATAAAATAGTTCTTTTAAACATTAAACTTATGTATATGATAATTGTTTTTATGGTCAGTAATTTTCATAATAGTAATTTATTTATTATAAATAAAATTATGTTTATGTGAAATTAAAATTCATCCATTCAATAATTTAAAGAAATATTAATTAATTAAAATAAAATATGTAAAATAGTTTTCTTTATTAAAGTAAAATTTTACATTTGTTTCAAAAAAATGTTTGTCAAGGGTTTTCTAAGTTCAAATAATATTTCCTAATGTTATTTCTTAGATTCAAATTTAATCACTTCAATGGAATTGTTAACTTATAAGTAATTTTTATATATTGATAAATTCATTAAATGTTTTTCAAAAACCAAATTTTCGACTATAATATCGATAATTTCATAAAATACTGAAAAATAAATAATAATTAAATATATATATTATAAATTAAAAAAAATGATAATTTTCTCAAATTTTATTTGTAAAAAATTATATAAATTATATTATAAAATAAAAACTTTAAATATCAACATATTTTATTTAAAAATGAGATTCATAAAAATTTAGTGTTTCTTATATAATTTAATACAGTTTTTTTTAATTTAATGTATTTTAGTGTTTTATATCATATATAAATTTATTATATGTTATCATCAAGATATTATAAAAAAATTATTTTAGTTTAATAATGTATTATGGACTTTATTTATTATGAGTGATGAAAGATATCGAATTCATATTATTTAAAGGAAAATATATGTACTAAAATCTCATGATGTTATATTCAATCCCCCTTAAATAAATTGTATCCTCAATGTTTTAAAAAATATTAATTAAGTATGTTAAGAAATAAGAGATGACTTATGATTAAATTTCAAATAAAATTACTACATTAATTTATTAAGTAAAACTAGAAAGAAAATCTTCTTCCACTATCAAGTTAACTAAATGATTTATTTTCCAAAGAAATCAATTAGCTTTATATAGTCCTTATCCATGCATATTTTTTAGTTCTTTTGGGAGATTCTTGAGTGTGTTTCTTAATATATTTTTTTCATGAAGGAAATTGCATTTTTTCCTTCATCATCTTCACCAACTGAATTTTCATGAGACCCATCCTTCAATTATTTAGTGTGAAATGGAATTAAACTATGCTCACTTTGTTAAATATAATTCATGATAGTTTATTTGGAATAATAAAAATATTTCCAATCCCGATTATTGTCTCAATATATGGTAGGTTGGGAAAATTATCTCATTGTCAATTATATCCATTGTTAGATTGATTTCTCATTTATCCAACCATCACATTAAAATAATTTTTCGTGATTGAATACTTAAATTAGTAAATGTGCACTAGGTAAAACTATGAGGATATAATAAATAAATAAATAATTATATAAATACACTAAATTATGAGTTTTTTAGCTTCAATATAGGTTATCCATGGGCATTTTACAATTATATTTTCTAGTTATTGTTCATAAAATAATATGATCAAATTCTTCATAATGGTTGGTAAAGATAATGTAAATTAACCAAATAATATCACTAAGGAGTGTCAAACCCAATGTATAGTAAGGGCCCCTTCACCGTACACCAGAATGATGGTTGATATATACTCGCCCTACTCTTTTCTAGTTTATTACCCCTAGATGAAAATGTTCCAAAACCATGGCCACTTATATTATCTAAAAAGAAATTTATTTTAGAAAAACTGTATAATATCTAATTTACCAAAATTATAAGATTTCATCATAGTCTTATACATAGGATTGTCACCAAATATTTCTTATCCAAATACCAAATTAATCATCAAATATCCCACACTCTTATCCTAAATTTTTTTCTATACCATTGATAAAAAGATTATTTTTAACTAATCAACCCTTGATTACATTATTATATATTAAATCATCCCTAACCAATAAAATCCTATCCCTTAATGTTATCTAAAGACTCCTCTAATAACAACTGCAGCACCCTCAAACCCATGATCTTGAATCTAGTGTTAAAAAAACATAGAATACAATAATAAATTTGTTACACATGTATGATTAAAATATCTTTATCACATTTACAAACCAAATTACATTTTGTTTCATATTTTATAGAGTTAGGACAAATTAGAAACTAAAAAATATCATGTATTCTCAACAGATAGTAATTTTTTTATATATGAGAATCTAATAAATCCATAATGTGTCCTTAAAATATCCTAGGAATTCCCCAGACAAGATACTCTTCTAAGCATAGCATACCTAATAATTTTCTAAATAACCTGGGGAAGTGATAACATAAAAATGGGGTGAGATAAAACACCCATTAAGGATAAATATAACAATACACCATAACATGAGAGACAAGATTCTTAACATGATATCATAATAAGAATTATTGTAAGCTTAAGAACATGGAATAAAGATTTAATATCCTAAAGACATGGTTTAAATAATATCATAAAATGAGAATGAAATCATGGGAATATGAAAACAACATAACCAAGATATCATAAGAATAATCAAAGGATTACTCCATAATCCATCATTATCAAATTCCAAGGATTACTCCCTAGACTATTATCATATGAAAATAATTACTACATGTTCTATAAAAATGGATTATTTTTACTCCCTAATCCCATGCAAATATTCTCATGATAGTTTAACATTACCTAATTCATTATAAAAATATCTCAATGACCCATCATAAAGAGAAATCATACATATGTGTTCCACATGATTTCAATCAACATATCCTAAAACCCCAAGGAAATAAAATTGGTTTAATTTACTTCTCAAGTGGTTACCTAAGTAAGAATTCATTCTTTCATCAATAAACATGTTACGATAAACACATGGAGAATAAATTGGTATCCAATGACTATAAACATAATTTTAGGTAAGAAAACCCAAAATGAAGATTATGTATATGGTTTTTAAACTGTATAGGAAACATATATATTGTTTAGTTAACAATTTACCCAATCAAATTATGTGTTCTGAGTATAGGTGTACACCATTCAGCCAAATAATGAAACATATGAAATTTATAGAGGAAAACTATTGGAAGTAAGTCATTACTATACAATTGGATTATTAGGAAAGACAATATCATTGATATATCATACCATAGATGTAAAAGGGAATTTCATAATCCATACAGAAAAATAAGGTACATTATTTCATTTAAATAATATTCTTGATCAATCCTACCACATAGATGAATAAAAATATTACAACCTTATTAAAATGTATTTTTAAATTAATAAAATCCCTTACATGGGAAGAAATTTAAAATGGAAGAATTTATTAAACCATGAGAATAATATTTTTCATTTTGAAAACAATAAAACATAAACAGGATTTCTCTTTGAAAAGAAAAAGGTCGGAGAAAGATGTGTTCACATTAAATCATGTAAAAGGGATTAATTTTGGTTGGAAATGACCCATATGAAAATATTTTAAATATATTTATTAAAATAATTTTATTAATAAATTTAATTCAGTTGAAAATTTTATTTTTTAAAAAAATTAAATAATAACTTTTGGAACATTTTAAAATATTAGATTAAAAGAAACCATTTTTAAAAACTAATCATATGGAAAAATATTAAATTCCATTAAAACCATTTAATGAAACACATATCATTAAAATTATGTCAAAAAATTTCATTCATAATATTTTAAGATATTTGTTAACATCAAATTCAATATAATAGAAAATACTTTTGATAGGTGAAAAAGGGATATGGATGAAAATGAGTTGTGTGATTTTTTTGGGAATCATTCCTTTCAGTGAGACGTTTTAAAGGAAAAGATCCCCAAAAGAAAAAAATTTAATGAATGAAATTAATTCCTTTAAAACAAATCAAACATATTTAAAAAAGAAATGGTATGATAAAAGAAACTTGTAAGATCAAATTCATGAAGAGAATTGATGGATCGTTGAAAGAGAAGATGAGTTGATAAAACATTTGTGGACTGAATAAAATTTTTATAAAACCCCATCAAGGGGAAATATCTTGAAAATTATCCTCAAATACCATGAAAAAATTATATTTCATATCAAAAATTAAATTGAAATTCATGGAATCCATATAAAGGTAAATTGCTGCCTTAATAAAAATATAATGACATGGCCTTAAAAAAACATATTCATTTGATTTTTGACTACACTTTATTTTCATTATTTTTGATGATATGTTTTCTCTATAGTTTTATATAATTAGAACAAAATATTACAAAGTAAACTCATACATTACAAGTGGACACCTATGCTCATTATCCATTTTTTACCAAATAAATGATTTTAAAATAATACATGATTTCTTTTCAAGACACATATTTAATACCTTCATAATGGAATATTTTTTTTAACAATATTAATACATGGTAAAAAATAATTTAAAACATGGGGTGAACCCAAAATCATGGTAAGGGACAGAAAGAACAAAAATTGTTAGTCCAGTGAAAACATGAAAACCGAGTAAAAACTTTTTCTTAAAAACTCATTATAAAGCATAGAAAAATCATGTATATTCTATGGGACATCATTACCATATATATCATACAATCAACCTTACAAATGGAACAACCAAAAGGTTGAATTCCACATATGGAATACCCAATGCATTAGAGAGCTATAATGGGGATCATCAGTCATATAAGTTCTATCATTCTCACCAGTATTTCATGAGATGTAATGGGGATAAAACCATCATATAATCGATATCGGGCTCACCCATGAGATATAATGGGGCTCAAACCTTCATTTAAGAAATATCGGGATCACATGTGAACTATAATGGGGCTCAACCATTCATATAAGATATATTGGGCTCACCCATTAAATTTCCATGTACGAATACATAAATACTGTAAATTCTCAACATATCACTCATAAAATTTCATTTCCATTTATAATATAACCAATCAATTTTCAATAACAAATTTAAAGGGTTTAAAAAATATATTTTTGACTTAAAGTGTCTCGTACCACTTTGAAACTTTTAAAATAAATTATCAAATTTGTATTTTGAAACATTTTTATCCATAAAAATAAATCCTTAAAACCATTTTTAAAACATGAAAATTAATAAGAAATAGTTATAAGAATAAATATTTAAAACATTTAAAATGATGTTTTAGTTAAAGAGTCTTTTACCACATGAGAAACACTAGAATAAAAATCATTCAAAAATAAATTTAAAAAATAGTTTAATATCAGGAGAATATAGTAATTCATGATATAACATATCAAGAAAGTCATATATACACCTTAAAGGAAAAATATGGTGCATAATATCAAGATATGATTCAATGAATTAAGATTGGGATGAAGTCCCTTACCTTGAGTCTGAATCGTCACATACAATATTTATATTCATAAATAATAAAATCAGGCCCATTTCTACTGAATTTAGAACCTTTTTTATTCCTTTTATATCATTAATTATCATTTTGTTATAATTAATTAATTATTTGATTTCCTATCAGATGTTTTGTCGATAATCACCACTTGAAACGAATATGAACATTGTATGATGTCACTAGTCCAAGTGGTCATAATTAAATAATATCCAGAATAATATTCATGAAATTATTATCATTTTTATAATAAATTATACTTTTAACTCAAAACATTTTTTAAGGTTATGAAAAATGAACAACGTTATAATAATGGAAATATTAGGTCGTTCGTACGCATGAGTGACATTTTCCGTTTGTCATTGATCGTTATGGAAAGAAGGTAAATAGTATTTTACCATTACAAAATGATTATAACATAATTAATATCATATTTATAAGTTATATTTACTTATATATATATCATACAAGTGATGTAGTGAATAAAAATGAGTCACATGGCTTTGTGGAGGAGATATTTCACACGTACACACGAATGACACTATCATTTTTATGGGAATGGAAAGTAAGAACATAATTGATATATAATTATGGTTTTATAATTAATATGTCATTAATATAAAATATTAAAATCAATTTCATCATTATAACCGATCTATAAAGGAAGTGATTAAAAACAAACAATATCAGCTTTTGAGGTGGTAGTCCACCGTATGCACGATCAAAATGTTTATTTCCCATTTGATGAAATTGTAGATAGATTTAGGTAATGATATTAAAAAAGTAAAAAATTAGTATATTAAGAATAATTTATTTATATGTTTATCATGTATGAATAATATTTTAAGGAAGTGTATTAAAAAATAATATACAAATACATAAAGAAATTGATACCTCTCCTTCAATTGATCACCTTTGAAGAACGCCTTAACACCTCTAAGGAGGGTGTTATAGAAAAATGAATACCCAAAGAATGAGGAGAGGTATTTTAGAAATGGTTTTTCTTAAGATATTGTCTGAACCAAATGGTTTTGAAAGTTTGATTAATAGAAAGGAATGAGTTATTTCTATAGGAGAGGGGAGGGGCACCCTTGGAATTTTAAAAAGTATTAAATTAGTCTAAATTCAATTTTGATTACAAATCTTCCCAAAATAATTTTTTTAAAATATAATAATTTTTGGGTTGAATACATATCATAATACTAATATTATAAAAGTTTTGAATGTTATTTAATCCTTATATTTTTATTTTAACCCTCATTTTAACCTTCTTAATCTTACTGTGATACCATGTTATTTACACTTTTGGGTTTAAATAATTACCAAATATTGAAAATCAACCAATTAATGAGTAATTAATAATATATTTGGATTTATATCAACATTTGGTCTGAATATTACATTCTTGAAATGTTATATCATTTAATTAAATATTTTATATTTTAAAGTATAAAATATGTCAGTTTTGACTACATTCATTACATAAAATTTTTTAAATATCATATCAAAATGATTATTTAGAAAAAACTAAATTAACTCAATAATAACATGTCATATCCATCCATTAAAATTTTCTACGAAATCAAATATTTAAAATTATATTTATTTAATATTATTAATATCAATTATTTGATTCTTTTTTTAATAAATCTATTACTACATCATCTTCGTGTCATAATTAGATTTCATTTTTTAGTTATTAAAATTATAAATAAATTACCATGCTGTAGGTAATATTTTAATCTTCCTACATGATATTAATAGTCAAATATATCACTTATATATCCCCATATTAGAAAAATTTAGTAAGAAGAGACATATTTATGACATTTTTTCCTTTACAATAACTTAAATGTTGTAAATGTCTACTCACACCCAAGTGGAATCAAAAGAAAAAAATTCCAACCCAAGGAGTTTTTCATGGCCTAAAATAAATCATCAAATATTATTAGGACATGTTTTGGGTAGTTTTATATTATTATAATATTAGTTTTACCTTTAATTACATGATTTACCATTAACTGTGGTAATAAAAATAATTACGAAAGTTACAATTCATAATGTATAAAAAAAGTTACATATTTAAATAATTTGGAACTTATGATTCCAAATATGGAATCCATTTTCCAAAGTCAAAAAACATAATTGGAAGAAATTAATTAAAATTAATCTTGTTGATGGAATAAGAAAATGGTTTTTTAAGTAAAATGTTCAAAAGTTGACATAGTTTTTATATTCATTTTCATTGTGAAATTGACTAAAATTACCAAAATTGTATTAAATTATAGAAAATTATTTAATTATATTTTAAAACCAATTAAAATTTTAACATAACTCTATAAATAAATTAGAGGAAAAGGTAGTTTTGAATTATAATGTATTATTTTTTACTATTCATTAAAATATGAATTTTATTAGAAAAATACCAATAATTCAACCAAAGTAAATTTTTACTTCCCAAATCAAAATAATAAGTTTAGTTTTTCAAATATAACTTATAAAAGTTTCAAAACATTATTTAAAATAGGGTCCTAGTCAAAAGGCGGTAAAACTGCATTTTTAGAAAAATACTTCTTTTATCCGTAAAATTTTATTTTTTTTTATATCATTTCAAAAAAAATATTGGATGAATTTTAAATTTTATTTTTAATTTTTATTTATTTAATTAAATCCAACTAGTGTGATTTTATTATTTTATAGACAAAAATATTCACATTTAAATTGTTTTTCATAAAAATGTATCCTTTATATTCCATTGGTATTTAGTTTTATTTCAAGTTAATTTGGTAACCTATGAATCATTATATAAACATGTTTAAACCATATTTTCATAATTCAGTTAAAACTTTACATTCCCTCCATTCTAATAGTTAGGTGATAACTATCATTTTAAATAATGATATTTATTTGTTCGTTTAAGCTCGATGTGGTGTATCATTTACG
Organism: Viscum album; assembly: GCA_963277665.1. Taxonomy (NCBI): domain Eukaryota; kingdom Viridiplantae; phylum Streptophyta; class Magnoliopsida; order Santalales; family Viscaceae; genus Viscum; species Viscum album. The sequence continues at coordinate 119,132,062 of OY728162.1, read as the reverse complement.
AAATTGAACATAGTGTTTCCTTTTAAAAAAACAGGGATGTTATAGTCTACCCCCCCCCCCACCCCACCCCCTTGGAAATTGCATCCTCAAAAATTTAATTTGTGGTTGGTAACAATGGTATGAAATTTAATAAGAACATCACTGCAATCCCACATTGGAAAAAGGATTAATAAAACTTCCACTTTAATAGAGAGAAAGGATTGTATGAAGGTCACCTGAGTTCACAAAAACTAGGATTCCATATAATAAAACATGGAAATTGATGATAAAATATACTCTAAAATAATAGTAGATAAGTATATATAACATAATAATTTTAAAAATTTCCATCATAAAACCATAAATATGTTTTGGGTTAAAATACCATTGAGAAATGTAAACATATAGTAATTTTTTTTCAAGATCATGTTAATATATTTAAGGATTTCATTTACTTCCAATACTAATAACATAAGGAAACATAATTACATGAGATGTATAGTTTCATCCTTTAGTCAATTCCCACCATAGACTCATATTTTCTTCTATTCATTGAGTATTTAAGATTAATTTATCATGCCTAAAGCACTATAATCAACTTCTAAAAGCTCACATCATCTATAAAAGGTTAACAATAAATTTCTCCTACCTTTAAACATTAACCAAAACCAAAATGACTTATATAAGATCAGATAATTTCCACAAAAATAATAATACTTTATAATAAGAAGGACTAATTTTAACCCCCAACATTAAAAAGTAATACCCAAATCTCAACATATACCATTAACCAAATAATTGTCCTAATAATTCATCAAAATAATCCAAACTATGATTGGACTTCAAAATTGTAAAATATTTGATAACATATTATTCCAAGATAAATTTTAACATCTATCTCCAAAATGAATCAACTTATATTCCTCAAATAAAATTCCATAGTAATCTACTAACCTGAATCATATAAAGTTCCCAAAAAAGTAAACATCTTCCAAAATAACACATACCACGTAATTCCCAAATAATATTTATATACCAAGGATATCCATTTGATAAAATATAAGTTCCCAAGTTCAACATATTCTTATTCCATAAACATGTTTAACTAAAAAGAAAATTTCATACTAACTAGGTAAATCACATAGGCTAGTCGTAGGTGATAAAGACATATCTCACTTTGGTTGTGGGTTCAATTCGTACAGCCTTGTTTGAAATGATGGGTTGTCACATGGTCTGTGGGTTGTCCTTTTTCAATAACTCTATAATTATTATAAAATTACCAAAATAAAATCCTCAAAAATAACCATAACATGTTTTAACCTCAAATGTTATCTCATGCCTTCCATTTTTTATCCAAACAATTAATAAAACACAACTACCTCAAAAAAAATGTCTCCGTAAATACCATAAATAACATTGGAGTTTCCTAACATAAGCCTCAAAAGCATTTCTATGAAATTAATCAAAGGATAAAACTTTAACATATAAACCCATGATGATATCCATATCTCATAAGAAGACTTACTAATATCTAAAGTTATCTAAACCCTTATTTGATACCAACTATAAAGACTCATCCTTAAAGAACATATTCTAGTGACTTTTTAATAAAATTTATTTTCAAGTTTTCACAAATATATTTTAGGTCTATAGTTTTTGAGAATTATCACAAACTCTTATATATTAAACGCATACATTACAAGTTGAAACTTATACTCAAACCCATTTTTTCCTGAAAGGAACCCCATTTAAAATAAAACATGACTTCCTTTCAATACACATCTTCAATACTTTCATCATGGAATATTCATTGTCCTTACCAATATTAAGACTTGTGAAAACTAGTTTAAAATTGGGGTGAGAACAAAAGATTTGTAAGGTAAATAATGAATGTAAAACTTTAGTTCAGTGAAAACATGAAAACCTGGTAAATTTTTTTCTTAAAACTCATTATAAAGCATAGAAAAATCATATAGGTTTCTCGAGAAATAATTACCATATCACTCTTGAAACCACCCTTACAAATGGAATAACTATAGGGTCAACTTCAACCTCTTTAATACCCAATGCATTGGAGACCTATAATGGGGATCACCCTTTTAATAAGAAATATCGGGATCACCTATCTTTCATGAGCTAAAATGGGGATCATCATTTTATATAATCTATATCGGGCTCACTCGTGAACAATAATGGGGATCAACCCCTGATATAAGCTATATCGGGCTTACTTGTGAACTATAATGGGGTTCAACCCTTTATATGAGCTATATAGGGTTCAAGAAGTAAATCTTCCAGTACCAACACAAAAAATATTTCAATTTTCAACATGTCACTCCAAAAATTTCATTTTTATTGATAAGATAACTAATCCATTTTAAAAAACCAATTTATTGAATTTATAAAAGAGGTTTGTGAATCAAATTATCCCATAATACTTTGAAAATTTTAAAAGAAATTATACAATTAACATTTTAAAACATTTAGTTACAAATAAATAAATCTATAAAATAATTTTTAAAACATGTACATTAATAATAAATATTTAGAAGAATAAATCTTTAAAACATTTAAAATGACATTTTAGTTAAAGAGTCCCTTACCACATCAGAAACACATGAATATAAATAATTATTTAATAACATAAAAAATGAAATATCATGATAATATAGTAATTCATGACATTACAAGTCAAAAGGGTCAGATATACACTTTAAAGGATTAATAAGGTGCACAATATTCTAATATGCCTCAATAAAAAGAGATTGAGACAAAGTCCCTTTCCTTGAGTTTGAATCATCAAGTAAAATATTTTTATTCATGAATAATAAACATAGGTTAATTTATACATTCTTAATAAACTCTAAATTTTTATTATTCCTTTTATATAATTAATTATCATGTTATAATAATTAATTATTTTTTTCATATCGGATGTTTTGACGATATTTGGTACTTGAATTGAAAATGAACATTGTATGTTGTCACTAGTCCATGGAGTCATAATTCCATCATCTATAGAATAATATTCAAGACATTATTATCATTTTAATAAATAAATTATAATTTCAAATCTAACAATGAATTATGGTTATGAAAAATGAACAATTTTATAATCAAAAGACGGTAGGTCGTACGTACAAATGAGTAACGTTTTTCATTTTTCAACGATTGTTATGGGAAAGAAGTTAAATGATATTTTATATATACAGAATGATCATAAAATCATTAATATCATATTAATCATTTATATATACTTATATATATCATAAAAGTGATTTAGTGAATAAAAATTAGTCACATCACTTCGTGGAGGTGATAGTTCACCCGTACACACGAACGACATTATCATTTTTATGTGCATTTTAAGTAAGAGATTAATTGATATATTATTATATTATAATGATTAATTTGTCATTAAATAATATATTAACATTAATTTAATCATTATAACATGTCTTTAATGACAGTTATGATAAACGAACTGTATTTGTTCGTGAGGCAGTAATCCACCGTAGACACAAACAAAATGTTTATTTCTCATTTGATGAAATTAGAGATGGATTTAGAGGATGATATTAACATAATAAGATATAATTATATTCAGTATATTAAATTCATTATTTCATCATGGATGAAATATATTTAAATTATGTTTAAGAAGAAATAATATAGAAATACTTAATGAAAATTATACCTCTTCTACAGTTGATCACCTTTGAAGAACACCTCAACACCTCTCAAGAAGATGTTCTACCAAAACTAAGGCCTCAATAATGTAGAAAGGGATTTTAGGAAGGATATTGGGAATATTTTATCCAATAAAATGGTTTTTAAAGTGTTATTAATAGATAGGAATGAGTTTCTTTTTTATAGGGGTGGGGAGGGGCACCCTTGGAATTATTAAAAGTATTAAATTAATATATCTTATATTTCACTTCCAATTGGTACCAAAATAATTTTTTTAGAATGTAAGATTCTTTTGGGTATAATACACATAATTAAATTAAAACTATACATATATTAAATATTTTTTAATCCTTATCTTTTTCTTTTAACCCTCATTTTAGTCTTTTTAATCTTACCATGATATAATGTCATTTCCACTTTGTGGGTTAAAATAATTACCAAATCATGCTAAATGACCAATAAATGAGTCATTAAGACCAGTTATATATTTATCTCAACTTTTTGTATTAATATTATATTTTTATTAATTTCCTATCATTTAATTAAATATTTTATATTTTAACATATGGATTATCTTAATTTTGACACTATTCCGTACATAACTTTTTATAAATATCATAACAACATGATTTATTAGAAAAAGCCTAAATTAAATAAATCCTAACATGTGATATTGATCCAGCTAATTATTTTATAACATCAAATATTTCAAATTATATTTATTTAATATTATTAATATCATTTATTTGATTCATTCTTTATTAAATCTATTACTACACCATCTTTGTATCATAATTAAATTTAATTAATTAATTAATAAAAATTATAAACAAATTACCTTAATTTAGGTAATACTTTAATATTTCTATGAAATATTTATATTCTAATATAACAATTATATTTCCATGTATTGAAATTGTTTTAGTAAGAAGAGACATATTGATGACAAATTTTCTTTTACTTTAAACTAAATTTTATAAATGTCATTATCACACCCAAGTGGCTTAAAAAGGCCAAAATTTATTTCTAATGATTTATTTTGATGATAATAACTCATAAAATAAGATTAGTAAAAAAAAATTGGGAATTTTATTATTATTATAATATTCTTTTTACCTTTAATTACCTGATTTACCTTTAACCATGGTAATAAAAATATTATTAAATTTACTATTCTTAATATCCAAAAATAAACGATAAATAATTATATAATTTGGAACTCATAAATAAAAAAATTATGGAATCCATTTTAAAAATTAAAAACACATAATTGGAAAAAATTAAATAAATATTTATCCCATAGATGGAATAAGAAAACAGGTTTTTTAAGTGAAACATTTAAAAGTTCATATAGTTTTTTATAATATATTTCATTGTGAAATTGATTCCAATGTCCAAAATTGTTTTAAATGATAAGAAATTTTTTTATTGTACTTTAAAACCAATTAAAATGATAATATAACTATATAAATAAATTAGATGAAAAGGCAGTTTCGAATTAAAATGTTGTATTTTTCACTGTTCACTAAAATTTGATTTTTATGAGAAAAATAACTGAATCTAAACCAAAGTAAATTTTGATGTTACTATGCTAAAGAAGAATTTTATTTCATAAAATATAACTTATAAAATTATCAAAAAATTTATCTAAAATGGTTTCTCCACCAAAAGGTGGAAAAACTCCTTTTTTTGAAAAATACACATTTTCTCAATAAAATTAAATTTATTCTTATTTCATGTCTAGAAAATACTTAGGATGAATTTTTAACATTATATTGAATTTATTTTCATTAATATAGTCCAAAAGGTTTGATTTGATTATTTTTATCATTTAAATAGTTTTTCATAATAATACATCATTTATATTCAACTGGTTTTTAATTTCACTTCAAGTTAATTTGGTAACTACTGAATCATTATATAAACATGTGTAAACAATATTTTTATAATTTGGTCAACACTATTCTTTCCCTCCATTCTAATGGTTAGGGAATAAGTAACATATTAAATAATAATATTTAGCTGTTAATTTGATCTCGATGTGGCGCATCATGTACATTATCGAACATTGTGTTTCCTTTAAAAAAATCAAGATGTTACAAAAAAAACATGTCTCAACGAATGGATTTTGAGATAAAAATTCCATACAGCTTAAAAAAATTCTAATAAAAACCCCTTTAAAGAAGTTGATATTGAATTTAAAGTCAAAATATCATGAATAAGGATAATACATTATATTAAGTATCCAATTAGTAGTTTATATACTATTTAAAAGAAATTAGGTACATAAAAGAACATGTGTATCGATGAATGATATTTTGAGATGAAACCCTTATCTTGTTTTTCTTCTTAGTCAGATGCAATCTATGGTTCATTGTGAAAAACATTAATATATTAGTGACTAATTATATAACCATATTCAAAATTTAAACTATTTATAATTACCATTTATAATCATTATCTATAAGTATATTACTATGTTTTTTTATTTTCCCACATTGGGTGTATATAATTTAGATCATTTGTAGTAGTTTCATAAGAGCATTGTGGATAGTCATTACCCTTCCAAATTTCATCATCAAAATTCCATTAAATTTAATATAAATAATTACTTATAATTATTTATTATGCTTCAATTTCCTCCTATTACTACTTTAATATTTATTCTAGAAGATGAAATCAAAAACGAACATTTTTTTGATGATTTTCTACATACGAAGGGTATTTTCTTAATTAATGAGTAAAATATTGTTGTATCCATTTAGTAACAAATTAAAAATCATTATTTAAATATTTATATAATATTATACAATTAATTAATTTTTCATAATCATCAACGACATAATTTCATAGCATTGTTCAAACTGGTGGTCAAACTGACCCAAACTTGAACACGCTTGAACTCGATTAGTGAGTATTGTTAAAGTTGTGTTTATTTGGAAATAAGATTTTAAAAAATAGCAATAATGGTATTATTATTATTATTTATTATGTTAAACTAGGATTTAATATTTTTTGGTAAATAATGGAAAACTATATTTAAAACAATGTAACGATTCTTCCAGGAGGCAGTAGTCTATACAACGCATGATTAGTGTCTCTTTTACTCAAGGAATGGGAGGGTGAAGGTGGGTAGTAAGTGATAATTTAAAAATAATAATTATATTATAAATACATATTTTTTCTTCAATACAATCATTAATACCATCCAATAGGGTTGGTTATGAAAAAATGAAAGTTTCACTTCATGAAAACGGTAATCCACACTCACGCACTAACAACAGTTGATGTTTTTCTTACAGATGGAATAGAATAAATAATGATTATACCAATATTATTATAAATTATCAACCCAAAAATTAATCTTATTTTATTATTATATTATAGTTGTGGAAGATTTAGAAAGTAAAAAATAAGTATGAAATGTTAAGAAAGATGTGATTCCTACGTTGATACCATGAACTACCTCTTAATGAAGACTATATATTTGACTGAATTAGGCTAGTTTTTGGTAACCTGAAGAAATATTGAATAGAAATTACTTCGAGGAGATGAAATATGGTAAAATTATAGATGATTTTTAAAAATAATAGTGGATTATTTGATGGGTGGAATTGATCCCCCTTTTATAAGTGAGGATGAGGGACCTTTCCATAGAATAGAATGGTAATTAAGGGGTAAGAATGGAAAGGCATGAAATTTAGGTGATTTAGGTGAGGGAAGGATTTTAATACTTGTATGTAATAAATTAAAACATAAATTTTTTGTATAAGGTATAATTGTCATTTTAAATTAGGAAACAGTCGAACAACCTTCGATTATTCATTTAAACATTTATTACTCTTAAAAAAATACTAATCATGCCAATTAATTTATTACTAAAAATATATGTTTTCACTTATTACCAAATGTCTACACGATGATTCCTAAATTGGTATCCATTTAACCTAATTTTTTTTCAAAAATATGAGAAATATTATTTTAAATTAACCACATACAACACATAGAAAAATGTTTCAGTAATAGGGTTTTTAAACATTAAACTCCCGTATAAGATAAATTTTTAGGGTTAATGATTCTCAATATAGTAATTTTTAACTATAAATTAATTAAACGTTATGTGACTTTAAAATAAACCCATGAAAAAATTCTAAAAAAATTAGAAAATTAAAAGAAAAGATATAAAATAGTTTTCTTTATTAAACTGACCATTTACTTTAGTTTTAATAAATGCTGGGAGTGGGTTTTATAAGTCCAAATGATATGAAATTATTTTATTACATGTTTTCATGTTTGATCACTTAAATGGTTTTATTACCTTCTATATCATTCTTATATATTGATAAATTCATTATAATTTTTGTAAAACCCATAATTTCAACTAAGAAATCGATAATTCAAGAAATTTACTAATATTTCATACAAAGTAAATTTTTATATTCTCAATAAAAAAATAAAGTTAAATTTTATATTTATGTTTCTAAAAATTATTTATATAAATTTTAATTAAAAAAACTATACATATCAATTATCTTTGTTTAAAATGAGCGTCTTAAATATTAAGTGTTTTAAATACTATTACATACATATTTTGTAATTTAAAAAATTTAAATATTTTATATCATATATAGATATATTATATGTTTTCACAATGATATTTTTAATATGATTATTTTAATATAATAATGTATCACGACTTTCATTTTAGTTTTTTTGAAGAAAAATATTGAATTGAGTATTATTTATAAGAAAATATATATACTAAAATCTCGAGATGTTATACCCCTTCCATTCTTTTGTATTTACCCATATCTCTAAACCTCTACTCATTTTGGTGTCTCCCTCTCTAAAGTTTTCACAGTTTTTTACTCCCTTTCAAGTGACTCTTTTAGTGTCCTTAAAATAGTACAATCTTTTTGAAGCTTTAGTTAAAAGTATTTTTTTAATTTATTTTAATGTTTTTTAATTATTTAGTTCTACAGTTTTTAGATTATTTCAATTATTTTATTGACTTATATTTTTAGTTAATTATATTTAATTTGTAAATAGTTGTAAATATTGGTGAGTAAATTGTTTTTATTTAATTACAACTGTTTAGTAATTAATTTATACTTAGCCTTTCTAATTTAATAATAATTATTAAATTATTATTATCTAATATCACTTATTAGTTTAAATAATTAATAAACATTAATTATTAACTAATATATAATTAATTAACAAAGAATTATGAACTAGTAATTATCTTATAATTAACTAATAATAACGTAATAATAAAATACATATTAACTATTAATTAATATTAATTATTTGGTGACTAAATATTTGTTAACGAGTTATTAAATAATGATTTACTGAGGATTAATTAAGCAATAACCAATGATTAGGTAAGGATTAACTAATTATTAATTAATTATTAACTAAATTATTAACTAATAATTAAGTAATAATTACATAATAATTATTAATTAATTAACTATTAAATAACTATTAATAAACTACTTAATAACAATTAATTAACCAATGATTGTCAATTGATTAATGAATTATTAACTCAAGATTAACTCATGATTAAGTAATTATTAACACACAATTAACCAATGATTAACTAATGATTAACTAGGAATTAACTTGGGATTGACTAATAAATAACTTAGAATTAACGAAGGAATAAATATTATTTATCTAATAAGTAAGTAATTATTAACTATTAATTAAATATTTTTTAACTAATAAAGAAATATTAATTAACTATTAATCAAATAATAATTAACTACTTAATAAATATTAAATAACTAATGATTAACAATTGATTATAAATGATTAAATAATTATTATCTAATAATTGACTACGTAATGATGAAGCTTAGCTAATGATTAACTTAGGATTAACTAATAAACAAATAATGATTAACTAATGTTTATCTAATGAATAAGTATTAAATAAATAATCATTTACTAATATTTAACTTGTTTTTAAATAATCATTCACTAATGATTAAATATTAACAAACAATTATTCAATTAATTACAAACTTATTTATTGGAAATTACCTAACAATTACAAACGTAGTTACTAACAATTATGAGAATCAATTTACTAAATTCATTACCATGAAAAAACTTCACACCGTCATAGTTATTCCATGTAGTGAATATTGTCTATCAATAAATTAATAATGTAAATATTATTTGATTATCATAGCAATAAAAACCCTATTATGATACTACAAGTTGATAGAGGTACTGGCATAGATCTACCTAGGGTTAATAACCTCCAAAGGGGTATTGGGTATTAACAAAATTGTTACCTTGTTATTGAAAAGGATGCTTACCAACACCCAATGTTTAACATTCCAAACGGATCTACTTTAAATGATACACATTCTCTTTAATTAAAATCATTATATACCATTATGAATATTAAAATTAGGACTATGAAACATTAATGAAATCCTTGTGGATATTAGAAGACATTCTTATTTTTTTAGTAAATATTGTGTTATTATTAAGAAATTACATCCCTATATAGATACTTTATGTTGATGAAATGTCTAGAAAAAATGTACAGAGGAGTAATAATCATGGAAATGGAATACTGAGTATTAACTCAATTGTCATTGGGTGCACGAAAAAGAGTCCAAACTACTTGCTAAGTTTGACACTCATGGGGGATCTACTTTAGATTATTGAAATTCTCTTTAATTAATATCCTTAGATACCTTTATAAATATAAACCTTTATACTATAAATAATTAGTGAAAGCATTAGGGATATAAGAAAACATTCAAAAAAATTATTAATGTAATGATTGTGTGCGGATCAGATAAATGAAATCACATTATAGGTACTAAAATTGGATGTAGGCTCCAGAAAAAATGTTCATAGGGGTAAAATTCATTAAAATGGGGGATTGGGTATTAACTCAATAATCCCCCAGTGTAATAAAATGAGCCCAAATTGTACACTATTTTAATATTCTCAGGAAGTAAACTTTAGATGAATCACTTCCTCTTTAATTAATATCTTTAGATGACATTTGGATTATTAAAATTTATATTGTGAAAAAATAGTAAAATCATTTGGGATATGATAAAAAATTATAAAATTTCATGTAATCATTGTGTGGTTATTCAAGCAATAACACACCTTCCTGGATATAATAAGTTTATACAAGATCTAACACAGATCTGCCTAAGGGAAATAACACTGAAAAGTGATGATTATATATTAATTCAATCATCACCATATGCACAACAAATATTCTTAACTATGAACCTGGTTTGAGACTCCTAGTTTATCTTCTCTAGATTATTCACATTATCTTTATAAACTATTTAACTTCTAATTATATACTTTTACCATGAAATAAATTTAGACAATTATTCCATGATCAACCCTATATGATTATTCCTTATTGTGAATATTATTTACACTATTGAATCTTGATTTGAAATAATTTTCACAATGGAAATCATGTCTAACTGTGTTTACCACTACAGGGATGTTATTCAGACATATCAAGGAGCTTCATATTGAATATAACCTATAATAATAGTTAGCATAAATGACCTTGTTTCCCTAAGAGAACATTAGGAAAAAATTCATGGTTAGTTAAATCTGATACCTGATTTGGAGATCCACTATATTAACAATAGAAATGTTCTATTCTATGATGTGCTATAAAATCTTATGTATCTAGTATCTGATAATATGGGACAATTATAAGGAAAAAAATATTAAACCAATAGTCATATATTTTCTTAAGGGAGTTATATGTGGAGGTTTCTATTATCCAACATCAGGAAATTTTTGGATGATGAGAGAGGAATAGAAAAGTCAATAGAGAAGTCTTATCTTAAGAATATGTGACTCTTCCATATCGTGTAGAAAAAGAAAACCAAAACGTTCACCTAGATATGATGAAAGATAATTTTTATAATGAGGAAGTTTCTAATAATATAACATAAGAAGAAAATAGTGATAATGAGGAGGAATTTAGAGAAATTAGGAAATAGGTTTCTTGAAATTAAATAGTTGTACATCATCCTCGATCATGATATATTATCTACCACTTTTTTCAACTTGTTTAGAAGCTACTGAATTTTTACTAAATTTTATTGGAATATTATCAAACTTACAAATTTGTTATGCTGATTTTTCGAGGATATATACTATCAAATGGAAAACACATTTAACAATAGATGATATTTTCAAAGAGAATATTCCATGAAAATACACTGAAATAATTTCATATTTAGAGACATTGTAGCTATTTTTTTAATAATCATATTATAAAAAGTACATCATACTTTGTGAAAAATATAGTGATGTTTGTGGATTTTACTTGAGGGTCATTCCTAACATTTCACTTATAGGGTGAAGGATTTCAAATATTGATACGTATCATACTTCTGTGCAGCCTAACCTAGAACGAGATCATACATCATTAAACCCTGAATTTTTTTCATCAATTATTTTTAAGATACTCATGACCTAGTAAGATATCCATCTAGAACATGTACAGAAAAGGATACAACATACTTTTGGTTATAAGATTTCTTATGGAAAGGCATAGTTTTTGAAACATTAGGAAAATGATATAGTGTACAATAATTGGTATGAATTATTACATGTTTTGTCACAATTTCAATTAATATTTCGGAAAATCAACCAAATTTTCTTCCACCTCAATATGAAAAAACATTTCTCCCAAGATAACTAACTTGATAATTATCAAGTTAAATTTCATCAATTGTTTTAGTAATTCATTCCATGTATTGATGTATTCTGTTTCTACAATTAGATTATAAAGATATATGAACTGTTTCTATATGTATAGTACACTGGCATATTGTTGATTTCAAAAACTCAGGATGGTAATCATACACATCTATATCATGAATTTCCCTATAGCGGAGAAAGAAACCTACGAATCCTAGAGTGAATTTTTGTCATGTATTTGAAACTATTTCACTTCTATTTGGGGTGTATGTTTGATATCTGATAAATATGGGGTGATCGATGAGGAAATATGAAACGCCCTTGACCCAAAACTCCCTCCAATCCCCAAGTCGAGTGGGTTATGTGACCTCATTCCCACCTCCCCATATGTCAAAGTCTACTGATGTGAAATGGTGGTGTAAGTAACACAGTGGCGAGACTAAACCCCCAGGTACAAAGTTGAAATAATAGAAATAATAATAAAAATTTAGAGGAAAAAGTGGAAACAATTATATTAATTAAGCATCCAATATCATAATAAATTATGAATTAAAAATTTCAATAATGTCAAGATATTTTAATGATCGGATGAATGTAAATAAATATTATGGTAAAATTCATGTAGATAAAATTCTAAACAAACTCAAATAAATACTCCAAAACTCTGGTCCTGAACCACATGTTGGTATCATCTCAAAGCTCCAACCCATCCAAAAAAATCAATCAACCAAAGGCCCCTTTCCCTTGTCCATACCTACATCCATGAAATCTTCCTAGGTACCAAAGGGTGCCCCGAATAGTGTGTGACTATAACTCAATAGTACAACACCCACAGTATCTAAACAATCCAGTTTGAGTATATTGAATGAAATAATGAAATAATAGTGTTGTTAATTAATTAATTATATGGTACATAAATAAACCAATTTTACCATCAATTTCTAGTTTAACACTAAGGGATATCCAAAAAATGTGTGTATCTATGTTAGATGTCTATGTTTAAAGGTATTTCATCATGCATCAAGACATATCACATGTATGATGTCTCATGTACCACAAATGGGAACTATGAGAATTATCATGATGGAGTTTCTTACGTATTCCTAGGGAACACATTGCCATGAGTAAATAACATCTCATACTTGGCACCATATGAATTCTCATTCTGGAGCCTCTTAGTTCTTCCCTAGGTGCACATCAAAACGGGGGAAATTGTCTCATAAGTGGTGGGTTCTACTATTCCTTGACAAAGTACTAGTTCTATGACTCATGAGATAGTCTGCCACACCCTCAATAATCCTAATAATAAAATCACAAACAAGTAAGATATGTATGCCACTATCACAATTCATACCTCAAGCAAGTTGGTTAATTTATCTCATTCAATTAACCAAGTATTCTTTCTCAAATTTTATACTTTCATGGGTCTGAATGAATCATCAAAGGAAAGACTTTATGGGTTTCCATTTATCTTAATAAACAATCCAAGTTGCATCATTCCATTTTTTAAATTCACATTATTAATCCAGATCCTGATTACCATATTTTCTGATTTACTGTAACATCAAATATAGGCTCACCTCATGGGTTTCTAGAAGACCAGCCTCAATTGCAATAGACCCATCATGATCTAAGAGGATTTATTTGGAGTCACTTTTCATCAAACATAGATTTAATCAATTTTTTAGTCATATTCAGGGTGTGATGGAATGATTGCAATTATTTCAAATACCAAAATAATTGGAAACTAGCTTTATGGAATTTTTCATGACCCCATTCTCAAAAGTGGAGTAGATATAGGCTATCCAAGATATCATCAATGTAAATAAAATTATATTTCCTTCCATTTAGTATATTAAAATATAGATTCTAATGGAAATGAAACCTAGCTCCAAGTTAGGCAGTCCCATCTAGGGTTCTTTTTATGAAAAAACTAACGGATAATTAAGGAGAATAAGAAACTAATGGCTAACCATAAATCTCCAATTCTATAATAGGGATGGGTGTAGCTAATTCACTTCATTAATAGTCCATTTCATGTTTTGAAATTATTTCAAGATGTGAGTTTACTTTGTATAGGGTTTGTTTAAGTTGTGAATTTAATTTAGTTGTGAATCAAATTCTGGGGGACTATTCAATGGGTGAATTTATTTCATGGGGACGGTTTGGAACAATAATTAGTTCATGGGTTCTGTTCAGGGATAAATTTAATTTAAGGGGTGAATTAATTTGATAAGGTATGTTCAGGGGTGAGTTAAATTTATAGTGTATACCCAAAATAATTATCATCATGAATTATTAATTCTTGTAATGAATTGCTTTTTCTACTTTAACTACCCTTATATCTCTAATACGCCCCTCAAATACACAGACCAACTCGAACTTAGGCTTGACCGTCAATGATAAAATTAAAAAAAAATACTAAACTAAATGGTTTAAACAAATACACAATGAAGGAAATACCTGAAAAAATGATATCTTACTAAATTAATATAGATTATGTTACGTGGAGATCCAAAAATTCACATCATTGATACTACAACATGAACATTTCCAGAAATGTGGAAATGAATTTTCATGATTAAGATATAAAGAAAGATATCATGAATCTTGGTATAAAATCTGTTTCTTATTTTTTTTACTTTTTCAAAAAATAATTATATATAATATAACCACTTGTTTATAGAACAGCTTCTAGATTAGTGAAGGTTCTAGCTATGAATTGAAGGAATTAATAGATTTAATCATGGTGAGTATGACTACATGATATATATCCCAATAGAGAAATGTACATTTGCCTTTGATGGTGGTAAGAGATACAGATCCCAACAAATATTACATAGGGAATCAATGGAATCTTCAAGCGGATTCATAAGTTACCTATAAATGGCTTAGTTTAAGAGACATTTGATCATTATTTAGTATACATTATAGAAATAAGAATCCATAATACTGATGAGATTCATCTGGGGATACATTACGGGTGATACATTTTGTGAGGGATTGAAAAAAATATTGATTATGATTCCATTTTATGAGTGTAACTATTCAACCCAGAAGAATGTTGATTCAAAGTGATAGAGTGTAAGGACCCCATCACATGTATCAGTGGTAAAGAGATGGTGAATATACTAGATGTTATTCATTGTGAATTTGTAAATATCCAGTCATTGTGTTTTCCATGTATGCACACCATTATGGAATGTGATTCTATGTACTTCTCATGGGAACCATATGTTGATCTAGTATACCGGCTTGACACCATTGCTAACTGATATAGTGAACCATGGGTTACCATTGGGGATTTTTAATATTTCTTAATTCCAAAAGATCAAGGCTCATTGATACTTGACATCATCAACTACCGATCATGAGGCAGACTAAAGTCCAATATTTTTCAGAGTGATATAGACTAGCCTCAAGAGCATGGTCGACATCATATATGTAACATATGTCAAAGAAATGGTCATAATAAGAAGTAATTCCCTAAAATTTATTTATTGAGTTCTCATTATCATCCAAGATGATTTATTTCCAAAAAATAATTTAATATATTGATTATTTCAAAAACGTATTAGGTTTAGGCCTCATGTTGTGATTTTGGGTGGTTTTTAAATAGAATAAGTGATTAAAAATCAACTTCTTGAAAATATATTACATAATTTTTTAAAAAATAACCTTCTAAAATTACCCAATCAACTACAATGACTATTCAAGTCAACTAACCATGTTTCTTCAAATTCATCTAGTGATTGTTTATAATATTCTAATTCTGATAAAATTTAGGAGCTATGTAAACATGCAATGTTTTTAAAAGGACTAAAGAAGAATATAAATACAAAATTATGGAATAGATTCTTTAATGATAATTAAAATGTATTTATTTATAAGTAACTATGTGATGAAAAATGAACAATCCATGTTATCAACCAAAGAAATAGAAAAGGTCTTAACATTACTATTATATCCTATATTATACAAATCATAACACTCAAATAACCATAACATTATATTTAACATTGAAATTTAATAGTTATTCCATTTTTATGTATAGAGATAAAGGATATTACTCTAATCATTGAGAATTATAGTCAATTTTACCATGAGGTCCTAGCATGCCATGATGTTCGATGGGTTATGGTGCATAGGGAACCCTATTATCATCACATTCCACCTCCAGCTAATATTATTCCATACCTATGATGTGTTGGCTTCTATAGTGTTGCCATATCATATTATACATATATTGATCATTATCGCCTTACTCCCCTCACCAAAAGATGAAGACCTAACATGCACAAATTCTACTTATTTGAGGGAAATATGAACATCACCTTATGGGATGTGGCAGTTCTGTTTGGTCCTCCTATCTAGGGTTCTACATTTATAGGACCCACCCCTAGAGACTAGATTGTGGTTTTACAGTGATTTATAGGCCACAACATTGTGCGAGATAATACTACCATAGATAAGGGTTCTCTATCTATTATTTTGTTGGACATGAACTTTACACATTTATCTGATAATTCTGATGTGAAAACTATTGTGTGTCAAATCCATGCATATATCTTACAGCTCATTAGAGGGATAATATGTACTGATCACTCTATTGTTCATGTTCATGTTATGTATTTTGTGATAGTGTAGGACTTTGATCCAACTGGGAAATATAATTGGGAATATGTGTTCTGTATTACATATAAATATAATTATAGATTTCATAACAATCAGATTTTAGTGACCTTTGGGGGATATTAAATCTTCCTTCAGATATGTTCATGGGAGAGAATCCCTCCCTTATCCTTTATTATTACTAATATAGATCTTGATATAGATGATATGTATGAAACTCTGTGTGGATTCTTATTTGATCACTCATATTTATTGTCTTCTTATTTTAATATTAGTTATTTTACTTAATTACTTACTATTTATTAGTTTATATTATTTATGTTAGAGGTGGATTCAGGGACAATAGTTCATCAGGACACTAAAATACAATTTGGATGCATATTATCTCATGTTGAAATATAAAATACCCACCATTGTATGTATAAAAATTATTCTATAGATAAATAAATTTCATATTATTATAATTTTTGAAAATTAGAAAAAAAATATTTTAACAGATCCATCCAATCATTTCAGAATTCCTTGGTACCATACTAGGCTATATTATACCAGCATCCTACATACTTAATTGTTGGGATTAATGATTCCATGGTTGTAGTTCCTCTCATACACATTCGTATTGTTGAGTGGAAACAAATGAATAGAGTCATGTGGTAGTTTGAATTATTTCATCATATTCCATTTCCACCCAAACTAGAATCATTTCTTCTTTTACAGAAGCTAATATTGGTCTACAATGTCGACTGGTGATGTGAGAATGATCAATATCTTATCATCTAGGAAATATGTGTATCTTTTCATAATGAGGGCATGTATATATGTTGATTTCATCTGTCATCGTAGCTGGAGTATGTGGCATGGTATAAACTAAAGATTATATTATATCTTACACCATGTGGTAGATTTCTCTCTAATCTATTAATTCAACAACTTTATATGAACTTTCTATAATACATTTTTCTAATTCCATTTAAATATATTTAAATAAAAATTGACCAGAGCATAATATCAACATGTTTTTTCTGAGGGAAAGTGATGTATATAGTTATGTAGTGTACCATGCTATAGTAAAGGACAAGATATCATCATATCATGTTTCACATGATAGTATCTTTAATTATCCATCTTAAGAAGAGGATGGTTCTTCTTAGGTAGTGGAGGTTCATTGTCATGAACCTCCTCTAGTAGCTACTGATGTTGATGAACATTGATGATGATACATAGGCCACATCGATCTATACATGAGGCCTCAGATGTTTCATAAGAAGGTGTAGTACATCGAGTATATGAGCCTCTTCCAATTATGGATGTGTACCATCAGTCATGATATCTATTTATATTTTCAAAATATCAATGGTTTTCACCATGTATATCTAATTGGGCATGTATCAAAAGTCATTTTTCATGCCTCTAACATTTATGAATGAGTATTAATATGCCATATGGCTCCCTCATCATATGGATGGTCCTCTACTTATGTGGTGGGAGAAATATTATGTGCACATCTCAAATTCCCAATGGCACTTCCTCCCAAGGATTCATAGATACAACAACATGTAGTGGAGTTTCTTGTACATGAGGAAGATCCCCCTCCAACACATCAAACCTCGCTCCAACATGGTGGTCAACAATCTTTATATGGGCATCCCATTCTCACTCCAGACTGTGGGATGAGACCTCATCATAGATATTTATTCTACTCATTGATTTAAATTTTTCCTATTAACTTAAATAATTTGTGATTAAATTGGGTGATTTATCTTATTCAGAATGCTCATATTATTAAAAAACGTTATTCCACTAATTAAATGTTGTAAATATATTTCATAAACATTTTATACATTCCCTTTTACTATAAACTTTTAATCAAACCTTTTATTTATAAAAAACATTTTCAATACATACGAATTAAATTATTTTTTTAATAACTATAATTATTTTTTGATTAGTTTTTTTAAAAAAAATTCATAAGTTCCAATTATTAATTAATAATAATTAAGAATCAATAGTAATTAATTAAATATAATTAATTGTAAGAATCCATTAATTATTAGTAAATAAATAAAACTAATTAATAATAACATCAATAACAATATTTATTATGTATTTATAATAAGTATTAATGAATTTTAAATTTTTAATAATAATAAATCAAATTGTAATTATCTAACAATATTTATCAAAAAATATATATTATTTAAGTTTTAATTAATGAAAATTTTATTAAACATTTATTAATATATAATTATTAATAAATATTAGAAATAATTACTACTTAATTATTTATAATTCCTGGAAAATGCTAGAAAAATATAATTAGTAATAATTATTATAATTGAAAATTACTACAAATATATATTAATTTTTTAAATTACATTTTTATTTGAATGATAATATAAAACAATTTATAATTTTAATTAATTTTAAATTATTATTAATAATTTTTTTAAAAAATATTATTTATCCCGTTATATATATTTATTTATTTATTTATTTAAAACTGAAAAATCTATAAGTAATAAATAATATTTATTTATTTAATTATAAATAATTCTAAATAAAAATTATTAATAACTAATAATTATTTATGAATAATTTATTTAAGAAAAATGAATTTAGTTTTTCTATTTTGATTTAAAAGGATGTAATTTTCTTTGTATTTTTTTGTAAGAGAAAAGATTTAAGGGCCCTAATGCCTTTTCTCAAAGATTCTTGGAAAAGGAATTAGGGGCCCTAATGCCTTTGGCCTCCTTTTGCAGAGGACAAATTCATTAAGGCCTTTAATTCATTTTGGACTTTCATTTCAAAATATTCAAAATCTAGGCTTATTTTCTTTTTCTTTTTTGAAAAAAATATTATAAAAAGTCAAATGATGGAATAGTTATGCATTAACATTTTCAATATGGTCTTAATATGAGTAAATATATATTGAATTTTATAATGTTTTTTTATGAAATAGGGGGATTCTTTGATAGATTTTACTTAGAAGTATGTTATCGACATCCCTGGAGGTTCTACATGGCGGGAGGGTATCATCAACTATAAAACATTGTGTATTTTGAGTATGCTGAAGGTGTATGGTTGGAGGGAAAATACATACCATGTGTTACTTTATATTTATAGATATGGAATGTTTCACGTGACATCCCATGGAAGGTAAATTCCTATAAAATTAGTCCTTCTAAAATGACTCCTATAAAAATTTGGGCATGTCAGGCCATGTTATCTTTTGGGCCAGCAGGTGTGTATCTTAATATCTAATGAGGTATACGATCTAACCCTATTGTTCCTTATGTGGGTGTGTATTTTTTCTTTTATTTATACCTCTTAAATAATATAGATTATTATTATTATTATTATTTCATGGTGTGGTCTATACATTTAGGTTGAGGGGTGTGTCTGTTGTTTCTTTTTCTTATAACCTCTATAGCCTTCTATGATTTTTGTTACTATTAGTTTATTAATTCATAAAATATAAAACCCCCTTATTCCATCATTTTATTGAGGCTCACAACCTAATAAGGGAGGATAATCCTCTTATATAGTCTTTATCATTCTAAGATCTTCCTTCAATAAATATCAAAAGTATTTACTTCTTATTTTTCAATTATTCTCTTCCTTCTCCACCTATTATCTTCTTTCTCTTATGTTTTTCCATCACATAGGGTTCATAAAAGTTTCTGGTTTTCCATGTCAATGAAAAACAGTAAAAAATATTTAGGGATTCAGTTGATTTATGATAGAGAAGTCTTTCATAGGGAATATGAACTCTATTAAATGAGGATATTCTTCCTTGTTGGTGTTCAATAAGTGATTATCTTATTCAATACTCAAAATAATATTTTATTTCATTATTTTATTTTTTGTAACTTATTATTAATGAATTTTTAAGCATCAAAAGGTGGTATTATATAGATAATAAATCATGAAAATGTTAAATGGTGATGAAGGTAAGTTGTTCTATACATGTTTCTTTTATTGATATACTCATGTGTTATTGTTTTTTTAAATTGTTTTTTCCATTATATAAATTATATATTAATAATTTATAATGGTTTTTTGAAATGTTTTTGATGTTCCTTCTTGATTTATAAATGTTACAAATGGAAATTTTCATGAAAATATCTTAGAGTTATTGATTGGGAAGTTCACGCACACCATGTGTTTGATAAAATGTCATGTTTGTTTTAATTATGAAATAGAAATTTTATTTTTATAGAATTTTTTATTATAAGTTACAAATAATGAATTTTGTGATTTTATTATCATTTTCAAAGGAAAATGTAGTGTTTAGATTATTTAAAGTGGACCTTAGTTGTAAAAGATGGATTGTTTTAATGGTGTAATTTCTTATTAATTTTTAAATATGGAATTACATTACATTATTATTTCTAAAAAAATGAAAAATACATGATTTTAATTAGAATAAATAATATAAATTATGATTTTACACATGTGATATTTTTACCACATTTTATTATTTATGTAGATATAAAATCATTTTATATCAAATAGTGATTATTTAATATTATGTGAAAGTGGTTATTTCTGTTAAGGGTGTTTAGATGTGATATATGGGTTTATTTTAAGTAACATATTGAATTTATTAAAGGCCTAGTAATTTTAAACACATTGTGGGATAACTGTGGGTATCTAAGTTGGATTCCAGTGTCAAGTACAATTGATTCGTGAGATTATACATTGACTAGCCTTTCCCCTGGTTTAAATTATGAACTATCTTGGATAGACAAGGTTAGGATCACTTCCTATCTAGTTATATTATGGAAATTCTTCCTAGTTTAGTATTTTACTTATACTAGTGTATTTTCCAATATTCAAATATTATGCTTTGACTAAAAACCAATAAATAATTGGTCATTCATATGAGAGTATCTTGTATATTTTTCATTTGATCCATAGGTATCTATCTGAGGATTATTGATGATATGAAATACATTTTATTAGTTTTTTAATTTTAATTGTCTATATATGACATATTAGGTCTTAAATTATACATTTGGTCATCTAGATTTTTAATGAAAGGTAAAATATTGTTTCTTTTCTTTTCTCATCACTAAATAAAAAAGACACTTTCATTATATATTTTCAAAGTAGAATTTTTTGTTTATTTATTAAAATTAAATTTATATAATAATTAAGGTATCCTACTATGATTTCTCACTCACTTCATGTACCCCCGGTGTGTGTATATAGATTGAAATGCTTGATTTTTCCTGAAGTTACATGTTGAAATTTCAAATTTCAATAGGATCCATCCATTAGATTACATATGGAGTAATGTATTGGATGACATACATAGATTCTAATGTGTTATATGGATTTAGTATTATATTCCTTTGATTTCAAGATTCTTATATCGACCATATTACATTATTATTTAAATTTTTTATTTGTATATTTTATTTGGAATGTAATTTATATGGGGAATTATATGTATTATTTTTGGTTCTTATTATCTTATCACATATTTAGAAAAAGTTTCTTTTAAAATTTGATTTCATAAATTCTGTCAATTCCAAGGCATAGACTTGTGATGTGTGGATTCTAAGTGAAATCCTTTATTTTTTTCATTATTGTGTTAAAGGGTAATTTGTTCTCATTTCCATGAATGGTACTCTTAGTATTTTTGCCAGCCTAAGGGGATAAAAACACACTATAGGTTTATTTAAGTTTTGTTTGGTTATTTAATAGAAGTATTTAGGAATTTATGTTATAAGTAAACTCTTAATGACCTAAATTTTTCTTAAACCATTATGTGATTATAGAATATATAAAATATTTTTATAACACAATTTCACATGATTTCAAAGATTTAATCAATCATTGAACCCTTGAATGCTTAAATCTACAACAAATAACATCATTAACCATATAATTTGTTTATGTTTAACAAAAAATAAATATATTTAATTATAAAATCCAATCAAACATGAAAATATATCAACAAATTGGAATAAATAAATAATTATAGAATATATCTAGGATTAATAATAAAATATAATATAATTAACAAATTTTATATTTTGGGTAAATATTAATTATTCTTTTACATGTAAAAAAGCTTTATAGACATTCTGTTAAACTAAAAATATATGACATAGCATGTAATAAGTTTTATATCATATCAAAATTCTTTTTATTTATCTATAATGAAATGCTTATCATATTTTGGATAATTTCTTTTACTGAAATGTATATTTATTAAAATATCCTTATATAAAGCATTTTGGGACATTATAAAATTAATAATGACTATAAATTATAATTCATAAATAAAATAAAAGTTTGGTAACTAAAATTACAAAATTTATTCTCATTTTATAAAGGGATCTAGTGTCATCTCAATTAATCACATGTATCTCCATGTAATCAAATGTATACCAATAAAATTATTTTTTCAAAGACATCAAGTATAGAAATGTTGCATGGAACATGTCAATATCTTGTTAACCAACTCATCTATTTTCAATTCTCTATGCATATTGTCCAAAACAGATGAATATGACTTGTGTCATTCTTCTAAGTAGATAATCGCATAACATGTTATTCAACTAATCATGACCATGAATTCCCTCAGCCTCACTCAATTAAGGGTTCATGTTCAATATCTATCACATAAGAGTGAAAATTAAATTTTAATAAATAAAATTACATCACATTATTAACATTATATCCAATCATCCTTTGATTATCTTATTCTCTCAAATAATGTATTTTGATTTTCAAAGAAAGATAGTTTTGATATAAATAACCTTGTTATTCATATGCGTTAAAAATTAATATTCAATATACACCCCAGGATAGATAATGAAATATATATTTATACATATATATATATATATAATTTCATGTGTTCTACTCAATGTTGATTAATCTATACAAAAATTCCAACTTATTATCTATGGGTAAAATATATATCTTCATAAGAGTCTAAGAAAATTTTATAATATAAAATGAAAACCAATGATTTTCCATGATAACCATATATTAAAGGAAAATTTTCACAACCGCCAAGGGGTTAATTATCATATCATATCTTATTTAACAAAATAATCATACGTAAATGAATGATACTTTTGAAGATACCATTAATTGTAAAACCATGATGCATTATATGTTCCAAGATTTTTGTCACATGAATTTAATTAAGAAACATAAATCAACAAAATCAAATGAAATAGACTACTACATCTTGTATCAAATACCTATATACCCTATAAGGACTCATATTTTAGTTTTACAAGGGGTTCCATTAAAGGATCTAATAAATTATCACTTGAATGAACTCAAAAAATCATTTCATAACCCCTCTGAATAATAAACCAAATGATATGGTATCTAAAATTATATATTTGGAAATATGGTTATATCGAGGTTCCTTATATTGAGAAATAAATTCATCATTATCAAAATAGATTTTTTTGAATTTTATTTTTTTGTAAAAACCTTTAGTTTATAATAAAACTTATTTATCAAAATAACTTCCTTTATAAAATATAAAATTATGACCTTTTTTTAGTCATATAATCTATTAAATTTAGTTATATTCAAATCCTATAAATCAGTAATCTACTATTTATGAAATAAAAATATCCTAACTATGATAATGAATCATCTTTATCATTTTGAAAACTAGAATCAGTGTAAAATTTTAGAACATTTTCTTCCTCAACTCCAAAAACCAATAATACATACTTAATACTTATCAACCACTTAAGGATATTATTATTTGGTACCCACTAGATGACATAAGAATTTAATTGTTATTATCTAGATATAAATAATGAATATGGTAAATTAGCTCATATATTAAATAAATAGTAATGATAGATCTTATTATCAAAGCATTAAACCTTAGTCATGAAATCTCTCCCTATATCAAAAATTAAATTTTATTTTTATATAACTTTTTAAAAGTAATATTGGTAAGAGAACCTTCCGGTAATTATATATGATAAACCAATTTTATACTTCACTAATATAATTATTTGGATTCATAATAAGTATCCTTATAGATAAATATCTTAATATTTTTATACCCAAGGTATAAAGTTATTCATTCATATCATTTGAAGTTACCAAATGTGTGGTGTACACTAAACGGTGATAAGGGAACATCGATATAATAATTTTTAACATATTATGAAATTAAAATATCTAAAACTCAATTTTTTTATTAGGATTTTATCTCTTATTTTTATATTTGACTCCCAAACTCTCCTAAATGAAATCATTTAAATCAAATATAATGATATATAGTGTATTTACAAGGTTCATCGCAAATATGGGTGACTGTTTTTAGGGTGAAACTAGAATAATCCATGTAATATATATTTATTATTTTCATTATTGAAATCCTATTGTTTATTCTTAAATCCATTTAGAAAACCCCATAATTATTTATAAACATCCTACTACTTATTTATAAGAAAATAAATGTGAAACGGTGCATTAAAAATGAAAAAACTTATAGATATTTTTATTTTCTTGGTCATCTAATTTTTAGTTTTGAGGCATTGTAAGTGTTCATAGTGAGTTTAGAAGTGAACAGTTGAAATAAATTTTTGTTTTTTCTACAAATTCAATTATTAGGAAAATAATATTATAATTCTTTATTATTATTTCCTAATTTTTTACCCAATGGAATCAGAGAAGTATAGTTATATTTAAAAATTATGTCACAATCTTTACAATGTGATTTCTAATATTATGGAGGGAGGGGTTATTATAACACCACAAACATTTTATGGTATATATCTATTAAATATTTTAAAATAATTAGATAGCCTATATTGCATGAAGCACTGAGTTTCTGTGAAAAAATACTTTGTTATTTATAGGATATAGTCATAACAAATCCATTAATCTTAAATTTTCCACTTCAATGTTTTGAATTTTGAAAACTGAACATGCACGGTGGCGATCAGGGTGATATTTGGAGTTTGATAGAATCATATTAATTTTTTGTGAATAATAGTGTACCCTTATGAATATCAACTTACCCTTATGAATAGTAACCTACACTTATGAATTTTAATTTGATCCTTATGAATGGTAACCTTACCTGTGAAAGTATAAATAATATTTAGGCACCTTAAAAATGATTATGAATATTTTAACTGTTGGTATTCTTCGATTAAAAGATTATTTTAATTAAAAATTAAAATCCTCATATTTGGAAAATTATTTTTGAAAAATGGAGTTTATTTTTGGATTCTACACATCAATAAATACTTAGGGTGAATTTCTATGATTTTTCTGAAATACTTGAATTTTTCTTGTGAATAGTAAAATATGGTAATTATGGTTAAAATACATTATGAGATAAACACACTATTTAATGCATCCTGGATAATGTAATAAACCATTAGTTATAACTTACATGCACTTATTAATATTTTTTATCATTTAATCATCACTATTTATTGTCTTCGTGAAAAATAATAAACTAATGATAAAAATATTAAGAAAACCCTCCTCTCTTCCACTATATAAAACAACCCTCGCCCCTCTTCCTCTCACACCACTCAAGCTTGGATACATGCCTAATTTTTTTTAAATGCACTTCCCAAGACCTCCCCCATGTCCAAGGCCTTATTTTCACACCAAAAGTCCAAAAACAATGTCCCTAAGGAGATTCTCAAGGAGTACTCAAGAGGTCAACCTCTCTTCCTTTTTCTCTCAACTTCTTTTGTAATTTCCATTTTTGTTCTCTCTCCCCACCTCCCTTCATCAATATTTTTGATAATTAAATTACCTTAAATGAAATAGAATTTTATTATCCTAATTTAATATTTCATCATCATCTCAATTTTCCCCCTCCTCTTATACTAAAAATGGAAACACCATTCGAGATGTTTTAATTTATCACATTCAAGGACAACGAGTTTTCTATTTCTATTACTATATTTAATTATGGTCATGAAACAATTTTTATGGTTGTACCAGATTACTATATATTTAATATATCCAATTTAATTTTCTTGAATCATTTTTTAAACATGGTATTTAATTATAAAACAAAATGAGTTCGTGGTGATCAAAAAAACCATCAAAATAATCCAAGAGTTTATCATTAAAATTTTGTATAATGATTCATCCTCCAAAAAAAATATCCAAAGGATTTAAATGATCATTTAACATTTTATATGTTCATTAATAACTCATAACTTCAATTCTAGATTTCAATTTCCATTTTACATGAACTTCCATACTCATATACAAGAAAACTGATCACGAAAACCAAGGAAGAAAATGCATCCAAAACAATAAAATCGAACCTCTTGAACCCATAAAAAGTCCGTGAATGAACCTAATAATGTTATAATAATTAAATTAAATGTATATTATGTTTTTTAGTTTTTAATTAATGAATCTAAATTTTATTATTCATGTCATTAAGATCAACTGAAGAACACATTTGGGCATAAAGTAAGGGGTTTCTCATCTCACTTTTAATTCCGTGAGATTTCAATTATTCACCACTTTTTTATTGTATGTAGTGTATGTGTACTAAAATTTGATGTATAATATCATTATTATATTTATGTTCATGGTATTTTGTGATTCATTTTGTGTTTATTAATTTTTCGTCATACGATTCGATTGATTACAATGTGGTAAGGGACTTTGTCTCAATTTCAATTTCATTGAGACATACTTGGTGTTGTGCAACTAATATTTCATAAGATGTGTATCTACTAACCATTTGAGATTATTTTTCATTTAAAATTATAATTATATTATATATCCATGTTCTTGTTACATAAATATGATTATTATATTATCTTAATACCATTTTACATACGGTGTTTATTTGGAATGTTTCTTTAACTGTGGAAATATTGATGAATCTTTATCCTCTACTCAATAGGGATATTGAAAAAGTGTATTTTACTTGTAATATATCTTTTTATAAAGAATTATTTGGACTTAAAGTGATGTTCAGGTGCTGCTATAGCCCCTTAATGCATCGACAGGTCTCATGAGACAAATCAGTTGGTGAAACCCCCTTTGAGTTTGTTTCAAAACATAATGTGGGTTTCTACCCACATAAATAAACTGTCTAGATAGTATAGTGGTTCATGTTCAAGATACATGACATCCAAATAATAAGAATCCACATTATTCATTATTTAGTTATTACTATCCATGAGGTTTTCACTATGACAAAATAGATGGATTAATTTTTATTCTCAACTTATTAATGGTATGTGTTTTAATTTATTCACCATGCCATATTAGTCATATCTAATTGATTATGATTCACTTATTATTGATTAATGATTCCACTATATGTAACCCTTACTGAGAATTTCAACTCACCCTTATTATGTTTTCATATCCCATGTTATGAAGAAGAGAACCTTAAATAAGATTTCAAGGAGGTAGTTTGTTTCAGATTATTATGTATCATGTTGTATTTTCTATCTTTCCAAATGTACTTTGGGTGTCATGTATGTAATATGTTCTTCCAAAACTGCTAAAATAATCAATCCTTTGGGATTTTATTTCTTGTAATCATGCTAATTTAATAAGATAATGCATTGGTACCGGGCTTCTAGGGTCAAGGTGTTATAGTTGGTATCAAAGGAAGATTATTAGAAACCTTGGAAACTAGATTTAGGAAACATATTTTAGAGTAATGACCCTGAGATAGACTTTGAGGATAAGAATAGAGAAAATCCTAGAATTTTGGTAAGGTAGATACTATGTGGATCCTCCTAGAAAATACTTCCTGTTATGGATACTACAAGTGGATGTGGTTCTGGAACAGATGTACCTAGAAGTAAAACTATAACAAGGAGTTTTGTCCATGACCTGGGGTATCCTGGTACATGACAATCAACCTTACTACATACCTGGTTTGACTCTCCTAGGTGATATCCGTAGGATAATTCACATTTTCCTTACAGACCATTTTGAAGGATTTAAATGTAAATATAAACAATGTTTACGATTATGGGATTAGTCTTGCATAAATATTCATATTATGTTAAGTGTTTTCTAGTTAGCAGTTATGAATTATAACCTAATTTAGTATATCCCATTTTTTAGTGGTGGCACCTAATGGATGAAGGGGAATCAATACCTATATAAAATGTAGGGATTGATCCAATGATCAAGTCAACACAATCAATGTTGGAGCAGATCAGATCATGGACATATTTGGGAAAACATACTCATTTTGAGACGAATAACCATGTTACACCTGTATTGGATCATTTCATGTTGCAGAATCCCCCATATTTTAGTGGGACTACTAGTCTGGTGGTAGTTGAGTAGTGGATCATGTCCCTTGAAAAGATATTTTTGTAATTTAGATGCCATAAAAATGAAAAGGTATTATTGGAAATATATTGCCTCAAGGGTGACGTTGACCAATGGTGTTCCTTGATCTAGAATACCACAGTGGAAGAATAAATAGAAGATCTGGAATTGGGAACTTTTAAGGAAATATTCTTCGACAAATATTTCCCCCATGAATAATGAACTGAAATGAAGAAGAAATTCTTAATCCTAATGAAAAGGGAAGAAGTGAGTGTTGCGGAGTATGAGGGTACATTCACAAGATTTTCCATGTATGTTATAGATTACATACATGAATTAGAAGACTAGATTGATCATTCCTTTGAAGTTATTAAGCCAAGTATTCAAAGGGTACGGTCTTCTCAAATATTTTCATCATATAATGAAATTGTATTAAGTGACATCAAAATAGAGAAGGAATTTTCTAGATCAAATTTGTTCAATGGAAACCAAGATAAGAAGTGGTACTCTGATAACCATAGAAACGGTGAAGCAACAAAGAATAATAAGGAAATGAAACAATTCCCATTATGGGAGAACTATGGAAAGAATCATCCTGGGAAATTCTTGAAAGGCATGGGAGTCTACTATATATGTGGAGAAAATGGTAAGCAATATAATGAATGTAATGGGAATAAATAAGCCAATGGCATTCAATACTACAATTTTAGAGATGTTGGACACTATAAAAATGAGTTTCCTAATCTCCAGAGAAACTCACCTCAGAAAAGGCCATGAGATAAAGGGATTTCTTATGTGATTACAAACACAGAGTTTTAAGTTCCTAATGATGTGGTGGTAGATACTTTAATTGTTTCCACAAACTTATCCAGTGCATTATTTGATTCTGGATGATCGCATTCATTTATATCGTCCCATTTTTTCAAGAAAATTATACATGTCCAATATGATTTAATAATGTAGTTGTCAGTAAAAATTCCTAGGGGATGTATCACTGCAACAAATATGTGTTGACCAGTTCCCATCATGACACATACACATTATTTAGTTTCTAACATTATCATTATACCAATGATTGACTTTGATATAATTCTCGATATGAATGGTTGTAAAATTATTATGAGAAGATCAATTTTAAGAAGGAAGATACATTTTTTGAAAATGGTGTTGAATCCTTTATCTTTAAAGAAAAAACATCGACATTGGATTCTTATCTAGATCCACCCACAGTAGCTCAAGTGAATGCAATTATTGGAGAGGAATAGAACACAAATTGTATTGATGAGGAAAGAAATACTATAATTGAAGATGTAAAAATTGTGAAATAACACATTGATTTATTTCCAGATGATTTACCTGAACATCCTCTCTAATGGGAAGTTAAGTTCTCTATTATTTTAATTCCACGTGAAATACATATATCAAAGATTCCCTATATAATTTCCACTATGAAATTAGTGGAGATAAAGAAACAAATAGAGAAATTGAGTGTCAAATGATTTATTTGACCTATTGTCTATCCATGGGGATCTCTTATCCTCTTTGTTAAGAAGAAATAATGATCCATTAGGATATGAATTTATGATAGGGAAATAAATGATATTACAAAAAAGAAAAACTATCCTCTTCTGCAAATTAATGATTTATTTGATCAACATCATGGAGCCAAATATTTTTCAAAGATTGACCTTCGATCTGGATATCACCAGTTGTGTCTGAGGAAGGAAGATATTCCAAAGACAATATTTCGAACCATGTATTGGAATTACAAGTTTACAGTAATTCCTTTTGGACTGACTAATGAACCCTCTGTTTTCATGGATCTAATGAATAGAGTTTTCAAGAAATATCTTGATTACTTTGTTGTGGTATTTAACGATGATATCCTGGTATACTCTAAAAGATACAAATACAATGAGGATCACCAATTTATTGGCCTGAAAACACTTATAAGAAATGAATTATATTGGATGTTTAAAAAGTTGGAATTTTTTACTCGATCAGTTTCTTTTCTTATCCATATTGTCTCTAAAGATGGAATCTTCGTCGATCATGTGATGAAAAAGGCAATCCCAGAATGGCCTATTCCAATGAACATAACTGAGGTACATGGTTTTATTGGATTAGAAGGATACTATCAGTGTTTCCTTTAGAATTCCACCCAATTGGATAACCCATTAACCAAGATCACACGTAAATGGGTTAAGTTTATATGTATCAAAGAATGCAAGGAATTCATTTAATAATTGAAAATAATATTGGAAATGCTCTAATTTTAACTCTTCTATTTGGAAATGATGGATTCGTGATAAGCAGTGATTCATCAAACAATAGACTGGGTTCCATCCTTATGAAAAATGATAAAGATATTGCTTATGCATCAAGGTAGTTGAAGACTCGTGAGAAAAATTATCCAACTCTTGATCTTCAGTTAGAATCCATAATTTTTCTATGAAAATACAGAGACATTATCCCTAAGGTGAAATATGTGAGATATATACACATCACAAGAGTTTGAAATACATTTTTACACATAATGAACTCAATATGGGGTAAAGGATATGGCTCAAGTTACTCTAAGATTATGATTTTTCAATACACAACCACCCAGTAAAGGAAAATAAGGTAGAAGATTCATTAATCAGGAAAGATCATGGATTTATGACCCAAATGAGTATTGAGAGAGATCATATATTCATAGATCTACTAATGATTGATATTGGAATTGTTATGGATGGGGTGACATCAATCCTCTTTAAAATTATTGCTAAAATACCTTTACTAGAGAAGATAAAAATATCTTAATCTAATTATGAGAATCTATAAAAGAAAATTAAATCTATTAAGGATGGAAGATTGGAAGTCTTCGTGTATGAGGATGAAGTTATGTAATTTGGGAATCGGTTATGCATTCCATCATTACCTGATCTAAAAATGGAATTATTAGACAATTCTCATAGCTCAAATTTCTTTATACACCCTGATAGAACCAAGATGTTTATAGATATGAAGGAACATTTTGGTGGGATAACATAAAGAATGAAATTGGTGACTATGTGTCAAGGTGTCTAGTTTTTTAAAAAGTGAAGGCTAAGAGATGACATCTTAGAGGGTTCATGCAACATCTAACGATTCCTATGTGGAAGTGGGATGAAATTAGGATGGAATTTTTCATGGGACTACTGAGGACACCAAGAAGGAATGATGAAATTAAGGTGATTGTTGATCATCTAAAAAAGTATCACATTTCATTGATATAAGAGATGATTTAACACTTGAGTGCCTGGAAAGACATTATGTTAATGAATTTGTAAGATTTCATGGTGCACCTCTATTGATTGTGTTCAATAAATATCCCCAATTTATATCAAAATTATTGAAAACATTCCAGAAGGCTTTGGATATTGTGCTTAATATGTGTACTTCTAATCACCCTCAAACTGAAAAATAGTCTAAAAGGACTATTGAAACATTGGAAGATATGTTTATATCATGATCACTTGAAGTTCAAGGCATGTGGGTTCAGTACATAACTTTGGTGGAATTTTTCTACAATAATAGTTTCCATTATAGCATTCAAATTTCACCATATGAAGCATTATATGGTAAGAGGTATCAAACTATAACTTGTTGGGATGAAGTTTGAGAGAGGAAACTTATAGACCTAGAACATGTCGAATAGACAACTGCAATGGTAAAGGAAACTCAAGCACATAATAAATTATCCCTAACTATCCAAAAGAGTTATGCTGAGAACTAGAGAAATGATTTGGAATTTCATGTATGATATCATGTCTTTATAAATGTATCTCTTTAGAAGGGTGTCATAAGGTTCGGTAAGAAAGGGACATTGAAACCCAGGTACATCAGACCATTCGAAATTCTCAAAATAATTGGAGCTATTTATTACCATTTAAAAATTCTAACAAGTCTCTCCAATTTTCAAAATTCATTCCATGTTTTATTTCAAAGAAATACATTCCATACCCAACACATGTACTCACCTATGAAGAAATTGAGATAGAATGTGATTTGTCTTTCTGTGAAGAGTCTATCAAGATTCTTGATACTAGAGAGAAAGTATTGTGAAATCGGATGAATCTCATGGTAAATTTTCTTTACATGAACTATACAAAAGAGGAATCAGTGTGGGAACCTAAGGGTGTTTTGAAGAAGAACCACCCACATCTTTTTAGAGAAATTTATACATGGAAATTTTTTAAGATAAAATTTCTGACGGTTGGAAGAATATAACACCCCCATAATTTTATGGTATGTTTCTTTTAAATACATTAGAATCATTAGATATCCTATATCGTATGAATAATCGAGTATCTTTGAAACAACACTTGGTTATTTATAGGAGTTTTTCATAACCTAACAGTTAAACATAAATCTTCCACTTCTGTGTTTTGAATTTCGAAAAACAAACATACACGGTGGCGATCCGAGTGTTATTTGGAGTTTGATAGAAACAACATAATTTTTTATGAATAGTAAAATATCCTTATAAATAGTAAATTTCCCTTAAAAATAGTAACTTACCCTTATGAATAGTACTTTGACCCTTATGAATGGTAACCTTACCCACGAACATATTAATAAAATTTAGGCACCTTAAAAACGATGGTGAATATTTTAAGTGTTGGTATTTTTCGATTAAATGATGATTTTAATTAAGAAATAAATTTCTCATAATTTGATAAATAATTTTGAAAAATGAAGTTTCTTTTTGTATTATACACATCAAAAAATTGTTAGGGTGAATTTTTGGGAATTTTTTGAAATACATGAATTTTTTGTTGAATAGTAAAATACGGTAATTACAGTATAAATACATCATGAGATAAACACACTATTTCCTAAGTCATGAATGATGTAATAAACCATTAGTTCTAAAACACATTCACTTATTACTATTTTTCTTCATGGAATCATCACTATTTATTATATTAGGTAAAAATAATAAACTAATGATTAAAATATTCATAAAAACCTTGACCCCTCCACTATATAAAGCACACCTCACCCCATCTTCCTCTCACACCACTCAAGCTTTGAGAATTGCCTTAGTCTTCCCATATAAACTTATGAAGCCCCCCCCCCTCATTTCCACGACCTACTGGTCTCACCAAAAGGCCAAATAAGGCCTAAAAGAGAATCTCAATGATGGGTACTAACGAGGTGAACCTCTCTTCCTTTTTCTTAAAACTTCATCTAAAACTTCCATTATTTTGTTTCTCTCTCCTCACCTTCCCTAAGTCAAATGATATTATAATTCTAGTAACATATGTGAACTGTAATTTTTAAATTCTAAGGAAATATTGCATAATAATCTCTCTTTCCCCCCTCCTCTTATACTAAAAATTGAAACACCGTCCAAGACGTGTTAATTTATCACATTCAAGGACGACATGTTTTCAATTTCTCTTAACTTCTTCAATTATGGTCATAAAACGATTTTTATTAGTGAACCAGATCATTATATAATTAATATATCCTATTTAATGTTATGTAATAATTTTATGCACATGGTATTTAATTATAAAACAAAATGAGTTCATTGTGATAAAAAATCCTTCAAAATAATCCAAGTGTTTATCATTAAAATTTTGTATAATGATTCATCCTCGCACAAAATTACTGAATAATTTATATAATCATTTAAACTTATGGATGATAATTAATAACTCATGACTTTAATTCTATATTTCAATTTCCATTTTACATGAACTTCCATACTCATATACTAGCAAACCGACAATGAAAACGAAGGAAGAAAATACATCCAAAATAAAAAAAAATTGATACTCTTAAACCCATCAAAAAGTATATGAATGAACCTAATAAGGTTAAAGTAAATCAACTAAATAGAAAGTAGGTTATGTAATTACTAATTAATGAAGATAAATTTGACTATTCAGGTCATTAATATCAACCTAATAACACATTCAGGCATAAGGTAAGGGGTTTCTCATCTCACTTTTAATTCCGTGAGATTTCCATTATTATCCATTTTTTTCATGTATGTGGTATGTGTAGCTCCATTTTATATATAATATCACGGTTCATTTTATATTAATTGTATTATATGATTCATTTGGTGATTATTAATTGTTGTTCATACGATTCAATTTAATATAATGTGGTAAGGTACTTTTCCCCAATTTCCATTTCATTGAGACTTACTTGGTATTGTTCCCAAAATCCTTATTATATGGTGTATATACTATCCCTTTGAGATCAGTTTCATTTGAAATTAAAATTATATTATATATCCATATTCTTGTTACATGGATAAGATTATTTTCTTAACCGTATACCATTTTACATATAGTGTTTATTTGGAATGTTCTTTTACCTATGGAATATTTATGAATCTGTATCCTCTCCTAAATACGGATATTGGAAAGGAGTATTGTACTTGTATCAAATATTTTCATAAATAATGTTTTTTATTGGAAGTGATGGTTGGGGCCTACAATATCACAACGCTACATAGACAGGTCTCATGATACAAATCAAGTGGTGGCAAACACTCCGAGTTTGTTTCCAAAAATTAAATGGGTTTCTACAAAAAAACATGAACTGTATCATTGGTATAATTGTTCATGTGACCAATAAATGACTTCAAAATAATAATAATTCTCTTTATTCATCATTTAGATATTACTATCCATGAGGTTTTCACTATGAAAAAATCTATGGATTCTTTTTTTTATCATATTATTGAAGGTAAGTGTTTTCATCTATTCATAATGCCATATTAGTCATGTCTAATTTATTATGATTCACTTATTATTGATTTATGATTCTACTATTTTTAACCATTACAGATAATTTTACATCACCCTTATTATGTTTTATTTCCCCAAGTTATGAATAATAGAACCTTGAATAAGCTTTCAGGGAGGTAGTTTATTTCTGTTTATTATGTATCATGTTGTATTTTCTATCTTTCAAAATGTACTTTTGGTATCATGTATGTAATATGGTCTTCTGAAACTACTAAAATAATCGGTCCTTAAGGAATTTATTTCTTGTAATCATGTCAATTTAATAAGTTAATGCACATGCACTAGGCTTCTAGGGTCGGGGAGTTATAGTTATTAATAATTCGTGCATCCACTAAAATAAAATAGGCCTTTAACAATGCTAGAAATGGAATTTATCAGCGCTAGAAAAGTGTTGCAAACAAGAACATGGTTAAAATCCCATATATTCTATAAGCATTGAAAAATTACTCATAAAGGATTCATTTATCGGTGATAAAAAAGCGCTGGTAAATGGTACCTTTATCAGCACTTTTAAAATCCATGATAAAGCATCGAATTATTAGAGCTTTGATTTAGCACTGCTAAAGAACCCTTTGTCAGTGATTATAAAAGAATTGATAAAGGCCATTTTATCAGTGCTGATATAAGTGCTGATAAAGTATACCTTTATGAATGATTTTAGAAGCACTAATAAAGGGCCATCCAGAAGTTTGTGGTAATAGCACACTGCAACACCACTGCAATGTGTTATAATAGCACATTGTAGCACTAGAAGCACCACAAACACACCTGATATCATCAAAAACAATCCCTAATAAAGAATTTAAATAAAATTAAATTTAAAAAATAAATAAAAGGAAAACATTCTATATTATATACATTTCAGACATTGGTTTATACAATTACATAAATACAAATTATTATATACATTCAAAAACATCAATGTTCCTTTTTATTTTAATCCTGACCCGAAATCATGTTATTTCTGAACAAACCACCCCCTTCTCGATCAATAGAACACACCTGTATAAGAAAAAAAATCTTATTTTAGTAATAATTTAATGAAGTAAATTAAAAAAAAGTTTTAATTTTACTAAAATTGATGACAATTATAAATAAAAATATTCAATTTGAGTCATACTAGTCACACCATACGTTATATTGAGGTGTGGTAAATTCTAGAACATCTAAAATGTCTTATGGATCATGTGCCGGATTGAGTTGTGGCTGATTCCTACACATCCAAATGTTTCAAAATAGTACTAAATATCACTGTTACTATGATTTCAATTGAATTTATTTGTTGAAATTCTAACATTGTATGATTTGTTTCGAACAAACCACCTCCACTTGAAAAAACGAATCCACCTATATAAGAAAATAATTATTATGAGTAATATAAAAATAAATAAATTAAAAATAAATATGAAATAATACTTAATTATATGGAAAATGATTTTACTGTGAAAATATCTAGATTATATTTGTGATTGAGTAGTGGGGGGAACTTGACGGAAAGTGACAAATGTCAACACTATAGGAGTGAAAGGTTTTAAGAGAGAAGAAGTTTGTGGATGTTTTGGTGCAGAAAATAATGAATGATGGATAGAGCACCCCAAATCGAATAAAAGAACACACCTGTATAAGAAAAAAAACTTATGTGAGCAATACTAAAAATAAACTCATTAAACATAAATATGAAACAATACATTATTTCTATGGACAATTATTTTACTATGAAAACATCAAAATTACCTCTGTAATTTAGCATAGGTAGCTTTATTATTCTTCCTACAAAGGCAGTGGAGAGAACTTGAAGGAAAGTGATAAATTAAACACTGTAGGGGTGAAAAGGTTTTTAGGGAGAAGATTTTTGTGAATGTATTGGTTAAGGAAGGAATGAAAGATGGAGAGATCGTCCCAACTCAGACAAACGAATCCACCTATATAAAAAAATATTATTTGAGAAATACTAAAAATAAATATGAAAAAATACATTAATTCTATGGAAAATGATTTTATAGTGAATTCATTATAATTAACTATCTCATGGAGTAGAGGAAGTGTCGTTTCTCTTCTTGCAAATGAAATGTAAATAACATGAAGGAAAGTGATAAATACAACATCGCATGGGTGAAAATTTTTTAGGGAGAAGAAGTCTATGTAAATTTTGGTATAGAAAGGCATAAAAGATGGAAAGAGTACCCTGAATAAAAAAAATAATCCATCTGTATAAGAAAACTGTTATTATGTGAGTAATACTAAAAAGAAATAAATTAAACATAAATACAAAAAAAAATTAATTCTGTGGATAATGATTTAACTATGAAAACATCAATACTACCTCTGTGATTGAGCAGAGACAATGTTGTCCCTCTTCTTACAAAGGCATGACACATTGATAGAAATCATCTAAAATAAAAAAACTTTGGAATGAATAATGAAAATTAAATCAATGTTCCATTATATATTTTATTTTTAAAATAGAGAAATTATATCATAAAATTTCCATTGCATATTTCCAAAGGTTTTCCTTCATTATAGTTTTTCCTTCTTAGGTATTGGTAACATCATCATATATATAATAATTTTTTTACATGAGTAGTCAAAAATTTAATTTAGATTATGTTAATGCATTATATTACATATAATATTATGAAGAAAAACATAATTTATTAAAAAATACTTTCACCTTCTAATTGAAATCTCATTTTTTAAATGGTTTCATGGATTTTGTTCCACTATACAGAATCCAAATCCCCTATTTTTGGTCACCTCCAACAAACAATAAACTATCTATATTGGTTCCAGATTGAACTTATTGTGATGTCCCAATAAAAGGTTCATCCTTGATTGAATTTTCATCTAACTCAACATTTGTTTTAGCTGACATGATGACAATTGATCAATTCATGTTTATTGGATCAGTGACATAAAATATTTTTCACTTCTTATGATGTCATTATAAAATCCTATTATTTTTCCCATTACACACTGATATTATCCTAGATAAATCTCATTTCATCACCTTTCACTACATTGATATTTTCAACCCATTTGAAATGGAAAAGCATCACTTGAAATTTGGTATAATCCAACTCATATATCAATTCAATAATTCCAAAATATGACATATTTTCATAAATTTTATTTCTATACATAGAACCAGATATGTGCATCACTTCAACTAAAAGCATAACACCACTATTTTTCATTATAATAAATTCATTATGTTATTTTATATATAATGTATAACCATTATTAAAAAAAGTTGTAAGGTATAACATTTTCATTCAGTCCTCTAGCTAGCCATGGAATTAAAAATCCTATTGAATTCATATTTTTAGATAACTATTTATAAATTTGATCTCGGAACCATCCTACAAACTGTTGATTATGTGTATCTAATATCCATTCTTCAAACCTTGATTGATTCAAATCGAAAATAATTTCTTTGTGGGTTTCAATTTATGGATCAAAAGTTTCACTATTAAGTAATATGTAAAGATGTACTTTCTCTCACTCTATCTTGGTAATTGTAACAACATATCTTCAAAAAATACCTTCTCCCATAAGGCGTTCTCTGTAAAGATATTTGATATAATGATTCTTTCAACATACAACAGTTAATCTGTACAGAATAAATATCTTCTTCAACAACATATCATTCTGTAATACAACCTTCAGGATGACTTTGATTCATGACTTACCCTTTCAAAATCATCATATACCATTCAATGGGGTACATC
Organism: Viscum album; assembly: GCA_963277665.1. NCBI lineage: Eukaryota > Viridiplantae > Streptophyta > Magnoliopsida > Santalales > Viscaceae > Viscum > Viscum album. Next base: position 119,092,221 of record OY728162.1, on the reverse strand, counting down.
GATAAGTAATGGATATGACCACATAGTTGAACCTCTCTACCCCAATTGAACCATTAGGTGGACCATTATATCAAATAATTATGGTGGGAATAACATCTCAAAGTCACATAATATGACTTCAATCTTCTTATTCACGGTGGAAAACTTCATCGGGTATACAAATTTATTGTATATATCTTTGAGAAATAATCAGAGTCCTATTAATCTATATCATAAATTTTTAGCTATAATTAAATAGAAAGAAACATACATTGAATCATTCAGAAAAACATGAAATTAATGTGATTTTAGTCCTTGTAACGTCAAATTAGTCATTGAAATGATATTCCTGATATTTTATAATACCCCTATGGGACTTTTACACTAGTAAACGAAAAAATAAAAATTGAAATTTTTCCTATCTGAATAGAGTGTAAGCTACTGGAAGAAGAAAATTCCACATTTTACCCTTCACTAGTGAAAACTCTTCCCTTATCCCCATTTCAATCAAGTCCAACCTAGCCTTTATTCCATCAATAATTTTTTCAGGAATAGTTAGTAACATGATAATAAAATAATCAAAAAAAAATTTATATACATGACATCAAGAAAATTTTCCACATACAAACAATTACAATACGGTAATTAAAAAAATTATCCCTTATTCCAACTTGATTTTTTAAGGTTTTTCTAAAATGGTTTACAGAAAAAAGAGTCAATATTTTTTACTTTTTTGTACAGTTGATCGCCCATTACTATAGATGGTGTTATACCTTGTTTGATATTCCCATCGAATGTTGTCGTCTAGGATTAGTATTTATGTCATCGGGGTAAAAATTTTAAATTTCCAAAAAACACGGTCACCAGGGAATATTTCAACCGGACTGATTATGTGCATTTTTCACAAATTGGACACCCCAACATTCCTTTAATTTTATATCAAGATAAATTTTTATAAGAATGGAATTCATTTATCATTCCATTCAACATGTTGCACAATGTGAATTCTTCACTTCTCTGAGAATCATACATAGTAACACCTATATCCCATATCAATTTTAGATCTTTGATCAATGGCGATAAATAGACATCAATATCATTACCATGTTTCTTTGGTCCAGATATAAGTAGAGACAACATAATGTATTTTACCTTCAGGCATAACCATGGTGGAGAGTTATAATTTACAAACATGATTGGGCATGTATATGAGTACTAATATATACACCAAAATGATTTATTCCATATTTAGATAACACAAGACAAAAGTTTATCATCTTATCTCCCAATTCAGGATACTCATAATTAATTTTATTCCACTTTGGAGAATCTTCTGGATGATGGAGGTTCCCATATTTAATTATTGTATCTTCATGCCATGTTAATTGTCTCACAGTTTTCTGACATCCTTATAGTCTTTTAAATCATGGACTTGTAGGAAAGTACCATAATGGGTTTTACGGACTTGATTCATTTTTCTTATATTGATATACACCATACTTAGGGAATTTTATGATTTATTTATGGTCCTTGAGAAACAATATGCAATCACTTATAAGAGCATGTATTTTTTAGATATCATGACCATTGAACATAACATTCGTTTAGAGTCATATGTTCGTAATGTTAGTTTATTATCTTCTAGTAGCATATATTTTAGAAGAACAAGTAGTTCTGTAAAGTTTGTTTTACTCTATCTACAGCCATCTTTCAAATTATAAAACTTTAATAGAGCTAACAATGTTGTGTATTTAGTACTACTGGTATACAATAGTTTCTTGAAAAAATATTTAAATCCTCAAACAACTTTGTACATCCATGAATTTCATCTTCAATTTCCATGGTGATTTATTCCATGTAGTGTTCATTTTCTTTTAAAAAGGTATTCATATCGCATAATTTATAAACTGCAGTATCATCCCAATCAATGTCCACATTCAGTTTCCCCCCATTTTTAGTCAAAAATCTATATCTTTGATCAATTCTCTGACAAATCAAATGTCCTTACAACTCTTCCAAACAATTTTTTGGAATAAAAACAATGTAAACATGGATAGAGTATTTTAATAGGGTATTATACATGCTATCTTTTGAACATGATGAACTCTTTAACTCCATATTCATATTCAGTTTTCAAACTATTATCATGAATCCATTTTCAGTTCATATCCATTTTATTGGGTTCATAAAAGAATAATTTTATACAATATATAAATAAATAAACATAATATATTCACTCTAAAAAGTGAAATTTATAGATAATTATAATAATGAAGACTCAACATTTTATTGTTTCATAGAATATCAATATGTTGAAGAAAATGGGTGATTTAATTTTAGAAAATAATTACTCCTCATCAAATCATTATTCAATCCCCTAAACAAATGAAAATATAATATATGAAATTAAGGAGTAATAATAAACTTAAATATGATAAACAAGAATAATAAACTCTCATTCTGTCAACTAGATCAGTGGTTTCAGGGATATAGGAATAACACTAATGATAAAAAAGAAGATAACTATCATTATTTTTTTAGCATTTTGGTGCATTTGGAAAGAAATTAATAAATCTTGATTTAAGGGGATTAATACTTTGATGAAGGCCATGATTTTCAAAACAATATTCTTGTTTCTAAATTTTGTGTAGTCTCTCAAGGATTGGGATACTAATCCCTCTCTCATTTTTCTCAAGGTATTTGGGAGTTCCCCCACTACTTTACCCAACCCTTCCCTTAGCCACAAGATTCGATGTCTCCTGCCTAGTTCTGGTTTCAAGATCAATACTGATGGATCATGTAGAATTGTAGAAATTTTGGGAGGTTTTAATTTTCAAGACAATAGAAGATCAGTTATCAATTCCTTCTCGGCTTCCTATGGGAATGGTGACTCTCTTCAGGTATAAGCCAATACTATGTTAAGAGGTTTGTAGCAATGTATAACTAATAATATCTGGCATTCTGATTTTGAAACCAAATCCCAATCCATTTACAATTATCCTCATGGTCACAACTCCATACCTTATAACATCACTTACCATGTTTTAAATTGCAGGATCCTTATCATCAAAAACTTTGACATTACATAAACATGTTGTGAGGGAAACAAATATTATGATTTTATTGCTTATAGGGCTTCCCAAGATGCTTTATTCTCTTGTTTTTCTATTCCAATACCTTCCTTTCATGGTGTAAAATATAGTCAACTATCAAAAAATATATATGTATAGAATATTAGGATTGGGGACACCACTCAATATTTCATGAAATTATGATTTAATGTATTTATAAGGAAAATATTATTCCTAAAAACATTCAAATAATTTGATAATGCCTTCATCTGGGTTATGAGAAGGGAAATATTGATTATTTATAATAGAATATATATGTTCCTAGATATTCCAAATCCAAAAATAAGGTTTTTGGGATTCAAAAAAAAATAGTGGGATATATAATATAGCCATTAATAACATCACAATCAATTGACATTAAAATGTAATAAATATTATATGATTTTTTTAGATAATGGAAAGTTACTTGAATGAATGACTTTACCTATGATCTAAATTTGATAAATATAATATCATATCCTGTGAAAACATCTAAAAGCAGTACATACAGCAATGCATTATATTATACCCATACTAGAAGTTAAATTTTTTGGAATCCCTTATACCTGGTTATCAACTATGCAGTGATAATGAGGTTCAGAAGGGTGCATATACTAGGAAAATGTTGGATGCATCATATTTATGATGAAATATGTTATTAGTTATGTCACTGATCTAAGGATACTAGATAAAAACATAAATGGATACACTGTATTGAATCATATCTTATAATATGATATTGATAGGGAGATAAATGGAAATAATAAATGGTATTATGACTAAACATTGTATGTGTAAACCGGAAGACGGATAGTGTAATGATCCTAGCCTGAATTACCCAAACAAAATTAGGTCAGATCATCATATAACCTCTAACACACCTCAAATTCACTAATGGATGGTTTAAACATTGGGTGTAAAAAACCATAAATGGGGGGTGGTCCCCCACCCAAATAGAAACAATTAGTACAAAAGGTCGAACAAAATTCTAGCATGAACCCTGGGGTCAATGAACATTAAGACCCAAAATCATCATTACCTGATATAGGAATTCTTGTTAGACAAACAACTATGGAAATAAATGATGAAATGGCTATATATACACACATATATGTCACACTAGTATAAAAACTCAATTATAGTCTATAAAAAATATCAAATAGATAAAACTTGATATTGAAACATAATGTTCACCAAAGACGCCATAATGATTCAGAAAGTGAAGGATTGATGTGGTAAACCATCGTGTTCTTAACTAGGGATGGCCACTTTGAATATTCTTCATATGAAAACTAAAGAACATACTTAATTTTAAGATGATCTGTATCCTATAATACATATAACCAATAGAAGAACATACATCTCTCCACTAACTCAGATCCTGAAAAATAACATTTGAAGCAGCATGTCCACTGAGGTGTCCAAAAATGGTGTAAGCATATATAAAATTATTAGGGAACCACAAATGAGACTCAAATAAATAGTTAATAAACAAGAATATACATGAACATTTCTACACATTTATATACATATATGAAAAAATTATTTAGTAAGAAGAAATAAAACATAGTAGTAAAACCAAAATGAATAAATTCATGGTTTAGTATTAGATATAACCAATAACTCCATATATATAGAGGGTCCATACATTAGTGGTTAATCAAACAACATATCATAAACAAATTGATCTATTCATAATCTATAATCAAAATAGTATATAAACCCTTGACCACAAATAATGACATAATTGAAGAAAAAATCAAAACGCAAACCAAAAATACACCAAGAAAATCAGAAGGCCTTCCTCAATAGGTTGAAGAAAATCTAAGACCATCTTCAAAAACCCTAACTATAATCAAATACCGGATGTTAGATGAGATGTTCCAGCAACTGGAGGTAGTCGAGTGGTGTGATTCAGCTTCGATTCACTGAGGAGGAGTGCCAATTGTGGGGGGGCTTCTGTGGAAATCTTATGATATCATGATGGGTTAAAAAATGGTTAGGTTTTTTTAAATAGATTCAGATAATTTTATCAGTGCTTACAAATAAACACAACTGAATAGACTTTTTATCAGCGCTTAAGTAATAAGAACTCATAAAAGGAGTATTTATTAGATCTTTTTTAGAAATAATAAACGTTGGCCTTTGTCACCGATAAAAAAACTTATAAATTCAATCTTTATCGGCTTTAAATTTACAGCACTGATAAATATTAATTTTATTAGCACTTTTTTATCTCTGAGGAAGCTTCATCTTTATCAGTGCAAAAAATCACTGATTAAGGATTTATAATTAAAATTACAAATAAAAAATTTGTAAATAATTATATATACTTAATATATATATAGTAAATATATTCCTTTGTAAATATATTTATTATAATTTTATAATTATTTATTTATAATTATAGAATTATTTTTAAAAAATAAAATTTATATCAATATATATATATATAATTATAGAAATATATATTTAATAAATATAGTAAATATATTCATTATTTTAGTAAATTTATAATAAATATTATAATTATTTAAATATATATACTTATTTATTTTTAATTATAGAAATACATTTAAAAATATTTATTTATTTATAATTATAAAGATATAATTGTATAAATATAGTGAGTGTACATTTATAAATATTTTTATGTATATATATTATTAATAAAATATATTTTTAACATTATTAATGAATATTTAATTTTAAGTGTCTGTATATATGTTAAAAAGGAGTGAAATAGAATAAATTAAGTATAAGTACACTTTAACAATATTGAAAATTGGATATGTTTTGTGTGTGTACATTGTATATAAAAATGAATAAATTACGTATATGTGAAAAGAATATAACACACATTTGATCTTTGTTAAATTGAAAAATCCAACAACAATCAATTATATGTCGATTACTATATAATTAGTCAATATTTTTAATTCATATTAATTTTTAATTATAAACCATTATTTAATAAATATATAACTATTAAATGTAAAGCATATAAATATTTTGTAATATATAAATCATATTTATATATATTAATATATATCAATATATTTAATATATTTAATTTAATAACATTAATTTTCTTAATTATCTAATTAGTAAAATGTTTAATATTAAATAATGTATAATCAGTTTATTCAATTTTATCAATAATTATTTATTTAATATAATTTTTTTAATAAACTAATTTTTTATTTTTTATTTATTTCATTATTTAATTTTATTTACTCGGACCTTTATTAGTGCTAAAAATTCAGCACTCATAAAGGTCACCTTTATCAATGCTAATAAAAGATTTAATTTATCAACGCTTTCTTTAGTGCTGATAAATATTCCATTTATCATATTTTTATCTAGCACTGATGAATACCAACGCTTTTGAAGGCCTATTTCGTAGTAGTTATCTTTAACCATGGTTTATTAAAATTTATTCAAAAAATTTTTTTTGTACAATAGTGGTTTTCATTGTGTTGTGGTAATATGAGGGGGGTGGGTTTGAGTTTAAGAGATGAATTGGTAATTTAATTAAATAAGGGTTAGGATTACGCCATAAAGATCATAGGTTTCGGAATTATGATGTCATATCATTACACTTTAATGTTCATTGGTCATATTAAATTTGAATAGATTTTGAAATTAGATTTAATAGAGATCGTACTATGGTTTTTAGAGGTCTATCTAACTAGTGATATTTTCAAAATAAAGAATCCAGTCATGTTGTTATTTTTATCTTCTTTTAAATTATAAATTTGAAAAATTTCCTTGAATTAAATTTTATTCCTTTCAAAAACTTTAAAACTAAGGAATATTGAGTATTGTTTTCTAATAATTATCTTCCTTGGTGATCCATTATTCCCTTGGATTTGTATGGTTGGTCTCTTTCGATCCAAGGTGTACTTTTTCTATCCTCCTCTCATTCCTTCCTCTTTTTACCTTCATAAGGGGGTGTTGGAAAAGGTTGCTTTGTTTTACTAGAGTTTATTAAAAGGATTTATGGAGTATTGATGTGTGTTAGGTTATTTAAGGATTATTGTGAGCCTGTTTTCACTTGATCTTAAATTCATATACATTATCTCGATATTACATTGTTGAATATTCTTTTAAGGTAAAGGATTCAGATTATCTATATTTTATTTTTTATATTAATGTAGATAAATCATGCTTCTAGTTTTTCTTAGGTATGTATTTAAGAATCACAAATAAATATAATTATTTTATTCATCATTGGTATAAAAATAATCAAGCGTGTTATACTTATTTTCATTTATTATTTTCTTGATATTTTTATTGATTTTGGTAATAATAACAATGATATGTTTTTATTATTGTTATTATTATTATAGATCCTAATTAAATGGATTATGATATATAACTAGGATAATGAAAAAATAATAATAAATATATAATTTATTATTAAACACATTTTTTAGTATGAAGAAATAATTTTATTATAATATATGAGGAAATGAGATTTTTTTATTTTCTACAGTTTCTAAATTTTTATGGTAGTTTTGGTACAAGTTTATATGGTTTTGTTACTGTGATAAATAGAAATTGATTTTATTTTGTTTTATTTATTTTTCATAGTATGTTTATTGGTGTTCAGGTATTATAGATGATATTATGGTTTATTAGTGTCGATTTTTGAAGTGATGGTGAGGAAGGTTAATGTAGTTAGTGTATTATAGTTACCCAGGGATATGAGATCATGTTGGAATTAATGAATGAATTGATTAATGTGGAAATTAAATGGTTTATACTAAATAAATTATGATTTTAATATAATTAACTAATGTTGTTGTAAAAAAATTTGTTAGTTTTAAAGTAGATCATTAATGTTGAAGTGGTAAAGACGGATAAAATGGGAAGAAGATATGTGGCCATTTTGTTATTATTGGGTGGCTATATTGGTGATTAGTGTAGTGTCTAGAAGTTCCAATTGTTATTTTTTCACAATATAGATGTTGTTTTAGGTATTTTTTATATAGTTTTTTTGTTGGATGAGTACTCTAGGTTGGTCTTGTGTTATTATTATATATCATCTTTTTTTTATTTCTTATGCACCACCACCAGATTCAGGTAAGGTAATTGGTTCCAATATGATATCCTAGATTTTATGTTCACCCATACAATTTAGGTTTTGGGTGATATAGATAAATAACTACTCCCCCACTTCATCCCTCTCTTTTATACAAAGTGTTGTAATGTGTTAATGATAGTGATGTTCTGATTGTAGTGATGTAGTGATAGTAGTGATGTGGAGATGTGATATTGTTGTGGTTATGAATTGGTATATAGTATGTGGTTGTGGTTATGTACTTGTGGTATGTGGGAATGAAACAGATGGTGGAACAAAAATTTGTGTTGTTGGGATGTGAGGGAAACTATATTATTCGGGAATATGATATGATATACACTTCAAGATATATCTTCATGATTTCTTTATTACAATACTATAATGAATTATTTTGTGATTTGGCCTCACTGAGGTTGTGTTTCAGTTTACTGTTGGATTTTTAATGATAGTTTTCACTACTTATACATATAGGCTTTCATAGGATTCCTCTACATTTTTATGAGAGATTCTAGAGAGGAACCTGCAGAGAACCACACTTGACGTACATGGACATTACATTACTTTTATGGAATAATTAATACATAACAAAAACAAACACCCAAGGACCGTAATAGTTTAGTTTCTTTGAAAACTCAGAACATAATCTTTAAATCATGGTGAAAGATCTTCAACATCTCCCATAAAGATATTCTCCTTTTGTTTTATTACCTAACACCTTTATTTATATCGTGGGGATAATAAAGAATATAAAGGGTGATATCAAATGATCATTAAGGGTAAAAATGGAGAAAATAAAACAAACCACATACATTTTAACTTAAAAATATGAACATAAAGTTTAAACATCAAAATATTGAGTTGTGAAATAAATCTTGGCAGTACATAAGGCATAGATCATAAAGAAACATTAATCATGATAAAATATCATGGAAATAAAACTTGTAATTGTGGAAAAACATTAATCACATGATATGATTTCCATAGTGGCCAGGGCATTACTGCCAAGACCATCGTAGTGGACAAAGTCCATTACTGAACTGGGTTAACATGTTGTTCCAGTCCTGTATTACTGAACCAGATTTTACTTTCCCTTCCAGCCATGTCTATCTCATGAGATATAAATCTTTACCTAATTAATTGGAGAGAGATATATGTCCCACTCGTCTCCTAATGAAATCATTATTTCGTGTGACACAAATTAAATATAAATCATTCATCATAAACCAATGAAAAAAATGGGTTTCATATATGTCATCCCATCATAACATTATCCATATAAAAAAATGGATTTAATTTCATCATAAAAAAAATAAAAGCATGTAAATAATAGGGACATTATACATGAATCATATCCATATTAATGAATGTCATCTTATATGGAAAATATTTTGGATAAAACACTTGAAATGAATTCTTGAGGAAAATATCTTTTCTTCTTCAAAATCATTTTCTTTTCTCAAAATTCCGTGCGATTTTAAAAGAGAATAATTTTTCTGAAAAATAATAATGAAATCATGTAGATTAAGTTTCATGTAAATAAGGTTTTATAAAACTGTAAAACCCATTCAGGTCGTATAAGTTAAAAAAACATCCTTTTTGTACTTTTTTCAGAAAAGTCAAAAAGTACCTCGTATGGTAAACAAACTAAAGATTCCTTCTATACTACATAGTAAAAGTAAAAAAGGGGTAAACATGACTTTAAACATACATGGAATAATAGTAAACACTTTATGATACATTTTTATAAAACCCGTACATGTATGATAAATATAACCCCAATAAATACTTATGAATAAACAATCTTAGATAAGAACGAGATTGGAATAATTATCCCTTACCATTTTTGATCGGTGAAATCATACGTGTCATAAAATGAAGAAAAATACATGCATATGTAAATATTATATCCTTCATAATAAAAATCATAAAACATTCATGGGAAGCATAAAAACCATACAAAAGAAATAGATGTTTATTAAGGCATATGTCTCACAGAAATAAAAGTGAGACAAAATAATCCCTTACCTTAGGTCTGATTTCTTCCGTACGTGTCTGAAAATATTATATAGTGAGTTTAAACATATTATTAACTAGTAAAAGAACCATAATAATATTTATTATATCATAAATGATTCACATATGAAATTATATTACCCTTTCATTTGTCCATTCCATGTTAAAGCAACGTTTTGGGTAAAATCGTTTCATTTATCGTATGTGTTTGAACTTGTTGTTTTTGAAATTATTATTACTTATATCATGATTTAATTACTTCCAAAATGTAAAAAATAATTTATATATCATATATATTCAGTATATATATATAATAGATAGATAAATGATGTGAAATACACCGTTCATGGAGACGGTAGACCGTACGTACGCATGAAAGCTGTTTTCATTTCCTTATTGAATTGAATGGAAGTAACTAGATGACATATATGTATATATAAATAAACCAAGTAGAATTATTATGTCATATATTTCATTATTATTTATTATATATATAATTTATAATCATTATTTAATGGTTAACATGGAGAATGAATCTCATCGCGTCGTGCAGACGGTAATCCGTACGTACACATGAGCGATGATATCGTTCTCATAATTATTGAATGGTATTGGGCTGGATGATAGAATATCTCAGAATTAGTATCATGTTATAATAATCATATATAGTTATTCTTTATACCATTATAACTATCCAAGTAAGGTGTTGGTGTAAAATAGATTACACCATGGCGTGTAGACATTATTCTGTACGTATGCACGCGCGGTGATTTCATTTTTCGTAGGATGGATAGAAGGTGAAATAGGGTTGTTTAATATTTATAATAACATATCAGTATATGATTGATACGGATGTTATTTCTTTATTATTAAACAACAAAATAATATGAAGAGGAAGAAGAAATGAATTTGAATGAATCGGTAAAGGATATTACCTCTTCGTCGGCGCGCCTCTTCTAAACCTCCTCTTAGGGCACTAAAGCTGGTCTTTAAAGAAAACCAAGACCTCTAGTATGTTTATAGAGAAGTGGAGAAGATAAATTTGAAGGTTTTTGCTGATAATGAAGGCTCGAAATGGTATGAGGAGGAGAGGGAGGAGGTGCCATTTTATAAGAGAGGAGAGGGGCACTTTGGAAACATTTAAAATATTAAATTATAATAAACTAAAACCCCTCCTAAAAACCTCAAAAATGACTAAAATTAAAAGATGAGATGATATAGAGTTCTAATATCATTATACAATAAAATTTAGAAATGTTGGAAATTTATTTTATACCTTATCAACTTGATTTATCCTTATTTAATCTATTTAGTTTTATTTGTGGTAATAATATTCTAAATTTTAAATTGTTATGAATAATTGCTTATGTGTTTTGAATTGTCCATAATTGGATAATTTATGAAATTTCAGACCATATAAAGTTCATTTTATAAATTTTAAATGTTTTTGTGATTTTTAATCAATTTAATAATATAAAATCTCAATATTGTCAATTTTCACACTATTCATTGGTTTGAATTTAAATGAAATCCACACAGAATATATGTTCTAAAAAAATATTTAATAGATTCCTAACATGTCATATTTATCTTGAAAATTATTGGAGAACATTAATTATTTCATATAATATTTATTTTAATATTTTAAGAACTATTTATTTGATATTTATCTTAATAAAATAATTACAACAACATTATTGTATAATTATTTAATATACTAATTTTTTGCATAAAAATTCAAAATAAAATAAAATGATTAAGATAAATATAATATCTTTCATAAGAATACTTTTAGTTCAATTTTTATTCTAAAATAGCCAACCTTTAAAATTTTATCTTTATTAAAATATGAAGGTTACAACTTTGACATAATTTAAAATAAAATAATATAAGTGTCATAATCGCTTTTATAAGGCTCCAAATGGTCAAATATTCTACATTTGGATTCTTATGGTTTATATTTACACGACCAATAAGTTTTTTTCAGGTATTTGGGCTTTTTATGGGTATTATTAGTTTAATAAAAACTATATTATTGATTTTTTACTAAATATATAATTTCTACATCATTAATTTATAAGTTATTAAGGTAATTATATATTTCTTAAAAATTACAAATAAATTACCATGATAAAGAAAAAAATATCTTTAAAATGAGTATTTATAACCGAATTTATATTCATTATAACCTTATATTAAAAATAATTTAATTATTTAAGTTTGAGTGAGACATATTTCACTTTCATTTAAAAAAATAAATTAAATCTCTTAATCACATAAAAAGTGGGTTCTAATAGATACCATTTATACCCAAGTTTATTTCAGGACTAAATATAATCATAAAATTATATTAATACATGTGTGAGGGTAATTTTATAATATTATTTTTACCCTTATTACCTAATTTACCTTTAACTTTGGTAAATAAAATTTATCGTAGTTCCTATTCATAATGTATAAAAAATAAAAATAGAATATTAACATAATTTAGACCTACTGATTCCAAATATGAAATCCATTTTTCAAAATTCAAGACACAGAAGTTTTAGTATTTAATTTAAAATTATTCCAGTTATTGAGAAAATGGGTTTTAAAAGTTAAAACATGGCAAAAGATTGAAATGTTTTTACCTATGAATTCAATGTAAAATTAATGATAATTACATAAATTATATTAAATGGTAAAAATATATTCTATTTATACTTTAAAACCATTCAATATTATAAATTAATCATATAAATTATCTTGATGAAAAAGGTTGTTTTTAATTAAAATTTAGTGTATTTTCACTATTCATCAAAATATGAATGTTATCAGAAAAATATAAAAACTTTATCCAAAATAAATTTTTATATCTTGATTCACTTTAATAAATTTATTTTATAAAATTGAACTTATAAATTGTTAAAAAATAGATTTAAAATGGGTGCGCCATCAAAATGCGGAAAAACAGCATTTTTTAAAAAATACTTATTTTACCCGAAATATTTATTTTGTTCTCATACCATGCTCTAGAAAATGTGTATGATGGATGATAATGTTATAAAATTAAAAATTTAGGTAATACTATTAATAGCGGCATGTTCATAATAATATTATAATAATATCTCTTTTAGTGAAACTCGGTATTTCTACAACACATGTTATTGAGGAAGTTCGCTCTTGCATGTAATGGAAGCCAAGTCAGGGTTTCATGTGGTGCAAGCTTCCTTTGGTGTTTTATATAACATAATAAAAACTTATTTCATTTATACATTGAACAAAATCTAAACTCAATGTTGCGTAGAATAATTTCTTCCAAAAGAACATGAAATTGTGTGTAACATGAGCCAAGAATACTGTTGCGTATACTGCAAACTAATACAGTGTTTCATATAGAACAAGATAATCTTGGTGTATTGTATAATATAAGATATCAAATAAATTAAAAACAATATATCCCATAAAATCTTGGGGTGTTACATTCTACCCCCCTATAAGTTGAATTTCACCGTCGAAATTCGTCGGGGTTATAAATGGTTTACTAATTGATAATTTCATTCATAGAAACCCACATCGTATAAAGGAATACTAAAACTTCATTTTAAAAAGGAAATCTATAATCATAACATTCACCCAAAGTAACTCAGCACTGGGTTTCCATATAGGACAACATAGGTGAAAACATGGATATGGAAGAGAAATCTTACCATCAACTTCTGATGAAGAGTGGTAGATGACATGGCTATGAAAAATCCAACAATAACAAAGCCATATATTTTTGATGATCTATGGTACCTTCTGATTCATTAGATATAAGGGTACTAGGACAACATTTTTGGTTTTCAAGATCATTTCCCTAATGTTAATGAAGTTTTTCATAAGGATAAATACTAACTTGATTTCAGTGTAAAATCCTTGTTGGTCATTCCACGAACGATTTAGACTTCATCTCTTATTTAAAAAAATGAAGTCGAATTTGTCATTCTTGAAGTATTAGAAGATCATGCGATAAAATGATAGGTCATTCCACCTGTCTCTATCACAAAAAAGGTTACCATAAGATATTAAATATACATAAGTCCATCTGTGGGGAGGTTAATCATATATGGTTCCAAAAATGGACTTATACTTCATGTATCATACCACATAATAAAATAAAACTATTTTCTACTAACCAGGGACTTCCTGTCAGCCAGTGGTAGGAAATAAAGGCATGTCACACTTCATTTGTGGGTTCGATTCATACAACCTTCTCTGATGCGACGGGTTTTTCCCGTCCTGCAGGTTATCCTTTTTCTAAAACTATACTATTATAACATTCCAGCAATAATATCGAAAATTTTTAGCCTTAAACAATACTATATTATGTCTAACCTAATCTATTCCTATCTTTAGGCATGTCCAAAATACTTCTGTCCAAGATCATAGTATAAAGAAAATTATTACTAGAAAGGTCATCTACCAAGAATGTGAATACAAGCATTTATCCCCCATATATCATAAGAAATATGTTTTTGTTGGTCACATTCCAAACATGTGAATATATTAATAATGTATTCTCTTGAAACATGAATTACCATAGAACCTTAGTGAAAACCTGAATGCTGTCAAAAGTTAACACTTTCAAAAATCCTAAAATATCTATATATTCAAACCATGATGTCACTTTATCCTTATATCAGTCATGAGCTCATTAATTCTATGAAACATATTTTTCTCCTTATCCCTTCATTATGCGCATATCATCTACTTTCCAAAAATATTTCAATCAATTTTCGTGGTTACCGGTACCATTCAACATATACTTTCAAATACTCAAGGAAAAACAGTAGTATAACAATCCTTATATTTTTCTTTATTCTATAGTACCATACATTATTCTTGATAAACATGTAATCATTCCACTACCTTATTTAACCATTGATTGATCTTCATCATTTTATTCCAAAACACTTATTTAAACTCATATATCATTTGTAGTATCTTCATCATCATCAACATAACTCTTCATGAGATTTTCCCTTAGGGAATTGGTTTGCATAATGCTCATAAATTCCACATTTAAAACATTTAAATGTTGTTGATATCATACCAATACCACTATCCTTGTCCATTGTGTTAACTGAACCTTTTCCTTTGTAATTACTTGCTTTGTGTCCTTATTTTCCTCACCCAAAGCATCTTCCAGTTCCTTTGAAACATTCTCCCTGATTCCTCTTCCCAAAGGATTTACATGAGGGAAATTGAACTTTCTTTCTTGTATGATCATCATCAAACTCTGTCTTTCTCTTATTTTATGAGTTAGGAAACTTACCATAGTGTAGATTAGCGATCATATTATGAGATTTATGATTAGTCATAATAACGATATTTCGCCTTCCAAATCCCGATTCATTTGGTCTCTCATGAATAATATCATTCCATTGTCCATAATATTCTCCACTAACATGAATCTTCCTATTTCCATCCATTTTCTAAAACACAAAAAGATTAGAGTGAGAGGTAAAAACTATACTAGGAAAACAACATAATCAAGGGTAAGTACATTCAATATATAACATCTCAGGTTTAATTCTAAGATAGTTACATTAATTCTAGGACTATAATTTATACATATACTTAACCTTAGGTAGATCCCAAGACATACCTTAGAAATATCTCTAGGGATCTCACTAATGATTTCCCATCCTAGTTTCCAAAGGATAACTAAAACTTGGCCCCGATACCAACTGTAGAGACCCACGCTTGACATAAATGGACTTTACATTACTTTTTTGGAATACTTAATACATAACAAAAACAGACACCCAAGGACCACAATAGTTTAGTGTCTTTAGAAACTTGGAACATAATCTTCTAATCATGGTGAAAGATCATCAACATATCACATTAAGATATTACCCTTTTGTTTTCTTACCTAAAACCTTTATTTATATCCTGGGGAAAAGAAAAAATATAAAGGGTGAGATCAAATTCTTAGTAATGGTAAACATGGAGAAAATACAACAAACCATAAACATTTGAACATAAAAATATGAACATAAAGTTTAAACATCCAAATATTGAGTTGTGAAATAAATCTTGGCAGTACATAAGGCATAGATCATAAAGGAACATTAATCATGATAAAATCTCACAGAACTAAAACATATAATTGTGTAAAACCATTAATCACATGGTATGATTTCCATATTAGCCAAGGCATTGCTACCAAGACCATCATAGTGGACAAAGTCCATTACTGAACTGGGTTAACTTGTCGTTCCATCCCTATATTACTAAACCAGATTTTATTTGTCGTTCCAACCATATTTATCTCATGTGATATAAATATTTTACCCAATGAATTTTAGGTGGATATAGGTCCCACCCATATCATAATCAAATCATTCATTGGTGTGCAACAAAATAAACATAAATTGTTCATCATAACTCAATTAATAAAATAGGTTTCATATACGTCATCCCATCATAACATAATCTATTTAAAACAATGGATATAATTTCATCATAAACAAAATAAAACCATGTTAATAATAGGGACGTTATAAATGAAGCATATCCATATTAACGAATTTCATCTTAGATGGAAAATAGTTTGGATAAAACACTTGAAATGAATTCTTGAGGAAAATATCATTTCTTATTCAAAATCATTTTCTTTTATCAAAATGTCGTGCGATTTTAAAAGAAGTTTTTTTAAATAATCATGAAATCTTGTAGAGGAAGATTCATGGAAATAAGGTGTTATAAAACCTTAAAAATACATTCCTGCCATATAAGTTAAAAAACAACTTTCTTGTACTTTTTCCAGAAAAGTCAAAAAGTACCTCGTATGGTAAACAAAAGAAAGATTCCTTCCATACTACATAGTAAAAGTCAAAAAGGAGTAAACCTGAAATTAAAAATACATGGAAGAATAGTAAAAAATTTATGAAAACATTTTTATAAAACACGGACATGGATGATAAATATAACCCTAATAAATACTTACTAATAAACAATCTCAGATAAAAATGAGATTGGAATAATTATCCCTTACCATTTATGATCAGTGAAATCATACTTGTCATAAAATAAAGAAAATTACATGAATATCTAAATATTATATCCTTCATAATAAAAATCATAAAACATCATTGGGAAGCATAAACACCATACAAAAGAAATAGATGGTGATTAAGGCATATGTCTCACAGAAATAAAAGTGAGACGAAATAATCCCTTACCTTAGGTCCAATTTCTTATGTACCTATCCAAAAATCATATATAGTGGGTTTAAACATATTATTAACTTGTAAAAGAACCATAATAATATTTATGATATCATATATGATTCACTTATGACTTTATATTACCCATTCTTTTGTCAATTCCATGTTAAAGCAGTGTTTTCGGTAAAATCATTTCATTTATCGTACGTGTTTGGAATTGTTTTTTCTTGATATTATTATTACTTATATCATGATTTACATATTTCTAGAATTTAAAATATGATTTATATATCATATATATTCATTATATATATATATATAATATATAGATAAATGAAATAAAATACACCGTTCATAGAAACGGTAGACCGTACATATGCATGAACAATGTTTTCATTTCCTTATTGTATTGAATGGAATTATATGATATATATATATATATATATCTTGTAGAATTATTATGTCATATATTTCATGAACATTTATTATATATATACTTTATAATCATTCTTGATTGGTTAACATGGAGAATGAATCACATCGCATCGTGGAGACGGTAATCCGTACATAAGCATGAGTGATGATATTGTTCCGATAATTATTTCATGGTATTGGATGTAAAGACCCGTAAATTTCAAGGAAAATTTTTTCTTAAATTTTTTTAGATTTTATGAGTACACAGTTTCTGACGGCACTTGATTCCAAGGTCCGGTGTACCCAGAATCAATTTCCGAAGTTTAGCTCGGGTACGTTTAGTGAACGAATGAGGGGGTTTTTCTATCTTTTCAACTGGTGATTGGAATTGAAATATGAGGGCACCGATAAAACCATATCGCTGGTAATTGCTTAAGCGGATCTTTACTGAAGATGCATTTTCTCGAGGGGAGATGTTAAAAAAATGTGGATTAAATGAAAAATGAATAAATTTGTGGTAAAACTTTATTTCTAATTATAAGGTGAATTTATCCTACATGGGGGAGTTAGGGTGAGACCCACTAGTATCCTAACTACCCATGTGAGGATAAATGTGATGTGGGGCCCACACGATCCCCAACCTCTTCACTTTCCATAACCCCTCAACCCCCTTGGAATTAAATGTGTAACACTTTCACCTTCCCTCACTCTCCATCTTAACTCTTTCCAACACACATTCAATAATTAATTGAACCACTTCAATTAGTTAATGAGTGTTTTGAATTATTAAATTTTGAAATGCATGGCATAAACAATTAAAATAAGGGGTGACCTTATTTTAATTATGTTGGCTTGTTGTGTGGGAATTTGGGAAGAGAGCCTAGTGTGAAGGAAGAAGGGAGCTCCTCCATCGTTAAAGAACATCATCCTCTCCGCGAAGAACGACACTCTTTGACGTAGAGCACTGAATCCATGAAGATCAATGACGCGCAATACTCTTCTTCTCTCCATGAAAAAAATAGGAGATGATGCTTCCTCCTCGGGCGCACTTCGATGTCACCTTCTGATGACAACGAACGACGCCACCTCTCCACAGATCACATCATGATGTAGGGGTTATTATTGTTCAAGTTTTAATAAATGTTCTTCGTTACTTAAGTATTGGCCGCTTGATATCATCATAACGGGAGGAGATCGGACCGCACAAACACGGCTGATTCTCTTCCCCTTTTTCTTTTTGATCATCGTTGACGTTTGAGGCGAAGGCGGCATGGTGTCGTTGCACCGCGCGGGGACGAAGAGGACCGCGACCGGAGCGGGCCGCGGCGGTGGAGCGCGGCGCTGTCGCCCCGCGCCAGTGTGGCCGAAGGAGGCCGCGGCCAGGAGCGGGCAACGGCGGTGGGGTGTGGCACCGTCGCTCCACGCTGGTGAGATGAGCTGCAGCCTTAGGCCGTGGTGGACTAGGCAGGGGCGGCCGGCCAACTGGCCGCCGACGTCTCTAGGAGGCAGGACCAAGAAGGGGTCCTGCCACAGCTCACAACATGTCGTCCATAAAGGTCGGCTGTTACCAAGAAAACTAGGGGGTGTAACCCGCGACCAGAATTTAGGGTGGACCCCACTGGGTTTACCACTTCCATGAAAAGGGGGTGCGCCCAGCTCGGCTAGCGTCGAGCCGCGACCATCTTCTGAGCCGGGCCGCACCAGCAGGGTCGGACCGCGCCCAGCCGTGGACTGGGTCGCGCCATCCGGGCCAGGCCGCACCAGCCGAGCCTGGACGTGCCAACCGGGCCAGGCCGCCCTAGCCGGGCTAGGCTAGGCCCAATCGTGCTAGACCCGAACCCGGGTCGGTTCGACCCGGTTCAGGCCGACCCAGGGGGTATTGGGCCGGGTCGGACTGGGCCCAGACCCCTTATTTTCGGACCAGGTTCGTTCAAACACCCATATCTTGGGCTACGGACCTTCGATCGATGCACCGTCAGTTGTGTCGGGATCCTTGGATCAAGACGGTCGTTTCGGTATATTACACTTGAGGTTTCGGCGAAGTTTGGGTACGGCCTAGTTGGTTTGAACCCGAAACTAACCGGGCCCCGGGAGTGGAAATGCTTATAACTTAAGGACCGGACGTCCGATTGACGTGCCATCAAATACGTAGAATTCCTCTTAGTAAGACGGTTCTTTTGGATTACTCCACATGAGGTTTGGATACAGATGGAGTATGGTCGGGTTGGTTTTAGCTTAAAAACCAACTGGTCCCCTGGGACGGAAAAGACAATATCTCTCAGATCGGGCGTCCGATTGACGCGCCGTCTTTCATGTTGAGTTCCTTTTGAAGAGACGGAACTTCGGGATACATCAAATCTAGACTTTGTAGAAGTTGATGTATCTACCCTCTTCGCTCGTGGAGTGGACCCTCTCGGAATCGAGCGTGCTGTGTGTGGGAACCCTAGAGTTGGCTGCGACTGCAACGACGATGACGACTCTACTTGGATACTACATTGGTTCGGTAGTGAGGACGACTGTGCTTGGATCCTACGTGGGTTCGACAGTGATGGTTACTGTACTAGGATCCTACGTGGGTTTGACAGTGACAACTTCTGTACTTGGATCCTAAGTGGGTTCGGCAGGGGAGATGATTCAGAGGCTACATCTATCATCTCCACCCCTCTTCATGAGTACTATACCTCTGTGAGCTGAGTTTTGACTTTCAATCAATATCATCGATATGATTGACTTGTTTTCCTGTGTGGATTGGGTTGTGCTTTCCTGTGTGGATTGGGTTGTGCTTTCCTGTGTGGACTGGGTTGTACTTGGGCCCGTGAGTTGGAGCCGAACTGAATTGATGACTTAGGTATATGTATGGGAATATACCTAAGTAGAGTTGGTTGATACTTGGTGTTTGTATATTTTCTTTGTGGTTATCCTTTGTGGATTCTGGAAGACCTTCAGGGGTCTCGGGGTCCCTACTGAGTATTGTTTACTCACCCCTGCACGGGTTATGCCTACACTATGTGGTGTTGGTTGCAAACAACAGAAAGTGCTGATCGTGGTTGAGGATTGAGGAGCGGGACGGTATCCGGAGGTTGACTATCAAGCGGGACATACACGGAGCGGACGGCCGGACCCGAGGAGCTGAGGAGACCATCTGTACCCACCCATCCGATGGGATAGCCGGAGGACGACTCGGTGGTTTCTGATTTACTTTACTGCTATTGTACGTTCTTTTTAGTTGTACTATACATTCAGTTGGGTTTGTATTCTTTCCCATTTACTATTCAGCACCTACTTTTGTACTCAGTTTACTTAGTGTTTACTTAATCTTGCATTCTCTATTTTTTTGTTTACTCATTTAAAGGCAATGTCTTCCCTTGTATCGGGATTTATGCCTTTGGTGCTAGTCTCCAGCCCCTAGCCTATGGAAGGCGGGCTTGGGGTAGTCACAGCACGGGCCCCGAGGACGGGTCGTGACAAATTGGTATCAGATGAGTCCGTTCTTCCACATAACTTAGGACTCTGATAGTTTCTTCCTGTGAAGCAATAGTCTTTAGAGTAATGAGTGTGCTTATCAGTCCAGGGAGTCCAGTGTTGGTGCAGCGTCTGATGTATCCGTACACCAGGACCCTGACTTATGATTTCCAACTCAGTACCAAAAAATGTTGATTGCGTGTGTGTTTCAAAAATTTTCTTTGTGATTACATTGTGTCAGCTCACTAGGTATACTGTATTAACCATGGTCCACCTATTTCTTTTCAGGATGGCCCCACTACGGCAGCCAGCTAGGGTTCCCAGTTACGTGCGAGATGGCAGCCCACCGAGCGACAAGGCCTCGGTGTAGGGACCCATTACAGCGGAGGCATCAGAAGTACCTCTACCCACCGAGCCACCGATTCCACCAGCCCCAACAGCTGAGAGTTCACGCTGCCTGAGTGCGCTACACGAGTTTTAGCGATAGAGGCCTCCTAGGTTCCGCGGAGAGACAGGAACCTCAGGCAGCCGAGGATTGGCTGGAGACTATTGTCCGAGTCTTCAGATTAGTAGGGACACCAGCTGACCTCATGGTGATCCTTGCGGTGAGTCTCCTAGATGCAGCAGTAGGTAGATGGTGGATCCTGATGCTTCAGGTGCACAACGAGGCATCACTGATTTAGACAGACTTCGAGAGCCTCTTCTGCTCAGAGTTTGTTTCAGCCACCCTCCGTGTGGTGCGCATCCAAGAGTTACTGAAGTTGTGGCAGGGTAGCATGACAGTAGCCCAGTACTCGGCGAGATTTACCAACCTCTCGCACTACTCCACGGACATGGAATGGGACCCATTCTTCCGAGCCCAGACCTTCGAGCAGGAACTAAGGCATGAGATCAGGGCCTCGATGATCTCCCTCAGCATTGTGACGCAGGCAGTAGTACTAGAGTGAGCCCTACTTTTGGAGAGCTTCCATGCTGAGCCTATGCCAGCAGCGAGTCCTACCGCAGGGCGACAAGTAGTGGAGTCTTCTACAGCCGCCAGTAGACAGATGTCGCAGAGGTCCAAGTGGAATAGGACATCAAGTGGGTGACCTCAGGATACTAGTTTAGAGGTGTGGTGCACACACAACTGATCCAGTCATACGAGAGGCAGGCAGTGCTATGCATGCAGCGGGCAGGGCCACATGGCTCGTGACTGCATGACCCACCATGCAGAGGAGCAACAGACTGTTGAGGGACCACCCAGGCAGAGGCAGAGGTTCGACTGTGGTGGTCCGAAGAGAGCAGGCGGACGAGGTAGAGGATCTGGCCGAGCCGTGGGTGGTGGGTGACGCTTTGAGGCTCTACCACCACCACCAGGAGGTCCACCCCGACCACAAGGAACTGGCAGACAGAGGCAGGCTCAGCTTCAGGTAGGGGGGGCTAACGACCACGGCGTACCTGAGATGATTCTAGGTACTATCTGTGTCTACTCCACCCTTACCGCAGTTCTTATAGACACAAGAGTGATTCATTCTTCCATTGTCGCTGCCCTTGTTTAGAGCTCGGAGATTCTGACAGAGTCGTTGTCTTGATCCTTACGGCTAGAGACTCCGACGAGATCAGACTCGACGATTACACACTGGTTCCGGTAGTGTGAGCTTACTCTAGGAGGTGAGAGTTTCGGCTGGGATCTTCTTGTAGCGGTGTCGAGGCCTTATGATGTCATCTTGGGCATGGATTGGTTATCTACAGTCCATGCTCAGATTGATTGTATTAGGCACCATGTGTGGTGTGTCCACACAGATGGGAGTAGGTTCACCTTTACTGGTGAGAAGGAAGCCTTTGCAGTGTAGGATGGACTTACGCAAAGGAGAGGGTAGCCGAGCACACATTAGTTGTCTAGTCTCATCCTCGAAGCGGTTGATGTGCGGAGACCATGTTTTCCTGTTGTGGTGGATCATTATGCAGATGTTTTCCTTGACAATGTTCCATGACTACCTCCTCACAGAGTGGTAGACTTCTACATTAACCTATACTCTGGGACAGCCCCGATATCTACTCTAGGATATTGGATGGTTCCCAGTGAGATTCGTGAGCTACGGGTACAGCTGGAGGACTTGCAGGGCAAGGGATTCATTTGACCCAATGTTTCGCCCTAGGATTCTCTGATTTTATTCTCCAAGAAGGTAGATGGAAGCTTGCAATTATGTGTCGACTACCATCACCTGAACCAGGTGACCGTGAGGAACAAGTATCCACTTCCGAGGATTGAAGACCTCTTCGATCAGCTCAAGGGAGCATGATGGTTCTCAAAGATAGACCTCAGGTCAGGCTATCATCAACTCAGAGTTCGAGACAAGGATGTGCAGAAGATGGACTTCAGTTGTCGGTATGGACATTATGAGTTCTTGGTTATGCCTTTCGGTGTAACCAACACTCCAGCAGTGTTCATGAGTCTCATGAACAGTATATTCCAGCCTTATCTCGATCGATTTGTTGTAGTCTTCATCGACGACATATTGATCAACTCGACTACTGAGGAGGAGCGCGCCTACCACTTGCAGGTTGTACTAGATACACTCTGAGAGAAACAACTTTATGGTAAACTCCGGAAGTGCCAGTTCTAGATTCGATAGGTTCACTTCTTGGGGCACGTTATCTCTGAGGCGGGAGTTACGGTGGATCGTGCGAAGATAGAGGTAGTACTATCTTAGGAGCCACCCAGGAGCATGACGGAGGTGCGGAGTTTCCTAGGTCTGGCTGGGTACTATCGAAGATTTGTTCTAGACTTCTCCAGAGTTACATAACCACTATCAGCTTTGACAAAGAAGGGGAAACCCTTCGTGTGGTCAGATACATGTCAACAGAGCTTCCAGGATCTGAGGCAGAGATTGACCAGTGCACCCATCTTGAGGCTACTGGAGGAGGGAGTAGGGTATGTAGTTTACTGCGATGCATTAGGGACTAGACTCAGGTGTGTCCTGATGCAGGAGCGGGCAGTGATCACTTATGGATCATGATAGTTGAGGTATCATGAGTAGAAATACGCTACCCATGACCTGGAGTTAGCAGCAGTGGTCCTCAACTTGAAGATGTGGCGACACTATCTGATGGGCGAGCGCTTTACAGTCTACTCTGACCACCAGAGTCTCAGGTACATACTCTCGCAGAAGGACCTGAACCTGAGACAGTGGTGATGGCTTGAGTTCCTCCAGGACTCTGACTTTGAGATAGTCTATACTCCTGGGAAGGGGAACATAGTAGCTGATTCTCTTAGTAAGAGATCGGGTATTCAGCTACTTGGAGAGGTGACAGAGCAGCTAGCCACGTTGTAGATATCCTTCATGGATAGAGATGGAGCAACCTTTCTACAGTCGCTCACAGTCAATCCTCCACTACTTCAGAGGTTTAGAGAGGCACAACGTGGAGACGTTGACTGTGAGACACGACGTGCATAGATATCCACAAGATATGATCCTGATGGATTTTCTATAGGAGTAGAGCACATCATCCTCTTTAGGGGATGTACCATGGTACCAGTTTCATTACAGGAGGAGGTGCTGAGGGAGTTTCACACTTCCCCATTGGTAGTACATCCAGGAGTAGAAATGATGTACTAGGATCTCAGACGACAGCACTGGTGGCCGGGTATGAAGAAGGTTGTGGCATAGTTCATTTCATGATGCCTCACCTGCCAGCAGGTGAAGGTAGAGCACCATGTACCGGCAGGCTTGGTGCAGCCTTTAGAGGACTTGGAGTGGAAGTGGGACAAGATATCCATGGATTTCATGATGCGACTTCCACGTACATCCAGAGGACACGACTCCATCTGGGTGATTGTCGACTGACTCACCAACTCGGCCCACTTCCTACCAATCAGAGAGCAGGGCTCAGTGGAGAGCTTGGGATGCCTCTACGTTCAAGAGATCGTACGGCTTCATGGTGTGCCATCATCTATCGTCTCCGATCGAGATGCTCTCTTTACTTCCTGGCTTTCGAAGGGGTTGTAGGAGGAATTTGGGATGCAGCTACACCTGAGCACCGCCTTTCATCCTCAGACAGATGGCCAGATGGAGGAGACCATTCAGACTCTCAAGGGCATGCTCTGTGCATGTGTCATTGACTTTGGTTGCAGTTGGGAGGATCACCTTCCTTTGGTGGAGTTTTCTTACAACAACAGTTACCACTCCACCATCAGGATGGAACCATACGAGGCATTTTATGGATGACCTTGCAGATCACCTCTATGGTGGACTAACCCTAGGGAGTCAGCACTCGTAGGACCAGAGATGGTCCAGTATACGACAGAGAAGGTACATATCATCCAGGAGTGGATGAGGACTGCTCAACGCTGACAGAGGTCCTATGCTTATAGGAGGCTGAGACCACTAGAGTTCGTGGATGGTGACCACGTTTTCTTACGGGTCTCACCTTGATGTGGATTTCAGATATTTGGTCGGGGTGGCATGTTATCTCGGTGCTTCAATGGACCATTCCAGGTTCTCATTAGGGTAGGAAAGGTGGCATATCACCTGGTTCGTCCACCTCTGTTGCACTGGGTGCATGACATCTTCCACGTATCTCAGCTGAGAAGATACATGCACGACCTGACACATATCATTGATCATGGGGAGCTGGTCATCGATGACAGGGAGACTTTTTTGGAGGTCCCGGTGGAGATCAAGGATCGACAAGAGAGGGTCCTATGTGGATGGTCGATTCCTCTGGTGTGAATTCGTTTGATGTACGGGAACCTCCATGAGAGCTCATGGGAGCGGTAGGCTCAGATGCATGCACAGTACCCTCATTTGATTCCATGGTTTATGATATATCTTTACGGGGACATAAATCTCTGAGGTGGGAGTAATGTAAAGACCTAGTAAATTTCAAGGAAAATTTTTTCTTAAATTCTTTTAGATTTTATGAGTACACAGTTTCTAACGGCACTTGATTCTGAGGCCCGGTGTGCCCGGAATCAATTTCCGAAGTTTAGCTCAGGTACGTTTAGTGAACAAAGGAGCGGGTTTTTCTATCTTTTGAACCGGTGCTCGAAATTGAAATCTGAGGGCACCGATGAAACCGCAGTGCCGGTAATTTCTTAAGAGGACATTTACCAAAGATGCGTTTGCTCGGGGGGAGATGTTAAAAAAATGTGGATTAAATGAAAAATGAATAAATTTGTGGTACAAATTTATTTCTAATTCTAAGTTGAATTTATCCTACATGGGGGATTTAGGGTGGGACCCACTAGAATCCTAACTACCCATGTGAGGATAAATGTAAGGTGGGGCCCGCACGAGCCCCAACCTCTTCACTTTCCATAACCCCTCAACCCCCCTAGAATTAAATGTTTAACCCGTTCACCTTGCCTCTCTCTCCCTCTTAACTCTTGCCAACACACATTCTACAATTAATTGAACCACTTTAATTAGTTAATGTGTGTTTTGAATTCTTAAGTTTTGAAATTCATGGAATAAACAATTAAAATAATGGGTGACCTTATTTTAGTTTTGTTGGCTTGTTGTGTGCGAATTTGGGAAGAGAGCCTTGTGTGAAGGAAGAAGGAAGCTCCTCCATCATTGAAGAACGTCATCCTCTCCACGAAGAACGACACCTATTTGAGGTAGAGCACTGAATCCATGAAGATCAATGACATGCAATCCTCTTCATCTCTCCGTGAAAAAAAGAGGAGACGCAGTTTACTCCTCGGGCGCACTTCGAGGTCACCTTCCGACGACAACGAACGAAGCCACCTCTCCGCAGATCACGTCACGGGGTAGGGGTTATTATTGTTCAAGTTTTAATCAACGTTATTCATTACTTAAGTATTGGACGCTTGACATTGTCATAACGGGAGGAGATTGGACCTCACAAACATGGCCTATTCTCCTCCCCTTTTCCTTGTTGATCATCATTGATGTTTGAGGTGAAGGCGGCACGGTGTTGTTGCACCGCGCGGGGACGAGGTGAACTACTGCCGGAGCGGGCCACATGGGTGGTGCGTGGCACTGTCATGCCGCGTCGGAGAGATGAGCTGCAGCCTTAGGCCAGAGCGGACCAGGAAAGGGCGGCCGGCCAACCGACCACCTGCGTCTCCAGGAGGCGGGACCCATAAGGGGTGGACCCCACTGGGTCCGCCGTTTCCAAGAAAAGGGGGTGCTCCCCACTCGGCCAGCGCCGAGCCGCGGCCGGCTTCCTAGCCGGGTCGCAGGCCGCCCGGGCTGGGCCGGCCAAGCCCAGTTGCGGACTGGGCCGCACCAACCGGGTCACGCCAGCCGGGTCTGGCCACTCCGGAAGGGCTGGGCCACACCCAATCGGGCCAGACCCGGTTTGGGGCGACCCAGGGGGTATTGGGCAGGGTTGGACCGGGGCCAGACCCCTTATTTTCGGACCAGGTTCGTTCAAATGCCCATATATTTGGTTATAGTACTCTGATCTACGCATCGTCAGTTGCGTAGGGATCCTTGGATCAAGACGGTCGTTTCAATATATTACACTTGAGGTTTTAGCAATGTTTGGGTATGGCCGGGTTGGTTCGAACCCGAAACCAACCGGGCCCCGAGAGCGGAAACGCTTATAACTTAAGGACTGGATGTCCGATTGACATGCTGTTAAATACGTAGAATTACTCTTAGTGAGAAGGTTATTTTTCCTTACTCCACATGAGGTTTGGAAGCAGCCATAGTATGGTCAGGTTGGTTTTAGCTTAAAAACCAACCAGACCCCTGGGATGGAAAAGCCAATATCTCTCAAACCGGGCGTCTGATTGACACGCCGTCTGTTGCGTTGAGTTCCTTTTGACGAGACGGAACTTCGGGATACATAAACTCTAGACTTTTGGTAGTTAATGTATCAACCCTCTTGGCTCGTTGAGCAGACCGTCCCAGAATCGAGCGTGCTGTGTGCGGGAACCCCAGAGCTGGCTGCGACTGTGACGACGATGACGATTGTACTTGGATCCTATGTGGGTTCGGCAGCGAGGACGACTGTACTTGGATCCAACATGGGTTCGGTAGTGAGGAAGACTATACATGGATCCGAAGTGGGTTCGGTAGTGATAATTACTGTAATGGGATCCTACGTGGGTTCGGTAGCGACGACTTCTGTACTTGGATCATATGTGGGTTCGGGAGGGGAGACGATTCAGAGGCTACAACTATCATCTCCACCCCTCATCGTGAGTAGTATACCTGTGTGAGATGAGTCTTGACTTTCAATCAATATCATTGATATGATTGACTTGTTTTCCTGTGTGGATTGTGTTTTGATTTCCTGTGTAGATTTGGTTGTGCTATCCTGTGTGGACTGGGTTGTACTTGGGCTCATGAGTTGGAGCCAAACTAGAATTGATGACTTAGGTATATGTATGGTCTTATACCTAAGTAGAGTTGGTTGATACTTCGTGTTTGTATCTTTCCTTTTTGGTTATCCTTTGTGGATTCTGGGAGACCTTCGGGGGTCTCGGGGTCCCTACTGGGTATTGTATACTCACCCCTGCACGGGCTATGCCCGCACTACATGGTGTTGGTTACAAATGACGTACAGCGCTGATCGTGGTTGAGGCTTGAGGAGCGGGACAGTATCCGGAGGTGGACTATCAGGAAGTACATACACAGAGCTGATGACCGGACTCGGGGAGCAGAGGAGACCATTTGTACCCACCCTTCAGGTGGGATAGCCGGAGGACGACTCGGTGGTTGCTGATTTACTTTATCGTTGTTGTATTTTCTTTTCAGTTGTATTGTACTTTCAGTTGGGTTTGTATTCTGGCCCATTTACTATTAAACACCTACTTTTATTATTTGTTTACTTTTTGTTTACTTCATCTTGTGTTCTTTGTTTTGTTGTTTACTTATATAAAGGAAATTCCTTCCCTTTTATCGGGATTTATGCCTTCGGTGCTAGTCGCCAGCCCCTGGCCTATGGAAGGCGGGCTTGGGGTAGTCACGGCACGGGCCCCGAGGATGGGTCGTGACATTGGAGTGGATGATAGAATATCTCAGAATTTTTATCATATTATAATAATTATATATAGTTATTATTTACGCCAGTATACCCATCCAAGTAAGTTGGTGGTGGAAAACAGATTACACCACGACGTGGAGACGGTATTCCGTACGTACGCACGCACGGTGATTTTGTTTTTCGTAGGATGGATAGAAGGTGAAATGGGGTTGTTTCATATTTATAATAACATATCATTATATTAGTAATATTTTTGTTCTTAATTTATTATGAAACAACAAAATAAGAAGAAGTGGAGGAAGAAATGAATTTGAAAGAATCGGTAAAGGATATTACCTCTTCGTCGACACGCCTCTTGTAAAACTCCACTTAAGGCACTAATGTTGGTCTTTAAAGAAAACCAATACCTCTAGTATGTTTCTAGGGAAGTGGATAATAGAAATGGGTAGGGGTAGGCCGAGAATGAAGGCTCAAAATGGTGTGAGGAGGAGAGGGAGGAGGTTCCATTTTATAAGAGATGAGAGGGGCACTTTTGGAAACCTCTAAAATATTAATTTATAATAAACTAAAACACCACCTAAAAACCTCCAAAATGACTCAAATTCGATGATTAGATGTGATAGGGTTGTAATCTCATTAGAAAATAAAATTTAGACATGTTGGGAGTTTTTTTAACATTATCAACTTGATTTATCCTAATTAATCTATTTAATTTTATTTTTGGTAATAATATTCAAAATTATAAATTATTATGAATACCTTCTTATGTGTTGTCAATTGTCCAAAATTGGATACGTTGTGACATTTTAGACAATATAAATTTCAATTTATAATTTTTATAATTTTTGTGATTTTTAATCATTTTAATAATATAAAATATCAATAGTATCAATTGTGACACTATTCATTTGTATGAATTTAAATAAAATCCACACAGAAGATATGTTAAAAAAATATTTAATAGATTTATAAAATGTCATATTTATCTATAAAATTCTTGGAGGGAATTAATTAGTTCATATAATTTTTATTTTAATATTTTTAAAATTGTTTATTTGATATTTCTATTAATAAAATAATTACTACAACATTATTGTATAATTATTTAATATACCGATTTGTTGCATAAAAAATAAAAATAAAATACTATGATTAAGAAAAATATAATATATTTCATAAGAATACTTTTGTCTAATTTATCTTCTAAAACAGCAAACTTTTAAAATTTTTACTTTATGAATGTATGAAGGTGACAACTTTGACATCATTTAAAATAAAATAATATAAGTGCCATAATCGCATTTATAAGGATCCAAATGGTCAAAAATTAAACTTTTGGATGATTATGGTTTATATTTACATGACCAATAAGTTTTGGTCAGGTATTTTGGCCTTTTATGGGTATTATTATATTAATAAAAACTATATTATTGATTTTTCACTAAATAAATAATTTCTACATCATTAATGTATAAGATATTAAGGTAATTATATATTTGTTAAAAATTATAAATAAATTACCATGACAATTAAAAACATTTTTTATTTCAAATTAGTATTTATTACCGAATTTATATTCTGTATAACCTTATATTAAAAACAAATTAATTATTAAAGTTTGAGGGAGACATATTTCACTTTCATTTAAAATATATAAATTAAAGGTCTTAATCGCATAAAATTGGGTTCTAATAGACACCATTTCGACCCAATTATATTTTAGGACTAAATATAATCATCCAATTATATTAATAAATGTGTTAGGGTAATTTTATAATATTATTCTTACACTTATTTACCTAATTTACCTTTAATTGTGGTAAATAAAATTTACCGTGGTTACTATTCATAATGTCTAAAAACTAAAAGTAGCCTATTAACATAATTTGGACCTACTGATTCCAAATATGGAATACATTTTTCCAAATTCAAGACACAGAAGTTTCAGTATTTAATTTAAAATTAATCCCGCTGTTTAGAAAATGGGTTTAAAAAGTTAAAACATTGTAAAAGATTGAAATGTTTTTACCTATGAATTCAATGTAAAATTAATGATAATGACTTGAATTTTTTTAAATGGTAAAAATATATTATATTTATACTTTAAAACCATTCAATATTAAAATTTAACCATATAAATTATCATGAAGAAAAAAGTTTTTTTAAATTAAAATTTAGCGTATTTTTACTATTCATCAAAATATGAATGTTATCAGAAAAATATAAAAACTTTATCCAACCTAAAATTTTATATCCTGATTCATAAGAATAATTTTATTTTGAAAAATTGAAGTTATAAACATGTTAAAAATTGGAATTAAAATGGGTGTGCCATCAATTGGTGGCAAAACTGCATTTTTTGAAAAATAATTATTTTACATGAAAAAATTATTTTGTTCTCATACCATGATCTAGAAAATGAGTAAGATGAATGATAATGTTATAAAATTAAAAATTTAATTAATACTTTTCATAATGGAATGTTCATAATAATATTATAATAATATCTCATTTAGTGAAACTCGGTATTGCGTACAACACACGCTATTGAGGAAGGTCTCTCTTGCGTGTAATGCAATCCAAGTCAGGGTTACGTGCAGTGAAATATTCCTTTGGTGTTTCATATAACATAATCAAACTTGTTTCATTTATACATTGAACAAAATCTATACTCAATGTTGTGTAGAATAATTTCTACGAAAAGAACTTGAAATTGTGTGTAACACAAGCCAAGAATATTGTTGCGTATATTGCAAACTAATATGGTGTTGCGTATAGCGCAAGCTAATCATGGTGTAGCATACAACAGAATATATAAAATAAATTAAAAATAATATATCTCATAATATCTCGGGGTTTTACATAACCTACTAACTACACATATATGTCACCCATATCTTCTATATCTGATTTTTATAGACTAGAAGGATCGAGTTGGAGACCAATTTGATTATCACTAACTTGTGGTGATCATGCATCGTGTCAGAGTTACTACCATAAGAGATTTTCATTTTGAATTATTTTTGGAGACTTTATTCTTGTATTATATTACTCTTATTTTATATTATGGATTATATTTGGTCATATTCATCATATAGAGTTAGTTGGGGGTTAATTTTCATTATTCTTGGGATTTATTGGTGTAATTATTCTCATTATGTCTTTAACATACCCTAGTTGTTATTATCTAAAACTTGGACTATTGGAGGAAAGGTACAAGGGTCCCATTCGAATTCTCTTCTGACCTAGGAGGGGTTATAGAAAGTACATGTAATGATATAGCGGTTTAAAAGTTTTATCTATGAGTTATAGTGAATTATGTTGCTAGAAACTAGTGAGGAGTGCTTTGGTTTGGAAAGGAGATAATATACTTCAAACTTAGTGTGTAATATATGACATGTGGATTAAATAGGATATATAAAGGGTACCTTTAATTTAATGCAAGTATTTTAATCTTATTGAACATACTAAAATTAGGTTATGGTTTTTTTGATATAGAAACCTAGTTTTTTTACATGTATATTGATTTTTTATTGTTTTTTACTGTGGGAGATGTCTGGGGAATTTAAAATATTTTTTTTAAAATATCTTAAATGAATACTATATCCTATTGTTATGAGTTTTTTTAGATATAGGTAGTGGGAGGTGTTCTCATGTGGTTCAAGTTAGTGAGGTTAAATTGGGTGTCCAAAAAAATTATAGGAGGGTTGATCATAAGTATTATGATTTTTATAGCATTTTCTTTAGTTAGTCTCAACATTAGAGTTTGGAAAGTATTGGTGGATTGTATCTAATTAGGAAATATATAGTTTGTTATAGGATCTTGAGATATTTTTTGGTTTGATCAGTATAAGGAATGCATATTGGTTCATTTGGTTATATCATGTTGATGGGTGATTCTAATTTTTGGTGGATGTTGTTCTTCGTTATCAAGAGGAGATTGAAGTTTGATGGTATATAATTCATTATATGTTTCAAATTAATTTTATATCTTCAATATTGAAGGAGGAAATATGGAAGGAGTTACTCACTCTTTAGTAGTGGAGATTTAGTATACAAGATATTGGAGTCATGTTCATGAAATATTCTTTATTATTCCCTTGATTTTCTTATAGATTCATATGTAAGGGAATAGTATTTTATATGAGGATTTAGGGTAGTAGATCCAGTGTCTAGTCACTGCCATTATAATTTCAATCATGTCGTATTTAGTAAGGTTGATGTTATCGAGAAGACATTTATATGGATGGGTTCTTCTTGAGAGGGGAGTGATCAGATTTTTCTGAGGGGTAGAGTTATGGATGGAGGTTCTAGTTTCTTTTTCTGATTTTCTTAGAGTTTGTAGTTATAAATATAATTTTTTGATCTCTAGTATTGTTTTCTATGATTTTGGAGGTTGTGGGAATTAAAAGTTCTAGTTTCTAACAATAATTGGGGCTAAGTGTGGAGAAGGAATCAAATTTAGATGAATCCCCATTAGTAGTTTAATATGATGTCTTATTGTTAGAGTCTAAAATTGAATGACTTACAATCATTAGGGTCACCAATTTTTGGTTATATGGATTCATGGAATGACATATGGGTTTCATGCTTTGACACCTTGATTTGTGTCCCACGTCAGGGTGTAGAGTGGTGCTGGTTATTGAATGTAATACCCATGCATTTACCTCCCCATCACAAGAATGTTTCAGATATGGGAGGTGGTAGTGATCCCCCGGGTAGGTAGTGATCCCTGGTAAAGAAAAAAATAGTGAGGCAATGACCAAAGTGGACAATATTGCAATTGGGGTCCTTCTGCTCCAATTGTGGTATGATAATTTGTATAATAGGATGTATGTAGACTCTGATTCATAATAAAAGTACTAGGGGGATTTTTAGAGTCCCAATTTAATATAGTGCTTTCCCTAGGGTCATAGGTTGTTGTTTGTAGGGTGTCAAGGCATGGAATATGGGTGTCATCATGTGACACCTTGATCTGTGTCCCACATTGGTTTGTGGAGTGGTGATGTGCATGGAATATAAGTTCCATGCATTTTCCTCCCCAATACAATGAATTTTTATATATAAGATGTGTGGAGTGATTCTCAATATGGTTAGTGATCCCTACTAAAGAATAAAACCATAAGGTAGTGATCAAAGGTGGAAAATATTGTGATAGAGGGTCCTACAACCCCAAATTTGGGCCTAAACTTATCAACAACAACTGGGTTAGTGGGATTTTTTTAATTAAAAAGTTGATATGGTATGAAGAGGATAGACTTGGGATATTCCGAATCCTTGGGGAAAAAGTCTAAGCATTATCATAATACTAGAAATCATCTAAGGTAGTGAGGCAGTGGAGACAAGCATGGTTAGTAGAATATCATAGAGGTGTTTGTTCCCAGTAGACCAAATGTATATCAAGATAACATTTATTAATATACTTCCCTTGTTTGTGCCTTATTTGATTCAATATCCTCAAACTCTTTTTTTTCCTACCTTAGTACTAGATTGGGACTCAATGTGGATAAAAATTGAGTGATATTGACATGTTCAAGACCTATCATAGGTTAGTCTAGTTTGGTTGAGGTATTTTGGAGATTTGAAAAAATTATGGGGAAACATAAATCATCATGAGGGTTTTTCTTATCTTATATACAACTATATGATATCATCACTCGCATGGAATGTCTCTATTCTAATCAATATAATATAATTTTCTTTAATAGGTGAGTTTTTTTCTTTGATAAGAAAGGAGAGTGTGTGATTTTTATAAGTGTGAAAGATCATCATATAGAGAAAAAATATTTGGATCCTCTTTTCTATTAAATATTAGATTTGACATTGAGTGTGTTATAATTTCATACATTATTGTTTCCATGATTTTTAAATGACTTCCATGATGTTTTCCCAAAATAGTTTTTGATATTACCCCCCTCAAAATGTAACATCACATGTAAATAAAAAATAATACATTTTTATATTTATTAATATTTTTGAATTAAATATTAATTTTACTTTAAAGGGGATTTTAGGTTCGATGGAATACTCAATACGCAACAACAGGTTTCATTGAAATATTACATTGCACACAACGTCGGGTCATAATGAAAAATAATAATATAATATTATTTTAAATGATAGTTACATATAGCTATTGTATTGGTGGGAATGAACAGAACTAATAATATTATTATTAAACATGTTTCTTAAATGTTTTTAAATTTATCCAATAAATGTTATAGGCATAAAATGTGAATGAATCTAATTTTAGGCATAAATACTCTAATATTCTTTAAAACGTGGATTTACCACCTTTTGATGGAGAACCCTCTTTTAATCTAGTTTTGGTCACATTTATATGTTATATTTGATAAAATAAAATTCTTATTTAGAATCAGGACATCAAAATTTATTTTAGGTAAATGTTTGGTATTTTTTTGATAAAATTCATTTTTTTAGTGAATAGTAAAAAATACTGTATTTTAATTCAAAACTGCCTTTTAATATAATTTATTTATTTGGTTATATTATCTTTCTAATTGGTTTTAGTGTGTAATTGGATTATATTTTTACCATTTAATCCAATTTTGGTCATTGGAAATAATTTCACTTTGCAATTGGATATAAACAACTACCAATTTTTTTATAGTTATTATTTTGTAAAAAACATGCTTTTTGTTTTGACAACGAGAATTAATTTTAAATTAATTAATGAAACTTCTATGCTTTGAATTTTTAAAATAGACATCATTTTTGAATTCAGAATATCAAATATATCTTATTCTGAATTTTTTGTATTTTTCTAAAAAACTACAATTTTTGTTGAATAGTGAAAACACTGAGTAGTAGGTAAAAACCATCTTTTTCATTTAAATAAAATTTTACCACTTCTGTGAATTGAATTTACAAAATCCGACAAAAATGGTTGTTATTATTAATTAAAATTTTTTTCAATAAGATGAATATAATTTTTGGTGAATTGTAACTTTTGACTTTTATTTACTGTGGTTAAAGGTAAATTGGGTAATTCAAGGAAACAATAATATTATAATAATATTAAATTACTATAAAATGTGTCCAAATCCTATATTTTGATACATTACCGACCATGGTCATACATGGGTCGATTTTTGGACTCCATGGAACCACTTATGTGTGATAATGACACTTTATATTAATTAATTTAAAATGATGACCAAAATGACATAAACATATCTCTTTTAGTAAATCAATTATTACCTAGTGTTATAAAAGTTATATCTTTGACTATGAATATTAATTTGAAATATAAAAATATTACTTACATCATGGTATTTTTTTTATAATTTTTAGACATCAAATAAATAAAATTATTTATGACACAATAATGATGTAGTGTTAACCTCAATAATGAATGATTTAATGAAATAAGATTATAAAGATTAAAACAATATCCAAAACTATTCCAATTATTATTGGATGATTTTATTTATAACTAGAGTCATCTTATATTCTACTTTATTATGTTTTTGACCTTTATAAAACGAAAATCATTATATAGTAAAATAATATTTTCAAACTTTCCTAAAGAGTCCCCCCTCCCCCTTATAAAAAAACTCACCTCCAACCCATTACTCACACCTCTCAAGTGAATTTTATCATCCAAACTCTGCCAAAATAATCTCTCAGGATACCTCTCTTCCACTATAAGCCTTACCATTTTCAGAAGGCACTTCAAAAAATCCTTTTGGTTCAAACCAAATGGAGTTAGCCATTTTAAAGTTAATGTCTTTTCTTAAGTTCTTTTTCTTGTTTTACTTCTCTAACCCCCTAAACTCTTTTTATTTATTTATTTTATTACAACAAATGTATCCTAAATATACTATATTTTTTATATGATAATTATTTTAACTACACTTACACACACTTCCGTATAATTGGTAAATAACATACTGTTTCTGTGGATGACAAACTACTACCTCACAAAATGATGATTGTTCAATATTCTCCTACCACCTCTTATGGTGGCCATTAAGATGGAAATGTATGTACATGTGATATATATTATATTTATATTTTCTATCTACTTTTTTATTTTTCATTTATTTCATACCTTTACGATTTCCATAAAGGGTAAATACGATAATTTCATTTGAGGAAGTGTGGACTACCGCCCCCTCAAAGTGATGACTCATTCATGCCATACATGGAATGTATAAATGATGGAATTAATTAAATTACATAACATATATATTATAATTGAATTATAATATACCTATTTATTATTATTTTTTCATTCCTTTAAATATAAAATATAATTTAAAGTAGTGTTCATGTATATGTACGTCTTACCGTCTCCATGAACGGTGTGTTTCATTTCTTAACTCAAAATGATATGGAATATTATAAATACATATACAAGGGATATATATTATATATATTATATCTAAATCATGAATATAATTTTGGAGATAATGAAATTTTGACCACCTAGACAATTTGTAATTATAACAAGTTCATTTTTACTAATGTTCCGACCATCGAAAAAATGTTCGATATGAACCGAAATAAATAATTAATTTTCATAGAAAGTTTATAAGTGATATAAAATAAATAATAAAATTTAAAAAATTTATTAAGGAATTATATAAACTCATGTTTATTATTAAGTAATAACACAAAACATACGAGTCAAGTCAGACACGAGGTAGGGGGTTTCTTATCTCACTTTTAATTCCGTGAGATTTCCATTATTCACCACTTATTTATTGCATGTGGTGTATTTTGTACTTCCATTTGATATATATTATCATTATTATATTATATTCATGGTATAAAATGATTAATTTGGAAATTATTAACTTTTTTTCATATGACTCGATTGATTAAAAAGTGGTAAGGGGTTTTATCTCACTTTTTATTCCTGTGAAATTCAGGCTATATTTTCCACTATTTCCTTTTGTGTAGTGTATGTACTTCCCATTATTGTATTATTTGTGTGGAATACTTTAATTTATGGGTATTTACATATTCATTGTATGATCCTTCTTTCATGTGGTGTATGTTTTGTATGTTACCAAATTGGTAAGGGAACTTTTAAACCCAATTTCCATTCCTCAGGTCAATCTTCTAATTCTTAATTATGCCATGCTCTGATTATGTGTGGAATCACTATTTATTTATTTATGTTGTAATTTCCACTCCCCGTTTTGTGTATATACGTTTGATACACATAATCACTCCATTGATAAATTCTCATGTCATTGATATAAACTTTATAAGGGTAATCTTAACTCAATTTCCATTCATCGAGTTAAACATCCATATCATTGGTTTTGTTTTAAAAAGAACATGTGTGAACTTCCTATGATTGATTTACACTTAATATCCAATAATATTGATTGTATTTATATTTTTCGCACATTATTATGTAATTTATTTATCCTCAATCTAAGGATACAACTTTTATAAGGGATTTCATCTCAATTTACATTCCAATGAGACTTCATTGTTGTTATACACCAATTCAAATTTATATAGTGTTAATACTATCTTTTGGAATATTATATAATGAATCCATTTATTTTCATGATATTATAATGTTTTGATTAATTTTATTCCTCAATTATTTTTATTCAATCATTTCTCATTTGGTTAATAACACTTTAACTAAAATTTCGTTTTAAATGTTCTAAAGATTTATTCTTCTAAATATTTCTCATTAATGTCCTTGTTTTAAAAAAAGTTTTAAGGATTTATTTATCTATATGTTAAGGTTTTAGAAATTAAAATTTCTTTCAAAATATTCAATGTGGTATGGGACACTTTGATTCAAAAATCTCTTCATTAAATTTTTTAAATGGTTTTGAAAATTGTTTGAAAAATCATTAATTATGTCAATATCCTAAAATGATATATTGTGATTGCAATGTGGAAATGTTATATTTAATTTATGCTTGTTTTTTTGTTTTATTAATATGTTGTGTTTCTTGGGAATTTTTTACATATATGGGTGTTTCTATGATAAACCAAGGGAAGGTGAGCCCAAGAAAGCTCTCCAATGCATTGGGTAACGTGACAGAGTGTAACATTAAAGTCTATCCTAAGAGATTTAGATAATATACTATGATGGGTATTCCAAATATAACTCCCTACGTGGCTGTGAAAGATAAAATGTATGTTTTATATGGATTCCACAAGTTACCTTTATGATTTATGATTTCTCTATGTTATTCATAAATATTATGATTTCTGGAGGTATGTTAAAGAGCTTATGTTTTGTATGTATTGATGAACTAAGGTTTTTTTCTCTATTTTATAACTCTTATTGATCTTTTTATACACGTCTTATGTTTTTGAAATGTTTTTCATAGGTTATAAGGTAGGGTAAGAGAAAGTAATATCTCAAGAAGATTTATATCAAGAAAAGAATTATTGTTTTCTTTCAGGAATTTTTATTTTATGAAAAAATGGATACTGAGTAATACTGCCTACATTGTAATTTTTTAGATGTAATGTAATAGTTATGGCATAATTCTCTAGAACTCTAAACATGAAAAGATCCTCAATGTTAATTATTAACTTAATTCAAGATTATGTAATTTTTATGGTTGGGGACTTATACAAAATGACATCAAAATATAGTTGGGATTCTATAATGGAAATTTTATACTAGAGTATCTTAAAGATACATTGATTAATATTATGATT
This sequence comes from Viscum album, assembly GCA_963277665.1. Taxonomy (NCBI): domain Eukaryota; kingdom Viridiplantae; phylum Streptophyta; class Magnoliopsida; order Santalales; family Viscaceae; genus Viscum; species Viscum album. The sequence goes on along the minus strand of OY728162.1, from coordinate 119,052,346 downwards.
GAAATTCATCACTTTGATTGATTATTTTACATGATAACATGGATGATTATTAAATAGAAAAATAACCCCCTCTCTTTTAGAGGAATACTAACAGTTATTAAGAGTGTGTTAGTAGTGATATCCATGTGTATTCATTTAGTCATTAAGGTCCCAAAGACTGTGTTTTAAAACATAAAATAGGTTTTAACCACTTATTTGGATGAAGTTATCTATGGAAATATGTAATATGTGGTGAATAATCCTTTTATTATTTTTTAACATAATTATAAAATGTATCATAGTATAATTTATTTAAACAAAAAAATAATAGATGAATTTTTTTGAGGTAGTTTTCAATGAAATAAGAAATGCAGCGGAATAAAAGTAAAGAGTAAGAACACAATGATTTATATATTAGTTCTGTTCACCATATGTGAACCTAGTATAATCTTCAATCCCATATAACTTAGCAAGAGGAGTGGTACTCACTAAAACAAAGAGAGAATGAATATTTTATAAGTGTAAACTCAAACCTAGTCTATTACACAGGATAGAACAAACATTTTTCCTTCTGTGGGTTCAAGAAAAATACCAAAGAATTTATCAATATCCCTAAACTATCCCTCAGTCTTTTGTAGGTTTAAAGAAAACCTTTTCTATTACACACATAAAAAATAAACCATTTAATTATCATTTGACCAGGTAAGAGTAACCACACACTACCTATTTGCTGGTATAACTATGCGTGAAATAATAATTAAAAGAACTTTTAAAAAAATAAAACAAACTAAATAATATGAAGATGTTGACAAAGAAGGTGGTGTGGAGGAGTGTAATTCATCCATTTTTGAACTGATACAGAACCATGAAGCCTTAGGAAACTAGTGGTGCTTCAGAAAATTACCAACAATAGATCACAGTTCTCTTTCTTATATCTCTAATATATATTTTTTCCTCGGCACTTTTTATAGTCAAAATCCCTAACGACTACATAAATACTACATACTTTCTCTAAGTGTTGTTTCATATTTTTTTAATCACATATTATAAAAAATGGTTATAAAATAAATTTGGAAACAACAATTACATGTGATTTGAGTATTGTTCACAAATTCATGAATTTATTACCTACACTTCAATTATTGTGTCATTGCATTGAGATATTTCTTCCTCAATTGGTGAGAGAAAAATAGGCAATTCTATACATAGTGTAAGAGTAAAACATTTTTGGTAAAGGATGCATATGGGTATGGTGTATGTTTTGAAAAGGTATCAGGTAATCTACATAAAGTTACTCTTATAGACTCACATTAAGGTAATTTTAATATTTTTCATATAGGTGAAAATGTTTCTATATAAGTCATGTAAAGGTAAAAAAGAATTTACGCTCTTTATATAAATGTGAAAAAAAATATGTGTAAAGGTAAAACTGAAATTATTCACAGTCTATAGTTGTAAAGAGTTTTATAAGGGCCAATATACATTTTCAATAGATATATAAACATACTGCATGTCACATGATAGTACTCATGTAAGGGTACTAATCATCCATAAAGGTGAGATATTTTTTCTACATCTCATGTAAAGGTAAAATACAAATTGCATAAGGGTAACAAGTAATTTATACGTTCTATTTAAAGGTAACTATAATTTTATGAACCTACATAAGAGTAGTTATTCAAGAGTAAAGGTACATTCCATCATCTATGAGGTAAATGAACACTTATTTAAGGGTAGATAAATATTTATATAGGATATGTAAAGGTAATAAGCACTTACTTAAGGGTATAACATAGATTACATACCATGTTTAAAGGTATTGATAAAGTTATGTAAGGGTAAAATATTATTATAAGTACTTATATAAAGGTAACAAGAAGTTGTGTTAGTGTAAAGGGTAAGCTACGTAAGGGTACGACATTGCTTAAACTACTTACGTAGGGGTATATTCAAGGTTACATAAGGGAAATAATATGTTTTAATACTTATTTAATAGTAGAATTAAAACTAAAAACCTTCTATAAGGGTGACTAGAAAGATTCATGATGGTTATAATAAGGGCAACCCAATCTCATGTAATGATAAAATAAATATTACAAAGGATACATATGGGTAAATAAACAAATACTAAATGCATTATTCAAAATATTAAAAAAATAATTATAAAGAGTAATAAATAAAAATAATAATAATAATGAAGGAATAATATATAAGGAATAGTTAAATTCATCAAATTTAATTTATAATATAACAAACCATGTGGGGATTTTAAAAACAAAAATAATTAAATACTTTAATAAAATAAACCATTATCAAAAAAATTAGTGCATGTGACATATGATCATGATAAAATATATATGTAATATATAGTAGAATAAAGTAATATTTTTTCATGGGATATAGTAATTAAAATATTAAATCATTAACACATGTAAATAAACAAGTAAAAAGGAATTTACAACATAATTTTTCAGCTATAATTAATTTATTAAATAAGAGGAGTTCTAATTTATCAAAAAATGATTAAACCAAGTTTAAACACCAATAATATCCCCCTTTCTAAAATTTACAAAATGAAATATGTTATAAATTCCAAATAATTTATCACATCACGTTTCTAAATTTCTCTCCCCTATTTTCAAATTTTTCAAAAACAAAAAAAAATAACCAAAAATAATTAAAGAAACATTTACCTCCCTTTTTGAAACTATTGTTACCAAAATAAGTTAAAATATACTTATATTATGCTTTGAAAAAATGTTTATAGTACAAAAAATTTTAATGAAAAAAGATAGGAAATTATTCTTCCAATATTTCAAGTTCCAAATTTTATCTCTCAAAACTTGTTGTATCTAATGGTTTAGTGAATATGTTAGCTAGATAATTTTCAATTAGAAAAAATATAATATAATGTATACTTTATTAACATGATCTCAAATGAAATGAAAATTTTCATCTATATTATTTTCTCTAAAATTTTGTAATGGATTTTTTGAAATTTAAATGTCACTATAATTATCATAATAAATAGAAATTTTAATAAAATATATATCAAAACAACACAGTGTCTTCTTAATCCAATGAAACTAAGCATAATATTTAGCATCGTCTATATAATCAAACATATCAATAGATAAAGCTAATGAAAATTATTTATTTGAACTTCATGAAATTAAATTTTAACCAAATAAATGAAACATATCAAATATACTTTTCTTATCAATGTTGTAACCTCAAATGTTAGAATTAGATGGAGTAAATAGATTAATGTTATTTTTTAGGAATAAAATAGATAATAATTAATATTTCCATTTATGTGACTTATAATTCTTTTAAATACATTAATATGAATCACTTTAGTATTATCTTAATATCTTTCACATAAACACGCACTATACATTATTTCAAGCCTATACTTAATTAGGTAATAAAATTTCTTATCATTCAAATATATAATTTAACCTTGATAGATTTACCAGATTCATGACTATCTAATTTTTAATTAGTTCTAATGTGGGTTCTCTTAATCTTACAAAAATCCTAACCAAACCACTTAAATGTTTCTCTAGAATATTCTTATTTATTATGAAATGTCTCATATTTTATTTGAAGAATTTTATGTCCAATAAAAAACATAAACTCCCCCATTAAGCTCATGTCATACTCATTTTTAATAAGACTAATAAACTCATCACACATAGAATCAATTTTAGATCCAAATACTATATCCCCAATATATTTTTTATAATTAATATATCATTGGAAACTTTCTTAATGGACAAATTTTGAGTAACTTTTCCTTTATAAAAACCATATTCTATTGAAAACTTAGTTTTTCATTCATACTAAGATCTTGGTGATTTCAGAGAAAATAAAATTCTTTATTAAGTTAAAAAAATTATTTGTAAATTATTCATTTTCAAATCCAGGGTGATGATTAATATATATATCCTTGAAAATAACACCATTAAGGAATAGACTATTTTCATCCATTTTAAATAACTGAATGTCTTCAAATAAGTATAAGACAATGAAATCCTAATAGCCTCAGTTATAGAAATTACACCAAAATAATCCTAAATATATATTAATTCCTCTTGTCAATGACCTTAAGATACAATCCCAGGTATATTTTTAATCATCTAACCAAATTCAACTATCTTATTTCAAAAAATCCATTTAGTTCCTATGAATTTTTTCATGTTTAGGTCGATCGAATTGATTCAAACATTATTCCTAACAAATAGGTTAATCTCTTCTTATATTTACATAATTAAAATAAACATATTTCAATGCTTCATTAATATTATTACATATTATCTTAGAGAAAAAATCATAATTAGAGTATAAATTTAAAACCATGCTTCTAGTTTTGACTAAGGATTTAACATTTCCAATAATTTTCTCCATGGGATTATCCTTATAATACTACCAATGTTTAGGTCCATATTTATTATGGATATACTTCTAATAAATTTATGAATTATTATCATTAGATTAATCTTCACCAATGTTCAAATCTCTAAATTATTCTTCAATATTTTCAAAATATTAACTTTTTTATTATTATTTTCATCAAACTATACATGAATTGATTCTTCTGTAGTAATTATTCGCTTCTTATACACACTATAATTTTTAATATTGGTAGAATATCATAAAAATATTCCATAATTTCTTTTATCATCAATTTTACTAGATATATCTTTTGTAATTCAAATAAAATCATTACAACAAAACACATTAATGTAACCAACCTTGGGATTTCATCCATTAAGAAATTCATATGGTATTTTATTCAACAAAACTCTAATATAGACATTATTTATAATATAACATGTAATTTATATAAATTAATAACACAAAAAAAAATTCGTATTGTATTCATTTTTAATTTTTCATGTCATTCCACATATTGTTCTGTTTTTTATTCTAAAGCACCATTTTGTTGTGGTGTTCTATAAGAAAAAAATTTTAAAAGTATAAATTTTCCTCAAAAAATAAAAAAAATATATTTTAAAACTCTCCATATTTATCACTTATAACTGAAATAATTTTATACCCTTTTGATTTTGAAATAATTTAAAAAATATAATAAACATAGACCATGTTTTGTTCTTGAGAACCAAAAATTAAATCCACGTAAACCTAATATATTCATCAAAATTTACAAACACAAAATTTTTAACTCCTAACCTATAAGATTTAATATGTCTAAACAAATAAATATGTAATAATTTTAAGGGTATATATGTATTATCCTTATTAATATATAATTTTTTTACTTTATGTTTCTTATTTTTTAAACAAGAAATGCTTAAAAATGTTTTCTAACCATTAACATGGGATGATATTGAACCTTTATATACTTAGCCAGTCTATTTAGTATCCAAAAATGAAAATGACCAAGTATCCTCTATAAATTAATATCATTATCTTTTGTAATATTTAAACACATTACATTTTTCTCGATTAAATAAACAAAAATGTATAAATTTATCTTTCCAATTTGAATAAAATAAAACTTATCTATATTTAAATACAATAAATTTATTATCTTTAAACCCAAAAATCCTCCCATCATAACAATATTGTGATAAAATAATTCAATTATGTTTATTTACATTATAATAAAAAATAATTGATATTATATTAGATTTATAAATGACCACTTCTCTATACCCTTTAACCTTTCCCTCTGTGTTGTCTCCAAAAGTGATAACTCCTCCTTCATATTTATTCTAAGAAAGAAATGACAATGGATCTCCATTCATGTGTAATGAGAAACCATTATCCATATACCATATGCATTTGAGACTTGTTGGGATGGTTTCCTAAAATAAAATAAAATGGAAACTAGTTTTGGATCCTAAGCTACTTTCTTTCCAAGCAGATTATTAAAAAAATTATTTGGTACCCATACAGATTTAAGACATTTATTTTAGGTTAATCTAGAAGATAAGTCTTTTAAAATAAATATTTTAGTAATATAGAATGATTATGTAAATTGAATAGAGCACTAATTTTCATATTTACCTGTCATAAAACAACTAAAGCATGTAATGACATGCACATTCATAAACTAAACTCCCACTTTCTAAATGAATGGATGCCACATTAATTAATTTAATTATAGAAAACACATGCACTAATTTGGTTATTATAGACCATTATAGCTGATCCGATTTAAAATACCATTAAGAATCATAGCCATTGATAATATATTTGTTTTAAACTGATCATTAGTATTAGTATATTAAAAATAATGATAAATCATAATTTACACAAATGGGATAAGTTATGGATTAGACTAGAAGGATCATACCCTATAACAACCATTAATTAGACCATCCAATGGATATGGAATCACTGGTATTTTCCCTTAACCAAGACCGAAACTATATTCAACCACTAAAGAAAAATAGAATTCATTTAGGGGATAGTTTCAATATTATCAAGATCATGACCCAAACCATGTTTTTTGAACTACCCCAGGAAATGGTCAACATCACACATCTTACCCTTAGGGCGCATGGAGGTGAAATAAGAGGTTATGTATCTAGACCTTAGAGGAATGAATTTTAATATATTATTTTAAATGAAATAATTTTTATATTTATTCATCTTTATTATTAATTTATAAATCATTATATATTTAGGTTCATAAAAATAGATTTTGATATGAAGAAATAAAAATTGTATTTTTTGGAAAATATATCATTTTAATTAAAATAATAATTTTTATAAAGTTGAGAATTTTGAAATAAATGATATTTTCATTAATTATCCTTATTAAAAAATATATTTTTAAATATAAATAATAATATATTTTAATGAAGTCCAATGTAATCTTCATAAGGGTTGGAAAATTGTTATTGTCATTAAAATAGGCATTTTTCAATAAATGGGAAATGTTATTTAAGGTTGTAAATTATTATATTTATAAAATTATTTTGATAAAATATATATTATTTTTTAAAATATAACATCAAAATTATCTAATGGTGAAATGCTTATAATTTTCTGAGACAGCCAAATTTTTTAGTGAAAATTAAATGTGGTATAAATATACACTTTGTATTATAACATCATAAAATCCTAAAATTGATTTAATAAATAATATAATGGGTATAAAATAAAAAATATATTTTTACCCTTAATATTAATTTTTATAAATTTATTTTATTAATTTTATAAACCCTAAATGAATCCCTCAAAACCAATATTTCTAAGGTTTTAAAATCAATTCATTATGAACATTACAGACTTGCACATCACCAAGGGTATTATTTTAATTATTTAGGTTCATATATTTATAAAATATTGAAATATTCTTCTATTTGAATGAAACCATCAGCAAAAACCATCAAACGGTTTTTGGTTTTTATTATTTTTTTCATAAAGAGTCAAAAACCTATGTTTATTAACTAATAAAGAATTCCCCTCTCTTTTCCTATAAATACCCACTCATCTAGCCACTCATCCTTACTAAAAATACATTTATCCTGATCTTAACCTCCCTAAAACTCTCTTAATACCTCCCAAGGTTTTCTCAATCTTTTAATAATCTCTTCCTAAACTTTTAGAAGTTCCCTCTCAAGGTAAGGGATCCTCTCCTATTCTTATTTATTCAAGCAATTTATTTTTATTATTCCTTTTCATTTCCAATATATAATGTTGGAATATTTTTTCATAGATCCCTATTAATGTACTTATGATTTACATGTAATAATATTTCCCCTTTAACTCTCATTAAACACTTCCATGAATCTTTATATACAACCATTATGCTACTCAAATTATCTTACGATTTTCCATGCCAAACTTTTGTGTAGTGAATACCCATCCACATTTCCACTCAAAGGTATTCGACTAGATGTACCTATAATCCATTCATTTGGTACTTCCATATATTTAAAACACACTCCTTAATCATGGGACTTAAATTTATTAAAGGTATTATTATGTTGTATGGTTTATGTGGAACATAAATGCATATACATGATAAGAATGTAATGGGTTGGCCAAAATTATATATCCCCCCAATAAATTGGGTAATTTTTTTTACCTCATGAGATACCATGTATGGTTTTTGGGAGTTTATCCTATTAAAATTATGTTTTGATGTTTCATAAGTTAGCCTTGACTTATGTTTATGTTGCTATGTTTTATGTTCTCTCTATATTACTTATGTTCACATGATGTTTTCATCTAATACCATGACTAGATTCTCATGATTATGATTATCATCTTTATATGTAACCATTTTATTCATATTAAAACAAATATACTGCTTTACCTTATGATATTATTTTATTATTCCCTTAATGTCCCTGATAGCTCACTCATGTACATCCCTAGGTTATCTCATGCAGTATTAGAAGATTGGTGGAATATAATTCCCTGATTTTGATATATTAAATAATTTTTTTGTAAGAATGTTCCTTTTGTTAATCTATGTACCAAATTTCCCAAAGACACTTGGAATCCCTATCTTCTAGGATTGTATTAAGATTATTTTTATGTAATAAATAGTGAATTAAAGTTTATAAAAGATATTAGTTGTCATATATAGTATTAATGGAAAGTTTATTTATTTTTCATATTATGATTATAAAACCCTAGTAAAATCCTTAGGGATAATACTAAATATAAGAAAACATCCCTAAATTTGGGTAATGTATACAGTAAGTGGCTTCTAAGGAAATACATCCATTTTTGGACACTAAATGTGGATGTGTCTTTAACATAGTTTTACCAATGGGAAATAACACTGAAAATGGTCCATTGCGATTTGACTTTATTGTTAATTGGTTCCTGAAAAAGGGGCCTTACTGCACACCAACTTTGACACTCTCGATGTATGTACTATGGTAAATTCAAATTCTCTTTACAAACCATTATTAAAGAAACAAAAATTATAATAAAATTTTATGTTAATAAATAGATCATGGATAACATAGATTAAAACCTATAAATTCATAGGTTAAGGAATATATGTCATTTATACGTTATCCCTTTATTAGAACCTCCAACACATGACTGACATTTAAGGATAGGTTCAAAATCTTGGTTTATGACCTAATCCCTCTTCTTAAACAATGAATGATTTCCCGTTATTTGAGAATGTTCATGGATAGTAAAAAAACATGACTTTATTTTTAAAAACCCTCCCTAACAATGAATATGAGTCCACTAGAACCCCCCCCCCCCAACAGTGTCCTTAAACTAAATGTGGATAGTTCTAGTAACCTCAACTTAATGTTGCTATGGTGGTGGGGGAGGAGTAGTTTGAGACTCCATATGCTTGGTAGTTTCTAATTTTACTATCTTCTATGATTAAGAATACTCTCTACTAGAATAATATAGTTCTGTCAAAAATTAGCTTCAGAAGTGACACACCTACTGTATAATTCATGGCTCGATAGAAACTGATTCATTTTTTTACAATTTCATCCAAAAAATACCATTATCCCCAAGTCTATTACTTTTCACATCTAAAGATGTAATAACATCATCAAAGACTAGATTAGAATTATCTTCACAAGTAATGAGGGGTAATAAAGTGGAATATTTTTTTATTTCATGGGCCTCTCAATATAATTATTGTATTTCCTTCTTCAGTATGGGAACCCTTCCCCCATACGTGTGAGTCCTATAAGAGCTGACATTATAGGTATAAATTACTTCAAACTTCTTTGATCCCAATGGTATCTTTAACACTCTAATAAAAAATTTAACATTAGATGGATTTATCCTTATAATTTTCATAGTTTCTCATTTCTTTATTTAAAAGTTTTAAAATTTTGAAATATAATTTCTCATTTATTTTAGTTAATGGTTGTAAATAGGAGAAATGGTGTAAATAACCAATTTTAGGGGAAATGTGATGACTTCCAAAAAGATATTTATAACCTAATGTGATCAAGAGTTGGGAAAATAAAGATGATACTTTCCAAATTAACAAATTTTTTTAATAGAATATTTAATTAATAAGAACACCCACAACCTCTTAGTAAATATAAATTTTCATTTGGGACCTCTGCATGAAAAATTATTCAAACATTCACTGTATTTTATGATCCCTTAATCATGAAAGAAATGATCCAATCTATTGGGAATATATTCTCCATCCTTTAAATATATGAGAAGGATAATTTTGTGTTCCTTTTTATCATATATAGGGAAAAACTAATGATTGGGGAACATTGATAAATAATGTTAATCTTGATGAGGATATTCAAGTGATTGAGTAGAAATAATTCTAGAAAATAATTTTTGATAAATATTTTCCTTGCACTCTCTGACATAAAATGGAGAGGTATTTCCTTTTCCTCAAGAAAAATAATGATGAATCTATTAGGGAATGTGAGGTGAACATAAAAATAAATTCATTATACATTTATGGATTTTTACGTGACATTTAATGCAAAGTTAACCCCTTATATATCATATAATGTCACGTCTTATATAATATTTAGAAATTCAAGACATTGAAAACTATGATAAAATTGTTTGATGTTCACTAAATGTTGAAATGTTGATCATTGAATCTCATGGGTTTTACGGGACTGGATACAAGAAATGGATAATTGATTTTTATTCCAGTAGTGTGATAGTGAATTGTCATGGGGGAAAAATTAAAACATCCCACTTTTCAGAAAATGTGGGAAGAAGAATACCATAAATTTTCTAAAGGGTAATGGAAATGATTTAAGGGATCCAAGATATCAAATAACGATGGTGGAAACCCATCAATGTGATTGAATAAAGAATAATCCAATCCCCTCTCATCCTACTATACAATGTTTCAACTACAAGAAACAAAGAAACTAGGGAAATAAATGCATTAATCCATGGTTTGTCGATGTTAACTGTTGAAAACATCCACTAAGTCCTAGATATTAAGGAAAATATTATTCCATAACAACTACTATGGTGGATCCTAAAAACAAAGTGGTAAAAAATTTATTAGTTATTCATTGAGTGTTAGATAATGTATTATATGATTCTGGTTTAAAAAATCATTCATATCACATAATTTTAACATAAATATTCAAACACCAACTCCAAACATGGAATTTGAGTTATTTTTAATGATGAAAAATGGTTCAATTATTTCATCCGAAGAATATAACTCATCCCCTATCAAAATTTGAGTGCTGAATTTTCCAGTAAACCTTGTGATACTAACTTTAGAGGAATTCAATGAAATTATGGGTATGGATTGGGTTTCCTTATATAGAGACATTATAAAGTGTATAGGTAATAAAATCACCCTCTATATCATAAATCAAACTATGACTCTATACAAGTTCAAGCTGGATTTGAAATCTCCTTTGCAATCATAATATCAAGAATGGATATTATTTCCATATGAGAAACTGTATCTAGATCAAGTGATTGAGAATTTGGAAAATATCATTCTTGATAAAATGCCCAAATTTAAGAAATCTACTAATGTGTTTTTTTAATTTCATTGTCTCCCTCCTAGATGACATGTTGAGTTATTAATAAAACTTATACCCGCATATTTTATAATATTCAAGACTCTATATTGAATATACATTAGTGAACTTCAAGAGATGAATAAGAATCTATGGGAGAATATGGATCAAGGGTTTATATTCCCAGTTGCATTACTATGGGGTGAACTGGTCTTTTTCATCAAGAATAAGGATGGTTCAATGCACCTCCACATTGATTATCATGAACTTAATAAGTTCATGACAAATGACAAGTACCCTCTTCCATGGATTGATGAGTTTTTTAATCAGTTACATGGAGCATAATACTTCTACAAGTTTGATCTATAGTTTGGATATTATCATCTAGTGGTAAATAATGAGGATATCCTCACAAATTATTTTCTTATAAGGTATAAACAATATGATATTATAGTGATTCCATTTTTTATCACTAATTCTAGAGGAATCTTTATGGAATTTATGAATAGAGTCTTTAGGGATTTCTTTGAAAAAAATTTATAGTATTTATAAAAGAAATTCTTATGTACTCTAAAACCAAGGAGGATCATGATTAGAACTGAATATTATACTAAACAACTTGTGAACAGAAAATTTATATGAGAAGGACAATAAATTAAAGTTATATATGGAAAAAGTTACATTATTGGGGCATCTTATCACTAGAAAAGGGATATCTTTGGATCCAAAAAGATAGATGCAATTAAAGGATGGAAGAAAAAAACATCTATTAAAGTAATATTTAGTTTCCTTGGATTAGTTCGGTACTATCATTTTTCTATGAGAAGATTCTCAAAATTATAAATCCCACTATCCAAGATAACTTAGAAGGGATTCAAGTTTGTATGGAATGATTAATTTGAAGATGTATGTAAGGAATTAAATAAAAGGAAATTCACTACATATATAATCCCCTTACCCATCAATGACGAAGGATTTTGCTCTATAGTGATGCATCCAAAAAAAGTCTTGGGTTGTAAACTCATTTGAGATAAAAATGTGATAAACTATACCTCCCAACAACTAATGATCCAAGAGAAGAACTACCCAACACTTGATCTAGAATTGGTGGCAAGGATATTTTCATTGAATATTCAATGGCTTTATCATTATGGGGAGAAGTGTGACATATAAAAGTATCATAAAATATTAACATATTAATTCACACAAAAAGAGATCAATATGAGATTATAGAGGGAGTAAAAGTCGATCACGTATTATGATTCTTCAATTGATTACCATCCCATGAAGGTAGAAAAATTGGAAAATACTCTGAGTATAAATGGTCCTAAAACCCTTTTCATGTTGAGGTTTGAAATAGATCCAATATTCTTGGACATTATAAGGATGGATAAGGGATTAATCAATGGATATTCATCTTAACTTTCTCAAATAACTGATCCACCATCCATTTATGAGAGAATCCAAGAGACCCAGAAAGGTATGAAGTGTTATAGAAAATGGTAGCTAATATTATAGATTTAAATATTGTTAAATATTGATTTATAAGGTGTGGAACCCTGATATGTGTCCCTTAATATTCTATATTTCATATATAATCCTTCTATATTCATCTAGGAAGCAATAATATGTATATAAATATCAAGAAAAACTTATGATGGGATAACATATAGAGGGAGATCGAAGAATTTCAATCACTACTTTTGGTATGCCACAAAGTTAAGGTTGAATGAAATTATTCAAAGGCTATGATGTAACTATCTTCTATACTATATGGAAATGGGAAAAAATTAACCATGGATTTCATCATAGTACACCCCAGAATATCTAAAGGGAATAATTCCATTTCGGTGGTAGTCGATCGCTTTACAATGATAGCATATTACATTTCTATCAAGGAAGATTATTATGTTGACTAACTTATCAAGATATATATAAAATAAGTGGTAAGACTGTATGAATTTCCAATCTCTATTGTATATAAAGGATATCTAAGGTTTTCCATGAGGTTTTGGATAATACTTTTGAAAACATTGCATATTGTTTTATTTTCAGTACTTCTTATCACCCTCAAATAGATGGATAGTAAGAAAGAACCATTAAAACTCTTGAGGAGATGATAATATCTTGTTCAATTTATTTAATAGGATGTTGATATCATCACCTTCCCCTTGTAGAGTTCTCATATAACAATAGTTTCTATTTTGGAATTCAAATGGAACATTATGAGGCTCTGTAAGGAAATTTATGTCATACTCTGAAATGATGGAATGAACATGGAAAGTGGAAGATGATGGGACCTGATATTATCAAGTATTTGATAGAGAATGTTCAAATAATTCAATGTCATATGATATCGGAATAATATTGATTGAAAAGAAATGAAAACAATCATTGATGAGACCTGGAGATTGAGGTCAAAGATAAGTTGTTTCTTTGTATATCATCATGGAAAAAATTCAGGAATTTTTAGAGGAATTTAAATCTTAGTCATAGATACATCATCCCCTTAGGGATCCTCACATCGAAGTAGTGGATTGTCAAATAGAACTTTCACCTATCATATCACAAGTACATGATTTGTTTCACATATTCCTAGTAAAGAAGTACATACTAGATCTATCACATGTAATGAATCCATATATGGAACCCTTGGAGAATTATATTTTATATTAGGAGCTTCTAATGAAGATATTAAATCATAGAGACAAAGTTCTACAAATCAAGATAACACGCCTGATGAGAATGTGGTAGTGGAACCACAAGTCTGAAGAGGCGACATGGGAATCATAAGGGGTGATGAAATATAAGTACCCCTATCTTTTTGAGTGTATGAAATGAAATTTTGAGGGCTGTGTTTCTGAATAGGGTCCAAATGAAATGTCTTGAACATTGTTAAATTAAATCCCCACTTTTAAAATGAATAACAGCCTCATTACGTAATTTATTACAAAAAAATCATAGACTACATTGTTTATTTTATTCCATTATATCCTATATAATTTAAAATACTATTAAGAATCATAACCATTGAAAATAATTTATTTTAAAAATGATCATTAAGATTAGTATTTTAATGGTTATGATAAATCCTAATTTATATAGATGGGAGAAGTGATGGACCCAATGTGTATGATCATACCCTATAAATCCTATTTATCAGAGCTTCTAAGGGAGATTTTTTAACATCCCAACCTAGCTCTCCCAAAAATAGTTTCCAAACTAGTGGGTCACATGGTCTCAAGCATACCTTCCCATATTCAAGAGGCCCCTGACTATCAGGGTGGGTCTATGATGGTATGGTAGAGAGACTATACCCTCATGATCCAAGTGTATCATAATGATATTTAATGATATTAAATAATGAAAAAAATATAATAAATAAACCACAATAGAATAAGTCATATAGATATGATAAATAGGTAAAATAAGAATTTATAACATATAATAAATGATGTCACATATTCATTTTCTTAAAAAGGGAATATAAGGGATTAGAGTAGTAGTCATAAAAAAAATATACTAAAATAACAAAAGACTGAAGTCTATCTCCATATCATCACAAGCATAAACTTGGTCCACTACTCTTGTACATCATCCCAATATTGGGAATCAGGAATCCAAAGATGGAAACCTACCTTTTTCCTTAACTGTATCAATGAGGACTATTCGGGTATCATAGGC
This sequence comes from Viscum album, assembly GCA_963277665.1. Lineage (NCBI taxonomy): Eukaryota > Viridiplantae > Streptophyta > Magnoliopsida > Santalales > Viscaceae > Viscum > Viscum album. The sequence goes on along the minus strand of OY728162.1, from coordinate 119,037,236 downwards.
GGATCAAACTAGGTGTGAGATATACTTAGCAGGCCACCACCAATTTTGTATAGGACTATCTAGCGATTTCATATAAAATTAGCATCATGAAGGAAATAAATAATGTATAATAATGAAGAAAACTAGACCGTATCCATCTGGGTTCCTCATGGGACACCTAACAAATACTACTTTCTTTGTCCGAAGTAAGAATATCTATGAACTAATGTACCCATATATATATATATATATATATATATATGTAGGCACTATATACGTAGTAACATGTATAGAAAAAAATATATATACATAGTTCTAGCCCATACCCAAGATGTAACTTAGGAACCCATGCCTAGTCTCAAGAGTCTCATAGGGTAGTATATGTTTCCATGGCTGAGAATCATGCATCATAAGGGTCATCATGCCCTAGTATCACAAGAATAAGGGACAGTGTGTTTGACTATCACAATTGTATGGGACTCCATGCCTGAGTATCATAAACAATAGGGATTTCATGCTTGATTATCATCAATAGTAAGGGAAGTCATGCTTGAGTATCATAAACAATAAGGGATTCAATGAAAAAGAATCATAAATTGTAAATAGTCAGAAAATATGTAATGTGATCGAATATATGGTTTAAAATATATTAATGATCTAATTAATCAAGATAATAACCTTTGTGGGTATGAATGTCACATGAAGTGGTCATACCACTCACTTTCCATTTAATTCATTATAGTTATTACAATTTAAGAGTGAATTTAGAAAAACTTAGAGGGTGGTTTGGTCACATAAACATGCATAAGGTCAAGGATAGTCTATAAGAACACCTCAAGGGGTGGAAATAATTGAGGAGACATATTTCGACAAGAATAAGGGTGTAAAATGAAAATTTTAACATGGATAAAAATTTAATTAAGGGAAATATGTATTTCTAAGGAAACACAATGAAATCCCAGCTTGTGGCATCACAGCTAATAATATAAACCAACTAGACTTGAGGGATATTTACAAGACCAACTAACTTATATGTATAGTGGATAATTAATCTAGTGTTGACCTCAAATCTGTGATGTAATGTAATAAATAGAAAAATAGAGGAATACACTAAAAATAATGAATATTATCCTTCATTGAAATAACTTCAAACAAGAATACTGAACTGAGAAAGGAAGGTAATGGGTTGAAGAACATACTGAGAGGAATCCAATGATACAAATTGTTCTTTAATCATAGTTTATATGGAGTAGGATCAAATTCCATCTTGGATTCCAAAGGGGAGCTCTGATGATAAGAAATATATATGTGGATTGGAAAAGAAAAAGTGGTGAATTGATATAAAGGTTTACATGAAAATTGTCATTTTACCCATATTCTAATTGTGCACACAGTTTGGCAACATGGTTGATCAAACCATGCACCACCATTTCCATAACCCCCCCCCCTCCCACCTACATGGATAGTCACATAGTTTTCCAAACTATACACATCATGTACTTACATACTATCCAAGGGTGGGAACATGTCTAAGAACATGGTTTCTCAAACCATGTTCAAGTCATGTGTCATCCTCTACAATTTATTACAGAGGTTTAAAACAGTCATACTTACTCACTCGAATGGTTGGAAAACATGTATGACATACACTATATACAACATTGTTTTACAAGGCATGTAAAATGGTTAAGAAAAACTGTTCCCTTTTACCAAATTTGGTTACATAGTTATGCCTCATGGTTATTACTAACCATGCACCAACTAGGCGGCTTACTGAGTTTCTCCAAAACTGAAGCTCTAGGCTCCAAACAAGCCCCAAAATCTCCCAAACCCATCCATAGGTCCTTAGTCTCTTCCAATGGAATAAAAAATGATATTTGAACTAAAAATTATAGGTTATGTACCACATGATAAATGATAGGATCATAAGATCCACCTTCCTTAAAATAACTCACCCCCCAAGTTTCACTTCCGATGGTGGTAAAGCATCATCTGTGAATAATTCCAACCACTGAGAACATACATCGGCATATCACTCCTCAGTATCATCTTGTACATAGTTGTGCCTCCATAACCCCCATAATAAAGTAGATTACCTACCATAGATAGACTTCATTCCTCTATCAATGATACATATAGGATACTTCTTTAAGGAAGCTTCAGGTTCCAATTCAATATCCTCATGATCAAATACATGAGATAAGTCAGAATGATATTAATGAAGATATGATATATTGATGATTTCATGCATGGAATGATATATATGAGGAATATATATCTAAAAGTTACTAGAGTGGTATAATGAGGTGATATATTTCTCAAGAAATAGATCCATCTATGCCCCAACCTAGGAAAAACATGCAAGAAAAGTCGATCCCCAGTCTCGAACTCTAGAGGTTGTAGATGTCGGACAGAAGAATAATTTTGTCTAGACTGATTTGTGGTTATATTTCTCAAGATAAAATTAATATTCTCTATTGTACACTAAATGAGATGAGGTCCCAATATCATTTCCACTCCTACCTCTAACCATCACAGGGTTGAACAACATGGCCAACCATATAGAGCCTAATAGGGATTCATTTGTATAGTACTCTAGAATCTGTTATTATAGGAAAAAATAATGAGACCTATATGTTTTTTCAAGAAGCCTTTGAAATAAAGTTCACACACCCAAAGCATTTCCTCTAGTACTTGTATCGTCTATGCTAACTAGTTGTTAGTCTATGGGTGAAAGGCTATGATCCGAAGAACATGTGTACTAAGAACATTCTGTAACCCAATACAAAACCTCGACATAAAATGAGAATCCCAATATAAAACATTGGTATGAGAGATTCCATGTTGTCATTTAATATCATGTACATACAGTCTCCAAAGATCATCTATTGATAAGGCATCCCTGATAGGAAAGAAGTGGGAAATCATCATCATCCTTTCCATGACAACCCAAACTACATCGGTACCTAGGGGCGACCTCGGTAAACCGGTCAAAAAAAATTTAAATACATCATACCATTTCCATTACAAGATCTGTAAAAATTGTAACAAGACACCAGGATTTAGGTTCTCTACCTTCACCTACAAATAGGCTAAACACCTAATGAAAAAACCCACAATCTAATGTTTCATCCCATGACACAAATAATAGCAGTTCATGTCATGGTACATATTGAAAATCACTAGGTATACTACCTATTTTAAATAATTGTTCCATTAAAATATGAGTAGGTACACCAATACACCCATGTATTAGTAGGATCTCATATCCATCGATAGAATGACTTGATGGTTCATCCCCACCTAAAATGCTCCCCCTTAGGACCAAGCCTTCAGGATTAGAGAACTTACTCCTATTCACTCTATCTAAAAGTGATGAGGTAATCATTAATAATGTAAGGAAAGGATGTTCATAAATCATCTAAATCTCTAGATGAGTCTCAAAAAGAAGATACATCATCCTATATTTATCAATAGCTTCTTTATCCTTTGGTGTCTTAGTCTTTTGGCTCAGAGCGTCAGCAACTGAATTTCCCTTCCTAGGTGTATAGGCAATCTAAAAGTCAAAGGATTGAAGGTAATCGTCCCAACCATTCTTACTGATATTTAATTATTGATATATTAATAAGTATTTAAGGATTTTGTGTACTATAAATACCACAAAACACTCTCCAAAAAATAATGCCTCCAATAATGAAAAGCATGATCAACTGTTGAAAACTTGAGATTTTGTGTCAGGAAATTCTGCTCATCAGGCCTTAGCTGGTGATAACTATATGAAAAAAAATTCTTATCATGAATAAAAACAATACCTAGACTATTTCTCGATTCATAAAAAACATTTTATATTCTTCTTAAATCCTCTAATACAATAAATATTGTTGTTGAAATCGATATTCTTTTCATATCCTGAAAGGATTTCTCACATTATTCAGACCACAAAAACATCACACCCTTTTTATTAAATATAGTGAGAGGAATTTATAGTCATGAAAAGTACTATATAAAATCATGTATTAGCCAATAAACCCCATGAAACTCTATGTCAAAGATTCTCTTTGGCTGCTCCCAAAAAACTACAGATCTCACCTTCTCTAGGTTGACTTATAGTCCTTTCAATGAGATAATAAGACCCTATAAGTGAACCTTATTAATCGAGAAGTGGTATTTGGTGAGATTAACATACAATTAGTTCTCTCTTAGTGTATTTAGTATGATATCAATATTTTTAACATAGGCATGTCGAGTGTGAGAATACACCAAGATATCATCCAAAAAGATAGCCACAAATGAATCTAGATATAGGTGTAAAAATTGATTCATATGGGATATAAAAACTATTGGTTCATTTTTTAAGAATAAAAAAATTACCTGATACTCAAATAAACTATACCGAATTTGAAAATCCACATGTGGTATATCTGATGGTTGTAATCATAACTAATGATAGCCTGGCCTCAAATCAGTCTTCGAGAAAACCCTTACTCCTTAGAGCTAGTCCAAGAGGACATCAATATGAGATAAGGGATACTGGTTATTAACCATAATATTGTCCAACTGATGGTAATACAAGCAAATCTTGAGGCTACCGTCAGCCTTCTTGGAAAAAAGGATAGGTACACCCTATGGTGAAGTGATGGGTTGTATAAAACCCTTTTCCTACAAATCCTCTAGCTACCCCTTGATCTCCTGCATCTCATTATTATCCATCTAATAAGGAGGGATGGATACTGATGCTACTCCAGACACTGGCTCGATAAAAAAATATACCTCTAAATTATGAGATAGTCTAGAAAAACTGTCAGAGAAGACATCTCGGAAATGATCTACTACAGGAGGGAAATATGTATGTCGTGTCCCCAAATCATCCAGATAATGACTTTCCACTTAGGCAGTCACTCTGACCAGACCATGATGCTCACACTACTACAAAATATTTCTTTAATACAAATATCATTTATCAAAGCTAGAAAAAAGTTCTGATAAAGGGTACCTTTTATCACCACTTTTTAATGTTGATAAAGGATAACCTTTTCAGTGCTTTCCTTTAGCACTGATAAAAGTTACCCTTTATCAATAGTTTATTTTTAACACTAACAAATGGTTCCCTTTATCATCACCTTTTTTAACACTAATAAATAGATCATTTATCATTGTTTTTTAGCGCTGATAAAGGTCTCAAATAAAATGAAATAATTAAATAAATAAAAAATAAAAATTAATTTATTAAAAAAATTAAAACAAGTATTAATTAAATAATTATTGATAAAAATGAATAAATTGATTATACCATATATAAATTATAAATACTAATAAATAGTGTATACTAAATATATAGATATATATAAAATGAAAATTAATCGAATAAAAATTAAAAACAAGTAAATTAAGAAAAATATTAAACATTTTATCAATTAAATAATTGTTTATAATATTAATTTATAATATATATTCAATATATATATGTATATTAATGTATATAAATAAGATTTATATAATACAAAATATTTATGCTTTATATTATAGTCTTATTGTGAAGAATGGTTTAGAATTAAAAATTAATATGAATTAAAGATGCTAAATAATTGCATTAAGTAATGGACATTATTGAATGTTGTTTGATTTCTCAATTTAACATATACCAAATGTGTATTATATTTTTTTCATATACATATATTTAATTAATATATTTTTATATACAATGCACATACACAAATTATTACATAATTAATAAAATATTATATATAAACACATACCCATAAAATTTATGTAATTTATTCAAATTTTTAGAATTTCATTATAACATAATACATTTAATATATCATGTATTTAATTAGTAAATATTATTTATTTATTTATAATTTTATTATAGTTAGGTATTAATACATTTTTAGTATTTTTATTTTTTATTTTTTATTTTGTTTGGAATTTAATCAATTTTTATTATTTATTCATATATATTTATTTTCAATTTCATACTATTTTCAAAATATATTAACCTCTATATCATTATATATCCCTATTTTTTAATACATTTTAATTATTTAATAAAACTTATCATTTTTTCAATACTATTAAAGTGTACTCACTTCTAATTATTAAATTTCAATCATTTTAAACATGCATGCACATAAGATTAAATATTCATTAATAATGTTAAAAATATATTTTAAAATAAATATTTATAAACAAATATATTCATAAATGTATATTTACTATATTTATACATTAATATATTTATAATTATAAATAAATAATAATATTTTTTAAAGGTATATATATAATTATAAATAATTAATTATATATATTTAAATAATTATAAATTTGTAATAAATTTGTTTAAATAGTGAATATATTAACTATTATATATATATATATATATTATTTTTATATATAATTATATAAATATAAAAAATGGTTCAGGAGACAGGTAATCCCACTCCTAAAACATTCATTAGAAAAATAAAGATGACAACGAAAAGAGGATAGACTGGGTCAAATAAAGAGGCGTGACTTCATCGATAAGGTAAAAACTAAATATCAAGAATGGGTTCATTCCATTAATCATGATCAGACTCGTCATCGTCATCAGTAGTTTCACACTCCAACTATGAGTTCTTCTAGTTGATGATCATATAGTACTTATCCTTGAGCTTTTCCTACTCTAGAGTGAACGATCCCTTTTATTCCTTGGAAGATGACCTGGTCGACTAATCTTGGCCATTCCCCCATGTAGTAGCCCAATCATCTTAGCCACAACCTCATCCATGACCTTTCAGAAGCCTACCTCGCTGCCATGTTTTTGGATGCCAAGTTTTATCAGGATCTTCTATCTCAATGACCAGATTACTCTTAACCCTAAACCCAAATGCCAGAAGATCGGTTTACACTTTCCCTCCAAGAGTGAAATCAAGAACAAGATGTGTTCCTCGTTAAGAACATCATTTGGATGAGTTGGCTCAATCATTTCAGTCTATTCATGTTACGCCTAAATTAGGTAGGCCTAGAGATTGTGCTATGGACTTCCAAGGAATAACCATTTGAAAGCCTTTCCCGTCCACTTCCATCATTTTACATTTAGACTTATCCAAGGATAGTGTAGGTTCACATGATTCTACTTCATTTCTAATAGTATAATCAACCATCTTGACCACATCTGAAATTTTCTAAACATCCAATGACAACCCCATCATAGAAACATATTAAATAACTTTTGAATGTTTCTCCTTATAAACATTCTCAATGACTTGAGCTACTTCAAGTGTATCAGATACAATGTAACAAACATGATTTCCTAGATTACATGAGGAAATATCATTAGAAATATTTTCCTAAACTCATTTCATAGACTTCATCAATGTAGATTTCCTCATCTGGATAGTTGAGTTCAACGCTATTGATTTTCCTCCCTTTCTCGGTGAAGGAGTGTAAGTGACACTTATCCAGTTCAACATAAAAAAAATCTGAATCACCTTCACTAGATGGGTCCTTATGAGGTGACATATTCTTATCCTTTATAATGATTAATTGAGAACTACTAAATGTTTCATGACAATGGTGATCAACCCCATCCTCTATGGTGCTGATATTATTCATATCTCCAACCTCATGCACTTGTTTTGAAAAGTGCTACTTCATAAGAAGAGAATCGTCCTCCATTTTTTAATCTTTTTCATCACCCTGATATTGTTGAAGAACATTATCATTTCCCATACATCCATTTATAGTTTGGTCTTTCACATAGAATCTCCTTAATTTATCATATATGTGCCCCTTCATCCCAAATGAGATACAAACAATAAATTTTCTACATTTATCAAAGGGATTCCCATTATTGTGACAACTCAAGAAAAAATTAGGTACATTTTCAAATTCAGTGACTAAATTGAACCTGTAATCATTATCAGTGCACATGAGCTTTAGCCTGGTTGGTGAGGACTCGAAAAGTGCATCCAAGAGACCCAGGATCAAATATGGGTGGAGACATATTTTTGGGGGTACTTTAGTAGTACTGTAGCCATCACTGTTTGGTACTGTAACAGCCAGAACTATTCATCCATTTGGGCCTCTAGGCCACTAGTTTGGTCCTCAGGTCATGCAAGGCTTTCGAGCCACCCAAGGCCTTCAGGACAGCTGTTTCTCAAGGCCTGCAGGCCACCTTAAGGCATTAGGGCCACCCCAAGGCCTTAGGGACACATGATGAAGATGTACCAGTCAGACTACAGGGGACAAGGCTTCAGATAAAGATCAGGGAAGTCACATTTACTGGATCATATCTAACTAGAATTGGAAGAAGGAGAGGGTACACCTTTGCCATCGGTATTAGGCCTATGGAACCTTGCAAAGGATAACTAGCTGAACAACCACGTGAAGGTTGAGTGCTAATATTATTACATATGTGGGGGAGGAGCAGTTCCAAGTTATCTTGTCTGGTTGATTCCCTCTAATACCTAAAGTTCATGTAAATTTATCTAAGACTTCGGGTCTTGTAAGGGTTTCACACCACCCCTTGAACGATGGATTATCAAAAATAAAACAAATGAAGGCCTTCACGCCATTCCGACCGGACATCACCACTATTTTGATCGGAGGGGAGGTAAATTCATTCTCCATAATAAATCAAGCGAAATTCCCATATCTTTACATTTATATTAATCTATCCATATTAATCAAAATTCCTATGGCTGATGTGAATACCAATAAAATATGTGGATGCCAAAGAATCCATCTAATGCAATGAATTATAAACCATATATGAGTCAGATAATTTTTTGCGGTCAATGGATTAAATGTGGGATCCCAGTCTTGAATCCTAAGGACCCCATGCTTCATGTTAACAAAGTCAAAACCCCATTTAATTGAATTCATTGCTGCACTCGGGAATAAAATGTGAATGGACCCATTCTCCCACAGAGCTATGTTTCCAACCTTCAAAACCCAAAATAACAATAATAGATTTTCTATGCTCATAGTGATTCTTGAAAAAAATTTGGAATTGCAGAGAAATATGTGAAATGATAGAGTTCTTACATTCCTTAATCTTATCTGTTATGATGCCTTGAGAAGCTTCAAAAAAGTCCATTTCACTATTCCTCTTGATTTATTGAGATACTGAGGTAAGTATATCTCAAATTCCTTCAATGGATCTATGTTACAAAGTAGTAACTGAATCATGTGAAGACTCAGACGTAGCATATTTCACTACTAGATTTGTTATCAATCCATCAAAAAAATACACACCACTTGGGCATAGGAATGATTCGAAAGAAATTCATCCTTTCCCAATTTTTCCATAATTCCATTTCACTTGAAGAAGGGAATTTGAAGAGCCTCATGCATGTCTACCGTCAAGGGTGAGATATCATAATAGATTCCCTAGGATTTAAATTCTTGTTCTCTAGAAGTAAAAAGTCCCTCGAAGCTATAAAAACACCAATTAAGAACCATACCCCAAAAAAACAGACATCAAAATAAAAAAGTGAGAAGTCAATGAACCCACTGAGCAAGGATCACATCATAATCGACATTTAATCATCGTGGTCATCGTGATTTCTGGAGACACCATCCTTATATAAATATATATAATTATATAAATATTTAAATATATAAATATTATTTTTTAATAATGTATCTATATTATTATATACAAACTATTATGTATTTAATTAACTATAAAAGTATAATAAATATATTTAAATAATGAATATATTTAATACCTTTATATTTATATATATTTATCATATATATATACTAATATAAATATATTTACAAAAAAATTATTTATAATTATACTTATAAATCCTTTATCATTGCTTATGTAATAAGCGCTGATAAAAGGGATATTTATCAGCGTTTTTTGAAAGCACTGATTAAAGTGTCTGGATTTATTTAATGACCCTTAACTAGTAGTGATCTAGTCATGATATCTGAATCATTCTATGGAAGCCACTTAATTTTGATGCTCCTCCTCATTGAATCCTAGCTCGAATCATGGATTTAATCAATGATCAAACAAATACAAGGATTTAATTCATGGTTTAAACAATTCAATGGTTGAAGGAATCCAAAGCTCGAATGAATTACATGTTTCAAAATATCTCTACTTTATATCAAATTATTCAAAGCTTCAATCCAAGGTATGTTGTTTTCTCCTCCTCCTCACTTGTTGATTTCTTTTTTAATGAATATATTTCTCTCTTTTATCACTTTTCTTTCTTTTATTCATTACAAAAATATTACTTCACACACTATAGCTTCATAAATTCCTCCCCTTAAAACATTATTTGGAATACAAAATATATTGGTGAAAATATAGAGAATGACTTTGTGACCACTATAAATGTACCATGGGGTTCTCATATTCATCTTTATAGATGTAGAAGCCAAGAATTATTATAATCAATTGAGGGATTCCTCCTACCATTGGACTTAGGAAATACTAGTCCCATTTCACATGTGATAGTAATTAACTAGTTCCTTATATTGGATAAATAGTCATAGGCGGTTAGGAGAATGGTATTGATCATTTCTATAGAGTGATAATTAAGTTGGGACAAAAAATTAATAATAACATTATACACATGTATGGGAAATTCCCCAAGGATTGATCATTGTTTATGTTAATACTGTAATCATAATCTTATATTTTCATTATTTATGTTCCTTTGTTGGCATCAATTTTTAAAATTTCCAATATTATTCATTTTTTCAAAATATATTTAAAATACCCTAAATATAATAATGTGGAAGGAATTGTGAGTGATCCAAAATAAAATCTTTTAGGAAAATGACCATGGACATGAACTCTACTATACTAATGAGGAATATAAATATTATTTTTCCCACACCATAAATGGTGTTTCATATAATCAAACCCATAATCTAATATAGACTTCTTTACCACATAATGAAGCTCATTCTAAATACTTATTCTTAAAACTTAAATCCCATTTAGAGAATTATATATATATATATATGACTAAAACATAATACATATGATATGATTATAATTATAAATAAGTGAAATGAAATACTTATCATAATGCATTGATTTAAACTTTGGGGGCCATATATATTATAGTGAATAAACTCCAAGTGTTATTTCATTAAAATCCCTAACGTATTAATTTAATTATTAATAATCTTCCTAATATAATTAGTAAAAACTATCTATCAATTTTAAATTTTCATCATAAAAACATCTCAACCCACCCTTTTTAATTCAATATTTAAATGTCTCATTATCTAATATGATCAATTTTTCACTACCACGAATCAATTTTTTCCTTCAAACATAATTACTATAAATTTTTACCAATCCCAAATTAGAATATGGTTCGGTTAGTTTTATATACCTTTGTAAAAATATATCAATATTTGAAATGATAACCCAGTCATTAATACTTATTTAGAATCACTTCATTTCCTTCATTACGCATCTAATAAACACTACGTATGTTTAAATTTAATCCATATAAAAATAGATCATTCTTTAACATTGCTTTTTATTTATAATGTCTGTTAAATGAATAAAATTTATCTTTAGAGATCCACCATTTATAAAATAATAATTATCCGATTAACATGCTAAAAATCATTAATTAGATCAATTTACCAATCATGTGAGATAATAAACCAATATCTAATATGAAAGGATGTTTCATTAGTAAATCCTTTAGTCTAAAATCAATAATAAATTCCTCTTACATTCTATTATTTATTATATAATTCATTTTTAATTATTTATTCACATTAATATATTTTTTTAGAAAATATTTTAAACCCTTCATACAACTATTTAATTTGTCACAAGTTCAATATAAATCACTCAATTGCTGACATTCATCATCCAATTTTACTTATGAATATTTGTCTCACGTCGAAACTATTTTTTGTAAGAGTGGTTCATCTTCCCTGTTTCCTAAAACCTCTATATCTTTATTAATTACTTTTATTTATATCATTGTAAATTTGAGATGTTTTCAAATATTTGAAATACCATTAATATTAAATTTAGTAATTTTTTAGGATATTGCATCACTTAACCAAAAAAATATAATAGAGTTTATTAAATAATATATACGTTGGACTAATTATTAGAAATTATTTTTAGGTATCCATAATTTTAGGTCTACATTTTTTAGTTCTACCCCTAGAAATCTATGACCACCGTCCATGTATACAAAATAACTCTTTATTTAGTAAAATGATTTGTCAATACATTTTTATATATTTTAATTGATGGAATGAGAGTTTATTATTCTTGTTTATCGTATTTGGGTTTCTTATTACTCATTAATTACCTATATTATACATTAATTTGTTATGGGTATTTAAGAAATACTTAATGGATCTTTTTAATAGAGGTAGGAATATCCATGGTTAGACGATTGAATGTATTAAAAGAGGGATTTCTCCTATAAATATAGAATTCATAGAGGCCCCAAGGATTCATATATCATAACATGTCCCCACTGAGACTCCTTGAATCACATACAAGAACATGTATTTCCCCCAAATCTAACCTTAAGTAGGCCACAATTATATTACAAGTGTTGATGGTGTAATTATCATAAATGGGATGCATTACCCCTTTTAGAGAACACAATGAAGTACAAATATCATCCCCATCAAGTTCATCTACCCAATAGAGCATGGATATGTCCCATATCATATCCTTTCTGAGTATTAAGTTGTTGTTATTACAGAAATATTTTCTCGGTAGAGCTTGAAGAACATTTGATTTCTCAAAGAAGAGATCAGATCTATTAAATATTGGACTAATCATGGTAAAAACTGAATGTGTACACTAATTCGGATGATACTATGGTATATGGAACATTTAATATAAATACCAATCTAAATTATGATGAAGATCACATAAATGAAATGAAAATGGAAATTGAAGATAACCTTCTTTATTGTACAAAGTTGTTTGAGAAGTTAAGTTATTGTGCTAAAAGAACATTGTATACCAGTTTTACTAAATAAACAACATTATCAGATGTATTGAAGTTATATAATTTGAAATATGGAAGTAGATGGAGTGACATTAGCTTTACAGAACTACTTGGTATCCGGAATGATATGTTACTAGCAGAAAATTTCCTAGCATTTCAAAAATATAATTTTAAACTAATGCAAGTTGCAATGGGAATGATCTTTAAGAAATACATGCTTGACCAAAAGTTTTCTTATTATTTCTCAAAAACCATGAATCACTCAAAAAATTCTCTAACTGTGGCGTGGATCGATAAACGAAAAATGAATCTTGTACTTCAAAATATTTTTGGTTTTTTTCTATCATTCCATGATTTAGAAGACTACATGGATGTTAGGAAACCATGAGATAATTAACATGGAATGTAGATATAATAATTAAATATGGAAACCCATTACATCTGGTAAATTATACCCAATGGAATAAAATTGATTAAATGTATCCTGAATTAGGAAATGAGCTAAGAAACATTCATCTTGTATTGTCTATAGATAGAATAAATCATTTTGGTGTATAGAGTAGTATTCAAATTACTTATCCCATCATGTTGATACATTATAACTTTTCTCCATAATTATTCATAAAGTGAAAATATAGTATGTTATCTCTACTTATATTTGGACCAATGAAATTCAGTAATGATATTGATTTATATTTGGCTCCATTTATTGAATATATAATATTAATATGGGATATAGGTGTTACAATGTTTGATGCTCATAAAAGTGAATAATTCACATTGAGGTCCATGTTGTATGACATAATAAATGACTTCCCTACTTTTGGAAATTTATCAGGCTATAAGATTAAATTAATTTTTGGGTTTCTCATTTCTTAAGAATACACACACCCAATCCGATTGAAAAATTCCTTGAAGACTATGTTTTTAGGAGATCAGAAATTTTTACCACAATGATATAAATATCAATCCTGTACGACAACATTCTTTGTGAATATCAAATAAGGTACAACAATGTCTCCACTAATAGGTGACCAACTGTTCGATAAGGTAAAATATATCGACACTATTTTTGGTAAACCCTTTTAAAAAAACCTTATGAAATTAGGTTGGAAGAAGAGATCAGTTTTCTTCCAATTTGTGTATTGGAATTGTTTGTACATCAGAAATTTTATTGATTTCATGCCTGTAGAAAAAATTGTATTTGATAGTGTTATTGATAGGTTACAAAACATTCCTAGAAAATGAAAATATGGAATCAATTCTAGGTTGGATATGATTTCCATAGGGATAAGGGAATATTTTGAACTGGTGAATGGTAAAGGGAAGACTTTTCTTCCTCCAATATTTTACAATCAATCCAAATAAGAAAATTGTAATTTTTTATTTTCCTTAATAGTGTAAAAGTTACATGGGGGTATTCATCAAATATCATGAATTTAATTTTAATGACTAATTTAAAGTTACAGAGACTAAAATAACATGAATGTCATGTTTTGTTGAAAAATATGATGCATGTTTCTTTTTATTGCATTCTTCTTAAAAATGTATGGAATACATTAACCAGAATATTCTTCCTTTTCTAATCCATGTGCAATAAATTTATAGACCTGTCAAAGTTTATAATCGAGAATAATAATATTGAAGTCATATTATGTGAATTATATATTTCCTTCCCACCCTCATTCTTTTATGTAGTGGTCTAGTTGATGGTTCACTTGGTTAGAGAGGTTCCACTATATGGTTTGGTCCCTTACTGATAGATGTACCCCATTGAACGGTATATGAATATTTTGAAAGGGTATGTCAAGAATTGATGTTTTCCACAAGGTTGTATTCGAGAACTATATATTCTTGAACAATCTTTTGAATTGTGCACTGATTACCTACTGGATTTTGACAGAATCGATCTCTTAAAGTCTGATCACAAAAGACTCCTTATGGTTTAAGGGGTTTATGGAATAGATATTGTTACAATTACCTCTATAGATTGGGAGATAGTGAACATTTAAATTTTATATAATATTGAAGATTTTGATCCATAAAATTAATCTCACAACTAAATTCTTATATATTTTAATCCATTAAGATCCGAAGGGTGGATATAAAATACACACAGCCAATAGTTTATAGGTTGGTTTTGAGATCAAATTTATAAGGAGTTATCAAAAAATAAAAAAATCCATTACCAAATGAATTTGATGGATAGATAGGGGACCGAATGAAAATGTTATATCTTATACTGGTTTTTTAATCAATGGTTACACATTATATACAAAAGATCAGGATGACTATAGTATGATGAAAAAAAGTGGTGTTACACTTGTGTCAGAAGCGATGAAAATATCTATCTCCAAGGATAGAAATCCAATTTATGAAAATATGTCATATTTTGGAATTATTGAAAATATATATGAGTTTTATTATAAAAAATTTAAGTTTCAAATTTATATTTAAAATGGGTTAACAATAGGAGTGCAGTGAAAGTTCATGAAATGGGCTTCATAAAGGTGAATTTTAGTGTTGAATGGAAAAAAGGTGAGTTTTTCATAATGTAATTACAATTAGTGAATGTATTTTATGTCTCATCTCTAATAATTAATTATTGGTCAATTTTCCTACTAGTTACAAAAAAAATTCGAATTAGATGAAAGTTCAATCGAGGATGACCCTTTCATTAGGATATCACAATCAGTTCATGTCGGTTGAATGTATATAATGTCTTGTATGTTAGATTTGATCAGAAAGAGAATATTTGGATTTTATATAGAGGATCCAAATCACTAAATACATTAAATAAATAAAAAGAGTTCAATGATAAGGTAAAAGTGTTTTTTAATATACTATGTCTTCCCTCATAATATTATATGTTCTCTATTGCATTAACAAAATCTAAATTAATTGTTTGACAACTCTTGTAAACACTGTATTCTACACATGATGATGTTACTAATCCTGCTAAATAACATAATATAATAAAGTAGACACATTGTACATATGTAAAGGTAATGGTATGAAATACTATTTCTATTTTTTTGAAAAATTATATTGAAAAACTGATTAAATATTCATTATTCCTTATAGAGTTCATTTATTTTAGAATATTTTTAACCAAATTCCATGTCTTTATAAACCAAAAAATCTATAGAATTATTCTCCCTAAAAACCTTTTCACCCCTGTAGTGTTTGAATTTATCACTTTCCTTTATGTTCCCTCCACTGCATTTGTAGGAAGATTAAAGACATTGACTCTGCAAAATCAAATTGGTAATCTTGATGTTTTCACAGTAAAATCAATTTCCATAGAATTAAATTATTATTTAATATTTATTTTTAACTTTATTTATTTTTACAACTACTCATATAATAAGTTTTTTCATATAGAGGTGTATTTTATTTAGTTGGGGTAGTTTGTTCAAAGCTTCTCATGATCATGAGATATTAGAAATAAAAAATGAAACTGAGATAATGACAAAAATGGAATGGGTCAATAATGTATAAAACCATCATGAATAGATGAATTCTTACTAATTATTTAGATAATTTTTTATTCATTTTATCTACTATTTAAAATTTAATTTCCTTGTCATTTTTATCTAATACTTATTTAGTATTTAAAAAAAATATTTTGGGATGTTTTATATTTCATTCAACTATCTACAACCATCCACAAAATAGATATCTTGTTCATTTCTACCAAGGTTATAACACAGTTTATTGGATTTTCATATTGATCTCCAAACATTGCATATTGAGTCAATGTTCTTTTCTAAAAAAGAAAACCAATATAAATCATTTTAAAATTGGTAGTTGGGATTTTTTTTGAGACTCTGGGATGTGTAAGAATAAAATGCACGTCAATCTGACACATGGTGTGGCCAATATGACTCAAGGTGGATATTTTTATTTAAAATTGACATTAATTTTATTAAAAAATATGAGAGACATACTCAAAACTAAGAAAACACATTCATAATTTTTTTATAATTTAAGAAAATGATACATATGTCATTATTACATGTACAAATTTGCTGCACCTCAATCTGATACATGATGTGACCGGTATGAATCAAAGTGTCTGTTATCAATTTAAAACAAAATTTTTACTTCCAAAAATGACACTCACTAAAAAACATTAAAATAAACTCATATTTTCATGATAATTCAATAAAATGATTCATATTTCATTTATTATGTGTATGAATTAGTCTCACATCAACATGACACAAGATGTAATTGATATGACTCAAAGTGCATGTTTCCAGTTTAAAATGACATTTTAGTAAAAAGGTGAAGTGATATACTCAAATTCATGAAAAATTTATTGTTTTGTATTTTATTAAAAAGATCCATAAGTCATTTTGGGTGTGTGCTAATCATCCAAACCTCAATTTGATGCACGGTGTTACCGATATGATTCCAAATGTGTCTTTTTATTTAAAATTGACATTAATTTTAGTAAAAAATGACTAACATACTCAAAAATGTGAAAATGAATTTGGAGTTTTCTGAAACATTAGGAAAATTATCCATAATTTATTTTTGATATGCATGAATTAGTTGCATCTCAGTCTGATAGATGACGTGTCTGGTATGACTCAAAGTGTCCATTGTTAGTTTAAAATTTACATTTTAGTTCAAAAAGAATCACCCACTAAAAATGTGTAAAACACCTTTGTATTATCTTGATAATTTTATACATATATTAATAATTCATTTCTAATGTGTATGAATTAGTCTCATGTTAACCCGACACACAATGTGACTGTTATGACTCAAAGAGCATGCTTCTAGTATAAAATGAAATTTTAGTAAAAAAGATAAGGCGCATACTCAAAACATATTGAACGCATTCGTATTGTTTTAATAATTAATAATAATAATCCTTAGGTAACTTGGGATGTTTAGAAATTAGTCGCACCTTAATCTGACACATAGTGTGACCTGTATGACTCAAAGTGTGTATTTTTATTGAAAATTGACATTAATTTTAGTAAAAAGGACAACTAACATACTCAATACTAAGAAAATAAATTCATATAGTTTCTAAACTTAATTAAAATGATACATACATAATTTTGGACTTATAGGAATCATCCTTAACTCAATATGATACACTATGTGTCTGGTATGACTCAATGTTCTCGTTATCTGTTTAAAATTGACATTTTAGCTCAAAAAGTGGCACACACTAAAAACTGAGAAAATGTTCTCAAACTATCATGATAATTTAGTACATTGATTTATAATTCATTTTTTACATGTTGGAATTAGTATTATATCAAAACAACATACGATGTGACTACTATGAATCAAAGTGATATTTTTTAGTATAAAAAGACATTTTAGTAAAAAAGTCAAGTGGCATACTCAAATTTGATAAAACACCTTGCAATTATTTTAATAATTTATAAAAAAGATTTATATGTCATTTAAGATGTGTAAGAATCATCCACACCTCAATCTGACGCATTTTTTTACTAGTATGACTCTAAGTGAGTCTTTTTATTTAAAATTGAGATTAATTTTATTAAAAAATAAAACTGACATACTGAAAACTGAGTTAACACATTCAGAATTTTTTGATACATTAGTAAAATTATTCATAATTTATTTTTAATATATAAGAATCAATCACACCTCAATCGGATACACGATGTACAAGGTATGACTCAAAGTGCTTGTTATCAGTTTAAAATTGACATAATAGTTTAAAAAGTGTCACTCACTAAAAACTGAGAAAAAGTACTTTAATTATCTTGATAATTTATAAAATCGATTATTAAGTAATTATTGATGTGTAGTAATAAGTCTTGTATCAAACTGACCCACGATGTGACTAGTATATTTCAAAGTGTGTGTTTCTAGTTGAAAATGACTTTTTAGCAAAAAACACAAGTAATGTACTCAAAACCAAGAAAACACATTATTATTATTTTTAATCTTTAGTAAAATTATCCATAAGTCAATTTTGACATGTATGAATTAGATTCACCTCAATCTGGCCCAAGTGCTTCTTTTTATTTAAAATTGATATTAATTTTAGTAAAAAAAAGAAAAATGTCATTTTCAAAACCGAGAAGATGCATTTGGATTGTTTTAATACTATAATAAAATGATCCATAAATCATTTTTGACATGTAGCAATTAGCCACACCCCAACCTGATACATGATATACTCATTAGGACTCAAATTTCCCATTATCAGTTTAGAATTGACATGTTAGTTCCAAAATTTTCACTCTCTAAAAATAAAAGAAAAATAAATCTAATTGTCTTCCTAATTTAGGGCATCGATTCATAAGTCATTTGTGACATGAGGGAATCAGTCTCACATCAGACTGACACATTATGGGATTTATATAAACCAAAGTGTGTGTTTCCAATTTAAAATTAAATTTTATTAAAAAAATATGATTTACATACTCAAAAAGGATAAAAACACATTCATATTATTTTGATACTTTATAAAAAATTATCTAGGATTAAGTTGGGATGTTTAGGATTCAGTACCACCTTAATCTAATGCACGGTGTGACCGGTATGACTTCAACTATTTATTTTCAATATATTAATGTCATTTCAGTTTAAAACATGCATCACATTGCCAAAACCGATAAAATTAGCCTAGATTGTTTCCTCTTCATTATATCTACTATTAATTAATTAATTTACATATCATTTTTAATCTTATACTTATTTAGTAAATTTTCATAGAGATAATTATTGAAGTTGAAAAATAAATGGAGTGATGTGTAAGAATCAACTGAAACTCAATCTAATACATTTTGTTCCTGGTATGACTCAGTGTTTATTTTTAAAATTAACACTTCCATTAATTTATTTCTTTATGTTATTACTAATATAATATTATTCCTATATAGGTTCATTATTTTTCTCGAGTCTGGCTAGTTTGTTTGGAAATATCATGTTTTACGGTCAAGATAAAAAGACAAAGAAACATTGATGTTTTTTAATTTATTTAATAATTTTTACTTATGTAATTGTATAAACCAATGTTTGAAATTTCTATATTATTTTTTTTTCTTCTGTATTTTTTTAAATTTTATTTCATTGAAATTATGTATTTTTGAATGATAATATAGATTTTAGGTTGTCTTTCTAGTGTTACAATGTGTTGTTACAGCACACTGCATTGGTGTTGTAGTGTGCTATTATAGAACACTATAGTATGCCCCATTATCAGTGATTCTAAAAGAACTGATAGAATCCTACGTAATTTAATCATGGTTCAGTAGTCAGTGATTCTATATCACTAATAAAGGGAATTTTTAGCATTGATAAAGGTCTATTTGTTAGTAGTGTCATGTCTTATATGAATTACCTAGACATCCCACTCACCCTTTTGAATATAAGTTCCAACCTTAGGTGTTGTGAAAGATACCATTAAATAATTACAATAAAAATAAGGTTGGTATATAACCTAATAGTCTATATTGAGAATGATCTCTAGACTACTCATCTCGGGGATGAAGAGCTTCCATAGAAAATGATAGCCTCCAATATCAAAGGGTAACTCTTTACACAAGGGTTAACTCTACGAACATATACATAATGTAGTTTCAATGTTCATCACCCCAAGAAAGTACTGAATTTCATGTATAATACTTTACATTATTTTCATAAATATGGAAGAATACGAATCACCTATATCAAATAAATCAAACACTGAATTGGAGGATAATAGAATCATACCTCATACTATTGAATAATCGGTGCTCTATTATTCTAGTAAACTCTATATTGCATAGATATGGCCATGTATGTGTCCCTGAGATACAACCTAACTACCTCAGTAAGGTCCACCCTGATGGAACTATATAGTTTAATCCTGATTACATTGAACATGGCCACCTCCTCTACCTGAACAGTTGATATTACTCCATCTGCCTACCTGAC
This sequence comes from Viscum album, assembly GCA_963277665.1. Classification (NCBI taxonomy): domain Eukaryota; kingdom Viridiplantae; phylum Streptophyta; class Magnoliopsida; order Santalales; family Viscaceae; genus Viscum; species Viscum album. Next base: position 119,016,378 of record OY728162.1, on the reverse strand, counting down.
ATAGTGCTACTAATCCTACTTCTGAAGGAAAAGTTGATACAAATACTCTCCCATTAGGAATAGGTGGTAAGGTCCGGAAAAAATATATAAATTACCTAACATTTTGTATACTTTGAACTCAATGGGTTCTTTAGGACAATGGGGAATATTTTTTACCATCTTTCTATACTAATGTAAAATCATATAACTATTAGTAGGTGTAATCTGAATATTGATGCCCATGTTTCCATACTCAAGGTGACACTTATTATGGATCAAATAAATACTTCCCTGTATCAACACTAAACCACATTATCCCACATCATTATCTTTCCACTATTTTTTCTTAGTGATGATGTTTTGGTTTTCTATCTAAGAAGTGGTGGCCAACTAAAAGACATTTGGCTTAGATCGGGTGGAGTATATAATATCATCCTCAAAACATCTAACTATCACCAAATCATCACTAGAAAGATTCAATTAGAATCATTGGAGTTCCATGAACCAAGTAGAATATTCCATAATAGAGATAGTACCCTAATTTAGAAGCATAAACTTCCTAGTGTGATCATCTCTCATCATCTATGGAATGAAGTTTTCATAGAAGACCATATGGAAGTCCTTCCATACCATATCTCAATAATGATCTACTTGGGTGATGAAATCCCATAATCTTCTAGTAGAATCATGATGCATATATGTATTTATATTCACTCTCCTATTAGGAGGTGTTTGTATGTACTCAATGATAGTTAGTGTTCCCTCCAAGATTGACTCTACATCCTGTAGCCAACCATCCCCTGAAAACATTGGTGAATGCTATTGCATAAATTATCCTTTCAAATCGACCATAGTAGGGTTAGGTCATGGGATCACTACATAGTCTACATGATTCATAAGAAACCCTCTTGAGAGTGGGTTTTGGAACCCGGATTAAAAATAATGTCTGGTTCCACAAGTAGCACCATATGAGGAACTTTCGGGGCTCATGGCCGACCACCTCGGAGGAATGGTTATCACCACCCTCCTGGTACATGACTCAAGGAAGTCATGGTGCAATAAATCCAAAAATTATGATCACATTCATCATTATAATATCGATGATAGTATAGGTCACAATTATATGAATAGGATATGCATAGGCTTTCGTATACAAGAGTCATACCCCACCTCCTACTCCTAAAGTCTGGCCTGGGTGACATAAAAATCATAAGTATCATTAGAGATACTACCTACATCCCACTAAAAGGATAATTTCATAGTTGAGATATCACATTTCATAGAAGGGGTCCTGGTATATGGTGTTTTAATTGCGAGTTATTGAGGAAAACACATTTTTCATTGCAATGGGAAACCCCATTTAACGATATCTATTTTATTTTATAAATTAAATTAATTGATTTTTGTACTAATTTATATGTATTCATGAATCATGTTCCAATTACGTTAGTAATATTTCCCATATTATAAATGAATAATATTTATAAGTAGTAATTGGAACATGATTTAACTATAACCTCCTCCTTACATCTGTTATCAGGATATAAAATGTCATATAAAATTATTTGATTATATGAATCACTCTTCCCAATTTATAAAAGTACATTATTCATAAATTAAAAATGGAATTATTGTAATCTTATCAAATAATGGTTCATCCCATGTGACTAGTATTCCATGGCTCAAACATGGAAAAATTGGCTAACTAATATTTCATCATCAAGCTATACAAGATAATACTATTTAGGTTGATGCATACATTGTAATTGATCAAATTATTTTATCCCTAAAATAAACATTAGCACATTTACAAATATAACTATCAAGGAACTCATATAAACCAAAGAAAATATAGGAAATGTATGAAACAAGATGCACCTATATGGAATGGCATAATGCATGACATGTGAACCTTTATATGCCTATAATGATGCATACTCAAATATACCTTTTTCATAATAGGCCAAGGGTAAAATGATATCCAAAATTATGATAATAATAAATGTCACACATCACACGTTTCACCAAATATAGAAATTAATATAACATTAATAAGCATAATCTAGAACAAAATTTTTGCAATCCGTGTAATTTTGATTTTTCTTGTACTTGGGTTTTATAGTTCCAGGAAAAAAGACCATTACCAAATTTTGACACTTCCTATTATCCTTTAAAAATCCCAAAATAGTAATTTAATGAAAATAAACCTATGATACCACTTTGTGACATCCTACCCTAGAACACCCAACAACAGTACCTGAATTGATGGGTCACATGGCCTCAAGCAGGTCTCCCCATACACAGGAGGAAACAAACTAGTAGTGAGGGTCTAGGATTGTATGGTGGGGAGACAATAACCTCATGATCATAGTGTAGAACATTGGTATTTAATGGCTGTAAATAATGGAAATAATATAATAAATGAACTATAGGAGGAAAATTCATCCATATATGACATACAGGAAGAATCAAAATCAATAATTCATAATAATTGTTGTCATGTTTGTATTTTATACAAAAATAGAAAACATGGAAGGAGAGAATCATACATACACAACATGTTGTACCAAAATAAAAAAAGATCATAATCTATCTTAGATATCATTTTGAGAATAATCTCGGTTCTCTTCTCTCATACTCTATCATAGCACTAGGAATCAATAATCCAAAGCAGAATGCTACCCTTAGTCTGTACTTGCATCCATAAAGTCTATTTGGGTACTATGGGAAGCCCGAACAGGGTATGAAATATACTCAGTATGCCACCACTAACAGTGTCAAGAACTATCAAGTCAGTGCATATAAAATGTGTTGTGTACAGGAAATAATTAATGTATAATAATAAACAGAAGAAAACCATATATGTTAGGGGTTCTTAAAAGAAAATCGACTGATACTGCATTATTTATCTTGAGCTGGACTATCTCTAAACATATGTCACCATATATATGCACAATATACACAGTGACCATTATATCCATATATAGATACATAGTGTTATCCAAGACCCGATACATAACTCAAGCACCCATGCCTAGTCTCAAGAGTCTCATAGGGTAGTTAGGGATTCCATGCCTGAGAAACATGAATCATAAGGGTCATCATACCTAAGTATCATAGGTATATGGGTTTTTGTGCCCAAGTATCACAAGTGTGTGGGCCCCATTCCCAATTATCATAAATAATAGGGATTCCATTCATGAGTATCAACAACGATAATGGACGCCATGACCATGTATCAAAAATTTTAAGGGGCTCCATGCCTAAGTATCATAAATAGTAAATAGCCATCCAATAGTTAATGTCAACAATTATATGGTCTACAATTCATTGATGTTCAACTTAATCAATGGAATAACCATTGTTGATATAAAAGTCATGTGACATGGTCATAACATTCACATTCCAGTTAATTCATTATAGTCATTACAGTTTAGGAGTGAATCCAAACCCTCATAGAAGAAGGTAAGGTCACATAAGCATACATACACTACCAAAGATCGATGATATCATGGTGCCTACTTCTATTAGCACAAAATAGAAAGCACTGATAAAAGGGAAACTTTTATAGTGAATGCTAAAAGCACTGATATAGGTAGCTTTTATCAGCAATAAAAATGTTTTGATAAAGGTGTACCCTTTATGAGTGCTTTCTTTAATGCTCATAAAGGTTAATCTTTATCAGTGCTATTTTTGAAACTGATAATTGTTTTAATAAAAGTACCATATTTATATTCAAAAAAATAATGTTTATTTATATACATTTATTAAAAAAAATCATATTAATAATTATTATAAATATAATATATAAATATATAAATTTTAATAATTCAAATATATAATGTCTTAAAAAAATGTTTTTATAAAATTATAAATATATAATTAAATAAATAAAAAATTATAACGAATATATTTGAATAATAAATATTTTTATTATAAATATGACTATATATATTAATGTATTAATAAATATATATAATTATATATTTAAATATAATTATATACATATATAAAAATAAATAATTATATATAATTATATAGATTCATATAATTATATAAATTTATTTATATTTATATACAAATATTTATAAATTTATTTATTTATAATTATAATTATATAAATTTATTTATAGATAAGATTTTCATTGCAATAAGTATTTGTATATATAATTTTAACATAATATATAAATATGAATCATATAACTTATAATAAAAATGAATCTTATTTTCATAATTTCATATATATATATATATATACTATATAAATAAATTTATTTATAATTATAATTATAAATAAATAAATACATATTTAAATAATTATAAAAATATAATAATTATATTTAAATAAAAAATATATATTTTATTTATAACTGTATATAAATATTTTCTAAATATATTTATTTGTAATTCTATATATATATATATACTTAAATAATTACAAAATTATAATAAATATATTTAAATAATAATTATAATTATTATATTTACCATTATATATATTTATATATTAATATAAATATATATAATTATAAAAATATACTAAAATGGTGTAGACTAAGTGGTATAATTATATAGAAATATTTTAAATTTATTTATTTATAATTATAATGGAAATAAATAGATAAATAAATATTTTTATTTAAATAATTATAAAATCATAACAAATATATTTAAATAATAAATCTGTTTATTTTAATTTCATAAATATATAGTTATATAAATATATATATATATATATATATAATTATATTTATAATTATATACCAATATTTATAAATATATTTATTTATAATAATAATTATAAATATCTATATAAATAATTATTGAATGATAGTAAATATATTTAAATAATCAATATGTTTATTATAATTTTATAAAAATATATATTTATATGTATTAGGTGGTTGAGGGTACAATTATAATCAAACATAAAAACACACCCACGCGTCAGGTCATACTCTGTCCATATCCCCCCAGGGATAGTCCAAGACGAGCTCTGATCTTATATATATAAATATATATAATATGTGGGGTAGCTAAATGTTTCCCTTTATCACCCCCCCCCCCCACCTTTGTCGGGTGGGGGTGATGCCACAAGTCAGTCCATTCGGGACCACAACACAACAAAGCCAGCTTTTTTGTTAGCAGAACCACTGCCACCCCTGTCAGGGACACGTAACCACGCCGGTGTTAGGTGATGCTGATCAAACAGCACCCCCCGCCCCACCCCACCATCAGGCGGGGGCACACCACCATCCAACAAACGCTATAACGGGCCACTAGCACATGACTGATATATAAATACATAAATATATACATATCTACATATCTACATATATAAATATTCAAATATATAGACATACAATTATTTAAATATATAAAAATATAAATATGTCGATATGTCGATAGATAAATATATAAATATATAAAAATATCTATATATCGATATATTGATATTTTGATATGTAGATATATAGATATATAAATATATTTATAATTATATAAAAAAAATCTAAATATATTTATTTATAATTATAAATATAAATAAATAAATATATTATTAAGATTAGTTATTTATCAGTGGTAGAATTCTAGCACTGATAAAAATGTGTTTTATCGGTGATTGTTTAGCACTCATAAAGTCTCACCTTTATCGGCACAAAAAAGCACTGATAAAACTCATCTTTAACTGTTCTAAAATTATAGCGCTAATAAGGATTCATTTTGCCAGTGTTTTTTTAGTGCTGATAAGTGCAGTCTATATCAGCACTAAAAAACACTGATAAAGAATAGATTTATCAGTAATTTCTTATTTAGTGCTCACAAAAATAATCTTTATCAATGCTTTTTTGAAAGCACTTTTAAAAGTCTTGTGGGTTCCAATAAAAGGAACCTTAAGTTGTCGTATCCTCTAGAACCTCAAAAGATATCATATAACCTTACCTCTATCGATGTCACTTCTCTCAATGAAGCTAACCCACGCCATTGTCGCCACTATTGACAAACCGATATTCTCCAAATCTAAGGTATATACACTAATTTATTTTTTGTTTCAAGGATCTGTATTGCTAGTTGTATCTTTTTTTCATTGGATTCTTATTTTTCGACATCGACGGTATCGGTTTGGCCTCAACAGGCGGTGGTGTCGGCCTCGATAGACGGTGGTTTGATCTCGATATGTGGTGGTGGTTCAGCCTCGACAGGCTTGGACGGTTCGGCCTCGGTCATCGGTGGTCGATGCCCCTCCATTTTAGTCAGCTGCCACCTACTACCCCTCTATGTTGCCTCAAGTCGCCCCTCCTATAGAGACCCCCTCCCCTCCCATCCTTGTTGTCGGTCACCACCCTCCCACCCTACCGTCTGTCACCAACTAAATAATATATATATATATATATATATATATATATTAATTATAATAAAACATACACATATATTAATAAATATATAGATTTATATATAAACATATATTTTAATAATTATAAAATTATAATAAATATATTTAAATAATAAATATATGTATTATATTTATAATAAAATACATTCATTTATTAATAAATATATATATTTATATATAAGTATATATTTAAATAATTACAAAATTATAATTTTTTTAAATAATAAATATATATAGTATATTTATAATAAAATATAGTCATATATTAAAAAAATAGAATTTTATATAAATATATATTTATATATTTAAATAATTATACATCATTATATAAATAGATGTATAATTATATACAAATATTTGTAAAAATGTTTATTTATAGTTAGAATTATATATATATATATATATTTAAAAATTATTATGGATTAATTAATATTGAATATCACTTAGTATAATTATTACTAATAAGTTTTAATCATTATTAATTAATTATTATTAAATTAATAGACATGAATAGTAATCAATATTTATTATTAGGTAATTTATTAAAATATAAATAATGAATATTTAGTAATAATTTTTTATACATAAATATTTTAACTAACAATTAATAATAATTGGTAATAATTGATCATAATTAATTATTTTTAAGACAATTAAAAATTATTATAACTATTTTAATTAGTAATAATTAGGATAAATTAGAAATTTCTTAATTTTTTAGAGATATTACTAATTGATATCAGATTAATTAAAAATAATTATAACTTATAGGTAATTTCATGTTATTTTTTTAGAAATAATAAAAAAATCATTACTAAATAATTTTCACAGGTTTTTGATGAACCTTCTAGGGTCGTGAAACAAATATGTAAGTTGAATGAAGGAATATTGTAAGAAGTTAATCGATAAAAGAATATCTTACTAAATTTTTAAAACAAACATTATTAATGATTTCTAAATTAGGGTTAATCTTTCATAAAATATGAAAATAATTAGTAAACTCAAATTTAATTAGATCCTTTATGATCTTTTGTTTGAGATATCAATCGTATTTTATGACTGATAATCCTTTGCATTTTTTCTTCATGGTATAGCCATCAATCCAAGGTGTGGTCGACTCATGACATCAAATATTTAAGGGAATAAACCTTATATATCTTCTTTGATTCATAAAAATGAATCTTATGTATCATCCCTTATTAGTGGAAATGACTCTTACGTACATCGTGTTGACCTTTATGTAATCTCTAGATTCACACTTACATATCCTATTCTTGTTACATACATTTCTAATTTTATTCATTTATAAATTTATATACTTCAATAAATTTTATACTATATCATATTTACCATGGTACTGGAATGTCACTAACTCTATCCAACCCATAAGATATCTGTCATGAACTCACTCTCACAAAAGGTAAATTAATGTTTAACCCCACTGAAACTCCTAAAACTACATTTCATATAACATCACCTGTATGGTTTAAATTAGGGGATTCATCCATAACTATATCTTCTCTACGATTTGGTTTTAGCTTCTAAGGTGATAAGTTTGAGAAAACACAATCAAATAATAACTATCACCCTTATTGGTTTCATCTCCTGAATAGTTATTATTGCATTTTGTTGCATAGGACTCATCCCATATATCTTTTGGACATGCACCTATGGTGGTTGAACTACTCTAAGAAGTATTCATCCCATACCATGTATTGGTGAACATTTTGGATGAATTCTTCGGATAACACCTACCACCGGTTGAGTAATTATTTTCTTAAATTCAAATACCCATTTCCTTCAAAGCATGATGAAATTATTTGAAAAATTCAAATGTTGGGTTTCCCTTTTTTGAATGGACCCTTTTGTGTATTTATTTTGTTAAATATTAATATTACTGAATCAAATATGTTGGATATGAGAAGATAATGGAAAGATTCCAACCATATAACAAAAGAGTACGATGATGGTGTGAAAGAGTTCATCAGGTTTAGAAAAGATCATGCATATTAACTTTATCAAATTTTTTTCTCTTGTTAACATTGTTGGTGTTCAAGACTAATTAGTAAAAAGGAGTTATAATAATACTTGATATTTCATGGAATTTATTGAATTTATAAATTTTGGAATAAACACTGGTAAAAATAAATGTAGTAAGAGACTGAGATAAAACGTTGTTTTATGGATCATCTGATATGATTATAAGTGTGGATAATGAAGATGACCATATCAAGGTTGTGATTACAGATGTGAATGATGATGAATATCTTATTGAAAAAATGATAATGAAAGTTGAAGATGAAATTTTTGATTGTCCAAAATTATTTGAGAAGTTACAGTGTTTTTCAAAGATGCCATTATATGCTTGTTACAGTAAATATATATCACTGTCAACCATACTAAAACTGTATAATTTAAATTATGGAAATATATTGAGTTACACCAATTTTACTGAACTCCTTTCTCTCTTTAATTATATTCTCCCAAGAAGATAATATGCTCCGCATGAAAATATATGATTCCTAATGAATTTTATGTATGATGTGTATTATCTTAGAAAGTATACGTGCTTTTCCAAATTACTGTATATTGTTTCCCAAGGACCATAATAAACAAAAAGAATTCCAAAAGTGTGGTGTTTATTGATACTAGAAATATGAATCAAGTCCTTTGAATTTTTTATGGTACTTTCTAATCATTCCAATGTTTATGCGCGTATATGTAAGTGAGTAAACCGAAATAAAATTAAAATTCCTTGAAGATACATGGAATAATGTTCAGAAACATCACCACCTAATAGACTCTCCTTAGTGGAAAAATAATTGATCATGAGTATCCTGAATTTTGAAATGAGACGAGAAACATTCATCTTGTGTTATCTATAGATGGAGTGATTCATTTTTTTTTCAAAGCAGAACTCACAGAATAAGGCTGATTATGTTAGTAAATTATAGCATTCCACCATGGTTATGCATGAAATGAAAATAAATTAAGTTATCTATTCTTATATCATGACTAAAACAACTAGGTAATTATATTGATTTTTATTTGGATCCATTGATTGAAGATTTGAAATGATTGTGGGATTCATGTGTTATGTTGTATGATACTTACATAAAATAATATTTCACATTCTAACTCATGTGGTACATGATGATAAATAAATTTCCTGCTTATAGAGAATTTTTAGGATATAAAATTAAAAGAACTCATGGGTGTCTAATTTTTGAACAAGGTACATAGTCATTTAGGATGAAAATTTCATCAAATACCATGTTTCTAGGATATCTCTTAATGTTACCTCGACAACATATGTACTGATCTTAGTCGACATCATTCGATGGGAGTTTAGAAGAACATACAACAATATCTGCACAAACAGGTCATCAGTTGTTTGAGAAACTAAAAGATATAGAAATTTCTTTTGGTAAATATTTTTTTAAAACCTTATAAAAATAGATTGGAAAAAAATATAAGTTTTTTGAATTACCATATTGAAATTTTTTGTATATAAAACTAATTATTGATGTTATGCATGTTGAAAGAAAATTCTTCAATAATTTCATTGGCATGTTATCAAATTCACCTGACAAAAAATGGATGGAATTAATCCTATATTGGAAATGATTGACATGGGAATAAAGGAAGTGTTTGTGCCCATGAAGGTTGAAAATGTACTTTTCTTCCTCAAGATACTTACACTATTTACAAGAAGGAAATATTTGAATTTTTAAAATTCTTGAATGATTTAAAGGTTCTAAATAATATTGTGTCAATGAAATATTTAAAGATAAAGGGTATAAAATCACTTGAGTGGCATGTTTTGATGAAAGATATAATCCATGTAGTATTATGTCTCATTTATTCCAGAATGTCTATCATACATTAACCAGGATCTGTTTTTTTCAAAGATATATTCAAAAGATTTATAGACACAGTAAAATTTCTAATTATGGAAAAAGATATTCTCATCCTATTATGTGAATTGGAAATGTTCTTCCCACCAGAATTATTTTATATGATGGTTCACTTGGTGAGAGATATTCAACTATGTGGTATCATAAATTATCAATGGATGTATCCCATTGAAGAGTATATGAATATTTTTAAAAGGTATGTCAAAAATCAAAGTTGGGCATATGGTTGTATTGCAGAACAATATATTGTTTAAGAATCCATTGAATTATGTACCGACTACCTATACGGTGTGTAAAGCTTTGCCCTACCAAAATATCCTCACATTGCGTCGCTTTTTGGTGAAGGAAGTTTTGTAATTTATTTTTTCCTAATCTAGATTACATATTTAGAGCAGCAAAACCTTTACGTTTTGCATAATATTTTAGAGGTTTCCCCATATGTTGAAGCCCACAATGAAATTATTAGGCCTTTGAATCGATCAAGAGATGAAATATGGATATCAAATACACATAATCAAAAGTTTAAAGGATGTTTTCAAGACCATATTTTTAAGGAGTCAAATGAAAATATAGATTCAATTTCATAATGATTTTTATGGATAGATAGAGGACCAATAGTGAATGTATATCATATAGTGGTTATTTAATAAATAGTCAAATTTTCTATACAAATTAATAAGATAAAATAAGTTCCATGAAAAATAGAGTTGTTACACTTGTTACTGAAGCAGTACATATTTTTGGTACTAAGGATAGAAATACAAATTATGTGAATATATCATACTTTAGAATCATCAAATAAATATGGGATTTGGATTATACAATATTCCAAGTGCAAATTTTTAGTGAAATTCTGTTGATAACATGATTTATATTAAAATAGATGAATTGGGATTCGTGAAAGTGAATTTCAGAAAGGAAGGGTTCAAAGACATACCATTTATAATGGAATCACATGAAGTACACGTATTTTATGTTCCAGATTACAAAAAATGAAAGTGGTCAATTGATCTTTTATCGACCAGAGCCACTGAAAAGTCAAATGAAAGTTCCAATAATGATGAACCATTCATTAGGACATCACAATCATTTCACATCAGCCCCTATTTATATGGGGTTTTGTATGTCATAGGATACCTTGATGATGGGATTTGGATAATCGATAGAGGGGTCAAATCCCTAAAAAATTTAAAAAAAATGAGTTCAATAATCAGGTTATATATTTTTTGTAATATACATTTCGTTACCTTATTTTATGATTATTTTTCAACTGAATTTACATAATCTAAATTAAATTTCAAACCACTTCTACAGATAATGAATTGTTCATTTGTTGATGCTCCCAATCTTGAGGAACAACAGTTTTCTCAACCTATTTCTACTCCCAGTATAGAGTAACAACAACTATCTCCACATTTTGATGATAAAAATCCATAGGAACAACATAATGACAATATTGAACTCAATAAAATGGTAGATGATGAAAAATTGACGTCGCATAAAAAAAAGGAGCATCATAGAGTTGTGGTGTTAGGAAAAATTATTAAGGTGAAAGAAAAGTAATTAAATTCATGGTTAGATGAAATTTGTGCAACAATCCTATGAACCCCAACAAGACCATGTTAATTATTTTAGTTGGGATCATCCCATAGCAATGTGTGTTAATTGAGGTATATTCATGGGTCCATATTGTGACCATTCTTAAGACACTAATTTGGGAAGAGATTATGTAAACCTTATGATACCCACTCTTTATTTTACAAAAAAAAATATTGAATTTCTCTTCATCATCCCTTAAAGAGTTCATTTATAGTAGATGAATCCCACAAAAAATTACTAATTCTTATAGGAAAGACTCACAAAGTATTTCACACAATTATAATAAAATTTCATCTTAAAGATGTTGAAGGGAAAATAAACCCACACCCACCGCTTATGTATGCACACCTAATAAGTCAAGAAAAGTAGGATGAGTTTATTGGGTTTTATGGGGAGATATCTTTTTAGGTACATTGTGGCTGATAATAAACTTTTTGACAATACCTTTATTGACCACTTTGATTAAGATTTTATTAATTTATGAAATAGAAACATAGTGATGAAAATTATGAATGGATAGAAAACCCAACTTATCCCTCCTGTATATCAATGATGGGGTACAATTCACTTGAAAAAATTGGTACATATTTTAAACAGACCATAATAATTTTATGTGACATGAAACAAAAACAGAATTATTAAAAAGACATGGAATTTCCATGTAATTTTTTCTAATTAAATTGGAATTATACGAGATCGCGAAAATTCAGAGTACGTGATTCTAAGGCCTGGAGTGCCCGTAATGAATTTCTGAACTTTTTTTCGGGTACATTCAGTAAATGTGCGAGCGGGTTTTTTTAAATTTTTAATCGGTGCTCGGAATTGAAATCTGAGGACCCCATTGAACTCGCAGTGCTGGTATTCACTTAAGGAGACATTCACCTCGACCACATTAGGTCAAGGGTGGAAGTTTGTTTTTCACTTTTTCTTGAAAGAATAAAATGAAATAAAATGGTGTAAAATTTTATTTTTCTTTTTCTTTTTCTTTTAGAACTTCCATGTGGATGTTTTATAGGTTGGGACCACCTGAACTAAATATCTAATGATAGGTTATGGTGGTGGGGACCACCTGAACTAACCTCCCATGGGAGGTTATGGTGGTGGGGACCACCCGAGGCCAAAACCCCTTAAATACCCTCTTAAGTGTTGGGAAAACTTCTTAAACTTCCCCCACATTAATGGTGCCACCCCCCCTTTAATTTATTATGCCAACCACTATGTAATTAATTAATCCAATATGAAATTGTGCCAACAATTAAAATGGGGGAAACACAACAATTGTGTATTTTGTTTTTGGGGGAATGTATTGGAAAAGGGAAGAGATCTTGGAGAATTGGTAGAAAAATCTCAAAAAAATAATTCCAATGAAGAACACAGACTTTGACTTCGACTTCTTTCCTTGGGACAATCATTGACCAGGAACATCTTCAATGTCAATGAACCAACGATCGAGGGAACGACGATGTCACTGACGTCCGTCTATCCCCCAAAATGTCATCTCCTTCCTCGCAACCTCCATCAACGAATCAAACAAGGTAGGGAGGGTGTTTGAATTATTTCCATTACCCGTTCTTGATATTCTTGTGATTCAAGTATTATAGCTTCTTTCTGCCACTCTAATATAGAGTGTGATTCAAACAAACATGGACCGTCCTCTCTGAATTTATTGGGATAATTCTTGTGTTCTGCGTAATGGAGGAGGATGGTTATCAACCGTGATGAAGGTGATGAAGTCGACGAAGGCAACGACGTCACCCCGTGGCTTGTTGTGCTGCCCTACGGCCGCGGCCATCCACGGCCTGCCATGCCACCTCGCGACCTCGCCGCATCGCCCTGTGGCCTGCCGTGCCGCACCACCTGCGACCCTTCGAGCCGACCTGCGTCCTCGTGTCGTCGGCAGATTAGCTATTTCGCGACAACCCCATGGCCTTCTGAGCCTCCTTGCAGCCTCACGTCGTCCACATCTGAGCCACTCAGTGGCACCCCCGTTTCCCTCTGAGCCACCTCGCGGCCTTGCGTTGTCCGCGGCTATGCCGCTCCGTGGCAGAGCCCCCTCACACCCTCGCGGCACCCCCCGCGGATGAGCCACCCCCCGACCTTGTTCCATCTTCAGCCGAACCACCCCACAGCCTCATGGACCCCGTGACAACCCGCCACCCTCACGGCCCCATGGCCCCTACACCACTGCTCTACGCCCCCCGCGGCCTCGCACCACCCTCCTCAGCCCTCCACAGCCCCTCGCGGAACTCAATACTTGCCAAACTGCCTAGCAGGCCGGGTCGGACCTATCGGGTCGATCCGGGTCGACCCAGACTAGGACGGCCTGGGCCAGGTCGGCCCTGGCCAGGTCGGACCGGACCCAGATCCACTACGACCCATTTATGCATTTTTGGCCATATCTTTGGCACCGGGCGTCCGTCTGACGAACTTTCTATGGTGATAGAAACCTTGGAGCAAGACGGTTCCATTAGTATACCCCACTAGATATTTTGATAAAGTTGGGAATGGTCGGGTTGGATCAAACAAAAATCATACCGGGCCCCCAGGACTAAAATGATAATAACTCACAGACCGAGAATCCGATTGACGCACCGCCTGTTACGTTGAGACCCCTATGACGTGGCAGTCCTTTGAGATACTTCATAGTGAGAATTTGGGAAATGTGGGGTATCTACCAGTGGCTTGTGGAGCGGACCATCTTGGAGACAAGAGAACATAGTGTGGTATCCCTGTAGCTGGCTGTGACGAGAAGAATGAAGAGCAATCTTGTGTGGGTCAGCACTAAGCGATCCTCTGTGGGTTAGCACCTAGTGATCCTGTGTGGGTTTGCACCAAGGGATCTTGTGTGGGTCATCACCTAGCGATCCTGTGTGGGTCAACATCGAGTGATCCTATGTGGGTCAGCATCGAGCGATCCTGTGTGGGTCTGCCTCTTAAATTAGTAAGATGATTCACTATTTACATCTAATCATCTCTACTACTGTACTTAAGTTATACCTGGTGTGAGATGACTTCGTACCTGTGTGGTACATTTTGTCATGGTAAAACCTTGGTGGTATTCTTCTGTGTGGCGTACCTATGTGGTACTGGCCTTTTTGGTTATCCTTCCTTTTTGGAACAGTTGAGCTTTGGGATTTTGTGTTGGACCTTTTGTTTCCTCATGATTGAGATGGGTATACTTGATAACTTAGGTATATGTATGGGAATATACCAAAGTAGTTTTGACAGTTGACTACATGCTTTGAGGTTTATCCTTTGGAGATTTTGTGATACCTTGAGGGTCTCGGGGTCCCTAATTAGTATCTTTATACTCACCCCTACATGGGTTATGCCCACACATTGTTGTGTTTGGTGCAGACGACAGACAGTGTTGATCGAGACTGAGGGTGCTAGGACTGCATGGTGCCTAGAGGTGGACCATACGACGAGTCGGTACATGAAGGAGGCAGAATGATGTGTATTGTTGAAGAGGTGATCTGTACCTACCCTTATGATTGCAACCTTGGAGGAAGACCCATCAGTTGACTTCCTTTTTTCTCTAGTTTACTTGTACTTTTAGTTTCTTGTACTTTCCAATTGAGCTTGTATTTTGGCCCCTTTTACTTACTATACTCACTATATTTACTATTTAGTTCACTAGAGTTTGTATCTTTTTATGTGTTTTGTTGTGTGTGATTACAGGTTATAAAGGCAATGTCTTCCCAGTTTTAGAGATTATGCCTTTCGGTGCTAGTCGCCAGCCCCTGGCCTGTGGAAGGTGGGCTTGGGGTAGTCATGGGATGGGCCCTGGAAGATGGGTCGTGACAAATTTGTATTATAGGAGTCATTTCTACCATAGATCATAGGAATCTAATCTTTTTAACGGAAATAGTGTTAAGTGTAGTGAGTGTGGTTATTAGTTTAGGGAATCCAGTGTTGTTGTGTCTGCCGACGTATCCATACACCAGGACCCTGACTTCTGATTTATGACTTAGTGCACAAATACACTGATTGTGTGAGTGTTTCCAGGATTTTTTATTGTGATCTCTTGAGTCATCTCACTAGGTATCACTTATTAACTATGGCACACCTGTTTATTTTCATGATGCCTCCATGAAGACAGCCATCTAGGGTTCTGAGAGTAGTATACACTGATAGCCCTCCGAGCGATGAGGCCTTGGTGCATGGTCCTCTTCCAGTAGAGGCACCAGTGGAGGCACCAATGATACTATTACCCGTTAGGCCACCGATGCCACTAGCCTTAGCAGTAGAGGGTGCACGCCGCTTGAGCGTGTTTCATAAGTTCCAGCACCAGAGGTCATCTAGGTTCAGGGGAGAGACGGACCCACAGGCGGCTAAGGATTGGCTGGTGGCCTTGGTGAGAGTTTTCCAACTCGTTGGGACACCATATGATCTTATGGTGATCCTCTCTGACAACCTTCTACAGGAAGTAGCAAGAATATGTTGGAGCTTGATGCTCCAAGTTCACGACGATGTGATGCTTCTCTGGGAAGACTTTGAGAGCCTGTTTCGGGCAGAGTTTGTCCCAACGACCCTACGTGCAATGCGTATACATGAGCTTCTTCATTTACAGTGGGGAAGAATAACGGTAGCTCAGTACTCAGCAAGATTCACCGACCTCTCACGCTACTCTACTGATATGGTGTGGAACCCATTCTTCAGGGACCGGACCTTAGAGTAGGGGCTTAGGCAGGAGATTAGGGCATCATTGATATCACTCTGCTTCCCGACACAGGCGGTCTTTTTAGAGTGAGACCTTTTAGTGGAAAGTTTCCTTGCTGAGCAGTCACCAGCAGCGAGATCCACTACCAGTCATCACTTAGTGGATTCTTCTGCAGCTGGTAGCAGAAATATGACACATAAGTCCTAGAGGAACATGCCTATAGGTGGACGACCACAGGATTCAGGGTTGGTTTTGCGGGGCACACGAGGCAGATCCAGTCATTCTAGGAGTGGGCAGTGTTATGCAAGCATCGGGTAGGGTCACATGGCTTGTGACTGTCCGACATGCCATATGGATGATCAGCAGATGGTCGAAGGACCACCAAGGCAGAGACAAAGGTTCGACCTTGGAGGTCTGTAGGGAGCAAGTGGATGTGGCAGAGGAGCTGATAGTGCAGCTGGCGGTGGGTGATGATTCGAGATGTTACTGCCACCTCCACCAGGAGGTCCACCCGACCGCTGGGAGTAGGTGGATAGGGGTGAGCTCAGCTCTAGGCAGTTGTGGCCTACGATCACGGTGCTCCGGAGATGATATAAGGTATGATCTGTGTCTACTCAAACATAGCTGCATTACTTATAGACAAAAGTTCTAGTCATTATTTTATTTCCACTACCCTCGTTTGGAGCTCGGAGATTCTGACAGAGCTGTTGGTTCAATCCTTACAGCTAGAGACTCCTACGGGATTGGATTCGACTATTACGCACTAGTTCCGGAAGTGTGAGCTTACTCTAGGAGGCGATAGCTTCAGTTGGGATCTCCTAGTTGCAGCATCAAGGCCTTACGATGACATCTTGGGTATGGACTAGTTATCTATAATTCATGCTCATATTGACTGTATTAGGCACAAATTGTGGTCTGTATGTACGTATGGGACCAGTTTTACCTTCACCGGCGAGAAGGGATCCTTTGCATCACATGATGGACTTACATGTAGGAGAGTACAGCCGATCACTCATAAGTTGGATAGCCTTACCCTCAGAGTAGTTGATGTGGAGAGTCCGCGTTATCCTGTAGTGGTGGACCAGTATGCGGATGTCTTCCCTGATGATGTTTCGGGTCTACCTTCTCACAGAGATGTGGAATTTTACATTGACTTGTACGCTAGGATGGCACCGATATCAACACCAGCATATCGGATGGCTCCCGTGGAGCTTCATGAGCTGCGGGTATAGCTAGAGGACTTGTAGGGGAAGGGATTCATTCTGCCCAGTGTATCTCCTTAGGCAGCCGTGATTTTGTTCACCAAGAAGGCTGATGGGAGCTTTAGACTTTGTTTCGACTATCGTCGCCTGAACCAGGTGACCATGAAGAACAAGTACCCACTTCCGAGGACTGACGACCACGTTGGTCAGCTGAAGGGATCATTGTGGTTCTTGAAGATAGACCTCAGATCATGCTATCACCAGCTCAATGTATGAGATGATGATGTACAGAACACAACCTTCAGATGTCGGTATGGAAATTACGAGTTCTTAGTTATGCCATTTGGCATAACCAATGCTTCATTTGTATTCATGGGACTCATGAATAGGATCTTTCATCCATACCTTGATCACTTTGTATTAGTCTTCATCGACGACATTCTAATCTACTCGACTACTAAGGAGGATCATGCCTATCATTTGTATGTAGTAATGGACACACTCTAAAAGCACCAACTTTATGGTAAGCTCTCGAATTTCTAGTTTTGGATCCGAGAGGTTCACTTTCTGGGAAATTTCATATCAGGGGATGGAGTTGCAGTGGATCCAGTGAAGATTGAGGCAGTACTTTCTTGGGAGCCACCTAGGAGTGTGACAGATGTACAGAATTTCCATGGGTTTGGCTCGATACTACTAGAGGTTTGTGCCAGATTTCTCTAGAGTTGCATCACCACTATCAGCCTTGAAGAAGAAGGGAAAACCCTACATGTGGTCGGAGAGATGCCAACAGAGTTTTCAAGAGAAGAGGCAGAGGTTGACTAGTGCCTCCATCTCGAGGCTTCCAAAGGAGGGTGTAGGGTATGTAATCTACTGTGACGCATCATGGATTGGGCTTGAATGTGTCCTAATGAAGGATCGATCAGTGATTTCATATGTTTTATGATAGCTGAGACAACATGGGCAGAACTATGCTACCCATGACCTGGAGTTAGCAGTAGTGGTCTTTACATTGAAGATGTGGTGGCGCTATCTGATGGGTGAACGTGTTACAGTCTACTCAGATCACAAGAGTCTCAAGTATATCATTTCTCATAAGGACCTGAACCTGAGACAACGACGTTGTCTTGATTTTCTATAGGACTATGACTTCGAGATATTCTATACTTTAAGGTGAACATTGTAGCAGATGCACTCAGCAGGAGTTCTAGTATACAACTGCTAGGCAAGGTGACAAAGAAGCCAGATTCTTTGCAGATATCCTTTGTGGATAGATATGGAGCAGCTTTTGTTTAGTATCTTACAGTCACACCTGCACTTCTTCAGTGAGTTAGGGAGGCATAGCATTGGGACACTGACTGCGAGACATGACGTGCCCAGATATCCAGAGGATAGGCACCAGATGGATTTTCCTAAGGTGGGGAGCACGTCATCCTCTTCAGAGGATGTACCATAGTAATAGTGTATCTTCGGGAGGAAGTGTTGAGGGAGTTCCACACATCCCCTCTAGCGGCACATCCAAGAGTTGCAAAGATGTACCAGAATCTCCGACGACATCACCGGTGGTCGTGAATTAATAAATCAGTAGCAGAGTTTTTCTCTCGATGCCTCACTTGTCAGCAAGTGGAGGCAGACCATCAGTTACCAGCAGGCTTGGTTCAGCCTTTAAAGGTTCCATAGTAGAAGTGGAATGGGATATATATGGACTTTGTGACAGGACTTCCACGTACGTTTGGAGGTCATGACTCGATCTGGGTGATCGTCGACCGACTCACCATGTCGTCCCACTTCCTACTGATCAGAGAGAAGGGTTTAGTAGAGAGATTGGGATTCCTCTATGTACAGGAGATTGTGTGGCTACATGGAGTACCCTGGACGATTGTCTCCGATCGTGATGCACATTTTACTTCCTAGCTATGGAAGGGGTTTCAGGAGGCTTTTGAGATGCAGCTTCATTTGAGCACCGCCTTCTATCCTCAGATGGATGGCTAGACTGAGCAGACCATTTAGACCCTCAAGTACATGTTGCATGCTTGTGTCCTTGACTTCGGTCATATCTGGTAGGATCACATTCCTTTGGTGGAGTTTTCATAAAACAACGTCTATCACCCCACCCTTGGGATGGCACCTTTCAAGGCATTGTATGGGAGACCTTGCAGATCACCTTTGTGCTGGACTGACTTAGGGGAGTTATCTCTAGTGGGACCAAAGATTGTATGGGCTACCACAGAGAAATTCCAGATCATCCAGGATTGGATGAAGACTTCACATAGTATGTAAAAGTCTTATTCCAATAGGAAACAGAGACCTCTAGAGTTTGAGGATGATGACCACATCTTTCTATGGGTCTCACCTCGATGAGATTTGCAGAGATTTGGCTGAGGTGGAAAGTTATCTCTAGGGTTCATCAAACCTTTTCAGGTCCTCAGCAGAGTTGGAGAGGTTTCTTACCACTTATCACTTCCACCTCAGTTTCACCGGGTGCATGACGTCTTCCACGTATCCCAGCTGAGGAGATACGTGCATGACCATTCTCACATCATCGACCATAGTGAGCTAGATGTCGATGATGGGGTGACTTTTACAGAGGTTCTAGTAGAGATTGAGGATCAATAGGAGTGGGTCCTTCATGTACGATTGATACATATGGTGTACGTTTTCTCAAAGCACAAGAACCTTTAAAAGAGAACATGGGAGTGGGAGGCTCAGATTCGTGCTCAGTACCCCCACTTGTTCACTTATTTTGAGTTATGGCTTACAGGGACATAAATCCCTAAGATGGGGAGAATGTAAAGACCCATAATTTCTATGAATTTTTTTTTTGAAAACGGAAATTTTATGAGTCCGTGAAAATTGACGGTGCATGATTCCGAGGCCCGGATAGCCCGAAATAAATTTCTGAACTTGTTTTGGGTACGTTCAGTAAAGGTGCGAGCGGGTTTTTGTAACATTTGAACCGGTGCTCAGAATTGAAATATGAAGACACCGTTGAACTCGAAGTGCCAGTATTCGTTTAATGAGACCTTCACCTCGACCGCGGTAGGTCGAGGGTGGAATTTAGTTTTTCACTTTTTCGTGAAAGAATAAAATTAAATTAAATGGTGTAACATTTTATTTTTATTTTGCTTTTGAAACTTCCATGTGGATGTTACATAGGTGGGGACCACCTGAAATAAACCTCCCATGAGAGGTTATGCTGGTGGGGACCACCTGAGACCAAAACCCCTTGAACTCCCTCTTAAGTGTGGGGAAGCCTCTTAAACTTCCCCCACTTTAATGGCACCACCCCAATTTAATTTATTATGCCAACAACTATGTAATTAATTAATCCAATTTAAAATTGAGCCAACAATTACAATTGGGGAAACACAATAGTTGGATATTTTGGTTTTAGGGGAATGTATTGGTGAAGGGGAGAGCTCTTGGCGAATTGGGAGAAAGATCTTTAATGAAGAATGCCAATGAAAAACACCAACTTCGACTTCGAATTATTCCTCGAGACAATCATTGAAGAGGAACATCTTCGACATCAACAAACTGACGATTTCGGGAACGTCGATGTCACCAACGTCCGTCTATCCCCAACAATGTCGTCTCCTTCCTCGCAACCTCCATCGACGAATCAAACGAGGTAGGGAGGGTGTTTGAATTATTTCCCTTACCCAGTCTTGATATTCTTGTGATTCAAGTATTATAGCCTCTTGCTACAACTCTAATGCGAAGAGTGTGGGCCAAAAAAACATGGCCCATCCTCTCTTAATTTCGTAGGTTAATTCTTTTGTTCTTCACGATGAAGGGGGACGACTATCAACAGCATTGAAGGTGATGAATACAATGACGTCGCTCCATAGCCACCATCGCCCGTGGCCTCCATGCCCCACAGCACTCCACCGCCTGCAGCCTCCGTGCCCCGTGACACTCTGCCACCCATGGCATAGCCGCGCCGCCCTGTGGCCTAGACACGCCGCCCGTGGCCCTCCGATCTGTTGTGGCTTTCCGAGCTGCCCTGCGCCCTCACGTCATCCAAATCCGAGCCACCCCGCACCCTCGCGACACCCCCATGGCTGAGCTGTCGCATGGCCTTGCGCCATCCGTGGGTGAACCGACCCATGACCTCATGACTCCCGCGGTAACGCACTACCCTTGCGGCCCCATGGACTTTGCGCCACCGCTCTGCGACCCCTATAGCCTCGCATCACCCTCCACAACCCTCCACGGCACCTCGCAGCCCTCATGGTTTGCCGGACCGCCCAGTGGGCTGGGCCGAACCCAATGGGCCAAGCTGCCCATCGGACCAGGCCAGGTCGGGCTGGGTCATTCCGACCAGGTCGGACCGGACCCAAACCCACTACGACCCATTTACGCATTTTCGGCCATATCGTTGGAACCGGGAATCTGTCTGATGAACCGTGTACGGCACCAGAAACCTTATAGTGATATATATCCCTTTTTATACCCCACTATAGATTTAGATAAAGTTTGGTAATGGTCAGGTTGGATCAATCACTAATCCAACCGGGTCCCCATAACTAAAAGGATAATAACTCACAAATTGTGCGTCTGATTGACGCACCGTCTGTTGCGTTGAGACCCCTATGACGTGGCGGTCCTTTGAGATACTTCTTTGTGAGACTTAATGGTAGGTGGAGTATCGACCAGTGGATTGTGGAGCGGACCCTCCTGAAGACAAGCTAGCATAGTGTGGGAACCTTTTAGCTAGATGTGATGAGATGAATGAAGAGTGATCCTATGTGGGTCAACACTGAGCGATCCTGTTTGGGTCAGCACCTAGAGATCATGTGTGGGTCAGCACCGAGCGATCGTGTGTGGGTGATCATCAACCGATCCTGTGTGGGTCAGCACCAAGCGATCCTTTGTGGGTCTACACCGAGCGATCATGTGTGGGTCTGCCACTTAACAGAGTAAGATGATTCAGTAGTTACATCTAATCATCTCTACTATTGTACTTAAGTTATACCTAGTGTGAGATGAGTTCGTACATGTGCGGTACTTTCCTTCATCGTAATACCTTGGTGGTATTCTTCTATGTGGAGTACCTGTGTGGTACATGACTTTGTGGTTTTTCTTCCTTCATGGAATAGGTGAGATTTAGGATTTTGGTTTTTACCCTGTGTTTCCTCATGTTTGAGATTGGTATACTTGATAAATTATGTATATGTATGGGCATATACCTAGGTTGGGTTGACATTTGACTTCATGATTTGAGGTTTATCCTTTGTGGATTTTTTGAGGCCTTGAGAGTCTCAGGGTCCCTACTGAGTATCATTATACTCACCCCTGCATGGGTTATGCCCGCACCTTACTGTGTTTGGTTCAGACAATAGACAACATTGATCGAGACTAAGGGTACCTAGACTAGATGGTTCCCAGGGGTGGACTGTACGACAAGTCGGTATGCAGTGGAGGTGGATGGACGTGGAGTGCTGAGGAGGTGATCTGTACCTACCCTTTAGGTAAGAACCTCAGAGGACGACCTTGCATATGTCTTCCTTTTTTCTCCAGTTTACTTGTACTTTCAGTTTCTTGTACTTTTCAGTTGGTCTTGTATTCTAGCCCCTTTAACTTACTGTACTAACTCTATTTACTATTCAGTTTACTTCAGATCATGTCTTTTTTTTTTCTTGGTTGCATGTTCTTAGAGGGTATAAAGGAAATGCCTTCCCAGTTTTAGGGATTACGCCTTTCTGTGCCAGCATCCAACCCTTGGCCTATGGAAGGCGGGATTGGGGTAGTCACGGCATGGGCCCCAGGGAACGAGTTGTGACAATAATGTTTCTCTACTTATATGAAGATTTATGAATCCAAATCCGATGTCACTTTGATCTCACATCATGTGCAATGGAAGGAAGAACGTGTAAATAAATATGGGATATTAATTAATTAAACACCCAAAAATTTTGGGAATCATGTGTATGTATGACATACAAAAAATTCCTATAAATCCCTATTACATAACATTTTTTAATTATTTTCCAATATTTTCTATCTGACATGGTCATATGATTCATCAACACTTGTACCTGATGAACACCTACTATCGGTGGCCTTGAAGTGGCTCAAAAAGTATGGTCATGTCAGAGGTGTGGGTTTTGGGTTGAAACCCCAAACATATGTTGAGAAAATAAAAGAACAAGAGGAAAAAGATAATGAAATGAAAGAGATGAGATAAAGATTATTTGACCTTGAAAATAATTTTCATTAGAAAAAAAAGTTTCTATAAAATATTATGGGGGAATCAAATAGAATATAAAACTCAAGAAAAACCAATGCGTAAAGCTCCAGCCCCATTCCCAACTAGATTTGATCTGATCCATTCCCCTCAAAGAGATTTCTTAGATGAGGTCATCAATATTATCATAATTGTTTCTATGAAAGTTGAATCATATTGACATTGATACCTTTCCTGTATTTATATTCTACAGGGTGAAAATGACTTTGATTTATATCTATCGACACCCACCCATCACGTTTTTGTGAGGGAATTAATGTTCAATATCCACGAATATAGTCTACACAATAAGACATTTCTAATAGGTCATGTGAGAGTAAGGATTTCCATAGTGCATAATCTGAGCACCAAGCTAACTATTCCAATTGATAATGTAGATATTCAGATAGTCGAGAAAGCTATTGTAACATTCATATCATGGTTGTTAGATCTTGTAAAAAAACATTTTGACAATGTGTTATTCATTTAAATTCTTTTCATGCTAAACCTTTTGATAATTGATGATAACTATATAAACTAATGAATGTTATTATAGATGAAAAAAAGTTAAGGGGGTGAAATGAAATATAGAATAAAAACCATATAATTTATCAACAAACCAATCAAAAATATCTATAAAAAGAACCTTTACCCTACCCATTCAATAGCCTAATTTACTAACATTGAAGGTTTATGCAGATAAAGAGTTACAATGTGGTAGTACTCACATAGTTTGTTTTAAATAAAAAATATACTAAGAGTACTTTATAGACAACATTTATCTTGTTAATGTAAATGAAATCCACAATTATTAATGGCTATGAGTCTCTGTTGTAAATGTAGAAATGATTTTTGTTTTCATGATTTTTTTTCAAATATCTACTATATTAATTATGACTAAATACATTTCATATTTTCTATAGGAATGTATATTAATACCAATTGAATGGATTACCACATGAATATAAATATAGACTCATTATTCCTCACATCACTTCTATATACCAAAAATAAATAGAATAAAAATAGATGAAATAGTAGAAATAATATCCAAATCATTTAAAGGAAAACTTATAGAGGAAAAACTCCTTTTAATACGAATAATGCTGGGTAAAACTATAAAATTTAATAATATCAAATATATTTTTAGTTACTTCTATACTTATTCCTATTTTTATTTTTAGGAATCATTGGATGCTCATTGGAGTCAATTTGAATTCCCCAAATATTAATTTTCTGGATTCACTGCAAGGATACCCAACAAACCGACCACACAAGATAACATTTTTCAATTTGTAATACACATCATCCAATGTTTTAGAACTATACTTAAAGTTTTATATTTTATATAATGTTTTAATGTGGATTTTATTTTGAAAGTTCGGTGTTTAAATATTTTTAAAATCATGTCATGAGGACAGTCAATGTGCACAAGGAGCCAGAAAAGTTCAACAAGTAAACAATTATTCGAGTATATATAACAAGATTTCACTATCCAAACACATATAAAAACAAATTACATATTTTTCTCAATTTTTCTATAGTGTATAAAACAAAAAAAAATGGAAAATATTGTGGTTATTATGTTTGTAAATTTATGATTGATATCATATACCATCAATAAACTAGCATCTCTAAAGATGTATTTTTTTAATATAATTACTATTTCATCTAAAATATATATTATTAAATTGTGTATTTATATTTTATAAGTATTACTATGACTATATAAAATCCTTATATTCACAAGATGAAATATATATGTGTTTAGAAAAAAATAGGCAGCATACCTAATGGCATAATGTACATATAAATCATGAAAATATAACTTCTTACTTATTTTTAGTTGATTCTACCATCATTTTATCTACTTTTTTAGTTAATTTTCTCAACATTTCTATTGCATAATTTTTTTAAAATTTTCATAGATATCACAATCAAATGACCTTGTGCAAGATTGTACTTTGAGGCTACAACTAAAATAATTATAATAAAAAAATCGGTCAATAATTTATACAACCATCATGAAAATGTGAATCCCTACCACCTTTAAAAAAAGAAAGACAGTTAAATGATAATTTTGATGTTTTTTTAATATACTATATTATTTTTCATTATATAATTTATTCTATACTTTATTAACATAATGTAAATTAAATGTATGACTACTCATCCAAACAATGTCTTCTTCACATGATGATGTTACCAGCCCCATAGAAGAACAAACATTAACAAAGGAAACCCTTTGGGAATATGTAAAGGTAATTTTATGATATACTTTCTCTATTTTACTGAAAATTTATAAAATGTAATGTTGATTTAATTTTCATTATTATTCATGGAGTTTTTTTTATTTTAGAATATTTCTGTCCATCATTCATGATTTTTTGCACTAAAACTTCCACAAACTTCTTCTCCCTCAATAACATTTCACCCATTTAGTATAGGCATTTATCACTTTTCTTCATGTTCCCTCCACTCCCTTTGTAGGAAGATCAATTGTGCTTCCACGGATCAATTGTAGTGGTAATCTTAATGTCTTCAAAGTAAAATCACTTCCCATAGAAGCAATGGATTTTTTCATATTTATGTTCTATTTATTTCTTTTTAGTATTACTCACATAAGAATTTATTTCTTAAAATGGAGGATTATTTTGTTCGAGTTGGGGTGGTTTTTTCAAAGATACTATTTTTGGGATGTGTATGAATCAGATCCACCATAATCGGACACATGATGTGACTGGTATGACCCCAAGTAAGTCTTTTTATTCAAAATCGACATTAAATTTAATAATAAATAAAATTAGCATACTCAAAACAAAGAAAACACATTCATATTCTTTTGATACTTTAGGAAAATGATTCATAAGTCATTTGTGATCTGTACAAATCAATTGAACCTCAATCTAATGAAAAGTGTGACCGATATGAATCAAAGTGTGTCTTTTTATTTAAAATTGACATTAATTTTAGTAAAAAGAATAAGTGAGATATTTAAAATAAAGAAAACACATTCATATTTTTTGATATATTAAGAAAATGATCCATTATTAATTTGTGATGTGCAGGAATAAACAACACCTCAATCTGATGCATGGTGTGACTGGTATGACTCTAAGTGTGTGTTGTTATTTAATATTGACATTATTTTCAATAAAAAGACAAGTGACATATTGAAAAATTAGAAAACGCATTAATATTGCTCTGAAACATTAGTATAATGATTCATAAATCATTTATGATGAGTATGAATCAAAAAAACCTCAATCTGACACACAGTACGATCAGTATAACATAAAGTGGCTATTATCAGTTTAAAATTGTCATTTTAGTTCAAAATGTGTGTCACTCACTAAAAACCAACCAAATTCACTCCAGTTTTATTTTTAATTTATGAAAAATAATACCTAAGTTATTTTTGTTCTGTAGGAGAATTCTCATGTCAAACTAACACATGATGCAACCGGTATGACTCAAAGTGTATGTTTCTAGTTTCAAATGACATTTTAGTAAAAAGAACAAGTGACATACTAAAAACCAAGGAAAAACATTTTTATTGTTTTGATACATTAGTAATATGATTCATAAGTCAATTATAGTATATAGGAATCAACCCATTCTCAATCCAACAAAGTGTGATTGGTATAACTCAAAGTGTGTCGTTTTATTTAAAATTGAAATAAATTTTAATAAAAATAATAAGTGACATACTAAAAATGGAGAAAAATAACATTGATTATTTTGATAATTTAGGAGAATTATCCAAATATAATTTTTGACATGTAAAAACCAATTACATCTCAATATGATTCATGGTGTAACATGTATGACTCAAAATATCTGTTATCAATTTAAAATTGGAATTTTAGTTCAAAACATGTCACTCCTTGAACCCCAAAATAAATAGACTCCTATTGTCTTGATAATTTAGTGAAATGATTCATAATTCATTCCTGATGTGTAGGATCCAATCTAACATCCAACCGACACATGATATGATTAGTATGACTCAAAGTGTTTGTTTCCATTTTGAGATGAAATTTTTATAAAAAACAAAAGTGGCATACTCAAAACTGAGAAAATGAATTCAAATTGTTTTGATACATTATGAAAATGATACATAATTAATTTTTTATTTATATGAATCATATTCACCTCAATAAAATGAATGGTGTGATAGGTATAATTCCAATTGTGTCTATTTATTTAAAATTGAAATTGATTTTACTAGAAAGATCAAATGACATACCAAGAACCAAGAAAATGAATTGAAATTGTTTTGATACTTTAGAAAAACAAACCATATGTCATTTGTGATGTGTAGGAATCAATAAATCCTCAATATGATGCACGATTTGACTGTTGTAACTCTAAGTGTGGCTTTTTTATTTAAATTTGATAATAATTTTTGTAAAAATAACAAATGATAAACTAAAAACTGAGCAACTGTATTCAAGTTGTTCGGAAACTTTAGGAAAACAGTTCGTAAGTCATTTTTGACATATAGGAATAAAATTCACCTAAATATAATGCACGATGTGAGCTATATGACTCCAAGTGTGTCTTTTTATTATAATTTCTATTAATTTTAGTAAAAAGAAAAAGTAACATACTGAAAACTATGAAACTGCATTTGGATTTTTTGATACTTTAGGAAAATGATCAATATGTTGTTTTTTACATTTAGGAATAAACCAAACTCAATCAAACACATGGTGTGACCGATATGACTCAAAGTGTATGTTATCTGTTTAAAATTGACATTTTAGTTCATTACATGTGTCACACAATAAAAACCAATCAAACATTCTCTGATTGTATTGAAAATTTAGGAAATCAATTCATAAGTCATTTTTGATGTGTAGGATGTATTATCACATCAAACTGACACATGTTGTGACCACTATGACTCAAATTACATGTTTTTAGTTTGAAATGATATTTTCATAAAAATCAAAAGTGAAATACTGCAAACTAAAAAAATGCATTCAAATTATTTTTATAATTTAGGAAAATGTTCCATAAGTAATTTGTGTGGAATAATATACACCTCAATCTGTCTCATGGTGTGACCAACTTCAATCTAAGTTTGTCACTTTATTTAAAATTGAAATTAATTTTAGTAAAATGAACAAGTGACATACACAAAACCATGAAAATGCATTAGTATTGTTTTGATACTTTAAGAAAATGATCCATAAATCATTTATGGAACGTAGGAATCCATCACACCTCAATATGATTCATAGTGTGACCGGTACAACTCCATGTGTGTATTTTTATTGAAATTTGACATTTTATTAATATATTCTATTAAATTAATTTTTAATTTATTTCTTTATAGTATTACTAACATAAGATTTGTTTTCTTGTGTAGGTGTATTATTTTTCTCAGGTTGAGGTGATTTGTTTTGAAATTGATACCATGATCAGACTTCTTTGAGAGGGTATTGTGGGAGTCAAATTAAATGAAACATTAAGTTTTTTAAAATTTTATGGTTAGTTATTGTAAATGTAATTATACATAAAAAAATTAAATGTATATGGTAGTGCTTTTTTTGTATCCATGATAAAAAAAAATTTCTCAATTATATTATATATTTTCAAACATGTTACATGTATTATTTATGGTGTTCTATTATCCAAAAACCACACTATAATAGGTTTGGCCTTTATCAACACAATTAAAAGTGCTGATAAATTCCCTCCTTTATCAGTTCCTTTTTAGCACTCATAATAGGGGTCCCCCAAATTAATGGCACTAAGGAAAATAGTTGTTTTTTAGTACTACTAAAGAGATTTTTTCATGCTATTAAAGTGTATATGTATAGTGGTGATAGGGTCAAGGTAAATCCATAAGCACACTTCAAGATGTGGTACTAGTATAAATGGAACTCTTCCAATAAGAAAACGTGTTTAGAAGTGTGAATAAGGGTGTATCTAACATGGCTAAAAATTTAATTAATAGAAATATTTATTTTTAAGGAAACACACAGAAAGACCTATATTCATCATCATGGAACATAATAAAAAGAAAAAAATTCTTGATGGATAATTACAAGACCACCAACCTTAGACACATACTGGATGACTCTTCCAGTACTAGACTCTATCCATGAAATAATAGAAGAAATCAGAAGAATCTTTGAATACACTGAAAATAAATCATATTATCTTGCAGAGATATAACTATTAATATAGTGAGATTGACCCAGAAACAAAGGTAATGGATCAAAGATATTACTAAGAGGAATCTAATGAGACAAAAAGATCTTAATTCAGAGTCCGGATGGAAGAGGAGAAACAAATCCAAGCTTGTATGCCAAAGTAGAGATACAATACGAGAAATGTTACCTGTGGGGTAGAAAATAATAATTGTTTAAGAGTTATAAATTATTAATCAAAAAAATTTCATTTTACCCATATTTTATAGGGTTACATGGTTGGACAAACCATCCACCAATAGTGTGCCACCACTACCTCAAGGTGGGACTCCCTCACATGACTAGGCATATGGTTTTCCAAACCGTGCACAAGACATGAATTATCTTCTTAAATTAATTTCATATTTATCTCATTATCATGAATCCTCACTCACATGGTTGGGCAGCCCATTCATCTTCCCTACAAGCCACATAGTTATTTGAGCCTAGCCATATGATCAAGAAAAATTGTTCCCATTAACAAAATTATGTTGCACAGTTAGTACTAATCATGTACCTGGGTCAGTTTCTCTAAAACTGGAGCTCTAGGATCTGAACAAGACCTAGATGCTCCTCTTACCATCCTTAGGTCCTTAGGGACGTCCATTATAATAAATTGAGAGATTTAAATTGAAAATTAAAAGGTATATACCTCATGAGAAAAGTCGGTATCTTACAGATTGAATTAATGGGATTTTCCCCTAACAAAGCTCAAGATGAAATTCAACTAAATCATGAGAGAACCCATTTATGGGAGAAGTTCAAGATTATCAAGATCATGACCCAAAAAATTTTCATCAAACCACGCCAACAAAGTGTCACCATCACATGCCTTGCCCTTAAGAAGCATGTTGGTATAATAAGATGTTCTATATCTAGTACCTAGAAATATAATTTTTTTCTTCTTTTAAATGAAACAAGTATTATACATATTACCATTTATTATTACTTTATAAATGATTATATAATGAGTTTGATAGAAAAATAAATTTTTATTTGAAGAAACCAAAATTATATTTTTTGGAAAATATATTATTTAAATTAAAGAAATATTTTTGATAAATTAAAGAATTTTGAAATAAATGATATTTTCATGAGGTACCGTTATTGAATAATATTTATTTAATTATAAATGATAATAAACTTTCAGAAAGTCCAACACTATCTTTATAAGGGTCAGAATATTTTTATTGTCTTAAAAACCAATATTTTTTCAATAAATGAGGATTATTATTTAAAAGAGTAAATTATCATATTTAGATAATTATTTAGATAAAATTAATATTACTTTTTATATCATCACATAAAAATTATCCAATAGTTAATTTTTACTAATTTTATGTGACAAATGAATTTTTGGGTAAAAATTAAATATGTTATAAATATAGATTATGTATTATAACCTAATAAAATCCCAAAAGTGATATAATAAATAATATAGAGTATACACGACAAAAAATATATATCCCCTTTAAAATAATTTGTTTTTTAATTTATTGTATAAATTTTATAAACCCCTAATGAATCCTCCAAAATATATATTACATTTTATAGTTTTAAAATAAAAGTTTTTTGAACATGTCTCACTTACCATCACCAAGGATATTATTTTAATTATTTTGGATCTTAGCATTATAAAATTTAAAAAACACTCCTCATTGGCTAATACATTGGTAAAAACCATGGGTTTTATTTTGGTTTTAATCTTTTATCATATGTAGTCCAAAACCTTAGTATATAAACTAATAAATAATTACCATCTTTTTCTATAAATACTCACTCATCCTCCCAATCATCTTCAGAAAAAACACATTGATCACTAATTTAATATCCCTATCACTCTCTAAATCCCATCCAATATTTATGTAGAATTTTAAGAAACTCCTCCAATGCTTTTAAAAATTCCCTCTCAAGGTAAGGTATCCTCTCCTCCTCTTTATTCATGTAATTTATTTGTATTATGCCTTTTGATTGCCAATTTTTTATCTTGTAAAATATTTTTACATAACCCTATTACTTATTTAATTATTCCCTATTAATTATATAACCGCTTTAACTCTCAGTAAAACCTTCCATGAATCATTATATACACTCGTTATGTTGTTGAAATTATCATTCAATTTTCCATGCCAAACTTTTTTGTAGTGAATACCCATCATCATTTCCACTCAAAGATATTCACCGAGATATACCTATACTTAATTGATTTGTTACTTCCTTGTATATTACCCATAATCCTTAATCATGTGACAAAAGGTTATTAATGGTGGTATTATGTGTATGATTTACGTGGCAAAAAAAATTATGTACATGATCTGAATGTAATGGGTGGGCCTGAAATTATATATCCCTCTAATGAATTGGGAAACATTTTATCTCATGAGATACCATGTATGGTTAAAAATAGGTTCTCATGAGTACATTATGTTATGATGTCTCAGAATTTATCCTTGTATTGTTTTTATTATGTCATGTTTTCTATTGTTTCCAGGTTCCATATGCTTCATTTATGTTATCATCTTATACCATTCTTCGATGCTCATGATTGTGATTATCACCTTTCTATGTCACCATTTTATACATCATAACTCACATGTATTACATTTACCTATTCTATTATTTTATTAATCCCTTATTTTCCTTTATATCTCTCCCATTTCTTATGTACGTCCCCATGTTATCCAATGAAATATTAGAATACTGATGGAATATAATGTCATGGTTTTTAGTTTTTAAATAATATTATTTAAATAATGTTATATTTGTTATGATATACACCTAATTTCAAAAATATACTAGGCATTACAATATTCAAGGACTTTATTAAGTGTGTTTTTATGCAATAAATCATTAATTAAAATTTATAATGAATATGGGTTTTCATAAAGCATGTGGAAGTATTTTATATAATGTTGTAACTTTTAACAAAACAAGTATTATACATCTTTATAATCTTTATATTATAAAAAAAATCTATCCATGTTTGGTTTTTTCATGGAAACAATCTTGTAAAACATTTATTTCTCTTTCACAAAGGATGAAAGAGTTTATTCCAAATAACAACCCATATTTTTAAGTTTTTCACATTCTTTTTGAGAATTTTCAAGATCTGTCCAGCTTTTACTATATTAGCAAGATGGGGAATTTCTTAGTTAATATTTCTCTAGATTAATTTTTTTACATTCACATTCCACTTTTGTTAATTAAACCATTATTTATTCCACTTTTCATTGATTATCTGATATATTTTTAGAAATAAAATCTTTATATCTTTCATTATCATTTCTTAACCTCAAAATTTTAAAGATTTTATATCTGTTTATTATTATAACATGCAGTAGAATTTTTATAATTTAGTTTCTATTTATCCAATATTTTAGTTAATTTTTGATATTTTTATGTATTTATTTTAAGATATCATATAGTTTAATAACTTTCAAAATATCATTTTGTAACATTTTATATTCTTCAATTAGTTCATTAAACCTTTTAAAATAAATTACATCACGTGAATTGTAATCAAATTTAGTACATAACACTTTTTATTGAGTCCCTATTAAATATATGTTGGGTTCAAATTTATCACTTTTACATTTACTTCATGATCTTGAATCCTCAGTACAACTACATTTAGCCATATATTCTTTCATAAATTTTATATTGTATTTCTTGTCACTTCATTGTTGTTTCAGTATTGGAGAATAAATTTTGATATAACCTTTTTCTTACAATTAAAACAAGTTAGTTGTGAAACACTATTTTAAATAAAATAATTACCTTTATTTACCTTTATTTCATATTTATTATAGATATTTTTTAGTGCCTCCTAAAACCACCTATTCTTCTCATCCATTTTTAAATACCTTTTCTTATTTTTGAAACCTATCCCTCTTAACTTTTCTAGGATTATATATCATAATGGTTAGTATAAACAGTAGTATTATATTCAAATTTTGTACCATTATTATTTTTAAATCATCACAATAATTTCTATTCAATTCCATCTCATATTTATGAAGAGATGAAATCAATTCATCCATTGTATACTAGGTGAAATCATTTCTTTCTTTGACTACAACCTTCATTGAGTGACATTTCTTTGGTAATTATAGATGTATTCATTAAATTATCACTTAATTATTCATGTTCTTCCCAAGATCAACCATTATATTCAAGTTTGTATTAAATCAATTGTACATCTCAATGATTTTCCTATGAATATGAATTTTCTATTACAAAAATTTTATATGATGTATACCTAAATTGGTTCACTGAAACTTATCTATGCCATATGAGTTACTTTTAATGTTTTCTAAATTCCATAAGAAGTTTTTTTCATAAAATATGACTATAAATGTTTCTAATTAAATAAAAATAAATTAAATGCATGATTTTGTTGTTAAGAATAGACTTGGTAGCATCATTTTCATCTAATGTTTCAAAATCTATATTAGGAATATTGTAAGGTTTAATCAAAACAATAAAATATTTAACAATAATTATATTTAAAAATACCACCGTAAATTTCTTCTAACATACATAATCACTTACATTTTAGTGAGGCTGTCTAATATGATCTATGACTTTAGTTTCAGGGATTTTAATTGAAAACAAAAATTATATTTCCTTAGACTATAATGTCTGGTAAAATGTGATCATAAAAAAAATAATAAAATCAGATTAAATATAGTATAAATATACTATAAATAATACCCTCTCATATCAATTATTTTCTAGAGTTACCTATGGAATAATTTACTAGAGGGGTATGAATATTGCATCAGAAATTTTTAAGGTTAATTGTAAAATTTATCAGACTATAATTTATTTAATCAAAATACTAATAGATGATTTTTTTGAGGTAGTTTTTAATAAAATAATAAATGATATTGAATAATAGTAAATATAATGAACACTAGTTTTTTTAGTAGTTCATTTCATCGTATGTTGACCTAGTCTGCTCTTTAATCCCCTCTAACTCATCGAGAGGACCAGTGCTCACTAAATCAAAGAGAGAAGGAATCCTTTACTAGAGCCTACTAAAACATAGTCTATTATATATAATAAACCAAAACTTTTTCATTTTATAAGTTCAATAAATAACACATTATTTTATAAGTGGAATCCCTAACCTATCACTTAATCCTTTGCAGGTTTAGAAAAAACATAGACTATTACATAGGAAAGAAAAAACAATGTTATTTATGTTTGATCTAGTTAGCATAACTGTAAACTAAATTTATATGGATGTATAACTATCTTTAAAATAATAAGTAGATACACTTCAAAAATAAATAAAACTACCTAATTAGTATGACTATGTTGTTAAAGAAACTGATGTGAAATAGTGAACTTTTACAATTTTTAAATTAATACAAAACCCACCAACATTCGGAAACCATTAGTGCTTCAATAAATCCATAGTAATGGATCAAAGATATCTCTCATATATATATAATCTCTAATTATTTAGTTCACCCATTTATATAAAAAAAATCTAACAATGACATAAATTTCTTGTATCTTCTTGGAATGGTGTTTCCGAATTAGTCAATCACATATTTAAACTAATGGATAGAAAATAAATTTGGAAACAGTCATCACTTTTGTTTTGAATATTTTGTAAAAATTAAAAAATTTATTCCTCATGCTTGAAACATGGTTTTGTTACATTATGGTTTCACTTCCACTATGGGTGAGAATAAAATAAAGAATTATATAAATAGTGTAAGAGTAAAACATGTTATATAAAGTCTAGGTAAGGTTATTGTGTATGATTTGAAAAGTTATTTGGTAAGATCCATAAGGGTAATATTATAGTATCATTTAATGGTAAGTTCAATATTTTTCATAAATGTTAACATGTTTTTATAAAACATTCATAATGGTTAATAAGATGTTACACAGGTCACATAAAGGTAAATGAATTTATGAGTAAAGGTGAAACTGGTTGTATGCATTGTGTGAAGGTACACGGAGTTGTGTAAGGTGTATCCCTCATTTTCACTAGATACATAAGGGTAATGCATGTCACTCAAGGGAAATATCATAAGGTAATTTCCCTTGGGTAAAGGTAGGATAGTTTTTATATATCTCACGTAGATGTAAAATATCAATTAGGTAATGGTAAATAGTATTTTATACATGCTAAAAAATGTTAACTATAAATTTTTTATAGTCTATGTAAGAGTAGTTATTTATTAATTAAGTTATATGAAGACATACATGGCGATAATGAAAAAAATTTTAATTGTAGATACATATTTATATAGGATACGTAAGGGTAATGAACACTTACCTAAGCGTACAACACAGTTTACGTACAATGCATAATGGTAGTGATAAAGTTACATTAGGGTAATAGAGTATTGTAAGTACTTACATATAGGTAACAAGAAGTTATATAAATGTTAAGGGTAATTTATGTTAGGGTACAACAAATCACAGTCTACTTATGTAAGGGTATACTGAATTTTTTGTAAGGGTAAACAATATGTACTAATACTTATGTAAGGGTGGAATAAAAACTATAAACCTTTTGTAAGGGTGTATAGAAAGTTATGTAATGGTAATAACAAGGCTAAAATATTCTTTTGTAAGGGTAAAAAAATATTATAAAGGGTATATAAGGGTAAATAAATCATTAATGAATTAATTTTTCATAATATTTAAATGATAATAATTATAAATAATAATAAAAATAATAATAATAAATGAATAATATTTAAATAATAATTAAACTAACATATTTAATAAATAATAATAATAAACCATGTGAGGATTTGAAAAGATTAAATAATTAAAAAATTAATTACAATAACATATGATTAAAGTAATTAATACATGTTACAGGCAATAATGATAAAATATGTATTTAAATATAACAGAATAAAATAATATTTTTCATAATATAACACAATTAAAATATTAAATCATTAACACATTTAAATAAAAAAAAAGTAAAAAGAATTTGAAATATAATTTGTGGTTTCTAATTGATTTTACAAATGATATGATTTTGAATTTATCGAAAAAAATATTGAATCAAGTTTAAACACTAACACACACTCTTATGGGATTATAATTCAGAGGGTCCATGAACTCAATGCTATAAAAAATTGAATGGGAAATTTTTTTTCCCATTATATGCGGGAATTATACACAATGTGTAAATATAGAAACACCTTAAATGTTATCCACTATGATAAGTCCCCATGTTCTCCTCTTTGGAACTTCCTTTAAGGATCCATCAAAATTCTTTGGTAAAAAACATGGTGGATCAATGGAAAGGGTGACATGTCATTCTAGAAACATAATTGGGCTAGGAAGACTCTGTATTTCCCCATATGTACAATACATGATTATAATTTCATATCTACAGTATGGTTTTTCATCCTCATCAATTTTTTCTTTGATGATCATCAAATGGAAATTTTAAAGAGAATTCATCTAGTGGGTGGAAAAGAACATTGCATGTTTATGACAATGGCTTCAAAAAATCAATTTGAAGGAATTTTTTAAAATAAAAAAAATATAGAGTATTGGTCTAAAGCTTTAAAGAATAATATTATACCATAGAAAATGAGTTTTATGATCTAGTTGTATCATTATGGAGTTATCCCTAATGACAATATGGTGCAATTAATAATTATTCCCCTTACCTTCAAATACCTCTAATGTGGAAAGTCATGTATGGAATATGAGTAATACCTCTTTATCAGTGTTTATTGTGATAAATTTATCTCATGTCACCTTGGGAACCTTCCAAAGATCAATCCTAGATTTAGTTCCTTTGACTAGTTTTAGTAAAAATGGTTTCAATGTTTGGAGTTTCACTATCGGAAGGTCCATGAATTGAATTTCATATTAGGAAGTTGGATTATCTATAAATTTCATAACATTGTAAGGAACTATGAAATATCCATCACCAACTATAGATTAAAATGTAAAACCATATCACCATTTAATTATATCTCATCGATCACGTCGAATCATAGGTTCAATAGGGTTAGGGTAGGTGGACATTGGTTGTGTTTGAGTTTTCTTAATATTGGGTCTAAACTAAACACTGATGGTCCATGTTAAAAAGTAATCATTCATAGGTTTGATATATGTGATCCTACTAGTTCATCTATCCTTTGTTATGAAACCTTCTTGTTGGGACCAAGTTGGATGGAACTGTTTTTGGAAGTTGAAAATTATTTTTTAAAGAATTTTCTTTTATATTTATGGAAATTTAAAAGGATGAAATCACCTAACTTTGTAAAATTTGGTGATCAGACTCACAATTTTATCTAGTAGTTTAGACTCAAAATTCTTAAGAAACTCCAATTTTTTGAAAATAAGTTTTCTGAATGAAAATGATCATTAGAATCATCTTGGGTTTGAAATGAAATATTCCATCATAATGAAGAAGTATCGAAGTCTGTATGAATACGAAATAAATATGAAGTTTATTTGTTTTTTATATTTCACAAAATGTATAAGTTATTTAGGAAACATGTGATAAAAGACTTTTGAAGGAAAGGTGAAGAAAAGTTTATGCCAATATTATTTAGATTTGGTTAGAAAGAAAGAAGTTAATGGAAGGATGGGAAGTTACAATACTTTCATTATAATTTAGGAGATTATATATCCGATTTTAAACATTCTCAACGATAGGAGGAATTCATGACACAGGTAGAAGTTTTTGAAGAAGGAAGTTGATGAAGTTGAATATTTATCGTCTCATGTTCATCAATATGAGAATACCAGATGCATATTTGTTTGAAGACTGGGATGTTTTACCGTAATAAAGGTGTTGGTTTTCAGTCATACTAATAATAAATGATATACAAATATTCTATGAAACAAGTTGATGAATGTAAGAATATTGTTCGTATTATAATCAGAAAACAAAAAAATTTCTATAGTCAAAGATGCTAGAATTGGTCTATTGGATGTGGTTTTCTATTGACCACAAAATTTATAATTGTTTTTATTGCGGGATATTGGGACCAATAATTAAATAATAAAAGGTTATTGATACCAAGACAAAATTAGATCAGAGATCAGTCAACAATTTAGTCAACCATTTTTCATCAAGATGAATTGTCGGCTGTTTTTCAAGTGGTTCAAGAGAAATATGAAATATGATACGCTTTTTCATTTTGGGTAAAGAGCCATTAGACTAGTTATAAAACCAATATTCAGAGTAAGTAAGAGGGTCATTCATCAAACTCAAGATGAATATGATAATATCATTAGACATAAAATTGTTGGTTAGAGGAAAATAAAGAATTTTTTTCTCCAAATAGCCCTCACAAGTGTTTTTAAGGGGGCTATAAAAAGTTTTTTATAGAAATTCTAAAAAAATAAAGGGGAGATATCTATTTGATTAATTTAGAAGAATTTCTTGTTATAATATGTTTTGAATCCAATGTGGAAGTGTTATCATCATAATGAGAAGACATTTTTTTCTCCGTCATATTTATATTTGGTATGGATAAATGTAATGAATAATTGACTTATGAACATATTTTTTCACTATAATGGGAAAATAGAAATGAAAATCTAATTTAGACTGAAGATGGTAAAGAATTTCATAAGAAAGATAAAGTCATTAGAATTTTTGAGAAGGTTTGAGAAGAATGTAGAAGCATGAAATAAGTAAAATATATTACTAATATTTAAGGAAAATTTATGTTTTGGGAAATTTAGTAGTGTGGGAAAATTTTGAAAATCTCACCCAAACCTTTTAAAATCACCTATTAATGTAGGATTACTTTCTACTTTCTGACACTAATGTACTTTTGAAGAGAGAATGATGAGTTCTAAAGAATTCTAGGGAGAACAAGTTTTCAGATTGAGAATTCTTGAGGAAGGTTTTCAGGTAGATTAAGAAAGAAGAAGATAAAATATTGAAATTAGTGTTTCTAGATCCGATGATAAATAGAACTAATATTTCTATAATCAGACATAATAAGTTCTCAAATTTTACAGTGGTATTCTGACAGAGTTATTCTATCAGCCTAAGCAATAGAACTGGGAAATTGTACTGAGAGATCAGACTGAGTATCATTATGAGGTGAAATAAGTTCTTACATACTCCTAAGTAATAAATTGAAGAATTTTTTATAACAATGTAATTGTGAAGGTTTATCATGAAATACAGTAACATGTTTTGAAGCATCTGGAGAATGTTTCACAACATGTTACAGTTTTTTTACATTACTTGTGCTAGAATAGGAACATGCATTGTTGTATGGATTATAGTTCTACACAAGTGTAATGGTATATACAGATTTTTGTATCCACACTACATGATTATTTTATAATGGATTGTGTGGTATTGAATTCATTCCAAACCATACTAAATACATAGCTAATATTTTTCTTAATTATTTTTTCCCTTTTGATGTGTGTTTGTTTTGTTTTTAGAAAAATTGATAACTCTTTAACTAAAGGAAAAGGTTGTTTCCAAATGTGAGAAGCATAAAAAATATATATCAATTATTTTCCCCCTCCCCCTCTCAGTGATACTTGATCTTATATGGGAAATCTAAATTGGTTTCAAAGCTAAATTTTCCCTTCATTTACTCTTTATTAATGTTTTGAAAGAGATGTTGTGATGGAAAATCTCACTTTTGTGAATAGTAAATAGATTCTTGTCTATTATGGTAAGATCTATCCTATTTGGAAATATATAATGTTTTTTATCTTATGTATCTTAGATATGATGTTCTTAAAGCTGAAATAAGTGGATTTCCTCCCATTTCTGAAAAGGTTCCTCAAACACCTTTTGAAAACAATAATCTTGAGAATGATGGAAGAGATAAGAATTATTTACTATCATCACTTTCTAAAAGATTGTTTCTAAGAGTGAAATGTGCTTCCACTGCCAAATATAGCTGGGATAAGATGAAAAAAATTATAAAAGCAATGTGAAATTGAAAAGGGAAAAGTTAAAAATGTGGAGGCTGGGGTATGAAGATCGGAAGATGGGTGACTATGAATCAATTGGGGACTTTTTTACCATGTTCAATGACATTGGCAACATTATCATTGGTCCTTGTGATATTTTAGAATATTAAATAGTTTTTGAAAATATCTTGAGAATTATTCCGAACAAGTTTGATGTTAATACTTCCTCATTAGAAGATAGAGATCCAGAAAAATTATCTATGGATGATTTTCATTTCACTTTCATTACTTATGAAATAATAAGGGAGAAGATTATGAAGGGAAAAGAAAATTTTCATTGAGAAATGTTTTTAAAGGATGCTAAGAAATAAAATCTGAAGAATATTCTTGATGAAGAAGAAACATGTGACTCTGATTCCGAAAATGAGGTATGTGAAAATCATGATAAATTTTTATCCTTGTTTTCTAGAAATGTGAAAAGAGGTACAGGTAAATATAAAGGGAAAATTACCTTTAATTTTTTTTATTATGGAGACATTAGTCAATTTATGGCTAATTATCCTCAAAGAAAGAAATAATAGTATAGTGACGAAGATGAAAGAATACCGAGGAGAGCTTGTAAGAAACAGAGTGATAAGGTTAAATCATATTCCAAAATAAAGGATAAAAAATTCTCTAAATCCAAAAGGAGAAGTTTATTATCTAAATATGTATAAGAATAATATAGTGAAGATGAATCAAAAATTTATTTTGATAAGGCTTAAAATACTTTCATTGTAATAGTTAATGATGAAGAGTTCAGACGTAGTAGTTCTGAAGGAGAATAAGAAAATCAATTAGAATTTCATCTGAAAGAAGAATTGTAAGAATGTATAAGGAATATTGGAATTCCTGAAAAATAAATTATGAAGTTTAAAAATTAAAACTCTTGAGATTTATTATTTGAATATATCTCTTGAGAAACAAAATAATCATAATGATCATCTAGAAGTAATGTTGAAGAAAAAAGAATAAGAGTTGGAAATTATTCAATAAAATCATTATAAAGATAAACAGAGGGTTATAAGATTTAAGAACTCTATTTATTATGTTGGTAAAATTTATTAAAAGGGTCAACCTAAGAAGGATAAAAATTTACCTACAATGGTTGAGAGGAAAGTTGAAATTGTTTCTGAGAAAAAGAATATTGGGAAAGTTATGAATGTGGTCAAAACTAAAAATGTAGGGAAGGTGGAATTTTATAAAGATTATAAGTTTAAAAGTTTTTAAATTACATATGGTTATAATAAGTATGAAAATAAAACCTAGCTGAAGAAGAAGTATCTAGTTGATAACTGAAACTTTGGGGGGTGGAAATTCAAATAAGAAAGATAAAAAGGTTGCTGAGAAACATGATCACAACTTCAGATAGTACAGAAGTTACAAGGGAAAATATTCTTTGAATGGATACATCTGGTATTGTGGAGGTTTACAGAATATGGAAAATATATGTTAGTTTAATAATAAAACATTACAAATATGCCAGAAATTAAAATAAAGTTAAATTTTGAGGGAGATTTAATCCCCTCAAAGGAAGAGCTATAAGAATTATTTTTGAACAAATATGTGAATGTTGGTGTGAAAATTGAAAATAGGTTCCAATATATGGGAACCATTTGTTAAATATATGAACAACCTAGACACATCACTAAATCATGTCTTTTTTTGTTGCTTACACAACAAAAGTTTTTAAATTATTAGAATCTGGATGTGAAGAATGATAAAGGGAAGGAAAGATCTCTTGTTGTTGAAACCACTCCCAAAGCTACAAATGGAGAAAAACCCTAGAACTCGGATTGTTGGTGTTTTTCTCATATTACATGAGTCTTAAAATTGTTGAAGAATATTAAATATATAAAATAATGAACAATAAAATTTGGAAATGATGAATCCCTTGGAATCAAAGGTGTCAGATCTGCTATTATTGGGGAAGAAAATTTAAAGTACAAGGGATATTTGTTTGTTGATGTGCTAAAACACAACTTTATAGGTGTTTTACAATTTTTAAATGAAGTTAAAGAAGTCACTTTTACAATATATGGATTCGTTTCAAAAGGAGAGAAATATGGAAGGATAGCTACTATAGGACAATGTACAAAAGTAAACTTGTTCGAATTTGGTGAGGTTAAAACCCTTATTACTTGATTATGATAGAAGAAAGTAAATTATGGCATAAAAGTTTGGGACACCTGTCTCTGAGAAACATGATCAAGATATCAAAGAGAGACTGTGAATATAGGATTTCATATTTTCGAAGAGGAAGATATTAGTTTTTCACTATTTTCCAATAAAAAATATTATAAATTATTTACATAAGGAAGTTGCAATTTTTTCAAAACAACCCCTAGAAGTCATTTATTCCGGTATTTGTGGGCCAATAAAAAAAACTCATAGTGATAAGTATTTCATTACTTTAATTGATTACTTCACATGCATTATTTTTATATATATATGAAACATAAGTTATATTTTTTGAAAATGTTTAATGTTTTTAGGAGAATAGATGAGAACGAATGTGAGTATTCACTGATAAATTTGGGAACTAAAAATGGTGGTGAATACATGAATAAAGAATTTTAAAGTTATCCTAATAAGCATGGAATTCATCCTGAGTTTAGTATACCATACACTTCTAAAAAATAGTTTTGTTGAAATAAAAAATAGAATTTTTGTGTAAATGGGTCGAACTAAGTTACATAAACATGGTATCTCTCATTACTTTTTTAGTAAATCCATGAGCACTCCTATCTACATTATAAACTAGTGTTTCTATAGGACTAGTTTGGATATGACTCCATATGAAATTTTTTATCACAAAAGACCACTTTTAGAACACTTAAGAGTTGATGAGAGTCCATGCATCATAAATAAGAAAGGTGGAAACCTTGTAAAATTTGAAAAAAGATGTGAAGATGGAAGTTTTCTTAGCTCTACACTAGAAGGAAGAGGATATTGATGTTTCAACAAAGAGTCTGGAAGGTTAGTTGACTCTATTGATATAAATGATTTTGAAATATCTAAAGAAGATAAACAGGCTCATGTAGATATGGAAATTAATATGGGGAAATAATTTCTAATAAGTATTATGATAAGGATGAAAAAAATTGTAATCCTACTCAAGAAGAAGAATCATACCCAGTTGTTTCTTGTGATTAGTAATAATCTCAAAAATCTCATCCTATGATGAGGAAGAAAGTGGAAGTTCATAACATTATTGGTGATGAATATCAAAAAATTTATATGATAAAAACAATACATTTTATTGAACATACTTCTTTGTCTTAAAAAGTTGATCCAAAATATAGGAATGATGATTTTAAGTATCCATAATTGGTTTAGGCTATGAATAAACTATTTGATTGGATAGAAAATAATGATACTTGTTAGCATGTTCCCAAGTAAGATAACAGAAATGTTGTTAGTACAAAGTCAGTTTTATGGAACAATCTGAATGAGAATGGTAAAGTGATAATAAACAAATCGATACTAGTATTTAAAGGTTACTCATATATATAAGGAATTGACTTTTATGATACTTTTTTTCTTGTGTCAAGGTTGGAAACACTCATAATCCTTCTTTATATTGCTGCAAAATTAAGTTAAAACTTTTTAAATATGTATGTGAAATATATTTTTTTGAATGGTGATGTTGATGAAGAATTCTATAATGAACAACCATGTTTCTTTTTTTGGTAATGATGAAAGTTATGTGTGAAAGTTGAAGAAAGACTTTAATGGGATAAATCAATCTCTAAGGGAATTGTATTTCAAATTGGATACTTTCTTGAAAAATATGAGTTTTAAAAAAGGAAGAGTTGATAGTAATCTTTACATCAAATAAAGTAAA
Source organism: Viscum album (assembly GCA_963277665.1). NCBI lineage: Eukaryota > Viridiplantae > Streptophyta > Magnoliopsida > Santalales > Viscaceae > Viscum > Viscum album. Next base: position 118,971,407 of record OY728162.1, on the reverse strand, counting down.
TAATTTTCCATCATTTTAATTTTTTATGTTAATGAAATTATCTTCGTTGGGAATGATGGAAGAACTTGTCAAGGATTTGTTAAAGAGATGAAAATTTTGTTTGAGAGACCCATTATAGGATAAATGAAATACTTTCTTTGTTTAATATTGGATTATATATACAAGGACCAACTGTGTGTACATTGATTACATGTATATTCAATTTATTTAATATTTAAAAAACTTTTTATTACATATTGTTTTTTGTTTTTCATGAATCTGATGTAATAATTTCTTAGAGTATATGTCACATTGATAAGGTCATAGCAGTTCCCTGCTATGATGAGAACCTTGATGTGATATGACTATATTCTCAACTGATATTCTATAGTTGTATAACGTACTATGATGGAACATATAGTATGTAGACTGTCAAGGGAAATTACTCGTATTCATATAAGGCTTCTTCTCATAATGTTTTCACTTCTTATTCTTCAAGATGAGAGATTATGATAATAGACTCTCTAGTGGTAATTTTTCATATTTTAGTGTCATCAAATATTTCTATCTATGATCATAAGTGATGGTCCTCATAATTTACAATTATTATTAATGCAAGTTATAGCTCACGTACTTTGATGTATTTTACAAACCATGATGATAACAGTTCATGGTGAAGTTTGATACATTGGGTGTGTCATGAGTGACATATCGTTAATGAATAAGTTGAGGAATGACTTGGACCTTCCATATTTATGGAAGCTGGTATATCAACCCCTTGATTGGATCAGAATTGTAGCATTAAAATATATGGCCATGGTGTAATGACGTGTTTATTTTAGATAGTCAAATAAAGAAATATAAGGCATATAGGTTAGTGACATGGTTTGAAAACCTGTCTGATGAGATATTTTGACAATTGGATTATATTACATAGTAAGCATTCATATGTGGTTATTAATGTTATGACATTATGTTCTTTATCTTTGTTTCTTTGACCCATTGATTGACAATAATGTAGGACTTTATGAAATCCCACCTAATGATAATGAGAAATAATCCTAGAGGGTCACACAATAAGTGTTTCATTTGATCTTGATTAAATTAAATTTGAGTTTAATTAATGGAATAAATATAATTCTCAATATTGAGGAATAATTTTATTCAAGTTATATTGATCACATAAATTAAATAAATATTTATTATCCAGCTAATGAATAAATTATCTATTTTATTTATTTAATATTATAATAAATATTTATTCACTAGATTGTGAATACAGTATTTATTTATGAATATAATATTTAATTAGTTGTTCAATAAATTCTAGAGGAGTTCCAATGAACCAAGACCATGTTCGGTGACAAATATTAATTAACAAAAATGCCACATAATATTGTTTTGTGCAATTTGGTGCATACAACAATATAATAATAAAATAATTATTATTATATGGAATTGGGTTTATTAATGGTAATAAATTATATTTAATGTATCGTATGAAATTAAATAATTTTTTTACTTAAATCCTAACTCTATAAATTGATGGTTATTTCTATTGTGTATAGCATAAAAATTGAGAATATAGAATTTATGGGAACAATAAGTCCTCTCTCAAATCCTCCTTCTATCTACCTCTAGAGATTGAGAAGTGAAAGACCGATTTATTCAAGACTGAAGAATTAGCAATCAAGAATGAACAACACAAGATATTTGACTCGCTATGCTAGTACCCAGAGATCGAGTGGTGTTTCTCAGAGATCATAGGAGCACGTGTGAATCACTTCAATAGGGAATATAACCTTTTATCCTCATATCGCAATGAAGGTAATATGAAAGGGTCTTTTTGGATGATCAACATTCACCATTGAAGAAAGATCCTAAGCTAAGGTATTTATTTCATCAAATATTAAATAAAAAATTATATTTTTGACATACAAGATCCTTGCTCTTGGTTTCAGGAAATGACTATTAAAATAATTTTTTTATATATCACCCACATCTGCATGCTTCCTCAGTGCCCAAAGACATCAAGTGTTATCATAGTAGTCACGTTTAAACTTATAATTATTTATTTTATTGTTTATATATGTGCGATTTTGGTTATATTTTCATTTCTTGTTATTTTTTCTTTAATCCAATTTTAATTAACATGTTATCAAAAAGTTAATCATATTTTTTCAGTGTTTCATTTTCTTAAATGTTTACGAACAAATGAATAATGATGAAATATTCCACCAAGAAGTGTAAAATCTTTTGTTGGCAAAAATGGGTTACACAGTGTGCGACCAGAGCACACGTTGTATAACCATGCGCATTATAACTACATGCACTAAGTAATTAATTACATGAAATGATTTTATTGAAAACCATGTGTTGATAGTTCCAACCTGGTACACATCAAGAAGATACAGGGTGTGTATATAGCATGTACACAGTGTGTATTCCGGCCAAGTTAACTCTCTGAAGCCCTAGATGTGTTACATTGATATACAAAAACAAAGGTGCATGGAGTGTAGCTACATGTACATTCTTTGTAGTCTCCCATTAATGGATAGAATTAAAATTAAGTTAAATTTGAAAATTATAGCATTAAAACCTTATTTTATTGATTGAAAAACTATTGTGTGTCTGAAAATATACTAATGGTTTTAAAATAATATTAACTGCTTGATTAATTTATTGTAATTATTTTGTAATTATTTATTCATCCATTTATTTTCCATGAATTACATTAATGATGGGTATCTCCAAATAAGATTTTATGATTATTAAGATGAAATGTAATTAATTAATTAATTCAAGTGTGTTTATCTTAAATAATAAAATAATGAATAATGAAATGAATGCTATCAATTTACTTTTGTGTATTCGTTGCATGTATGACCATTCATGAGCTTGACCAAAACCTATGTATGTGTTGTTTGTTTTAATTTAATTTATTTGATGAGTCTAAAATTATAAAATATTAAATTAAATGATGTCCTTCAAGCCATCCCTCCCTCCATTATTATATAGGACCTACATGGTCAATGATATTTATGTAATCTCATTTAACCAATACTTTGGTTCCCCTCACATGCGTGTGATTAATAAATATTTGTAATTAATAGAGCATCCAAAGGTACATGATGGTGGTTCAAGACTGAACCATAATGATGTCAACCCAAGTGATACCTAAGTGGATAGGAGGAATGTTGTAACTCAAGCCAAGACTAGAAATAGTAGTTATTTCCCCATAGACAAATGTTGTTTTAATGTCCACTCATTAAGTCAACCTTTAGTTAAATCTCATGAATGGGGAATTTAATTAATTATTTATTTATATCTATGAAATTATTTTTTTTATGGATGCAAGACCATGATCACATAAATAAAGGAGTTAATTTTAAATTACATAAATTAAATAAATGAATTGTGCATAAAAGTTTTATCTAATATGGTTAATTGATTAAGTAACATTCATTTATAATTAACAAAATGTGTAAAGGGTAAAATAATATAAACTTTATGCATTATAAATTAAAATCTCTCAATTAAATATTATGTCAGACTAATCCTTCCATTGCATGATTGATAATGAAACCATAGAACTAAATGTAGTACAATGCCAAATTCTGGACACTTAGTTTTATCGAGGAGTTATCATGAGAGTTTTTTGTTGAATTAACCAAAATTGTATTTTGTTTAATGACTAAAGTATGTTCAATAAAAATTTGGAGGTAAGTGTTGAGGAAATCCAAGTCATGCTTTTTGGATAGGGGAATCCCCTCACCAAATCAAGAAGATGCAAGTCTGTAGTTGGCAATACCACCTACCTAATTACTTTATTATGGTATTCATGGCCAAAATTTGGATCATTAAGAAAATTAATGGTGTTCCTTCTCACTGGAATGTTAAATCAATGAGACATTCTGATTTCAATGGTGAGGGTGATTGAGGCTTTATAAAATAGTACAAGATTTAATTAATAAAAAACATAAAATTTATTATATCTCACATATTTTGTAATTAGGAAAATACTAATAATATTCTACTTTTAATTGTAGAATAAAATTTAAAGTTCATCATCCACACTATACCTATGATCAATATTGGTGAAAGATAACCTCTTAACTGGAAGTAACGTATATGAGTGTTTTAGACACCTTCAGGATGGTCTATTCCATGAACGTAAATCTTATGTGATAGAAACCTCAATGACTAATCTACCTGCTAGAGAGAATAGTGATGAAGAGATACTTCTCTATGAAAATAATTTGAGTGTTGTTGTAGATGTTCAACATTTGATTATTTCATTAATTTCTAATGAACTAATTATGTCTCACAAAAACAATTATCTGTATAGTATTCTTCAGCGCCTTCATAGTCATTACCAGGACAGATCTAGATAAGAATATTTTGAGATTTAAAATGTAATATTTTAGAGAAATTTTAGAGATGGTTCCCTAGCTAGGCCTCACGTAGTCAAGCTCATTGGATACATTGAGCACTTAGAGGTTCTAGGGTTTAAAATCCCTAAAGAACTGGGCACTGAACTCATTCTAGAATCCCTCCCTCAGAGATTCTCCAATTTTTTTGTGAATTTTAATATGAACAACATTTATATATCTCTGTTATATCTTGTTATTCTTATATTCCATGTAGATAAGGATAAGAAGCATGAAAACCATCCATCCTTATGGTGAAAAACCAGAATCAGAAAGCTAGGAGATTTAAGACCAAATATTGTTTACATCCTTCCAAGAAGAGTAACATCAAGGGGAAAGCAAGGTAATAGGATATTTTTTGTTACACATGTGGCAAGAAGGGACACTACGTGAAAAAATGCACCCAGTCAGAGAGGAAAGTTGAAGCTTCATGTGCATTTGTTATCGAATGCAATTTTTCTTTTTCTACAAATTCTATATTAGATACAGCTTGTGTTGCCCAAATATCTATTCAAATACACGAACCAAGTAGACTCGCAAGGATAGACGAAGTAGAGGTAGATCTTTGAGCAGCCAACAGATATGAACTTATTATTGTAGCTATCAGGGACTACCACCTCACATTGCTGATTTGAAAGGTCATGGTTTTAAAGGGTTATTATTATGTTCCTTTAGTTACCGAAAACATTACTTCTATATCTAGACATGATACAAATGGATTTATTTCCAAAAATAGGTATAAATATTACTTATTTTATAAATATATCATTTTTATTGTATGGAGAATTTAAATATAAATCTTTATGTGTTAGATTACACTAACCAAATAATGGAAATAGATAACAATGTTACTTCACATGAATCACACCACAACCAACTTTGGAATCACTGAATAGGTCATGTAAATACAAATACCTTGACTAAATTACATCAAGATGCATATATAGAATCTTTTAAACTAAAAACACTTGGCATATGTCATTCATGTTTACAATTAAAAATAAATAAACCCTCATTTAGTGGTAAAGGGGAAAGAGATAAAGATATTCTTGAATTACTTAATACCGATTTGTGTGGACCATTTCCTATTGAAACAAGGGGTGGGTACTCATACTTCATAACTTATAATTATGATTTTAATATATATGTATATGTCTACTTAATTAGGTATAAGTCATACTCTTTTGATAAATTCATGGAATACAAGAAAGAAGTTCAAAACCATCTTAGAGAGATGATTAAGAAACTACACTTGGATTGTGGTGAAGAATATAGTAATCAAGTATTCATAGGTTATTTAATATAGTTTCAGATTTTATCTCAAAACAGTCCTCTTTATACACCTCAATGGAATGGTGTAAGAAAAAGGAGAAACCACACCTTATGGGCATGGTGATATCAATGATGAGTCATGCGAGTCTTCAATTATCCTTTTGGGGATATTTGTTTCAAAAAATAGCATATATACTAAACTGAGTTCCAACTAAAGAAATAGATGGTATACCATACCAATCACATAATTGAAGGAAACCTGTGTTGTGTTACCTACATGTGTTGGGTTTCGAAGCATTTGTTAAGGAATCTTTAGGTAACAATATTGCACCCCGAGGCAGAAAGTGTATCGTCATTAAAAATAAAAATGTAAAAAATGGATACTACCTATAAAATTATTCAGAAAAAAGAAAAAATACTACATTTATTAAGGATTGTCTTATCTCTATAAGATATATTGGGAGAAATATAGACATCAATGATGTATATACTCACAATACAAAGGGTTGGAAATGGATTAAATTTCACAAATCCCCATGGAAGAATAAATTGTTTTAGAGACATAATTACTACATAAGAGTAATAAAGAGGTTATAGAACAAGAATGCATGGTTTTCTATTCAATAAGGATGGAGACTCAAAATTATATTATAATAATGATCCTCTAACCATCAAGGAAGTAGTAAGTGGAACAGATGTTGCCAAGTGGTGAGAATCCATGAATTCTAAAATGGATTCTATGTACCAAAACAAAGTATGGGTTTAGGTATACCATCTAGATGATGTAAATCCCATTGGTTTCATATGGGAATTCAAGATGAAAATGAACATGAAAGGATAATTCAATAACTATAAGTTGTGAAAAGTTGTAAAAGGGTTCAAATAGAGTTAAGGCATTTAATATGATGAAATATTTTCACCAGTTTGAATGTTGAAATCCATCAGAACTCTACTAGACATTATTGCCTTCCAGGATTATGAGATTTGGAAAATGGATTTCAAAACAAACTTCCTTAACAGGAACCTTTCAGAAGATATCTATATGAAATAACTCGAAGGGTTTGTGACTCCAAATGATTCCACCAAGGTACTAAAGTCTAAAAGATACATTTATGGATTAATGATAGCATTTAGGTCATGGAAAATTCATTTTGATGAGTCTATAAAGGAATTTTGTTTCATAAACAATGAATGTGATACATGTTTCTGTAAAGAGTTTAGTGGGATTGAAGTTGTTTTCTTAACAGTATATATTGATAACATATTACTCATTGGAAATGAAATACTAATCTTATATTCTATTAAGGTTTCATTGAATAATTGATTCTATTTGAAGGACTTGGGTGAGGCACTATATATTCTTGAGATCATGATTAATAGTGATAGATCCAAGAGGATTCTTGGTCTATGTCAACATACATACATTGACAAGATACTGAAGATATTTAGTATATAACAATCCAATAGGGGATTGTTTCTATCATCACATATCATTCATGAATCTAAGAAAATGTGTCCTCAGACACATGAGGAAAGAAACCGAGCGATAAGGATTTCATATGCATAAATGATTGGGTCAGTCATGTATGTTATGCTATGTACTATTCTAGATGTCACCTATGCCTTAAGTATGGTAGGAATATATCAAGATGATCTAGGAAACCACCATTAGATGGAAGTCAAGACTATCCATATGTATATGAGGCATACTAAGGATATTTTCTTAGTTTATAGATGAGATGAGGAACTATTCATCATAGTATATGTAGATTCTAGTTTCCAAACTGATCAAGATGAAATGAAGTCACAAACAGGATACATCTTCATTTTGAATTGAGGTGATGTGATTTGTAGGATCTCAAAGAAGGATGTGGTTGCAGATTCTCTAGTACTGTCCAAGTATATTTTAGCTTCCTATAAAGGTAAAGAATCATTATGGATGTGAAACATCATCTAAGAGATTGATTTTGTAACTATTAGTAAATATCTTATCACACTCTATTGTGATAATACTACAGTAGTGGATCTTGATAAATAGATAAGGTCACATCATTAGAGAAATCACATACTTTAGAAGTATCATCTCATAAGTAGTATTTCTTAGAGAGGTGAAGTTTCAGTGAGTAGTATTTCCATAGAATAAAACGTTTCAAAACCCATAACTAAGACTTAACTAAATATAAACATGAATAACATGTGAGGTCTAGAAGACTGAATATCATAGCCAATTGAATCTAGTCCAAGTGGTATTTGGTTTGATTGGGTGTCCTAAGACCAATTGTTTGTACTTTTATTAAATGTATATTAGATTTATTGAATATTTTCAAGACAAATTATTACATTTTTTTCATTTATCTAATGTAATAATGTTCTAGATTATATGTCACATTGATAAGGTCATAGTAGTTCCCCATTATGATGAGAACCTTGATGTATTATGATGATATATTCAAATAATTTTCTATTTTTGGATAATTTAAAATTATGTGACACATATTACATTGAATTTTAGGTGTGATTACTCTTAAGAAAATAAGGATTCTTCTCATTAAGTTCACACTTGGTAATCACCAAAATGAGAGATTATGAGAACAAACCCTCAAGTAGGAATTATACATGTTTTTGGTGGCATAGAATATTCCTATATAGGAGTATAAGTTATGGTTCTTAGACATTAATATTATTATTAATGCATGATACATCCCACGTACTTAGATGTATTTCACAAACCATGATGATAACAGTTCATGTAAAAGTTGGATATGTTGGCTGCATCATTAGTGACATGTCATTAATGAATAAGTCAAGTAAGGATTTGTCCCTTGCATATTTAGGGAACATGATATGTTGTCCTTCTGATAGGAATAGAATTATCACATTAAATTCCACAGCCATGGTGTAACAACATGTTTATTTTAGACAGTCAAAAAAATACATATCATGATTATAGGTTGGTGACACGCTTGTGAAACCTACTTGATGATATATTTTGAGAAGGGGATTATATTACACCATGAGTGTTCATATGTCTTTGTCTATGTTGTGACATTATGTTCTTTATCATGGGTTCCTTGACCCATTGTAAGATATTAATATTGGACTTTAGGAAATCCCACCTAATTGAAATGAGAAATAATCCTATGGGGCCACACAATAAGTGTTTTTTTTATCTTGATTAAATTTAATTTGAGTTTAATTAATGGAATAAACATTATTATCTAATCTAAGGAATATTTTTATTCAAGTTATATTGATCTCATAAATTAAATAAATATTTATCCGCCATCTTGGGAATAAATCATTTACTTTATTTATTGATTATTTTAATAAATATTTATTCACTATATTGTGAATAAAATATGTATTCAGTGGTTAAATAAAATCAAGAGGAGCTCAAATGGACCAAGACCAAGTCTATAAAAAATATTTATTAACAATATGGTTACAAAATATTTTTTATTGCGCAAGATAGCATGCAACACCAAATAATTATTATTATGTGGAATGGGGTTTATTAATGTTAAAAAATGTTATTTAATGGATGATATGAAATTAAATAATATTTTAACATAAATCTTAACTATATAAAAATACAGGCATGTCAATTGGGTAGACCATCCAAAATTGAGAATAGTTAATTTTTGTGCACAAATAATTCTCTCTCAACTCCTCATTCTCTCTCCCTCTCAAGAATGAGAAGTGAAAGAGAGATTTTTTTCAAGAACGAAGAACAAGGGACCAAGAACGAAAAACCCAAGACATTCAACTAACCATGCTAGCACCTGGAGATCGAGTGGTGTTACTCACAGATCATAGGATCACATGTGGATCACTGATAGAGGGATTTTGTCCTTGGATCATCACAGCACAACAAAGGTAATCTGAAAGGGTCTTTTTGGACAATAAACGTTCACCATCGAAGAAAGATACTAAGTCCATGTATTTATTTCCTAAAATATTAAATAAATTAATTATAAATTTTACATGCAATATTCTAACTCTTGGTTTCAGGTAATGATTGTTAAAATAAATTTTAATATATCACTCACCTTTACATTCTTCTGTTGTGCCAGGAACCATCAGTAAAAAATATTACTAAATAAGAAACACATTTTTAATTCTCAAGAAAATTATAATAAGGAACTTTTTAATAGGTTCAACATAAAAAATTCAAAACCATTTTACACACCGATTTTAGTGGGAACCAAGTTGTGTAATGATGTAGAAGGCAGGGAAGCTGATCGGAAATATTTTTAGAAGCTAATATGTTGTGTTTTTTGTATTTGGCAACCACAAGAAATGAAATTTATTATGTCATTATCTTAGTGCATGATTTCATGGCTACCTCAAGATATGATATTTTTTATGTCATTATCTTATGTGTAATATTTCAGAGTGCTCTAAAAGAATCACATCTATTATCTAGAAAAAAAATATCAGATATATTAAAGGCACAATAAATTTTCAAATTAAGTGTTTTAGCTTAGAAATTATTGACTTGTTTGGGTATTCATATGTTGATTAAGAAGGAAATTTTGATGATAGAAGATCAGCATCTGATGCAATTTTCTTTCTAGGTAAATTTTCTTTAGTAGGCATACAAGGAAATAAAATGCAGTGACTCTCATCATGGCTGAAGCTGAGTATGTTTCTACTAATGAAGCTGCTACCCAAATTATGTGGATGAAGTCTCAATTGGAAGACTTACTTGTTGACATTGAGTAACACTTTATCTTTTTTTTATAATCAATGTTCCACCATCCATACTAAAAATTGGTAAACTTTTCTCATTAAGAACATATTGATATCAAATATCATTTCATTAATGAAAATGTGGAGAAGAATAAATTGAATTTAGAGTATGTTACTATATCATAAAATGTTGTTTAAATTTTCATAAAACCTTTTCCAAAGGAACTATAGTTACTTGTCCTCAAAAATCATAGAGTTGATATCATGATACTATTAAATTGGCATAAGATATAATTAAACCACTTCTTAAAGGACCGAACAGTTTAATATTCTTGGTAAAATATATATATACATGAGTCTTGTTTTAAAAATGAATAAAAAATTTAAAAAACATAAATTTTTTTCAAGGATAATAACATTATTCCATCTAGCTTATCCTTGCATATCATTCTTTCTACACTTCTTGGATTCTGGGTGGAAGGAAATAAAATATGGGTGATCTCAAATTCCCTATAAGGGTCAGTACCGTAAAAGAAATAATTTATCAATGTGAATAATAAATATATCAAGTTAAATAACTAATAATACATTCCATGTAATTAATAAACTCATAATGAAGTGATTAAATAATATTGTAAGGTAAATAACTGAAAACACATTCCATTTAAATAACTGGAAAATCAATAATCAATATGAAAAGGTAAGGAACTAAAAACATATTCTATTTAAATAATTTTATAAGGTATAATAAATATGGAAAGGTATGAAACTAAAAATAGATTCCAATTAAATAATTTGATAGGCAATAATCAATATAGAATGGTATGATACTAAAAAAAATTCATTTAATCAAAAAACTATGAATGAAATGAATCTATAGACATTGAAATGGTGAAAATATCATGGATAAAAATGATAACTGAAATGACGTTAATGCTAAATTATTTGATGTCATGTCTTAGGAACATTAAATCATATACATTCAAGATATATCCTTTAGATATCATAAAAATATTGGTAGAAACATGATAATCTTGTTCAACTAATTTGTGTCATGAGAACGTGTGGATGCATCAAGAGGTTATATAATGTTTGGGACCCACCCATCATTGCATGTCCAAAGAGTACCTCATATCGAGTAATCAATTTTATTCATAAAAAATATTCCTTATCAAATATCTGTATTGAATAAAGAATACATATTTATCAACATTTCCCCAGATGACCAAAAAACAATCAAAGTAAACACCATATGTAAAAATGATATAAGGGTTAGGAAACAAACATATCCATGATAAATGATATGGATAATTTGAAGAAATTAAATTTCTAATGATCATAAGAAATTGAATATTTCAAGGGGACTAACAAAGGATTCATGGAAGTGAGTGTCAATATTATCCTTTTCAAAATAAATTATAAACTATATAGAGGATTAATAAGGATGGTATTAATAAAACATATCTCAAGTGGAGTAAAAATAAATGTTGTTTTCATTGATGGATAGAAATAATAAAAAAACATATTCTAAAGACATTCTTGAGTAAAATATTCCCTTTATTTTGAAAAAAAATTCTCAAAACATTTTAATAAAATATGGTTTTTAGAAGAAAATAGGTTCTCTGACTAAAGAGAGAAATGAAGCCAAGTTTTCTTAAAAACATTATCTAAAGAATTTTGAGTACCAATGAGTAGAAAAAAGATAATATTACATGAAAAGGTCATGAATAACTATAGGAGAAGAAAATTAAAGGGGTTATTTTATGATAGTCATATAATTTTCTCTAATGTAATTTTAAGAATAAGTATTCTCAATTAGAATGAGATTGTGAAATAAACCCTCAAAATTATCATAACGTTGAACTGAGAATTGATCAATGAATTGGTTATGTGTATTAAACTTAAATCCACATAAAATAAGTATAAATACATCAATATATATTAAAATTAATTATACACATAATCATATAATATTAATCATAATGAATAAGTAATATAACCTAATGAAAATGAATTGAGTTATAAAATTTATTTACCAATGCTAAATTTAAGTTAAAATATCTTTAGATGAAATAATTAAAATTTAAAATCAAAATACCATGAATAATTAAGTATTAATTATATTACATATCAAATAGGAAGTATGTACACCGTATATAAGAAACAAGGTGCACAACAACAAAGTATGTCTCATGGAATTAAAACTGATACAAGAATCCCTTAATCTGTGTCTTATTTCTGGTCACAGTCCTTCAACCTCTTATATAGCTTTGTTTCTGATTTCAAATCATTCAAACAATGGGTTTTTTCATGTGGTTTAGTTTCATAAAATCATTCATGTCGGGATTTTTATTTCTGAGTGTTTTCCAATGGGTTTTTTAATGGAACCAAAATCAATCAACAGTTTTGTATCCTTGATGGACTTACTTTCCAATGGTAGGCACTGATTGGGAATTTTGGAAAACTAGTCTTAATAACTCACATTGGTTGATAGGATTGGAGTTTGGGATATTCACACCCTTTTAGGGGTAATTGTTTCCATCTTTGTGACTCTCTTAAAAATTTAAGACATATTCATGAATCCTTTATTAATTCCCAAGTATGATGTGGGTTACCCTAGAATTAACAATCAATTATTAGCAAGTATCGAATTTAGAATCATATGTTTGTATATTAAGTTCTTCATCAATGGAGATATCTATATATATACATGGTTATTCATCAATTCATTCCTATTATGTACCAATTAGATATTATTTGGTCATTATTATGATGATTCTAGTTCTCTAGCCACATAGTAGGGTACTCGGAAGTGTATCATCATCCATTGAGACAAGATTTTTTTGGATGTTAGGATCTAACCCATAAAATGGGATTCATATGTATCCTTGTTAGAGGAATCATAACCCATGATGTTCGGTTCCACTTAATAGGACAAATCATACCTTTTACAATTGTGTGATAAGGATCAAACCATGTTGTTTAATGTCATGTGGTAAGGACGTCTATGAGGAAGGTGTCAAGTCAATGTTTGGTGTGAGAGCTATGCTGATTTATCCTAGGGAACCTAAAAGGGATATTAATTCTCAGGACTAATAAGACTCCACTAGTAATGTGGACTAGATATTATAGGGTTGATTTTGGGGTGTTGGATTTGAACCTCGGGGAGGCTTCCTATGTATCCCATTTAGTCAAGAACCATATCTCATGTAGTTCAGTTGGGAGGACCATGATTATGGAGTGATTTTAGGGTTTCTATCATAGGGGAGTATGGTCATTTTAAAGGATTTAATACAGGAATATTTTTTGAAAATGAGTCCCCAGATTTGGGCTATGAGAGATGTCTTGATTCATGGTGATTTGGGGGATTTTATAGGGCTTGAACCTGAGGATAAGGACCTTGTTTAGGTTTGGTTAGGACTTACTCATTAGGAGGATTCCCTGATGAATAACAGTTTTTATTGGGTCTTACTCTTGAGAAGGATTCCAATGTATTGGTTTAATTGGGTCTTACTACTGAGGATAATGCCCATTTGTAAGAGGTTGGGGATTATACCAAGTAGAAGGCCCATTTTGACTAGTTGGGGCTTACAATTGGAATAATACCCATGGATAGGTTCATATAGAGCTCACTCTTAAGGATGATTCCCATAGATTGGGATCATAAGGATTTCATGACCACTGTTATCCTCTACACCCGCATGATTCATGCTCGGTGTGAGAAACAAGAGGAAGTGGAAGATCTGGGAAACCACACAATCTGCTTTTCATTGAGGTTGGACACATGGACTTGAGGACCCACACCTATGGATGAACTCTTAAGAAAGGGGAGAGAAATATTCAAAGGATGATCATCTACCCATTAATGCATTAGATCGTATGGATTCTACGATCCTGGATATTTTATAAGACCACCTGTGTCATGATGAGTCATTCTTTGGTGAAAGAAATAAGAGGAAGTCAATGATCTTGCAATATACACACTTCTTCTCTCCCACTAGTGGAAGAGGATAAGGTAATGGGATAGAGGGTAAATCACTCTAGTTCACATTCCCTTTCAGATTAGGTATCCAAGAGGGAAATGAGGTGCATGAGTGAAACCTCTTATAAGAAAGGATACATACTTACTATAAGAGGGATGACCTAAATTTGGTTCCACAGAGGGGGAGGAGGATTTCATTCCATGTTAAATGAAAACTCAATCATGATCCTCACCCTCCCTTCCTGGAACTGGATGCTCTAGGTCTTAGAGAAAACAAGTAAGTAACATTGTTTTATCCCTAGTTCTCATGACCAAGAACTCCCTGACACCATCCCAAGGGTTGGGGTCCTCATGACTAAGGGAATGAAAATCCACATGCACCCCCAAGGACCCGTACTATCAGGTGGGACAAGTGTGGTAAACCCCTGCCCGTAGTAATGAAAATCCAAATTAGAGACATGATGGTGTTAACCTATTCATGTTTTTGCAAGTCTGGAGTCCTTGGTGGAGGTTTCAAATCATTCCCTCTTAGAAAAGGGATCCAAATAAAGAGAGGCCCTACCATGGGTGGATTAGAATATTTCCTAACAAGAGACTCATGTAGGGTATAGTATAGGGTGATCGAAGGGAGGCTCACTTACGTAGGCTTTGGAGAGAAAATAGAGGCCTGCGAAAGTAGACCTAGGCAAGGTGATGGTACCTAGGGTGATTAACCACCTGGGAAACTACACTTGGGCAATAACTTTCTCAAGCCTTCAATTGTCTCCAAATATGTTCCCGAAAGTGGCTCACAGAGGTCCCCACTTAAGGAATGGAACCTCACACTAGTGTTTTTTTATCATGGTGGATAGGATTCCTCATGTAGGTGATATTATTTTAAACCCTATGATTAATTTATATTTTAATACCCCCTTTAATTCCCTATTCATTAGGTTTTGGAGGAGTACCTAAAAAGTTTCAGAGTGTATGGGAAAAGGACTATAAAAATCAAAGCATCAGGAGAGTTTAGAAAGTTTCATCCTTAAAAATGAAGACCAAAAATTACTATTTATAGGAAAATATGGGACCATGGAAAAAAATTCTTTTTCTTAGGTATGCCACACATGGGTTTCGTGTTGTCTGATGCTCAGTTTGGTCGTGCAATCCAATGTGCAGGTACACTGCATGCCGACACTACTAGGGGGTGCCCACACGAAGGTCCTTTGGCGGATTTTCGATCCTTGGACTTATTTATTTCTATTCCTCTATTCCCTTTATGATATTTTCCTTTGAAAATTTTTTCATCCAAGTGGCCAAATGAAGTGTCAAAAAAATCCCCCAATCATGATTAGATCTGATCAAAAGAAGAGGATTTAATCCTGAGTTAAATAAATGAAAAGGGTGAAGGGATCGAAAAGGCCATCTACACTGTCCATCCACACTAGTCATCTGCCTAGGTCATCTACATAGGTGGGGTGTGCACATGAACCTATGTGGAGGGGTGAATACATCTGTAAATAGGTTCATTCTTATAATGTATGGTATTCATGCTTAAGCATCATTTCTTTCACCGTACTAGCTTCTCATGCAGACTGCCCACTTAGCCTTCTTTTCTAACACATCATTCACATGGATAAGGTGTGTATCTATCTACGCAATGTGTAAAAATGGGTGAGTGACTTGCACGGTGACCTTGGGAGAGGGTCACGCATGAGGGACTTGCATGATTACCCTATGGGATTACCTGCCTTCACCATATTTTTTATGTTTCTTTGATTTTTCTAAAATTTACTTTTTGTTAATGAACAAAAAAACATGGTAGTTATTTATAACTTCAATGGATGGTACTAAGACTTGATTTTTATATGAATAAGCTAAGAATATCCTCAACGAGATTGATAAAGTTGTATTACGTGACTACTATGATGCTCATGATACTATTCCACCTGATTTGGTGGTACATTTAAATAAATATCACTGTGACTTCCTATAGTGTAATTGTCTATCACTTTATGACCACGATCATCTGAAGTAGTTCCTCATACTAGCATCGAAAATCAGACTCCTCTCTCCTGGTTATAAGACTACAGAAATTTCACTACTTCCTATGTTTCCAACATGGGTGCATATATTAATGTTGGAACATATTCCACAGTCTATGTCGTGCACCGTAGCCATTTTTCTCTAGATTTAATGTTGTACACACCTTAATTAAAGATACAGTATTATTCATCCATCTTTTGTGATTCCCAAAAAAATAGTCAAGGGTTGGAGGAAATATTGGGACTTCTTCCCTTGAGGGGGGGTTAATACTGTGTGTATGTGGGTGTACTGGGTGTTTCAGACTTGTGAAGAATTCAAAAAGGATCTACAAGATGTAAAAATTTATGAGGGCATGTGGATAGGACAATATTATGTATAAAATCACATCAAATTCATTCTTGATATGATAAGTCTATGGAGTTCATATACTAACTATTTCCATATGATATATGGAGAAGTCATAATCAGCTTGTAGAATGTCTAAAATATTTAAGGGCTTTCGATCCTTTAATACATGTATGACGAGTTCATCACTCTAAGGGTGGAAGGGGTGATGCTGAAAGGATGCCACCCCTAGCACATGAGATACTGATGATATTTCAATCTATTAAGAAGGAAACCCCCACCTAATAGGATATATCCATCTCAATGTGTGGATGAGTACTTTCTCAGAGCCAAAGGGGGGAGTCCCCACTTCAAAACGTCTAATTGGGTGCCCCAAGATGGTGAAACAGAGCGCTCTTGGTATATTCTAGCTAACATTGGAAAAGGGGGAGTACAACACATGGGGGTATAAGCCCAAGTCTAGAATTACTTTGAATACATTTCTCATGGGATTTTTAGATATGTGGACAAGAGTTTACATGATACCTATCAATGATTCCAATGACAACGTGAGGTCCAGGACATTTTTCGTGGTAGCCAAGCTAGTAGAGAAGAAGCATTTGGGGTTGGTGAACCCTGTCTAAGTGAATATTTTCCAAATATTGTTACATGTTCATTTGGGGAAGGCCTTTTTTAGAATTATCGGACTGATCCATGTACTTTGGGGATGAGTCACGGCACATTTTAGATCTTACTCTATGTTAAGTGGGGTCAAGATTTCTAGAATCCCATTTTGTCCGTATGTTCAGGATGTTTCTAGTATTACACCCTTATCCTTAAATCCCAACAATATCCTATTGAGGCTATGCCTATTCAAGGATTTTAACTTCTTCCCATACATGGACCTTCCTAGTGGGAGATTTACTGATGATGAGAATCCTATAACTAAGCTAAGATCTTATATGATGTCCTTTATAGATGGTGTGTTGGAGACTCATTTCAACGATGAAGTTTTATGTGAGTCCTATGCTCCATAGAGATTTGCATACCAAATCAAGTGACTATAAAAAATAAATTTATCTCCTCTAGTTCAAGTCAAATTAGAATAACATCCAATGGTATCCTGAAAACTATGGATGATTACAGTGATGGGGATGAATCATGAAGTAATTGACCTACCTCTAACTGATGTGTCTACTAGGTTGACTGGTTAGTATGCTAAGGCCCAGATTGCATCATACCCCAAGGGGGTGTTAGCAGAACTTGTTCCTCAATTCAGGACTGTAATGACATGCAGGCATGTAAAGTGAGGTAGGAAGGCTTTTACTTCTATAGAAGAAGCCTTTTCTCTCTAAAAAAAGTGTTGCATCCACTTATAAGGATAAAAATGAAGAGGTTCCAAATATTCCCAAATGACCTTGTGCAAGGTTCAGTCCGCCGACCAGAATTAAAAGGTATACACCAAGTGAGGTTGAGCCCAAACGGTCCAATCATCACCATCTTGAAGAGACTCACATTCCATTTTACCATTAATCATTAGTGATAGAGAGGTTTGGAAATGCCATGAAATCCGTGGCTGTAAAATCTACTTCAAGGTAGGTCGAGACAACATCAGAATTCATTTCACCAGAGGTAGTACAACTTTGGCAGGGAATTTCCTCTAATGTTGAAATCATATGGTCACTCCTTCATGTTTGGCTACAGATTCTAGGGAAATAATATGCTTAGTCCCCACCTAATATTTTCTTCAAGGACAATCCAACTTAGGTGTGGATTTATATTTGGGAACTAGAGATGGTCATTTATAAAACTAAAAACTAGATCTCTGCCATGAGATAGGTGGATGAACTAATGATATAGGGAACTAATAAAGGGATTGATCACTCATCTTCTAAGGAATGGATAGGATATGGAAATCCTAATGATGTATGTTATCCTTTTCTTATATTTTTCCTTGTTCTTAATTTCAATCATTTTTTTAAAATAAAATTATTGTTTCTGAGGGGAATTTTCATCTTGATTTTTAGTGGGACAAGGAAAAATCATTGCAGATTTTTTCACCGAAATATATTTCACATGGTACCCTAATAAGAACTAATTAATCATCCCTTGAACCAAGAGATTTATACCTATGTCAATAAAAAATGGAGGATGAAATGGTTGGAGAACTTTCATTTCCACCTATAATACCTATCTTTGAGGAGGTTAGTGCAATCCTTTCACTGTCAAAAAATAAAGAACATCAGAGGATAAAATTTTTAGATATGTGCCTCATTAGTAGTGCAGAGTCATCATGGAAACATTAATTTATTCATTATCCAGAACAAATTTTTAACTTTTTCTGTGGCTATAGAATCTCCTTCCCTCTCCTCTCAAAATGGGCTTGGAAACGAGCCTCCATAAACTAAGGAGGAAATTACGGGCCAAACACGAATCCCTAATGGCGAGTCATCTGCCTTGACAGAAGGAGTGTCTAGGTTAGATGATATATTATCTACTCCTATTACAATAGAGAGGGTGTAGGGTTTTGGTAATGTTAATGATACATCATAATGTGTCATCTTTTGACTAATAAATTTTAACCTTATGATATTTTAGGTTCATCTCATGCACAAAACGACCCTTCAACGACTGATGATAACCCTACAACTGTCATTGTGGAAGGTGTTTGTGGAATCAATTAATTGGAAGAGGGTTTCGTACTAAGTCCCGAGTCAAATATTCTAACTGTTTCCATGGGTGAGATTACCATGGGGATGGGGACATCAATACATGCCATGAAAAACCATGGCATGACCTTTGATGAAATCCTATAACATACTAATATTCCCATTACATTAGAATAATTTGAGGAACTTAATAAGGAATTAAATTGATGTGGGTATTTATTTTCATGTGAAACCAAATTTTTTGTCTGATTATCTAATCATGATTCATTAAAATGTGCATCTACATACACGGAGAATATTGCAGTGCTGGTACACAAACAATGTTTTGAAGTCCATCCAAGTCCCACTATTATGGGGGGGTACTCAGGTAAACATTGGAACATGGATTCTTCCTAAGACTTATTTGGAGAACCCCACACATACCCAAGAGAGTTCCCCTCAACAATAGGATCATGTTCAAACTACTGAAGTTGGGGATGTTATGGGGGAATCTACCCTAGTTGTTGACTCGTTATTGGGTGAGTTTCACTTACTTCGTTAATCATCCACTATTTCATATATATAGTATCTTTTTGAGGCTAATTAAGAGTCATTCCCACTATCTAGTGCCATAAAATTCTATGGTTGGGTTTGAGGGTGGAGCCTCTATGCCAATGCAGTCAATATCAGAACAAGATGTCATTGACCAAGAGGGAGAGGGATAGGGTTCCTCAAAAATTAAACTGATCATGGAGTACATTTATCCCTTTAACAGTGGATCTGAGTCATATTCGAGGCTACAGAATGATCTTTTCATCACTCTATATGGGACATAGTTGGATATTTAGAAAATAATATCTAAGATGCCCCTTTATGACCTTCTTATAGTGAATCCATTGAATTTTGATCTTATTTGGTATGTTGGTATATAGTGGATTTGATTACCGCATGATTCATGCTGATGTGAGGGAGATCATTCACAAATTTGAGCAAGAGTATAGGCTTCAAAATTTCCTTTTAAAGGAAAAGCTTCTCGACAACAATGATGGTCTATATACTTCATTTTCTCAATCGGAGTTCGACTATACCAAACAATTTTGTGGTTCCCGAATTTAAAACATGATATTTGGGAATAAAAGAGGTTTCTCTCGAGGATGAAGTTAACATTTGTTAAAACCCCCATTTTTGGTATAATTTATGAAAAAACAACTGGGGAATATTAATGAATAATAAAATAGTGGCACCCTTCGGCTGACATTCCCTGAAACCTATGTGGGAAACCTATGCGAAGCCAACTGGGGCGTGCTATAGCATAGTCCTGAAAAGGAGTTCTCAGGAATTCCAAAATTCTATTGTTGATGACTGATATAATTTAATGGAGATTGAAATTTTTCAACACCATAATGGGTGGTATATCCAAGGGAAATGGCTTACAATGAATAGAGCATCTGTATTGGCACTTTCCATGAATAAGAAATCACTCCTACACAAATTTTTCTTGTAGGGAGGAGGGTACATTTTGGTAAACTATTGATGATAAAGGGAGAAATCTCCCATTCTGATAATGTTTTAAACAACGGGAAGTTTAATTTCATGAAACCTGGATATTCACTGTGTAATTTAACATATTATTGTGTGTAGGTTGTACTATGCAGTTTAAAGTTATAAAGAATGTAATTTATTCTAGGTAGTTCAAAGTCATACAATAAGGATATTATGATATGTAGTTAAAATTCATATAGTAAGGACAATATTTAATGTAGATTAAACTTTCATAGAAAGGATGTTAGGGGGTGATAATGTCTTTAACTTCCTATGAAAAATTAATTATTCACCCATTCTGGGTGAATTTTCTAGAAATGTTATTCCATATTCATGTGTGAGAAGAGAAAGGTTTAAGTTGTAATCTAAGGGTTTATTATTCTAAAAAGTGTTATGGGGAAAGAGTTATTGTGGAGATCGAGTAGATGTCTCCTGATAATGAAGTTACCACTAATTGACAAACTAATTTTGTTGGATGTTTTATGCAAAGACAACTAGAGTGCATAACTGTATAGTCAACAAATGGAATCCTTTGGCTAAAAAACTAGTTTTATGGGCCACTTTAAGCCAAGCCATCTAGGGTGTATTACAACTTATCCAGGAAAAGAATTCCTCAATAATTCTGACATTATATTGTTAAAAGTCGATGGAAGTTTATGGATATTTGTATTTTCATAGGTATAGAGTTTGGTTTGAAGAAGGAATGTACCAAATTATGGGAGGATCATTTAAAGTTGAAATTTCCAAAGAATTTGGGGGAATAAGGTTATTGCACTGGTCAGAACCAACATAGGAAATGTGGTGCCTAATGTTTTAGGTCATATGACTAGGACCATACTATTATGGGAATTATTGGTGTCATATGGACTTTCAGACCAAGTTCATTCAGGTATACATCTAACATGATGGAGGAAATTGTAAACCTTGGACTTTGGGGTTCTCAAATCAAGATAAAGGATATGGTAAAAATATGCAAGGGGTGACCACAAACTACATTAATCATAGATCCCAACATATTGTCGTCAAAGATTGTAAGGATAGAAGTGGATTCTCTTTAAGTAAAAGTTACTATGGGTTGAAAAACCTGTTTTTTGGGATACATTATGCAAATAAAGTTGGTGAGTATTAATACATAGTCATTTATAAGAATCCTTTGGCTGAAAACCCGTTTTTCTAGGATAGTTTATGAAAATCCTTCTGGGGTGTGTTACAACATAATCAAATGAAAGAAACCTCAGGAATTAGTCATTCTATGATGAGAATATGGAGAAATATTATGAATATCTAAACATGTCCAAGATTATAAGTGTGAATTATTTAAAGGATATGTCCAAGAATAAAAGGGTTTTTTGGATAGATATTGATCTAAAATTGTAGAGTCCCTCATATAGATTTGACTCATATGTGAGAGGGGGACAATGATGATTCCTTGGTGAACCCCCTAATGGGGGGGACATAAATTAATATATCCTATATATATCTATGTATGTACATAGGAGAGGGTAATTTTTCATTACACCAGGTCTAGTACTAAGAATTGATGCCTAGGCCTCACTATTTATCTCATTAGGATAAGAATCAAGTCACATGTAGTTCATAGGGAACTGTACAGCTTAACATCATGGAGAAAGGATGTTAACTTCTTAATGTGAAAGGGGGTAATGTGGATAGACCCTTAGATAAGGATCTGCGTGTCGCTACATATCCTATAATGATAGGAATCAATCTATACATATTTCTTGAGGAATGATCCCCCACATTGATTGAATTAATGTGTGAAGAATAAAGTGGGCTTGTTTTTTTAAATATGGGATCATGTATAGGATGAGAACCTATATTATATTATATTATGTGGATCTAACTAATACATAGGATAATATAGTAATTTCCCACATCACATTGTAGTTGGTTCTAGGATTGGATATCTAGTCATCAATACGTATCTCATCGAAATAAGAATCAATCCACACATTGTTCTTCAAAAAATCATTCAGTTTATTATCATGCGATAAGGAAATATGGTGTACCTTTTATGGTATTAAAAATAGGACCATGATAACCCTGATTCTAATTGATATTCCCTACACATGTAGGGAACCCTTTACCCAAAACTCATAATCTCATGTGAGCTATGCTCGGTGTGAGAAATAAGGAATAGCCAAGGTTTCTTCTGGTACAAAAAATGAAATATAATATAAGGATAGGGGAATTTATATTTCTAAGTGTCTAGGAAAGTATGTGAGATCTTATCATCGTTAATTATATCATAATAATGAGAATCCATCCTTATGTAGTTCAGAAATCCCATACAGTTTATCATCATGCGGTGAGGAAAATATGAACTGATGTGAAAGAGAGAACATTTTTTGACTAGGATCAATGATTATAATGTGGGAATCACTACATATCATTAGATTGAAGTAATCAAGACACACAAATTTCTATAAAGGTCCCATATGTCAGTATTATCTGTGCACAGGGAAAAGGGGGATTTTTTATTGTGTCTAGACCTGAGAATGGGAATTTGGGTGTCACTAAATATCTATTTTTAATGAGAACCAAGCCACACATAGTTCTTAAAAATCGTTCCCCTCATCAATAGGTCATTGATATGGGTAAAGTGGGATTAATATTTTCTATAATAATGGGTTAGCACAATACAAGAGGTTCATGTGTCACTAAACATCACATTGTAATCTAAATCGAGCCATATATTTTGGAAAATTTCCTATGTAGATCTGGTTCATACATGGGAAAAATGTTCCATATATATTTTATATTATTTATTTTTTGTTACAGATGGACCTAGGATCATATATCTAGGAA
Source organism: Viscum album (assembly GCA_963277665.1). Classification (NCBI taxonomy): domain Eukaryota; kingdom Viridiplantae; phylum Streptophyta; class Magnoliopsida; order Santalales; family Viscaceae; genus Viscum; species Viscum album. Next base: position 118,947,690 of record OY728162.1, on the reverse strand, counting down.
TCTCTTTGTATCTCAATGGAATTAGAATCAATATATATGTAGTTCTTGGATAGATCATGCAGTTTTCCATCTTGTGATGAGGCCGTTGGTCACACAATTTATCATCTTGCAGTATTAACATGATAATGTTGGTTATTATACTTATAAATGGGACCACGTGAAACCATTTAGTGGAAGTGATGTGAGTGGGTCTTATGAATGGGAGTTTCATGTCTTTTCTTCTTCATGTATGGCCAAGAGGGTGTATCAAACCACTGAGGGGTTAGAGGTATGTGATTGGGACATACCCCTGAGATAGAGGCCCATGTTTAAGGGACCTATGAGGAGTGTCTCAGCTCATGTTAATTTGGGGGTTAGTTAACATTGAATAAGAGGTACGTTAACCATGTAGTTTAATGTCATGTTGGGAGGACAAATGTTGTCTTTCAGTTTTAGGTCATTCGACTAAGACCTTATTCCATGATTTTTTTTACATGTGACAAGTATGATTGTGCCACGTAGTTTAATGTCATGTTGGGAGGACAAATGGTGTCTTTCAGTTTTAGGTCATACGACTAAGACCTTATTCTATGCATTTTTTTGACATGTGATAAGTATGATTGTGCCACGCGGTTTATTTTCATGTGGCATGGATGTTACGTCATTAATTTTAAGGTCACGCAACAATTAACAACTATGAATTTTTCATGTCTTGATTTTGGGATGTACTTTGAGTGTCTACAAGAAGTATTTATTTAGGAACCTTGCACTGGTTGGGGTTATAATGATCTCTCCATCCATTTAGATCATGGAATAAAATCTTTTAGAGTAGACCTTGTATGTCGATTAAAGTCCCTCCAACTTTGGTTCAATCCTTATAAAGTTCTTTCCTTGTATCATCGGAGTTCTAAAGACCAACACAATTTTTCCTTGGAGGAATAAACTGAGGTGAGACTTCTTGTTTAAGGCTTGTGCAATCCAATTTTAATAGACTTTGAATTGATGCAAGGTGTTTAATGTATTCTTATTGAGCCTCTCCTGTTTTTCAAAACATTTCTAGTATTTCTCATCTTTGGATAACTGATCAAAGATGGAAAAAAGGGAAACATTAGTTGGACCACAATGGGGAGGATTGCCTATGCTCTGTATACTAGTGAGTATGGGGTTGTCTGTGTGTTAGTTTCATCTGTATTCTAGTATCCCCATAAGGCATGAAGAAGCTTGTTAGACCAAGACTTTTTAACTTTATACGACATCTTCTGGATTATGTTAGATAGGGTCTTGTTGATGTCTTATATATGTTATTTAGCATCTATATGGTAGTAGGACTAATCGATAGATTTGATATATTATTCCTAATATAGCTTTTCCAACTTGGTATAATAGAAATTGGTGTTTTTATCCATAATTATCATATGAGGGACACCAAATATGGTAATTATATAGGCTTTCACGAAGCTAATAATTCTTTTTTACCTAAATTCATTAAGGTGTATTACCTCATCCCAGATGGAGATGAAATAAGTAGCAGTCAATATGTATTGAACTACATGTCCATATTTAGAGGCTATGGTCCCTCCACATCCATATACCATATTGAAAATATCCATGAGTATTTATTTTTATATAGAACCTCCAAGGGTTGATGGATTAAGTTGGCATTCACTTAGAAGGAATAACATTTCTTGTTGAACTCTATGAAACTCTACATCATCGAATACCAGAATTACCCAAGCCTTTGGAATTAATAAGAAATACTATATACTGACTGGTGGGAACCACAGGATCCCACATGTAATTATTTCATAACATCCCTAGTTTCTTATTCATCTATTCATCTAAAAAGAACTCCATCAAAGACTCATTTATAGAGGATTTTCTAAGAGTTTGGGTCATCATAAAGAGTGAATTTGGTTTCTATCCATCATTTTTGTTCTTTCCTAGATCTATCTATTGGGATTACCCCATCATAATGGTATTCCATGATTGGAATCATTTACTCAGTGGTAAGACTATACGTTTTTGGGATAGGACTGATTTCATTGAACTCTTCCACTCTAACCTAAATAAAAGGTGAGACCATTCAGTGATGCACTATGTTGTGGACTGTTTCATCCCAATTTGGATCTACCATAACTATAGAAACATTCTCCATTGCATCTTCTTGGGAATTATATTATTGTGGGACAAGAGTTAATGTTTCTTCTAAAGGTAATTCCGCCATCAACCCTTATACACAATGAATCATGGGGATTATCTCTTCTTTTCTAATGGAATAATCCCCATTGATATGTTTTATTACCAACTCTAAGTCACCTTTCACCTCTTCGTGGTACAATAGTATTTGGAGTACCTATTCTAGGCCTATAATAAGGTCCTGATATTCCACCTCATTGTTTTTACAACCTTTTGATTACATGAAGGAGTAAGGAAAGTCTACTTTTTCTGGGGAGATAAGAACAATCTCTATCCCAACATTTTGATCTTAGGGTCTTCCATTCTCCCCCATGTTGAGATCCTAGATACAACATCAAATTACATTTATCTTGTTTGGGGGACATCTTGAACAAATAATATCTCCTCATCTAGAAACTTTGTATTCAATGATGTTGCTTTTGGAGATGTATTTTATGCAAGGAAATTTTCCCAGGCTTGGCCTTTCAATGATTTCGGATGCATTTACTATACGTCAAACTACTATAGAATAACCACCCACCGTGCCAATCATCCTATAAAAATAGGATTAATGAGGATAAATTTTACTGGGTCATTATCATACACAAGATGGACTTCATGGTTCTGTAGATAATGCCTCGATTTATGAACCATAAAGATTAACATGAGGAATATCTTCTTGATATCCAAATAATGAGTATCAAAGTCGAGCATTGTTCAAATGAGATAATGAAGGATGTTTTCATTCCCTGCATCATTATTTTTTTATGAGGAAGGTTCCCAATTATCAATCCAGGGTAGTCACATATAGGATGAAAAACTTTCCTTCAATAGATGGCATTAATACCAGTGGACTCAAGAGATATTTCTTGATGTAGTGAAATTATTCCTGACAATCACTAGTCCATTGATATGTGACCCCCTTTTTCATTAGTTTGGTGAAGGGAAGATACTTTCCTTCTAGGTTGGATATGAAGCATCAGATGTTGTCCAAATATCCTTGAATTCCTCTCAACTATTTATGGTTTCAAGGACGTGACATGCTAAGGATGTATTTTTTTCTCTAGTTCAACATTTATATTGTGATGGTGTGAGACAAAGCCGATAAATTTTCCCAATGATACCATATAATCACATTCCAAGGGGTTCATCTTCAACCTATGTTGTTGTAGATTATTGAAGATGGATTTTAAGTTATCTAGGTGGTTATAACATTGTCTAAACTTAACCACTAGATCTTCAATGTATCATTTGACTAGATTTCCTATAAAGGTTTTGAAGATACGATGCATGACACATTAGTATGTGGCACCGATATTCTTAAAACCAAAGGGCATTACCCAATAGTAGAATAATTTCTATAGGTCTCTAAATATTGTGTCTTCATTATCTTTTGGGGGCATCTGGATTAGGTTGTATCCAGAATAGACATCCATGAAGGAGAGGGATGATAACCATATGTTGCATCAATAAGGAGATATATTCTTTGAAATAGGAATTCATCTTTATAAAAGTGCCGGTTGAGATCTGTGAAGTCGATGAAAACCATGATTTGTACATTTTTCTTCTTTATAGGAAAAATATTGGCTATCCATTTCAGATATTGTACCTCTCTGATGAGTTATACCTTAACGATTTTATCCACTTTTGTCTCAATTTTTTAGGTGTGATTTGGATGTGTCCTTATGGATACTTATTTGTATCACTAGTGATCTTCTAGAAAACCCAAGTGATGGGTGGCCACCTCAAGATCATGTCCTAACATCGCTATGTAATTCTAGGAAAAATTATCTTGGTGTTCCTTCAGGAAAATTTTTTATACCCCTTGTTCTTCATAAGTCATGGTCACACTGATCAACGTGGGTAGTGGATCTTCTTATGTACCAGATTTGTTTCTATGAGTTTTTGAATAGTGGTGAAGACACCTTCCTCAAATTCTAGGGTGGGTGTCTTTGAGGTTCACTTTCTCTTATACCTCATGCTTTTCCTTTTTCACCACTAACTATGGAGTATGCGATGAAGAATGTTCCTTGAAGCTAGGGGAGGAATTTCCATTTGGTACTTGAGAAGATGAAGTAACCATTTCTGGATTGATTTTTGGGGCAAGGCCTTCATATATATTTAAAGGGTAGACAAGGGATTGAGAACTATATTATTTGTTTTCTCATATTTTTAAGAAAAAAATCTTTAATCCTAGATGATATAACATTTATTTGATGAAGCCCAATAGATGGAATGAAGTTGTTTTCATCTAGTATTTAATTAATTCTTAGAATTTGACAACTTCTCTAATGTTTCTGGGCTCACATATCAAAATTTATGTCATAGAATTCGCTGAATGTGTGCTTGAATTCAGACCCACCTTTTAAATATGGATTATGGGAAGCACATATGATGCACTGAGCTATTTGAAAGGATTACTTGGGATCAACTCTAGACCATTGGGGGATTTTAGGCAAATGACATCGTTAGCCATGGATTTTTTTCCTTCTTGGTGGTAAAATCCTTCCTCAATGTATATGACTCGCAATACCTGAATGGGTCTTTTTCACCATGAAATGTCCAAAAAATTTCATTGATACAATATTTGAGACATTTGTGGTATGATTAAGGGATATCCTCTTGCTGAGGTTGCTAGAGTCTTCCCAAAAGATTTTAGAAGGTTGTATCATGTCTAATATCCACGAATTTTGAGTTAGACATGAGATCCCCAAACTATTTTTGAGTTTGATTTCACTAAGATGATTTTTATTCTTCATTTCACAACCCTATAACTTTAAGGTGGAGGGGGTAAGTGAAATTTATTAAAACCCAGTTGGTGAAGAAAATAGACTAGAATGAGTTTGAATCCTGAGATATTGTTAATAAAGGCTTGTTAGATTTCAATGTTATTTATCCCGCTAGATATATATAGGGGTCTGACAAGTCTCTGTATGATTTCATCCTCATCCTGGTCTGTGAAATAGATGGTCATGTAAAATTCTGCAGGATCATTCACATCATGATACACTTTTTCATCAGCAAACTCAACTTCAAATTCATGGGGGATTGACAAGGCCTCTATGAGTTCTTCCCAGATGTATTTTAATAGGATCATAGCATACATGATTGAAAATTTTGAAACCACCTAGGATAATTTCTTCTAAATTTCATACTTCTATTCCAAAGTTTTTATCTCTTGAGCATGGTTATTCTATTTTGTATGTTCTTTAGGGTATGAAATATTTGATGTGGATAGATTATCCCTTGGGGTATGAGATAAAGTTGTTTCTGATCTTAGCAGGTTAGGTCGGCCAGGAATGTCTACATGCCGAAGTATATTAGGTGATGATGTATTCTCTAATGTATCGTCTAGGATGATCATGTCAAGGTATACCCTATCATTTGAGGGGTAACTTAATTTCTCCTTCTGATCTCACTGGAGATCTCTCCCATGATGGATGGCCTCATTGACGGTTCGAGCTGGGGTGTGGTTAGATTAGTGACTCCTAGCATGACTGCATCTTCCCCCATATCCTTAATTCAAACAACCTCCTCCCATAGTTCCCCAATAAAGTTTAGTGAACTCAAGTTCATAACCATGCTCATAATTTGAGAAGGGATCCATTAACTAAATAATGTTAATGGAACCAAAAATAAACTCCTCATCTAATGGAGATTTGATCTGGTGGTTGGACCCTTATTGTGCTATTTAGTTGGGTGGTGCCCATGCTTTTGATATCATCGTCATGAAGTTTGTTATGTTAAAGGATAAATGTTTCCTTGACATAGGGTAAAATTATTTCATTTCATTCTTACACTTCCATCCCTATAATATTTTTTAGGAATTAATTTTAGAGTATTGAGCTTTTGATGAATTTTTTTGTGTCGTAGCAGAAGTGACTGGAAGCACAGTCATTCGCTATAGTAGTAATCACATAATAGCATGGGTTTGATTGATTTTTTATGAACATCTAGTTTCTGAACTTCCACATAACCTTGTTGTTAACGCCCTTCCATTTTTTTCCACTAGGATGGCGAAAGAGACATATACTACCTAAGAATGTGATTTTTCAGCTTCACTTTCCCTGATTCCACCATTTTCTACATAATGTATTTTAAAATAAAACATTCCTAGATGTTGTGACCTAGTACTTGATAGAAGGGGAAATAAATTAGAATTTCTTAATCACCTTCTTTTTTGGGCTTCCTGGGTTTCAGAAACTTTAAAAACTTGTTTTCTAGTGCTAATATGAACTACCCAGGACTTAGTCATTTAAAAAATAATAGAAAATGTTTTTTATATCCTCTAACTAATTTTTCCTATGTTCCCTTTGATCGTTCTAAAGAGGAGGGTGTTGTTATTGAAGCTCAAGAGGTGTAGCTGCATGATATGGTGCGGTCTTCATAGTGGGAGTGGTTATAGGGGCCATTTTATGTGTAACAGTGGAATCCTATACTTTCCATGTTCTATTTCCTTGAGTGGATCAAATCACTTAGGCCTTGGATTTGGTATCTGTGATGGAGTCTTCTACTCTTTGAGTGATTTCAACTAGGTCCTCAAAACCCTCAAATTTATTTCATTGGGATATGTGGTTTGCGCAACGAATCATGAATATTCACAATACATATGGGAAACAAGACTTATTGAGGAATTGGTATGTTCAAGAATTATTTCAACCCTTTCCACTAAGAAATAAAATCAGAAACCCTTTTCATTTTCCTATAGTTTGCAGTTTGAAATGCCAAGGACTATTGTATTCTATGATATCAAGTGTAACTAGAAGTGAAACTACTAATATACGTATTCCCACCCTATAATTGACCAATCATAAAATCTAGTGTACCAAACAAAATTTTTTCCCTATAGTGATTTCATGAGGCATCTAAGTTTCACTGCCATTGTTTTTCAGTGGTCTCCATCATGGGATTACAATGAGAGACAAAAAATTTCAAATGATTCTCCAGGTCCCTGAATCCATTTAAAACTATAAATATAGGGTACCCAAAGGTCTTATGGGTAGGATTCAGATATACCCATTCGGGGTAAGGTTTCTTTTATGGTTTTATCAATGCTTATTATTCCTCTATTGCTTCCAATCGAGCCGTCAGTGACTCAAGGGTGTTCATGATCCCTCATGGAATGTATGGATGAGCCAAAACATGAGTAGGAATCATTGATGGTATAGAAATATGTATATTAATTATTGGTACCTTTTGTAGGTAGCCTATAGGGTTTAGTTGATATGGATGTATCAGGACCCATTCGAGTTATGCACCTTACGAAGGGAGTTCCCTATCTGCTTCTATGGGATCCAAGTATATTGGTGGTTAGTATCCTATATTGAGTGAGTTCTCTAGATCTATTTCAGTTTTCATGAAAACCCCTCTTTGTTGAGGCATTCCATTTGAGAGTGCAAGTTGAGGATCTTCTTGAAAATATTATCTAGCAATATGGATACCTTATAGTAGTTCTTCATTGAGTCTCCTCAATTCTTTCATTTCTTCATCCTACTGGGAAAATCTTTCCGCAAGTGAAAGGGCCCTAACCTCTCCAGGAGGTAGGTGATAAATAATGTGACCCTTAACCTTTGCTTTGTTTTATTTCTATTGAGGAGGTAATTATGTATTATTTGAAGGGATTCCCATATTCAAGAAAATATGTGGGTTCTAGGTACGCACACCTCTTTCAATTGTTTCAGTGCTGACCATATTTTTAACCAAAACTTATTCCTCTAATTCTTTCTCCAAATTGGCCTTGTCTTCTGTATAGTCTATGGGGGTAGTTTTAATGATATTCACTGATGTGTAGTAAATTGTAGGCTTGCAATTAGTGTTCTTATAATATTGCCTTTTTATGCCCTCCATGAGGCCCCATCCCCTCATTTACTATTTTTATAGGAGTTGTTTGGAAGATTGTAACCCAAAGGGAATCTATAGATAGTTTGGTTTCTCATGTTCCTAATGAGGATACTGGATCATGGGATAGTTCAAATAGGGAAGATCCATTATGTTGTGTTCCCCCTAATCATGAGAATACTAATTTCTAATGAGGAGGATAAGCTAAGGTAAAAATCCCTAATCTTGAAGGGCTAGGGATATTCCCTTTCCAATCTCATAATTCTTCGGACCTAGTTTTCTAACCACAAAATCTGGGTTAAAATATCCTCCATCCCTATAGGATGGAGTTTCTACTGAACTATTTTGGCTACTAATGTCATGAATTTTCTTCTAATTTTAAAGAGTTTTGTTAGAACATGGGATGGTTGTATCATTCAGCATGCACTTGAATCAAAAATTTCTTAGGATCATTGTGCTATTTATAAAAATTTTCTACCTAATGGTTGAATACCTCTAAGAGGTAGGCTTTATAGTTATTTTGAAATGTTTTATGTAAAATTATCTTGACTGTTTCTCTCTTCTGTCCTGACGTCAGTGAGAGTTGTTCAGGGCCCATTTTTGTTGAGAAAATATTCAGTTGTGGGTAGGTTAAATCTATTGAAGATGAGATTAAGGTACAACATTTCATGATACTACCTTTGGATTTATTTTCTAGTTAGGGATCACAGTGAAATGTAATGCTTTTTTTGCACCACATCCTCTGTTGTGAACATCAGACAGGGTATCTGTGATCAACTATTACAAGATTTTTAATGCACTGAGGCTTGAACTTTGAAGGTATCCTTGAAATTTCTCTGTATGTCATGAATCAAGGATATTCACCATGTCAATTTGGTGTTTCAACCATTATATTACCTTGAAATTACCTTGATGATCTTTTTAGGTTATTACTTTCTCTCTAAAGTGACAAATGGTTTTCTATATATTGAGGAAAATGTCGTGAAAATAATCATCTAACAACACCTATCGAATGATGTATTGAGAGGTGGATAAATTATATAATATGAATGATACATCATCTTAATATAATTGTTTCCTCCTATTTATAATGCCATATTATACTTTTTTCATAGGACCCTCAACCTGGTCCAACAAGAATGGACGCTTCCATGCTACTTTGTCACAAGTGGTGAGATTGGTAGGGATGCACTCTGTCTTTCTAAAAGGAATATGACACAGGGGTGGTTCATATAATGGTCATCACCTTGGGTTTTCTTGTGGTTGAAAAAGGATTTCAATTTTCAATATCAATATATCAGACAAGATTGGTCTCATTCTCCTAAGTTCCTCATGATGAGAGGGATTTCTCATCACTACTTTTCCAAGTAGAGGATTCTCTTGACAACATGAAATACTAATGTAAAGAGATATTTCATAGAAAGTTCCATCATGGGGAAGACTACCATGGTGGAGTAAATTAAGGGGAAGACCCTCTTTCTCCCGGATCTTATGGCCACATATAGGGTTGGTGTGAATCTCATCAAGAGATGGGCTCTTGGGATCGATCATCTCATGGTCATGAAGCAAGACTTCATGTTGAAGTGTCTGAGAAGGACCTCCAGAATTGCTACTACTAATATTATAATTTGATAATGGGAGAGTGTGATATTGAGATTCCATAGATAATAATCTTATCACTTCAAGAACTCCATAATTATGTAGATCATGATCCTAGAACAACACTTCATTTTCCAATTTTCTATGGTGATGATTCTTCTTAGATTCCTTCTTTCAAATGAATGGGTCCACTTTCTAGGGGAAACAAATTTCATGGCTAGGTTTTTTTTCCTTCCATAGAGTGACCATTGAAATAGTCCAATTATCTCCAAATAGAACAGGTGTGTGTTCTTGATCTGATAGTTCATGTATCAGGGGGGGTTCCCCATGACCCTCCTGGATGGGAGAAGAGGTGTATGTCCTCTCTTGGGTGTAATACTGAGGAACCACACCATCTGTGGTGAAAAAGTTCTGTATTTGTCCCATTGGAACTATATTTTCCCTTGTTATGATGTCTTAACAATTATTTAGGATATGGTTTGGGACTGGTATCCTCCCTTTCACCATTGTCAAGATATGCATGGTGACTTTAGCAAATGGAAGATGGATATATGTCCATTATATATCTAGAGAAGTGGTGTGTGACTTCTCTTATCCTCCATTTTATACTAGTGGATATAGATAGTACTCAGGTGTAGGTGAAGAGAGTTGGTTGTACCTCCTATTTTTCATCGAGACTTTCCAGCTGACATCTCCTTATGTTGCCATACAAAACTGCGGGAAATATTGATGAACGCGGGTTGGTGTGTGAGCCTTTTCACAGTTTTCCACCAAACATAGCTGGAAGACTTCTTTGAGTGATGATAAATGTGTCTAATGGTAGGCTTGATGAATTAAGGTAGGTGTAAGTTCTTGATCATGGTCTTCCATCAGATTTGAATAGAGGGTTTCCATAAATTTGACCAGGAAAGTATATTGGCTAGCCGAATTAGAGTGATAAGGTGTATGTTCCCACCCATAACATTCCACCAAATTTGTTTGGATGATAAAACCCCCATAATGTTGAGGGTTTTATACTACACAACATTGGTGATGGAGATTACTAGCAGGATCCCTTGGGAAAGACCCTTCTATCTTCTTTATGAGACCATAGGTGGCCTTTTGATCCACCTCCCTAAGATAAGGGAGGGACTGGTTGTTGAATTTTGGGGATAATATATCGAAACGGTTGAAGATGGAAGTTGGTGTTGTCTATTTTAGGACCAACGTTCATCACTAACAGTATGATTGGTGGGGCTTCATGAGTTGGAGGTCCTATTGGGCAGGCTCCAAGGTCTAAATCATACTATACTGGAGGGACTCTTCAACCATTGAATTTGATACCCATCATTGAAGATAGTGGGTTTGTGATGGATCCCACTACATGGATGAAGACCCGACCTGAATTGTAGTTGGGTAATACATTTATAGAATTTGGAAGGATGCCATTGGATCAAAGGAATTTCTGAGATAAATTCCATGAGTATATGAAAACACAAATAATAAAACCCTAAAAAATTGGAATCTCATTTGAATGAACACACATATTATTGAATTTATTTCTTTAACCTCTTTCATATGTAGATAAAAAGTGGTCTGACGAGTGAGTTATATTGTTATATTGGTTATAGATTCACATAAAGTTCACAATTTTTTGTTTCGGATGAAAAATTAGTCACCTGATAGTTGATTTCAGGGGTTTTATAACAACCTAGTATTGAAATAAATAGACATTACATAACTTTTTTGGAATACTTAATACATTAAAAAAATAGATTCCCAAATATCGTATTAGTTTAGTGCATTTAGAAAATTGGAACAAAAATATTCTAACTAAGTGAAAGATATTAAATGTTTCCCATAGTGATCTCCCCCTTAGTAATTCTATTTAGGAACCTTTGTTCATAACATGTGGAAAAGAAACATATGCAAGGGGTGATCTCGAATGCTCAGTAAGGTTAAATAAAACAAACTCATAAGTATAACATTAACATAAGGGTACGAGAACATGATCCTAACATTATAATATCATACCATGTATATCAAAGATTATAAACAAGAATCAAGGAATAAATATTAGCAGTTCATAAGATATTAATCATAAGATAATAAGTAACATAAGACATTAAATAATAAAATTTGAATAAGACATTTAATTGTGGAATCCATATCAATGTATAATATCATGAACATGTATATATATAAATAGGTTCACACGTTATGTTATGGAAATGAAATCAAGACCTCACATAGACATGCGGACAAGAAATTAGGTCCATGCATAATGTTGTTAATATAAAATCAGGTTCACACATAGTATTGGGAACATGTAATTAGGTTCACGCATATTATTATCATCATACAACTAGGTCTGTGCATAACATCGTGAACATATAATCTGGTTCATGTATAACATTATAAACACATAATAAGGTTCACTCACAACATAGTGAACATGTAATCAGGTTCACACATAAACTTATGGATATGCAACCAGGTCTATGCATAGCATTGTGAACATGTAATTTGGTTCATGCATAACATTAATACTCATAAGTCATCCATTATTACCCAATTAATTGGAGAGAGATATAGGTCCCACTGATCACCTAATTAAACTCAAACTTACATTTTCCACAAGAAAATAAAACATTTCTAACAGCATGACCCATGAAAAGTGATCATATCATAAACTATGTAAAATATATAATTTTCATATTCATTTCATTATAGAATAACCCATTAAAGGAAGTGAGTTTCATAAGAATTTATCTCAATATAACTCATTGAAGAGAAATAGGTTTCATAATCATATAAATCGTGGAAGAGTAATAGATTTCATAAACACATAACCTATAGAATATGAATAGGTTTCATAGACATGTAACCCCTGAAATAGAAATTTGTTTTATAAACACTATGACAAAAAAACCTAAACCACTGAGAGAAATAATATGAATGAAACCTTTGGATAATTTTCTTGAATGACATAAGTAACATCAACAAATATTCTATTAGATTTGAAATAATTTTTAAATGTCTTTAAAACATTTATTGAGGAAAATAACCATTATTATTTGAGAAAGTATCTTTAATACATAAAATATTTTGAAAACCACTTTCATTATAATTACTTTGAGAACTTATAAATGGAGATTTAAAACATTTAAAATACTTTTTAAAACATAAAACATTTTCTAAAACCTATTTTATTTGAAAATTAACAATAAAAATAATAAATATACAGAATATTAGAAAAATATTTTATTTGAAAAACAATAACTTTTTAATCATGTAAAGGAGGCTTCACAGGATTTTTTGTCATGATGGTGAGTAAATCAATACACACCAAACATTCCTTTTGCACAGTAAAAAGGATAGAAATGTGATTTATTAGTAAAATGTGAAGATGATTAATTTCTTTGAAAAGAAACCATTTGTTGAAAGATTAAATCATGGAGAGAAATTTATTTTAATGATCATATTATAATATTATAATATTTTTTTGAAACTTCTATTTTAGGAAAACATGGTTTGAGGGAACACAAATTTCAAAACGAAGAGAGGGTAATGTAGAGCTTGCTTAAAACACATTCTTAACTATATTAGGTACCAAAACGTGAAAATAATGGCACCAATACATGAATATTTCATTAATAACCATATGAGAAGAAAATTAATGAGTGTTCTTGAGATATGGATCAAAAGTTTTTATCATAAGAAGCCTAATCATAAACAATCTTGAAAAGTGGTGATATTGTTTCAATAAACTCTTACCACTTAGTATATTTGAACAATACTCCACATGAAATTACATGAATCAAAAAATATAATTTAAATTATAATATTATTGATATAAATTAAAAATCAGTATATACAACTCATTTAAAATATAGTTTCATAACGTGGCATGTTCCTCAAAGAAGGAAAATTGAGACAGAATTACTTTACTGATTTGGTAAATTTTAAAACATAAACCCCATGAAACAAATATCATAAAATGGATATTTAAATACACATAAATATAAGTATAAGAATAATATAATTCATCCAAGTGTAGTATAAACATCACAAAAAAGTAATTTATGGTGAATAAAACAAGTATCTCACAGAAATTAAAAGTGACGTGGAATTCCCTTACCTTGTGTCTTGACTTTCTTCATACTCATAATAACCTTGTGTATAATAAATATAGGTTTATTATACAAATTTTATATAACTATATTATTATATATAATTCCCTATATGGAGTTATTATAAATTTATATTACCCACTTGATAACAGTTCTATGTTAAGGTTACATTTCGGGTTATATTCACTCAGTTTTTTCGCATGTGTTTTTATTTGTTATATCATTGGTCGTTATAATTATATCATGATTTATAGAATGTAAAAATGATATAAATATCATTAATATTAATAATATTTGTGTTATAATAATCTATATAACTATGAAATGGAATACACCGTTCATGGAGATGGTAGGTCGTACGTACGCATGAACGTTGCTTTTATTTTATTGATGTATTGAAAGAAATTAAGAAAATGACATTTATATAGATTTAAATATTTAGATAATATCATTAAATTAGCATTATTATTTCATATATATGATATAGGTTCACCTAAAATTTTCTTAATACATTCCATGTAGTGTGTGAATGAATGACATCACTTTGAGGGGGTGGTAGTCCATACTTTCTCAAAAACAAATTATCATATTTACACCAAATGGAAATTATAAGTATGTGTGTTGTAAAAGGATCACAGAAGATTAAAGGCCTAAAAATAAAATATATATTATATATAAACATATTTTACCTCATAATTCCCATCACTATATGAAGTAAAGGATGAACGAACAATCATCATTTCAGGAGGCAATAGTTCACCTTTCACATATACAGTATCTTCGTTACCCATTAGGTAGAGTTTTATGTGAGTGTAGATTAAAAACATTGCATAAAAAATTATATTATATTTATGATACTATTTATATAATATAATAATTTAATAAAGAGAGTGGAGGGGTGGAGAAATAAAATAGAATAAATGATCTTGGGAGAAGATGTTACCTCTTAATCATGTAACTCAATTTGGTTTGTGCCAAAAGGATTGTTTGTATTGATTTATATCCAAGGGGAGGATTATAAGAGTAATTTAGGTATTTTGGGAAGTTTATTGGGAATATATTGGATGGACCTAAGTTTTTTTAGAGTTGTGAATAAGAGGGAGAGGTGGTGGCCTTTTATAGGGAAGTAAAAGGACACATATGACATTTTTGAAAACAAGTTATGTGTACCCACGTTTTTACATAAAAAAATCATACGAGACCAAAAAACTCAATAGTGGAAGGTGTATGGACTAATAATGGACATTAAATGGGTTGTTGATAAGTTAATAGGTCATTTTGGGTCTTAAATTTAAGGTTTAGTACTTTGTTCACATAATTTTTCTCTTAATAATTGTATTAATTTTAATCACTTTCACTAGTGTTTTAGGTCATAAACTAATTTAACCTTATTATAAATTATAAATTATGTTTATTCAAATATTTAATTCATTTTTATAAATTCTTATCAAATAATTTGTAGAAATTAATTTAAAAAATAATCCTGCTGATGGGACGACACTGCAAGTTTTTAAAGGAAAAACATCAAAACGTTTGAAAAGTTCTTATACCTAATTTCATAGTGAAATTGATTCCAAATACCTGCATTGGATTAATTGATAGAAATATTATATAATTAAACTTTTAAACTAAACTAAAATATAATTTTAACTTTTAGATAAATTAGACAAAAAGACAGTTTTGAATTAAAATCTGGTATTTTTCACTATTCATCCGAAAATGAAGTTTCTCAGAAAAATCGCAAAAATTATCCCTAAGATAATTTTGAAATACTAAAATATAAAATTAATTTTATTTTATCAAATTAAATTTATAAATATATCTAAAATTAATTTTATTATTTTTTAAAGAATGGCATTAAATGCAGTTCCTTAGAAAAAATAGTATTTTAAAAACATATAAGGACTTTACCAAAAATTATATATTTCATTGTCAATATAATTTAATTATATAAAATAATTATAAAAAAAATATTTTAAAATTTGTTATCATTTTTCATATAACTAATTTTAATGGCTAGGTTATAATTATTTCATTTAAATAATTATAATAATGAAATGATGTTTCATAGAAACATCACTATTACATGTAACGTACGCCTAGTCGGTGTTACATGTAACATATACCAAGTCATTGTTTCATGTAGTGCATGATTACCTTGGTTTTTTGTATTTATTAAGCCAAACATAATAATTTAATACAAAATATACTATTTTTAGTGTTTTTTGAAAAGAAAAATATCAAAAAGATTAAATTAATTTGAAAAATATATCTCACAAAATTTAGGAGTGTTACATTTTACCCCCCTTAAAATGAATTTTTCCCTTGAAATTCATTTGGGTTATAAAGGTTTTAATAATTTTAAGTTACTTTAATAGAAACCCACATTGTAAAAATGAACACTAAAACTTCCTTAAACAAAGAAAGTCGAAACCATAACAGTTACCTAGATTAACACATAGATGTGTTTCCATGTAGAGCACTATTGGTGGAAAGTGAAAACATGAACATGGAAGAGAAATATAACTATCAAGTTCTAGAGGATAGTGATAGAGAACATGGTCAGGAGAAATTTAACAATCTCAAATCCATAAATCTATGATGATCTAATGAACCATCTGGTCCATCAAAAACAAAGGTACTAGGATAACATTTTTGGTTTCAAGATCCATTTTCCTAAAGTTGAAGAACATTCATATGAAGATATAATTACTTCATTTTATTCTTTTTATGCACAATATCACCCTTTGATAATTCCTTGATATATTTCCACTTCATCTCTTATTCTAAGAAATGAAGGAGAACTTTTTATTCCTCAAGTACTAATAGATCAAGAGATCCATGATAATGCATCCCATCTATCTTCAGTTACCATCACACAAAGTGGTTAAAACTGGTTATCCAATATTCATAAATCCTCATGTGATGAGATAATACTTTAATATCAAAAACAATATTTGAATTATAACTTGAAATTTCCATAAATGGTTAACCTTATAACCCTTCCAAAATATAATTCACCATTTCTTCCTTAAGTATGCTCTTATCATATACCAAAAATATTTCTTATTGGATACTTGTGTCCATCCTTACACTGATAGAAAATTAAATGTGATTTTATTAATCAAACACCCATTTAGAGGATATAATCACTTTAAAATTGACTAAAGGTTGAACAATAATATTATCATACAACTTATTCATAGAAAATCAAACACGAACTAACCAACTAAGTGGGGAACTGATAAGTTTTCTATAATTATCATCATTTAGTTTATACATTGTGATTTTATACACTTCCCCTTTTTCTTCATTATTTAGAGTTTGTTGTGACTTATCATCCATATTAGCCCTTGGTTTGGGGAATTGATTCGTATAATGACCAAACTTGAGACACTT
This sequence comes from Viscum album, assembly GCA_963277665.1. NCBI lineage: Eukaryota > Viridiplantae > Streptophyta > Magnoliopsida > Santalales > Viscaceae > Viscum > Viscum album. The sequence continues at coordinate 118,930,588 of OY728162.1, read as the reverse complement.
GAAACATTGAAGTTTGTGTGGTTCATTTTTTGGAGCTTTCTCTCTTTTAATTTCATTTAATTTCCTCTTCACATCACTTCTACATTCTTTTGATCACTAGCCAGGATTACCACACTTGAAACACCATCTTGTTCATTTTAGCAACTCTCTTATGTTCTCTTTACCATTGTTTTGGAACATATCAGTTTTAAACTTTTTCTTATCTCCGTGGTTTTTAGACTTTCCTTTGAACATCATCTTCCTTTTCTTGTTAAACCTATGATATTGATATGTAAATCCATCCTCCATTTCAACATTGATTGAACAATGCACAATATCTTCATTGGTACTATATTGTCTTATGGCCAATTCCATTTCAATACTTGTATTTAAGCAACTGATGAGCCTATAAACATTAATTTTAGGTTGGATAATAACACCAGAAGCATACCTCACATGTCTTGTGAAATTAACATAATAGGTAATGAAAGATTCATCATCCTTTTTCTTCAACTCAATGAACTATTTTCCCATCATCTTATAAATAACTCAAGGAATTTACTTATTCAACAATAAGTACTTGAACTCATCCCAAACAACGGATTAAAATTCATTTCACTTTTTGTATTATTGATTAGAATCCACCACTATTACACTTCGCCTTATAACCAATAAAAAGCCAGAATGAATTTATCATGATCTAAACACTGGAGAATGGATAATATCATTTCAATTGTAGTGATCCAATGTTCAGAAAAAATTGGATTAGAAGACCCATGGAAAAAAGGTGGACATTGACTCGTGAAGGACTCAACAAAATGTGGTTCCCTCCTTTTCACATTTGGAATCTCATCATTATTGTTATCTTGAGAAAGTTTTTTAGCATAGTAGTAAGGCTTTTCATTCAATATCTAATAGCATTCGGATTCTAAGGATAACAATCATTGCATTGTCTATCAAAAACACCATTAACATGGTTCCTTTGGGTTCTGACCATTGACTAAAACCAAAATCATAGATTAAGGAACAGTTATCTTGTTGAGGAACCACATAATCATGAAAATTAACTTATATGATGTCTAAATTATGACACATTCATTAATCTATGACACCTTATGTTTATCCTTGGTTATTCATATCCAACATCTATTTAAATCCTCAATGATGGTTTTTGAAGACTTTGTGAATTCCCAAACTATATCCCCTAGGAGTGTCAAACCAGTTGTGTAGAAAGGCACATTTTTGTGTGCAAGATTATAGTGATTCGAGCCTTGGACATCATGTTAGAGTATTTACCCATATGTACATCTATGCTAGATCCACATCGAATTGAATTATCTAAATAGGGATGAATTTCTAGGAAACCACTCACTCTATCCTTTACCGAAATTCCATAAAATTTTCCTATACTTTTCCTTATCCTTACACTTTTCCTTAGACATTTCCTTAGAGTTCTTACTATTGTTATCTCATCTTAGTTTCTGAAGGTTGAATAAAACTTTTCTCTAAAACCAACTATAAAAACCCAGTCATGACATATGTAGACATTACATAACTTTTCTGATATACATAATATCCTGAATGGAACAAAGGCCTTATTTTTTATTTCATTATGGATAATCCCCCTTTTAAGGGTTTAAGGGGAACCCTTACATGACCCATAGGCCCAAGGCACAAAGCCTGACATGACCCGAAGGCCAATACATGACCTAAAGGCCCAAAGGCATATTATTCCCGTTACATGACCCGTAGGCCCAACCCACTAGAACTTCCCCTCCCTAGCTTCTGAATCATTGATCACCTAGATCCCCACCTTGCATTGCTGATCGGATAGCATTGCCCCTACAAAATGCATGGTGCCTGGTCCCGATGGCGGTTGCCATACCCTCTCATTCTTCCAATCCAGTTACCTCTACTTCTGGTGACTTCTACTCTTGTTGCTCTGATCCTCTTCTGGGGCCTGCTCTTTTTGAACTTGGCAAATCCACATTCTATGTGGCTCGAAGGCCCTAATGGACAAAGGCCTTTAGTGATCCAAAGGCCCATTAGACCCAAAGGCCCAAAACGGTGGTCTGAAGGCCCAAATCAAATGAATAGGTCCGACTACTACAGTACTACAACAATAACCCAGAAATTCCCCTCCACCTAGTTTTGAACCAGGGTCTCTTAGATGCTAATAATAATCCATAACTACTTGTGTATGGGCTCTTTGGATTACAATATACTAAATACATTACAAAAATAGACACCCAAAGACTATATTTGTTTAGTGCCTTTGGAAACTTGGAACAAAAATTTTATAACTCAGTGATTGATCTTCAATGATTCCCAAAAAGTTCACCCCTTAGTAATTATATTTAAAAATCGTCCTTAATAACCTGGGAAAATGAAATATAATAAATGGGTGAGCTCGAATGCTTAGTAAGGGTAAATAAAATAAACTCATAAGAATGACATGAACATAAGGGTATGAGAACATGATCGTATCATTATAATATCATACCTCACATATCAATGATCATAAATATGAATTTTGGCATAAATATTATTAGTTCCTAAGATATAAATCCTAAGATAATCAGGAACGTAAGACATTAAATCATAACATATGAATAAGATATGGAATTGTGGCATACACATCAATACATAATATCATTAACATGTATAAGTATAAATAGGTTCATACATTATGTTAAGGACATGAAATCAGGCCCTAGCATAGACTTATGTACATGAAACTAGGTACACACATAATGTTTCAAACATGAAATCATGTTCAATTATAACATTGTGAAAATGTAATCAGGTTTTCACATAAACATATGGACATTAAACCAGGTCCATGCATAATGTTTTGAACACATAATCAGTTTCACGCATAACATTATGAACACATAATAAGGTTCACTAAAAACATTATGAACATATAATCAGTTTCACACATAAAATTATGGACATGCAACCTGGTCCATGCATAACATTTTGAACATGTAATTAGGTTAACACAAAACATTTACACTCACGAGTCATCCATTATTACTCAATGAATTGGGGGTAGATGTAGGTCCCACCCATAACATAATTAAACTCACAATTATATGTTCCCCAAGATAATAAAACTTTCATAATATCATGACCCATAAAAAGAGTTCCTATAATAAATTATAGAAAATATATAGGTTTCATATTCATTTAATACTAGAATAATCTGTGAAAGGAAGTAGGTTTCATAAGAATTTATCATGGTATAACTCGTTGAAGAGAAATGGGTTTCATAATCATATAACCTGTAGAAGAGGAATGGTTTTTATAAACTACGGGAAAACTGGGTATTTGCGACGGGGGCCCGTCGCAAATCGCCCGTTGTGGAAAACGTCGTCGCAACAACAATTATTTGCAACGGGCCCGTCACTGAAGCTATTATTTGCGATGGGGATCCTTCCCGTCGTAAATAATACTCCGTATATTTCTAAAATCTTTTAAAAAAAAGTAATTTCGATGGGCCCCGTCGCAACAGTTATTTGCGACGGGCCCGTCGCAAATAGAAATTGCGACGGGCCCCGTCGCAATTGCTTTTTTAAAAGAAAAAAATAAAAACTATTATTAAATTATTTTAATGGATATAATAATAATACTATTTGCGACGGGCATAGTATCCTGTCGCAAATACTATAAAAAAAATAAATAAAAATTATTAATAAATTATTTTATTTAATACAATAATAATCCAATTATAATTCAAAAATAAAAAATAATAAAATATTAATAAATGATTTTAATTAATATAATCATAGAATTATAATTCACAAATAAAAATAATAAATTATTAATAAATTATTTTAATTTATATAATAATAATAGAATTATAATTCAAAAATAAAAAATAATAGAATATTAATAAATGATTTAATTAATATAATAATATTCGAATTATAATTCATAAATAAAAAAAATATTAATAAGTTATTTTAATTAATATAAAAATAATAGAATTATTTTACATTCAAATATTAAAATAATTCAAATATTACAAAAAAATATAATTAAATTATAATATTATAAAATTTTAATATATATATATTATTTAATATTATAAAATATAAATAATATTATTATTCGTATTAATATTGTTATTTCAAAATATAATATTTTTAATATTTTATAATGAGACAGAAACTACGAATAGAAAAAAATTCATATTTTGATTTAACAAACTTTATAACATAAAAACAAACTCTAATCTGAAGGTGGGGGGAGGGGGGGAGGGGGGGATCTGCAGATGCGGGTGGAGAAAACTCCATCCCTAAAGCATGAGTGAGTCGGCGCATGTACTCCATCTGCTCTTGGTGCTGCTGCTGCCACCGACTCATCTGCTCCTCGTACAACTGCTGCTGGCGTCGATGCTCCTCCTCATGCTGCTCCTGCTGCTGAAGCATCTGCTCATGCTCCTATCGGAGACTCTCTATCAATGCAGTCTAAGATCACAACTGATCCTCATACTGTGTAGCAGAAGAAGATGCATGATCTCCTCTCGAGCGGGACGCCGACATCGCAGCACTGCCATAATAATCTCTGGGAGTCAGTCGAGAGCTAATACCAACTACCCGGCCCTTCTCGAAGGTATACTGGGTGGCCTGCATCCATGCCGCCTCATCAAACTGACGGCCAGTGGTCTGATCTGATGACTCGGTCTGACTCTCAGGTCGGGTCTGTGACGCTGCAGCCTCATATGACTCATGTAGTTGCAATTTAAAATTAAAATTGTGAATATATTATATGCAGTTAATTTTTAAAATTGAAAACAAATAATACTGACCACGATGTGATGCTGAAGATCACCTCTGAGCTCCCCAGTAGCAGGATCACTATACATCCTCTGATATATGTCGTACTCCGTAATGTCGGGGTGCTCGACAGCCTATAAGAATAAAAAATAAACTGTTAATATTTATAGTTATATAAAATATTTATAAATAATGTACATACCATATGCTCTCTATGAGTACTGAAAGAATGACTCCCAGCTCGATGAGTCACCTCCGGTCTCCCCCGATTCTGCCTCCCCACCGATGATCTCCTCTGAAAGGCACCACTCAACCAGTGCGCACATAATCCATCCCATACATGGGATGAAATGTACTCTGGTCGGTGTGCTCTACATGACTCGTCAAAATCTGACACTCCTGCTTTCTTCATGGCATATTTTCTTAAATTGTGCAAAAATTGATGCAAGCGATCACGCATGGCCACCTCCCATGCCTTGTGGATGGTTTCACGCATGGTATCCTCGATCGGATACCATAAACCCTACAAATAAATCAAAATATCAAGTTAGAAATGAAATAATTTTCAAAATAAAAATTATTTATTTACGTACGTACCAACCAATGGCCGAACATGGCCTGCTGCGCATTTATGGGAATCTGCTCCCATGTGGTCCACAGCTGAGAGAAATAGTTGCGCAAAATAGCACTGCCCTGTCCGACTGCTATATGCGGAAAACTGTAAAATTAATAAGCATTTATTATGTGAATAGATTAATGAAATCTTAGTCAAATCCACAGATTATCACACAGGTTATCACACCTCCGTGTGCATGGATCAAACCCAAGACGTGGACGTCGCTCAGGGACGGGGTCAGGAATCATCAATCGTGCAAGACCGTGCCCCCTCCGCGTACTCCCTGGAGCGCCTGCAGGATGAGGGTCATCTGCCAATAACTCATCCGCATCGAAATGCAGGTCAGCATCCGCCAACTCACGAAATGTCTCGTCGTCCATCTGAAACAGAAAATGTTAATGTTGTTAGCAAATAATTGATAATTACTATTATATATATATATATATATATATATATTATGATTGTATATAACTACCATGGAATTCTATCAGTTTTCATCTTCATCATCATCTTCATATATGTTGATGTCATCTTCATATTCCTCCTCAACATCATCGATATCCATTCGAGTTCTAGTTGCTTCATCTCTTACCATTTCAAATTCATATGTGACATCATTAACATCATCGTCATCACCGACTCTTAAATGTGGGGTGTCGTCATCGATACTCATGTCTCTTGGTAAAAAAGATTTATTTTGATGACTCTCTTGAAAAACTTCAATTCTTTGCACATCAGTGAAAGCACATTCACTTTGACTAAACTGATTGTCTCGAATTTTGATTTTTATTACACTCCACCAATCAGTCAAGTCTCTTGATGTAGCACAGTACTTTGCGTAATAAACTTGATGTGCCTGTTGAGCCAATAAGAATGGTTCATTTACTGTGAGAACACTTTTACATTTAATATCGATGATTCCATGAGTCGGATGAACACGCACGACTCTCTCTATATCCAACCACCGACATTTGAACATGGTTATGTAATGTTGTCCAAGATAACAGAGTTCAATGATTTCATCAAGTATGCCATAAAAGTCAACTTCATTTTCTCGATGATGAGATCCTCTCAAGCTAACTCAACTATTCATTGTTTTTTTCGATTCCCCATATGCATGTGTGTGAAATCTAAATCCATTCACCACATATGCATTATAAGTTTTAACAAATTTGGAAGGTGGGTTACTCAATATACACAGCCGTTTGTCAATTTTATCAGCATGTCGAGACACCTGAAAAGTTGTGAAATAATTATCAATATAGTAACTATACATTGAATGAGTTGCTAAAAGATAAAGAATTTATGTTACCAGTTTTTGAAACCAATGAGAGAAATTTTTCAGTCGACGTTCTTCGAGAGCAGCTGCTGTAATTTGTGGAATTTGTTTCTTTATATGATTATCATACAACCTACAAAAACCAATGTTATTTAATGTAACATAAATGATAGAATAAGTGATATAAACACTTACAGTACAACTGATGTCATCTCTTCACAGTTGAGCAGAACATACGTATGAGCTCTGTGATGTTCATCATCCGAAAGCCAGTGTTCATAAACACCACCAAAACCAAGCTCTGGCTGGTTGAAAACAGATAATTGATTGTCGATTTCATCAATATTCTTCTCATTCCATCCCATTAGGTTGTGTTTTTAAGGATACTCAGATTCAAAATAATGGGACCAGAAAAAAGATATTTCCTCTTGCAAATAAGCTTCTGCAATAGATCCTTCAACAGATGCTTTGTTACGTACTTTTCTTTTCAATTTTTGCATGCATCTTCCAAATGGGTACATCCATCGAAACTGTACTGGACCACCACATTTGGCTTCATATGGAAAATGTAACATCAAATGTTCCATTGAGTCTAAGAAAGATGGCGGAAAATTTTTTTCCAGTTTACATATAATTACAACAACATCTTCCTCAAGTTTGCATAGAGCATCATAATCTGCTGTTGCCGCACAAATTTCCTGAACAAAATGAGACATGTCTGTTATGGAATCCAAAATCATAGAATTCAACAGACCTCTTAATCCAATGGATAGAAGTCTTTCCATTATAACATGACAATCATGACTTTTTAATCCAGTAATATGACCATTATTTACACATCTACCCAAATTGGAAGCACAACCATCTGGAAGTCTCAAATCTGAAATCCACTGACAAAATAATAAACGGTTTTCTTTAGACAGTGTATAAGCTGCTTTTGGTTTCAGTAACCTTTCTGTTCTGACATTATCAAACAGTTCTAGTTCTGGACGCCTGCAAATTTGGGCAAGATCTAAACGTGCATTTACATTGTCTTTGCTCTTTCCTGGCGTATCCAAAACTGTATGAAAAAAATTATCAAAACAGTTCTTCTCAATTTTCATGACATCTAACATGTGTCGGATCAACAAATCAGACCAATATGGCAAATCCCAAAATATGCTACGTTTATTCCAATTGTGTTCTTTCCCAAAACCAGAAATTTTCTGTTGGTTTATTGTGGGACCAAAAGTGATGGGAGGTAATGAAAATACAACTGATTTTAACTCCGAACCTGATAGCATTTTTGGAGGTCCATCCCTTTCAACTGTTCCTTTTTTGAAATGAGATCTGTTTCTGCGAAAAGGATGATCAGCTGGAAGAAATCTGCGATGACAGTCAAAATAATAAGGTTTCTTTCCATGAATGAGCATAAATGCTTTATTCTCTCCCATACAGTAAGGACATGATTTCTGACCATGTTTACTCCATCCAGATACCATCCCATAAGTCGGGAAGTCACTAATTGTCCACATCAATGCTGCTCTCAGTATGAAATTATGTTTCGTTGCAACATCATATGTACTGACACCAGTACTCCACAATAAACTTAATTCATCAATCAATGGTTTCAAATAAACATCAATATTTTTCTTCGAATGTCCTGGAATTAGTAAAGTCAAAAAGATATATGGCTCCTTTATCAACATCCATGGAGGTAAATTGTACGGAGTTAAAAAAACAGGCCAACATGAATATTGACTACCATAAGATCCGAACGGACAGAAACCATCAGTGGAAAGGCCTAGTCGAACATTTCTAGCTTCTAAAGCAAAGGATGGATGCACTCTATCAAAATGTTTCCATGAATCACCATCGGCTAGATGATTCAAGCTTTTATTGGTTGAAATATTCTCTTTATGCCATGAGATCATTGTCGATGTATTCTTAGACATGAATAAATTCTGAAGTCTGGATGTAAGCGGAAAATATCTCAACTGTTTTATAGGAATCAAACCAGACTTCCCATGTTGTCGTTCTTTATATCTCAATTGCTCAAATGTGGGAAAACTATCCAACGACTCATTTTCCCCAGAATACAAAATGCAGTCATTTGAACATGCATGAATCTTCTGACAAGTAAGTCCCAAATTTCAAACCATCCTCTTACTCTCATAGTAATTTGCAGGCAAAACATTTCCTTCAGGTAACAGTGTTTTAAGCAAAGAAAATATCTGTTCAAAACAGGTGTTTGATATTCCATTATATAATTTCATAGCCATAAATTTTGCAACTGCTTCTAATTTTCTCATCTTACAGCCAGGATATAATGCATCCTTAGCAGACCTCAACAACTCATAAAATTCAGACGGTGCCAACTCAGGATTTGAAGCTATATCAGCCAGAGTTTCTGTATGTTGAACAGATGAACCTACAACATCATGTACTAAATCTTGAAACCGAGATGGATCCGGAATCAAGTTGGTATCACCTGCTCTGGAACTGTGTTCACCGTGTTAATACCAATAAACATAATCTGGTTGAAAACCAAAACACAAGAGATGTCCCCCCACTTTGTCAAACGTGTCAAACATTCTCAATGCACATTTTCTATAAGGGCATTTTATTTTGCCTTCTGAAACAAATTCTGGATTTGATGCTGCAAATGATAAAAAAGTCTCCACACCCTCTATATATACTGGATTTAAACTAGAACCGTTTGGATTTTTACGTTGATTTATCCATATGCGGTCACCTAATAATGATTTTTGACGACCTCGTTGTTCCATATTTTTCTATAAAATATAAAAGCATTACTGGTTTTGAATAATTTGTTAGAAAAAACACTCAAGCAAGGATAGTTATAGAGTTTACTAATTATTGGTAATTATTACTAATTATTACTAATTATTGGTAATTATTCCTAATTATTGGTAATTATTACTAATTATCAGTAATTATTGGTAATTATTGGTAATTATTACTAATTATTGGTAATTATTACTAATTATTGGTAATTATTGGTAATTATTCCTAATTATTGGTAATTATTCGAAATTATTGGTAATTATTGGTAATTATTGGTAATTATTCGCAATTATTGGTAATTATTCCTAATTATTGGTAATTATCGGTAATTATTGGTAATTATTGGTAATTATTGGTAATTATTCCAAATTATTACTAATTATTACTAATTATCGGTAATTATTGGTAATTATTAGTAATTATTGGTAATTATTGGTAATTATTACTAATTATTGGTAATTATTACTAATTATTACTAATTATTGGTAATTATTCCTAATTATTGGAAATTATCGGTAATTATTGGTAATTATTGGTAATTATTACTAATTATTACTAATTATTACTAATTATTGGTAATTATTACTAATTATTGGTAATTATTACTAATTATTACTAATTATTGGTAATTATTGGTAATTATTACTAATTATTACTAATTATTCCTAATTATTCCTAATTATTGGTAATTATTCCTAATTATTGGTAATTATTCCTAATTATTACTAATTATTACTAATTATTGGTAATTATTACTAATTATTTGTAATTATTACTAATTATTGGCAGTTATTACTAATTATTACTAATTATTACTAATTATTACTAATAATTGGTAATTATTACTAATTATTACTAATTATTACTAGTTATTGGTAATTATTACTAATTATTACTAATTATTACTAATTATTTGTAATTATTCCTAATTATTACTAATTATTGGTAATTATTCCTAATTATTGGTAATTATTACTAATTATTGGTAATTATTCCTAATTATTGGTAATTATTCCTAATTATTGGTAATTATTCCTAATTATTGGTAATTATTCCTAATTATTGGTAATTATCGGTAATTATTGGTAATTATTGGTAATTATTACTAATTATTGGTAATTATTACTAATTATTACTAATTATTGGTAATTATTCCTAATTATCGGTAATTATTCCTAATTATCGGTAATTATTGGTAATTATTGGTAATTATTACTAATTATTGGTAATTATTGGTAATTATTCCTAATTATTGGTAATTATTCCTAATTATTGGTAATTATTGGTAATTATTGGTAATTATGGGTAATTATCGTTAATTATCGGTAATTATTGTTAATTATTGGTAATTATTGGTAATTATTACTAATTATTACTAATTATTGGTAATTATTACTAATTATTACTAATTATTGGTAATTATTCATAATTATTACTAATTATTGGTAATTATTGGTAATTATTGGTAATTATTGGTAATTATTGGTAATTATTGGTAATTATTGGTAATTATTGGTAATTATTACTAATTATTACTAATTATTGATAATAATTCCTAATTATTGATAATTATCGCTAATTATGGGTAATTATTGGTAATTATTAGTAATTATTACTAATTATTACTAATTATTGGTAATTATTACTAATTATAGGTAATTATTACTAATTATTGGTAATTATTACTAATTATTACTAATTATTGGTAATTATATTTAATTATTGGTAATTATTCCTAATTATTGGTAATTATTCCTAATTATTGGTAATTATTACTAATTATTGATAATTATTACTAATTATAGGTAATTATTACTAATTATTGGTAATTATTACTAATTATTGGTAATTATTACTAATTATTTCTAATTATTACTAATTATTGGTAATTATTACTAATTATTATTTATTATTACGAATTATTGGTAATTATTACGAATTATTGGTAATTATTACTAATTATTACTAATTATTACTAATTATTGGTAATTATTACTAATTATTACTAATTATTGGTAACTATTCCTAATTATTACTAATTATTACTAATTATTGGTAATTATTTCTAATTATTGATAATTATTCCTAATTATTGGTAATTATTCCTAATTATTGGTAATTATCGGTAATTATTAATAATTATTGGTAATTATTACTAATTATTGGTAATTATTACTAATTATTGGTAATTATTACTAATTATTCCTAATTATTACTAATTATTACTAATTATTACTAATTATGGGTAATTATTCCTAATTATTACTAATTATTACTAATTAGTGGTAATTATTAGTAATTGTTACTAATTATTACTAATTATTACTAATTATTGATAATTATTGATAATTATTACTAATTATTACTAATTATTGGTAATTATTACTAATATTTGGTAATTATTACTAATTATTGGTAATTATTACTAATTATTACTAATTATTTCTAATTATTGCAAATTATTGGTAATTATTCATATAATTACCAATAATTAGGAATAATTACTAATAATTAGAAATAATAACATTATTAGTATATTTTATTATTAATATTAAAATAATATAATTTTCTATATTATATACAATTCTCCTTTCATCTGTGTGTTTTCTGTCTCCACATACAAATATTACATGTGGAGACAGTAAACACACAGATGAAAGGAGAATTGTATATAATATAAAAAATTATATTAGTTTAATATTAATAATAAAATATACTAATAATGTAATAATGTAATTATTCCTAATTATTGGTATTTATTACTAATTATTAGCATTTATTCTTAATTATTAAAAATTATTACTAATTATTCCTAATTACCATTAACTATGAACAATACTAATAATTTAAATTTATTAAGTAACAAAACAATGTAAACATAATTAAATTACAACTAATTAAGAATAATTGAAACTAATAAAAAATTTAAAATAAATATTAAATTAAAATGAAAATAAATACCTTTAAAATTGATCTGAACTTGATCTCTGATCGTTCTTGAAAGCTTCAATATCAACTCCGGAGAAAAAAATTAAACTTAAGAAACACTGAACTCTACAAATAGAATTTTGAGAGAAGGAGAAGATGGAGTTTGAGAATGAATTAAAAAACGGATAGGGGTATTTATAGGTTAGATTAGTTGCGACGGGTATCCCGTCGCAAATAATATTATTTGCGACGGTACCCGTCGTAAATACCCTAGCCATCATTTATTACGGTCAACGGTTAAATAGTTATTTGCGACGGGTCCCATCGCAAATAACAACCTGCCGACATACTATTTGCGACGGGAGAATATTCCCGTCGCAAATACCTTTTACCGCCGCTGGTATTTGCGACGGGCAATAACCGCCCGTCGCAAATACGTTTCCCGCTATTTGCCGCGCAAAGCGCGCCGGTTCTTTTGCGACGGGGAAAGCTAACCTATCGCAAAAGACTACTTATTTGCGACGGGCAAATACCCCCGTCGCAAATAACCCGTCGCAAATACCCATTTTTCCCGTAGTGAGGAATGTGTTTCATAGACATGTAACCCATGAATGATAAATAGTTTTTCATAAACCTTATGCCATTAAAACCTAAACCATTAAGAGAAAGAATATGAATGGAACCTTTGTATAATTTTCTTGAAAGTTATATGTAACATAAAAATAGTCTTAAATGGGAAATAATTTTAAAATTTATTTTAAAAAAAAATCATGATAAAAATATCCTTTATTATTTAATAAAGGCTCATTAAAAAAACCTTTTGAAACCTATTTTCTTTGAAAATACTTTGAAAACTTATAATAAAATATTTAAAACGTTTAAAATACTTTTTAAAACATAAATTTTTTTGAAAACTTTTTTTATATGAAAATAAAATTTAAAAATAATGAATATAAAAAATATTAGTAATAAAATTTCTTTTAAAAAGAAAAACGTTTTAATATTGTAAAGTAAACATCAAGGGAATTTTGGTCATGAAGGTGTGTAAATCCATACATGCCGAATATTCCTTTTGCACTATAAAAAGGGTAGATAAGTGTCTTGAATAGAAAAAGAAAAGAATATTCCTTTAATTAAAAAGAAAAAAAAAATTAATCATGGGTAGAAATTTCTTTTAATGATCATATGGTAATATTAGAATATTTTGGGAAACTTTTCTTTTTTGAAAATAAGGCTTCGGGGTACAAAAATTTCTGACTGATTAGTGGGTAAAGTTAGGCTTTCTTAAAAAAATTCATAACTATATTAGGTACGAAAGAGTGGTAAAAATGGTACCAATACATGAAAATATCATGAATAACCATAGGATAATAAAATTCATGAGTGTTCTTGGGAGATGGATCATAATGTTTTATGAAGAGAATCCTAATGATAAACAATCTTGAAAAGCGATGAGATTGTTTAAATAAACTCTTACCACATGTTATATTTGAACCATAATACACATGAAGTTACACGAATGTAAAAATATCATAAAAAGTAGGATATTTGTGACATGAAATTTCAAAGACGGTTTATACACCTCATAGAAAATATTGGTGCATAACATGTAATGTGCCTCAGAGAAGGAAAATTGAGAAAAAATTACTTTACCGATTTGGTAACTTTTAAAATGTAAACCCCATGAAATATATATCATTAAATTCATATGTAAATACACATAAATATAAGTATAAGAATAATATAATTCATACATTTGGATTATACACCCCACACAAAAGGAATTTATGGTGAATAAAGCATGTATTTCATGGAAATTTAATGTGATATGGAATTCCATTACCTTATGTATTTACTTTCTTCCTACTAATAAAAGCCTACCTTATAATAAATATATGTTAATTATACATATTTTACAGATCTATATTATTATTTATAATTCCATAATGGTTTGAATATGACTTTATATTACATTATTGTTAACAATTTTATGTTAAGGTTACAATTCATGAAATATTCGCTTTGTTTTTTGAATTTTTCGTAATTTTTTATATCATTGGCCCTTATAAATATATAATGATTCTCAAAATTTAAAACATTATATAAATATCATTAATATTTATTATATTTTTATTATAATAATATCTATAATTATTTAATGGAATACACCATCCATGGATAAGGAAGGCCATTCATCCGTATGAACACTGCTTATGTTTTATTTACGTATTGATAGAAAGTAAGTAAAAGACATATATGTATATGTTTATATGTATATATTTTAATTAAAGTATAATTATTATTTCATATATATCATACATGTTCACTAAACATATCCTTAATTCATTCCATGTATTGTGTGAATGAATCACATCGCTTTGAGTGTGTGGTAGTCCACACTTCCTCAAACGAAATTATTGTAATTTCATAAAATGGAAAGTATAAAGATATGAGTTGTAAAAGGGTTAAATGATATTAAATACATTATAAATATCATATATATTATATATAAATTTATTTTACATCATAATTCCTACCATGATAGGGGTTAAAGGAAGAACGAACAATCATTGTTTCCTGAGGCGGTAGTTTTCTGTACAAATAAACTGTATGTTCATTAACCATTAGATGGAGGTGTGTGTAAATGTAGGTAAAACTATTAGAATAAAAAAATAATTTTATATTTATGATAATTTTTTTTATTAAATCATGTAATAAATATATTTTAGGTGGTGGAGAATGAAAATAAAATAAATGAGATTGAGAGAAAATGTTGCCTCTTAATCGGGTAACTCCTTTTGGTTTGTGCCAAAAGGCTTCCTTGGATTGATTTATGCCCAAGGTGAGGATTATAAGAGCAAGGTATGGATTTTTTGAAGCATACTAGGTAGATATTCTCTAAACATAATTTGTTTTAGAGGTGTGAAGAAGAGGGAGATTTGGTGGCCTTTTATAGGGAAGGGAAAGGACATAGTTGGAATTTTTGAACACAAGTTAGATTTACCTACGTTTTAACCTAAGAAAAGTCAAAATAAACCGACCAAACTCAATACTTGAGGGTTAATGGTTGAATAATTTCTATTAATTGGGTGTAGTACAAATTTTTAGGTCATTTTTGGACTTGAATATAATGTTTAGTAATTTATTAACCTAATTTTTCTCTTAATCATTGTAATTAGTTTTAATCAATTTCACAAATCTTTTTGGTCAAATACTAAGTTAAACTTATTAGAAATTAGAAATTATTATTATTATAAATATAAAATCAATTTTTCAAAATTATAATCAAATAATAGAAAAAAATTAATTTTAAAAAATAATCATATTTGTGGGGAGACACTACGGGTTTTTAAAGTAAAAAACATCCAAATATTTACTATGTTTTTATGCCCAATTTCATAGTAAAATTAATTCCATTGACCTAAATTGGATTAATTAATAAAAATATGGTATAATTAAACTTTTAAACCAAATTTAAATATAATGTAAACTTATAAATAAATTGTACAAAAAGGAAATTTTGGATTAAAATCTTGAATATCTTACTATTAATAAAAAAATAAAGTTTTTCAGAAAAATTAAAAAAATCACCCTAAGATAATTTAAAAATTATAAAATCAAAAATTAAGTTTATTTTATCAAAATAAATTTAAAAATTTGTTTAAAATTAATTATATTATTTTTTATATAAGGACATTAAAATTAGTTCATTTGAGACAAAAATATTTTTTAAAAAATTAAGGACTTTATCAAAAATTAAATCTTTCATTGTCAATATTTTTTATTTATATAAAAAATTATAAACTATATTTGGAAAATTTTTATTACTATTCATATAACTAATTCTTACTTCTAGGTTATGATTATCTCATTTAAATAATTCTAACAATAAAATGATATTTCGGTGAAACATCGGTGTTGCGTGTATCATACGCCAAGTCATTTTTGCATGTATCATAGCCAAGTTGGTGTTCCATGCAGTGAATTATTAACTTGGTTTTTCATATGATTCAAGCCAACCATAGTTCTTTAATATAAAATAAACTATCTTTAGTGTTTTTTGAAATGAAAAATGTCAAAAATATTAAAAGAATTCGAAAAAAAATACTTCCCAAAATCTTAGGGTGTTACAGGGTTGGATTTCATACAATCATTCATGTCAGGATTTCTATTTATGAGTGGTTTCCAACAATTTTTTTGTGGAACTGGAAACTGCCAACATTTCTATATCCTCAAGGGACAAACTTTCCAAAGGTAGGATTTCATTGGGGGTTTGGCCAATGATGCTTAGGAACTCACATTAGTTGAGAGGATGTGAGGTTGGGCTCATCACACCCATTTGGGTGGTATTTTTCCATACTCTAGGACTCTCTTATATATTTAAGATATTTTATTAAATCATTTAGTAATTCCCAAGAATGATGTGGGTTATCCTAGAATTTTCAATCAATTATTAGCATGTATGTAATTTATAATCATCTGTATGTATTCATGGTTCTTCATCAATAGAGATATCTATATTTATGAAATTTTCTCAAAAAATGGTAACTTCTTATGTACCAATTAGTGATTATTTGGTCATTATTACGACGATGCTGGTTTTCTAGCCACACAGTGGGACGCTGTAGAATTTATCTTCATCTAGGGATATGGGAACTGTTTTGATATTGGGATCAGACCCATAAAATGGGTTTTCAACATATAATCATGAAATTAATCATATCCCATATAGTTTGGTTCCACTTAACAGGAAACATCGTACCTTTTATGGTCATGTGACAAGGAAAAAACCATGTAGTTTAACGTCATGCGATAATAAAGTCTAGGTAGATAGTTTATAGTCAAGGTTTTGTGTGGGACTTATGTGGAAGCGGACCAAGGAACCTATAAGGGGTATTAATTACCAAGTAGAATAATGCTCTACTTGTAATGTGGTCTAGAGAGTATAGGGCTAATTTCGTGTGTTGGGTTTGAACCTCAGGTAGGCTTCCTACATATCCCATTTGGTTGGGAATCAAATCCCAAGTTGTTTTATTGAGAGTACCCATGATTATGGAGGCCTTATGAAGGTTTGTATCATAAGGTATTATGGCCCTTTAAGAGGATTGAGTATGGGGTTATTGCTAAAAGGGATTCCCTAGATTGGTTCCATGAGAGATTTCTCAATTAATTTTGATTCAGGGGCTTGTTCAGGGCTTACAGTTTAGAAGGAGGCCCTTGTCTAGGTTTTTTTCGAACTTACTCATGAGGAGGATTCACTGATGAATATGATTTTTGATTGGGGCTTACTCCTGATAAGGATGCCCATGGATTGGTTTAATTAGGGTGTACTCATGTGGTGAATTTGTATTTGTGAGATGTTGGTGCTTATACCCAGTTGGTTTCCCATTTGGAGTGGTTCATGATTACACATGGAATGATTCCCATGTATAGGTTAGTCTAGGTTTTACTCCTAAGTAGGATTCCCATAGTTTGGATTCTATGATCGTGGATATCCTTTAATCCCACATGAGTCATGATGAGTTGTGCTTGGGTACAGGAAACAAGAGGAAGTTAAAAGATCTATAAAGACACGCACTTCTCCTCCACCACTGGTGGAAGAGGCCAAGGGTATAGGAGAGAGATAAGAGATGACTCTAGTTCCCATACCCTCTCTAATCCTGTATCCAAGGGGGGAATGAGGAGAAAGAGTGCAACCACCCCTAATAAAGGCTTGGGGCTTACCCTAGGATGGATGTCCTAAAGTTGGTTATTCATCAAAGGAGAAGGATTTAATTACATTTCAAAAGGAAATGCAAGTGTGGTCCTCACCTTCTCCTCCTATAACCGGAGGCTTTGGGTCTTAGAGACGACAAGGGAAGAACATGTTCCTATCCCTTTTACCCAAGAACGGGAACTCCCTAACATAGTCCCTAGGGTCGGGGTCCTCATGACCATGGGAATAAAAATCCACATTCACCCCAAGGACCCACACCATTATGTGGTAAAAGTGTAGGAAACCTATGACTGTAATAATGTAAATCCAAATGCGAGAAATTTAGGTGTGCCCATCTTCATGGTTTTTCAATTCTGGATGCTTTGGTGGGCGTTTCAACTATATCTCTCTCAGAAAAGGGATCCAAAGAAAGAGAGGACCTGCATTGGGTGGATTATAAGAGGGCTTAGTCAAATTCTTATGCAAGCTAGATGCTAGGTAGATCTAGGGGAGGCTCATTTTGGAAGTCGTGGGTGAGCCAAAGTAGGCTCGCACAAGTAGACCAGGGTGAGGTGATGATACCTTGGGAGATGGACCACCTGGGAAACTACACTTGGATGATACCTTGCTCAAGCCTTTTAGGCTCTCCACATGTGTTCCTATAGGTGGCTCCTATAGGTCCATAATTAATAAAGTATACCTCTCACTAGTTTTTGTCCCCCATGGGGGAGAGGATTCCTCATGCTGGTGTAATGCATTTTAAACCTCAAGAGGACATTTAATTTCACTTCCCCCCATTAATTTCCAATTATTCCAGTTTTAGAGGAGTACCTAGAAGATTTCATAGGGTCTGGGTGAAGTAATTGGTATATAATATCATCTATAGGCCTTTAGTATGTTTCATCCATACAAATGAAGACTCTAGGGTCCTATTTATAAGAAAAATGGGACCCTGGCCGAAGGGGTTATTTCACTAAGGTTTGTTGGGAAGGGGTGCTACATAGGGGATCCATAATGGCTAAAACTAATATTGGTAGTGTAGTCCTATAAATATGTACCTTGTACATTGATACATCTTTGGGGTACCTGTGTGAAGGGCCTTTTGTGGATTTGTGATCATTGGCCTTCTTCATTTCTTTTCCTCTCTTCCCTTTAAGATATTTTCCTTTGACACCTTTTCATCCAGGTGACAAAATGGAATGTCAAAAAATGGTTTATTAATATCACAAACTTATACTAAAACCATAATCATATTTAAAATGTCCTATATTATCTTCTTATAATATCTCATTACCTATTTGTTAATAATTATTCATTATTTTCACTATTTTGTGTGTGCATTTCCTAGTTTTTCGAGTATGTTTTGACTTTTTATTTGTTTTCTTCTTATATTAATCATTATTTCATGATATTAAGTATATAATACATTATTTAATTATCATATATATTCATTATATATGTATTTATAATAATCCATAAAATTTGGAGATAGGAAATGAAATACACCGTTCATGGATATGGTAGGTCGTATGTATGCATGAACACTACTTCCATTTTATTGTCATAATTAAAAGAATTAAAAGTTAATGATATATACTTATATGATTATTATTATTATTATAGTATCATATTTATGTAATATATTTCACATAGGTTTATTAAAACCACTGTCAATACATTCCATGTATAGTGTGAATGAATAACATCGCTTTGAGGAGGCGATAGTCCACATGTTCACAAACGATGTTATCGTATCCCAAAAAAAGGAAAACACGAAGATATGTGATATAACACTGTTTTTTTGAATATTTTATTGATAATAAATTACATAATTTCCTCACATTGTGAAAAATATGTTCAATTATGAAATATTTGGGATTAGATCATTCATTTGAAAATTTGATGAAAGATCCAGTTTTACCCTTTTAAAATTCACTGTAGTATTTTGGATATAAATATTGTTATGTAAAAATATTTGGACATAATATTTTGTAACTGTGTTCCTGAAGTAATGGGATACAAATTATATTGAGGACATGGGATATGGATCGTGCATTTGAGGGGAGTAAATGGGTCATGAAGACAAAGCTGGATAGAACCATCCAGATTGGACATTACTTCACCATTTGGGCCATATATTATTTATCTAGTTTTTTATTGGGCCCAAATTTTGAGAGACGCTCGGGGACATAATTAGGAACAAATCATCCTTCTAGAGGTCCGTCCAATTCACGAGTTTTGGAGGTTAACTATGCATCTCAACTTGGCATAAAATATTTGTTCGAGTATTAATTTCACACTTAAAAAAGTTTTGTAACCCTAGCCCTCAAAAACTCTATTTAAAGGGAGGTTTCACTCATTTTGAAGGCTGGTATAGGAGTTGGGAAGGTGTGGTTGAAAGGGTGTCTCTTGGGAGCCCCTCACAACTCTTGTAAGAATTAAGTATTTGTGCAAACCTCTATTCCAAAAAGGCTCTCATCTCCCACCTCCACTTTGTATTTCTTTTCTTTCATGTTTGTATCTTGATTTTTTCTTCAATTAATATTCTCTGTTCTTAAGTTTTATTCTTCTATTAATATTCCTAATTGGGTTTGAATCAAGAGTGGAGATACGATTGGGTTCTACCCATTCAATCCTTTTCTCAAGCAAAATGTCTCCACGATGACCACACCGCCCATGGAAGAGTAATTTCCATAGTGATCGATATATCTTCTTACCTATTCATTTAATTATTTTGAATCATTGAGATACTGTAATTCACTTAATATGATCCATGAATTGTGTTTTTAAATTATAAGAAACTAAGAAAGCAATTGAACAATTAACACAAAAACAGGCGAAGTCAAGAATTTGTGTAAATTGAGAGAGCACGAACTTAATCGGTAATACAAGACCACATGGAATATATTTTTAGAGTTAAAATATAATCCCTATACACAAGTCATCCTCATTTAAAAAATGGATATGTTCTCTAATTAACTACTAACCATAAGCTAACATTATAACAACAATCAAAGTAGGGTGCTGCGATTGCGTGTTCTGAAGCTGGCCTAGGGTTTAAGTAATTTCATCTTTGTGGTTAAGTTAACTCTTGTAGGGTTAGAAAGTTAAAAAATTAAGAGATCTTAATTAAGTGGATATTTATTTAAATGATAATAATTAATAATTAAATGAAGAGGTAAAGTTATATCGATTACACTTTCTAAAAATAGTTTTATAAAAAACTTCTTCTCGTTGTGCTTTGTTAATAAACTTACATTTCAAAATTAAAAAAAATACAATATTCTTCCAGAAAACTTATTCTAGATTTATAAACTATAAAAACCCCCAGCCTATCAAGTAGTATTTTAATTCTATTTTATTTTATTTTTATAATACCTTTAAGAAGTTGTTTTAATTTACTTCCTCCTTTGAGAAACAACCTTGGTCATCCACTCTGCTGCACCTAAGTAATCCAAAAGCCACTAATCAATTAAGGGCACCCATGACAGTGCTCTTTCAAATTGGCACCATTTCCATGGAGGCAATTAATTATTTCAACCAATTCTAGGTATTTATTTTATTTTATATTTTATTCTCTTCTTCTCTTCTTTCTTCCATCTTTACCTAATCTGATTTTTTCTTCTTCTTCATTTATTTTCTTCTTCTTATTTTTGGACCATCAACTCAAACTTTTAATTTTTATTTTACTATGGTCCACTTTCTTTATTTTCATTTTTTTTATTTATGACACGAACTAGTCCCGAAGATCTCTTAGATCTTGACACTGAGATTGAATGTAGCCTTAGGGAATGAATCAGACATTCTCAGTCTATGAGAAGTTTCAATATTCAACCAGTAGTGAATTTTTCCACTTTTAGAACATTGAAATTGGAAGCAATTCAAATTAATTCATAAAACAAGAACGAATGGCTGACAATAATGGAAATTGACTTACTAGAACCATTCTATAATTATCTTCACCTGATATTAACTATCAACGAAATTGTATTGCATATCCAAATCTTGAATCGGACATTGAATTGAAATCTGGATTAATTCATCTTCTTCCAAAATATCATGGCCTCTCAGGTGAGGATCCTAATAAACACCTTAAATAATTTATTGTGGCTTTATCAACCTTGAAACTAAGAAATGTATCTGAAGACCAAATAAAATTAAGAGCATTCTCATTCTCACTTGATGGAGCTGTGAAAGATTGGATGTATTATTTTCAACCCAAAGATGTAACTTGTTGGAACTATTTAAAACGTCTTTTCTTGTAGAGATTTTTTCCATCATAAAGGAACACTTCCATTAATAAAGAGATCTCTGAGATCAAGAAATCCCAAGGGGAGTCAATGTATGAGTACTGTGAATGATTCAAGAAGTTGTGTGCAAGGTTCCCACATCACCAAATCAGTGAGAAAGTCCTCATCCAATACTTCTATAAAGGACTCACACCTATTGAGAGAAGCATGGTGGATGTCGTAGCTAGATGAGCATTGGTAGACAAGACACTAGTAGTTTCACTTGTGCTGATTGACAAAATGGCCAAAAACTCCCAAAAATTTGGTGATCGAGGTACACCACATGTCAGGGAGTACATCAGGTAAGTCCATCTTCTCTTGAATATCATTTGATTGATACCAAGTTGTAAGAATTGACAACTATGGTGAGGAAGATTGATTTAGAATAAAAGATATCCAAACCCCATATTTTAAGGCCATGTGGCATTTTCATAGAGATAATCCACCCAACTAACTGTTTCCCACAACTACAAGAGACGGAGGATTGCACAACAGTATTCCCAGGGAGACCATATTAGCAGTAACCACATACATACCCCAAAAAAGGTTTGATTCATTGGTCCAACATACAACCAAGGGTGGAAGGATCAATCATAATTTATGTATGACTCTAGACAACAACAAAGGCCACCATTTCAACAAAACTTCCAGCAGCCTCCACCTTTCCAGTAGGGATTCCAACAACCCCAAAGAATATTTGAACCCCAAAAATCAACAAGCCAACAACCAGGGAATCCCCCTCTAAAGGTAGATTCTAGTACTGATGATCTTTTGAAACAAATTGTTCTTAATCAATAGAATGAGATGAAGAGTCAAGATTCAGAGCTGATGGAGTTGAAGACTCAAATGATCCAGATTTCCACCACCCTCCATGAACTTGTAACTAAGAATTCCAAAAATCTACCTTCCCAACCCACTCCAAATACGAAGGGGAATGTCAATTCCATCATAATGAGAAGTGGGAAGCAAACAACTGATTCTTCTCCACCTACCATTCCACTGGGATTCACCTCAACTCCAAAAAAGCTCAATTCTATATCAAATGATGAGTAACCCAAGGAGAAAGATAAAGGTAAGCCAAAGATTAATGATCTTCCTCATAAACCCCTTCCTTTTCCAAACAGGGTTGTTCAAACCAAGAAGATGGCTGGAGAAGAAATGAAAAAGGAGGTTTTGGACACATTCAAGCATGTGGAGATCAACATTCCTCTACTTGAATCCATTAAAAAAATCCAAGATATGTGAAATTATTCAAATAACATTGTACCAATCGAAGAGGCCTCAAGTGAAATGAGAGGATCAATCTTGGAAGGAATGTGTCATCACTCATTACACCAACTCTTGCAATGTTGACAAAGTGAAAGGATCCAGGGACATTCACCATCCCATGCACCATAGGGGAGTTGCACTTTTTTGATGCACTTTGTGATTTGGGAGCTTCCATAAATGTGATGCCTCACTCTATATTCTCTTGTTTTTTGGTTGGTGAGCTGAAACTGAAGAGAGTAGTGGTGCAGTTAGAAAATAGATCTATAGCATATTGAGTGGGAGTCCTTGAGGATATACTTGTCCGGGTAAGAGACATGATCTTCCTAGAATATTTCTACATGCTTAACATGGAGGACGATTAGGTAAGTTATCATGCTCCCATTATCTTAGGTAGACCCTTCCTCAAAACAGCAAAAAATATCATAAATTTCAATGAGGTTACGCTTTCCATGGAATTTGGGGATTAAGTTGTGATATTTAATGATATGGATTCCATGAAGTACCCCTCAGAGGATCATTCTGCATTTTTTATCTCCCATTTTGAACCACCAAGTAAAAACCACATGGATTTTGATTGTCCTATGCATTGGGAGATTATGAGTATTGGTTCCATTTTGATGTCTAAGAGTACTTCCACACCTATTTCTAATGCACAAGGCTCTCCTAGATTTGATTTTGAAACGGATTCATATTCAGATTTTGATCATGTGAACTCTAATTATGACATGGATGTTGAGTATGCTGATGGATTTGATGCTTTATTCTCTAATTTTGATGATTTACATTCAGATAATGATGCTCTTTGTGGAAATATTTTAGTTCCTTATATGTTTCCATCCATACACCACCATCCTACACTGGAACTCAAGCCATTGCCACCAAATCTCAAATACTCGTACTTGTTAAGTGGTGATTAATTACATGTTATAATTGCTGACAATCTCCCTTTTGAACATGAAGAAAAACATTGGAATATTTTGTGGGAGAACATCAGGGAAATCAGGTGGAGCTTGGCTGACATATCAGGTATTAGCCCCTCCATTTTCATTCATAGTATTCTTTTGAAGGATGGGGATAAACCGGTGAGTCAACCACAACGGAGACTCAATCCAACCCTTCTGGAGGTTGTAAAAAAAGAGGTTGAAAAATTGCTCGAGGCAAGTATAATCTATCCCATTTCAGATTCTCAGTGGGTAAGTCCTATCCAGGTTGTGCCTAAGAATAGTGGTGTTACTATTGTTAAAAACTAGAAAGATGAGTTAGTTCTAGTGAGGGTGAAAAACAGTTGGTGTGTGTGTATTGATTATAGGAAAGTAAATCAATCTACTCACAAGGACCATTTCCCCCTCCTATTTATTGATTAGATGCTTGAGAGACAAGCTGGAAAAACACATTATTGTTTCTTGGATGGCTTTTCTGGATATTTTCAGGTTCCTATTGCTCTAGATGATCAGGATAAGACAACATTCAGTTGTCTTTTCGGTCTTTTTTCCTACCGAAGGATGCCATTTGGACTTTGCAATGCCCAAGGTACCTTCCAGAGATGCATGGTGAGTATTTTTTTTCTGATTTTATTGAGACCTGCATGGAGGTAATCATGGATGATTTTACAGTGTATGAGTCTTCATTTGATTAATGTCTAAGTAGTTTGGTAAAGGTGTTGAATCGTTGTATTAAGAAGAATCGGGTCCTAAACATTGAAAAGTGTCATTTCATGGTAGAGTATAACATTGTCTTAGGGCATGTAGTGTCAAATCAATGGATAGAGGTTGATAGATCTAAGATAGACATTATTTAATCCTTACCCTAGCCTTCTTGTGTGTGTGATGTTAGATATTTCCTAGAGAATGCATGATTTTATCGGCGCTTCATCAAATATTTTAGTAATACTACTCTTCCTATGTCACAATTACTTAAAAAAGATTCTGATTTTGTGTTTGATGATTCTTTTAGGAATTCCTTTGATGAGCTAAAACAATGTCCTACCACTCCACCGATCATACAGACCCCACGGTGGAAGATTCCTTTTAAGCTTATGTGTGACACCACCAACTTCACGGTTGGAGATGTCTTATCTCAGAGGGTGGAGGGACGTTCACATGTGATTGCCTATGCATCAAGGACACTGGATTCATCCCAATCAAACTAAACAACCACGAAAAAGGATTTTCTTGCTGTTATATTCACTTTAGATAAAAAAATTCATATTTATTGGGATATAAAGTAGTTGTTTTTCCTGACCATGCCGCTATGAGGTACCTCTTCAAGAAACCAGAAGCAAAGCCTAGGAAAATCCAATGGATTCTCCTTCTTCAAGAATTTGACATTGAGATAAAGGACAAAAAGGGTTCGAAAAACCTAGTGTCGGACCACATGAGTAGGCTTACTCACACACTAGAAGATGACACCTTGGACCAAGTACCACTTCGGGACACATTCCCCAATTATCATCTTTATTCTATCTTAGGTATGCATCATTAGTATGCGGATTTAGTGAACTACCTTATTGCATCTATAATCCCTGCAAATTTAAAGAAACATAAAGTCCAAAAGTTGAAGAGTGAGTCAAGATTTTATGTGTGCGATGATCCCAACTTATGGTGCATGTGTAGTGACCATGTTATTAGGAGGTGTGTTCCCGATCATGCGTTTGAGTCTATTTTGCAATTCTGTCATACAGTTACTTGTGGTAGACACTTTGGACCCCAACGTACTACTAGGAATGTTTTGGAATCTGGATTGTATTGGCCTAGTTTATTCCATGATGCTCATGTGTTTTGTAAGTCATGTTCTCATTGCCAACACGCTGGGAACATATCTATGAGACATGAGATTCCCCAAAAACCCATACTATTCTGTGAGAATTTTGATGTATGGGGAATCGTTTTTATGGGTCATTTTCTTAGTTCCTTTTGTTTTTTGTAATTTTTTTTGTTGATTATGTGAGTAAATTGGTGGGGGCTAAGGCCACCAGGACTGATTATTCTCATGTTTTAGTGGACTTTGTCAAGACACAATTTTTTTGCAGGTTTGGAGTACCAAAGGCTATCATCAGTGACCAAGGGACACACTTCTTCAATTAGAATTTTTCTTCCCTCCTCCGGAAGTATGGGGTGACACACAAAACATTAACACCATACCACCCCCAAACAAATGGCCAGGCTGAGGTTTCAAATCGTGAGTTGAAACAAATTTTGGAGAAAACAGTGCAGTCGAATAGGAAGTATTAGAGAAACCACATGGAAGATGCATTGTGATCTTATATGACAACATACAAGACTCCCATTAGTATGTCCCCATTTTGGATTATCTTTGGGAAGGCCTGTCATCTTCTCGTGGAAGTCAACCATTGAGATTATTGGGCTATAAAGAAAACAAACATGTATTTGGACCAAGTTGGAATCCAAAGGAAGCTGCAAATTCAAGAGCATGAGGAGATTCGATTGTCATAATATGAGAACTCAAGGCTCTATAAGGAAAGATCTAAAGAATCTCATGAAAAAATGATCCAAAAAAGGGAGTTTTATGTTAGAGAGAAATTCCTTCTCTATTGCTCACGATTGAAGATGATTCCTGGTAAGTTGCGTTCAAGATGGTTAGGTACTTATGTTGTGACTAATTTTTTTCCTTATGGTTCAGTGGATATCACACAATAGGACACAAGAAGGAGCTTTACAATCAATTAGAAATGTTTTAAGAGATACATTGAAGGAATTACAACTGATGCAGTGAATTTTATCACACTGCATGACCCCATCATCACTTGAGACAATTAGGTTGTTCCTAACCCTTTAACTTTTTTATTCTTTGTACTATTTAAAATCATACATTTCATGTGCATATATCATCTCATTGGTTCACATTGAGGAAAATTTAATATTTTAAGTGTGGGGGAGGGAACCTTTTAGTTTAGTAATTTCAATTTTTTTCCTGTTTTTTTAAAAAAAATTGTGTGTTTTTATTTTTCAATTTCCTGTGTATTTTTGAAAATTTGGAGCTGAAATGATTCTCATAACTATTTTTAAATCCATATCAATAAGTGAAATAATTTAACCCTTGAAACTAAGATTAAATGTATGCTGAAATGACTTTGTTTCAAGTTCAAATATTTTGTAATTTCATGAAAAGTACACTGAATTTTGAATCCCATGCCACATACCACTATCTTTATATTTGAAATAACTTTCCTATGTGGCTTCTAAACAATTATTTTCATATTATTTACATTCACCTTAATTCTTTAGAGAACCAACCCATGCTTTAATTTAACCAGAATTTGATTTATTTCTGTCAAAATGTTAGGGTTTGAGGTACTTATGTTTAAATGATTGAGGCATTTGTTTGGTATTAAAGCCCCTATTTCAATGAATCCTTTTTTATAATGGCCTACCATGAAAATTTAATCCCTGTAGCCCTCAGAATCTATTAACAACATGTTAGGTTAACCACATTACAAACCAATTTTCCCTATCCAACCAACTCTTGAAGTGAAATTGCATAATCTAGTTGAACTTAAGTGTGGGGGAAGCTACCTTGTGTTGTGCTACCACATTTTGTGATACTTTGGGTGGAAAATTAAATTCTAAAGAGATGTGTTTGATGCTGAATAAAATCTTTATATTGAAAGATGTTCCTTTTCTGGAGCTTTCATGATAAGTGATGTTGTGCCTTTTCTGGAGCTTCTAATAGAGGTAGAAAGCTATGCCTGTCTGGAGCTTTCAAGAAAATCATGTTTGAGAAGATTGAATTTTTTATTACTGAATTATGAATAGTGTAAACATTCCATGTCTTTTCATGATGATGGAGCTGAATTGATGATAATGGTATTAATGAGGAGCCCATATTTAAGTGAAATTTAGATTAATGCAATTTTGCTTCAAAAAGAGGCATGCCCTCCTCATTCAGCCTCAAAGTTTTTCACATCTAAATCCTACCAACCAAAAGCCACAGAACAACCTTGAAAAGTCCTAATGATAAAAATATGTTCTGGAATTTCCTAAGGTGGTGATGTAGGAATTTATCTAGCCTATGGTGACCCTTGTATGAGTTTTTAAGAGAAAGACATTGTTAAAAATTGACATTTGTGTGATAAGAGAAAATTCAAGTGAGGTAAGTATTTTGTGCATGGGAGGATAAATGAAGTGGAAATATATTGAATTATATAAATGGAGAATTTGAAATAATGTTTTTCATGAGGCATGATATCTTCTGTTTCATTGTGTGGAATTGTTGGATCTCAAGGATATGTGTTTTAAAATTGTTTTCATTTAATATTGATCTTTACTTGATATGAGGTTTTGCCCAGGAGTGAAAAAGGGTAAGTGTGGGGGAGTTGATATAACATTGTTTTGTAGAATATTTTATTGATAATAAATGACATAATTTCTTCACATTGTGATAAATAAGTTTAATAATTAAATATTTGGGATTAGATCATTCATTTTCAAATTTGATGAAAAATCTAGTTTTACCCTTTTAAAATTCACTGTAGTATTTAGGAAATAAATATTGTTATGTAAAATATTTTGAATAAAAATTCTGTAACTGTGTTCCTGAATTAATGGGATACAAATTCTATTTAGTACATGGGAGCTAGATCATGCCTCTAAGGGGAGTAAATGGTCCATGAAAACAAATATGGACAGAACCATCCATATTGAACATTACTTCACCATTTGGGCTATATATTCTTCATCCAGACTTGGATGGAGCTCAAATGTTTTGGGAAGCTCAGGTACATAATTAGGAACAAATCATCCTTCTAGAAGGCCGGCCAATTCACGCGTTTTGGAGGTTAACTATGGAGTTCAACTTGGACTAAAATATTTGTCTGAGTTTTCATTTCACACTTAAAAAAGTTATGTAACCCTAGACCTCAAAAACTCTATTTAAAGGGATTTTTCAGTCATTGGGAAGCCTAGTAGAGGATTTGGGAAGGTTTTTACAATATTTTGTCTCTTGGGAGCCCCTAAAAACTCTTAGAATAAGTAAGGCTTTGTGCAAACCTCTATTCTAAACAGGCTCTCCTCTCCCACCTCCTCTTTGTATTTCTTTTCTTTCATGTTTGTATCTTGAATTTTTCTTCAATTAATATTCTGTGTTCTTCCATTTTATTCTTATATTAATCTTCCTAATTATGTTGGAATAAATATTGGAGATGATATTGGGTTCTACCCTTTCAATATTTTGCTCATGCTAAACGCCTCCACGATGACCACACTACCCATGGAAGATTAATTTTCTTAGTGATCGATCAATCTTCTACCCACTACGATTAATTTTTTTGAATCATTGAGATAATTTAATTCACTTAATGTGATCCATGATTTTTTTTTAATTATAATAAACTAAGCAATAAATTTAACAATTAACACAAAAACACGCGAAGTCAATATTTTTTGTAAATT
Organism: Viscum album; assembly: GCA_963277665.1. Classification (NCBI taxonomy): domain Eukaryota; kingdom Viridiplantae; phylum Streptophyta; class Magnoliopsida; order Santalales; family Viscaceae; genus Viscum; species Viscum album. Next base: position 118,900,555 of record OY728162.1, on the reverse strand, counting down.
GTGAGAGCGCGAACCTAATCGGTAATACAAGACCACATGGGATATATTTGTAGAGTTCAAATATAATCCCTAAACACAATTCATCCTCATTTAAAGTTTTTATATGTTCTATAATTAACCACTTACCATAACCTAACCTTAGAACAACAATCAAAGCAGGGTGTTGTGATTGCGTGTTCCGAAGCTAGCCTAGGGTTTAAGTAATTTCATCTTTGTGGTTAGGTTAACTCTTGTAGGGTTCAAGGGTTAACAGATTGGGGAATCATAATTAAGTGGATATTAATTTAAATGATAATGATGAATAAGTAAATTAATAGGTATAGCTAGATCGATTACACTTTCTAAAAATAGTTTTCTAAAAAAGACTTCTTCTTTTTGTGCTTTGTTAATCAACTTACATTTCAAAATTAAAAAAAATACAATCTTCTTCCAGAAAAATTATTCTAGATTTATAAACTATAAACAACCCCCATCCTTTGAAGTAGTGTTTTAATCCTATTATATTTTAATTATATAATACCTTTAATAATTTGTTTTAATTTACTTCCTCCTTTGACAAACGACCTTGGTCAGCCACTCTACTGCACCTAAGTACCCCAAAAACCACTAATCATTTGAGGGGACCCACGACAGCGCTCTTTCAATATGCATTATATAATAATTAAAGAAGTATAAATACAATATAAATATCATATATAACATATAAAAATATTTTTTACATCACAATTCCCACCATGATAGGTGGTAAAGGAAAAATGAAGAATCATTGTTTCGTGAGGAGGTAGTTCACCATACCTGAACAGTAAGTTCATTACCCATTTGATTGAAGTGTGTGTAGTTTAAGGTTTAAAAATTAACATAAAAACATGTTAGTGTATTTAGGATATATATTTTATTATATAATCATGATATGAGGATAATTTAAGGAGTGTAGAAGTAAATATAATAAAAGTGATCGTTGAAGAGAGTTACCTCTTATTCGACAAAGTTCTTTTGGTTTATACAAAAAGACATCCTTGGATAGATTTATAAAAAATGTGAGGATTATAGGTTGAGGTTAGGGTTCTTTGGAGCTTATTTTATTAGGTTTTATTCAATACAAGTGGATTTAGATGTGTGAATAAGTGAGAGGGGTGAGTGCCTTTTTATAGTGGAGGAGGAGTGGCATTCTTGTAAATTTTTGAAAAGGGAATTCCACCCACATTTTTTCTAGGTAAATTGGATCCAATAATGATCCAAATTGAAGAAAATATAGTATAAGGTCTAAATATGTTCATCCAAAATTTTATCACAAGTTCATTGGTCATTTGTTCTTTAATTTTAAAGTTTAGTCCCTTGTTGAGCTAATTTTTCTCTTAATCACTGTAATTAATTTTAATTACTTTCACTAATATTTTTTGTCAAAAAATAAGTTTACATTATTATAAATTATAATTTATTTTGATTAATAATATGGAATCCATTTTTCCATATTCCAATAATATAATTGGAAAAAAAATTATTTTAAAATTAATCCCACAGACGAGACGGCAAAGCTGGTTTTTAAAGTAAAAAATGTTCCAAAGTTTTCTATGTTTTTATATCAAATGTGAAATTTAAATTTAATAAAATGAAATAAATTTAATTAATTTATATTTAATTTATCTAATTTATCTGTAAATAAAATTAAAAATGTAATTTAACCATATAAATTGTATAGATGAAAAATCATTTTTTAATTAAAATGTGGCATTTTTCACAATTCATTAAAAAATTGAAACATCTCAAAAATATACCAGAAAATAACCCTAAATTAATTATTATGATTCAATTCCAATAATGAAGTTTATTTTTTTCATATAAAATTTATTGTATCATCAAAATTCATATTTCAAATAGGTAGACCACAAAAAGCTGGTAAAATTGCCTTAATAAAAATATAAGTTTTTACGTGTAAAATTGGGTTTGTTCTTATCTTATGGCTACAAAATTTATTGGATGAATGTAAAAATTATTTTATTGAATATAATATATATATATATATATATCATTAATATAATTCAAAAATAGTAATTAATTTAATTTATTATGACAGAACACCTTTGTGAGCATAAAAATATTCCTTTATATTCAATTGTCTCTTTTATTGATTTCTAATTAATTTTTAACCTATGAATTAGTTTTATATTGTTTTAAAAAATATATATTCATAAGTTAGTTAATATAGTTAATAACCATGAATTTAATATCTAGGTTATGTTTTCTTATAATAAATAACAACATATATTTGTTTCGTAAAACTCGGTCAAGAATGTAACATAAGACATTGAAAAAACTCACTACTTTGTGCGATGAAAGCAAAATTAGTATCGTGTTCATTGAAAGTCATATCATAGATTTATTTTTTTAAATAGTAAAAATATTTTAAGGTCTTGTGAAATTATATTACCTTTTGTGCTTGGTGTTTCATGTCATACATGCTATCGAATACTATGTTCTTAATTTAGAATTTTAGGGCGCTACAGGGACCATTTCATAAAATGAGGTTGAACATGGGTTTCCAACCTCATTCTCATAATTTTCGAGGTAGTTTTTTACTCTCTCTCATCTTGAATTTGTATAGTGTTCTCAGCTGTGGGATTATTTCATAAATCTATCCATTTTAATGTTCTAAACCTTTTGTGGAAGCATGTAATTAGGGGTAGTTATAGGTAAGTTATGATCTCAACATCTATGTGTGTGAAATATTCTAACAGTTTGTTGGATTAGTTTTAGGAACCTTTTTTTATAGAAAATTTACGAAGTAAATATGAGGAAGTTTCATGAGTTAATACTTTAAGAAAACATGGTTTTACTCTCTATAATTATTATTTCCTCCGACAAGTTTTTTCATGTAGGATTGGACTTATTGATATAAGGACCCAGCCTTAAAACATCACAACATCTTGAATTAAATGAATAATTAACATTGGGGATCTTTTCAGGTTTAGAGTTTTAGAGAATTAGGACATAACTATTACACCTCAAAAGATTACAAAGTAGACACTTCTACTCAGTTTCCATTTTTTTCATAAAATAAAAACTCTTCAAAAGAAACATGTATAGTTCCATGTTTTAGATAGAATGTCTTTCCTTGATCCCATCCTTGACCATATTCATCTTTAAGTCCTATGGAAAAAATTTCAAAAACTTGGGATTAGCATAAAAAGTTCAGTAAGAGATACATAAAGAAGAGAAACTATTTGTTTTTCAAAACAATTAGTAAATCATGAATACTTTATCATAAGTAACACTTTTTACCTTTATGAAGTAGTAAATACTCTTCAATGAATAAAAGATCACTACTTACCGTTTTTTAACCAAAATATTACCCATATAAAGAACACATAACTTATAAAGGTAACTTGGAACATAAACACACTTAAATGGAATAACCATATGGTTGACATCCACACATGTCACTAAATGGAATAGCCATACAACTGACTTCTACACCCAATGCATTAGATGTTATAACGTAACCACCCATCATGGTTTTCACGGAACCACACTTCATTTGGTTTATCATGTAACCACCCATCAAATGTCCAAGTACCATTATAAAATCATAACACATAAAACCAATATAAAGGAATGATAACATTTCAACATTTTAATCACAATATATCATTTAAATATATTGACATAAAATAATCCTTTATCAAAACCATTTTCAATACCAAAATACGTAAAAGTGTATATGGTATTTATTTTTTTTAAACCATTACGGTTTGTTGAGGAAGCCAAAGATCAAATAATACTCGTGGTGGTGGAAAGGACGTTGTCACCACTTAAGTAAAAAGAAACATTCCTTTTTTTCATTTAGTAAAACTCTTTGTAGAAAAGGATTCCCTTTGAATGAAATAAAAAGCCAAAGGTATTTATACAGCGTAAAATAAATTATTGTATTAAGACAAAATATGCCTCAATGAAAGGAGATTGAGACGAAGTCCCTTCCAAAGACGGTATCCTTAGATTAAGGATAAATCAATTACATAATTATGTGTGAAAAATATAAATACACCCAATATAATTGGATATTAAGTGTAAAACAATAAAAGGTCATCCACACATATTCATAGTATGACATAATCAAGAAGTAGAGGTTTAACCCAAAGAATTGAAATTGGGTTAAGAAGTTCCCTTACAGAAATTCGACAGCCTAACGACGTCACTTTAAAATTAAGAAAGTGAGTTGATGAGAGATGGAAAGGGTATCTCATCACATGGACATAAAATTTACAGAAATAAGTATATATAATAACATATCCCAACATTATGAAGATGTAAATTAAAAGACCTAACAAAAATAAGTCTTTTAAAAAGAGGAGGGTGAAAGGTTCCCTTACCGACTTGGGTAACTTTCGAAACGTACACACCATGAAATAAGGACTATAAAACATTGATGTAAATACCCATAAAAAAAATTAAATTACACAAATAGTAGAATAATGGGTAGTACATACACTACTCAAATGATATAGTGACATATATAGCATGAATCTCACGGGAATAAATAATGAGATAAAAACCCTTACCTCATTGTAATAATTCGATTTGTATGAACAAAAGATAATAATAACCAAATTAATCACATAATACCATGAATATAAATAGAATAATTATAATATATATCAAATGGAAGTACACAATACACCACATGCAAAAAATAATTGGCGAACATTGGAAATCTCACGGAATTAAAAGTACAAAAATTCAGCAGCATAACGGCGCCACTTAAAAATTCATAAAACAAAATGTTTAGAGTAAGAGGGGATATTTCATCATATGATCATGAAAATTTAAGTAATAGGAATGTAAAATAACGTCCCCCAACATATGAACATTGGGCTTAAATGAAATGACATACAAAAGAGTACTTGAAAAGAAAGAGAGAGGTATGATCCCTTACCTCAAGTCTGACTTGTGTTGATCGTTTATTTATATTCCTGAATAATAAACTTAGGTCAATATATAATTTCTTAAGGACTTCATTTAAAATTTATTATTAAATTAATATCATGTTATAATAATTAGTTAATTATGTGAGTTCATATCATACGTTTTGTCGATGTTCGGTACATGAGTCAAAAATTAACATGTTTGAAAATAATTTCCCATGTATTTATAAGTACAACATCTCAAAAATGGTATTAATGATTTAAATATCATATATATCCAGTATATATTCATTTTATACTATTCCATAACATTTGGAGATAAAAAATGAAATGCACCGTTCATGAGGACGGTAGGCCGTACGTACGCATGAACGCTACTTTCATTTCTTTGTCATAATAAAGGAATTAAAAATAAATGAGACCTATATATATTATAATATATATATTATATAGGTAACATAAGTTCATTAATTAAGTTATTTATAAATTCCATGTTTGGAATGAACGAGTCACATCACTTGAGGGGGCGGTAGTCCACACTTCCTCATATGACATTATCGCATTTGCACAATATGAAAAGCATAAAGGTATGTTTTAAATATAAAATACTGAATGATATAGAAGATATAAATATAATATATATAATATAAAAATATAGTGACAACATAATGGCCACCATGAAAGGTGTTGAAATAAGTTGAACAATCATCGTTTCATGAGGCAGTAATTCACCACCAACAGAAACAGTATGTTATTTAAACATTAGAAGGAGTTGTGTGTAAGTGTAGGTAGAATCCATATCATAACAACATCATAGTATATTGAGGATACTGGTGTTATTATGGGATAAAATAATAAGAAGATATTGGTGAGTGAAGAAGGAAAATAAAAGAAAGAAACTCGAGAGATGGCATTACCTCTAAATCGGGTAACTCCTTTTTATTTGAGCCAAATGCTTCCTTGGAAAGACATCTGCCCAAAGTATTGATTCTAGGTGTAAGAGAGGGATGTGTAGAGATAATATGAGCAGAGGTTGGATGATCCAATGGCTTGAGAGGTGTGTGTAAGGGGGTAGAGGTGTGGGCCTTTTATAAGAGGGAGGAGGGTCACTTTTGGAAGGTCTTGAAATGTTACTTTATTATAAAATGATTTTCTAAATTTAAAGGTCCCACAATGATATATTTCAAGGAAAAGTTGATAAGGGTTATAAATCCACCCATCCAATAGTTTTTCAAAAAGTTTATGTCTTATATTTTACCTTATCGTTTCATTTTATTTAAATCGTTCATTAATAAGATAATCACTGCATCATCATGGTGTAATAAATAAATTTATTTATTTAATGTCTAAAAATTATAAACCAAAATACCATGATATAGGAAATATTTTTAGATTTCCAATCACTATTTATAGTCTAAGAGATCATTTATAAAAACAAAACTAAAATTGTTTCACTTAGGTGATACATACTTTCGTTATATTTTCCTTTCTTTAAAAAATAATATAATAAAAGGTCACTATCACACTAAGGTGATTCCATGGGGTCCCAAAGTTGGAAAAAGTCATCCCATGGTCAGAAATGACTCAAAAAATAGCATTAAGACACATGGATGTTTAATTTAATTTTATTATGATATTATTTTATTACCCATAACTACCCGATTACTAATTAATCACGATAATTAATGTTAATTGTCATTGTTACCATTCATAGTGTCCAAAAACAAAAGAGTATTAATTTCATAATTTGGACCTTATAATTCCAAATATGGAATCCATTTTCCAAATTCCAAACTCAAAAATTTCAGTAATTAATTTAAAAATAATTCTCGTTGTCACAACCAAAGATGGGTTTTTAAGAAGTAAAATTTTTCAAAATATTGACTTGTTTTTACATCCAATTGAAAAGTGAAATTACATCCAATGACCAAAATTGTATTAAGTGATAAAAACATAATTCAATTACACTTTAAAACCAATTAAAAGTACAATTTAACTATATAATTAAATTAGGTGAAAAATCAATTTTGAAGTAAAATGCAGTATTTTTCACTATTCATTAAAAATGAACATTTGTCAGAAAAATACCAAAAAAAATTTCTAAAGTAAATCTGATATTCCAAATTCAAAAATTATGTCCATTTTACTAAATTCAAACCATAGAAGTTTCATTAATTAATTTTATAATTAATTCCCGCAGTCAAAACAAATTGTGTGTTTTTAAGAAACAATATCTATCAAAAGATTGACACGTGTTAATGTCCAATTTCAAAGTGAAATTAATTCCAATGACTACCATTGGATTAAATGGTAAAAATATATTTTAAATACACTTTAAAACCAATTAAAAAAATAATCTAACCATATAAATAAATTATATTAAAAGGAGGTTTTGAATTAAAATACAACATTTTTCACTATTCATAAAAAATGAACTTTATCGGAAAAATAACAAAAATTTACACAAAGTAAATTTTGATGTCCTGATTCTAAAGAAGGATTTTATTTTTTCAAATATAACATATAAAATTTAAAAAAAATTGGATTTAAAAAGGGTTCTCCATCAAAAGGTGGTTAATCGACCTTTTAAAGAATATTAGAATATTTATGATTAAAATTGGATTCATTCACATATTAAGCCTCTAACATTTATTGGATAAATGTAAAAATATTTAACAAACATATATAATCATTTTGTAGTTATTTCTGTTCATTCCCTCCATTACAATGGCTAGGCATTAACTACCATTTAAAATAATATTATTGTATTATTAGTGTGCAATGTAAGATTTCAAAGGAACTCGTTGTTGCGTATTGGGTACGCCATCAAACATAGCATCCCCTTTAAAGTAAAATTAATATTTTATTCACAAATATTAATAAATATGAAAATTTCATATTCTTTATTTACCTGGGATGTTACATAATTCCCCCATTTTGGGAATTGTTTCTTGTAATATTAAAATTGTGGTTGGAAACTTCATTGAAAGTTTCACATCGAAAAAAGAGTCAGTAAAACTATCACTTTAAAAGAAAGAAACAAAAGTACAAAGGTCACCCGAGATAACAGATACTAGGATTCCATGAAAACATGGATATGGAGGAGGAAACAAACCATCAAGTTCTGATGGAGAGTGACAGAAAATTTGTCTAGGAGAATGTTAACCACTAGAAAATCAAAAACTTGTGATGGGTTAAACGGTATTTGATTCCCATGTATGAAAATTTAACAGACAACATTTTTGTTTTAAGTTACTTTCCATTAAGGAATTTATTTATGATCTTAACTAAAACATAAGTAAACAGACTTACTTGTCATGTGGACTTTCATCTCTTTCTAGATTTCTTACACAAACTCATATTTTCCCCAATAGATGAGTATTTAGGATGACTAGTTCACAGTAAGATCTCTATAATCAACTTCTTGAGAATCACCTAACCTATAAAAGATGAACTATATATTTCCCATGTCTTTAGACCTTAACCAAAACCAAAATTTTTATTACAAGATCAGATAATCCCCCCAAAGAATAATCTTTCATAAAAAGAAAAACTACCCTTAATCTCCCAAATTTTTCCAACAAAACCAAAAGTTCATCAAAGACCACTCAATAAACAGATATCCATAAAATTCTTCAAAGTAATCCAAACTAATATTGAAACCCAAATCTCTGAAGGATTTAATCACATAGTCTTCCAAGGTAAATCTTAACATTTATCTCCAAATAACATCAGTTACACTTAAATTATAATATTGAAAATTAATTAACCTAATCACGTATCCTCCATGATAGGTTAATAATTTGCATAGATAACCAAAAATAAAATTATTCTTGATTCATAAGATCATCTATCTAAAAATAATTAGTCATACTAACCAAGGACTTCACGTATTGCAGTGGTAGGAGATAAATCTCAATCGCACTTTGGTTGTGGGTTCGATTCCCACAGCTTCGTCTGATGCGACGGGTTGTCACACGGTCTGCATGTTTTCCTTTTTCCAAAACTATATAATTCATAAAACATTCCCCAAAAAGAGATAAAATCTTTAAAAATAACCATAACATAAATTAACCTCAAGTTTATCTCATGCCTTTCATTTTCCATCATAACATATAGTAACCCATAATTACCTCAAAAGTAAGGATCATATTAACCCTAATGGTTACCTTTATAATTATTACCTGAACTTCCACATCAAGTTGGTTCTCTCGTACATGATTAATTAGAGAACTCACCAAGGTTCAAGTGGTTAATCATGACTCCTGATAGCTGGTTGAGAGTAACCACAAGAGTTCTCATTGCAGATCCCATATCATTCAGTTGTTCCTTCAGAAAACTGTCACAGTTTTCTTCATATCCACTATTACTTTAGTGCATGCTATATCCAGCCATTTACTAAAACCAAAAAGGTCAGTGTGAGTATATCAGTAAAATCATCATGTACTAATGCGGAAGATAAACACTAAGATATAATTATCCAAGTTATCTCAAACTCATTCCAACTTTCAAAAATAATAATGACTCCATCTAATATACTAACCATTGTGGTTATACACAACTTGTCACTTATTCTTAAACAAAACTCTAACCTCTAAAGTTATATAAATCGACCTTTTATACCCAATATAAGGAACCATCCTTAAAACATCACATAATCTGTAATTAAATGAATAATTCACATTGAGGATCTTTTTAGGATTAGAGTTTTAGAGAATTAGGACATAACTATTACATCTCAAAAGATTACAAAGTAGACACTTCTACTCAGTTTCCATTTTTTCATAAAATAAAAACTCTTAAAAAGAAACATGTATAGTTCCATGTTTTAGATAGCATGTCTTTCCATGATCCCATCCTTGACCCTATTCATCTTTAAGTCCTATGGAAAACATTTCAAAAACATGGGATGAGTATAAAAATCTCAATAAGAGATACACAAAGAAGGGAAACTGTTAGTTTTTCAAAACAATAAGTAAATCATGAATACTTTATCATAAGTAATACTTTTCACCTTTATGAAGTAGTAAATACTATTCACTGAATAAAATAGCACTACTTACCCTTTTGTAACCAAAAGATTACCCATATAAAGAACACATAGCATATAAAGGTAACTTGGAACATAAAAATACTTAAATGGAATAACCATACAGTCAACTTCCACACATGTCACTAAATGGAATAGCCATACGACTGACTTCCATACCCAATACATTGGAGGTTATAAGGTAGCCACCCATCCTGGTTTTCACCGCACCACCCCTCATTTTGTTTATCACCTAACCACCCGTCAAATGTCTATTTACCATAATAAAATCATAACACATAAAACTAATATAATGGAATGATAACATTTCAAAATTTCAATCACAATATATCATTTAAATATATTGACATAAAATAATCCTTTTAAAAACCATTTTCAATACCAAAATACGTAAAAGAGTATATGATATTTATTTTCTTTTAAAACATTATGGCTTGTTGAGGAAGCCAAAGATCAAATAATACTCGTGGTGGCGGAAAGGTCGTTGTCACCACGTACGTTAAAAGAAACATTCATTTTTTTCATTTAGTAAAACGATTCGTATAAAAAGATTCCCTTTGAATAAAATGAAAAGTCAAAGGTGTTTATACAGCGTAAAATAAAGTCTTGTATTAAAATAAAATATTCCTCAATGAAAGGATATTGAGACGAAGTCCCTTACAAAGATGGTATCCTTAGATTAAGGATAAATCAATTACATAATTATGTGTTACAAATATAAATACACCCAATATAAGTGGATATTAAGTGTAAAAAAACAGATTTCATCCACACATATTCACAGTACGACATAATCAAGAAGTAGAGGTTTAACCTAAAGAATTGAAATTGGGTTAAGAAGTTCCCTTACAGAAATTCAACAGCCTAACGACATCATTTTAGAATTCAGAAAGTGATTTGATGAGAGATAGAAAGGGTATCTCATCACTTGGACATAAAATTTATAGCAATAAGGATATATAAGAACATATCCCAACATTATGAAGATGTAAATTAAAATACCTAACAAAAAGAAGTCTTTTAAAAATAGGATGGTGAAAGGTTCCCTTACCGACTTGGGTAACTTTCAAAATGTACACCCCATGAAAGAAGGACTATAAAACATTGATGTCAATACCCATAAACAAAAGTATATTACACAAAGTGTAGAATAATTAGTATTACATACACCACTAAAAGGAGATAGTGACATATATAGCATGAATCTCACGGGAAGAAAGAGTGAGAAAAAAACCCTTACCTCATTGTAATAAATCAAGTTGTATGACTAAAAGATAATAAGAACCAAATAAATCACATAATACCATGAATATAAATAGAATCATGATAATATATATCAAATGGAAGTACACAATACACCACGTGCAATAAATAATTGGCGAACAATGGAATCTCACAGAATTAAAAGTGAGATAAGAAATCTCCTTACAAAAATTCGGCAGTCTAACGACGCCACTTAAACATTCATAAAACGAAATGTTGAGATTTATAGGGGATATCTCAACATATTATCATGAAAAGTGAATTAATTTGAATGTAAAATAACATCCCCCAACATAAGAACATGGGTATTAAATGAAATGACATACAAAAGAGTACTTGAAAAGAAAGAGAGAGGTAGGATCCCTTACCTCAAGTCTGACTTGTCTTATTCATTTATTTATATTCCTGAATAATAAACATAGGTCAATTTATAATTTCATAAGTACTTACTTTAATGTTTATTATTCAATTCATATCATGTTATAATATTTAGTTAATTATGTGTGTTTATATCATATGTTTTGTCGATGTTTGGTACATGAGTCAAAAATGAACTTGTTTGAAAATAATTGCCAATTTAGTTATAAGTACATCATCTCTAGAATGGTATTAATGATTTAAATATCATATATATCCAGTATATATTAGTTTTATACTATTCCATAACATTTGGAGCTAAAAAATGAAATGCACCGTTCATGGAGACGATAGGCCGTACGTACGCATGAACGCTACTTTCATTTCTTTGTCATAATAAAGGAATTAAAACTAAATGTGACATATATATATTATAATTCTTGTATAATATATATGTTATATAGGTAACATAAGTTCATTAATTACAATATTTATAAATTCCATGTTTGGCATGAATGAGTCACATCACTTGATGGGGCGGTAGTCTACACTTCCTCATATGACATTATCGCATTTGCACAACATGAAAAGCATAAAGGTATGTTTTAAATATAAAATACAGAATCATATAGTGGACATAAATATAATATATATCATATATAAATATAGTGACATCATAATTTCCACCATGAATGAGTTAAAATAAGATTGAACAATCATCGTTTTGTGAGGCAGTAATTTGCCACCCACAGAAATAGTATGTTCTTCAACCTTTGGACGGAGGTGTGTGTAAGTGTAGGTAGAATATTTATCATAAAAACATCCTAGTATATTTATAATTCTTATGTTATTATGTGATCAAATAATAATAAGATAGTGGTGAGTGGAGAAGGAAAATAAAAGAAAGAAACTCAAGAGAAGACATTACCTCTAAATTGGGTAACTCTTTTTTATTTGAGCCAAAGGCTACCTTGGAAATACTTATGCCTAAAGTGAGGCTTCTAAGAGTAAGAGAGGTATGTGGAGATATAATATGAGTGGATTTTGGATGATCCAAGGGCTTGAGAGGTGTGTGTAAGGGGGTATAGGTGGGGGCCTTTTATAAGAGGGAGGAGGGTCACTTTTGGATGGTCTTGAAATGTTACTTTATTATAAAATAATTTTCGGAATTTAAAGGTCTCACAATGATATATTTCAAGGATAAGGTGATAAGGGTTCGAAATCCACCCATACAATAGGTTTTTGACAAGTGTTATTCATAGATTTTACCTTATCGTTTCATTTTATTTAAATCGTTCATTAATGAGGTAATCACTGCATCATCATGGTGTCATAAATAAATTTATCTATTTAATGTCTAAAAATTATAAAAAAATACCATGTTGTAGGAAATATTTTTATATTTCCAATGACTTCTTATACTCTAATATATCATTTATATAAAAAAACTAAAATTATTTTACTTAGGTGATACATACTTTGGTTATATTTTCCTTTCTTTAAAAAATAATATGATAAAAGGTCACTATCACACTAAAGTGATTCCATGGGGTCCCAAAGTTGGAACAAGGCATCCCATGGTCTTCCATGACTCAAAAATAGAATTAAGACACATGTATGAGTAATTTTATATTATTATGGTATTATTTTATTACCCTTAACTACCCAATTACTACTTAATCATGATAATTAAAGACAATTGTCGTTGTTACTATTCATAATGTCCAAAAAACAAGAGTCTTAATTGCATAATTTGGAAATTATGATTCCAAGTATGGAATCCATTTTACCAATTTACAATCTTAGAAATTTCAGTAATTAATTTAAACATAATTTTCGTTGTCACAACCAGAGACTGGTTTTTAAGAAATACAATTTATCAAAAGATTGACTTGTTTTTACATCCAATTGACAAGTGAAATTACATACAATGACCATCATTGTATTAAGTGATAAAATAATAATTAAATTAAACTTTAATTCCAATTAAAATGAAAATATTACTATATAATTAAATTAGATGAAAAAATAGTTTTGAAATAAAATGCAGTATTTTTCACTATTGATTAAAAATGAACATTTTTCAGAAAATTACCAAACAAATTATCTAAAGTAAATTTTATATTACAAATTATAAAATGATGTACATTTTACCAAATTAAAAACATATAAGTTTCATTAATTAATTTTATAATTAATTCCCACTGTCAAAACAAATAGCGTGTTTTTAAGAAACAATATCTATCAAAAGATTGACACTTGTTTATGTCCAATTTCAAAGTGAAATTAATTCCAATTACAACCATTGGAATAAATGGTAAAAATATATTTTAACTCCAATTTAAACCCAATTAACAATATAATCTAACCATATAAATAAATTATATTAAAAGGAGGTTTTGAATTAAAATACAACATTTTTCACTATTCATAAAAAATGAACTTTATCCGAAAAATAACAAAAATTTACACAAAGTAAATTTTGATGTCCTGATTCTAAAGAAGGATTTTATTTTGTGAAATATAACATATAAAATTTTCAACAAGTGGATTTAAAAATATTTCTCCATCAAAAGGCGGTTAATCAACCTTTTAAGGAATATTAGAATATTTATGATTAAAATTGGATTCATTTGCATTTTAAGACTCTAACATTTATTGGATAAATGTAAAAATATTTAACAAACATATATAATAATTTTGTAGTTAGTTCTGTTCATTCCCACCATTACAACGTCTAGGAGTTAACTACCATTTAAAATAATTTTATTATATTATTAGTGTGCAACGTAAGATTTCAAAGAAACTCGTTGTTGCGTATTGGGTACTCCATCGAACATACAATCCCCTTTAAATTAATATTAATATTTTATTCACAAATATTAATAAATATGAAAATTTCATATTCTTTATTTACCTGGGATGATATAATTGATAAGTAGTCCATAGCTTGATGTTACAAGGTTTAGGGATTTATGAATCTTGGTTGACCACAAAATTCAAAGGGGTGTATTTTTGGGACTAAGTTGGATGGATGATTTTTTGGAATATAAAATATGTTTATTTATAGAATTTTATTTTTTAGTCATGGAAATATAAAAGGATGTATCACCTCAAATTGTAAAATTTAGTGATCAGACTCACAATGGTGATCAAAATCACAATCGTTTTTTGGATTTCAGACTCAAAATGCTTAATAAGGTCTCGTTTTTTTAAATTAAGTTTTTCAGAAGAAAGGTGTCATTAGAATCACCTTGTTACCCAAATAGAAGACTCGTTCGTAATTAGTAAGTATCAAAGTCTATATGACTATGATATAAATTTGAAGACACTTTGTTATTCTGTATTTCACAAAATTCATAACTTATTTGGGAAACTTGGGATTCAATCCTTTTGAAATGAAAGAGTCGAAAATGTTTTTCCAATCGTATTCATATTTGGTTGGAAATAAATAAGTTTTTAGATGTATGTGAAGTTACAATACATTCTATTTTAAGTCATAAGATGAAGAAGTAAATTTTAAATGTTCTCAATGTCATGAAGAAGTCATGATACAAGAAAAATTTTGTGGAAGAAGGAAGTTGTTGAACCAGAATATTTCCATTCTAAAGTTCATCGATATGAGAATATCCAATGAATATGTGTTTGAAGGCTGGGGAGGTTGATCATAATGAAGGTTCTGGTGTATAGTTAGACCAATAATCCATGAGATAAAAAATTATAGAGAAACAAGTTTATGAATGTTGGAAGCTTGTTGGTATCATAGTCAGAAAAGAAAATAATTTTCTGAAGTCAAAGATTCTGGAACCATTCCATCGTACGTAGTGTTCCACCTATAATCAGAGGCGTAATTTTTTTTATTGCGGGATGTTGGGACCAAAAAATAAAGAAGAAAAGTTTGTAGACACCTATACAAAATTGTATTATAGACCAATCAATAATGAATTAAACCATTTTCCATCAAGATGAATTGTTGGATGTTTTTCAAGTGGGTCAATAAAAATAAGAAATCAAATTTTTTTTTCATTTGGGTCAAGGGAAATCAGATTGGATATAACATCAATCTTCATAGTGAAGTAGAGAATAATTCATCAGACTCAGGATGACACCGAAAACATCATTAGACACAAGATCATCATTCTGAATAAGAGAAGAAAAAATGTTTTTCTAAAAACAATCTTCACAAGTGTTGGTCAGAGTATATCTCTCAAGAGTGGGGTGAATTGAGTATCTATAAAAATTTATGTTAAAATTGGTTCTTTAAAAAAATATCCCCCAATAAAAATATAAGCAAATCCACTTTGTAGTGAATTTATAAAAGTCCTGAATAATCAATTAATTTCTCGGAAGATTCATTAGTTCTTAGATTTACCAATCCAAAGATTAGTCAAATATTTGAAAATAATCTACTGAGTCAAAACATATATAAACACTTGTTAAACTAACTTTCAATGTTTAATTTATCTTAATATAAAAATAACTAAACACAAATCAGATTAAAACAAATGACAAACTACATAGTAGATAAAAATAAGAGGTTTATTCTCAACCGAAGACTTATTCCTCTCCACTCAGTGATCACCTACCACCAAGAATTTTATATTAATAAATGTTTGATCCACACCCTGGATTGGGGTTCGCAACAGCACACAAGGGTATTCAGGTTACACTTGACCTCTACCACAGTTATTTGTTGGAAAACTAAGAAACAAATCACATAGGATATCTTCCACTATTCTACATGGGTTACAAGAGTAAAAAAAGATTGAGTGTGAGGATATTTTTGTATCCTCCAGTTATGCACAGAAGATAGTGTGTGTGAAACAAACATATGTGCACACTGTTCAAATAGGTAAACACAAGATCACAACAGAGTTATAAAAGAAGAATAGAGTTTATAAATCTCTGTGTGTTGTGCATTAAAGCTCTAGACTAAATGGATGTAGAGAAAATGATATTCGAGTCCTCTTCTTGAATTTGGATTCCGAACAGAGTATCATAGTCTCTGTAATCTATATTCCAGGTGTGTAAAGGTTCAGCTCTTTGATGTCCGGATGTTCAGCGAGCTTCAGCAGGTTGTAACTTGTAATATTAAACTACTTGTGTAATCAAGATTTGAGTTCTTCTATTTGAAATATCTTGAAATTTCGCATAATCAGCCAATTTTTTCTTATGGGTTGATAGAGAGAGAGAGAGAGCATTTAAAGTTGAGCTTGTAATCCTTTTGTACTTCAAGGTCCAGTAGGCATGCAGATCTCCTCACGTGCATGTACCTCGTACTGTCTATGGACAGTCCTATAGAAAACATTAAATAATGTCAGAAATATTAATTTGTCTAAATATTATTGTTAGAAATAAATTGGAATTAATAAATTTGAAACAGTTATTTATGACTATCAGTGAGTCATAAGTATCAGTGATTCATTTGCATTGGTCTGTCATCATCAGTTTTTCATCATCGGTCTGTTAGCATCAGTCTATCAGCATCGATTTGTCAACATCGGTCTGTCAGTATCAGTCTGTTAGCATCTGTGTGTCGGAATCAGTCTATCTTCATCGGTCTGTCAAACATCGGTGTGTCTGCATTGGTCAGTCGAGCATCGGTGTGTCGAACATTGGTGTTTGGAACATCAGTGTGTCGAACATCAGTGTGTCGAACATCGGTGTGTCGAACATCGGTGTGTCAACATCGGTGTGTCGAACATCTGTGTGTCGAACATCGGTGTGTCGAACATTGGTGTGTGTAACATCGGTGTGTGGAACATCGGTGTGTCGAACATCGGTGTGTCAAACATCGGTGTGTCGAACATCGGTGTGTCGAACATCGGTGTGTTGAACATCATTGTGTATAACATCACTGTGGCGAACATTGGTGTGTTTAACATTGGTATGTTGAAAATTGGTGTGCCCAACATCGGTGTGGTGAAGATAGGTGTCTTGAACATCGGTGTGTCGAACATCAGTGTGTTGAAAACTTTGAGAAACTTATGAAGTGTCTATCTTACACATAACATTACTAGATTAAGTGACATACAAAAATACATGTAAATATACATTTGTAAACATGTTGATTCATAGATATAGTTTATTGACTTATTGAAATACATTGTTCTGTATGAAATAATTGATTTACTTAGAGATATTAAATGTCATGAAATAATAGAATATGTAGATTGTCATTATTTGTGATTATAAAAACTAATATAGCATAGAGGGTCCAACAATCTCCCCCTTTTTTATAATCACAAATTATGGCATACATGTAAAGTTAAGGAATAATAATAAATTGACTTAGCATACTTCACTGAATGTGATTATTCAATATAACTACAGCTTTCCTTTGTTTGAGTTTTTAAAACAAAGCTCTCCCTAAATTTTTGAAGTAGAGAAAAAACAAGATGTATATAGATTATGTTGAGTACATTCCATGTGTCCTATAAAAAAAATACTACCCATGAAATTAATAATGTATGCCTTTTTTCCCATTTTGGGATTAGAAAAAAATATATAGAAATAAGATAAATATCAGAAAGAAAATGAGAGACAAAGAAAAGACAAAAAGGATTTACATTAAGAAGAAAAAGAGTACAGTAAATAACAAAAAAATATACAAATCCCTATCAAATAAAAAATCCAACACTAAGGGTTTGGATTTGGTGGGTATTTTCCTTTATTTGAAGGATCTCGAGTTGGATGTGAAGGTTTGGGAGTGGCAGAGGGACGGGGTGGTCTGAAGATAACACCTGGAAAGCCAACACCTGTAGGAACATATGCTGCAAGGCTAGGCCTTCTTTCTGACAACACTCAACTGGGAGATAGCTCTGTAATGACTGGTCAAATTTGGGAAAGAGCTTGAGAGACAGTCTTGGGAGTAGGAGGCTGAGTGGTGGTTACCAATATAAGCAGTAGGTGGAACCACAATTTCTTCAGCTTGAACATGTAGATATGGATTAAAGAGGTTTATTAAATCATTGATGATTTCTCTACCATATTGAATGGATTTCTCGAAGTCATCCTTATTCTCTATGAATTTATTTAGCAGAGGGGTAAACTCAATTAATTAGGTAACATGATTCTTGAAAGCTTCTGTGAATGGAGGAATTCTTATATTTTTTGCTTAAAACTTGAATCTATTGATGAGATCATGCTTGGTATAGATCTTAGTAAAGTACTTACCCACTTTCTCTCTAATATATTTTTGAGAAGAAGAGGCTTCATTTGTACACTGCCTTACCATATTGTACACAATATCTGTATTTCTATGTGCCTTTTCAAGAGTTTCTTTTTCTAAGACACTATGAAGATTTTTGAGTCCCCCTCTTATCACAGCCTTGAGAGATTCCAAATCAGCAATATCACTTTTCCCACTCTTGGAACTTGATGGGATAGTAATTATTTTTTCAAGATCTTATTTAAACTTCTTCAGATCTACACTTAGTAGATTAGTCACCAAGTTATTGAGAACTTCTAGTACACCACTAGAGGAGGTATTGAAATCAAAGGTTAGAGAATTTAACTCACTACTCATCTACCTTACTTCTTCTCTCTGCAAGGTATTCTGTCAAATGATAGTTTCAACTTTGGTAATGAGATTTGGTTGAATCATCATGATCACCATCCTTGTAATCTTTTCTGCATATGCATTTGAAATACCTATTGAAGTGGAGGATTTACTTCTGGATCCAACTATGGTTATCACTGACTAACAGAGATCACTTCTGAAATGCTCGAAATCAGCCTTAGTGGCATAGTCACTAGGCACTATCTCTGCTACTGGCTCTACTGCTAGTGGTCCAACAGGTGGAATAGGTGTAATAGGTTCTGCTTTAGCTCGGGCCTATGGAGAATAAGGATGAGGCACCCTCTCCTCATCATATTCATATTCCACCCCAAATATAATGTATCTTTGATCATTATTCCAATCTTGAGTACTGGTCCAGTCTCTTTACTTAACAGTGTCAATCCTGACCCTTCTTCCTTGAGGCTCAGGAAAAACTTCATCTTCATCTACATCTTCATCATGTCCTATAGCCATAATTACATTTCTTGGCATAGGTATCAACTGAGCTTGAGGTTCGGGATGTGCTCCAGCAACTTCAACTTCTCCACGAACTTCCTCAATTTGAGGCACCTGATCCTCATCTTCTTCCTCATGTCCACCAGCCATATGTTCATTCAATTCCTGAATTATTTCTTAATTTTCAGCATTAGGATGGGGTGATTTGTCCTCATGACTAGCATCTTCATGATCAATAGCCTCCTATTCAACAAGATCAGCACCATCACCAGCTCTATGTATAGATTCCTCACCGGATCTGTCGACTACTTGTTGTCCCACTTTTAACGAATCACTTTCATGATCATTATTTCCTCCTTAATCATCATCATCATACTCCTCATCTAATTTACTAACATAACCATCAACTCTAGTAACCTATGTCTCTTCATCATCCTCATCAACTAACAATGGTTCCCTTAGGGGTAAATCCAAAGGTGGACTAGTAGGTCCATAAGACATGTTTTTGGGACTTTTAGAAATATTAGGATCACTCTTATCATCAAAAGGAGATCCTTATTCTCTTAGAAACTCGGCCTCAGATTCCTTATCAGAATAAATAGGTTCCTCTCCTGGTTTGAGGCCTGGATAAACTTGATCCTTTAGTCTGGTAGGATGGTCAATCAGATTGAATTCTTCATACAGCCATTCCTCATCTTCTACTCAGAATTTCTTCCAAGGGTTCTAGAATATCTTCAACCTTTTGAAACTATATTTTTGAAGTCAAAATCCACTACATGCAATTATCACTTCATCTCCATCTTCCACACAACCCATATTCTTTAACATCATAGAGATCATCCTAGGATAGTACAAACATGTTGCCTTA
Organism: Viscum album; assembly: GCA_963277665.1. Taxonomy (NCBI): domain Eukaryota; kingdom Viridiplantae; phylum Streptophyta; class Magnoliopsida; order Santalales; family Viscaceae; genus Viscum; species Viscum album. The sequence continues at coordinate 118,880,081 of OY728162.1, read as the reverse complement.
TTGTGTGGATTTATCATATTAGAAACATACACCATTAGATAACTACATAGGTTCACCTTTATCCCATTTTTCAACAAATATATTAGGAATACATCTTGATACTTCACAGTGGAGAAATATCCCTTCTTTATGTTGATTTGATATTGTATAAACATAAAAAGTAACCTTGGCTTTCCATAGAATTCACTGGCAATAGTCCTTCTAGATTCTCCACTTCTAGTATGCTCCTTAAAAGTATCTTCATATGAAAAAAATTAGAGGAAGGTGGAATATTACCCTAATAATCAGCATAGATACCTTCATAAGTCATCTCAAAGCACTCAACCCATTCTTTAGATAAAAAAGCTATCTCATTTCCCTTTACCAGTAACATCATCCTTACTTCCTCAACTTCATCTAGGGATATATTTAAATGTAGATAAAACTCATGTACTAGCTAGGGATAATAAGGCCTTTCATTGTTTGAGAACCATCTTATCCACCCTTGAGATTCCAGAACTCTCAATAAAAATGACTTTCTTGACAGAAGCCACTCATCAGACACTTCTTTCTCAGTTGTAACCACTCAGCTTTCCAAGCTTGTTTTTGCAGTCCCACTGAACTCACCCTTCAGATGCTTAGCTAATGGATATTTTCACGGCTCTCCCATCGTGCACTTGGTCTGTGCCATTTCTAATGATTCAGATTCCAAAGGGGTTGAGAGTTTGAGGGTCGAGAGATAGAGTGACAAAGTGTTAATGGTTTTACATCATAGGTAAGTTGAATGGTCGAAGTGGATTGAATTTGATTTACCATTTAGGTATTGTAAAATCATAAAGCATAAAATTTAATCGTGGAAAAAAGAACACAAAACAACATCATTTTATTTAAAATAGTCAAAATTACAAAAGAGACCTTAAATACATCAGTGTCATAGAATAGGTTTTACATGATTGTTTTCAAGTGATCGATTTCACAGAGATCGGTTTCAAGGGGCAGTTTCACAAGATCGGTTTCAAGGATCGGTTTCACCACATCGGTTTCAAGGATCAGTTTCATGGATCACTTTCAAGATATTGGTTTCAGGAGATCGGTTTCAAGATATCAGTTTCAAAAGATTGGTTTCATGGATCAATTTGACAAGACTTTAGAGATTTATCATTCCTAGTTCATTTCTGATGTAGTTCATTCTCTTAGAGTTTATGGTTTTAGTGAATATATCAGCAAGTTGATGCTCAATCCTAATAAAATCAAGAGTTATATCCTTTTTTTGATAATGATGTCTCAAAAATTGATGTATTACATCAATATGCTTTGTTATAGAATGAGAAATTGGATTCATAGAAATTTTAATAGCACTTTTGTTGTTACAGTTTGTGGGTATATGTCTAAATTGAAATCCATAGTCTAATAAGGTGTGTTTCATTCACAAAATTTGTGCACAACAACTACCAACAGCAATGTATTCTTCTTCATCAGCTGATAATGCAACTGAATTTTTCTTTTTTACTAAAGCATGATAATAGAGACTTTCCCAAAAAGTGACATGTTCGAGATGTACTCTTTCTATCTAACTTACATCCACCAAATTCAACATTTGAATAGATAACTAAATCAAAAGGTTGTCCTTTAGGATATAATAATCCTAAATTAGTTTCATACTTGAGGTATTTGAAAATTCTTTTCACATTATTTAAATGTGACTCTTTTGGGTTTTCTTAAAATCTTGCACATATACACACACTAAACATAATATCTATCCTACTAGCAGTTAAGTATAGAGAACTCCCAATCATTCCTCTATAAGCAGTTTGATCAACTAATTTTCCATTTTCATCAAGATCTAACTTACATGTAGAACTCATAGGGGTTTCACTACTCTTAATGCTATCAAAGCCATATCTTTTCAAAAGATCTTTAGTGTACTAAATTTGATTTAAAATAATACCTTCTTTATTTTGGAACATTTAAAATCCAAGAAAATATTTATGTTCACCCATTAAACTCATTTCAAACTCGCTTTGTATTATTTTTGAAAAATCATTACATAAATTTTTTTAGAAGATCTAAAGATAATATCATCTACATATATTTGAGCTATTAAAACTTATTTTGAAATTATTTTTATAAAAAAATTAGGATCTAAAACTCATTTTTTAAATCCTTTAGAAATAAAAAAATTACTCAAACATTCATACCAAGCTCTTGGATCTTGTTTCAAACCATATAAAGCTTTAGATAGTTTGAACACTTCATTTGGAAAATGTGGATTTGTAAAACGAGGGGGTTGTTCAAAAAATACTTCCTCAATTATATAACCTTTTAAGAATGCACTTTTGACATCCATTTGATAAAGTTTAAAATACAAGTGTGTTGCGTAGGTAAGTAAGATCCTAATTGTTTCAATTCTAGCTATTCATGCAAATGTCTCTTCATAATAAATTCCGTCTTCTTGATTATATCTTTGTGAAACCAATCTAGCTTTATTTCTAACTATATTTCCAGCTTCATCTACTTTATTTATAAACACCCATATGGTTTTTATGGTCAAAGTATCTTTTGTTCTATCTACAAGTTTCCAAACTTTATTTCTTTCAAACTAGTTAAGTTCTTCTTGCATGGAGATTACCCAAAATTCATCAGTGATTGCATCATTAATATTTTTAGGTTCAAGTTATGACAAGAAGGCTTGATATTCAACCTGGTTTCTCAATGAATCTCCAGTTTGTGTTTCTCTATCCAAATATCCAACAATAGCATCTAGGGGAAGATTTTTAAGTGTCCAAGTTGGTCTAGAAAAGGTAAGAATTGATATTTCAGGTTGGTCAAGTTGATCTGGTTTATTACGGTTAGGATCCGGAGAATTTACCCAAACTAGATTTCTTCACAGATTCCTTCACATTATGATTTTATATTTTATTATTAATGTCCATATTGGACATATACTCTTCAATATTTTCCATTGGGTTCTTGGGCTCATGTAGATCTACTTCATCAAACTTGATATGTACATATTTCTACGCACATTTGGTTTTCTTATTAAAGACTCTAAAGGCTTTTCTTGATGTAGAATATCCAATAAATATTCCTTCATCACTTTTGGAGGAAAATTTATCTAACTTATCTTTAGTGTTCAGAATATAAACTTTACATACAAACACTTTAAAATAACTTAATTTGGTTTTCCTATTATTCCACAACTCATAAATATTTTTTCTTAAATATGGGATTTATTAAGACTCTTTTTATTATGTAACAAGATGTATTAACAGCTTCAACCCAAAATTAAATAGGTAGGTCATATCCAATGAGCATAGTTCAGGAAATTTCCAGTAGGGTTCTATTACTTCTTTATACCACACCATTCTGTTGAGGTGTCCTAGGAGTAGATAAATTATTATTGTAGCCATTTTTGTGGGAAAAAAGATTCAAAATCTTGATTCTAAAACTCACGGCCATGATCAGTTCTTAAGGATTTAATCTCAATTCCACTGAGATTTTCTATAGTCCTATCATAGTTGGTAAAGTGTGAACAAGATTCACTCTTATGAGCTAAGGAAAAGGCCCAGGTGTACCTAGAGAAATCATCTACAAGAACATAATCATAGTGCTTTCCATTGAGACTCGAAACTCTAGATGGTCCAAAAAAATCCATGTGAACCAACTCATGAGGTTGAGAAGTAGTTACTTTTCCTTTGGTTTGAAAGAGATTTTATGTTGCTTTCCTTTTTTTCAAGGATTAAACACTTTATTTTCTGGAAACTCTAATTTGGGTAGGCCTTTAGCTAATTGTTTTATTGTTAACTTACAAAGAGATTGTATGTTGCAATGTCCTAGTCTTCTATGTCAGATCCAAGATTCATTGTGAAAGGAATTTAGACAAGAGACATTCTGTGAGGCTAGTGTGTCTAGATTTGTAGCATATACAATATCATTTCTAAAATCAGTAAATAATAATTTATTCTTGGCCTCAAAAACATGTCATGAGTCATTTTTAATTTAACATTAAATTCATCACCACAAAATTGAGATATGCTGATAAGGTTATACTTTAATCCATCAACATACAGTACTTTCGAAATTGAAATAGAATTAGGGTTGCCAATCTGGCCTAGGCCGATGATTTTTCCTTTACCATTATCACAAAATGTGACATGTCCTCCATCAATATTGATAAGACTTCTAAATCTTGAATAATCCCCTGCCATATGTCTTTAACAACCATTGTCTAAGTACCACATCTTTTTATAGGATCTCTTTGGGAAGTTTTCCTATAAAAATCTTCATCCAAAAAATGACTTTGGTACCCATATTTGTCTAGGTCCACATATATTAGTGATATAAGCTTTAGGAACCCACAAATGTCTTATGGGATTTCTATATGCATAATATAAAGTGTTTTAAAAACAAAATCTATTTGTTCCTGAAGAATTGGATGTTGTAATAGAATTCTTGGAACTAGAACTTACTGTTAAATTATGGTTTTTAAAAGTGGTAGCAGATTTTCTAGATTTAGTTACAAAAAGTGGTTTAGATAAATTCCATTGAATTGGTTGATATCCTATCCCTGAAGTGTACTTAGAATCTATTTTTTTATAAATAATTTGAGTAAGAGTATTTTTCCCATTAGTAAGCGTTTCTATGTATTTCTTCAATTTCTCATTAGACGTTTTTAACTCATTATTTTCCTTAAGCAGTTGAGAATTTTTATCTTTTTCAGTTTTAAGTTTAGAGTTAACAGTCACAGTAATAGCATTTTATTTCTTCAAATATTTATACTTATCTTTAAACTCATTACATGTTTCTTCTAGCATGTTGCAATATTCAAATAATTCATCATTTTTCATATTGTCAGACTCAATTTCAGAATAATTAGAGTTATTTACTAGAGATTCTAAGGTTACCTTAGTTGTGTTATTCATAAAATACATATTATCCATATCATATTTCTCATTTTGAGAAGAGGTAGATTCACTAGAGCTGTCCTCAGAGGCAATCCAGGTGGCCTTCATTGAATTCTTATACTTTCTATCATTATTTCATACTTTTTCTTGTATTTCATATTTTGACAGTCAACCTTGACATTTCCTTTACTTTTACATTCATAGAAAATTACCTCTTCTGATTTATCATTTCTCATCCAATACTTTTTCCAATTTTCCTTTTAATCATACTTTCCTTTGTAATAGGGATTTTTGAAAAACTTATTTTTCCTATAAAATTTCTTGAATCTTCTAGCCAGCTGGTCCATTTCTTCATCACTATCTGAAGCTAATTCTTCACTACTGGAGATTTCAATAGTAGCTGGAACTTTCTCCTTGTCTTTACTTTTAGATGCAGTAGTCTTGAAGGCTACAGAATTTGGTTTTGGTTCATCCTCTTCTTGATTTACCTTCAATTCCTCTTCGCACAACACTAATTTTCCAATCAATTACTTCACTGGTATCTTATCGATGTCACATTGTTCCCTAATAGATACAAATTTTCCACGCCATCTTTCTTGTAAGCATCGTAGAATCCTCATAATATGCTCTTTGGATGTTACTTCTCTTCCTAAAGAAATCATGATATTCACAATTTCATTGAACCTGAGATACAAATCATAAATAGACTCATCAGGCTTATTTCTGAAGTTTTCATATTTAATAGTATAAGTATTAAATCTAATTTCATTAACATTAGATTTTCCCCTATTAGAAACAGACAGAGTGTCCCAAATATCATGTGCATTTTTACAAGTAGAGATACGGTTAAACTCTTCATCTCTTAGTGCATAGTACAGAGCATTCATTTCATTATAGTTATTGTTATAGTCATTCTTGGTAGGTTCATCCAATGTGTTTCTAGTAGTTTCAATAATTGAATATTTACTTTCAATAGCAATACAGATTTCAAATCCCATGCTTTCTAGATGTATTTTCATTTTATGCTTCCACTGAGCATAATTAGTTCCATTAAAGAAAGGTGGTCTATTGGTAGCAACCCCTTTTAATCTATTATCCATGATATAGATTTTAAAATAATTTTATAGAGATAAAAATTTAGAAATAACATAAATTTTTAGATCATTGAAAAACAACTATAATTATAGTTAACATGATTTGAAAAAAGAAAAAAATTGTCATTAATTTTTTACAAACTTAGATACCAAATTTCTGTCAGAGTAGATCACTCAAGAGGGGGTGAATTGAGTATCTATAAAAATTTCTTTTAAAATTTTTTCTTTAAAAGAATATCCCCCAATTAAAATAAAAGAAAAGTTAGTTTGTGGTGAATTTATAAAAGTTCTTAATGTTCAATTAATTTCTTTGAAGATTGATTTGTTCTCATCTTTACCAATCCAAAGATTAGTCAAATTTTTGAAAATAATCTAATGAGTAAAAATAGATATAAACACTTTCTAAACTAACTTTAAAAGTTCAATTTATATTAATATGAAAATAATTAAACACATATCAGATTAAAACAAAAGGAAAACTACACATCAGATAAAAACAAGAGGTTCAGTCTCAAACTGAGACTTAGTCCTCTCTACTCAGTGATCACCTGTCACCATGCAGTTTATATTAATAAAAATTTGATCCACACCCTGGATTGGGGTTTTCAATAGTACACAGGGATGTCCAGGTCACACTAGACATCTACTACAGATATTCATGGGAAAACTACCAAACAAATCACACATGATCTATTCCACTTTTCTACATGGGGTATAAGAGTAAAAAGTTATTGAGGGTAAGGATATTTTAGTATCCTCCAGTTATACTCAGAAGATAGTGTGTTTGAAAAAAACAGATGCACACACTATTCAAAAAGGTAAATACAAGATCACAACAGAGTTATAAAAGAAGAATAGAGTTTAGAAATCTCTATGTGTTGTACATTAAGGATCTGGACTCAATGAATGTAGAGAAAATGATATTAGATTCCTCTTCTAGAATTTGTCTTTAGAACAGAGTATCACAGTCTATGTAATCTAGAATCTAGGTGTGTAAAGTTTATGCTTTTTGATGTCAGGATGTTCAGTGAGCTTCAGCAGGTTGTTGCTTGTAATATTAAACTTCTTTATGTACTCAAGATTTGAGTTCTTCTATTTGAAATATCTTCCACATTCTCATAGTATACCTATTTTTTCTCATGAGTTCAGATAGAGAGATATATAAAGCATTTAAGGTTGAGCTTGTAATCCTTTTATAATTCAAGGTCCATTAGGCATGAAGATCTCCCCACGTGCATGTACCTTGTAATTTCTACGGATAGTCTACAGACAAGATTAAATAATGTCATAATAATTAATTTTTCTAAATATGAATCTTAGAAATAAAATTGAATTAATAAATTTGAAACAATTATTTATGACTATCTATGAGTCATAAGTATCGGTTAGTCATTTTTATCTGTCTGTCATCATCGGTATTTCATCATCGGTCTTTCAGCATTGGTCTATCAGCCTCAGTCTGTCAGCATCAGTTTGTTAGCATCAGTGTGTCAGCATCGATCTGTCATCATCTGTCTGTCGAACATCGGTGCATCGGCATCGGTGTGTTGAACATTGGTGTTTCGACCATCAGTGTGTCGAACATCGATGTTTCAAATATTGGTGTGTCAAACATCTGTGTGTTGAACATTGGTGTGTCAAACATCGTTGTGTCGAACATCGGTGTGTTGAACATCAGTTTTTCAAACATCGGTGTGTCAAAGACTCTGAGAAACTTATGAGGTGTCAGTCTTACACACAACATTACTAGATTAAGTGGAATCCAAAAATACATGTAAATATACATTTGTAAACATATTTATTCATAGATATATTTTATTGACTTATTGAAATATATTGTTCTGTATGACATAATTGATTTACATAGTGATATTAAATGGCATGAAATATTATAATCTGTAGATTGACATTATTTGTGATTATGAAAACTATTATAGCATATAGGGTCCAACAACAAGTTTTCTCAAGGGGGATCTCGAAATGTTGTTTAAAATAATTCTTGAAGTGTTTTCAAGGGGAGACCACTATTTTAAGAATTCTAAGGAAGTTATTATTAAAATAATATTTGAAGATGTTTTTGAAGTGATTACATCATAATGAGAAGAAATCTATTTTTATTCTTAGTTACATTTGGTTTGGAGAAAAATAATTATGAATTTAATGTTGAACATATGTTTGAATTGTAATGGAAAAATTGGAATAACAATCAGAATTAGACTTAAGACTGTAAGGAAAGTCAGAATAAAGATGAATTCATGATAATTTTTGAGAAGGTTTGGGAAGAATGGATAAGTACTGAAGAAGTCAAAGATGTTTTTTATATTTAAGGAAAATTTATGTTTTGAGAAATTTGGTTGAGAAGGAAAAATTTTCAAAATCCCACCCAATACTTTTTTGATCACCTATAAAAGGAGGAGGTACTTATTACTTTCTAACAAAAATGCACTGTTAAATAGAGAGGGTGAATAATTATAAAGATAATAAGTTTTCATATTGATCATTCTTGAGGATGTTTACTGGATAGAAGAATAAATGAGAAGAGACAACATCATAATTAGAGTTTTTGGATTTGACAAGAAATGAGATTAGGATTTCAAAAATAAAACAGAAGAAGTTCATAATTTGATTAGTGGTATTTTGACAGAGTTATTATATCAGACTGAGAAATTGTACTGGGGAATAATATTGGTATATTGAACTGAGTATCATTACGAAATCAAGAAAGTTCTTACCTAATCATGGGTAATAAAGTGAATAATTTTTTGGAAGATCATATATGTGAAAGTTGATTAGAAATCCCAGTAACCTGTTTTGAATCACCCGGTGAAAGTTTCTTAACTTTAACAAAACCTGGTTTACATCATTTGTGCTAGAAGAAGAACATGCACTATTGTATTGATCATAGTGCTACACAAGAGTAAGGGTATATCCTAATTTTTTATCCATATAAATGGATTATTTTCTAGTTTATTTTATGTTATTGTATTATTTTTAAACCATACCAAGGACAGAGCTACTCTTATTGAGTAGTGAACCTTATAAATTCTTGTTTTCTTATGGATCTGTGATTCTTTTGTATGCAATTTAAGTGATAACTCTTTAATATAAAGCGAAGGTTGTTTCATAAGGTTCATCCCCTCCCACTTTTAGTGATACTTGATATTGGATAGGAAATCTCACTTCTATGGTCATAGAAACTCACTGATTGGGGAGTCTCATGAGCTTCTAAGATGTCTCATTTTATGTAAGGAACAGAACATTCCTATGGATATTATTGAAATTGAATCATATTTTATCATCCAATTTATAGTTGATCCTTCTCAAATGCATTGGTTTCTAATCTATGCTATGAGAGTACATAGAAACCTATAAAATCAGAGCTCAAAGATTCAGTTAACTTTTCATGAATGGAACATAGAGGTGGACAATATTTATTCCAATAGTGACCCTATCAATGAGATCAAAATATACACCACCCATGAGTCCCTCTCTCCTTATTTACATATTATTCTTTGTAATTATGATCAAGTGTTACACTAATTAAATCCCCTATAATAATATCATAAGAATTCATGCCTCTTCTCCAATAAATTTCATTACTGAGATTTATATTTTAGGATAGAGTTATTACTTCATGTCTCTATGATATCTATGTCTCCTTATGGGATAGTGCATTAAAAGATGTAGGAGTTGTGGATCAAAATCAATGATTTATTATATAAGTGTTTCATATTTCCTAGTGTGTCTCCTTGGGATGTTTTATTGTTTTTCAAAAATAATGTTAATGGTAGTTTGTAGCTACATATCAATTACCATTGGTTGAATGAACTAACAAAGAGGAATTGTTATCCTCTCTTAAGGATGGCTGATTTATTCGATCAGTTGAAGAGAGATATCTAGTTTTCAAAGGATGATTTTTAGTATGGATATAATCAGATGAGGATTGATAAGGAATATATCTTGAAGACAACCTTTGGTTTCATTAAAGATACAATGAGTTTGTTTTTATTCCTTCTTCAGTCATAAAGGACCTAACTATTTTCAGATAATTGATAAAGTCGGTGTTTAATGAGTTTCAAGATTAGTTATGTGGTTTTCTTCATCAATGATATCCCGGTGTATTCAACTATTGAGGAGGATCACTCCTAGAATTTGAGGGATATTTTATATTTCTATAGATGTCTTCATATTTATAGAAAACATTCCAAGGGTGCATTCTGGACCAGTTATATGTGTTTCATTGGGCATGTTCTTTGTCAACAGGGTATAGTTATCGATCCTTCAATGAATGAGGTTGTCATGTTAAGGTTTTAAGGTAATTACAATCCCATGGTACAAAAGTAAAGAAATTATAAAACTCATCCATGATGTTAACATGTATATAAAAAATACAACAACAAAATACTAAAAAATACCTTTTAAATAATCCTTGGATATTTAGATCATCTATGAATTGATGGATTCTTGCCTCATTTGATTTCCATCAATAATGTTAATAACCATTTAATTTGTAGGATTCACTTCCAATTTAATTTATTCTTTTCACACTTCTAATTTAATAGATGGAAGAGGAAAACATAATGAAATTAGGTGACCACTAATAAAAGGAATGCTAAAGAACTTTCTTGGATTAGGAACACTAGAGAACACTAAGAACTACCTTTTATTTCTCTCAAAGGAATGATGACTAAAATTATTATTCATACTATGTATATAAATAGGGGAATTTAATAAACATCAAGGAAGCTAAAACCATATAAAAATGATTATTAATAAATAGACTCTAATGGTCCTTTGGAGCATTAAATAGCCTCCCAAAGTGTCTTAAGTCCCAAACTACCTTGGGAGGTACATTAATGAGCCTCCAAAGTTTTTAAACATAGAAAAGGTTGTTCTTAAATTTCCTATCTAGGTGTTCTATGGAATTTTTAACATGAAAAAAGGACTTTAAGCCCGTTGCTTCAACCCCAATCCCAAATCGCATTTAACCTCTATCATTTCCTCATATTTATATTTTAACAATATAAATAACTCATTATTTTTATTAAAAAACAAAATTAATTATTTAATTAAATAACAATTATTAAATAAAATATTTTAAATAATTAAATGTTGAACTCTCTGTAAAATGGTTATTTTAATAATCAAAAATCATAGTTTTATTTATTTCCAATTAGTATTTGGTTCAAATTGTTCTAAATTTCTTTATATATTTAAATCATATCTACATATGTTTATCTATGTTAATGTATGTTTACGGTTGACCTGGATGTGTTCTGGATTGAACAGACACTTTGTGAGAATTCCTTATCTTGACTCACCGTTAGTTATTTTCCTGAGTCACCGATGATGAATGGTCGCACCGATGATGAATGGTTGCACCGATGATGAACAGTCACACCGATGATATATGGTCGCACCGATGATGAATGGTCGCACCGATGATGAACGGTCGCACCAATAATAGGAACTGTCACACCGATGACAACGGTCGCACCGATGGCTACCGAAGGTCTAAAGAGATACCGATCATGAGTCACCGTTACCAATGATCAATGAGTCACTGATGCTGATGATACTGATACTGATACTAGGCTACCGATGCTGAGACACTGATGCTGGTCCTACCATAACTGATGCAGATTCAAAGTGAATCACCGATCTCATGACTCACCGATAGTCATGAAAACAGTTTGAATTTCTATAAACTCTTATTTAATTCCAACGGCCATATTTGATGTTTTTAATGCAATTGATGATATTTAATGTTAGTTGTTGGAATGTCAGGAGACCGTACCTCGTACCTATGAAAAGGTAATCATTCCCATTGCCGGAGCTCGTGGAATAAAAGGAAGATCGAGCTGCAGTAAAAGTGTGTGTAGAAAGTCATAGAGAGAGAATTCTTCCATGGATATACATATGAAAAGGGAGAACACAGGAAGAAGTTGATGGGGAATTTTCAAGATCTCAAAAGAACTCTCATGCATACAATCAGTACTACTGAAGAACACACAAAGAACACTGGAAATCAGAGAACACACTCACTTGTGAAGGAAATCAAGCTGAACCATGATACTCTATTTTCAACAGCAAAACCATAGAAGGAATTAGAAGAATCTCTGCTAAATCCAATGAGTCCAGAGTTTCACTGCCAATCACTAGAGCTTTCTAAACTCTAATACATTCTCTCTTAGTGATTATTTTACTTACATTTTTGAGCAGTGTGTATACTCTGTACATCTTACTCACAGAATGACTCCTGTGCTGAACTGGAGGATATCAAAATCCTCAAACCAAATTTGTTTACTCTTGTTTACCCACGACAACTGTGTAAGAGGTCCTTGTGTGGCCTGATCATTGTTTTTGTTTCCCACGAAGAACTGTGGTAGAGGTCTCTGTGTGGCCTGGACAGTCTTGTACTGTTGTTACCCCGATCCAGGGTGTGGATCAAATTTATATAAATTATTTGAGAGGACTAAGTCTCGGCTTGAGAATGAACCTCTTGGTTACATCTGATGTGCATTATAATTTAAGTCATAAATATTCTATATATAATTCATATTCCACTACTGCTACTTTGAAATACAAATCTATTTTAAAGTCACTTTGACAGTTAAATTAGAAAGTGTTTATACTTGTTGTAAACCAGTAAGTTAGCTTCAAAAGCTAATTTAATCCTGTGATTAAATTTACTGAGATCTAATCAATCTTTAATAAGCTAATTGAACATTTATGATATGTATAAATTAACTATAGTTTAACTTTGTTTTTAAATTGGGGGTTTTTAAGAGAAATCCTTTTTAGCAGAAATTTTTATTGGAACTCAATTCACCCCTCTCTTGAGTATCCACTCCGACCAACATTTAGTATCAGAGGAAGGCTATTTATTAATACAAATTTTCAAAACATTTTGTTTTTCAATTGTGATTTTAGTTGCATCTTTAAAGATCTTAAATTTCTGTTAGTTCTAAATTTTATCTCTTTAAAACTATTTTCTAAAATCTAGTTATGGATAATAGACTAGAAGGATATACTACCAATAGGCCACCTTTCTTTAATGGTACAAATTATGCCCTGTGGAAACTGAAAAATGAAAATTCACTTAGAAATTATGGGATTTGATATCTGGACTGCTATAGAAACTGAATATAAGATTCCAGCAATGGTTAGAACTATATGGGATAAAGCTACTAAGACAACTTACAATAATAATTGTAAAGCTATGAATACTCTGTATTGTGCTTTGGGAGATGAAGAGTTCAATAGAATATCTCCCTGTAAAACTGCCTATGAAATATGGGATACTTTGAGTGTTTCTCATGAAGGAAAAACTAATGTTAAAGAAATGAGATTGAATACATATACTATTAAATATGATAATTTTAAAATGAAGACTGATGAACCTATCTCTGACATGTATCTCAAGTTCAATGAGATTGTCAATACAATGATCTCTCTTGGAAGAGATGTCACTGCTAAGGAACAAATCATGAGGATATTAATATGTCTACCAGATCGATGGAGAGGCATTTCTGTCCTAATTAGAGAATCGTGTGATATAAGAAAACTACCAGTCACGGAGCTTATTGGTAAGCTTATGATGTATGAAGAAGAACTCAAAGTGAATAAGGAAGAAGTTGATGAACCTGAAAGGAGGTCTATAGCTTTTAAATCTACTACTTCAAGGATCAAGGACAAAGACAAAGTTCAAATATGAACTGAAAGTTCAACAAGTGAAGATTCAGACTCTGATAGTGATGTAGAGATGGCTAAAATAGTGAGGAGATTCAAGAAGTTTTATAGGAAGAATAGATTCTTTAGAAAATAAAACTACGAAAGAAAGTATGACAACAAAGGACATTGGAAAAAGTATTGGAAAAAACCTGACAAGAATGATGAAGTTCTCTGTTATGAATGCAAAAGTAAAGGTCACATTAAATCAGACTGTCCAAAATTGAAGTCCAAAAAGAAATATGACTACAAGGAAAATAAGTACAAGAAAGACATGAAAGCTACTTGGAGTGCTTCAAAAGACAGCACAAGCGAATCTGAAGTTTCTGATTCTGAAAAAAAATCATGTCAACATGTGCTTCATGACCAATACCTTTGAGGTACCTGTTTCCCCTATACTGAATGATTATTATTCTAGAACTGATTCTGAATCTGAAAACATGTATAGTGAGGAACTATTTGAATATTGTAACATTCTAGAAGAAACATGTAATGAACTCAAGGACAAGTATAAGTCATTAAACAAATAGCATTCTTTTACTGCCAATGTTAAATCTTCTCTTGATGTAGAAAAGGAAAAGAATGATCAACTGATAAAGGAAAATACTGAACAGAAAATGTCTAATGAGAAACTCAGAAAGGACTTATAAAAATTCAAAAATGGAAAGGATACTCTAATTCAAATGTTAGGAAAGCAAGTTGCACCAAAATATACTATTGGTTTGTGATACCAACCTGGAAAAAGGCAGCTTACTAAAACTAAATTTATTCCTAAGTTTGGACAAAATTCTGCTAGTTCCAGTTCTGTAAATTCATATGCTTCAACTAGTTATCCATATGGTTATAGACAAAATAAAGTTTATCTTTCATAATATTTTGATTCTGTAATTTGTATGAAACCCATAAGACAAATTTGGGTACCAAAATCATTGATTTCTAACCTGTCTGGACCCAAGAATATCTATGTACCAAAGTCATTTTCCATCAAAATCTATTTTGTAGGAAACATGTTTGAAGAGTTCTCACAAGAAAGTATGGTAATTGGACAAAGGATTTTCAAGACACATGTTTAAAGATTATTCTTGCTTTAAAAGCTTAATAAATATTGATGGAGGCCATGTCACCTTCAGTGATAATTCTAAAGGAAAAAATCATCGGCCTAGGACAGATTGGTATCACTGATTCAGTTTTGATTTCTAATGTTTTATTTTTTGATGGACTTAAGTATAACCTGTTATGTATTTCTCAATTATGTGATGATGGTTTTAATGTTATGTTTGAGAATGATTCCTGTGATGTTTTTAACTCTAAAAATGTTTTAGTGTTCTCTGCCTTGAGAAATGAAAATGCTTATGTTGTTGATCTGAATTCTTTAGTCAAACAAAATGTTACTTGCCTAAATGTTTTTCATAAAGAGTCTTGGCTTTGGAACAGAAGATTAGGACACTGCAATATCCTTTAACTTAGAAAATTGACTAGGAAAAACGTGGTAATAGACCTAACTAAACTTTAATTCCCAAATTACAAAGTATGTAATCCCTACCAAAAGGGAAAGCAACATAAAGTTTCTTTTAAATCAAAGAAAGAAGTCTCAACTTCTCAACCTCTCGAGTTGGTTCACATGGACTTGTTTGGACCTTCTATAGTTTCTAGTTTAAATGTGAAGCACTATGTCTATGTCCTAGTAGATGACTTTTCTAGATATACTTGGGTATACTTATTAGCTCACAAAAGTGAAGATTGTTCTTACTTTATCAAATACTCCAAGTCTATAGAAAACCATAGTGGACTTAAGATTAAAACTCTGAGAAGTGATCACGGCCGTGAGTTTGAAAATAAAGATTTTGAATCTTATTGCTCACACAATGGATATAGTCACAACTTTTCTTCTCCTAGGACACCTCAGTAGAATGGTGTAGTAGAAAGAAGGAATAGAACCCTTAAAGAAATAGCTAGAACCATGCTTAATGAGTATGACCTGCATATTTACTTTTGGGTTGAAGCTGTAAATACAGCTTGCTATATTATTAATAGAGTCCTAATTAGACCTGTTCTCAAGAAGACCCCATATGAGTTATGGAACAATAGAAAACCTAAAGTTAGCTACTTTAGAGTCTTTGGCTGCAATGTTTTTATTCTTAATACAAAGGATAATCTTGAAAAGTTTTCTTCTAAGAGTGGTGAAGGAATTTTTCTTATTTATTCTTTAACTAGAAAAGACTATAGAGTCTTTAACAAAATAACCAAATGTGTGGAAGAATATGTTCACATCAAGTTTGATGAAACTGGTCCACATGAGCCTAAAACCTCTCTTGAAAATCCTGAAGAAGATTTGTCTGTTCTGGACCTTAATGATAAAACTAAAGAACCTATTGTAAAAACATCCAGTTCTGAACATACTCCAGAATCTACTTCTATAGAACCCGAACGTGGAAATGAACCTGAAATTTCTAGTCCTACCATTACTAGATCAACTAGGATTCTAAAGAATCATCCTTTAGATGGTGTTGTTGGTAATCTTGATAGAGGGATACATACTAGAGCTTCTCTAAGAAACTAGGTTGAACATCAAGCCTTTCTTTCACAGCTAGAGCCTAAAAATTTCAATGATTCTATCAATGATGAATTTTGGGTAATGGATATGCAATAAGAGTTAAATCAATTTGAAAGAAACAAAGTCTAGGAATTAGTTGACGGACCTAAGGACACTTTAACAATAGGCACTAAATGGGTTTTTAGAAACAAAGTTGATGAGTCTGGAAACATAGTTAGAAACAAATCCAGATTGGTTGCACAAGGATATAGTCAAGAAGAAGGTATAGACTATGAGGAAACCTTTTCACCTGTAGCTAGATTAGAATCTATTAGAATTCTACATTCCTATGCCCCTCATCTTAATTTCAAGTTATATCAAATGGATGTTAAAAGTGATTTTATAAATGGTTTTATTGTAGAAGATGTTTTTGTTGAACAACCACCTGGATTTACTAATCCACATTTTCCAAATCGAGTTTTTAAACTTTTTAAAGATTTATATGGCTTAAAACAAGTTCCAAGATCTCAGTACGATAGACTTAGTAATTTTCTTATTTCAAAAAGTTTTATTAAAGGGATTGCTGATCCGACTCTTTTTATTAAAAGAATTTCTAAAGATGTTTTAGTAGTGAAAATCTATGTTGATGATATTATTTTTGGATCTTATAAACACTCCTTATGTACTGACATTTCAAAGAGTATGCAAAATGAATTTGAAATGAGTTTAATGGGAGAAATCAAATATTTTCATGGATTTCAAGTTTTCCAAAATGAAAATGGTATTATTTTGAATCAAAGTAAAAATACAAAGGATCTTTTAAAACATTTTGGTTTGGATAGTATTATGGAAAGTGATACTCCTATGAGTACAGTCTGTAAATTGGATGAAGATGAAACTGGGAAACCAGTGGATCAAACCAATTACAGAGGTATGATTGGAATCTTACTTTACCTTACTGCTAGTCGACCAGATATTATGTTAATGTGTGTATGTGTGAAATATTTCAAGCTAATCCAAAAGAATCTCATTTACTTGCTGTTAAAAAAAAATTTAAGTATCTTAAACACACTGTAAACTTAGGTTTGTTTTACCCAAAAAGAAAAATTCTTTGAGTTAATGAGTTATTCAGATGCTGACTTTGTTGGTTGCAAGTTGGATAGAAAAAGCACATCTGGAACATGTCATTTATTTGGAAAATCATTAGTTTCTTGGTGTAGTAAAAAGAAAAAAAATTTAGCTTTGTCTACTACTGAAGAAGAGTATATAGTTGCTGGTTGTTGTTGTGCACAAATTATGTGGATGAAACACACTCTTTTGGACTATGGATATGATTTTATGCATGTTTCAATCAACTGTGATAACACTAGTTCAATTAACATTTCGAAGAACCATGTGTCTCACTCTAGAACCAAACACATTGATGTCAGACATCACTTTTTGAGAGATAACTACCAAAAAGGTGATATTACTCTTGAGTTTATAGGTACTAAACATCAATTAGCTGCATTTTCACCAAGACCTTAAATTCTAAAAGGATAAACCCGATTAACCAAGAGTTAGGTATGATAGATCTGTGAAGTCGATCTGTCAAACTGATTTGTGAAACCGATCTGTCAAACCGATCTGTCAAACCGATCTGTCAAACCGATCTGTCAAACCGATCTGTCAAACCGATCTGTCAAACTGATCTGTCAAACCGATCTGTCAAGTTGATTAGTGCTACCGATTGGGTTGTACTATTTTTTTAAATCATTATTGTCTATTTAAAACGACGCTGTTTTAATTAATCAATATTTTATTATTTGTAACCCTAAATGATACAAATAATGACACGCGGCTATTTCATTCTTTAAAGACTGTTGACCTTCCATTTCCCGTCGAAATATCTTTTATCTTCTCTGTAACCTAAGACTTTTGAATCTTTCTAAGCCTCTCGATTGTCTCAAACCTCATAATGGCCAAGAAAAATAGGCGGGGAAAGAAATCTAAAGGAACTTCACCCATCAAGCATGCTCAAGGTGAGTCGAGTAGTACGACGCAGAGGTCTGTGAACCCAGAGTTAGAATAACGACAAGTTCTAGCTGAAAAAGAAATATGTTCACAATGGGTTTTATCTAGCAAGTATGTTCTCTTAAAATTTTTTGAAATGCAATGTTGGAACAATTGGTTCTGCGATAATGATAGGGTATTTTACCCGAAAATGGTGCATGATTTCTATTTGAACCTGGATGTAATTTTGGATGGAGTAGAAGCTGTGAGATTGTATTCTATAGTAAAAGGGAAAAAGATTACTTTTTCATCAAAGTAGTGGGTTGAATGTCTAGGAGTACCTCACAATGGAAGATATGAGGACTATTCTGGTAATATCCATCCCACAACTGATTACTTTTCTTATGAGCTAGCCCAGGAGTTTTTGACTGGAAAGTCTAAATCGCGAAGGATAACTGCTGCTGAGTTGGATAGTGAGAATCAAATCTTGTTTAAATTTATTCAACATCAAATATGTCCAAGAAAAGGTGATTTTTCTTCAATTAAGTATCAAGATGTGTTTCTGCCATTCCTTTTGTTGAATGGTGAAAAGATCAATTTGTGTTGATATTTTGTTGAGCATATTGTTGAGATGATAAAACCTTCAAAGAAAGCTACTACTCTGTTTTATTCTAAACAGATTTCTACCATTCTGAAATTCTTGGGATGTGTGGATGATGGAGATGAGTGTATCTCATCAATTAGCTTTTGTTTCAACAAAGTTATTTATAAGAGGATGAAAATCAATTGGAACTCATGGAAGAAAGCTTGGGTTGTTGATGAAGAAAAGTTATATGATTCCTTCAATCCTACTGATCATCCAAGGAGACTAAAGGAGATAAGAGATCCAAGTTTGAAACCTGGTGAGGAAGTGATTTATTCGGATGAAGAAGAAAAATAAGTAGTTCCTAATGAAACTGGTGAATCCAGTAAGAAAGAAATAGAAGAAGAAGAAGAAGTTGATGAGAACTTGAATGCTGAAGAAGAGGCTGAATCATCTCCTGATGAGAGGAGTGATCCTGATACTATTAGCCCGAAGAAAAGAAGGATAGAATTTGGTTCGGCAAGCCCTCCTCTCAAATTACCAGAGATTGGACATTTTTTAGATGATGAAGAAGAAGGTGAGACTAATGAATCAACATATGAGGAGTATGAATCTGGAAGTACAGACAGTTCAATTGAGAGATCAGTTAATGATGATGATGATGATGAAGAAGGCAATGATGGTGATGAGGGTGATGCTGATGGTGATGGTGGTAGTGGTGGCAGTGATAGTGATGGTGGTGATGCTGATGATGCTGATACATGACCTATAGAAGGTCAGAATGTGATCCAAGATAATACTCAACCCCAACCAATTGAACAATAAAATGTCCCTGAGACTGAGAGGATAGAACAATTAGAGAGTGATGGGAATGGGGAAGTCCTTCCTGAAAATTCTGGATGAGCTCAGTTTTTGAAACCTATATACCCTTCATGCAAAGCCACATGGGAAGAACATCCAGGTATTGCTGTTCTGGGATTAGATTACCCAGAGGAAGAGGAAGGTGTAGAAGTGGATCTTGCAGGAATAAGTGATTCAGTTAAGGCTCAATTAGTTGTCGAGTTTTTGCAAAGAACAGATGTCAGACCTGATCCTTCAATGTCTCAAGGTAGACCTGATCCTGCAGTTGCTCAGTAAGATTTTTATAGTTTCAAGGTTGAATTGATTCAATCTCTTATGGAGAATATGAAAGATGAGTTATCTCATATTCCTGCTCCTTCTCCTTTGACTTTATCTGATGCTGCTATGGATGAATTGGCTCAAAGAGTGGTAAGCCTTATCTAACCAGACCTGTACAATTATAGTGAGTCGATTGGAAGGAATATTGCCTCTTTGAATCAAACACTCGCGGAGTTAGGAAGAAATCATGTATCTCTGTCAGGTGAGTTCAGAACAACCATATCTAGTATGATGGAAGTGTTAAGAAATTTGATAGAACACATGAAGAAAGAAGATTTGAGGAAGTTAAAAGCTGATATCACTCAAGTTGTTGCTCAGGCTAGGAATTCCAAGGTGACCAAGATCACTGGTCATGAATTAGATACTTTATGAGATGTTTTTAGAGAAGATCTAGAATCTCATTGGAATATTTTTTATTTATAATCTCTGAAAAAGATAAAAGAACATAGTGATCATGTGCATAAAATGGTACAGTTGTATTCATATGATGCTATAGAGGCTCAAAAAAAAGATTAAGGGGAAAGTGGATCATTATTTCTCCAAGATCTACACAAAGAATGAGTTGAATCATCATTTTAAAGTACTGGCTGATAATTTGAGACTTCCTCCAGTTACTCAAGGTTTTAAAGCTCAAGTTTAGTAGTTAAAAGACTTTACCCCCACTTTGGAAAATTTCATGCAGAATAAGGATGATTTTGAAAAGGATTTTAAGTATGGTGGAGAAGTCATTCAGGACTTCATCAATTTTCTCAAACCCTATCTTCATGTGCCAGCTAAAGCCATTGTTTTTCCTACTAATGAGTATCTACAATCATCAGATGTTTCTCCCGGTCAGATGTCTGTTTCCCAAGCTCTCCCCATTATTCGACCAGTATATCAACAACAATCTTCAGAAAGACCTTCTCTGCAGTAGGTGACCTTGAAACCCACAATTCATCTAGCTCGAGTTGTCCTGCCTCCTTTCTCCATCCGGCCAGTTCAACCTTCCGCCCAACCACCATTTGGACCATCCATTCCTCCCACTGCCAAAGGAAAAGCTCCATTGCAACCTGACAAATAGTTGTTTCTATAAATTTTTGATAGGGTGTCTATTTCTTGTACTTTTTACTTGTCTCTATGATGTTTATCATCATTTTCAACCCTTATTTTTCTATGAAATCTTCTTTCTTATCTTCCTTCTCTATTCTTTTTGATAATCCCAAAGGGGGAGAAATCAGGAAGCTCATGAGAAATCATGAAGCTCATGCGTATGAGTGGGTGAACTGAATGTGCTTCACTGTTTACTACATGCATACATATACACAGGATGGAACTGCTGAAAGGGAAGAATAAATTGTTTTATCTGATTTATATTATATGGGGAGAATGCCTCATTTATATATATGTTCTAGTTTCTTTTCTAACCATGTTTTATCTTTTGGAATATATTCTTTTTTTTAGGGAAATCATACTGAATGAAATACTATATTCTATCTTCATTTATGTCATTGATTTATGATTATCAAAAAGGGGGATATTGTTGAACTCTCTGTAAAATGGTTATTTTAATAATCACAAATCATAGTTTTATTTATTTCCATTTAGTCTTTTGTTCAAATTGTTCTAAATGTGTTTATATATTTAAATCATATCTATATATGTATATCTATGTTAATGTATGTTTATGGTTGACTTGCAAGTATTCTGGATTGAACAGACACTTTTTGAGAATTCCTTGTCTTGACTCACCATTAGTTATTTTCCTAAGTCACCGATGATGAATGGTTGCACCGATGATAAACGGTCGCACTGATGATGAACGGTCACACCGATGATGAATGGTCGCACCGATGATGAACGGTCACACCGATGATGAATAGTCGCACCGATGATGAACGGTCGCACTGATGATGAATGGTCGCACCGATGATAAATGGCCGCACTGATGATGAACAGTCACACCAATAATAGGAACTGTCGCACCGATGACAACAGTCGCACCGATGGCTACTGAAGGTCTAAAGAGCTACCGATCATGAGTCACTGATACCAATGATCACTGACTCACTGATGCTGATGATACTGATACTGATACTAAGCTACCAATGCTGAGACACCGATGCTAATTCTATAGAAACCGATGCAGATTCAAAGTGACTCACTGATCTCATGACTCACCGATAGTCATGAAAACTGTTTGAATTTCTATAAACTCGTATTTAATTCCAACGGTCATATTTGATGTTTTAATGCAATTAATGATATTTAATATTAGCTGTTGGAATTTCAGGAGACCGTACCACGTACTTGTGAAAAGGTAATCATTCCCATTGTCGGAGCTCATGGAATAAAAGGAAGATCGAGTTGTAGTAAAAGTGCACGTAGAAAGGCATAGAGAGAGAATTCTTCCATGAATATACATACGAAAAGGGAGAACACACTAAGAAGTTGAAGGGGGGATTTTAAATATCTCAAAAGAACTCTCATTCATACAATCCAGCACTACAGAAGAACACACAAAGAACACTAGAAATCAGAGAACACACTCACTTGTGAAGGACATCAAGCTGAACCACGATACTTTGTTTTCAACAGAAAAACCACAGAAGTACTCAGAAGCATCTCTACTAAATCCAACAAGTCTAGAGCTACACTGCCAATCACTAGTGCTTTCTAAACTCGGATACATTCTCTCTTAGTGATTATTTTACTTACATTTCTGAGCAGTGTGTATACTCTGTACATCTTACTCACACACTGACTCCTGTACTAAACTGGAGGATATCAAAATCCTCAAACCAAATTTTTTTTACTATCTTTTACCCACAAAAACTATGGAAGAGGTCCTTGTGTGTCCTGGTCATTGTTTTTGTTTCCCACGAAGAACTGTGGTAGAGGTCCCTGTGTGGCCTGGACAGTCTTGTACTATTGTTAACCCTGATCCAGGGTGTGGATCAAATTTAGATAAATTTTTTGAGAGGACTAAGTCTCGGCTTGAGAATGAACTTCTTGGTTACATCTGCTATGCATTTTAATTTAAGTCATAAATATTCTATATATAATTCATATTCTACTGCTGCTACTTTGAAATAAAAATCTATTTTAAAGTCACATTGATAGTTAAATTAGCAAGTGTTTATACTTGTTGTAAACCAGTAAGTTAGCTTCAAAAGCCAATTTAATCCTATGACTAAATTGAATGAGATCTAATCAATCTTTAAGAAGCTAATTGAACATTTACGATCTGTATAAATTCACTATAGTTTAACATTGTTTTTAAATTGGGGGTTTTTAAGAGAAATCCTTTTTAACAGAAATTTTTATTCGAACTCAATTCACCCCCTCTTGAGTATCCACTCTGACAAACATTAAAAAATTGTATTTGTGTTAATAATAAGCATAAACATATTTACACTTGAACTAATTACATTAGTCAATAATTATAAATTTGAATTATCTTTTTTGAGGCCCTAAAATCCCTTTTTAAATTTTGAAATGATCATAAATCCCATTTATATTATTAAAAAAATATAGCTATTTGGGAACATGTCATAGAAACACAATTTAAAATGGAGTTTAATGTGATCTAACCCACCACATGTCAATTTGATAAGTTAATTTCTCCTTGACATCAAGATTATTCTAAAGACATAGATAATGTCAATCCTCTATAATTTATCTATTTTTATCAATTCCAATGTTGAATAAATATTATATAATCACAAAATATATAATTATATTGAAATTTTTATACACTTTCATAGTCAATACTAAATCGTGGACCGTGGTTTCATAACTCATCTTAAGAGTAGACACTTTAATTAATTGTTTATCAAATACGTCTTCTTGATTTGTATCAAACTAAATTACATTACTTTAAAAAAATATCATTAAATATGTATCAAATTATAAAACCTCGCATGTATAGAACCTATTTGAAATTTAGATTCGTTGTTGGATCTTTTAGATATGCCTAAGATGGGGGTGAATTAGATGTGGCCAAATTTTACAGAAAAATAAATTAATTATTTTAATATCATTACACCACTTTGGTCTTTTGAAACTCTATGGTCGGTTGGGGCAAAAATCAATTTTTTTATCTTTTACCCAATACATCAAACCCATATGAAATGCAAAATTTAAACAAGAATTCAACAAGTGGTATTTTTATACAGTTTGGCCCTGATGTGGGGAACCTACCCTTGGACATGTTCAAATCCTATTGAGAAATAGATTCTACACTATAATATTTTTATCAATTATAATGGGTTTATTTGGATTATCCAAAAACTAGTTTTTATACATTATATAGATAGTTTTATAATATTATTCATCAAAACCTAGTACTATATTCCACAAAAACATTGAACTAACATCCCACTAGTTCATCCAAAATTCCTTCCTCTTGAATTTTGTCAACACAAATGCACAAGATGAATTTACACCCAAATTATAGACCAATTTTATCACCTTAGTGTCTTCAGATACCTATAGATCTTAAATAAAACTTCCTTCATATCAGTCTATAATACTCTTTTTAACTCCCAATTCCTCCATATTTATTCACTTCCTTACTCAAACTCAAGCTTCTCGACTCTAAAATTTTGGGTATACAGATTAATCACTTCTCAACCAACCACTACATTAATAAATCATTCTTATTTTTAATTTTACATGACTATACCTAAACAAAATTATAGGTTATCCTCTTAATATTCTTCTATTTCTTCTTTATCTTATTTTACTTTTTCAAAACCGAACTGGTTTTTTTAGTTGAACACTAGCTCAGTTTTATTCTTACTCCTCAATACAACATGAAGAGGATTCTATTTATTCTTATTCCCTAAGGGGTTGTTTTATCTTGGGCCACTCAACCACTTTCTATCATGTTTTTTTCAACATAAATATTATCTTTCATAAATAAATATCACTTTTTTAAAACTAGATCCTTAAATTATCTTGTCATTTTCATATACAGAAGTTTGTATATTATAATATGACTCAACAAGAAGTGTAGTGAAATTTTATAAATCCTTTTCATGTAAATAATTTCACTTATCTCTCACTAAACACTATCACATGGATTAGTCACACAAGTATTCTTATGCATCATCACATGGGAATGCCCTATGTTTTCTTTTTTTAGAATTTTTATCCTCATTAAATGAATGAACTTCACTTCTCATTTTTCTTTGAATTTGTCTCTGTAAAACTAATCAACGTTTCTTTAAAGTATCCTAGAACACATCTTGATAAAAATAAACTCATAGAAACTCAAAAAAAATCACATTTAAATCTCCTTTCAAATTATGTAAAATACGGTAGTAATAGTAGTGTGAAATTGTGATTCTGATTTTCATCTTCAGAGAAGTTTCATTTCAAAAATATATATTTATTTTTAACTCAACATTTATTACTACTAGACAAACCATATAATTTTAGTACAAAAATAAATAAATAAATTTTATCCTACCAGACAATTCTTCTCACTCAAATAAATCTCTATTATGATAAAAAAAATGTTTAGTTTCATATATTCTCATTTAGAAGTCATGAAGAAATAAAAAAGTGATCCTCATTAAATTATTTCTCATTTTATATTCATCAAATCATGCTAGTGTCATGGATAAACTAGTAATCATGATATTTAAACATTAATAATATCTTCAACACCATTAAATATTTTTCATCTAAATTTTGAATTTGGGAAACTCGTATTTTTTAGAGTTGAAAAGCCTCTCCAAATTTCTATTCCATTGATCTTAAATGTTATAAATTTGAGGACTAAGTTATTAAAATTTTAGATATTGTATCACATGTATTTTGCGACATTTTAATCCATGAAGGATAGTCCAAGAATTATCCAAATAAATTTTTTATTCAAACTTTTAATCTAAAAAATTAATTTGCATCTAACAAAAATCAAAAAAATTATCTATGTTTTGTTGCCTACACAGACATATTGTTTTGTATATGATTATTACATAACATCACAAATAATTCTTATATATATGTGATTAACTCTTAAGTAGGCTCAATTAATGGTTTTGTAGAACCTCATCCTTATGAACTTTAGTGTCTAAATATTCCATTTTTGAATTCATGGTTACACAGATCATTGTAATAGCTACACAAGGTACGATAATATGTATAAAAACACTAGATGATTCTTATGAAAAGATAAAATCAACTTGAATGATGTCTATGTAGAATTATTTCATCCATATAAAAGTACAGGGTCTATAAGATGGTTCTTACACAAAAATTCAATATGTAGTAACATTTAAACTTTCATACTCCAAAATCCATAATATTTTAATATAGTTATAAATAAAATTAATTCATCAAAAGGCCTTTAAATTTACTTTAAAAACCCATTTGG
This sequence comes from Viscum album, assembly GCA_963277665.1. Taxonomy (NCBI): domain Eukaryota; kingdom Viridiplantae; phylum Streptophyta; class Magnoliopsida; order Santalales; family Viscaceae; genus Viscum; species Viscum album. The sequence continues at coordinate 118,853,725 of OY728162.1, read as the reverse complement.
AATTTATAAAACATTCTCAAAACTATTAAACACCATTCCAATGAATGTGAATCCTATTAAATACCCAAATACGGAATATTCTGAACATTCAATACAAATATACCCCATTTTCAACTCCATCTTATATAAACAATAATATAGGGGATCTAATCAATAATTTTAGAAAAAAATACAAGTATCACAAGGATGTTTTCTCCATAATTAATGATAGAATTATCACTCCTTTAAAATTGTTGAACCATTTTAAATACATCTTATACAAGTTTTCCAATTAACAGATTCAGCATATAACTCTTCCTAAAAATTATTCCAACTTCTTGTAATAGATATATATGGTGGGATCAACATATATATGTTTATTTTACATAAGGATCAACTAAAAAATCAACACATGTCTGGGATACCCATTGAATTTGTTCAGTCAAGATTCTATGATAGTATGATAGTTACCCATCAAAGATGGGTAGTTCCTTTATCTTCCTTTGGGTGGATACATAACCCATAATTCAAGAAATCTTAGACATATAATAACTAATTAGGATCAAATTCAATCCTAAAACAAGGGGAACTTTAATATCCCCCTTTGGATTTCATGTCAATACATTAAACTTACAATCCAATATTTAGGCTTCATGTCAATATTGTTTTGAATGTTAAATATTTATCTCCCCATGTTGACACTAAAAATAAATGGAATGATTTTATTCCACTTATTTACCCCATGGATGAGAGGTAATGATTTTTTAATCTCCAAAAAAACTCTTGTAATTTTAATAAAGACATCCCCCCAAATATTTCATCTTCCTTTCACTATGATCAATTCTTTCCATGAACAAAGGGTGGCAGAAAAAATTATTATTTGAAATGATCCAATAAATAATCATCTATAACTCTACATGTTTTATACCATTATATAAAAAAACAGTGACTAATTAAGATAAAAAATATTTACATTAAAAAATCACATTATATAAACAACTTTTTCTTTCAAATCTTTGGGATTATTTACATATATTTTCAAGTATATTTTAAAGAACCTATAATCCCTTGAACACATTTATCAAAAACATTCATGTGTAAGGTATTTATTCCCCCATTTTTTATATAATCAACCCCCTTTTTAAATATAATAAATTCAAGTAAAAAACTATTTGGGGATAATGAATATCATTCCTAAATCTATAGTCTTCTTAAAATGCATATTGAATTATATATTCATAGGAAATAAATAATTTCCTATGGATTAGTTTTCTTAGAAATACCCCCCCCCCCCAGAGGAATTCTCTTTGAGATTCACTAGGGTGAATTACAAAAATGTAAGATACCATTTGATATATCTAATACTAATTATGAGATGAATTCTAATACTTATCTTATATGATGGATGGTAATCAAGATATTTATGAATTACACCTTTTAACACTCCTTGTTTTTCTTGATTCACCTATAATTCCCCACCTTTGAATATAATTGTAGAGACCTAGACCCTAACACCAAGATCTAGTGATGAAATCATACTCTTAACAAGTTGTATTTGAAACCAAATTAATTGACCCAAATTTTAACTTCCATCATTAAAATTTAAAAAACAAATACTGATTTACTTATATCACAAAGAATATTTTTAGGTCTAGAGATTTAGAGAATTATGAAAAATAATACATCTTGAAACCCTAACATTTATAATAAAATTTTAATCTTTCCCATTACACCTATATTTTATTATTCCATAAAAAATATTTAATATTTCCCAAAAAATAGGTTCTTATTATTTAACAGATTTTTTAATTCTTGACACTTTTTCTTTATTCATGACATGTCACCATTTTCATTTCTCTAATTCTCACACATCCATAACCCATGTGAAAAACATTTGAAAATATGGGTTGATAAAAAAACTCTATTACAGAGATAAAACAATGTAACCCATTAATCCCTTTGAAATTTATGAAATCCCATAAGGATGTTTTCCTAATCTCGTAACAAACTTTATGTTTAAAATAATATCTTACTTACTCTTGAAATAAAAATTTTCCCCAATGTTTTTCATAAAACATTTTATAAGAGGGAATAAAGGAAAAAATAATAACCTATAATAATTTCATGAAAAAAATGAAATATTCTCCTTAAAAATAAATATTTTTCCCATTTTAGATTATAAAAATTAATTTAAATTGATGGTAATTTTCTTATTTTATAAAAGAAAAATATTCCTATAAAAATAAAAAACAAGAACATAAAGTATATCCGATGATAAAAATATAAATAATAACATGGACCAAAAACTAATTTCATAATGATGGAATTCATAATGTTAAAAAATAGTCAAACCATCAGTGCCTTGTTACAAGACATCATACACATACCTTTACGACATCATTCCAAGACATCCTATATAATTGGGAATTCGTTCACCAAATACCTAATCTATTTTATCTCATGAGAGCTATCAATTCATTGAGGGTATATCCATAATTTTAACCCACCCATCACTTACTAAGTTCAATTTACTTATTATATGAATTAATAATAATAAAATACATAATCAAAATAATTATTCATATTGAAAAAATAGAATAAGAAATGTCAATATTTTCCCCAGTTAGTAAATAAAACATAATGATAATATGCCTTCTAGAGAAATAAGTTGGGTGGTATAAATAGATTATATCCCTAGTAAATAAACATAATCATCAAATTATGGTCTCATATAATAAAATACCTTTTTAATAACATTGAAACCTTTATTTAAAAATATGAGAAAGTTATCATTTTCTTTTGATAACATTTAAAATAAGAATTTCAAGAATATTTAAGAAATTACATTATTGGAAAAAACCATGGAAACCTATAAAGTAATATTAAAATTCAATTAAAGGTAATAGTGGTGGTAAAATCCATTCACATCATATATGTTAAATTAGAACATTCTTTTCAAACTATTATAAAAAGTAAAATGTGATTTGTATAGAAAATATTTTAAAAGATTCATTTTAATCAATTATAAAGAATGTAAAAATTATTTTAGAATTAACATTAACAATATTTAAAACAAGATTAAGAAAATTATTGAAAAAATTGATTAACTTAGACATGGAGGAGAAATAATTTAAAAGGAAAATTTTAAAACTAGGTTTTAATGGAAAATCATTTTCCTCGTATCCTGAATCATTTTTTATATTCAATAACTCCTAAATAATAAAATTATATTAGTTTTCTACATTATTAATAAGTTTTTACATGTTTATACCATTATAATTATTTGTTTTATTTTATTTATTACCATGGATTATTTAGTTACTAAATTAGTTAAATTAATGTCGGGTGTTTTGAGGATGTTCAATTCATAATCAGAAAACAAATTTGGTAAGTTGGCCATGGTTAAAGGGGTTATGGTTCCATAATATCCAAAATACTAATAATTAAATAATTATATTTTTATACATAAAAAAATTTATAATCATCTACAAATATTGAACATGAAAAAATAATCACATCACATCATGAAGGTGGTAGTCCACATGTATACACGAGTAACATTATCATTTTTTTATCAAGTGGAAGGGTAGGAAGGTAATTAATATATTATATTTAATGAATAATAATTTTGTTATGAATATCATGTATATTCATTAAATACATAATAATAAATATCCTTTTTTGGTGGGGATGAAAAATGAAACACATTCTTTGGTGGAGGTGGTAATCCACACGTATGCACAAGCGATGTTTTTATTTCCCATAGGATGGAAAATGAGGTGAATAAGGGTTTTTACATCATCAAAATAAAAATACATAATAGGGAAGATAATTATGTTATTATATCAGTATATTCAAGATATAATTTATGGAGTTATAACAAGAAATAAAATTAAATAACTTGATTAAGAGTTATACCTCTTCTTTGGAAATCCTCCATTGGCTTACTCACTAAGCCTTCATTAGATGGTATTTGGGGAACACCAGAAGCTATAATAAGTGGAAAAGAAATCTAGAATGGTATTTTTTTAGTGATTTATCAATCTAAATGGCTCATTTTTTAGTGAATAAGAGTGGATAGGGGTACCCTTTATAAGTGTGGTGGGTAGAAATTTTATAATTACATGAAATATTAATATATTATTTGTGTCTAACTTCTATAAAATGAATTATATGTGACATATAAATTAGTATAAGTAGTATAAGTTCAAAATATGATCAAATAATAGAATTTATATAGGTTTACGTGGTATTTTAGACATTATATTTTGGTTTATCGCCTTTATTATCCCCCTTTAACCTTAATCATAGTAACAAGTTTTTCAATACTTAATTGTCATGAAATTAATTTTAAAAATTTAAAGTGGAATATAAATGGACCATTCATGATATTTTAAATTTTTTAAAAAACATTTGAGTTTGTATAAGTATTTATATTTTATAATTATTTAAAAAATAATTTTTAAACATTAAATACCATTTAAGCTCTTTTTCGATACTATTCACAAAATTTGACTTTTGAGATACCATGACAACAATGGAATTAGAATATAGACTCCCTGGACTTCAATTATACGTTATAATTATCCATAAATTTCTTGGGAAACCATAATTAATCAAAAAAATAATCATTTTAAGGTTTTTAAAATAACATACTTACACTTTTTTCCACTACTTATGCAAGCAATGCGTTAGTGTTGTGTGGGCATTCAATTTAATTATATAATCTCTTAAAATTAAAACGAAATTAGTATAATAAATATAGATTATATTAATCAATTTTATCAAATATATTCATTAATATATCATTATTATCTATATCCAAATCATGACAACATAATAAGTGAGAGAGAGTGACATTTTGGAATTACTATATACTTAAAATTGTATAAAGGTCATAATCACAAAAATTTGAATCCAATTGCCATATTTTAATTTTTATGATTATTAGTGATTAAATAATAAAATAAAATTATATTAATCAAAAAAAATTGAGTGATTTTGAATCCTTATCTTGTAATTTCATCCTCGAATAACCCTTTTTACCCTTTACAGTGGTGATAAACTTTTACCATGGTTACTATTTATTATGACTAAAAAATGAAATATACCTTATTATATATTTTTAATATTATTATTACAAGTATTAAATCCATTTAATATTATTCAATTTATAGATTTTATAAAAATTATCTTTAATATAAGTTCATTAAGGGCAATAAAAATATTTTTTAGAAAAATAATTATTTTAAGAATAAAAATGATTTTTTACCAAAACCATTAATAATATTGCTTCACATGACATTAATTTTATTATTATAAATATGATTAATCTTATTTAAATTTCATGATAATAAAAAACCAAATTTAATATTAAAGTTACTTTGATTTAAATTAATGAAATGATCATTTTTGTAAAATCGGATTTCACTATTCATCTAAAAATCATCCTTTTCAGAAAAATCCCAAAAATTTATCACAAGATTCATTTAAAATGATGATTTAAAAAAATTCCATTTTATAAAATAAAATTTTTAAAAGTTTCATAAATTAATCATGATATCCATTGACAAAAATTAGTAAATCTGATTTTGTAGAAAATGGAATTTTGAAGTATGAAATGAATTTATACTCATTACTTATCTTGTAACCACAATTAGATGAATGTTTATTTTTTATTAAATACATGATATATATATTTCATTAAAAACATTTAAATTAATTCATTTTTATAAAAAATACTTTACGCATATATAACAATTTTCCAGAAAAAATGTCCTTTAATATGATATGATTTTATATAAAATTGAGCTGTTATTTTTTTAATTAATTGGGACATTTTTATTAATAAAAAATTCCATATACATTTCATTATATGGTTATTTCTATTCATACTGAGAAAATCAATAGCTACATTATAACATGCATTATTAAGTAATAATATTACAGTAGTATATTATGTTTCTTTTAAGCTTGGCATAGTGTGTCATCCGCACCATCAAAGATAATATTATTTAAGGGAGAATTACATATTTAAATATTGTGTGTTACATTCTAACCTTATTAAAAAAATTATCTCATAATTTTAATTTGATTCTCCCAAAAATGAATTTATCATAACATAGTAAGAAATAGATGTTATCGTGAAATTTAATTTCATTATCAAAACCAAAAAATTATTATACATGTACCTACATATTAATCATAATTCAAAATTAGTTTCTAAAAATGTATTTTGGAAGCTGAGTGTTACTTTCCTCATAATACTCGATAGATTTCTCTTTAGTTTTCTTGAGTTTGAGAAATTATTTTACCATTTATAAAAAACTGATAAAATTTTCTTGATTTCATACCATTATATATGAATTATTTCATCCTTTCATGCAAATCATCATGATAATGATTAATTTTTTATCCCTAAAGCACTAAATTCAGCCTCTAATAGATCATAATATCCACAAAAGGATGAAAATTTATTTCTTATATTCTTATATATTAATAAACAATAAAAAATAGTTATCATAAGTTTATATAATAAATGATATGAATAAACATTCATATAAAAAAATAATACATTAATCTTAAAATCCTCATCAATAACACCCAAAGTTCAAAGTAAATCATTCCAAAAGTAACTAACAATTAAAATCTTCGAAATATTCTTGATTAAGTTAAAAATCCTATAATCTGAAACACTTGACCACATATTCTTCCAAGATCAATTTAATATGTATCTACAAAACAATTAATCACTAATTAAGTTAAATAACAAAAATTTATAGGCCATAATCATATAATCTCTAAAATATTCTTATATTTTCCATAAATACCCTAAATTTCTATAAATCCAAAATAAAATCCTCTATGATTCTAAAAGATAACTCGTCCATTATTCTTAAAATAAAATCTCATCTCGGAAAAAATTATGTCTATTTATATTAATCATATAATGTTACCCATTTAGTTAACTTATCTAAAAATAACATTAATCACCCAGCCACAAAATAACTTTTTAATCCCATGGTTATCTATATCATAAAACATATGATCCTAAACTATAATAACACTTTTATCCAATTAACTATAATTATCATAACATAAAATATCATATTAACCCTAATTGTTATTAATACCTTTAAACTCATGTCCACTAAATATAAATACATTATCCAAAAAAACTATACACTGAGACACATACTAAACACTAGTTTTGTATACCCATAAATTTTTCAAAAACATCATTAATTATCTTGAACTCCCATCACATAAAACCACAAAATGGGAATCTTTAACTATAAACTTATGATCAACATTAGACTTATACACTCATGATGTTATCCAAAATTATTAACATTTCCTCATCCAAATTATCTTAGTCACTAATATTATCTAAACCTCTCATTTTATACCAATTGTAGAGCCCCAGACTCATACACCTGGATCTAATTCAAAAATATTACTCTTAAAATGTTGGATTTGATACCAACTTATGCGACCCAAATTTTAACATTCAAATTTAAAATTCAAAAAACAAAATACTCATTCAATTAAATACCAAATAATATTTTTAATTATATATCTTTAAAGAATTATAAAAACTAATACATATTAAAAACCATGTCTTTATCTTTTAATATGAATTTTTTCCATTATACATGTAACACCTAGAGATTTTGTGAATTATTTTTTTCGAATTAATTTAATCTTTTTGATATTATTTATTTCAAGAAACAATGAATATAATTTTTAAATAAATTAACTATTTTTGAATTTCATTATATGAAAGACCAAGTTAATCATACCCTACACGGAACATAAAGTTTTATTTTCACTACATGCAACACCTATTTGGCTTATGTTACACACAACACTGAGTTTCTACAAAACAAAATCTTATTGTTATAATTATTTAAATTGGATAGTTATAACATAACCTTTAAAATTAATGATATTAATAGTAATAACTACTTTTTCAATATTATAAAACATATTAATAATAAGATAGATAGTGTTTTTAATAAGTTTTTATAGTTTTGAAAATATTATTTTCTTAAGAGAATCAGCATTTATGTCCTTCTATGAACAATAATAAAATAAATTTTAGAAACTTTTAGAAATATAATTTGATAAATTAAAAATCATTTTTAATTCATAATATAAAAATTATCTTAGGGTGAATTTTTGAAATTTTTATGAGAAACAACATTTTTTGATGAATAGTGAAAAATACAAAATTTTAATTCAAAACTTCATTTTCATCTATTTTATTTTTATAGTTCAATTATATAGAATTTTTTTAAAGTAATAATAGATCGATTATAAATCTATTAATCCAATTTATTTAATTTGAATCATTCTTATGTTGAATTTTGATATAAAATCTTAATGAATTTTTGAACATTCTCACTTTACAAACTAGATTTCTCACCACGTCTACGGGATTAGGATTAAACTTAATCTTGTTAGTTCTATGAATTGAATTTTGAAAAATAGACATACACGGTTATAATAAGTATAATATTTATATTCTAATAATATCAAATTAATTTTTTACCAAAAATATTAGTGAAAGTGATTAAAATTAATTACAGCGATTAAGGTAAAATTAAAATCAACAAATGAATAAACATTAAACTTAGAAGAGAAAATGACTTATAAACTTTTTAAAAATGAATTTTATACTAATATATATACTATATCCCTTAATTTTTATAATTTTATGAGTTATTGGGATACTATTCAACAAAATTTCACTATTTCATAAGTTAAGTAAGGAAATGGAGAAAAAATAAACTTTCCTTAACGTTAACATTTATAAAACATTAAGATATGTAAAAAAACAAAATATTTTTACTTATACATATCCTTTTGAAATTTAAATGATTTATTTTTATCATTATTATTTATAATTAATTTTTAGAGATGAATTTGTAACATTAAAACCTTAACAAACGCTAATGCATAAATTATTTAGTTAATAATTAAATTAAATAAAAGATGCTAAAAACCTTAAAATTAAAGTAATTTTACTGAATTATAATTATAAATTGTTTTAATGATAAAAATATCATTTTAAATATATTTTAACATAATATATTTTTATTCTAAAATGTTTTGATAATTATAAATTAAAACTAAATAAAAAATATCAAAATTTAAATAAATGTTATTTTACAAAAACTATATATTTTATTAAAGGATTTAAAATTAATAAAAATACTAAATGATTAAAATCTATTTTTAAGTTTCAATAAATATAAAACATGGTATATTAATAGAGAAAATGATATTTTATAATGAACATATACACTCCTAATTAATAAAAACATTGTTAGCACGATTCGTGTTAAAGATGTGTTTTGTGTGTTACATGAACTTGTTTTAAAATTGCTCTTCAAAATATATGATATTTCTATTTTTAAAATTATTTATCATATTTATAATTTATTGGAACTATATTTTATAATAAATTATTCCTTAGTTTAGTATTAATGATAAAATTACATAGGATGGAAAACTAGTTACCTAAATGAAAACCCATAATAAAAATAAAAGAAAACTTAAAGACATAGGAATTTTTTTTAAAAATGCACTAATTTTTGTAGGGTAGATATTTAGTTCAACCATAAATTAAATTTACTCCATTATGTATCACCTTTTTATGAACATGGGGTAAGGGATACTGCCCATTAGTGATTAAGTTTTGGTATTTATAAGAATCTCACTCCTCCTCCACTATAAAGAGGTATTCACTCTTCCCATTATTCACACCTCTCAAACCAATTATGATAGGAAAATATATACTAAATTAACTTAAAAAATACCAACATTTCTCCTTGAATTCTACCTTTTCAAATAAATCCATCCAAATAATCACTTTGGTGCAAACCAAAAAATACTTACCCAAATAAGATGTAATATCCTTCCTCAAGCTCATTTCCTCTATTTTCTTTCTCCACTATGACAACCCTGCTTTTATTACAAACATAAACATGATTTATTACATAAAACATCACTTGATAAAACAAGAATATTGAGAGGTTTAGTGTCTTGGGGGCTTACGATCATTACATAAAAACTTAAAACATGAAATACAACATCTTTATTGAAAACTTCCTTTACATGACCACTACATTCCCTCGTACTTAGCATTGCATGAGATAACCTCAGGACATGCATAAGAAAAGGGTGAGCTATAAAGCCCAGTAAGGGAGTACACATAGAATAACATGAGGATTACAATACATGTTAGAAAATAGGCATATCAATATAGCATAAAATAAACATGAACATAAAGGCATGATAAAGCATGATAATCATAACATGGAAATGTGGCAACAACACTTAACATGGAATTAGCATGAGCCAAGGATCATTGCACATAGAGCATGAGTAAATCCTCATTGCACATGAAGCACGAGTAAACCCTTTTTGCACTTGAATTATCATGAGTCAACACTCATTGCACATGACATATCATGATACTATACTTTACCCAATGCATTGGAGCGCTATAAGGGTGCACCCTTCTTAAACATTTCATTTCATACATAAGTGTGCCACATGGATCATAAAACATGGATTCATAAAACATAATTATTTATTCCACGATAAAGGAATGTGTAATTAATACATGAAAATTTGTAATCAATAAATAAAGTTTCATAAAGTTGGATACCCTTGATGGAGAAATGGGCATGGTATCCACTACACAATGGCATTGGCTTAGAAAATCGGTGTGATTTCGGCAGTGTAACAGCGTGACATAAGAATTCATAAAAATGGTTGATGAGAGAGAAAGGGGTTCCTCATCATATTTACTTGTAATGGACAGTAAGTAGGACATATAGATATATCTCCCAACAATTCTAATGGAATTTAGATTCATGATACAAAATTATTGCTTGAATGTAAAAGAAGAGAGAGAAGTTCCTTTCGGAATTTCAGCATAGTAACGGGTGTACATGGGACGCATTTAATGAGAGAGAAAGGGGTATCCCATAATTCAAACAATAAGAGGGCAGTATGGGGGAGGTTCGAAACCATACCCCAACATTTATAATTAAAATTAAAAGTGCAATACAACTTAAAGAAAATTGGACAAAAATGAGAAAGGAAGAAAAAACCCTTACTTGGAAGTGTGCTTACAAAGGCTAGAGAGAGTCTTGTGAGAGGCTTCTTGGGAGCTTGGGGAACCTTGGGAGGATTCTAGAGATAGTAGGGCAGAGTTTGGACGAACTCCAAAGGCTTTGAGTGAGGAGGAAGTGGGAGCATGGGTGGGTTTATATAGGAAAGGTGAGGGAATTCTTTATTATTTATGTTTGGGACCCCTTATATTAAATTAATCCAAACCACAAACCATCACATGGTTTTTTCCCATGGTTTTTGGAAAAGGGAATAGGAAAACAATATTTTATAATGCCGAAGTCCGAACTTCTTAAAATAATAAGGTTTATTTTGTGGAGGTGAGTCACACTCCCATGGAAATTAATTTAAAATGGCAAAGTGTTGAATAAGTCTTGAGGGGTCCATTAATGCTTTGAAAAGTATATCAAAAAAACCCAAAATCACATTATTTTAAAGTTAAAAAATATATTGGCCAAACATAAAGATTATAGTATTTTATTACATCACTATTGGGTCATTATGATGTCATAAAATACATTATATATTTAAACGGTATTTAATTTTTACACAAAAATTTGACTGTCTCAGAAAATTATGAAAAATTCACCGTTGGAAAATTTTGACGTCCTGATTCAAAAAATAACATTTATTTTATCTAAATAATTTTCTAAATTTGTGAATTTTTACTTTTAAAATAAAAACCGACATTTATCAAAAATTCACAGGTTTTGATAGAAATGGATTTCAAACCTTAATAAAAAATTTAGTTGCATTCATAAAATTATAAGATAATTTTTATTTAATAAAAATTAATTTAATAATAATATTATTATTTTATTAAAATGTTATTTAATTCAAAAATCCCTTAATTTAATAAAATAGATTTCTTAATTAAATAATAAATAAAAACACCATTTGTACTTTAAAAACTATTTACAGTGCATCAAAAATGACTAGAAAGTATATTCATTATTATATACAAAAAAATAATGTACATGAACATAGTACTACTTATTTGTTACATAACCCCTTCAAACAGCCACATAAGACCTAAGGGTAAGGTGTGCGATGGTGACAGACTCTTGGGGTGGCTCGGATAACATCACTCGAGTGGTAATTTCAATCAACTTCCACTTTTCCCGTAGACGGTCACGTTCGAGCTTGACATGATGAAGTTCAGCTTGGTCTTGGTCAATGGCGAAGCCCAAAGATGCCACCTCTTTTCCGAGCTCCGACAAATTGTCTTCGTTTGGGGAAATTCTACTGGATGAGGCCATCTCTTCCTTTGTCTGAGTAAGTTGGATGTGTTAAAGACCTATATTTATACTAATCATGTGATCAGTGTTCAACGGTTATAAAAGTAATGGTCACAATTCTTATCATAAAACCAATGAAGTTTAAATTTTATAAAAACATTTTATATAAAGATATATTTAATAAGATCAAGAGGGATTTTCCATTAATGAAACTTTGGGTCATTACAATATTCCCCTCTTAAGAAATTTCTCCCTCGAAATTTTCCTTTTCCCACACTAAAACAAATGTGGGTAACTCAGCTTCATCATATCCTCTGATTCCCAAGTTGCTTCTTCAAACTTTTGGTTTCTCCAAAACACCTTGATGAGGGGCATTGTCTTATTTTGTAGAACTTTTTCTCTACGATCTAAGATCTTCACTGGTTGCTCCTCATAGGAAAGATCATCTTCCAATTGTACCACCTCATAAGAGAGTACATGTGAAGGGTCTGGTATGTAATTTCTTAAGAGGGATACATGAAAGACATCATGTACTTTGGCCATAGTAGGTGTAAGTGCTAGTCGATAGGCCACAGCCCCAACACGATCAAGAATCTCAAAGGGGCCGATGTACCTTGGACTTAACTTCCCTTTCTTTCCAAACCTCATGACATTTTTCCATGGAGATATGCATAGAAACACCGTGTCTTCAACTTTAAACTCAAGGTCTCATCGATGATTATCTGCATAACTCTCCCGTCGACTCTGGGCTGACTTCATATGATGCTGAATGGTTCTCACCTTCTCCACCATTTCTTCCACCATTTCTGGTCCAAGCAGCTTACATTCATCGACCTCATCCCAACATGCCAGTGTTCTGCACCTTTTCCCATACAGGGCTTCATATGGTGCCATTTGGATGCTCGAGTGGAAACTTTTATTATAAGAGAACTCAACCAGAAGAAGATGTTGATCCCATCCTCCTTTAAAGTCCATTGAGCACGCTCTCAACATATCCTCAAGTGTTTGGATAGTCCTCTTGGATTGGCCATCATTTTGAGGATGATAGGCCGTACTGAAGTTCAGTTCAGCATTCAGAGCATGTTAAAGACTCTTCCAAAACATAAAGGTGAATCTTGGATCTCGGTTAGACACAATAGATAGTGGTACTCCATGAAACCTTACCACTTCCCTAATATATATCTATGCCAGTTGATCCAATGAGAAATCCTCCCGAATATAAATGAAGTGTGCAGTCTTTATAAGATGATCCACAACAACCCAGATTGCATTGTTGCCTTTGGATGTCCTTGGAAGTCCGGTGACAAAGTCCATGGTGATTTTCTCCCATTTCCCTTCTAGTATGGGCAATGGTTTCATCATCCCCTTAGAATTCTGCCTCTCTGCCTTCACTTGCTGACACACCAGGCACTTTGATTTATATTCAGCGATCTCCTTCTTCATATTATCCCACCAAAATTTTTCTTGGAGATCTCGATACATCTTTGTGCTCCCTGAGTGAATAGAGAAATTTGAACTATGTGCATCATCTAAAAGTTCCTTCTTCAGCTCCGGACTTGATGGAACACATAGTCTTTTCCCAATTTGCACAATTCCTTCTTCATTAACATTAAACTCCGAGGATTTCCCCTATTTGATAGCTTCCACTTTTTCTTGAATTATCACATCATCCTTTTGAGAATCCTTTAACCTTTCCAAAAGAGATGGTTGAGCAATCATTTGTGAAAGGATTGATGATGTTCCCTTATTTATGATTCCCACATCCATCTTCATCAAGTCTAAGAAGATTGGATCCTTCTCAATTCTCATCATTGATAGAATTTCTGGGTCCTTTATACTTAGGGCATATGCCACCTTGTTCGCTTTCCCAGGGTGGTAATGTATTGAATAGTCATAATCCTTGATGAGCTCTATCCATCTTCTCTGGCGCATATTAAGCTCTTTCTGTGTGAATATATATATTTAAGACTCTTGTGGTCAGTATATATCTCACATTTCTCTCCATAGAGATAATGCCGCTAGATTTTCAAGGCAAAGATCACCGCCGCCAACTCCAGATCATGCGTTGGATAGTTTCGCTCATGGATTGTCAACTGCCTTGAGGCATAGGATATCACTTTATCATTCTGCATCAGCACACATCCTAATACCTTCTTCGAAGCATCACTGAATACCACAAAAAGCTCCCCACTTGTGGGTAAAGTGAGCACGGGTGTAGTGATAAGCCTCCTTTTCAACTCCTTGAAGCTTTATTCGCATTCATCACTCCAAGAAAACATTACTCCCTTTCCAGTTAGCTTGGTAAGAGGGTTGGACAATTATGAGAAATTTCTCACAAATCGTCGATAATATTCAGCTAACCCCAAGAAGCTACAGATATCTGTTACCGATGTTGGCCTCGACCATCCCTTAATTGTATCTATTTTGGAGGGGTCCACAGATATCCCATTGCTTGTGATGATATGGACCAAGAATGAGATCTCCTTCGACCAGAACTCTCACTTTTTGTACTTTGCATAGATCTTCTCCTTGCGTAAAGTCTCTAGTAACGTTTTTAAATGCTCCTCATGATCCTCCTTGGTTTTGGAGTATATTAGAATATCATCTATAAAGACTACCACAAATTTGTCAAGGCAATCTCTAAATACTATATTCATCAAGTCCATGAATATTTTTGTAGCATTGGTGAGTCCGAAAGGCATTACTATGAATTCATAGTGCCCGTACCTTGTACGAAAAGCAGTCTTGGGGAAATCTTCCTTCTTCACCCTTACTTGATAATATCCCGACCGCAAATCCACCTTGAAGAAGTATTGTGCTCCATGCAGCTGATCAAACAAGTCATAAATTCTTGGGAGAGGATACTTGTTCTTTATCGTGATTTTGTCAAGTTCACGATAATTGATGCAAAGCCGCATTGACCCATCCTTATTCTTGATGAAGAGGACCGGTGCACCCCATGGTGAAGCACTTGGGCGTATAAACCCTTTATCCAGATTCTCCTGTAGTTGTTTCTTCAGATCTTCAATATCTACAATAGGCATTCTATACGGAGTCTTGTATATTGGTAGTGCCCCAGGTATAAGTTCAATTGATAACTCAGCATCTCTTCTAGGAGGAAGGCTAGGCAGTTCCTCGGGAAACACTTCCGCGAATTCCCTCACAATAGGTATTTCTTCAAGGATGGTTTCTTCCTTGGACTCAATCATCTGAGCCTGATACACATGATCATAAGGCAATAATATCCATGCTTGAGATGATGGAGCTAAAGGAGATTCATCTTCCTCCTGACACTTGTAATGAATCGGGGGTCGATTCTCTATATGCAGTGTGATTTCCCTCTCCCGACAATTTATGTTGGCTCTATATAAGGAAAGCCAATCCATGCCAAGAATTGCATCAAATTCTACCAGAGGGAGTATGAAGAGGTTCGCTGGGAAATTCAATCCCCAAATTATAACAGGGGAGTAATTATATTCATGGGATGCAATGATTTCCCCATTTTTTTTACTCACCGACATCTTTACTTCCATGATTTGTGGTGGTGCTGGGATTGTTCTACTAAACTTTCGAGATATAAAAGAATGCGTAGAACCTGAATCAAAAATTATTTTTCTCTATTCTTGAATGAATAACTAGCGTACCTATCACCACTTCATTTTCGGGGTTCACTTCGGCAGAAGTGATGGCAAAAGCTCTTCCTTGTTGTCTTGGAGGTTGTTGGTTGCCTCCAAATACCCTTGTATTAGGGCACTGATTTGCAAAATGACCTGGTTTTATGCATTTGTAGCATTGAACAACGCTTTGAGGTTCGAACGGAGTGTTCCTCTTCTCTGTCGTAGCTGCGGGTCCTTCTTGCCGATAGTTAACAGCTAGGTTCCCTTCTCTTCCACACCTGAAGCATTTTCTCGTCCCCTTAAAGAAATTTCCAGGGTACTTCTTTCCGCACTTTTGGCAAGAGGGGTGCTGGATCTTCTTAGCACCGTTGGATTTATCCATCAGACCACCAGCATTGAAGTCCAACTTACGCTTCATGTCCCCATGATACCCCTGTGATTCCCCAATCTCCATTTAGACCTTAAGGGAACATCGGACAATTTCCTCATAGCTGTCGAAGTCACGGATCGCTAATGATTTCCGCAAGCTAGGCTTTAGCCCACCAAAGAAGCGGTCAACCTTGCATTTGGGGGTAACGACAAAGATGGAAGCGTATCGTGAAAGACTTGTGAAGTTCTCCTCGTACGCTCCAACAGATTCTTCATATTTTTTCTTGAGGGAATGGAAGTCCCTTTCCATCTTATGCCGGAGGGTGCGCGGAAAATATTTATCGAAAACATCTTCTGGAAATCCTTCAATTCCAACGCCTCGATCTCCTCCTCAGGCTTCGTATTTTTGATCAAAATCCACTATTGATCAGCTTCACCCTCCATACGATAAGCAGCTAGGAGAACCTTCTCTTGTTCAGAACATTGAAGGATGGAGAAGATCTTTTCAATGGAGTTGATCCATTGTTCAGCGATCGTGGGATCGGATGATCCATTAAAAGTAGGAGGCCTTTGTCTCATGAAGCTCTCGATAGTGACTTGTTCTTTCTTAGGGGGTTTGAACGTTCCTCTTGACCCGTGTTTCTATTCAAAACTTGAGTTAGCTAAGAGAGAAGCGTGACAAAGTTCACGATTCCCACTTCCATTGGATTTGGCATCTCATTAGTAAAGTCATCACACTGATCTTCACAACGGTTGTTAGCCCGAGTCCTCCTATTACCGACCATTGGATGGAATAAAAGGAAAGATAGGGGTAACACATAAAGTGTAATCCAAAGACAAAAGTTTATGACTTATAAAAAAACTTTTATTTCCTTACTCAAGAGTCTATAGGCTTCAATCTAGGATTTTCATGATCTACTTTCTAATATATATTCCTAGAGGCATTTTTTTAATTCCCTTAATAAGGGTTCATACAAAGACTGTGAATTTATCAAAACATATCCCCCGGGAGTGTCGTAACCAAGAGTGCAGCAAGGC
Source organism: Viscum album (assembly GCA_963277665.1). Classification (NCBI taxonomy): domain Eukaryota; kingdom Viridiplantae; phylum Streptophyta; class Magnoliopsida; order Santalales; family Viscaceae; genus Viscum; species Viscum album. The sequence goes on along the minus strand of OY728162.1, from coordinate 118,836,339 downwards.
CCTTTGTCGTGCACTAGTTCCCGTTCGAGTCTAGCTCAAAGCGGTGTTTTCAGGTTTTACCCCTAGGATACATCTGTGCCAGAGCTACCTCTACCTGCTCATATCCAGACAAGGATGTATTTTTATGATAAACCACTTACTCAGTACTTACCAAAACTTAGGGATATTTTTATTATACTTATTCTTGTCTCTAAGGCTTTAATAGGTTTTCTTAATCCCAAAAATAACTAAACCTATCCTTTGATACCAACTATGACAACCCTGCTTTTATTATAAAATTAAACATGATTTATTACATAAAACATCACTTGATACAATAAGAAGATCAAGAGGTTTAGTGTATTTGGGGATTAGGATCATTACATAAAAACATAAAACATGAAATACAACATCTTTATTGAAAACTTTCTTTACATGACCACTACATTCCCTCATACTTAGCATTGCATGGGATAACCTGAGGACATGCATAAGAAAAGGATGAGCTATAAAGCCCAGTAAGGGAGTACACATGGAATAACATGAGGAGTACAATACATGTTAGACAATAGGCATATCAATAGAGCATAAAAGAAACATGAACAAAAAGGCATGATAAAACATGATAATCATAACATGGAAATGTGGCAACAACACTTAACATGGAATTATCATGAGCCAAGGCTCATTGCACATAGAGCATGAGTAAATCATCATTGCACATAAAGCATGAGTAAACCCTCATTGCACTTGAATTAGCATGATTCAAAACTCATTTCACATGAGGTATCATGATACTATACTTTACCCAATGCATTGGAGCACTATAAAGGTGCACCCTTCTTAAACATTTCATTTCATGCATAAGTGTGCCACATGGATCATAAAACATGGATTCATAAAACATAATCATTTATTCCATGATAAAGGAATGTGAAATTAATACATGAAACTTTGTAATCAATAAGTAAAGGTACTTAAAGGTGGATACCCTTGATGGAGAAATGAGCATGGTATCCACTACACAATGGCATTGGCTTAGAAAATCGGTGCGATTTCGGCAGCGTAACGGCGTGGCATAACAATTCATAAAAATGGTTGATGAGAGAGAAAGGTATTCCTAATCATATTTACATGTAATGGACAGTAAGGAGGTCATATAGATATATGTCCCAACAATTTTAATGGAATTTATATTCATGATACAGAATTATTTCTTGAATGTAAAAAAAGAGAGAGAAGTTCCTTTCAGAATTTTGGCATAGTAACGGGTGTACATGGGAGGCATTTAATGAGAGAGAAAGGGGTCTCCCATCATTCAAACAATAATAGGGAAGTATGGGTGAGGTGCGAACCCATACCCCAACATTTATAATTGAAATTAAAAGTGCAAAACAACTTAAAGAAAATTGGACAAAAATGAGAAAGGAAGAAAAAACCCTAACTTGGAAGTGTGCTCCCAAAGGCTAGAGAGAGGCTTGTGAGAGGCTTCTAGGGAGTGTGGGGCACCTTGGGAGGATTATAGAGAGAGTAGGGTAGAGGTTGGACGAACTCCAAAGGCTTCGAGTGAGGAGGAATTGGGAGCTTGGGTGGTTTTATATAGGAAAGGTGAGGGAATTCTTTATTATTTAGGTTTGGGACCCCTTATATTAAATTAATCCAAACCACAAACCATCCCATGGTTTTTGCCCATGGTTTTTGGCAAAGGGAATAGGAAAACAATATTTTAGAACGCCAATGTCCTAACTTCTTAAAATTATAAGTTTTCTTATGTGGAGGTGAATCACACTCCCAAGGAAATTAATTTAGAAAGGCAAAGTGTTGAATAAGTCTTGAGGGGTCCATTAATGCTTTGAAAAGTAAGTCAAACAAACCCAAAATCACATTAATTTAATGTTAACAAATATATTGGCAGAATATAAAGATTATATTATTTTATTACATCACTATTGGGTCATTATGATGTCATAAAACACATTATATATTTAAACGTTATTTAATTTTTACCCAAAAATTTGACTATCTCAGAAAATTATGAAAAATTCACCGTTGGATAATTTTGATGTCCTTATTCCAAAAATAAAAATTATTTTATCTAAATAATTTTTTAAATATGTGAATTTTTACTTTTAAAATAAAAACCGACATTTATCGAAAATTCACGGGTTTTGACAGAAATGGATTTCAAACCTTAATAAAAATTTTAATTGCATTCATAAATTTATAAGATCATTTATATTTAATAAAAATTAATTTAATAATATTATTGTTGTTTTATTAAAATATTACTTAATTCAAAAATCCCTTAATTTAATAAAATAGTTTTCTTAATTAAATAATAACTAAAAACACCATTTGTACTTTAAAAACTATTTACAATGTATCGAAAATGACTAGAAATTATATTCATTATTATATACAAAAAAATAATTTACATGAACATAGTACTACTTATTTGTTACATAACCCCTTAAAACAACCGCATAAGACCTAAGGGTAAGGTGTGTGATGGTGACAGACTCTTGGGGTGGCTCGGATAACATCGCTCGAGTGGTAATTTCAATCAACTTCCACTTTTCCGGTAGACAGTCACGTTCGAGCTTGACATGATGAAGCTCGGCTTGGGCTTGGTCAAGGGTGAAGCCCAAAGATTCCACCTCTTTTTCGAGCTCCGACAAATGGGCTTCGTATGGAGAAATTCTACTAGATGAGGCCATCGCTTACTTTGTCTGAGTAAATTGGATGTGTTAAAGCCCTATATTTATACTAATAATGTGATCACTGTTCAACGGTTATAAAAGTAACGGTCACAATTCTTATCATAAAACCAATGAAGTTGAAATTTTATAAAAACATTTTATATAAAGAGACATTTAATAATATCAAGAGGGATTTTCCATTAATGAAACTTTGGGTCGTTACATCCACCGCCTAAATTTTTATTATTTAGTTATTAAATAATAAAAATAGTATCCTAAATATACTTATATTTTTTATAATAATTATTATACTTACACTTATACACACTTCCATATAATTGGTAATGAACTTACAGTTTTTTGTATGGCGAACTATCACCTCACATAATGATGTTGTTTGTTTTTCTTTACCTCCTATCATGGTTGGGAATTATGATGGAAACTATAATTTTGAATGATATATATGATATTAATTATTTTTTTCTGTTTCTACAATTTTTATATAATATATACCTTCATGCCTTATATTTTGATTAAATATAATAATTTCATTTGGGGAAGTGTGGAATACCGCCTCCTCAAAGAGATGTGATTTATTCACACTCTACATGGAATGTATTAAGGATGAGTTTTGTAAACTCATATGATATATATGATATAATAATGATAAATTGATGATTATATATATATATATATATAATTTACTATATTTCTTTCAATACGGTTATAAAATGGAAGCAATTATCATTTGTATGTACGACCTACTGTCTCCATGAATGGTGTATTCCATTTCATCTTTCTATATTTTATAGATTGTTATAAATGCATATATTATGTATATATATGATTTTTATATCATGTTTTAAATTCTATAAATATTTATATAAGTATGAGGACCAAAAATATAACAAATTAGGACACATGTAAGAAAAACAAAGAGGATATTACCTAAAGTGTAACCTTAACATGGAATTGTTAACAAGCTGGTAATTTAAATTCATAATAAAACCATATATGGTATTAGATATATTAATATGGTTATTTAAAAGATTTATAATAAACTAATATTTATTATACAATAGTTTTTTAAAGTATTATGAGATTCGAGAAGGTAAGGGAATTTCATCTCACTTTTTATTTTTCCAAGATACATGTAATATTCACCACACAATTTCATTTTTGTGGTCCATATACTACCCATGAATATATTCTATGATTATTATACTAATATTTAGGAGTATTTATGTATCAAAATGATGATCTCTATTTCATGAGGTTTTACAGTTCAAAATTTACCATATAAGTAAGATAGTTATGTCTCAACTTGCCATCTTTGAGATAAATGTTTTGTTATACACCATATTATTTTACAAGGTGTATGGAATTATATTTTAAATGTTATCTCATGAATATATTTCTTTTCATTATATCTTAATCTTCACATAGTTTCATTTTCTTAGATATGGATTATGATTTAAATTTTACATGTGGTAAGAGTTTATTGAAACAATCTCATCGTTTATTGAGAATACTTATGATTATGCTTCCATTGATGAAATTTATTATCCATATCTCATGAACTCTAATGAAATTTATTAACTTATGGTAATTTATGATATATTCATATATTGGTACCATTTATCCATTATTTGGCACATAATATGATTAAGAATGTGTTTTCAAAAAAGTTTGACTTTACCTCTCTCTTTAGTCGGAAATTTGTGTTCTTTCAAAACTGTGTTTTCTAAAAAAATAAACTTTATTTATAATTTTTCAAAACAAATTAAATAAAATGTTTTTAAAATTTTTGAATCTTATTTTATATTTTTTCTATGAAAATGGGTTTTAAAAATGTTTTCAACCTTCTTTTATATATTTCCAAGGAAAATGGGTTTCTAAATTTTTTCAAGCATCATTTATAAGTTTTCAAAGAAAAAAGTTTTCAAAATGATTTATTTCCTTCTTTATAATTTTTAAAATTATTTTCAAACAAGGTATTTTTCAAAATGATTTATGTTTTAAAATTCCTTTTTAAACTAAGAAATGATATTTTCCTCAATAATTTTTTTAAAGAACATTCTAAATTATTTTCCAAATAAGATGAAATATGTTGATGTTACTCACGACCTTCTAGTAAATGATCTAGAGGTTCCATTCATATTTTTTCTCTTAATGGTTTTTGTTTTGATAAAATTATGTTTATGAAACCTATTTCTCTTTCATGGGTTATATTTTTATAAAACCTAATTCCATTCATGGGTTATATTCTTATGAAACCTGTTTATTTTCATATGTTATATGCTTATGAAACCACATTATTTTCATTGATTATGATTTTATGAAAGATTATGAACCAATATTTTTCCATAGTTTATGATATGATTACATGTTTATGACTCCCATTTCATTTCATAGGTTATGATGGGATGTATATAAAACCCATATCTTTTTATGGGTCATGATATGATGAATGATTTTTTTATCTTGTGGAACATGTTTTTATGATTTTATTATAATATGGGTGGAACCTATATCTCCATCCAATGAATTGGGAAAAGATGAATATCTCATGAGATAATTATTGGAATCAAGTCTATAGGCTTGATGTACTATGGGAAGATGGGGAAACTTGATCCCTTGTAAAGAATGGATTGTGACTGGGGATAGTGGTGTGTCTCACCTAGTTAGTGTAGTCACCAAGAAGATGGTAGATGGGGAACCCGATCAACTATGGGAAAATGGTGAAACCCTATCCACTAGGTGAAGATATAGAAACCTAATCCCTTATAAGTAATAGACTAGGAATTGGGATGGTGGTGTGTCCCACCCAGTAGGTGTAGTCCCAAGAAATTTCCCTTATAAGTTTTAGAAAATCATCTTGACTTATAGGGAATGATATTACATGTTAATGTGTATTTCACAATGTTATGTCTTATTACTATGTTATGATTTCATGGATTATTCTCTTGTTTCCCTTATGATTCATGTCTTATGAACTATTAATCGTTACACCATGAATCATTTTTATGATCTTTGATATGCATAGTATGATCATATAATGTTATGATCATGTTATCATACACTTATGCTCATGTTTATGCTTACATGTATCCTTTGTTTACCCATACTAATCATCTGAGATCAGTCTTTTTATTTTTTCCTTCCCCAAGATATGAAGATATATATCATTTAAGATATGTCTAAAAGGGGTTTTAGTCTAAGAGAACCTAGTTGAGGATAATGAATCTCACTTATGTACCATAATTTATGTTTCCATGTTTCAAGAGTCACTAAATTAATATGGCCTTTGGGCATTTTTTTTGTAATGTTTTAAGTATTCTGAAAAAGTGATATAATTTATATTTATGTTAACACTGGGTTGTTATAGTTGGTATCATATTGATGGTTTATTAAACCTTTGGAAACTAGGAAGAGAAATATTTAGTGATATTGCATGCTCGCACGTCGTTGGGCACGGGCGAAAAACTAAAATTTATACCTACTTATTACTTAAGATAGTGGCAAGACAGGGTCGAACCACAGGGAGGCCTATTGTTGTGTTTGGTGCTAAAAAAAAGACTAAACAAAAACACACATGCAAAAAATCAAGAAAAGACAAATGGTGGTGGTGAAGTGAAGTGAATGAGATTTAGTTTGTGTAGAAGTGAGGGAGAGCTAGTGAGTGCAAGGGAGTAGACAGAGCAAAGCCGCAAGAGGAATTGTGATGCAAATAACTGATAGATGAGTAAGGGGAAGTCCACTGGCCTATTTGATGTTGTTTAACCTTATTCATGCACTGCGATTTAAGAAAAACATGGATCTGACTAAGAGTAACCGGCCAGAGTTGTCGTCTGGTCAGCTTGTGATGTAATAGCTCTTATAGTACCTCAACTGTAAAATTCATTCCATCCAATGGTGAAATCAAGTCAGTAGTCACCGAGCTCAACTTTTCAGTTGAGTTAGGTGTGTCTCTCTCTTTCAAGAGTAATTCACTTGTCAGTGAATTTCTTAGATTGAAACAGTTTTAATCAAAGTGCAAACAAGATTGGTTTTCACTCGATCCTGTTGTTTTAAAAATAAGCTCGTCTGTGAATAGTGAGAGAGACAATCCAGAGCAGGGATGCAGTGCATGAAAGAAACTAAACAGATCGAATCAACCATCTTATTCCCCCCAAAGGGAATTAGTCGGAAATCGTGGTTGGTTTTAATGCAACAGTGAAATAAGAATCAATGTAGTTCATGTTAAATTCAATTGCAGAAAAACAGAGCACAAGTCAAATAAGAATCTTCCTCTCCCTGCTTGATCTCTCGGAAACTCTAACTCCAGCCACTTGATAGTGGATGCAATGTTGGAACTCTTCTTGATGTCCCGCCCTGGGAATCGAGGTGTGAAAAGCACTGGTCTTGTACTCCAATCTACTCCAAGAGAGATCATGTAAGTTGTTCCTGCTCTGCTCCTTTGGATCAAAAGTCTCTGATGTCCGCTACTTCTCTCTCTCGATTGATGTGTGTCCCCACATGATCTACTGCACCCTTTCTTAGCTCTATTTCACTTTACTCCTCTCGCCTCTCATGCATTCATCACCCAAACGAAGCCTCTGGAATCTCATCTGAAGTGTTCCTCGGCCTCCACGTGGCCCCTTCACTGTACTGCTCCTCCCGCGCTTGTCACCGAAGAATTTTCACCTAACTGAATGAAAAATAATGCATGCACAGCAAGCCAATTTCTTCCCTGGACACCGCAGATCCATGTGGTGCTTCGTCCTCTTTTAAGTGAACTCAATGTAAGAGAATCTCCCCCCTGCAACGAAACAACAAACGCACGCGAGTTAACTAAAATAAAATCAAACTATTATATACTATATATTAATATTATTACTTAAATAAAAATACTTATATATATATATAATACTTAATATTAATACTAAAATATGTAAATATAATAATAATAATTATTATGATATACTAATATTATATATAAGCTTATATAATATTATTATAATAACTATAATTATTATATTATATGTGATATATATATATATATTATTATATATTATGTTTACATTATATGTTATTATAAAAACTAAAAGAAAAAGAAAATAAAAAATGAAAAGAGGGGAGAAATAGGGTTGGATTCGGCGCAAATGAGAGGGGGGAAAGGGTTTAGGCACTGGAACTTGGGGGAGAAAGGTGTTTCGAGCAGATGGGAGGTGAGGGCGCAGTGAGGTGGAAGGGAGCAGCACGACCGCTTCGGGGCGGCTTGCGCGGTGATGGAGGAAGGGTTTTCAGATGCGATCAGTGAGGTGGTTTGAGGCATGCGAGTGTGCTATGAGGGAGGTTCGGCCCTGACTTGGTGTGGAAGAACAGGGGATGCCGAGTTAGGGTTTGGCTTGGAGTAGGCATCATGCGGGTGTAAGTCCCAGTCAAGGCATAGGGGTCGCGGAGTTAGGATGGTTCGCCGGAAAGCAGGGGATTTAGTGGTGGCTGGCGGTGTGAAGCAGGAGGAAGGCAAGGCCGGCTTCGGGTTGCTCGTGGGGAAGCGCGGACGGCACATCCGGGGCAGGGATGGCTCAGCTTGAATCCGACTGTAGGTTCGCTGTGAATCCCTATAAGTTCAATGGTATTCAGTGATTTTGAATTTGATGTTGAATCGCTAATATTTGATAAATTTATCTGCTGTGGGTTTGATTTTCAATTGTTGTTGGGTGAATTTGGCTGATGCGGTGATTGGTGTGTGGAGAAGCTGTTGTGAGGAGGTGTATTTCCATGACGGTGAGAGTGGAGATGGGGGAGTGGAACAGTGGAAGAGTGGTCGAAGGAAATGTGATAGTGGCTGTTTTTTTTGAAATGGTCAGACAATCACTGTCGTTGAAAAATAGTGGCAGGAATGGCATTACAGTGAGGTGCAAAGGAAACGATGAGGTAAGGGGACAGTAACTGTGGAGTGTAAAAATGAGTAACGGTGAGGTGAGAAATAGAGGTCTACCAGTGTGGAATATAAAAATAGGGTAACGGTGAGGTTTAATGGGAATGGTGAGGTAAGATAAAAAGTATACCTTTGTGGGAAAAAAATTGTATAACAGTGAGGTTGGATAGATAATAGTGGACTTAGCCTGATGGTGAGAAAAAATAGAAACGGTTAGGAGTGCAAGGAAGCGTCGTAGAAAGGTAACACTGAGACAGTCTCCGTTAAGGACGGGACCATGTGACTGAAACACCTACGAATAAACATAACAAAGAAAATTAAATAAATAAAATAATTTAATGAAACTATAAATAAATAAATCAATTAATAAATTAAATTAAATAAAATGGAATTAAAAAACTATAAAAACACAAAGTTAAATAATAAAATTATAAAAAACTTTATTTAAAAGAATTAATTAATTTCGGTTTTAAAAATAAACAAACTTAATTAAATAAAAAATTAAAATATTTACAGTAACTTGCTTGAATTATTTAACCAATTAATTACAGAATTAATTAAATTGAAGAATAAAAAATATCAAACGAATAAAATTAAATTGTTAAAACTAATTAAATTATTAAAAGACTAAAAAACCAAAAAGATTTATTTATTAACAATTTAAAGAATAATTATTTATTTTAAATTATTGAATTACTAAACTAACTAAAATGAAATATTGTAAAAATAAAAGAGTAAATAAATAAAAGTCTAATACACAAGACTACGTTAATTTAAGAATTATTTAAAATGACACTAATCCACATTAAAACTCATGTTTTAAATTAAAATTTATTATTTTTTCACAGCAAAGTACAAAAACACAACACTTATCAAATATTGACTAAAAACAATCATTTTAATATAAAAAAGTAAATATAAAATACAAAAAGGATGTGGAAAAGTGTGTGAAAACATTTCCACATCAAACTCTCCCACACATAAAGTCATGTTTATCCTCAAACAAATACATTACTTAGACTTTAAAACAGAAATATAATTTGTGAGTTTCAGCTCAAAGAGTGCATGATTAAACTTTAATATCCTGCGGAGCAGGACCAAACAATGAGTCAGGTTTTTCAAGGGTATTCAAAAATGATGTCCTGCCTAGCTTCACATACTCACTGGATGTCAAAAGCCTCACAAACTCATATAATGTCAAGTATGTCATGCCTCATACTTTTACTTATTAATTTTCCTACTTCACCTTCCAATTCAAGTTCTAGTTCAAGGAGTGCTGACAGGTTAGAAGAAGTAGAACTCAAAACTTAACCAAGGGCAACTTCCATTCTCACTTTCCTCCAGGTTCCAAAAATTAAATTCCATTAAATTGATCACTTTATTGATTCAACCCAAATGAAAATTAACCAAGTCAATTGCTCCCTTCTTCATCTGGGTTCAAAATTCCCCTCACCTTAATGAGTTCATTTTTGACAAGGGCACTTTATTTCACTTTTTTCCAGCCATATTCTATGTGCGTAGCACTGTGCATAGCACTTATTATGATTGAAATTGGATTTATTTATTCACAGAAATGCACCCAATTCACCTTGTCTCAGATAATCACTGTGGGATCTCATTTTCCCATTTTACTCTAGTTACAAAGGACTTAATTAATAATCAATCAAGTTGACTTCCAAAAGTGATTGACATTATTTAATAAAAATGTGATTCCCCTAGGTTCTAGTGAGAACTTCTAGTTACCCTAAGCCATGATCCTTACTCTACAAAATTTATCCCGTCATACTCTCATCCTCAGTTCCAAAACAGAAAGATCCATAGAGACAATGAACAATTTCACTCAGCAATCATTCATACTTAACAGTTTCTGACTCAGTGCCACTCTCAACATCCAGCAAACACTTATCCACTAAACAAGACATAATTGAAGTACCAGTGAACATACAATGACCATCATGTGATGAAAGAATTTGAAAATTTATGAAGGCATTTTGAACTATTTTTGAACCATTTTTTGAAAACATTTGACCATTTTTTTAATAAACACAATCTTAGGTTCAAGAAGGGGGAATTCAACATGACACTAGAATGACCCCTCTCCCCCACACTTAAAACCCAACATTGTCCCCAATGTTGAATCTCAGGGTAGGAGATAGTTAAAGTTCAAAAAAAATGTGGACAATTTAGCTGAAAAAGGAAATGGAGGGGTAATAATGAAGTTCAAAAATTCTATTTGCCACACACAAAGTGAAAGAAAATAAAAAAACAAATGAAAACCCCACCAACCATCACTAACAACCAAGTACATTTTTATTCCTAAATTGTTCATGATTTGAATTTTTGTGAGCAGAAAAAAGATTTTAACAATTTACTTCAAATAGTAGCATGTTTAGCAATGATGTGCAGCAGCAGCATAATGAAAATAAAATTAGTTGGTGTTAGCATGTTTCAGCAAATCAGTTCAAAATACATTTTCATCTCTCTAGATACTAGCATCTAAACACCCATGCAGTCAAACACATTCATTTCTCACAGATTAGGAGGAAGTCCCCCACACTTAGTTCATAGTGAAGAGTAAGTAAGTAATTGAAAATGAAAAATGTAGAACAACACTTCCCTGAATTATTGGACCTTTAGCAGTGGCTTTCATCAACAGATCCTCTTCAGCATCACTGGGTTATTATTCCTCTTTAGAACCTAAAAGTTCAAACAAGTAGTATAATATTTCAGATTTTAAAGTTCAAGAAAATTACCCAACAGTGTGAGTAGAGAGAAAAGTTATCCATATGATGCAGTGGATTGCTCCCTTGGGTTTTCTAGGCCAAGTTTCTGGCAGCAAAAACTCTCTCTAAACAATAGCAGATCATGAAGCACCATCAGCACCCAAGCAATTGAACTGGAGAACAAGTAGCAGGGATTACTTTATTGAAAAACATAAAATAAAATAGAACCTACTAAGGAACCATGGGTTAGTTCCCATGAAACACTGAGTTTATAGTCCTTAGTTAGACTTGAATCAGCTCATTCTTCCAACAGAGATATGGAAGCCAAGCCCTTTGGCTTCCCTTTAAAGAAGTGCTTTATTCTTTGACCATTGACTAAGAAAGGTCTATTCGCATCTCTAACCAGCTCAACAGCTCCATTAACCAACACTCGAACAATGGTAAAGGGTCCTAACCACTTGGACTTCAACATTCCTGGAAACAGCTTCAATCTAGAATTGAAAAGCAGGACCCTCTCACCAACATTGAAGTTATTATTTTGAATGATTGAGTCATGAAAAGCCTTTGTTCTTTCTTTGTAAATTTCATCATTCTCATAGGACTCTCTTCGAATCTCATCCAGCACACTCAAATCTAGCAGTCTCCTCTCTTCAACAGACTTAAAATCAAAGTAAAGAGCCTTCACTTCCCAATAAGATCTCTTTTGTAACTCAATAGGTTGATGGAATGTTTTCCCAAAAAGTAGCCTATATAGTGACATCCCTATAAGAGTCTTATAAGAAGTTCTGTAGGCCCAAAGGGCCTCATCCAACTTCCTTAACCAGTCTTTCCTAGAGCTAGACACTTTTTTCTCTAAAATATGTTTGAGCTCTCCGTTTTAAACTTATGCTTGCCCACTGGACTGTAGGTGGAAAGTAGTGCTTGTCCTATGGGAGCACTCATACTTCTCGATAAAACCTTTGAACTTATAATTCTTGAAGTGAGTTCCATTATCAGTTATAAAATCTCAAGGAACACCAAATCTGGAAAAAATGTTTTTCTTAATGAATTTCACAACACTAGCAGCTGAATTGTCAGGTAGAGCTACTGCCTCAACCCACATGGACACACAGTCCACAACAACCAAAATGTACTCATTCCCATAAGAGGATGGAAATGGTCCCATGAAGTCCAAGCCCCACATATCAAAAATTTCAACCTCCAGAATACCTTTTTGGGGTAATTCCTGTCTTCTTCCAACATTTCCCAACATTTGACATTTTGCACAACCAATAACCAGACTCCTAGCATCTTTAAACAATGTTGGCTAGTAGAAACCATCCTGGAGGACCTTTTGAGCAGTCCTTTATCCTCCATGGTGGCCACCCCAAGGTGATGACTGACAGCTCTCAAGTATGGGTAAAATCTCTTCCTCAACCACACATCGTCTCAGAATCCCCTCAACACACCTCCTAAAGAGAAGAGGTTCATCCCAAAAATAATATTTCACTTCAGATATAAATCGCTTCCTCTGGTTGTGTGAGAGATCCTTGGGCATGACTCCGGCTGCCAGAAATTTGGCATAGTCTACAAACCAAGAAGGCTGCTACACAGAATAAGTAAACAATTGTTCATCAGGGAAGGAAGTGTTGATCTCTTTTGGTTACTTAATCTGGGAATTTGGCAATCTGTAAAAGTGATCTGCAACTATATTCTCAGCCCCTTTCTTATCCTTAATCACTAGATAAAACTCTTGTAACTGCAAGGTACACCTCATGATTCTGGGCTTTGAGTCCTTTTTTTTCCAGCAAATACTTAAGGGATGAATGATCTGTGAAACCTATGATCCTTGATCCTATCAAATACTGCCTAAACTTTTCCAAAGAAAACATCACTACAGCCATCTCCTTTTTAGTGGTAGAATAATTATTCTGGGCATCATCTAGCAGTTTTCTTGCATAGTAAATGACATGAAGTTTCGTATCCTTCCTCTGCCCTAACACAGCTCCTACTGCAAAGTCACTAGCTTCAAACATAACCTCAAAGGGATGTTTCCAGTCAGGAGCAGTGATTAAAAGTGAAGTAGTTAATTTCTCCTTGAGTAAATTAAAGGCCTCAAGACAAGTGTCATCAAAGAAAAAGGGTGTATCCTTAACCAGAAGGGAGCACATGAGTCTAGTAATTTTAGAAACCTCCTTAATGAACCTCATGTAGAACCCATCATGACCCAAAAAACTTCTAATTACTCTGACATTTTCAAGTGGGGGAAACTTTTGAATGACCTCAATTTTATCATTATCGACCTCTAACCCCTTCTTAGAAAACTTGTGTCCCAAAACTATGCCTTCAGTGGCCATGAATTGGCACTTTTCCCAATTTAAGACTAAGTTGGTCTCTTTGCACCTTTCTAACACTAGTTCCAGGTTTTTAAGATAGTTCTCAAATGTATCTCCCACAATAGAAAAATCATCCATGAACACTTCAATAATCCTCTCAATCATGTCCGAAAAAATTTCCATCATACATCTATGAAAAGTGGAAGGAGAACCACACAAGCCAAATGGAATCCTCTGGTAGGCAAATATCCCAAATGGATAGGTGAAGGTGGTTTTCTCTTGGTCCTTAGGAGCAATGGAAATCTGGTTGTAACCAGAATAACCATCAAGAAAGCAGAAGAATTCATTTCCTGCCAACCTCTATAACATTTGATCCAAAAATGGCATAGGGAAGTGATCATTCCTTGTGGCAGCATTCAATTTTCTGTAGTCTATACAGACACTCCATTTATTCACTGCCCTTGTCTGGATTTTCTCATTCCTTTCATTAGTGACCACTATCACTCCACTCTTTTTGGGAACCACCTGGATAGGATTGACCCAGGGGCTATCATAAATTGGAAAAATTATTCCAGCATCTAGCAACCTAATCACTTATCCTCTCACAACTTCCTTCCTGTTGGGGTTGAGCCTTATTTGGGCTTATACTCTAGGCTTACACTCAGGTTCCATGGGAATTTTATGCATATAGAAGGTTGGACTTATCCCTTGGATATCAGCGATTGACCAACCAATGACAGACTTGTACTTCTTCAAAACAGTAAGCAGATTTTGCTATTGACCCACCTCTAGATTGGATGAAATGATCACAGGAAAGGTTGAATTGTCTCATAAAAAGGCATATTTGAGATGGGCAGGGAGGGGCTTAAGTTCAAGGATGGGTGGTGACTGGCTTGAGGGAAGACACTTGGGTCGGGGTGGCCCACGGTCTTCATGCTGCCTCTTAAAGAAGGCAGTAGACAAGGCTTTTTCCTTAGTATAAGAGCTTCCAAGAGATATCTCATCAAACTCAGACTCCTCTCTTGGGGTAAGAATGTTCTCTAAAACAAACTCATCTATGTTCTTTATGAATTATCCCTCATACTCATAAACAAATTCTTTCTCCTTACTTGAACTGATCCCCATGCAAGAGGCAGCAGGGATTTCAGGTTCACTGTTTATTTCAGCTATCATTCTTAGAAATTCTTCTTCCTCCTTATCAACACTACTCTCAATAGATAACATCTCATCTTTTGGGGAAATTGGGGGGGGGGGGTTCTTGTATTTTATTAAACACATTCAATTCTCCTTTCTCTTCACCAAAATTGAAAATCAGTTTCCCCTTAGACACATCTATCACAGCTCCCCCTGTGGCCAAGAAGGGCCTACCAAGAATGATAGGAACCTCCTGGTCACACTCCATATCAAGTATAAGAAAGTCAGTAGGGAAAAATAGTTTTCCTAATCCCATTAATAGATCATCGACCCTACCCACTGGATGAGTAATAGACCTATTAGCAAGCTGTAACACAACAGTGGTGGGTTGGGGCACTCCTAATCTCAGGTGCTGAAAAAGTGGAAGTGGAATCAGATTAATACTAGCACCCAGATCACACAAGCAATTGAACTTACCACCTCTATCCCCAAATGTTCAAGGGATGAAAAATCTTCTAGGGTCCTGAAGCTTATGAGGTATCTTATTCTGCAAGACAGCACTACACTCCTCTGTTAAGCTATAGGTAGAAAATTCTTCCAAATTCTTTTTGTTTGAACAGATTTTCTTGAGTGATTTCAAATATGATGGGCTTTGAATCAATGCTTCCAAGAATGGGATATCAATGTTCATCTTTTTAACCACTTTTAAAAATTTCAATAGTTCAGAATCATGAATTGGTTTCTTAATTCTTTGTGGGAAGGGGATTGTAGGGGAAAAATTCATCACAATTGGGGGCATCTCTATGGCTTCTTCTTCAACAATTTTCTTCCCTTTATTCTCTTAGATTTTCAAGACATTTGCTTTGGGTTTTTGAGTTGGAATAGTAGGGACTGGAGGAATTCCAGTGGTGCTGTCCAATTTTCCAGATTCAGGTTCTTTCATATTTGTGTTTTCATCTTCAACCAGTTTTTCATTTTTTATAATTTTGGAGTTCTTTCCTAGGCTCTTAGTGAGTTTGGAGACCACTTTTGGTGGTCACAGCCATGGAATTCTCCCTAGGATTGGCTTCAGTGGTGCTGGGTAGCCTACCCTTTTCTCTATTACTAGCATCCCTAGCTGACTGTCCCATTTGAATTTCCAGGTTCTTCATTATAGCATCCATTTGAGCTTTATCAAAATCACTTTTGGTCTTTTGTTCATCAAACCTCCCTATCAACTGATGTAACATGTCTCTCACCTCATCCTTTGAGTTGGATGACTCATCCTTTGGTTGGGATTGGGGTTGGAACGGCTTCCTAGGAGGCTGCTGGAATCCAGGAGAGGCAAAAGGTTGGAGGACTCCCTGCTCCCTCCATGAAAGTTTCGGATGGTTCATATACCCTTGATTGTAGGTGTTGGAAAAAGTATCATCCCTATTCGGCATCTAAGGTTCATAGCCAGGAAAGATGGCACTTTCATAAGGCTGGACAGGCATATCAAAGTTTGGACAACAGGTTTGAGAATGGTCGTACATGCCACAGTAGTGACACTACTCCTTAAGTATTTGATGTGGATTCTCATTGAAGAACCCAGCAACTTGGGCATCAGCTTGAGGAGCAGGGGCGGTTTCCTTTCTCAATATGTTTCTCCTCCTAGAGCATTTGTGCTGAGAATTATAAGATAATGTGTTAAAGATCTGTTTGAGCACCTCCGAAGTCCTATCACTAAAGTCTTCTCTAGAAGACTGATCCACCAAGGTTTGGTGGTAAGGGGTGAGGCTATTGTAAAAGGTGTCCATGAGGAATTGAGGTGTACATTGATGGTTTGGTCACTGCCTAAACAAACCTCTAAACCTATCCAAGTCTTCATGAAACAGTTCTCCTTCATCCTGAAGGAATCCAGTGATCTTGTGCCTATTCTCGGATGTCAACCTCCTAGGATAGAATTTCATTGTGAAGTCATTGTAAACTTGATCCCAAGTGACAAATATTTCTTCCTCTAACTATTGGAACCAAGACCTAGAATTTCCCTTTAGTCAGAAGGGGAACACTCTCAATTTAAGCTCTTCCTCAGTGAGACCCCTAAGTGGAAGCTGTTGGACACTACAATAGAAGGCTCTAATGAAGTCAAGAGAGTCTTCACTAGGCATTCCATTGAAGGTAGGCAGCTGAGTAAGCATGGATTGTTTGATCTCATAGTTCTTGGACCTAGAAGAGAGTCTAATGCAAGAAGGATTTCTAGACACTGAAGGTAAAAAGAACTCTCTCAAACTGTGCCTCTCAGTTATCTCATTCCCAGGTTGATTCATCATTCCATGTTGGTTCACATTCTCAGGAAGTGGGTTATTCATGTTTTCATTTCTATTTTCTTCCATTTTGAACTTGTCTTTGTTCTTTTTCACTTATTTGAGGTGTTTATCAATCTCATGGTTACCAGGTACTAAGTGTTCAGACTTAGAACTGGTTTTCATGCAGCAGGTTCACATTTTTTCTGAATTTCAATTTTCTTTTTGAAGTTTTTTTAGTGGTTTTTTTTATGATATTTTTTTTGTTTTTTTATGTGAATTTTTGTTTGGTTTTTTTTTAAAACGCATGTGGCCTCCCCAGAAACGGTTCCAAAATTTGCATGCTTGCGCATCATTGGGCACGGGTGAAAAACTAAAATTTATACCTACTTACTACTTAGGACAGTGGCAAGACAGGGTCAAACCATAGATAGGCATGTTGTTGTGTTTGGTGCTAAAAAAAGACTAAACAAAAACACACATGAAAATATCGATCAAAGACAAATGGTGGTGGTGAAGTGAAGTGAATGAGATTTAGTGTGTGTTGAAGTGAGGGAGAGCTAGTGAGTGCAAGGGAGTAGACAGAGCAGAGCCACAATAGGAATTGTGATGCAAACAACTGATAAATGAGTAAGGGGGAAGTCCACTGGCCGATTTAATGTTGTTTAACTTTATTCATGCACTGCGATTTAAGAAAAACATGGATCTGACTAAGAGTAACTAGCCAGAGTAGTCGTCTGGTCAACTTGTGATGTAATAGCTCATATAGTCCCCCGACTGTAAGATTCATTCCACCCAATGGTGAAATCAAGTCAGTAGTCACTGAGCTCAACTTGTCAGTTGAGTTTGGTGTGTCTCTCTCTTTCAAGAGTAATTCACTTGTTAGTGAATTACATAGATTGAAATAGTTTTAATCAAATTCCAAACAAGATCGGTTTTCACTCGATCCTATTGTTTTGAAAATAAGCTCGTCTGTGAATAGTGAGAGAGACAATCCAGATCAAGGATGCAGTGCATGAATGAAATTAAACAGATCGAATCAACCAGCTTATTCCCCCCAAAGGGAATTAGCCGAACATCGTGATTGGTTTTAATGCAACAGTGAAATAAGAATCAATGTAGTTCATGTTAAATTCAATTGCAGAAAAATAGAGCACGAGTCAAATAAAAATGTTCGTCTCCCTACTCGAGCTGTTGGAAACTCTAACTCATGCCACTTGATGGTGGATGCAATGTTGGAACTCTGCTCGATGTCCCCCCTAGGAATCGAGGTGTGAAAATCACTGGTCTCGTACACCAATCTACCCCAAGAGAGATCATGTAAGTTGTTCCTGCTCTGCTCCTTTGGATCAAAAGTCTCTAATGTCTGCTACTTCTCTCTCTCGATCAATGTGTGTCCCCAATTGATCTCATGCACTCCTACTTAGCTCTATTGTTCTTTTCTCCTCTCGCCTCTCGTGCATTAATCACCCAACCAAAGCCTCTGGAATCTCATCTGAAGTCTTCCCCGACCACCACGTGGCTCCTTCACTGTGTTTCTCCTCCCGCGCTTGTCACTAGAGCAGTTTCTCCTAACTGAATGAAAAATAATGTGCGCGTGGTGAGCCAATTTCTTCCCTGGACACCGCAGATCCATATGGCGCATCGCCCTCTTTCAAGTGAACTCAATGTAAGTGCATATCCCCCCTGCAACGAAACAACCAACGCATGCAATTTAACTAAAATAAAATGAAACTATTATATACTATATATTAATATTATTACTTAAATTAAAATACTTATGTATATATAATACTTAATATTAATACTAAAATATGTAAATATAATTATTATAATTATTATGATATACTAATATTATATATAAGCTTATATAATATTATTAATATAACTATAATTATTATATTATATGTGATATATATATATATATTATTATATATTATGTTTACATTATATGTTATTATAAAAACTAAAAGAAAAAGAAAATAAAAAATGAAAAGAGAGGGGAGAAATAGGGTTGGATTCGGCGCAAATGAGAGGGGGAAAAGGGTTTAGGCGCTGGATCTTGGGGGAGAAAGGGGTTTCGAGCGAATGGGAGGTGAGGCCGCAGTGAGGTGGAAGGGAGCAGCGCGACTGCTTCAGGGCGGCTTGCGTGGTGATGGAGGAAGGGTTTTCATATGCGAGCGGCGAGGTGGTTCAAGGCATGCGGGTGTGCTATGAGGGAGGTTCGGCCCCGGCTTGGTGTGGAAAAATAGGGGATGTCGAGTTAGGGTTTGTCTTGAAGTAGGCAGCGTGCAGGTGTAAGCTGCGGTCAAGGAATTGGGGTCGCGGAGTTAGGATGGCTCGCCGGCAAGCAGGGGATTTAGTGGTGGCTGGCAGTGCGAAGCAAGAGGAAGGCGAGGCCGGCTTCGGGTTGCTCATGGGGAAGCGCGGACGACACAGACATGGAAGGGATGGCTCGGCTTGAATGTTACATTAGGTTCACTATGAATCCCCATAAGTTCAATGGGATTCATTGATTTTGAATTTGATGTTGAATCGCTAATATTTGATAAATTTATCTGTTGTGGGTTTGATTTTCAATTGTTGTTGGGTGAATTTGGATGATGCGGTGATTGGTGTCTGGAGAAGCTGCTGTGAGGAGGTGTATTTCCATGATGGTGAGAGTAGAGATGGGGGAGTGTAACAGTGGAAGAGTGGTCGAAGGAAAAGTGCCAGTGGGTGGTTTTTTTTAAATGGTGAGACAGTCACTTTCATTCCAAAATAGTGGCAGGAATGGCATAACAGTGAGGTGCAAAGGAAATGGTGAGGTAAGGGGAGAGTAACTGTGGAGTGGAAAAATGAGTAACAATGAGGTGAGAAATAGAGGTCTACCAGTGTGGAATATAAAAATAGGGTAACAGTGAGGTTTAATGGGAATGGCGAGGTAAGATAAAAAGTATACTAGTGGGGAAAAATAGTATAACAGTGAGGTTGGATGGATAACAGTGTACATAGCCTGACGGTGAGAAAAAATAGAAATGGTTAGGAGTGTAAGGAAGCGCCGCAGAAAGGTAACACTAAGACAGTCACCGTTAAGGACGGGACCATGAGACCGCAACACCTGCGAACAAACATAACAAAGAAAATTAAATAAATAAAATAATTTAATGAAACTATAAATAAATCAATCAATTAATAAATTAAATTAAATAGAATGGAATTAAAAAAACCTAAAACAAACACAAAGTTAAATAATAAAACTAACAAAACTTTATTTAAAAGAATGAATTAATTTGGGTTTTAAAAATAAACAAACTTAATTAAAGAAAAAATTAAAATATTTACAGTAACTTGCTTAAATTATTTAACCATTTAATTACAGAATTAATTAAATTGAAGAATAAAAAATATCAAACGAATACAATTAAATTGTTAAAACAAATTAAATTGTTGAAAGACTAAAAAACCAAAATGAGTTATTTATTCACAATTTAAAGAATAATTAATTAAATTAAATTAATGAATTACTAAACTAAATAAAATGAAAAATTGTAAATATAAAAGAGTAAATAAATAAAAGTCTAATACACAAGACTAAGTTAATTTAAGAATTATTTAAAATGAAATTAATGCACATTAAAACACATTTTTTAAACTAAAATTGATTATTTTACATAGCAAAGTACAAAAACACAACACTTATCAAATATTGACTAAGAAAAATCATTTTAATATCAGAAAGTAAATATAAAATACAAAAATAATGTGGCAAAGAGTGTGAAAACACTACCACATCAGAGATCCTTGTGATTTTTTCAAGGATATGTCTAGGGATATCTTGGAAAATAAGTCTAAGGATAAGGAAAAGTATAGGAAAATGTCTTGGAATGTTGGTAAAGTATATAGAAAGTTTTCACCTAGAAATAAATTTATTTCTAGATACTACAAGTAGAAGTGGTTTTGGCATAGATGTACCTATGAGTAACAACTCCAAAAAGTGTGTAAAGACTAAGTTGAGTGTAACCTGGTAAACGACAATGTGCCTTACTACACACCTTGTTTGAAACTCCTGGGGGATATGCTTTGGTAATTCATAAACACTTTACGAACCATCATGAAAAATTTAAATAAAATATGACTGTGAATAACCAATTACAAACCTAAAGTGTTATAAATTAAATGAGTAGGTGTCGAGATTTAGACATCTTATAAGTGATTTTTCATGATTATGAAATTTTTTATTATGATAACTATTTCTCACACTATGATTTATGGTTTTAGTCAATGGAGTGAACCAAAAGAAACTGGGTTAACATTGAATGTTTTAGATATGTATAGTATGGGAATGATGAAAATTGACTTCCTAATTGTAAATCTTGTGAAGATAATTAGGAAGGTCCATGAGTATGGGTTATACTACTAAATATAAAGAAACCACAAGCGATATGTGAAAGGTATGGGATGTTATTCAATATTATTTATAATTAAACATAAGAAGGATGATTGAATTGAGATTTAGGAACTATAATAAATGACTCATATTTCATATTCTAGGAAAAAGGTATTAAGTAATAAGATGATAAATACTAAGTAATGGTTTAAGAATAATGTTGGATGATTTAAGTGTATATGTTTTGGAATTCAAATATTATGTTATATAAATAATTAAATATATATATATATATGTATTTTTAGTATAATTTTTTCATCATAGATTGAAAATGAAATGTTGAATGGTGATGAAGACTTTGAAAAGTGAAATTTTGATTAAGGGAAGTTAACCCTTAATGTGTTCAAGATGTTGAGAAAATCATGATTAGATTGGATAAAGATATGATTAATGTGGATAAAGAAAATTTGATAGTACTTATTAACCGGGAAATGATTGTTGATTTGTTAAAATATTTGCCTATGTCATCAATGATGAATTTTATAACTTCTTGGATTTAAGGAATATATCTAGTAATCTTTGTAATAAGGAAGCATGCATTTTTTTGAAAAGGATTTATGGTAATTTTGGTTATTACTATATTTCAAGATAATATACAATGAGGGTATTCACTTATTTTAAATGCGGTAACAAAGAGATACTTTGTGATATATGGGGGATCATTGTGAAGATGATTTCATGAGGTTATTCTAAATTTTTTGATTTTTATCTTTCGAAAGGGTTATAAGGTTAACCATTTATGAAAATTTTATGTTAAAATTTGGATGAAGTTTGTGACATAAATTTATTTTCTCACAACATGATGATTTGTGCATATTGGATAACTTTTTCTAACCACTTTTTGTTAATGGTAACTGATGACTGATGGGATGACTTATCATGGATCTCAGGATCTTTTAGAGCTTCCAGAATGAAAAAATCACCTTCCTTTTTGGATAAAGAGGTGAAGTAGAATTTGGTCAAGGCATGAAAAAATAGTGATATTTTACTTATGAAAGGGTATAAAATCATTTAAGTACATCTTATTATAAAAAAAATTATATTCAACATTAGGAAAATGGTCTGGAAATAAAATGTTGTCCTATTATCATCATTTTTAATGATATCAATGACCTATTTCATGCTTCTTCACTTCACGGTTTTGTGATTGTTAACTTTCTTTGGGTCACCCACTTTCTTGTGATCAGTGATCATTATCATTATCTATGATTACTTATTCTTTTCTTCCATATCCAATATTTACTTCCCATATATGTTCTCTTATATGGAAACCTTGTTATGTGATACCTTAGGTAACTGTTATTTTTCTAAATTTATCTTTTTAAAGGAATTTTTAGTGTTCATTTTTATGATGTGGATTTCTAAGAAAGAGAATTTAAATTATTAAACTATTTATAACCCAAACGAATTTTGAGGGATAAATTCATTTTAAGGGGGTAGAATGTAACACCCCATAATTTGGTGAATTTTTTAGTTCAGATTAATTTAATCTTTTTGATATTTTTTATTTCACAAAATACTGAATATAGTTTTTACATATAAAATAACAAATTTTTTATTGTGTTATATGAAACACCAAGTTAATTATACATTTCATGCAACATAAAGTTTATCTTGCGCTACACACAATGCTGACATGGATGGTGTTACATACAACACTTAGTTTCTACAAAAAAACATCTTATTATTCTAATTATTTAAATAGGATAGTTAAAAAATGTTATTTAAACTTAGAAATATGAATATTAATAACTAATTTTTCAATATTAATAAACATAGTGATAATAAGAAATACAATTTTTTTTAAATAGTCATTATATGTTTGAAAAAAAAATTAAAAGAACTTCATTTTATGTCTTTCAGTGAATAATAATAAATTTAATTTTAGAAAATTTTTGAAATATAATTTCATAAAATAAACATAATTTTGGAATTAATAATTTCAAAACTAGAATAGGGTGAATTTTTTCGATTTATCTGAGAAACATCATTTTTGAATGAACAGTGAAAAATACGGAAGTTTAATTCAAAACGTCTTTTTCATCTAATTTATTTTTATAGTTAAATTATATTTAATTTTTTTTAAAGTAAAAATAGACCAATTATATATCTATTAATCCAATTTATTTCATCTTAATAATTTTTATATTGAATTTATATATAAAATATTAATTCACTTTTGAACATTCTCACCTTAAAAACTCGCTTTCTCACCACTTTTGGAGGATAAGCACTAAACATAAAATTTTCGATTCTGTGAATTAAATTTCAAAAAATGGAAATAAATGTTTGCAATAAGTATAATATTTTTATCCTAATAATATCAACATAATTTTTTACAAATAATAATAATGAAAGTGATTAAAATTAATTACAGTGATTAACGTAAATTTAATCTTAACAAGGTACAAACCCTTAAATTTAAAGGCCAAAGTGACCTATACAATTGTCCAAAATCCCTTTTCTGCTCCTATTTCAACTACATACCTTAATTGTTCTAATTTTATGATTTATTGGATTACTATTCAAATAAAACTTCGCTATTTCATAAGTTAAGTAAGGGAAAAAAATAAAAAGGGAACTTTCATTGCCTTTAACATTTATAAAACATTGACATATGAAAAAAAAACATATTTTTGGTTATATATATACTTTTTAAAAATAAATGAGTTATTTTTATCATAATTATTTATCATTAATTTTTAGCGATTATTTTGTTACATTAAACGCTAACGCATGGATTATTTAGTTAATAATTAAATAAAATAAAGATGCTAAAAAATTAAAAGTAAATTAAATTTAATGAATTATTGCGTTCCATTATTTTTCGTAGATAAATATATGATTTTAAACATATTTTATCTTAATATATTTTTATTCCAATATTGTGTTTATATTTTTAAATTAAAATTAATTAAATAATGTTAAAATTGAAATTAATTTTAATTTACAATAATTTATATTTTACTAAAAGATTCTAAATTAATAAAAATCATTCATTTAGAAAATTTATTTTTATTTTTTAATAAATATAAATTATGATCTATTAAGGGACCAAATTGTCTTTTATAATGAACATATAGACCCCTGATTAGTAAAAACATTGTTAGCACGGTTCGGGTGAAAGTAGTGTTCTTATGTGTTACATGCACTTGTATTAAAATTAATCAAAAACACACATAATTTTTTTTAAATTAGATAAAATATTTATAATGTATTATGATTATATTTTAAAATAAATCATACCATAATTTATTCTTAATGGTAAAATTACATAGGTCGGAAAACTAGTTACCTGAATGAAAAAACGAAATGAAAAATATAAAAAAACGTAGAGACTAAGGAACAAAATTATAAAAATGCACTTATTTTTTGTTTGAAAGATTTTTTATTAAAAAAAATTACTTACATACATTATTTATTCCATTTTGGAATCACATTAGGTAAGGGATGCCTCCCATTAGTGCCTACCTTTTGGTAGTTATAAGAATGTCAATCCTCCCGCACTATAAAAAGGCATTCAATATTCCCATTCTTCACACCTATCTAACCACATAGCTTCATCAAATATCTAATAAATTCACTTCCTAAAATACCTTAATTCTTCCTCAAAGACTCTATTTGGGTATAAATCCAACCATGGAATCCCTTTGGTGAAAAACAAAAGGATTTACCCAAAGAAGATGTAACATCCTTCCTCAAACTCCTTTCATTTATTTTATTTCTACACCTCCTCAATTTTTCTTATTTGATGATAAAATAATTACATTATTATAATAAATATAATTATATGTTTTTATATTAATGTTTATACCTACACTTACACACACTTCTATCTAATGGGAAATGAACATACAGTTTTTGTGTACGATGGACTACGGCCTCAAGAAATAATGTTGTTCATTTTTCCTTTACCACCACTCAAGGTAGATAATTATGATAGAAACTCTATTTTTGAATGATATTAATAATGTATTTATGTTTCTAGAATTATTAAATAAAACAAACCTTTATGTTTTCCATTTTGTGTAAATAAAATAATTTTGTTTGGGGAAGTGTGGACTACCACCTACTCAAAGCGATGTGATTCATTCACACTCAACATAGAATGTATTAAGGATGACTTTAGTGAACTTATATGATATATATGATATATTAATTCTACTAGAATGATATATATATATATATATCATTTAATTACTTTATTTAAATATGATAATAAAAAAGGAAACAACGTTTATGCGTACGTACATCCTACCATCTCCATGAATGGTGTATTCTATTTCATCTATCTATATTTCAAAGATTTTTATAAATATGTATATAATTAATATATATGATGTTTATAACATATCTTAAATTATTTAAATCATGATATAAGTATCATGAAAAAAAATAACAAATTAATACACATATAAGAAAAATAAAAAGGATATTACCTGAAGCATAAACTTAATATTGAATTGTTAACAAGAGGGTTATATAAAGTGATAATAAAACCATATATGGTATTATATATAATAATATGTTTCTATAAAATATTTATAATAAAATTATATTAATTATACATGAGGTTTGTAGGAGTATGATGAGAGTATGACTTAAAGAAAGGGAATTTCATCTCACTTTTTATTTCCATGAGATATATTCTATATTCACCACTCGATTTATTTTATGTGGTGAATATACTACCCATGAATTTATTCTGGGATTATTATACTTAAATTTATTTTTATTTACATATCCAATTTATTATCTTTATCTCATGTTGTCTTACTTTTCAAAAGTTACCATATCTGTAAGATAGTTATGTCTCAATTTTCTTTCTTTGAGACACAAGTTTTGTTACCCACCATATTCTTTTATGAGGTGTATAGAATTAAATTTGACATATTACCTCAATAAGATAATTATTTTAATGATATATTATGTTTCAAATAATTTTATTTTCTTTCATGTGGATTATGATTCAAAGTTACCAAGTGGTAAGAGTTTATTGAAACAATCTCATCACTTATTGAGATTGTTTATGATTATGCTTCTATTGATGAAATATTGAGATCAATATCTCAATAAATCTCATAAAATTTATTCCTCTATGTTTATTAATGGTATATTATTGTATTTGTTCTATTGTTTCATTCATTGGTACAAAATATTATTAAGAAAGTGTTTTCAAGAAAGTCTAAATTTACCTCTCCCTTCATTCAGAAAACAATTTTCTTTCTAAACTGTGTTTTATAAAAATGTTTTCAAGATTTATTTATAAGTATTCAAAGTTATTTTCAAAGAAATGGTTTTCCAAAAAATTATAGATTTCGTTACAATTTTTCAAAGTGTTTTCAAAGAAAAATATTTTTAAATATTTTTTAGATTATTTTATATGTTTTAAAGGAAAATGTTTTTCAAAAATGATTTCAAGATTCTTTTATTTGTTTTCAAGGAAAATGGTTTTCAAAATTATTTTCAATCATCTTTTATATGTTTTCATGGAAAATGGTTTGCAGACTGTTTTCAAGATTCTTTTATATGTTTTTGAGGAAAAGGGTTTTCAAAATTAATTCAGTCATTCCTTCTACACTGTCAAATTATTTTAAAAGAAGATAGTTTTCAAAAGGTTTTAGGTTATAAAAACAATTTTTCAAACAAGAAGGGATATTTTCCTCAATAAATGTTTTTGAAATATATTTAAAAAAAATCATGTGATATGATATCAGTTTATGTTACTCTTTACTTTCTGGGAAATTATCTAAAGTTTCTATATGTATACTTTCTCTAAATGGTTTTGGTTTTGATGGAATTATGTTTATAAAATCTGTTTCTCTTTAATGGGTTATATTTTTATGAAACCCTCTTCTTTTCATGGTTTACATGATTATGAAATCCTCTTATTTTCACATTTTTTAGGCTTATGAAACTTACTTTTTATCATGGGTTATGCTTTGATGAAATTATTATAAAAAGTATATTTTTTCACATGTTAGGATATGATTACATATTTATGAAACTCATTTCATTTTATTTGTTATGATAGTATGTATATAAAAACCATATTTATTGTTCATGATATAATAAATGTTTTTTTATCTGTTGGAACATGTATTAATGATTTTATTATTAGATGGGTGGGACCTATATATCCATCCAATGCATTAGTAAATATTAATATCTCAATAGATAATGATGGTAATCAAGTTGACGAGCTTGATCCACTATAGGGAGATGGGAAACCTAATACCTTACATGAAAAGGACTGCGACTAGGGATGGTGGTGTGTCTCGCCTAGTAGGTGTAGTTACTATGAAGATGGAAGATGGGGAAACCTAATCCACTATGGGAATATCGGGAAACCCAATCCACTATGGTAAGATGGGTAAACCTGATCAATTACAAGGAAAGGACTAAAAATGGGATGGTGTTGTGTCTCTCCCAGTAGGTGTATTCCCCATTAAGTGCCCTAATAAGTTTTATAATTGTTTTTTAACTTATAAAGAATAATATTACATGTTCATGTGTATGACACTATTATATATCTTATTACTATGTTACTATTTCATGGATTATTCTCTTGTTTACCTTATGATTCATGTCTTATGAGGTACTAATATTTACACCATGATTCATGTTTATGATATTTTATATGAAGGGTATGATCTTTTAATGTTATGATCACATTCTTATACCATTATTCTCATGTTTATTCTTACATGTATCCTTAGTTTACCTTTACTAGGCATCTGATCTCACACCTTTTAATGTTTTCTTTCCTATGTTATGAAGATATATTTATTGTATTATATGTCTAAGAGGGGTGAAAGTATTAAAAAACCTAGTGAAAGATAATTTATCTCACTCGTGTACTAGCATTTAAATTTCCTTTTTTCCAAAGGCACAAAACTAATATGGTCTTTGGGAATATTTTTGTGTAATGTTTTAAGTATTCCTCAAAAGCGATGTAATTTATATTTAAATTTATACTAGGTAGTTATAATACCCATAGCTTCTTATTCAATAGTAAGACTTAAATGTTTCCCACAAAATTGGTTATTATTATTACACTCAGGTTTTCATTATTGAAACTTTTTCTTCTTTCAAGATGTGTCACCATTGATCATGTTATAATTCTTACACATACTTAATCCCTATTAAAAAAACATTTCAAAACATGTGATGATAAAAAAATTCATAATAATAGATTCAAAAAGAGAATAAACTCGGTACTATATATAAAATTCATGAAAACCTATAAGAATGTTTTCCTTTTCTCATTATAAACATGAATTTTAATATATTCACTTAATTACTCTTGATATAAACGTTTTACCAATTTTTTCATAAAATATTTCATAAGAAATAATAAAGGAAAAAATCCATGAGGGTTTCTTGAAAACCATGAAATTATTTCCTTCAAAACAAACCCATTCCCCACCTGAGATAATAAACATTTTTTAAAGCATTGTTGGTTTTATTATCTTATGAAATAAAAATATTTCCATAAAAATAATAAATAGTTAGAAAATGAAATATATCTAAGAATAAAAATATAACTAATAACAAAGATGAAAATAACCAATTTCATAATGATGGAATTCATAAAGTCATATATCATAATCAAATTTTCAATGTCTTGTTCCAAGACATCATAAACATACTTTCAAAGCCTCATGCCAAATCATCATAAATAACTGGGAAAGCATTCACTAAATACTTGGGATAGTTTATTTCAAGAGATTTACTAATTCATTAAGGGTCTATCTATAACTGATCCCCTCCCATCAGTTACTATGTCTAATGAATTCATCATATGAATGAATAAAAATACAATACATAATAAACATATTCATTCATATTTAAAAACTATCATATGAAATGTAAATATTTTCCCTATTCAATAAATAGAAAAACAAAATCATAAGCCAACCAAATAAATAAAGTGGATAGTATAATTGTATTATGTCCCAATTAAATCATAATAATCATCAAATTAGGTTCACATAGATTAAAATACCTTTTAACGAATATCTAAACTTTTGTTTGAGAACATGATAAATATATCCTTTTCTTTCGATAACATATTAAATAAAAATTTCCAAAATATTGCAAAAATTAATTTTTTAAAAAATAAATATGAAAATTATAAAATAATATTAAAATAAAATCACAATTTATATTGGAAAAAATACATTCATGTATTATATGTTAAAAGATAACATTTTTTTACACTTTTGTAAAAAGTAAAAAGTGAGCCGTACAAAAAACTTTTGAAAAATTTTATTTTAATCAATTATAAGGAAAGTAAAAAAGTACTAAAAATAAATTTTACTATATTTTAAAAATAAATGGAAACATTATTGAAACATTTTATGAACATAGATATAAAGGAGAAATATTCTGATAGGATAACTTTAAAATAAGTCTTTACAGTAAAATCCATCACGTCATGTCCTGAACTATTTTGTTTTTTCTATAACTCTTGAATAATAAAATTATATTAGTTTTATAATTTTTTAAAAAACATTTTCATGTTTATTCCATTTTCATTATTCCTTTTATATAATTATTACCTTGACTTATTTAGTTACTAAATCAGTTAATTTTACATCAGATGTTTTGAGGGCGTTTAGTTAATAATCCCAACACAACTTTTCTAGGTTGACCATGGTTAATGTAGTTATGGTTCAATCATATTAAGAACATTAATAATTACATAATTTTAATTTTTATCGATTAAATAAAATTTTATAATCATCAATTAAAGGTCTATATGAAAAACTAATCACATTACTTTGTGGAGGTGCTAGTCCACACATACACAAGAGGAACATTATCATTTTTATAATGGGTGGAAAGGTAAGAAGGTAAGTAATATATTATATTTAAAAAATAATTATTATTTCAAGAATATCATATATATTCATTAAATCTATCATAATAACAATACTTTTGATGTGGTTATGAAAAATGAAACACATCACTTTATGGATGTGGTAGTCCACACATATGCACAAGTGATGATTTCATTTCCCATGGGATGTAAAATGAGATGAATAATGGTTTTTTCAACATCATAATAACATCTTATTACATTGAAGATACTTATTTTTATTATATCATCATGGTTAGGACATAATTGAAGGAGGTAAAATAAGAAATAAAATGAAAGAACTCGGTTAAGAGTTATACCTCTTCTTTGGAAATCCACCTTTGGCTTACACTTTAAGACTTTATAAGATGATATTATTTGAGTAACAGAAGCTCTATGAAGTGGATATGGAATATAGGAAGTTATTTTTATAGTTATTTTCCAATATAATTACCTCAATGTTTTTAAACAAGAGTGGAGAGGGGGAACCCTTTTATAAGCGAGGTTGGTGGAAATCTTATAAATACTTGAAATAATAATATATGACATGTTTCTAACTAATTTTATATCATTAAAAGTGACATATATTAAAATATAAGGATTATTGTTTCCAAATATGGTCAAAAAAATATAATTTAGACATGTTTTAGTGACATTTTGAACCTTATTATTCCGTTTAACCCCTTCATCAACCCTATTTAACCATAACTGTGATAACATGTTTTTCATTTATTAAGTGTCGTGAAATTAATTTTAGAAATGAAAAGTGGAAAATTCTTGGATCATTCATGATATTTTCTAATTATTACCATCCATTGGATATATTATATGAATCTTATTATTTTCTAATGATTCAAAAACTAATTTTTAAACTTTAAATACCATTTATGGTCATTTTCTAGACAATTCAAAAAAATTCACTTTAAAGGCATCAATAAAAAAATGAAATTCATATATAAAATCATCAACTATCACTTATACATTATAAATTTTCAATAAATTCAGTAACACCATTATTCATCAAAAATATATTACTTTTAATTTTTAAAAAATAAGTTACTTAATTTTTGTACTTCATGAACAAGTGTTGTGTCGGAATTGTGTAAGAGTTCAAGAAAATTGAACCATATATAAAAATTAAAAAAATTAATATCAACATTATATTTTATTATTCATAAAAGTTTTCATAAATATTCTTTCATATATCATTTTTTCTCTATTCAAATCTTGACAATATAGTAAGTAAGTGATAGTGACATTTGGTAATTATTATATACATAAATAATATAAAGGTCACAATCACAAGGAAATGGAATAAAATTCCAATATTTTTGATGTTATGATTATTATGTATTAAATAAATTCCTCTAATGATATTAATTGATGTTTCTTGATTTATTTTGATTCCTTATCCCATAATTTCAACATCAATTAACTCATTTTACAATTTACCATGGTGATTAACTTTTAACATGGTTAATACTCATTATCACAATAGGTATGATTGAAAAGGTTTTCAAACATGAATTTATACCAATTCAATAAGTTATGTGGACCTTTCACCTTGACCAGTGAATAATGGTTTGGTCATATTACTTTGAAAATAATCATGACATCTTTCAAGTGTCTTATGCTCAAAAAATCTAGATAACCATATTGATAGAGATTTTTCAAATGCTTATCATTTACATGAACAAAAATTTGATTACATAACTAGGTGTTATGCGTGTTATGTGTATTTCTTTCATTATCAATTACCAATATTTATTTTTTATAATTTAGTACATAAATGAAATTAATTAGATGTGTCATACCATAACATATGTTATCTTTATAAAAGTAGAAACCCTAATTTATAGTGTAGAAAATAAATCCTTCTATATCTAAGAAATAAATGGAAATAATGTTCTTGGTAACACTAGACACATAATTAAAATTCCTTAAAAAATCAATCATGTCGACAAAGTGATCTTTTAGTCTCCAATAGAAAAATCATCATTACTCACTTCATTGAAAAATCGTAGATGTATCACACCTCTTACAGCCATTAAAAATATATTTGGTTCCTATATTTAAATAAAAATTTGAGCACCATATATAGTATTTAAATCCCAAATTTTAGATATATAAATATTACATTCGATAATGAACATAAAATAATCTTACCATTTCTTCTTTGGCTGGGTAAAATTCATATTATAGTGGCACTTCATGCCACATGCAAAACATACCACATCATGTTTCATTCCTTACCTCTTTATCTTTTTATTCTTAGAAGGATGATATTCTGTAGCTTTATAAATGGAATTACTCTTCACCCCATTTTTCATTATTCCTAATATTTTTATTTACCTTAATGAAAATGGGTTTTTCACACACCATGTATTAATCATATTATAATTCACAATAATATTGTAGAAGTTATTAGGTAGTGGAGAAATAATGAGATATATATTCATATCAACGGGGACCTTCAACCCCATGATGTTCATGCACTCAATATATCCAATAATCATGACTACATGTTTCCCATGTGTTGATCCCTCTCCATGATTTCATGTGAATCGTGCATTGGAGATCTCATATCTCTCTGATATCACCTTCTCATTATACAGACCTTGAAGGTGAGAAATGATTTTATATGAATCCATATCCTTATATTACTTTAGAATCTCATTATAAGTATAATATATCATGAATCATTGGACATCCATAGCGTCTTACACATGTATGAAATAATGAGATACTTCTTCCTCATTATCCTATTTGGAAATTCATTCAAGAAGTAGAGTTTCCATCACGTACAATTTATTTTCAAGGTGTAGTAAAACATGTAATCATTTTTTCTATTAATATAATTTCACATTTGTGAGAAGGTTAGCCTTATCCAGTATGGATTGCAGTGATATTTTCCAAGTCTTTTTTTTCTTCAATTTCTCTAAATTAAGTGAAGAGGATTAGTACTTTCATTATTAAAAATGTATATTAATAAATTTAAATTAATTTCAATTAATATCACACTATTTATAAAAACATAATATCCCTTACCAATAGTTTTATAATATATTATTTCTTATATATTTTAGTGTAAATGATTCATTTTCCCTTATCATAACCCCGACTGGGGCCTGAAAACTTATTTGAAGGGTTTTAGGTAAGCGTAACCCACCAACTACATTAACCTGCAGTTCCATGATCCTTTGAGTGGGATTCCAAATCCTAAAATCTTGGTTAAATATTTCCCCAACCCTATCATATTTGTTACACTAAGCCCTGATCCGGCATTAAACCCTTGATGTGAATCAATTTAATTCAACCCAATAATTTAAGATAAAAGTTCCATGATAATTGAAATCACCTCAACTTGGGTTGTCCAAGTAATTTAAACTATGAGGTTGATTCTAAATTTATTTATTCAAAGGATATAGAAAATTGATATTTTAGTTTGAGGAATATCAATTTTATGCATAAAATCCAATTTTATCTAGTTACATTCCTTGTTAATATTGAGTGGTATTTACTTAGGTGAGTTACCAAGTCGGATAAAATTTATGAATAGTTCAATTATATTTTATTTCATATTTCATTATTTGTTAATTTATTTATTTGGTGATTTTTCAACATCCGAAAACATAAATAATTAACATGAAACTGATGAAAATAAAATAAGGGTAATGAACATGGTATTCTCTAATGTTTATTTTATCTAATGGATGATAAACTAACACTTGTCTATAAGGAAAAAAAACTTGAACCATATCATGGTTCGTATTGCAACATTCCACCATGGATCTCATGCATCACCTCGATTAGTCTCACCTAGGATACTAAACTTGGGATGATTCCTCTCACATGAGAGATCCATCTTTGCATAATTTTTACTCACATTCAAGTGATGGGATCAAATGGATAGGATAAAAGTGGTTTTCATAAAAGAAACTATGGGAACATTGAACCTTACATAATAAAGAGGAAGGGGTGACACGTAGGTGATCAATTTTAATTTAATAAATTTAAAGGAACCAGCCACATACAAACGACTAGTATAATATCATGATTATCCACACATAAATCAATGAGAATTCATTGTCAATCTTGTTATGAATTACTTCAATTCGTTGTGTTGTAGGCTCCAAGTGTTGAATCCATCTAGTGTTGATCCACACATGAACTATAGTCTTTGAACATTACTATAGAATTTTCAAGTGGTGTCATGGATAATCCTAATCACATATATTGTTGGTGGTTGATCATAGAAAATTTATTCTTGAAGGTGGAAGAACTCTTTATGTTATATTAATTGATTGAGAGAGGATAGAATGGCACACTTAGATCTCTCTCTAGGGATTGACTAGTTATCTCTCTCTGTTGTGAACAGTATTTATAATTACGAAAATAAATATAATTAGATTATATTATAGAATATTTATGGTTGGAAAATCTCATACAGTCCCCTTACTAACTTTAATATTCTTATTTGACCCTATATCCAATAATAATAAAAATATTATTATTATTATTATTAGTCAGTTGAAATTTAAAAAACATTAAGAATATATTAAATAAATATTATTTATACCATCTCCAACCAGAACATTAATCCCAGTCTACTTTCCCTCCTAGGTATTTATTGAACCTTGAATAATGACTATTTATTTAATCAAAAAAATATCTTTTCATTATTCATTGATAAATATAATAAATATTATATTCTCCAAATCTTTTAATCAATTATTTATTAGTATTATAATTTAACTCTCCTATTATTTTGAATAACTTATGAATAAATCTTGGAAATCAACAAAACCTCAATAAATATATTATTTTTTAACATGTTAAATTCCATACTTTAATTTAAATAATATTATGAGTACACTTAGTGTGTGACCCTCTAGGCCACTTTCTTAGTGTCCTTAGGAATAAAATCATAAATCATAATTTTATCATCAAGAAAAAGACCAAGGAAACTTTGGGGAAAAAATTAATGTCTCATTGACATCCAACCTTTAACAAACACATACCATGTAATATAATCCATTTTTCATGATATCTCAAAAAAATAAGGTTTCCTACCGGTGTTATCAACCTAAATGCTCAATGTCTCGTTCATTGAATTTTTTTTAAATGATCTTATCCATAAAACATCATACCCACAGATTTATGCAGGCTGATTCATTCCAACAAAAGGACCATAAATATCAACTGCCTTTATGCGATATATGGGATACATCCTTTCTCATGTCATCAATTAGAACAATATCACTTGTGTTTCACCCAATTTATCATTCCTCACCATGAAAATATTTCCTAATATTTTTCATAAACACATCAAAGTACATGATTCATGATATACCTTATGTATAATCTCAAATTCCAAGGATTAATACATACATTCATAGATAGGAACATCCAATGACACATGGGAATATAGATTTCCTATTGATGGGTATGTTTTCATAACCTTTTATCATGGATATTACAAATATCGAACACGATGAGAATGTGTCTCAATTTATTATAAGCCTCCTATGTATAATGGAATGTTTTTTTATGTACCATTATATAATATCATCCATCCATATAACTATACTCAAAAATAATATTGTGGAACCTCTTGTTTCTCATCATAGCAGGGAACTGTTATAACTTTTCTGTGAAACATATATATTCTTTGGACATTATTACACACAAACGTCATTCAAAGGATAAATATTTATGTGACAAGAAACATCATTAATAATATAAAACATGTAATCAAGTACCATAAATATGGTTCTAGGGAACCAACTATGATAGAAATGATGTAGCTTATGATGATCATGGGAAATAATATAAGTATAATTAAACTCACTAAAAAAATAATATATCACTCTCGTACATGAAATATTGAAATCAGGTATATTCTTTATAGGATAAAGTTAATAAATGATTGATTCAAATAGAAAATTTCATAACTAATCATCAAGTGGAAAACATCATGAATATACCTTTGAACACCCCAATATTTGAGAAACATTGGTTGGACCTTAGTGTTCTACCACCTCCCTAAACTTAAGGTGGTCTTAATTTTATATTCAGTATGAGTAGAGAGGTAGATTCACTATCCATGGGGTCTTGGAAGTATCAAGAAGAATGGATAAATAAATGGATAATAATATAAATGTGGACATATTATCTTGTTTTCTACAAAGATAATTGGCTAATGCAGGCTTATAAAATTTATTAACTACTCTTAAAATAAGTTTTTGGTTCTGGGAAAGTTTCTAAGTTCATGAATATGATGATATGAAAAAAATAGAACCCTTTAAATTATATTACCAAATGGAGAGAATTATAAAATGGGAGAGTGAATCTTAAATGGGAGTGAAATTGCAAGGGTGTGGGTGGAAAAATATGAAGGATTGAATTGATAAGAAAATCCAAATGGGGAAATTTTGCAACGAAAACATATATTGTTGAATTTTCTTTAATTAGGATTAACTTTAAATATAAGTAATTTTAGAATAAAAATTATGGATCATTAGAAATTCATAATATGGGTAATTAAATTTTCAAAATTTATTTTGGAAATATGGAATAAATTTTGATGTTTTCTGAAATATTTTAGAAGTCAGAAAAATAGATGTGTAAAATTTCCCTACATATGTAAGAGTAACCGGTTCAATTTGGTCTATAATTTAGCAATTTACCATGATATGTTAGAGTGATTTCCTAGATTTATAAAATAAATATTTTCATACTGAGAAAGAATATGAAAAAAGCATGGATTTTACCCTGTATACATAAAATTAAGAAGTTATATGAAGAGGTGTAATAATAAAAGTTCTAGGGGACTCCCTAAGAAATGTAGGATTCATTTTCATAACTCCATGAATGCCTAATATTCGTTTTCATGTCTTAGAGGGAAAACATATGAGTCATTTCTAGATTATATAATAAAAATGTATGGGTCATTCCCTTTGTTGTTTATGGAAAAGAGTATTCCTCATTGTGGGTTGTTTTAATGACCGTTTAGATCATTTGTCTTGTAGTTTTTGGTAAACCTTTAGATGTTGTAATATAATGTAATCCATTTCATTAGTAATAGTGAAGAATTTGGGGACTATAAAATGGGAAGAAGATAAAGGTCATGTCATAGTATAATCCATAGTGTTTTTAAACCATGGAAATGATGAAAACCAAATCATGAGATGGATTTTCATGTCACAAATAAGATTAACCAAGTTTTATTAGTTAAATTTATTTGTAGATTCCCACAAATTTGAGGATTTCACATCATTACCATTCAAGTTTAAGAGGTGAAACGCATCATGAATCAAATATTTTCATTGTGAAATTTTCATGCATGGGTAAATTCATCAATCAATCATGGAATATTCCATATGTTATCAATAATACAACATGATTGATAATTAAAGATCACTAAGTCATCAAATTCTCATATTCAAAAACATCCCATTCTTCCTTAGTCAAATCAAAGATTTGAATGTGGAGCTTTGACATAAATTTAATAAAGTTAATACCAAAATAATTTTTATAGAGTTTTTATATTTGAAATATGGGAATTATCTCATGCCATAATATTAATAAAAATTGGAGGACATGAGGTTGTATATATATATATATCAAAAAGGTAGAGAGATTTCTAAATAAAATATTTTAAGTAGATCAGTGATTGTAGAATTCATTGAAGATTGAGAATATAAGTGAGAAGAAAACCCACTCGGAGAAAATGCATCAATGATTAGGAACTGAAGGAGGAATCAAAACTCATAAACAACACCCTTGTTGGATCTGGTGTTTTCCTATTGTAAATAAATATTATAATTGGACTTCATGTTGTAATTATTTTCTAATTTTCTAATCTCAAAGTATTTTGTAGAGAGACATGTTTAGGAAGTGCTCCTAGGATCGACAGTGTGTCCTTCCTGTATAATTGTAACAAATATTGTGAATAGTGTTATTCACTAGTATGTTGAAACATTATCAATTTATTCTCCTTGGTATATACCTTTTAGATGAATTAAGTAGAACCCTTATTTCCCTATATTTATTTTCCACATCTGGATACTGAGAGAATTCTTGAATACTGAAAAGTTTGGGTTTTTTTGCTAACAAGTGAACAATATACTATAAAAGAGAATAAAATTTTCCTCTCTACTTCACCCCCCCCCTCAGGAGTATATGACTCTATATGTAACACAATGAAACTTATGTTATATGGATGATTAAATCACTATGAGTTATGGAGTCATAATGGTGGTCTTTAAAAGGTAGTTGTGGAAAAGAAATATGATCTCACCAAACACATGGAAGATAATAATAAAAATAAGATATTCACTATAATATTTTATGAGACTTACTTTATGGTTCAGTGTGCTCAACCCACTTTAAATAATTAATGAAGAGTTGTTATAAGTGGATTCATATCTTCAAATTCCAAAAATATTATTTCCATAACCTAAATTATATATAGGCCCATTGGAACCTATTAAGATTCAAAAGGGAAGAATAAGATCGAGGAAGTTGATAGAATGATTAAAGTAGGACATTAATATTCCCTTGATGTGCCTAAGCAATAAAAATGAGGGTTGATTAATAATATTTATTCCAAGTGGTGAATAGTCTTAGAGGTAAAACTAGAAATCTTTTAAATCAAATTTTGTCCCAAGTAGTACAACTTCCTCCTTTCAAAAATAATAGTATGAGTGGTTTAAGAATATTTATTATTAATACCTGAATTACATAATGATAATTTTTGAATAAATAGGGATGCTTCATTTAGAAAATCAAAGGTGGTATTTTAAAAGAATAATTTTTCTAGAGGATCACTTATATACTACATGGATTTTTTAATTGATTAATATTTTTTTCTATAAAAACCCTCATGTGAACTTAGAGTAATTAATTGATATTTATATTGAAATTATTTAATTATTTTAATTCTATAATTTATGTTTGAGGATTTTCAAGATTTTATAGATGGATTTCCCCTCTTCATTGTAAAAACCCTTATCCCTTTCACTTAATTATAGTTCAAGTACATTTACATCAAAAGGGGATAAAGGAGATAATGATTCTCTATTAAAGTGGGAGTAAATATATAGAAGATAAAAATTATTGGATCCCCATAAAGTTGATGAAGCAACCCACATTAAATGGGGGAAATCTCAGCCCTATCAAGGGGAGATACTGATGTACAATCCAACTCCCTTACTGTATATTTTTCCTTTGGATTGTTTTTTCAATGGAGGAGAAGAAATGCATGAATCCAACATAAATTTTCTTGAATTATAGAGAGGGTTTTGGTAATTAAAATTGATTTATTTCATTGTGATAATAGCATTGGTTCAATTTCCTTAATTATTCTTCACAAGGTATTATAGGTTTTTCTAAAGAAGATTTATGATAGTATTACAGTCAAAAAAATTGAAGGGGGAGATTGATATTCTCATTCATTTCATGGATATAAGGTACATTCATTGGTCATATTATTATTTTATGTTATATTTTTTCAATAGTTAATTAAACCATCCACACATGATGATTTGGGACATTATATGTTGGGAATACATTGAATGAAGATATATTCCTTGAGATATTATTGTGTATAAAATGTTTCATTTGTTAGTGAAGTTGAAGTTTGAAGAAGATCATCATAATATGAGTTAAAAATAGGTGAATTTATTATTCTATCCATAGAATAATAGTATAGTACATTTTATAATATACTATGAGAAATATATGGGATCATGTTCCAAGATATCTATGAAGATCAATGAAAATGTTTGATTCTATTGGTTTCCTTGTTTGATTCATTTATAATATTCATAAAAAGTAATGTGGTGTTATTTTAGAAGTTATTCATTGAAGAAAAATTACTTGACTATCACATGAAGAACTGTTAGGAAAATAGAGAATTATATAGTGTGTGAAGGAAATTATAGATATTTTGTATCCTTGTGATGATCAATGTATTTTTCATTGGCTGTATGAATTCATGTTCACCAAGGGATAGATATTTATCACAAACACTATCAGTCTCGATGGTGTGGTGGAATGACCCTTCAAATGAAGTTGGCTATGGATTCTACTTGATTTATGAGGAGTTCATGAAAAACTAACATATAAATATATATATATATATATATATATATATATTATTTATAGTGTTTTATTATAGGTTTTATTGAGAATGTATCCTTGTGATTAGAATAAATCATGGAATATCACATATCTTCTCACTTAGACAATGAGAACGAAGATGAAGTTTAAGAATCAAGATGATTAGAGAAGCCTAAAATGATTTTTTGGAATCAAGATGGATATTGGAGAACAATATAGATCTTCGATGAGACTAAAGTAAAAGTAGAGGCTTGGAATTGTATAATTCTCCGTGTTGAAGAATATAACAACGTAAGGTAGGTCATTGTGTCATGAACATATGCTCCATAAGAATAATTTATTCTTACATAAATATCTTGCATCATATTTTTATTGAATGCATAGTAAAGTTATTGAGTTTGAGATGATTCTATTTTGAGAATGTTAAAACCACAACATGATTAATGGTACACAATTCATATCCAGTGTGACATAATCAAACATAGGATGACTACATTAGTGAGTTAATATGATGTAAAGAAAATATTGGCTTAACCATGTGGTTGTGTCATAAAAAGATATAATAACCCATATTTATAATAAATTTTATTTCATATTTTTAACATAAATATTCACATAATAAAATCCCAGAAGATCGAGAGTTCTATTATAATTGTGAAATTAGATACATAAACCATTAACTTAAAATGAAATACAACATCATTATTTAAAACTCTATAATGTTATCCCAGTTTCCATTGAACTCTTAATATTTCACAGGATAGTCTGGGGAAATACAAAAGGAAGGGGTAAGCTATAAATACCTCTAAATGAATAATCAAAGAATAGAATTATGATAAATAATACATTTGATTCAAGAGGCATATAATGATAGAAAAAAGAGGTGATAATCATACATACTCACATGGGGGAAAGGAATGAGAAAATTAAATTATAAAATAATTGGAATGTGGAAATAACATAAAACATGGAATCATAAGCATAAGTCATGGATAAAAACCAATAAATAGTAAAATAATTTTATTATTCTAACCACTTGTGGGAAATATACAGTATCTCATTAAATGTAAACACTATCTAATGCATCAGAGAACTATCAAGGTGCACCCTTTATATTGTCAAACATTACATGTTCCAGATCAATAATATAACATATAAAAATGTTTCATAATTTCAGTTACATGAGTAAAGAATGTGTGTTTTATATATGTCGGTCCCCAATAAATTAATTATGGTCATATTAAGGTGAATATACTTCGATGAAAATTGGTTTGGATACCCAAAACATAATGGTATGGCATTGAAAATCAAGGGATAGTTTCATCAATATAATGAGTATATATAAAATTTTATGGAATAGATTAATGAAAGATAAGGGTCGTATCTCGTTAATAGGGAATAATTTAGATATCAAGGTATGATTATGAACCCATGAGAACATAACCACTTCGAAATTAAATGTCTTATAATAATGAAAGTGCATGAATTGAAATGAGGAGGGAGAAAACGCTTACTATAATATCACTTTCTAAGAGTGGAGGATGACTCATTAAGAGATATGGGGCTTATAAAAAGAAATTAAATAGATAATAAGAGAGAGTGGGATGATATAAAGGGCTTATGAGTGAATTAAATGGGTTGGAGAGGTGGTAGATTTTAGAAAAATGAGGAGATTTTGTTTTTTATTTCAAAATATAGACCTTGGAAAACAATGTTATAGAAAATGGAAGACCATTAGTTTATCCATTATTTTAGCTCATGTTTTATGATATTTAAAGCATGTTTTTTTAATTTTATCCATAAGAGTACCAAAATAAATTTCTTAATATTAATTTTTGCAAGGGGGAGTAATATTTCATAATTTTTTAAAAAAAATATTAATTTCCATTTCAGATGTTGGAAATTTATTTATATGTTTTTAAAATCATTTTAATTCATTAAGTTAAATTATAATACTAAAATAAATTATTTTATTAGTGGATTCTGTTATATTATTTATTACATCATTATTATATATTTGTGAAATCATAAAACAAAGTGAATAAAAAACTACATTTTTTAAATATTTACCAAAAAATAAAGTATTTTTAAAAATTATAAATATTTCACCCTAACCCCATTTGTATGTGATAGTTTCAAATATTATTCTTATTTTGTCTAAGTAAATTCATTATTATGAAAAATAACAATTTTAAATAAAAAATAAATATTTTCCATAAAATAATTTTTTTCAAAGGAAAGCACCTTATTTATTCACCTAAAAGAATTATAATTTTGTATAACATTATATGCATTGATTAGAATTTAATTTATTTATAAAATAATTTTAAAATTACTTTTAAAATAGTCTTTTACTATTTTATATGGTGTTATTACTATTAAAATTGTCATATAATGGTCTCATTATAAGGGTCAAGTAACGGTTAGATCTCAATGGTCATATTACCCTTTACACCCTATATATAATCCATCATTCCCATTCCTCATCATTCAATACTTCACTTATAAAGGATCCACACTTCCCTCGATAATTACTATCATATTCCTCATATTTCTCTTTATTTTTATAGTCTTTATGTTTGAAGTGTTATTCATGGAGGATTTCAAGGTTATGGAATTTACATTATTATTTCGATTATTCTTTTTCATTTATCTCTGTGTACTATTATTTTCATGTATATAAAGTATTATTTCATATTGTGTAATGTTCCTATGAAATGTATTATTTTTTTATGTGCTTCTATAATAAAATAGTCATTGTGAAACATAAGTTCTTTTACTAAAAAAGAATTTTTAGTTTGTTAAATATAATCTAGTGTATGTGTTTTATTAATTATTATGAAATTTATTTTTAAAGGTGAATTTCATATATAAAAATCTACATCATTATATCCTCCCCCAAAAACAATCACTATAAAAAATCATTTCACACACAAATGTGTAAAAAATTAGGGTACATGAATTTCATAACTTCCTCTGGTTCCCATGTTTCCTCCTAAAATTTATAGTTCTGCAAAGAACTTTGACAAGGTGAGTTGTATTATTGCACATAATTTTGTATATGTAGTCCAATATCATTACCGAATGATCTTCATAAGATATAAAATTCTCCAACTTTACCACATTAGTAATCCAATACATGTGATGGATATGGTATTTAATTCATCAATAGATATATATTTTATATGTAATGAACTTGAGAAACATTTGGTGGAAGTGTAAGCCAATAGTTCATGAATATTATGTGATCAAGAATATCAAAGGGGATAGTGAACCTAAGATTTAGATCTCCCTTATTCCCAAACCTCATGAATCTCTTATAGGGAGATATAAAAAGGAACACTTTATCTCCAACCTCTAACTCTAGATCTCTCCAATGGTTATTATCATATATCCTTTTTTGACATTACACTACTTTGATGTTTTGTTGAATGGAGTTTTCCTTCTCAGTCATTTCTTCTACTAGTTTGCGTTATAATAGATTCCATTTTACAACTTCCAACCAACATGTTATAGTTATACATTTCTTTCCATATAGGGATTCATAAGGACCCATACTAATTCCTGATTGAATTCCATTTTGTAGGATAACTTGATAAATTTATCATGTTGAACCATCCTCCTTTGAAGCCCACTGAATAAGTTGTCAACTTATCCTCATACATCTAGATTGTTTCCTCAGATTGGATATCACTCTAAGGGTGATATGACATATTTAAGTTCAACAATGTGTTAAGATAATTTTGAATACTTTTTAAAATTTTGAGGTGAATCTTGGATCACAGTAGGATACAATAGATAGTGGTATTTCATGAATCCTCACCACTCTCTAATGTGTATCCTAGATAATTGATCAAGTCAGTAATCCTATTGAATGGAAATTAAATGGAGAGACT
Source organism: Viscum album (assembly GCA_963277665.1). Classification (NCBI taxonomy): domain Eukaryota; kingdom Viridiplantae; phylum Streptophyta; class Magnoliopsida; order Santalales; family Viscaceae; genus Viscum; species Viscum album. The sequence goes on along the minus strand of OY728162.1, from coordinate 118,791,986 downwards.
TTGTATGATGGTCTATCACAACCCATATAGCATTGTTCCATTTGGTTTCCTTCAAAAAACTTGTGACGAAATCCATGGTGATATTCTCCAATTTCCATGAAGGTGTGGGTAATGCTTACATCAACCCCTTGGGATTTATCCTTTATGTTATCACTTGATAACATACCTAGCACTTTTGTGTATATTATAAAATATCATTCTTTATATTTTCCCACCAATTGTTCTCTCAGAGATCTATGTACATATTTGTACTCCCTGGGTGGATAGATAATGTTGGCCTATGAGTATCAGACAATAAATCATTATTTATCATAGCGTCTAATGAAACGCATAGCCATGACGCACATATTACAACTTCTTCTTCATTAACATTGATCTCTAAGATTTTCCTCTTACTTATATCATCCACCTTCTTCTGTATCTCTATATCATTCATTTAGGCTTCCTTAATCTTCTCTGGAATGGATGGTTGAGAAATCATTTGAGAAAGGAAGGATGGTGTTCCTTCCTTTATGATTCTCATTCCTATCCTTTGAATTTATAAGATGATTGGATCCTTCTCAATACTCATCATGGATAATATTATGGGATATTTTTTACATAGATAATCCATTAATTTATTCTCCTTCTCATGATAGTAGTGGATTGATAAATAATAATCCTTTACCAGCTCTAACCACCTTCATTGGGGAATATTGAGCTCCTTCTGTGCAAATATATACTTGAGGCTGTTATTATCCATGTATATATATATCACACTTATCAATATAGAGATGATGATTCCAAATATTTAAAGATAATATTACAGATGTCAACTCCACATCATAAGTAAGATAATTCTTGCATGGACCTTCACATGTTAAGAGGCATAGGCTATCATTTTATCATTCAACATGATGATACAACCTAAGTCCTTTGAATCATCACTATAGGTCAAAAATCATTCCCTAATGGTGAATTATATGATTATAGGTGTATTGACTTGCCTCTTAATCAACTTCTTTAATATCTCTTCACATTCATTGGTCCAGAAAAACATTACACAGCTCTAATTTAGATTGGTTAATAGGAACACTAATCTTGAAAATTTTCTCACAAATCACTAATAATACCCAAATAATCCAAGGAAACTATGGATATATTTTATAGATTTTTGTATTTTCCATTCTTCAATTACACTTATCTTCAATGGATTCACATATATATATTCTCACTTCTGATTTCATGAAAGAAGAAGGATATTTTGTTGCTAAAATTCTCACTTTCTGAACTTCTCATACAATTTCACCCTTATCATTGTCTTTAAAACAATATACAAATTCTAGTCATGTTACTCTTTGATTTTAGATTATATAATAATATAATCTATAAAGACTACCAAAAAAATTTCAAGGTAATCTCTAAAGACTATATTCATCAATTCCATGAATATTTGTAGAGCATTGGTGAGTCAAAAAGGTATTTCTATAAACTTATAGTGATTATGCCTAGTACTAATGGAAATATTAGGTATGTTATCTTACTAAAAAACTACTTAGATAAGTACTAGGATCAATCTAGTTGATCAATCATTCATAAATACATTAAAGGGGATACTTTTTCATTATCATGATTTTTTTTGAGTTCACAATAATTAATGATGAGCTGAATTTACCCATCCATGTTCTTGACAAAGGGTTACTAGTTCTCCCCATGGAGAATAACATGGTTCTATGAAACCCTTTTCCAGATTATCTTATAACATCTTATTAAGTTATTCTAGTTTAATGGTGTTCATTATATAGTAATTATTGTATATTGGAAGAACTCTAGTAATGATTTTTACTGAGAACTCAACCTCATGGTTATGAGGTAGACCAAGAAACTCTCTGGGGAATAAATCAACATATTCCCTAACAATGATAATGTCTTCAAGATGTGTCCCATCCTTTTCCTCAATAATGTGAGCTAGAAATTCTTATTGGTAAGGATAAATTATTCATGCTTGATGAGAAGTTTCCAAATGATATTTATCCTCCTCCTTGCACTAGAATAGAATCATAGGATGATTTGGGTCATTGAAAGTGGTTTCCTTTTCCCAAAAGTTGATTTGAAATATATATAAGGAAAATAAATCCATGCATAATATAGAATCAAATTCCACTAAATAGAGTATGAAAAGGATTTCTAAGATATTATTCCCAAAAAAATTTACTTAGGTGGAGTTATATTCTTGAGATTCAATAATTTTCCCATTTTTTATTTCCACAAATATCTCAACCTGCAACATTAGAGGTGGTGTTTTAATAGTTCTAATAAACATCCATGGAATGGAAGAATGAATATAACCAAAAATAATGATATGTTCCCTATTATTGGATAAATATCAATCATACCTATCACCACCTATTATCAAGATATACTTCAGTAGTATTGGTGGCATATTCCCATCTTTACTCCTTTGGATCTGGAGGTTTTTTTTATTGGTCATCATTGAAAAACCTTGTATTCATGAAATGGTTTGCATAGGGTCCATGTTCCTTAAATATGACACATTAGACCATGGGTTTAGGATTGATCATAACATTATTTTACTCTATTGTTTTAGTGGGATTATTCATCTACATGTGGTATTTATTAGATTTATTTCTTTCCCTTATACAGTTCAAACCCTTCCTTTCTCCTTGAGAAAGTTTCCAGAATAATTATTCCCACACTTATGGAATGCAAGAAGATGGATTCTCTTATCACTATAAGGATTGTCCAATGATCCTCTAGAGTTAATATCTATTATTTACTTCATATCCCTAGTCTGACAGGACTACTAAGAATCAAAATTTTATTTCATAACATTGAGGGAATAACCAATTATTTCCTCATGATTCTCAAAGTCTCTAATTGATATGTATTTTAAAAGACTCTAATTCACTCCACCAAATAAGAAGTCAACCTTAATTTCAACATCAATGATAAATATGAAGGCATGTTAGGAAATCTTTGTGAATTTTTTACAATAATCCATAATAAATCCAACCTCTTTTTTATTGAGTTCAGGGAAATCCCTCCCCATTTTAAGTTGGAAAGTATGGAGAAAATATGTATCTAACCATATCTTCTTGAATCCTTCCCATTCAATGGATTCAATTTATTCCTTGGGCTTTGTGTTCTTGATCTATGTCTACCACTAATCATATTCTACCTCAAGATAGTAAATGGGCATTATGACATTCTTTTATTTAGGCCACTATAGATCAATTGATGCTTTCTCAATGGACTTAATCCATTTCTACTAAATTAATATATCAAAATAACCACAAAAAATTTTATTCCATTATCACATAAAAGACTCAACTATAACTTTATAATTATTAGGAGAAGGACGGTGTTTGGAATGAGTCTTGTTATTAAACATAACTTGAGTTAGTTATTCCAGTACTACAATGAAGTTATTTATTATCACTCTTATTATATTCGGCATTTTATTAGGTAAATAATCACATTTTCTATCACATATGTTATTGACGTATTCCTATTATTTAAAACCCTTTTAAAAAAAGGAAATTTTGGGATGAGGATACATGATTCAATAATCATATAAAAGTAAAACTATTTAACATAGATAGAATGAAATATATACCCTAAAATATGATTCACTATGTTTCAATCAAGGTTATCCATGGTCAATTTCCTATTAAATTATTTAACCTATCATTTTATTCAAAACCCTAATAATGGTTTGTAAAGATTATAGGAATTATTTGAAATATATCCCCCATGAGTTTGAAATATGGTGTGTAGTTTGGATACTTTTTGGGAACCAGGTGATGATTGAGTTAATACCCAGTCCACCCTTTTTGGGGTTATTACCCCAAGGTAAATCTGTTCAAGAGCCTATATTCACTAGTTTGTATCTAGAGAGGGATTTTATTTCTAGGAAAACAACACACCCCTACATTACAAAAAATTAAAGTATTTTAAGACTTATACTTTACCATTGGTATTTCACTAATTTTCTCTAATCCTAATCCCAAATTGTTTATCGATTCATTAAATGTATAGGTTGGTTTCATTTATCTCCATTTTCTCCTTAACATGCCTATTGTGAACATCACTATTGGTATTATCCTATTTCTATAAAATGTCATGGAATCAACTTCACATTAACCTTTGAAAAAATATTCAATGGGTGTCAAACCTATTTCTATTTATTTCTTCTTTTTTCATAATAAAAAACCATTTTCTATCTGAGATTCAAATATAAATGTACCACTCTTCTCATATCTTTAATATTTTTCCATAACTACTTTAGGAAGTGTTATAATCTTGTATCACATGATCTAATGGTTCAAATTAATCTTTTTTCTTCTTATGTCCTCTATATTTCTATAGATGTACCAAAATAATTGCGTATCAATTTTGTGCCATTAAACACCGATTTATTCCCTTATATCATAATCCTTAATACCCTCATTAAATTTTCAATTATATCTAGAATAACTCTTGGAAACCATACCTTCATGGAATTAATTTTACCATTACAATGTAAACTTATATACTCCCTTTAATTCTATACCATGGTGTTTATATCGACCCTCACTTTTTATATGTTTACATTACATGAATTTTGTGAAATACTTAAATTATTATACCGATAGACGCCCAAAGACCGTAATAGTATAGTGCCTTTGGAAACATGGAAACATAAACACTAATACATACATAAGTTATATTATCTCCCCCTAGGTTCTTCTTGACAATCACCCTTCTTAGATGCATCATACATAATACATATCTTCATAACCTTAGGGAAGGAAACATGAAAAGGGGTTAGATCAGATGTTCAGTAAGGGTAAACAAATAGATATATGTAAGCATAATCATTAACATAAGGTTATGATAACATGATCATGAAAATAGAAGATCATACCTATATATCAAATATCATATACCTGAGTCGTGGAAATAGGCTTAGCAGTTCATAATACAAGAATAATAATGCAGAAAAGAACATAGTCCATCAAAGTGTAACATAGGAATAAAACATATAATTGTGGTAGTCATATAAGTATCTAATATTACTTCTATATTAGTTGAGGCATCGTTACCAAGACCATCTTGGTAGTATGGGTTTACTCCTTATACCATCTTGGTAGTCATGGTTCACTACCATGGTCATATTAGTATCATGAGTTCACTCCTCATACTGTCTTGTTAGTCATGGTTCACACCCATGGATATCTTAGTAGTCAAGGTTCATTCCCAATACCATATTAGTCTATCTCATGAGATATAAATTTTTACCCAATGCATTGGAGGGAGATATAGGTCCCTCCCATCTTGTAGTGAAATCATACATACAGGTTCCATAAGATCATTTAAAATCATATCATAACCCATAAAATAAAATGGGTATCATAAACATGTAATCATATCATAACTTGTGTAAAAATATAGGTTTCATAATCATTTCATTATAAACATAACCTGTGAAAAAAATAAGGTTACAAAAGCATATAACCCATGAAATTTAAATGAGTTTCATAGACATCATTCCACCAAAACATTATCCATTTAGATAAATAATATGAATAGAAACATTGAATAATTTCCATAAAAATAATGAGTAACACCAACATATGTTATCTTAGATGTGAAATAATTTTTAATGATATTTTAAAAACATTTCTTAAGGAAAATAACCTTCTTTTAAAAATGGTTTTTGAAAAAAATAAAACCTTTTGAAAACCTTTTTATTTGAAAATAGCTTTGAAAAATTATGAAGAAAACATTGAAAACAATAAAACAATTTTTTAAAATCCTTTTTCCTTCAAAATAATCTTAAAGGTACATTTTAGTTTTTCTTGAAAACATGGTTTTTGATATAAAATATATTTCTGAACGAAGAGAGAGATACAATCAAATTTTCTTTAAAAATATTATTAATTATATTAAGCATAAAATAGTGTAAAATGGTATTAATACATTGTTATATCTAGAATAAATATAGGATAATGAAAATCATGAGTGTTCTTGATATATGGATCATAAGATTTCATCAAAGAAGAATAATCATTGAAAATCTCGAAAAGCAATGAGATTGTTTCGATAAAATCCTATCACTTGGTAACTCATGATAATACTCTCCATTTAATAAAATGAAATTAAATTAAGCTTAAAATATCATTAAAATAAGTATATTCATGATATATCATGTGAAATGGAGATATACACACCTCTAAAAATAATGTAGGTTCATAACAAAACATGTGTCTCAAAGAAGTAAATTTGAGACAAAATTATCTTATCGATTTTGTGGCATTTGAAACATTGACCCCATAAAGCAAGGATAAAAGAATATATATTTAAATACACATAAGTTTGATTATAATAATAATTTAATAAATTCATCGTTATTATACACACCACACAATAGTAATGGGTGGTGAATAAAGCATATATCTCACAAAAATAAAAACTGAGATGAGATCCCCTTAACTTGTTTCTTGACTCTCGTCGTACTCATTCAAAAAACATGTATAATAATAAATAAATTTATTATACATCTTTTAAAAAAATATTCTTGTATCTAATACCATATATGTTTTTCTTATGAACTTATATTACCCACTTGTTAACATTATTATGTTAAGGTTTTACTTCGGGTAATATTCGTGTTGTTCTTCACATGTGTCTTAATTTGTTATATCTTTGGTCCATGTGCTTATATCATGATTTTCAAAATTTAAAACATGATATAAATATAATTTATATTCACTATATTTTTATTATAATAATCTATAGAATATATAATTATGAAATATAATACACTATTTATAGAGACGGTAAGTCGTACGTACGCATGAACGTTGTTTCCATTGTTATTATCATCTTGAAAGAATGAAGGTAAATGAAATATTTGCATATATATGTGTATATATATATACCATTATTCCATTAGAATTATTATATCATATATATCATCTAATTTCACTAAACCCATCCATAATACATTATATGTAGTGTATGAATGAATCACATCACTTTGGGGTGGTGGTAGTCCACACTTCCTCAAACAAAGTTATCGTATTTACACCAAATGGAAAGTAAAAAGGTATGTGTTTTAAAAGGAATAAAGAGGTTTAAATACATAATTAATATAATATATTACATATATAAATATTTTTTCAATCATAGTTTCCACCATGAGAGTTGGTAAAGGAAAAATGAACAATAATTTTTTAGTGAGCCGGTAGTTCGTCGTACCCATAAACAATATGTTCATTACAAATTAGATGAAAGTGTGTGTGGGAGTAGGTATAAAACTTATCATAAAAACAACCTATTATATTTAAGATAATGTTTTTGTTATAAAATCATGGAATAAAGAGAGTGGATGGGGTATAGAAAGAAAATAAAATAAAGGGGCTTGGAAGAAGACGTTACCTCTTAATCGCGTAACTCCTTTTGGTTTTTGCCAAAGGGATTTCTTGGATTACATTATTCCCCAGGGTTGGATTATAGGAGGAAATTATTTAATATTTGAGAATATTTTATTATATTTTTTTTCAATCCAATGGTCTTGATATGTGTGAGGAAGTGGGAGGAGAGTAGGCCATTTTATAGTGGAGGAGGAGTGGCACTCTAGTAAATATTTAAAGACAGAATTACACCCAGGATTTTCATATTTCAAGTGGATCCAATAATAAAACAAAGTAAATAAAAGTGATTATAGGGTCTAAATATTTCTATAAAATATCTCATGGACAATATTCTAGGTCATTTGGAGTCTTAAATTTATGGCTTAGTCCCTTATTAAGCTTAATCCTACCTTAATCGATGTAATTAATTTTAATCAATTTCACTAATATTTTTAGTAAAATACGAAGTTGATATTATTATACATTATAAATTACTATAATTCCAAATATTGAATCCATTTTTACAAATTCTTGTCACATATGTGGTAGAAATTAATTTAAATTTAATCCTGCAGTCGGGTCGACAATACGGGTTTTTAAAATAAAAATGATCAAAAGTTTGCTTAGTTTTTATATGAAATTTCAATGAGAAATTGATTAAAATTACCTAAATAGGATTAATTGATAAAAATATTATTTTATTAAACTTTAAAATAAAATTAAAATATTATTTATCTTTACAAATAAATTATATGAAAAAAGAAGTTTTGAATGAAAATCCTGTAATTTATCACTATTCATCCAAAAATGAAGTTTCTTAGAAAAATCCCAAAAATTCACCCTAAGATAAATTCTAAATAATAAATTTAAAAATTAATTTTATTTTATAAAATTCAATTTCTAAATTTTTCAAAAATTGATTTTATTAGTTTTTATAGAATGACATAAAAAGTATCTCAATTGGGAAAAAAGAATGTTTAAACATATAAGGAATTTACCAAAAATTACATATTTCATTATAAATATATTTTATTTATATAGAAAAATTATAAAAAATATTTTAAAATTATTCATTACTAATCTAATAACTAATCTGAATGACTAGGTTATAATTATATTATTGAAATAATTATAAAATTCAAATGATGTTTTGTAGAAACTCTGTGTTGTGTGTGATGTATGCCAAGTCGATGTTGCATGTATCGTATGCCAAGGGTGTTTCGTGTAATGTATGCAAAGTTAGTTTTGTTTGTAACATACACTTATTTGGTTCCATGTAAAATAAATTTTTGACTTAGTGCATTGTAAGACACAAATGAAAATTTAATTTATTCGAAATAATGATCTATAAAAACATGAGGTGTCACATTCTACCCCCTTAAAATGAATTTATCCCTCAAAATTTGGAATTAAGGTTAAAAAATGACAATATTTCTGCTTCATCATATCCTCAGGTTCCAACATAGATTCTTCAAACTGGCGATTTCTCCACAAAACATTGATGAGTTTAGTAGTCTTGTTTCGTAGATCTTTCACTGATCGGTCTAGAATTTCAACTGGTTGTTCTGTATAAGAAAGATCCTTCTCCAGTGGTATTACCTCTAAGTTCATTACATTTTAAGGGTCATGTATTTATATCCTCATAAGACATACATGGAACACATCATTGACTTGAAAGAGATTTGGAGGAATTTCAAAGTGATAGGATACCGTCTCAATACAATCAAGATTCTCAAAGGGAATGATATACCTAGGGATTAGATTCCATTTCATTCCAAAACCCATTACGTTATTCCATTGTTAGATTCATAGAAACACATTTTCACTATCTTCAAATTCTATATCATTTCTTTGGTTATCATCATAACATTTCAACCGACTTTGAGCTGCCTTGATATGTTGCTGAATGGTTTTAACCTTCTTGACCATTTCTTCAATGATCTCATGTCCCAATAGCTTTATTTCTCCAACTTCATCCCTACACATTGGAGATCTACATTTATTCCCACAGAGTGATTCATACAATTCAAACTTAATACTTTATTGAAATCTATTGTTGTAATAAAACCCAACTAGAGGAAGCTGTTGCTCCCAACCACCTTTGAAATCTTGAGAACAAAATCTCAACATATCCTCTAGGGTTTGAATATTTATTTCAAACTAACCATCTATTTGAGGATGATAAGTAGTGATGAAACTAAATTCTATATCAATTTCATGCTGAATAATTCACTAGAACTTTGAGGTAAACCTCAGATCTGGATCAACCACAATAGAATGTGGTACTTTATGCAACCTTACCACTTCTTTAATGTATATCCTGGTATGCTGATCCTGAGGGAAGTCTCCTCTGATAGAGATGAAGTGTGCTGAATTTCAAGGCTATCGACTACCACCCATATAACATTAAACCCTTTATAAGTTTTGGGTAGTGCAATGACAAAATCCATAGTGATGTTCTCCCATTTAAAATCTAGTATGGGTAATAGATGAAACATCCCCTTTGACTTTTGTCTTTCAGCCTTAACTTGTTAGCATACCAAGTACCAAGATAAAGAGTATTTGATATCTCTCTTCATTCCATCCCACCAAAAGTACTATTTCAAATGCCTATATATCTTCGTACTTCTAAGATTATTAGAGAATAAAGAATTATGATCTTCCTCTAATAGATCCTTTTTCAAATCTGGTATGGAAGGAACACATATATGATTTCTGAACCTCATCATTCCATCCTGGTCAATATTAAACTCAGTAGTATTTCTAAGTATCTTTTTCAGCTATACATCTTACTTTTGTGCCTCTTCAATCTTTATTTTGGATATGTGGTAGAACATTCATTTGAGAAAGATAGGATTTTTCCCCATACTTTTGGATTTCTAGATCCATCCTTTGAAAATACAGATATATTTTATCTTTTTCGATCCTCATCATAGATAATCTAACATGATCCTTCCAACTCAAATCATCGGCCACCTTTTTCGCTTTCCTAAGGTTGTATTGTTTTGAGTAGTCATAATCCTTTATTAACTCTAACCTACTTTTTTTTTACATGCTCAACTCCTTTTGTGTGAATTTATATTTCACAGTTTTATGATCAGTATATATATATCACACTTTTCTCGCTAAAGATAATGCCTCCAATTATTTAATGAAAAAAATTACCACTTATGACTCTAAATCATTATTTGAGTAATTTTTCTCATGAATCTACAACTTCTGTGAGGTATAAGTAATAACCATGTTATTTTATAAAATAAAACATCCCAATCCCTTCATGGATGCATCACTATAGATTAAAAATCCATATCCACTACATGATAATGAAATAATAGGTGACCTGGATAACCTTCTATTTAGTTCCTTGATATTTTCCTCACAGTCATTTTTCTAGAGGAAGTTGACACCCTTCCAAATTAACTTGGTCAGGGGATTATATATTCATGAGAAATTCTCCAAAAAACGAAAATAATATCTAGAGAAACCAATAAAGCTAAAAATAGTAGTCACTGTAGTTGGTCTAGTCCAACATTCAATAGCCTCCATCTTTGATGGATCTACTGTTATACCATATCTTCTGATTATGTGACCCAAAAATGAAACCTTTTGGAACCAAAATTCATACTTTGTAAATTTTTCATATAGTTTCTCTTTTCATCGGGTATTTATTACTATTTTAAGTGATCTTAATTCTCTTCCTTTCTCTTATAATAGATAAGAATATAATTTATAAAGACTAGCACAAACTGATCGAGGTAATCTCTAAAGAATGTATTCATTAAATCCATGAAGATAGAAGGGGAATTAGTAAGATAAAATGGCATCACTATATATCAATATTTTCTATACCTTCTACAAAATGTCATCTTGGGTATATCCCTCTTATTAACATTCAATTTATGATATCCATAATGAAGGTCAATCTAGGAAAAGTATTGAGCATCGCGAAGTTGATCAAACAGGTCATCAATACAGGGAAGATGATACTTTTTCTTGATTGGGATCTTGTTTGAATCCTGATAATCAATGAAGAGTCACATCGATCAATATTTTATTCAAAAATAGAATAAGTTCACCCCAAGGTGACACACTTGTCTGAATAAATCCCTTATCAAGTTTTTCTTGGAGTTTCATCTTCAATTCATGTAACTCAATTGAGGTGATTCTATAAGGAATCTTTGAAATTTGTGTAGAACTAGGCATGAGTTCTACTAATAACTCAACAACATGTTATAGTGGAAGGCTAGAAAACTATTCTATAAAGACATCCAAAAATTCTTTAACAATAGGCATATCATCAATGATAATTTTATCTACAACCAATTGAGATAAAAACACTTTGGACTGGTAATTAAGACCGATACACTATATGTAATCTACATAATAATTTCATGCTTATCTTCACATTGATGGATGATCATAGGAGGGTTTGAAATATCAAATTTAGATTCCCTTCCTTGAAAATTAATGTGGGATTTATAAAAATAAATCCAATCCACGGCTAATATGACATCAAATTCAACCAAATGAAGAATGATAATATTTTCAAGAAGCAAATTCCCATAAACATCAACCAAAGAGGAATCATAGACTTGGGATGAAATAATTTTACTATTATAGGTTTGCACTAATAATTTCACATTTAGTTGTTTTATTTAAATCTTAACACCCTCATAAAATTCTTTAGATATGAGAGAGTGGGTAGATCTTGAATCAAATATGACCTTAACAGTTCTAGAGTAGACATTAATTATACCTTTCATCACATTGTTGTCACACCCCTTATCAGAGATAGCATTTTCTTGATATTTCCCCTTGTCCCTCACCTTAAAAGTTTATTGAATTCAATCATCATAACTAGCCCATTGTATTTGGGAAGTGGTTATAATAATGCCCATTATCCTTAAACATGTAGCACTAAATCAGGGGATGTGTGTTTTGTTCTTCTTTTCCCCATTCTCTACATTAACCATCTTCTTCCCATCACTTCAGTAATAAAATTACTAATGTACTTCGCTTACACACTTAAAACATTTATTAAACCCCTTAAAAAAATTTCTTCCAAACTTCTTCCCACACTTAGATCATAATGTAAATATTACCTTATTCTCTTAATGGTTTTTAGAATTTCCTTTAAACTTCATCTTCCACTTCCTGTCAAAACCATGAGGTTGATATGTGACTCCAACCACCATTTAAACCTTGATTTCAAAATTCACAGTCTCTTTGTAGCTACTAAACTCTCTTATGGTCATTACCCTTATAAGACTTGGCTTTAATCCACTAAAGAACCTATCGATTTCACTTTCAAGTTGGATGATAATTCATGAAGCGTACCTTGAAAGTATCATGAAATTAGCCTCGTAGGTACCAACCGATTCATCATCACTTTGCTTCATATCAAGGAAATATTTCTGTATATTAGTATAAAGAATTAAAGGAATAGACTTATTGAAAATAAGTTCTTGAACTCATCCAAATCAGTGGATTCAATATCATCTTGATTCTTTATATTCTTGATTAGAGTCCACCACTGGTCTGCTTTACCTTCTAACAGTAGAAAGCTTGAATGAATTCTTCATCCTCTAAACATTGAAGAATGGAGAATTTATTTTTAGTAGTACTGATCCATTATTCAGAAACAAGTGGATCATAATACCCTCTGAAATAATGTGGAAGTTGCCTCATGAAAGACTCAACAGATTGTTGTTCCCCCTTTTTCTCATTTGGAATTCCACCATGATTCATAGCTTGAGAAAGTTACGTGAGCATATCAATGCAGTTTTTAATTCCATATCCCATATCATTTGGGTTCTTGGGAGTAAAATCACTGCATTTTCCATTGCAATCACCACTAATTTGGTTCCTTCCGGTTCCAGGCATTGACTATAACCAAAAGCATAAAGTAAGAAACAATTACCATATTGAGGAACCACATAATCTTGAAAATTCACTTATAGGATGTCTTAATTATGACACCTTACTTAATCTGCAACACCTTATGTTTATCCTAGGTTATTCAAATCCAACTTCTATTTGAATCATTTATGATGGATCTTGGAGAGTTTGTGAATTCCCAAAGAATATCACATGGGAGTGTCAAACTAGGTGTGCAGTAAGGCCCATTATCGTGTGTCGAATTACCCTAAGTCAGGACCAAAATATCTTGTTAGATTTTTTACCCCTCGTTACATCTTCACCAGATCTATATCCACTTGTATTATCCAGATAGAGATTTATTTCTATGAAACCACTCACTCTATCCTTTAACAAAATTCTATGACATTTTCCTATTCTTTTCCTTATCCTTAGAGTTATCCCTATACAGGTCCTTAGGGTTCTTAATAAGGTTTTCTCATTCTATATCCCAAAGGTTAAATATACCTTTGCTCTTATACCAACTATATAAACCCTCACTTTTTATAAATTAACATTACATAACTTTTTTGGAATACTTAAAACATTAAACTAGTATATTTCTAAAGATGGTAATAGTCTAGTGCCTTTCAAAACACGAAAACATAAATAGTGATACGTACATTAGCTACATCATCTCCCATTAGGTTCTTCTTTACTATCACCCTTCTTAGTCACATCATACATAAAACATATATTGATAACCAAGGGGAAGGAAACATAAAAAAGGGTGAGCTCAGATGCTCAGTAAGGGAAAAAGGGAGATATCTAAGAATAATACAAAGAATAAGGGGATGAGAAAATGATCGTGAAAATAGAATAAAATAACATTCCTATAAAATATCGTATACATGAATCATAGAAATAATCTTGGTAGTTCATAAGAAATAAATAATAATGAAATAAAGAAATAATCCATGAAAGCATAACATAGAAATAAAACATGTAATTGTGATATTCATATAATAATATAATGTCATTTACATAGTATCCATAGAATCTCTTCCAATACAATCTTGGAAGTATGGGTTCACTCTCCATACCATCTTTGTAGTGATGGTTTACTCTCATGGACATCTTAGTAGCATGAGTTCACTCATCATCCCATCTTGGTAGCAAGGCTCACTCCCATGTCCATCTTAGTTGTCAAGTTTCATTCTCAAGACCATATTATTCTATCTCATGAGAAATAAATATTTACCCAATGCATCGGTGGGAGATATAGGTCACACCCATCTAATAGTGAAATCATACATATATATGCCACAATATCATGAAAAATAATATCATAACCCATAAAATTAAATAGGTATCATAAACATGTAATCATGTCATAACCTATAGAAAAAATACAGTTTTCATAACCATTTCATTATAAACATAACCCTTGAAAATAATTGGGTTTCAAAAGAATATAACCCATGAAAGAGAAATGGGTTTCATAAACATCATTCCAACAAAACATGATCCATTCATAGGAAGAATATGAATTGAAACATTGAATAATTTCCCCAAAAATTCATGAGTAACAACAAAAGATTTTATGTTATATGGGAAATAATTTTTAATAATCTTTTAAAAACATTTCTTAAGTAAAATATCCTTAATTATTTGAGAAATGATTTTTAAAACATAAAACCTTTTGAAAACGTTTTTCATTGAAAATAGCTTTGAAAACATACAAAAGAAAATTTGTAAACAATAATAAATTTCTTTAAAATATTTTTTTCGTGAAAATTATATTCAAGGGTCATTTTAAAAACATTTTTGAATACATTTTTTAAGACATGGTTTTTGATATAAAACAAATTTCAGATCGAATAGAGAGATATGTTTAGATTTTCTTAAAAATATTTTCATAATTATATAATGTACCGAAGAGTGAAAAAATTGTACTAATACATGGTTATATCTTTAATAAATATAGTATAAGTAAACTCAGTAGTTTTCTTGATATGTGTATCATAATATTTCATCAAAGAAGCATAATCATTAACAAATCTCAAAAAGTGATAAGATTGTTTCAATAAAATCTTACCACTTTGTAACTTGTGATCATACTATCTATGTAAGAAAATAAAATAACTTGAAACTCAAAATATCATGAAAATAATTATATTCATTATATAAAATTATAAATGGAAGCATACACACCCCTAAAATGAATGTAGGTGCATAACAAAACATGTGTCTCAAAGAGGGAAAATTGAGACAAAATTATCTGACTAGTTTGGTAACATTTGAAACATTAACCCCATGAAATAAATATAATATAATGGATATTTAAATACCCTTCATTTTAATTATAATTATCATTTAAAACATTCATGGGCAGTATACACACCACATAAAAGGAATGGGTGGTGAGAAAAGCATGTATCTCACGCAAATAAAAAGTGAGATGAAATCCCCTTACCTTGTGTCTTGAATCTCTTAGTACTCATTCAAAACACATGTATAATAAGTATAAATTTATTATAAATATTTTAAAGAACCATATTATTATATATAATACCATATATGGTTTAATTATGACCTTATATTACCCACTTTTTAACATTCCTATGTCAAGGTTTCACTTCGGGTAATATTTGGTTTGTTCATTGCATGTGTCTTAATTTGTTATAAATTTGGTCCATATAATTACATAATGATTTATATAATGTAAAACATGATATAAATATAATTTATATTAATTATATTTTTATTATAATAATCTATAGAATATATAATTATGAAATGGAATACACCGTTCATAGAGATGGTAAGTCATACATATGCATCAATATTGTTTCCATTTTTATTATCATATTGAAAGAATGAAGGTAAATGACATGTGTGTGTGTGTGTGTATCTTAATTATAGTAAAATTATTATATCAAATATATCTTATAAGTTCACTAAACCCATCTTTATTACATTCCATTTAGTCTGTGAATGAATCACATTGCTTTGAGGGGGTGGTGGTCAACACTTCCTCAAACAAAATCATCGTATTTAAACCAAATGGAAATATAAAAGATATGTTCTTTAAAAGGAATAAAAAAGTTTAAATACATAATAAATGTAATATATTACATATATAAATAGATTTTTAATCATAATTTACACCATGAGAGGTGGTAAAGGTAAATGAACAATCATCATTTAGTGAGACGGTAGTTCACCGTACACATAAATAGTATGTCCATTATCCATTAGATGGAAGTGTGTATAAGTGTAGGTAGAAACCATAGCATTAAAAATCATAGTATATTGAAAATAATGGTGTTTTTATAAAATCATGGAATAAATAGGGTGTAGGTGTGGAGAAATAAAATAAAAGAAATGGGCTTGAAAGAAGACATTACCTCTTAATCGGGTAACTCCTTTTGGTTTGCACCAAATAGATTCCTTGGATTTCTTTCTTCTAAGGGATAGGATTCCAAGAGTAAGGGAGTGAAGTTGGGAGCCTATTTTATCAAATTTTGGTTGAGCCAATGGGATTGATATTTTTGAGGAAGTTGGAGGATAGGAGTCATTTTTATAGTGGATGAGGAGTGACACTCTTGTAAATATTTGAAGAGAGAATTGAACCCATTTTTTTCATGTTGAAATTGGATCCAATAATGGAACAATGTCGAGAAAATATATTATAGGGTAAATATATGTACATCCAATGGATCTTGGACAATTTTTAAGGTCGTTTTGAGTCTTAAAATTAAGGTTTAGTCCTTTGTTAAGTTTAATTCTACCTTAATCGATGTAATTAATTTTAATTACATTCACTAAAAAATTTGGTGAAAAACTAAGATGACCTTATTAGAAATTATATATTATTCTGATTCCAAATATTTATTCCGTTTTTTCAAAATACAATAACATAAGTGGTATAAATTAATTTAACTTTAATCCCGCAGTCGGGTCGACAATGCGGGGTTTTAAATAAAAAATGATCAAAAGTTTTCTATGTTTTTATATCCAATTTCAATGTGAAATTGGTTCCAATGACCTAAATTGTATTAATTTATAAACATATGATTTAATTAATCTTTAAAATAAAATTAAATATAATTTAACCTTATAAATAAATTAGATGAAAATGCAGTTTTGAATTAAAATCCAGTATTCTTTCACTATTCATCCAAAAATGAAGTTTCTCAGATAAATCCCAAAAATTATACCTAAGATAAACTATACATTCTAAATTAAAAGATTAAATTTATTTTATCAAATTCTATTTCAAAATGTGTCTAAATTTATTTTATTATTTTTTATATAAGGACATGAAAAGGAGTTCAGTTGAAAAACATTATTTTTAAACATATAAGGACTTTACCAAAAATTATATCTTTCATTATCAATGTGTTTTATGTATGTAAAAAAATTATAAAAAATATTTTAAAATTGGTTATTACTATTATTATAACAAATTATAATGTCTAGGTTATAATTATATAATTTAAATAATTATAACAGTAAAATGATGTTTCGTATAAACTTTTTGTTGTGTGTGATGTATTTCAAGTCGGTGTTGTATGTATTATATGCCAAGTCAGTGTTTCATATAAAATATTCCAAGTAGGTGTTTCAGGTAATATATTCTGATTTGGTGTCATGTGATAGAAATTTTTGAATTAGGGCATTGCAAGACACAAATGAAAATTTAATTTATTTGAAAAAAAATGGTGCATAAAAACTCACGGTGTTATGGTGCTTCTATTCAAGGTATAGTCTATTTGAGAACATTTTTCAATGTTTTCTACTTCACTGTGATATAAGATCCGATATTTGACCAAATCCAAAAATCATAGGAACACAAATACCTCTTAACTTTATGTAATCATGATGCTATCTCCTCTAGATTTTTTACACTAATTAACCTCTTATGTCATGGCCTTTGTTGAATAAAATAATCATATTTTTCTCCCTATTAACTACAACAAACTATCGAAAAATAACCTATTAGTGATGGTTTTTTTTTCATATAGCGGCGGTTTAAGACGTCGATATATGCATTGGCAGTGGTTTTAGGAAACCACCGCTAAATTGCACATCGGGAAACTATTAGCTGAGGTTATATCCATTTCGCGGAAGTTTAAATGAATCGTCGTAGTTGCCTCATTTCGCGGTAGTTTTGGTTTTTTTAGCGGCGGTTTTACGGTCGGTGGATCTCTTTTATTTGTGGCGGTTATAACTTCCATGAATAAAAAACACCCCCTCACTGGAAAAGTGCTTCTAAAATAATCAAAACTGTCGTGGAATACATGGGGATGGTGGGACACTTTAGCGGCAGTTAAAACCTCCGCTACGAGAAAAATATCTATATTTAGCAGCAGTTAAAACCGCGACTACAATTTTACCACTTTCATTTAGTGGCGGTTTTAACCACTGCTAAAATCTGATCCGAGAAACAAAATAGCATCTCTGCATCCCCTACAACAGTTCCCTAAAAAACAAACCATTCCAGGAATACGAATAGTCTTACAGAATACATACTAGTCAATATGAAAATAGATTCTTAACTAAGCACAATCAAATGCATATTTCAGTAAAGGAATGTAGACAAACATATCAAATGTCCATTATACCTTTAAAGAAATTTGTAAACAATCATGTCTTTCATATTTCATGAAAACAATGTCAAGCCTAGATTCAACCTATTCCATCCATACCAGTTCTAACCCTGACATAACAATTCATATCAACAAACATCCCACTTGTATTATATGGTGAATTATGTATGATATTCATAATTTATTTCCATTCTCTCATATCATTATTATTATCTTATGATTTCATATTATTATTAATTGATATCTCTCGCATTTACCTTTAATGAACATCTAATTTGACACATTATTTTTTTCCCTAACCACTAGGTTATAAAGAACTACTACCCAGCCTATGAATTAGCATGACCTGATCAATCAATTACACGTTCAAATAAAAATAATTTGAATTTTTTCCAAAATTAATTCTTTGAAAATAAGTGCATAAAAGAATTGAATTATATTCTATAAAAGTGAGTACTAGTAATGAATAGTAGAAAAATAGTGCATACAATAGTCATGTTATAATTAATTTCTATATAAGTGAAAAATAGTAATGTATACTAGAAAATAAGCACATATATGAATATGTATATTGGAAAAAATAAAATAATAATATATATTGAGAATGAAAAGAGATTCCATGTATAATAAGAAAGCACATCATTTAGTAATATAAATCAAGAATTCACAAAGAGAAACTACAAACATAAACTCATATACGCACTTATGTTACGAAGTTAATTTTGTGTGAATGTATCATCATTAATTATTCAAAATCATATTTCCTCTACCTCTGTTATGAGAACGTAGGAAATTAATTTTTTGGTAACTCTACAACAAGGATTCCCATGACTGGGTTTAGATTCTATGCGCCTTGTTGGCATATAAATTTTTCCAATGCCTTCATTATGATCCAGATCTAATCAAGTAATTCAGTCTATCATCACACCCAACCCATGATGCTCGAGTCCATCACATCTTTATCGTACATCCTATTCACCCTTGTGAATAAAAAACCCACCCTATGGTGATGCTAATGACACCCTTTGGTGATAACAATCAATGTAAGCATAGTAGGGGAACAACCATTCTATCCCAAGAATGGTGTCAAAACCATCATCTCGAGAAAAATGAGGTCCCATATGATGTGACACCCACTTATATCAAGTTTCACTCCCTACACTAACATAAATTCTCTAATCAAATCCCCAAAAAAGTTTTGAGTGTCATCACTTCATAGGAAAACTAAATGTCGAGCCCAAGGATCTCCACAACATGCACAAATATGATGGAATGAGAAGCACCTATATCAAAAAAAATAGATACTAAAGTGGAATATACCAAAATAATACCTCTCACTATAGAAGGTCCAACACTCTGTTCCTCACATATTGGTCTCACTTTATACAATTATACTGATCTGTGGCCCAAATATATTGCCTAGATACCTTGAGAAGGTCCTCTATGCTAGTGATGTAAGTCTTGTGACTGGATTCTTTGACCATGACCACCGCTTCAGACTGATCGATTGGCCAAACAGTATCTCCCTTCCTAAGATGAAGCTGATTTCTCCACTCCTAAATGTGGAATTATTGCAGACACTCATTCACTTTATACTATAGGAAAAGATCTACAAAAATCATGTAGATGGCTCATCCTACTGCAATCTCGACACTCAACTTGATTACTATCACATAGTCTCCCCATGTATCCCTACCTCCCACTCCAATGATAG
This sequence comes from Viscum album, assembly GCA_963277665.1. Classification (NCBI taxonomy): domain Eukaryota; kingdom Viridiplantae; phylum Streptophyta; class Magnoliopsida; order Santalales; family Viscaceae; genus Viscum; species Viscum album. The sequence continues at coordinate 118,771,404 of OY728162.1, read as the reverse complement.
AAAATATAATTACCAACACCAATGATCTAGAAATTATTACCTTAATGGTAGGTCACAAAGTGTCACTTCCTTCCACCAAACACTTTTCCATGGGGTCCACAAACTGAACTACCCTGATTTGTTCCCAAACCATACCTCGAGTTATGTTATGTAATAAGAACCTGATTTATTTTTGATATGGTGGAAAACCAAAATATATTCACCTATTATCAAAAAACATGATTGTGCCTGAACGCAAATCATATCACCCTATATGGATCATTCATAACACAAATATGCACAAAACCTAAAAGCTCATAATGTGAGTCAAACACTCTATAACAAACATAGAACCATACTCTAAATGCATAAAATCTTTGGCCCTTTCAGTCCTAAAATTCTATGAAAAAAATACTCATAAAAAATGAATCATAAAAAATTAATCATCACAATAAAGAATTGACATATATGGTTCATACCACACTCGTGAAATCAAGACATGAAAGAAAACATTAGAAATCAATAAAATTCATAAAAGGAAACATGAGAAATCAAGAAAATGTTAGTTCATGAAAATGTTTGGTGGCAACTATGTGCCATACAAGATACATATACAAACCAATGGTTCCCATATTTTTCTAACACATCAACAATACAACTACTCATGGTATGATGATGAACATGAATTTTCACCCTCTACACCTCCATCTCCACTTCCTGCTGTCACCTGTAAGAACATTATGTTGAAAATTTAATAATGTTGCATTTTTATATTTGAACTTAAAACCAATAAAAGTTTTAAAACTAAATGATTTTGATTTTTTTGTGATTTTCCTACTTACCACCAGTCGATGAACTACCACTGAGGGAATATCTGCCCAACTGCTGATATATATCACTCACCACATTCTGAAAAGCTGGTATCTAAGCCCCCTGGTCTTAAATTGTGGTTCATAGAGACAAAATCTCTCTCTGAGCATCTTCGGGAATGGACTGACTATAATCAGAAGTAGATGTAGCTGGTATCCCTAGTGGCCTGCCAAAGACCTCAGATGGTATGGGTACAAAACCCATCCCACACAATCTACCAGGATGCTCCTTCCCTAGGACTTTAGCAACCGGGTCATCCTAAGATACTGAGTAGGACTGCCCAGGATTGGCATCCCCTAGTTCTTTAATTTTTACCTATAAATAAAATATCAATATATATTAACACATTAAAAACTGATAATAAGTTATTATAATAAAATATTGACTTCATATCCCAACTTATTTTGCAGGCTCATTAATAAAACATCCATCTGATTTTTTGTGAACATCCAACCACACATTAGTTTGGGATACTTAGTGACCTAAACTCTGTGACTGCATTAAGAAAAGATAAATCAAAAATTTAATATATTAAATAGATAATATTTTCTTATGAATATTTAAACTAATGAAATGATTACCAGAGTCGTTCGACTTCTAGAAAAGCTTTTTGACCCCACAGTGTGAGGGATGAATTTCTTAGCCTGGTTTGATGCATTCTATCTTGAGAAATCCTGAAATAAATAAAATTCAATTTAACAGTAATGTATTCAATGACATATCCTCTTCATATAAATGTATAAATGTAAAATGAGGATAATATAATAATATATATTTCAATACCATCTTCTTCTCATCATGATGTCTGTCAACAAAAACTTTCCATTGTTCTTTCAGTACCCCACTGGGTAGCTTATCATACATTTGTTGCATGATCAACGAAGTATCATTGACATCGCATCACAATCTCCATTTAAAGTCTTTGCATTTCTTACCAAGATTTTTCAATGTCCACTTTCATGTTATCACATCAACAACTGTAAAGTGGAAGAACATCCGTATACAGAAATTCATTTTGAATATATTAGTAACTTGACATTCAATTAAACAATAATGTATTAAAATTACCTTTATCTGGGAATCAAAAATGTCATTTTCCAACTTGGAGGCATATGTCTCTAATCATCATAATAATTTGGTATGGAAATGGGCTTCGCTGCCAATTATCCTAGAATCTGGCCAAGTAACCCCACGGCGTCATCCGTAGGGACCCCAAATGAATCAAATGGCATGACTATCTTCTCTCCATTCATATTCCAAAAAATCTGAACTTTTTATGTTTTTCTCCACGGTTTCATTGTTTTCATCTTCAATGAGAAGACAATTAGTATAAAAAAATGAAATAAATTTATTTATATTAAAATTTATACCTATGACAATGACCGACCAGTATACTCATGATGAACTGGAAGAGGCGTGATGTCGCCCCACTGCTAAGGCTCCTGAAGGGAGAGTCGATGACTCAACATCTAATGGGACACCCACAAAAGGTGTGAGAGATGGTGTAGGGGGATATGGAGTAGGGGTGTAGGTAGCTGGTGGCTTAAATGTCGTGGGGAGGGAGACAGATGGATCGTCATCTATCACAGTAGTAGGTGAAATAGTGTACCGCTTCCTCCTTGGAATTCCTGTCATTTAATAACATAAAATTATGTTCAGAATATATATTTCAAAAAAATTATGCAGAAATAAAAAAAATTAAAAATGATAATAGATGCCCAGAACTAACAAACAAAATATATATAACAATGATAATGAATGACCTCACAAAGAAAATAAGTGGTTGCTGAATGAATAAATAACTGTACATACAATCATTTTCCCCTTCAATCATGTCGGTTTCCTTCTCCATTACTTCATCCACTTCACTCATCCTTGATAGACTAATATTTTCAATATCATGATAGACCAATAATTTTTATTCTTGTTGTTGATGAGATTCAATTTCAGAGGTCAGATCTTCCACTTCATCACAAATATCATACAAATCTCTTTGTATTACGTGAGAAACTACACTCCACCCTTTATCCAAAAAAACATTCACATAATATACCATTTTTTCTTGTGATGATAAGATATATGGATCATGAAGTTCACAATCACCAACATCCATCAAGCAAGAGAAGTTCACAGAAGTAAATTACAAGGAATCTCTTTTAACACCTATGATAATATTAACCCAATTTCATTTGAATAAAACAACAGAAAAATTTCTGTGGTAGTTTAATTCAACAATATCAAGCATCTTTCCATAGTATCCCACTTCATAAAATGTAAATATACCACTATTCTGTGTTTTCAAACCCACTTCTCGATCGACTGTACGAAATATAAAGTCATTCACATTTAAGCGTTAAACTTTATAACTTTTTTTATAGGACCTCTATCAAGAAACTTCAAATATTCTGACAACTCTACTCGAGTATCAGTATTCATGGTCTAAAAAAATAAATATAATTTATTATATTTACAAAATGTATGTGTCAAACTAATATTTGTATTTATTGAAATATTTATGAACTTACACGTCGTGCAAACTATTCTACAAGATCTTTATTCACATATTTCATTATGTATTTCTCATTTAGTGTTTGGCCTCTCATTCGTTTATTTGTTTGTATCATCAACTCTTCAATAAATGGATCTACAGGTTCACTATTTGGCATCACATATCTATGTGCCTGTAATAATTCCAATTCTGTCAGTGTCACATTTGAGATCCTCCCAACTGATCGGCTAATTGTAGGAAATATTTTTTATTTCTGATGTATTTGAGATTGAGTTGATGTGTCATCAACACATCCAACTCAATTAAATATTGTATCAATATCATCCAAGTATCTGGAACAAAAGGTAAGACACTCCTCATTCAAATATCCTTCAGCAAAAGAGCCTTCTGGTTGAGATTTATTTCTCACGTATGCTTTCAAATTCCCAAGATATCTGTGAAATAAAATAATCATAATTTTGCATTTATTTAAATTCCAAAAATTGTTTACTTAATTGAAAAACATATAAATAAAATACCTCTTAATTAGATACATCCATCGATAATTTACGGGGCCTCCAAATTTAACTTCCTCAACCAAATGCACAGTTAAATGCATCATGACAGTAAAAAATGATGGAGGAAAGATCATCTCCATTGCACAAAGGGTAAATAAAAACCTCTCCTGGAGGTTGTCAAGCTGAAATGGATGTAGGGGTTTCTCACATAATTTCCTGAAAAATGTGCAGAATTGGAGTACAACAGCAGTAACTTTTTCAGGTAATAATGTATGGAATGCCAATGGTAGTAACTGTTGTAACAAAATATATGAATCGTGACTTTTAAATCCATGTAACTTATGATTCTTCAAGTCAACACACCTCGATATGTTACTCTAATACCCATCAGATACCTTCACATTCTTTAAAATTCGAAGGAATGTATCTTTATCCCTAATTTTCATTGAAAAAATTTTCGGAGCATACTTTTAATTATCATCTGGCCAGAGATCATGTTTTATGTTCATTTCTTCTAAGTATTTTCTAGCATTGAGATGATCCTTCGACTTTCCATGCTCATTACGTAATGTGAAAATCAAATTTTCATAGACATTCTTCTCAAAATGCATCACATCAAGATTATAACGTAACAAATTAAATTCCCAATACTGAAGTTTGAAGAATATAATTTTTTTCTTCCATTTTTGCATTCTAATTTCACTTGACGATGCGCTTCAAACCCGTTTTCCTCTATCATTAAAATGATGAACCTTCCAAAATTCTATTTCAACATTTTCAAGTAGTGTCAATATTTTAGAACCAATTAACAACTATTGAGGTGGTATACGATCAATGAAACCATTAAATTTTGATTTGTTCAGCCGAAATCTATGAGATGCATCAAGAAATATTCGATGGCACAAGAAACACCATTTTCTACTATGAGATCGCCATTTGGGATCAAAATCAATGTTATAAATGGGATAAGCCAAACCCATGTATGTGTTCCAACCAGATAAATTCTCAAGCCCAAGGAAGTCACTAATGGTCCAAATTAAAGCTGTATGCATTTTGAACATTATTTTAGAAGAAGCATCAAATGTCTCAACATCGATGCTCCATAAATACTACAATTCATCAATCAAAGGCTAAAAGTATACATTAATATCATTTACAGGGATTTTTTTTCTAGGAATAATCATTGAAATGATAAAAGATGTTTGTTGCAAACACATCCACGGAGGCAGATTGTAAGGGATCAAAACAACTGGAAAAATTCTATAACTAGTACTCAAAGTCCCAAATGGTTTGGATCCATCGGTAGCCAATCCCAATATAACATTCCTAGGATCATATTAGAAATCTGGATGTAATGAATCAAATGTCTTCCAAAATTTTGAATCTCGTGGATGTCTCATTAACCCATCATTTTTATTATCTATAGAATTCCCCTTCAAGTGTTCGGTGGTTTTCAATGTGATGAATAATCTTTGCAATCAAGGATTCAAAAGAAAGTAATGAAAAACCTTTTTAGGTGTGTTCCGTTTCTTCTTTTCATTGAAATTATGTTGATTCATACTTCCAACATCACCCTTTAAAAGAGGCGTTATGAACAATGCATTAATACATATGAAAATTATAAGATGCGTTATGAACAATGAATAAATACATATGACCACAACATCCATTCAAGAAAATAGTGTGGGTAATAATAAAGAACTAGAATTAGAATAAATAACCAATGAAGAAGAAACAAACCCCAAATCACTAACTGGTCACAGGGTCACCGGGAGAAGGGGGGTCGTGGGGTCTTCGGGAGAAAGGGGGTCGTTGGGTCATGGGGTCATGGGGGGTCGCGAGATCGTGGGGTCGTAGGGGGTCGTGGGGTATAAGGGGGGGTCGCCAGGAGAAGGGGGGTCACTGGGAGAAGGGGGATCGCTGGGAGAAGGGGGTCACGGGGGGTTTCTGGGAGAAGGGGGTCATGGGGGGTCACCGGGAGAAGTTTGGTAATGGGGGTCACCAGGGGGGGGGTCGTGGGGGGTCACTGGGAGAAGTTTGGTAATGGGGGTCACCAGGGGGGATTGTCGAGGGGTCGCTGGGGGGGGGGGGGGGTCGTCGGGAGAAGGGGTTGTGGGGGGTCTTCGGGAGAAGGGGTGTCGCATGGTTGCAGGGGGTCAGGGGGAGAATTGGGGTCGGGTTCAGGGGGAAGGGTCAGGAGTGTAAAAAAAAGATGGTTTTGGGGCGGTTTATTATAAACCGCCATGAAACCATTTTAAAAAAAGGTTTAGCTGCGGTTTTGTGAACTGCCTCTACAAAACCGCCGTGAAAGTCAATTTATGTCATAGTGACATTTCTATCTCCACCATGAAGTTTTTAGGGTATACCATCTAGGATTGCAACATAGGAAACTATACTACAGCATGACCTCATGTTAACCAGATCCCAAAAATTATTTCCAGTTTAATGATCCTATGATATTTAAATGATCTCCTAAATGTTCTTTAATCACTGAAATAGAATTAGTGTGGAGTTTTCCACAATGGAATGATCTCTTGTATACTTGTAAAGATATAAAGTATTCTAAACTGAAAAAAAAATCACCCTCAACAATACAACTCCTTAATGTGGGGGGGTATATCTCTAGATTTTTCCAAACTATGACACAACCATTCTCCATGAAACGGGATTCCTTCAAACTCTAGTGACATTTTTTGTCAGGATTTTTTAGGTATGAAATGGGTTTTTCTCATTGGTCTACCATTTTCACTTTTCCGAGAAACTCCCAATGGTTCCCCCATCTATAGCCAGGTATAGACTTTCTTTCTAAAGGTCAGCGGTCATCTGAGTTTCTAAGCCCAATGACTCTTGGGGAATCACATTGGTTGAGAGGATTGGAGGTCAATATCATCACAACATTTTGGAGGAGTTTTTTCCAACTCCGGAACTCTATTATAGATTTAATATATGTTCATGAATCACTTCCTAATCCTGATATGGTACTGGTTACCCTGACAGAATGATTCATCAGTTAATTCTCTTATTAAATAAAAAAAGGGTGTCTAGCCTCATTATTGAATCCATCTATATGTATTTTAGGTTCTTCATCCATTTCCTTAATGGTGAATAGATTCTTTAAGTTTTGAAGTCATATGAACAAATGCTTCAAAATGTGCTACCACAGAAGGAGGTGGTTAATATTTTAATGATGATATTGAGCCATTATTAGGCATCCAACATATCCTAGCTATTACAAGAATAAAAAACTGCATATTTTTTTAATATCCTTTAGTTTAGTGTCATATGTAGAGTATATATGTGCGAGTACTAAGACACCTAGATGATTAGCCTCATGGAATATAGGTATGGGACTAGTATATTGGGATAGTCCTTGGGGTGTTTGATATAGATCTTGAGCCTTGAAAATGTTTCCTACATATATTGTGTATGGAAGGAATCGAAGTCATCATAGTTTGGTTTATCTCTCATTACGTTGATGGATGAGGTAGATGATCACACTTGGGGGATATTATGGCCAACCTCAAGGCTCTAGAAATGCTATGGGCTTATGCCTCATTGATTGGGGGATTATTGTATGATTTCAATAGTCAGGGATTACAATCTAAGTCTACCCATATAACTCCAGAGTTTATAGATTAGATTACATAATCAGCGTGATTCCCTAATCCCATGTGAGCTATACCTATAGTGAGAAACAAGGTTTAGCAAGTGATTGATTTCATTGCTTTGGATGATGGGATTTAAATATTAGGATCCCCCTAGATGATTAATAATGGAACTCAGACCTCAAATAGAAGTGGCCTACATATCCTGAATATAGAAGGAATCATAGTTTTCAAAGTTCCATTGTTATCGGGGCTTACCCACAGAGGTTTCCCTATGTGATCCATCCTTCTTGTCTTGGGGGTGTCGCATGTCCTGGATAACATGTCCATGGGATGTCTTGAATCCTTGATGACATCTCCAGGGGATGTCTCGTATCTTGGATGACATTTTTAGGGGATGTCGCACATCCTATAAGACATTTCCATGGTATATCGCATATCATGACTAACATGTTCAGGGGATGTCGCATATCCTGACCGACTTGTTCAAGGGATTTCACATATCCTAGGTGACATCCTTGGAGAGTATCATGAACCCTTTTAATATGCCTTGAGGGCGTCTCGAGTCTTGGTTGACTCATCTGGAGTGAATCACTATATCCCATTGATGTGTCGTGATTCTATCATGTGTCTCATCAAGCATGCCAAGAGGGTGTTGTGATTCTTCTTCAATATTCCCATAGGGCACCGTGAGTCTTGGATGACATGAGAAAGAACTATTAAATGAGTTTGGTGATGCATCTGAAGGATGTTGTAAGAATTTGGTGACAAGTCCATGGGGACTTCCGCGAGACTATGGTGACATGTCCAGGAGGTTCGCATGGATTTCCCAGACATGTTTTAGAAGCTTCGTGTGACCCAAGCATCATTATGGAGGAGCACCGTGAGATCTCAGTGACATGTACTAGTGTTGTTGCATGTATTTTGGAGGTCCACGCAAAGAACATGTGGGTCAGTGAACTCATCTGGGCGCATATTTTCAACCTAAAGTATTTTTTCTTTCCTTTTCCTTACGGATGCCTTGGCTATATTTATTGTCAGTTTATCTTGAGTATCACATGATCCAGTAGGCATGTAGGTTATTCCTTGATAATCCTACCATAGATCCTTTGCATGATATTTGAGTGATCAAATGAAGTACCTATGCCTATCGCATGACTACTCTGGATTCTCTTCATTTTCTTACATGATAGAAGGTTGGCCGGTCATGTGATCGGTTTCTCTAAGAAATCTGCTCGAGAGTTCTCTTCGCCTGGTAGTTAGTGGTCGCATGTAGGTATTGATGCCTTTTTCATACTAGGTTAGGGGATTGATAGGCCTCTCCACCCTAGATTTTTTCTAGTTTTGATGGAATATCTAGTATAGATCCATACTGGAGTCGGGAAAGTGTGTTGGCACCACACAGCTTTGCTAGACTTCGTCATGGTTCATTCCGAACGTGTCACCTGATTTTCAGTGATCATGAGTCTCCTATATCAATGCCTCCTTTATCAAATTATTGTCAATTGATGAAGGCTTTCTTGATCATGCGAGCAAGTCGAATTACTTTTCATCATATCCAATGGACATTCCCAATGTCCTTTGTGAGAGCTCGACGCCTTTCTTAGAACATTTTTGCGAAGCAAGGGTGGCTTGTCCAGGTGTCTTTGTGGGGTCGGATTGACTTCCCAAGAGGTCTTGCGGGATATTGTTGTGGATGACCTGGGCTTATCTCATGTTTTTCTGTGATTGTGAGTGCTCTCACCACCTCTTTTTTATCCAATTTGTTTTATTTTACAAATGTTTGGGGGTATGAGGATTTTCATGAGTAATGTCAAGGATATTTACTTGAGATTTTGGTGATTCCTTGCGTGACCAATATAGGCCATATGGGGTGCGTGATCATGTCATGGAAAAATATGGAGCGTTGAAGGGAAGCCTAGTTTTCTAGACATAAATGAGGACTTCCATGCGGCAATGCTGATAATCCAAAGGGCTTTCATAATATGATTCAGACATGTCGTCAAGTTCTCACGGTGTCTTGTAGCTTTCTAAGGGTGCGTTGTGTGTCATTGATCGACCGTGAACACCTCTCACCTCCTCCCTTTTATCTCTTTTTTTCATCCAAAAAAGGTTAGGAGGTATTTCAATTTATTTTGGATATCATCAAAGAATTTTATTCTTCCCATCAGTGATGCATCACCTAACATTTACAATTGATAAGGTCCTTCACCTTTGGATATCATTTCTCCTTATTCTTGGGGAAACTCAGATGGTTTGTCATGAACTTGACAATGACATACCAAGTATCCTAGTGGGTGCTTATTCTATCGACATTTCTTGGTAATTGGTCACCTAGAGAGCCTTCATAATAACTGGAAGTTTCATTGAAGGGGACCCTGCAGGACTTATCGTAGGGTATGCGTTGTGCATTGGCTGTGTGTAACCTTGAAATGTGGCTACGTGTAACCCTAAAATGGTCACGTGATCACAAGTCCCCTGTAATCTTATGCGGTCCATGAGTCCCAGTCCCTTTACTTTTTTGGGGAAGTAAATACCCCTATTTGGGTATTTATTCCTTTGGGATTTTTTTGATGTTTACTTTATAGGGGTGGTATGTATGGAAAATTATTTCCTCCTTAATATGCTTAGAATTATGTGATGATGACTCCTCCTTTAACCCAAAAGGTGATCAAGCTTACTGAGAAAGACCACCCGAAGGATGTGTTTCCTAGGGTAGATATTTCTTTCAAGACATGGGAAGAATAATTTATTAAGTAGACCGGTTATGATCTAGAGGTTAGGAAATTGAAGGCCTTTCTTAGGAAGGATTCCCAAGGCACCTTTCTGAATAAGGAGAAAAGGGTGTCAGGGTCTCTACTTTCATGATGGAGACTATGATGGCTTGAGGGAAGCGATTTGGGATAAATATCCTCATGTTAGTGAAACAACACCACCTTCTACACCATGTTTATAAGGTTGAATCCTCTTAAAGGATCTTTGGACCCTTCCAGGTATTATAGGGTTGTATGGGGACTCATTTGGGTAGTTATGAGTACATGAACATTCAAGAAATCCCTGAAACTGACTTCGTACCTTAATTTTAGTACATTTATGGGGTAAAACACATCATACTGAAGGACTAGGATGTTAGGGATTATATAAAAAGTGACGAACGTTTTTAAGGACATATGGATTTGTGCTGGTAAGAATTTTTGTCAAAGATGATTAGGCCAGTCTTGAAGAATGTGCATATATGGTGTCACTTCGTGAAGGGGTTCTTTCTGCCAATATTGATAGGGACCTAATCTGTGAGTGGTACGCACCATGATGGTTCAGTCATTAATTTGTGTGTGTCTAGTCAAGGTTTCCTAGCACTTTCCATGTTAGAGATGAGGGGAACCCGATGGTAGCTCCCAAATTTTAGCTCATGTTCACTAGGGAAGAAACTGGTGTGGAAATACGCCTTTCCCCTCATGATGCAGAAATTGGATCATCTCAAGGCTATGTTGATATTTGTATCCACTCATATCCTAATGGACAGTTTTCTAATCTGGTAAGTGATGCATGCCAACCTCTAGTGGGTGAGTACAATCTGAGGGCTATAAAGTAGTTGGCTTCTAAAAGGTCATAAGATCTATTAGTACCTCATATGGGGGTCAAACATTTACCATTTCCAGAAGAGAGATCTATTTCCATGTCTAAAAAGGATACATGTGACATGATGTTTCCTATTGCATCTCAAAAATGGGAAACCAAGAAGGTCAGGTGTTTTGAAGCCATGATTTGGGGAATATTGGATGTCTTAAATGTATATTTGTAGGGTTTTACATGTATCATTGTGCCTCGTAGAATCATCTTTGAAGAACATTTTGAGGAAGTTAGGGCCTTTATTTGGAATATTGATGTTGTTTTGGAAAGTGCTAGGGTTTTCCTATTTTATTCTTCCTGCGTCCACCAAATGGTCCTCCTGGGCATGCTTAAGGTTGTTGTGGACAAATAGGGTTATCCTGTTTCTGAGGAAGTAGTGAGTCCGGGTATATTATGGCCCTTAAGATACTGTAATGCCTTCACAACTATATTGATGTTCTTTTTTTTCTATGAAAATAAGAGGAGGATACTAATGATTGACCATCCCTACCATCCCCTGATTATACTTCTCATGGAACAGTTGTGGGAGAGGAGTTTAGTGGTGACTAGAGAGCCAATGATGAAGGGTCCCCCAGGTGGACAGGCTTTGATGAGGGTAGTGATTGCTTCTTATGAATTGATGGCTCCAGCTTCAAAAACGTATGGAGATCCTTCTTTTGAAAAATATAAGTTAAATAAAAGGAATAAATTTGTATTATGAAATCCTTCTCTTCAAGAATCCCCAAGTAGGTAGAGTGTTATATCCCCCCCTTTATTCTTGATTATCTGAAATATGCATTCACAATTTTTTGCAAACATGTAGGTCTTTGCCAAGGTCGTTTAGAAGAATATGTATCTATTTCTGGGTATGTGGAAGAGAATTTGGTAACTCCAACAAATCCACCACTTCCTGACCCAATTCATCAAAAATTATACGTTGTCGAGGCTCCCTTTCAACTATGCTCTCCACCTATGACATAAATTTTGGAAAATGAATCATCTAATCATGTGTAGATAAATGCATTATTGGAAGGTTCTGCTATATGTATCTATTCTTATACCACATTATATGGCGTAGAGGTGAGTTTGGAAGAAGGTAAAACACTTATCCAATATTGGACCCTTCTATTTTTTTTTCATTCCTCTTGAAAGTATCTTCTATTATTATAGACCTTAAAAGTGGTGCGTGAAGTGATTTTATAGATAAAGTGTCAGAGGCACCACAAAGTTGTTCATCGCAAGAAGGGGTCACATCCTCTCATGTGGATGAGGCTGAGGTAGTGTATGTTTCCAATGAGGCAACTAAAAGGATTATTTTTTTAATCTTATCCATACCTACTAATACTTGATGATGTTTCATAATTCATTTTATAACTAACATACTCTTTCACCCCTCAATGTAGCATCCTTTCCCCGAAGTTTAGAGGCTTTGGTTCATGTTCCTCCAAGATTTCAACTGACTGGGTCTACTACTGTAGAGGTTGTTTCTCTTCCCTCATCATCAATGTCTGTGGGTATAACCTTTTCTCTGAGCGATCTTGTCGCCAAATATGTTTTTTTCCCTAGGGTGAACCTAGATCATGGTCTCATGTTTTTACTGATTTATCAATCAATGAAATGATATATGTGGAGGGAGAACTAGATTTTACTATTACAAACCCCATTGGATGACATAAAGGATCATTAGGTCATCTTCAATTCATGTTCCCCACCCTTGACTATGATGGGTTTCACTATTAAGACCTTCACTCTTGGGTAAATGAGGAGATATTCATGCGATAATAGAAGAGGGTCCCTGAATTCAGGGTAGTGGCTGCTAAGGCATCCTCTTAAATGAAGAATAACTAGAGAGAAGTAGTGAATGAAGCTACTCAACTTGTGATTGAGGATGCTACTCACTGGGATGCGATTGATGCATGGAAAATTCAAGTCAATCATCTCCAGTCTAACATAAATTGTATTCAGTCTGAAATTATTCAACTTTAGACAAAACTATCCCAGTCCCATTATGCATTCCAAATATTAGGAAAGACTATGTTGAATCAACAAGGATTCCTAATCATATAAGCGAAGTCCAGGCTTGATGCAATTTCCCAAGCGGAAGAGTTGTAACGTGCAGCAGAGGGGGAAACTGAGCATTTTGACCAACTACACTAATTTGTGTCTCTATTAGAGAATTGAATTGATGATTCTAGGGGATCATATGAGCATATATTATAATGTAGATGAAAATTTTCAATCTTGTTTTTGGATCGTACATTCATTGGAGAGGCTCGGGCATGTGAAGATCCCTCCTTTCATATGTTTGTTAAACTTTAATTTTATATCATCCAGTTTTCATTCATTCATGATGTTCATGATCCTTCATTGATCTGATATTGTGTGAATTTCTAATAGTGCCCATCCTTTACATGATATCAAGCAAACCTAAATTTCTGGATCTAGGGATTTGTTTTAGTAAATGCTCATGAATTCTCATTAATGCCCACTAACATGGTGTTCCTTTTTGATAAATCTATGCTGGTTATCTTGTAGATTGTGTTTCTCAAGGGGATAGTGATCTATTTTTTTATAATTATAATAATATTGATGAGAAGAACTTGATTTTCAAGGATATATGGTGGTTCAAGCTTTGGCATACTGAACCACCATCATGCTTGATTTTAGGGTCTTTTAGCTCAAACTTAATAATTCTTTAGTTTAAGGTATTTTAGCTCATACCCAGGGTTGCTTTAGTTCAAGGTATTTTAGCTCAGATCTATTATTACATTAGTTTAAGGTCTTTTAGATCAAACCTGGTATTTCATTATTTTAAGGTCTTTTAGATCAGACCTGGTATTTCTTTAGTTTAAGGTCTTTTTTATCAGACCTGGTATTGCTTTAGTATAAGGTCTTTTATTTTATACATATGGTTTATTTAGTTTAAGGTTTTTTATCTCAGACCTGGTATTACTTTAGTTTAAGGTATTTTTTCTCATACCTTGTATTTATTTAGTTTAAGGTCTTTTAGTTCGGACTTGGTATTGTTTTAGTTTAAGGTTTTTTAGCTCCGACCTTGTATTGCTTTATTTTAAGGACTTTTAGCTTGAACCTGGTATTCATATAGTTTGAGGTCATTTATCTTGGACTTAGTATTGCATTAGCTTAAGGTATTTTCTCTCTGACCTGGTATTTATTTATTTTAAGGTCTTTTAGCTTGGACCTAATATTGATTTAGTTTAAGGTCTATTATCTTGGACCTCGTATTGATTTAGTTTAAGGCATTTTAGCTCGGACCCAGTGTATGATCATGGGTTATGGTGCAGACATGACAGGAATATCCTAAAATAAACTGAGATTTTAGGTTCTGTCGTGGTGTTGTTGGGGCTCACAAGGATTAGAAAGCCCTTTTTAGAGTGACACATTTGGTTGACGACCATAGGCTCGTATATTGGAGTCATAAGCATGTATGTATAGTCATGTAAAGGTTTTGTAAATCCGGGTACCTTTTCTAGCAGCTATATAATATTTATGGAGGTGGTATTTATGGGGTATAAGTACTAGGGAAGTGAGGTAAGCCTTGATAGTTTGAGTGTGGGTGATGTGAATCATAACTTGAATGTTTGAGTCTATGGATATGAGATATTTTATATTTGTTGGGTATGTCCCATGATAGTCTAAAATGCCAATTCCACTGCGGTGTTTCTAAGACTCACAAGGATTGGGAGATCCTTTCTCAAAAATAGAATATTCCTTTAGTTTTTGGGTCAAGTCCTTTATGTGTCGGTAGAAGGCCAAGTGAAAGTTGATCTCTGATCCTCTCTGATGTCCATTAAAGGTTTCTAGAGACTCAAACACCCAGATGATAAAGTTGGTTATGGAAGGAAGGCTATCCAAGAAGGGTTCTACCACCCTAGTAAATTATCTTGTGACTCCTGAATCTCGATCCCTTCACCCTGTGGTTTTGAATAATGTGGTATGGGCCATCAATGGCAAGGTAATGGACCTTCATAATCCATCCTTGAGGAAGGGTATGAAACATGGTGATGTGACATCGAGTATATTTAATCCTCTTATATAGTTCAGTATGGGGATTTTAAATCACAACCTAGAGAGCTTGAGTCAGGAGGATGATATGGGATAGTCTTGTAGGAGTAGTTCAGACACACTGAGGTGTTGAGTTCTTCCATGATGATTTCAGGGATCATGAGGATTGGAATGTCCTTTTTCATTGGTATGCCTTTGGTTCAAGGCCATAGGCATATATTTAGGATCTGTATGCATGAATTCATAGTCAATAAAAGGGTCCTTGAAGCCATATATCCTTTCTTGGAGCCATTGAAGGTTATGGTGGTTCGAGACACTTTATATCATGATGTGGGGTTTATGGAAAATTTAAGATCCAAGGAGGGTTTGAGAACCCAAAAAGTATTCCTAACACTTAATGAACATATTATCATAGTGATGAGATGTGAAAACCAGTACTCTAACTTTTTTCTAGACCAGGATCTAGAGATGAAGAGTTTAGAGAGTAAAGACATGACTTTTTCTCAAACTATCCTATGCGGGTTTTCAACCTAACAAGTTTTGTGAATTTTGTTAGTAGTTTAAAGTCTTTTGATTTTTACCATAATAGGGTGGAGTTTAAGGTCATACAACTTTGACCATGACATGAGCAGTTTCGGTTCATGACACTTATAGACATGATATGAGAGATTTTACACACGAGCCTAATTAGTATACCCAGGATCAAGGTTTCCCTAAAATCATTCTGAGGGGGAGATGATATTATTGTAAATCATGTATCGACACACTTGGATCATGAATATTGATTTGGGGAAGTCATACCAGGATTAGTTCAAACATGCTAATGTGTGGACGGTTTCCGCATCGATGATGTCAAGGCTCACGAGGACTAGAATTTCGTTTTTTAGAGTGACACGTTTTTTTGATGGCTATAGGTGCATATACAGGATCCATGGGAATGTATACATAGTCAAAGAAAGGGTCCTTAAATCTGGATATTCTTTCCCAGGGTCATGGAAGATTTTTGTGATCTAAGACACCTAAGGTGTGAAGCGTAGCTTATTGGTTGGGGTGCTTTAATAAATTTTAGAAGCACTCTATTCTCTGGTTGTTCTAGGTATGGATATTGTGTTACTTTTATAAGGAGGGGTAATGAATGATGGTTTCCCCAACTTAACATCATGTGGAGGGGATACGCCTCTATGATTTTTAACGTCATGCGGTAAGGACGTACTTTTTTGTAGTTTAACGTCATGCGTTAAGGGAATGGGAAACGAGGAAAAAGTGTGTAAATTTTGTGGTTGGGTCCAAAGATAAATACTTGAGTGTCACTATGTGTCTCATGAGTATGAGAATCAATCCACATGTAGTTCTTAAAATACCGTGTAATTTAGCATCATGCGGTAAGGATGTAGGTGGATCGACAAGAACGTGGGAGGATGTTACAGCTAGGCCCAAATATAGAGACTTGGCTGTCACTACGTATCTCATTAGGATGAGAATCAAGCCACGTGTAGTTCTAAATGAAGTCTCTCGTTCAAGTATAGCCCACATGAAAGGAGGTAATTTTTATATTTTTTTCATAATTGGGCTTGGAGTTGGTAATTCTAGTGTCACTACATATCCCATGAGGATGAGAATCAAGTCTCATGTAGTTCTTGGATGTGAAATACTCTATGCAGGTCTGACACATATGTAGAGGTGGGAATTTTTTCCATTGAGTGTTGCATATGGGCCTAGTATAAGAGATCTAGGTGTCACTATATATCCTGTAATGTCAAAAATCAAGCTACACATAGTTTTAGATATTCAATGAAATTTAAGGTCATGTGGTGATGATTAAAGTGGACCGGTGTGAAATGATGGGAACATTGTGGTTGGTACCTAGAGTGGAAAATTGGGTGTCACTATATATCTCATAAAAAGTGATAATCAAGTTATACATGGTTCAGGGAATTCTGTGTAGTTTAATTTCATGTGATGAGGATGAAGGGGAACTAACATGAATTTATGGGAACATCACGGTTGGTCCTATGAGTGAAATTTTGGGTGTAACTACATATCTTATAAAATGTGAGAATCAAGTCATATGTGGTTTTTGGTAATTCTGTGTAGTTTAATTTCATGCGGTGAGGATGAAGGTGAACTGACGTTAATTGATGGGAAAATTGTATTAGTTCCCACGAGTGGAACTTTGGGCAACACTATGTATCTCATAGAAAGTGAGAATCAAGTCATATGTGGTTTTGGGAATTTTTTGCAGTTTAATGTCATGCGATGAGGATTATGGTGGACCAACATGAATTTATGGGAACATTATAGTTGGTCCTAAGAGTGGGAGTCTAGGCATCACTACATATCTCATGAGTATGAGAATCAACCCACATGTATTTCTAAGTGAATTGTGTAGTTTAATGTCATGTAGTAAGGACATCGACCATGCAGTTTAACGTCATGCAACATGGACTCGTGGTATGCCTTTTATGGTCTTGAATTCATGATAGTAATGGACCTATTCTATACTTGTGCACCTTTCTTATGAGGGTATGTCCCTGCCGCAATTTCTATGCTCATGTGAGATATTCTTAGTGTGAGAAACAAAGAAGCAAATAAATTTCCCTACAATACAGAGACAGAAGGGGGTACGATAAGGGCATTTTGTACCATGTAGTGGCTGGGTCGGGATATAGGATTGATGCATCCCTACGTATCGCATTAGAAATGAGAATAAAGTTATACATAGATCTAGAAGGATGTGGGTGAATTGACATGAATAAATATAGACATCACAGATCCGTGCAGTTTGACGTCATGCGGTAAGGAAATTGGTCGTGTATTTTTAAGGCCTTTTGGTAAAGAAATTAGATTTGTAGTTTTGATGTATTGTGTTAAGGACATTGGTCATTCTGTTTAACTTCTTTCTTCCATGATGAATGATTCAGTTTAGTTTAATCTCTTTATTCTAGGACAAAAGATTTTGTGCATTTTAACATATTACTATTAGGAAAATATATATCTTGTAGTTTAACATCTTGATGGTCGGACTAAATATATTGTGTGGTTTAATGTTTTGCTGCGAGGATGAATTTATATAATTTGAAATCGTGTAACTAGGATGATCAATGGTAGATACACCAAGGTGGATTCCCTTGTTTTGACAGCTATACATATTATTTCTTGAGAAATCTTACATTAGAGGGAGGTGTGACGTGTTCCCCATCCATTGTGGCCCATAGGTAATTCCCATCATGGTAGAAATTATGCATGATGTAATGTCCCTCCCATTTGGGTTCCATCTATGGAGGTTTCTTTCCATGTGTAATTGGAGTTCTGAGAACCAACACCAATTCCCCTTGGAGGACTGAGAAAAGGTGAGATCTTTTATTGAAGGCTTGCACAATCTGAGTCTGGTGGACCTCAAGGTTGTGCAATGTACACAACTTATTCTCATCGAGTTATTCCAATTAATCTAGTCACTTTTTCAATCACTCATTGTCTGAGATTTTCCCGTAGATGGCTACTTAGAGTGAGGGAAGATGTTCTTCCATGGGTAACACTGTCTCAGTCCTGTATACCAGTGAGTATGGTGTTTCTTGTGTAGCAGTACACATGGTAGTATGGTAGGCCCACAAAGCATGGAGAAGTTTATCTATCCAATACGTATTATCCTTGTTCAGAATTTTTTGGATTATATTTGATAGGGTCTTATTGGATCCCTCTATGTGTCGGATTTCTTCTTCGTGATAGCGAGTTGAGTGGTTTGACTCGATGTTGTACTCCTGGTGCAGCTTCTTCAATTCAATAGAGTAGAATTTGGTGTTTTTTTCACCAATATTGTGTGAGGAACCCCAATCCTAGTGATGATATTTGACTTTAGTTGATGATATTCTTCATCTCGGATTCCTTGAAAGGTATGGTCTTAGCCCATTTGGAAAAGAAGTCAGTGGTAGTAAGTATGTACTTGAACTACTTAGTTGTGGTTGGGGGATATGGCCCAACGACATTCATCCCCCAAATATGAAATGGCCCATAATATTTAGTTGTATTCAGCAACTCTAGAGGTTTTTGGATTAATCTTGCATGGATTTAGCATGCATGCCATTTCTTGGTGAATTCCACATAGTCTTATATCATGGTTGGCTAGTAATATCCTAACCTCCTAATCTGGTGAGAGAACCTGGTCCTCTGTTGATGGGAGATGCAAGATCCCACATGGAATTATTCCATCATGGTATAAATCTCTCTTTCTGTTATTTATATGAGGAGTATCCTGTAAAATCTGTGTTTATAGAGGTATTTCTACTCATTCGGGCCATCATGTAGGGTAAGGTTCACAACACAGTGCAGAATTTTCTCCCTCCTAGCTCTATTCTTTGGGAGGGTCCTATTTCATAGATAGGGGATTATGGGTTCCATCCATATAGGGGTGACTATTGGTGCATCACGCTCTAGGATAGTGTTGAAATGATTGATCTCTTCCATATCACATACTACAGTCACCAAGACCATTCTTCAATGTTTCATATGGAAGATTAATTCTTCCAAATCAGGGTCATCCAAGATGGTGGTCGCTTTGGCCAATGTGTCAGTGTGAGTATTATATGATCGAGTGACATGATGCAATGTGGAGTCTAAATGAATCTCTTCCATTAGTCCCTTGACGTAGAATGTGAGGGGGGCCAATTCCTCATTCTTAATAGAATATTTTCTATTGAACTACTTTATCACTAACCTCAAATCCCCTTTGATGTTCAGGTAGGCTATTTGTAGCTATAGGGATAGTTCCAAGACAGCAATGAGGGATTGGTATTCTGTCTCATTGTTTTTGAATCCTTCGGATAGTGAGAAAGAGTGGGGAAGGACTTCCCTATCCAGAGAGATGAATACAATCCCCAGACTGACCTTTTTCAACTTTAGGTTTTCCATTCTTGTTCTGATAGGACTTCATGAGGCACTATAAAAATACATCTCCCATGTTTGGGGAGAGTCATAGGCAAAGACGACCTCTTAAACTAGAATCTCGCTATATTTCGGTGTATTTTTTGGGGAAATATGTGTTGTGAAGATATAAACTTGGGCTTGTCCTTTCACTAAATTCTATAAAACAAACTGAATTCCATATTGTTGAAGAATGAGCGCCCATTGGTCCAAGTTCCCAGTTAGTATTGGATGGATAGGGATGTACTTGAGAGGGTCAATATGGGAGACCAATTGGACTTTGTGGTGCTACAAGTATTCCTCATATTTTTTCACTACGGATATGAGTTCAAGGCTATTCTTCTCGACATTTGAGTATCGGGTCTTAGTACTTATCATAGTCCAACTGAGGTAATAGATATTGTTCTTTATTCCCACATCATTCTTTTTCACAACGAGGACACCCAATTTTAATTCCATGGCGGCCACATATAAGATGAGTGGCCTCAATTCCATCAGAGGCATCAGAACTAGTGGGTTAAATAGATATTTCTTGATACTTTCGAAGGTTTTTGGCAGTCATCATCCCATTGATAGATCATTCCCTTCTTCATTATCCTAGTGAAGGGGATATCTTTTCCGACCAATCTGGAAATGAACTTCCAAATATATGCAAGGATCCCTTAAATACCACCCTCCAATTATTTGAGATTCCTAGGAGGTTGTATTGATAAAATATCACTAGTATTCTTTGGATTGGACTTAATGTCATGATGGAATACTATAAAGACAATTAACTTCCTTGATGTTACCCCAAAAGCACATTTTAGAAGATTTGTTTTCATATTGTGTTGTCGTAGTTTGTTGAAAACTATTTTAAGGTCTGTGAAGTTATCACATCGTCATCTGGATTTAACCAACAGGTCATCGACATAACATCCAGCTATCTTTCCCAAGAATATATTAGAGATATGATTCATGGCACGTTGATATGTGGTGTCAGGGTTCTTCAAACAAAAGGGCATGACCTATAAGAAAAAGATTCCCTAAGGCACTCTGAAGGTAGTGTCTTCTTCATCCTTAGAGGCCATCTTTATATGGTTGTACCCAAAGTACCAATCCATGAAATAGAGGGCTTGGAAGCTAGAAGTTGAATCAATCAAGAGTTTGTGATCGGTAATGGTAATCCATTTATTGAAAAATTCCAATTAATGTCTCTCAAATCAATGAAGAACCTAATATTCACATTCTTCTTCTCGATAGGTATGATGTTAGAAATCCATCTCAGGGTATTTCAATTATCAGCTGAAGTTTTCTATGATTAAATTTTTGACCTATGTATCTATGTTGGTGGCAAGAGAGGGTTCAATCCTCATGGCTGCCTGCTTGAAGCCTCGATGTTCCTTTGGTGGACTGAGATGGTTCATAGACACATCTGGGTTCATTCTGGGCATTTCTGTATAATTTCATGTGAACAAATATTAGTGCTTATTGATAAATGTGATGTACATCTCTTTCTCTTCAAGGGGGATGGAGGTACTAATCAGTGTAGGTTTTGGGTCTTCCTCTATTCCCATGTTTATCTATCTGATCTCATTGATGGTGGTGGATATTTCTTCGTCGAATGTTGGATGGGTGTTCTAAGTTCTTCCTCATCTTCATCCATCTTTGATCATGTGGAGGCATTCTTAGATGGAGATAGAATTCTGAGGGCTTCACTACAATTATCAGGGTAAGAAATGATGTGAGAATAGACACAGTCATCCCCTATTACCTAAGTCATTGTAGATAGATATCATAGATGATGGTCTTCGATGATATCACTAGGGATAAAAATGACTTGGACTTATAGGACTATATATTTTACCTCGACCAAATTTATGGGGCGCACATAGGTTCCATCGACCATACTCTATGGATTCATAGGGGTGGTTCCCAATAAATTAAGAGTAGAAACCTGTTTATCATTATCTATTATTGGTTGTTTTCTTACCTTTTTTATATAACTATACTTCAGAATATGTGGACCCACTAGTCTTTAAGGGAACACTATCACCATGTAGTATATTGACCTTTCCATTAATAGGATACTTCAGACATTGATGGAATGATGAAGGTATCGCCAAGTGTCTATAGATCCAGGGCCTTCTGAGTAGGTCATTATATATAGTATCTTACTAGATTACCATAAACTAATAATTTAATGTAAGATCCTCAAATTGGGATTTGATCTTGATTTTACCAAGAGGCATTTTCTCCCTTTAATCATACCCTTGTATAGTGAGATTAGTGGGAGACATATCCCCTACACCATATCCCACATGATGTAGGGTTCAGATTGAGATATGATTGATCTCAGAACCATTATCAATCAGATCCCTCTGGGAATTGACATTATTGATTCGGTCTGAGATGTATAGGGTCCGGATGTGCCCTTGAAGGGCCTCTTCCTGATCTTGGTCAGTGAATGAGATATCGAAGTTACATTCTGATTCCATGGTCTTCACTCGATATACCTCAACTGTAGTGACTTATATCTCGAACTCTTGTAGGATCCAAAGGGCTTCAACAAGTTCCTCTATGAGTTATTTTGAAAGATGGTGTGCATCAAGGACTAAGAGGTTGGATGGGACTACTGTCATATATTTCATAATGTCATACTTTTATGCCAAAGGTCGTAATTTCCCAATATGGGGATTCTCTTCGGATAGCAGATGAGGAATTGAGGCATTTGGGATGGATGAACCTAGTTCTTGTGCAAAGGTTATAGGAGCATCTGCTACTAGCGGTGTGGGTCGTCCTGTCCTTCCCATTTTTTTGGGTTGATCAGGTTGAGTCCTTGTTATACAATAATGCAAGATAATCGGATGAAGATGGCTATTGGGGTTCTAAGGTGCCTTCCTTCCCTTAATAGGCTCACTGGAGAGCTTTCCACCAAGTCACAATTGCATATGAATTTTTCATAGGGGTGTGACCAGAATATTTTTTTTGTCCACATCTGTGGTGTCCCTTGTGTCCTCATATTTGGTGAATAAGGCCACATGTTCCCAAATTATGTGAAGGAATCTCATGTTATGGTGAAAATTAATCATTATATAAGGGGACCAAAAATTGAATTGCATTTATTGAACGGAATATGAGTTCTTAATCTAATGGTGGTTCTGTTTGGTGGGGCGGTTCCCATGCTACGGATGTTGTAGGGAATAAATCAGTGATAGTTAATGCTTTCTTTGTAAGAGAATATGACCTTCCTCCTCTATTTATTTATACTTATAGTGGTCATTCCCACAATTTTGAGGTATATCTGATGTCTCATTCTCGGGTGGTGGAATTATTGAGGTTCTACGTGATTGTTCTCTCAAAGTGGAATGAGTCGATCAACTATTTTTTAGGTCATACAGTTGTCTAATTTTTTCACACGTGTAGCCGATACTTTCTACCAATCTCCCTCTTCTTCTAGTTGGATCACAGTTATAAAATCCACCTGCTTTAGGGATTTATCTAAAACCACTTGTCCAGAATCAATCATGCCTCGAAGGATTTCATTGAAGA
Organism: Viscum album; assembly: GCA_963277665.1. Taxonomy (NCBI): domain Eukaryota; kingdom Viridiplantae; phylum Streptophyta; class Magnoliopsida; order Santalales; family Viscaceae; genus Viscum; species Viscum album. The sequence goes on along the minus strand of OY728162.1, from coordinate 118,747,861 downwards.
TGATGAAATTCTAGATATCATGACCCAGTCTCTTACAGAAAGGGAAGTAATTGGGATGGTTCGTGAGGTTGACCCCATCAGGCTTCTTGGGTTGAGAAAGAGTGAGTAGGTTATTATACATGGCTTCAAAGAAATAACTAAGGATATATTCATTCCAAAAGGAGTAAACCTTATTCATCCATTCTCAAAATCCTAGACAACCCATATTTCTTGGTGCTTCTAGATGAGGGAGATTATGTGGTTATCACCGCTCATTAGGACGTGTTGGGATATTCAGGACCTACCAAAGAATTTGGATGAGTATCATTTCCATCTTTATAGTGATAGTTGTAGCTTCTGTTCTAATTTTCCTTTTTCCCTATGTTGTGGGCATGAGTTGAGTTTTGGATTGGGTCTTCTAAATGGACTCTTCTAATCATTGGGATATTTAATAAAACTCACAAAATACACCTAGATATTTCATTGGGATTATAGAAATATGCCACTCATCCCTAAGATTTTTAGCATAGATTTCCAGTAGTTTATCATGTGAGAGAGGGATACTGAGTGAATAGGTCAAACCCTTCCACCTTGCTATGAAATCAGACACCCTCTCATTTTCGAATTGTTTTCAATTTTTCAGGTTGAAGATTGTTGTCTTCTTCGGTGTAGAACTAAATTGATAATGGAATTGATGATGAAGAGCTTCCCATCCTGATATTAATCCTTCTGGAAGACAAATATACCAAAAAAAGGCTAGATCAATTAGATTCTGCACAAAACACATCAACTGTTTCACCTCTTTTTGATTTCTAGGGCCCATCATCAGCTTGCATCAGGACACGAAGTGTTTGAGATGTTGTTCGGGTCACTCGTGTTGTCGAAGGTGGAGAATTTAGGATTTCCAAAAAAATTTGGGGGTAAATTTACATCCACCCAATAGATATATGGATTACTCTTAGGCTTCACAGGTGCACATTGTCCTTGAATGGCTTCCATTCAAGTATTCAGGGACTCTATGACGTTAAGGATCTATGAGGGCACCATTGCTTGAGAAATCTCCCATCCTAAAGGAGCCGATGGTGGTTGAAGAGGTGGACCCACTTTTATCTCCTGACAGTTTTCAATTCTTCCTAGGAATAAACGGTTTTCTTGGTGAGGGAGAGGTTGTTTCCACAATTAAGTTAATTCACTATAATTTTTGACTTTCTCATTTATATGGACTGGCTGTCTAGATCCAGATCCAACCTAGTGTTTAGATGTTTCCCTTGTTGGTGTATCATCTATAGTGGTAGAACATTCGCCTCTTCCTGAAGATGATGCCCTGTAAGAATATTTCCCTTGAGTAACTCCCCATTGAGTTTTCTAAGAGCTTGTATTTTTCACTCATATTATGAAAATTGGTTCTCTAGGTATGGAAATCCTCTTCTTTTAGGAGGTGATCAGGATGTGGTTGTACCCTTCCCCTTAGAATTATTCTGTCAGGAAGGTGGTAACTCAATATTTGGAATTTCCATGTTTTGGAGCTGCCTTTAGTTCCTAGTGTGTGCATCCTCATTTGATGAATTCAAGTCACCCTTCTCCCAAGGTATGTTTTCTATGTTGTAACCCTCTGCATTTGCATCATGATCAATATTTGTCATGTTTATAGTGATGAAAGTTATAGAGGCATAACAGGAAATGGTGTTTGTGCCATTTATTTCAACGTAACTTGATGATTTTACACATCTTCTTTATGGTCACTGTTCGAACCCTTGGCCATTTTGGGACATTTTGGCTTATGAACCCATAAGGGTCTAATTTTCTTCATCATAAATTCCTTCCATTTTGGTCTATAGATAGTGATTATGAGTCAGTTTTTGGTCATGGTTGTTGAACGAGACCCAACCAATAGAGGATTGTCTTATTGTAGGAGGAGTTAGAGGAGTATCGACCATTGATTGGCTCCTCCAAACTTGGATAATACAAATTACCTCTATGGTGGTGATGATGATTAAAATTCCCCAAGCCCTATAGGATGGGGGTCATTTAGGACCACAGTTGGCACTAATTGGTCCAATTTTTTAGGATCCAATGGCTCTACTCAGGGATTTGATGACTCATGGGATGGGTATAATGGCATAAATACCCCAAATACTATGGGATGGGGTTGTTCTAGAATCAACAATGATGTATCTAGGATCATCTTAGGGGATGATAAGCCTGGTCATGGGGATTGGGATATAAATTCCACCAGCCCATCGGGCTGGGGTTTCATTCCAACTATTGTCGATGCATCCTAAATCCTCTCAAGAATTGACGATACGAGAGGTGGAGGTAGGGGAAGAAATTCACTTGGCCCATGGGACTGGGTCTATTCTTGGATGGCTGATATTATGGCTATTATCACAACCCACAAGATGTGGTTTACGTGTACTCGTGTAGGTTTTGGGTGCTATGGTGACCCATGATGAGAAATGTTTTCTATTGGAAGTTGTCCGAGTGATTGTAACTTTGGTCTCCATGTTTGAAACTTGTTCATGTTGCTTTGAGGGGACCAGTTTGATGTTTTATTGGATATCCTCCCACTCTATTCATAATTTATGAGAACTAATGGAGTGGAAGAATTCTATTGTAGTAACCAACTAGCCCGAGTGTTACCTGGTCCCCTGATCTCACTAGAGGATATAACATTTTATGATGCTTCATTTGAGGGGCTTTGTTGTTCCAAGGGAGAATCAAAGTATAATGCTCCATTCAATCCCCATCCTCGAGTATGGATTCATGAAGAGGATTCTAATATCAGCTTTCAATGATTAATGATGTAATGGTGGAAAGCGTGTTGTAGATCTGTGCTGTGATTTTTTAGTTTTGGATCCTGGTCAATGAAGATAACAACTAGTTCTAGAAAACAACAGAGTATATTTATTATATTAAGGTGACACTCATATCTAGAATAAGGGATATATTGAGCCTTCATTATTTGATGATTATCCCATATATTCTAGTGTAGATAAGGTATGTACTTTTTTTCTAGCTCATTTGGGGTCTCATAGTCAGCGGTAGAGAGGGGTCGGTACATGATGGGGATGATTTTTTCAGATAATTATATCCATATGTCAATGTATTCCTCCTCCTCATCCTACTTTTATGGCTCCATCCAGTCAGACTATAAAAGATGGATTTGATGGTCATTGTTTGACAATAGTGGGGTGCTACTATAAGTTGATGGGGAACCATATACAATTGACCCCAATGATTCAATCACCTCTTGATACGAAGGTGTCAAAGTTTTGAACACCTCTATTTACAGAGGTGCCTAGTAATTGGGAGGATTACCTTTTCCATGGGAGATATCATTGTGTGTAGGTTGACCACATCAGATGTCAAGAGTAGAGTCCCTATGATCCATATCCCCACTACCATGAGGAGTACTATCATGGTAATGAATTTCTTCTGCTTCCTCTTTGATAGAAGAGTTTATAGACCCTTTTGGTGTTAAGAATGTGTCTCTAAAAACCTCATGGACACTGGTATTGAGCAAATTAAAAGTATAGTCCATGTTTTTCATGGTGGTTTGAATATTTTGACCTACCTTTTGATATTATGCAGGGGTATAAGCCTACTGTATAATAGTTTTTGGAACATGCATATAGCTGCCTGATGCTACAAGAATATGATCTCACTACTAAGAAGTTAATGGAATATGTTGATAATTTGTCTCACTATTGATAGGGATATAAGCCTATCCCAAGTCATATGCCACTCTCACTTGGTGAGCCCCAATTGGATCAAGAATATGAGCCTGGTCCAAATATGCATCCCCTGTTGAAATATGCCAATAAACCTTTAGAATGGGAGAAAGTATATGAGCCTTCCCCTGTATTTCCTTGGAATGATGTTGTCATTGTCGTTCATCGATAGAAGTAGGAATATGTTCCTATTTTCTGTGATCTATAGGAATACGCCAGGTAGATTAAATGAAAAAAATGTAAGCATATCCTGAGGCTTGTGTTATTATCACTTGGTCAGCCTCAGCCAAAATAAGGATATGTTCCCGATCCTATGGCTTTGGAGTATGTCGCTAGACTTCTTCGACCAGAATATGAGCATGTCTCAAGGCATGTGCCCCTCTCACATGGTGATACTTGGCCAGAATGGGGATATGATCCCAATCCTGGTCCTTTGGAATATAACTTTGGACTTCTTTGATAGGAATGTGCCCCTGTCACGAGGCATGTGTCACTCTCACTTGGTTAGCCCCAGTTGGAATGAGGATATGAGCCCAGTCTGATGCCTCACCCTTGATAAAAATATGCTGATAATCCTCTCATATGGGAGTAAGAGTATTTTCTTTCTCTGGTACAACCACTTTTTCACGATGATCACAGTGTTGAGATGTCCTGGCTATAGGGATAAGACTATGCACTTGTCCCTTCATCTGCAATAGTGATGAAATATGTCGGTGGAGCACTTCATCCATTACTAAAATATATTGGCAATTTAGAAAAGTGTGTGTAGGAATATAAGCCTTCACATTTTTCATCTCCATTATAAATTGGTGCATGTCTTTAATTGAAGCTAGGATATGTAACCACTTCTATCCTCATTTTTTCATTCTAATATGCCAATCAGGTTTGTGCATGGGGGTAGGAATGTGAGCCTCCTCTGTGCTTGCTGTGGGAATATGACCACATACTTGTTTAGAGAGAGTAGGGATATGAGCCTTCTTACTGGTTCCTTCCGGAGTATGCAAGCTGTCATCATCAGTAAGAGAAGGAATATGAACCCTCTCATAGATATCCATTGTCTTCCTCATCTGATAAGTCTTTTTTGTATCATGGGCATGGTAATTAGAGGTGGTTGTGTGTCAAATGGTACCCTCAGCAGGTGACTGAGGGGTAGCAGTGGGATGACAGCGGTTAGAAGGATCCCTCCTGGTTGACTCCTGAACCTAAAATGATTCGTATATGGATTCCCGGTCCACCTTCACCAGGTATGGATGGTGTCAGTTGTCACAATCTGAGGATAATCTCCCAAAGTTGTTGGTCATAGAAATAAGGGCTAATGTCTTAGAAATATCCTTTCCTGGGTAATGAAGACTCAATGGTTGTCATTCCTGTAGAACTTCATGAGAATCCTCCATGGTAGGGATGGTACCATATCAGTGGTACTCCCGAACCATCTTATTTTTCACATGATGTTGAATTCTCTGTGCTGGTGAAATCATTTTATGATCTGTGGAAGTTGAAGTCAAATATGATTTATTATAACAAATGTTGGATGATGATGGAATCATCTCAAATCGAGATACTAAAGCAGTATTTGAAATTACGTAGATGAAAAATAACATGTTTACGGATTAGTGTAGTATCATAGGCTTAATATGCTCAATCGGATATCCATGGTTAACCCATTTGTTCTTTTATTCTAGATTCATCCATTCCGCTCATTTGGAATTATCAAAATGATGATGGGGTTAAGAGAACCTCGGTTGCAGAAAATCATTTGGAAGATTATGTTGGTGTTACACATTGTTTGTATAGGGTTTTCAAAATAATGTGTCCTAAAGCATTATAACCCAATAATTTTCTTATTACGGTGATTCATGTCAGTTTCATCATTTTGTTTGCATATAGAAGAAAAAATGGCCAGATGGAACATAATCGACTGTTTTTTCATTGGAGAGATTCATGTCATGTTCCCCATTTTTGTTTCTTTGAGATTTCAATGTGTGAATTGGGTTTTTCTCATCAGGATACCATTTTTACATTTCCTAGAAACTCCCAATGGTTCTCCATCTATAACAGGGTATAGAACTACTTTCCAAAGTTTGCAGTCATCTGGGTTTTTAGGCCCAGGTATTCTTTGGGACTCACATTGGTCGAGAGGATGGGAGGTTGAGCTCATCGTACCCTTTTTGGGGGAAATGTTTCCAACTCTATGACTATCTTCTAGATTTAAGATATGTATGTAAATCTATTTCTAATCTTGATACAGGACCGATTACCCAAACAGAACAATTAATCAATTAGTTATCTTGTTAAATAAATAAAGGAAGTCCAGCCTCATCAGTGAATCTGTCTATATGTATTCAAGGTTATTCATCCATTTCCTTAATGATTAATAGTTTCTTTATGTGTTGAAGTCATATGACCAAATGATTCAAAATTTAATTCCACACAATGAGAAGGTTAATATTATGAGGAGGGGATTGAGTTGTTATGAGCTGTCCAACAAATCCTAGTTATTACAGGAATCAAAATTCATGTAGTTCATCAAACCCATGTAGTTTAGCATCATATGGAAAGGAAATTTGTGTGGGTACTAAGACACCAAATGTTTCGGATCAAGTCTCGAAGAGAAATTATATATATCCTAGATATGGAAGGAATCAGAGTCATCATAGTTCAATCATTCCCTTTGGACTAGCCCCAAGGTATATGCCCTTATATGACGGGTGTTTATTCATGATGCCTAATAAGGTGTTCATCGCATCTCCCTAAGTCCACATGAGTTATGATCAGTGTGATAAATGAGGGGAATAGATTATCATCCTCAAGTAATATAGGTATGTGACTTATATATTCGGACAGTCCTTGGGGTGTTTGATATAGAGATAAATCCTTGAGAATGAATCCCACATATCCGAAGTATATAAGGAATCAAATTCATCATAGTTCAGTTTATCTCTTAGTTCTCGGATGGATGAGGTATATGATCACACTATGGGGATATTATAGCCCCCCTGGAGGATCCAAAAATTCTAGGGGCCTATTCCCCATTTATTGGGGCATATTGTATGATTTTAATAGTAGGGGCTTACACTATAAGGCATCCCCTGTGTCTCTGTAGTTTATAGAATAGATGAAATAATCAATGTGATTCCTTGATCCCAAGTGATGAATGCCCATTGTGAGAAACAAAGGTTAGAAAGTTATCGATGTCATTGCTTTGGATAAGGGGCTTTAAATATTGGCATCTCCTTAGATGATTAATTATGCAACTCAAACCTCAAAGAGAGGTGGCCTATATATCCTATATATGGTAGGAATAACAGTTGTCATAGTTCCCTTTTTATTAGGGATTACACACTGAGGATTCCTTAGGTGAACTAGCCCTCTTTTATGGGGGGTTTCGAATGTCTTGGCTAACATGTCCTAGGGATACCGCAGGTCTTGCATGACATGTCTAGGGGATATCGCAACTACTAATTGACATGTTCAATGGATTTCACATATCCTGACTGATGGGTTTAGGGGATGTCGCATATCCTGGATGACATCCTTGGAGAGTATCATGGGCCCTTCTAATATGCTTGGAGGGTGTTATGTGTCCAGGTTGACTGATCTGAAGGGAATCGTGATAGCCCGTTGATCTGTCCTGATGCTCTCACGAGTCTCGACTATCATTCCCATAGGGTTTCGTGAGTCGTGTTCAATATTCCTAGAGGGCCTCACAAGTCTTCTCTAATGTGATCAAGCATCATTACATGAGTTAGCCAATACATCTGAAGGATATCATAAGGCTTGGGTGAAATGTCCATGGTGGATTCTATGATACTAGGGTGACACATTCAGGAGGATCTTGTAACTTTCCTAGACATGTTTTAGGGGCTTCTTGTGACCCAAGCGGCATACTGGAGGAGCGTTGCGATATCTAAGAGACACATAATGGTGTTTTTTGAGTCTTTAGGAGGTTCACACAAAGTTTATGTGGGTCAATGAACACATATTGGTGCAATTAATCTACCTGAAGTATTTTTTCTTTCCTTTTCCTTGTGGATTCCTTGGATTTTTTCAACATCGGTTTATCTTGATTCTCGCATGATCTAGTAGGAATGCAGTGTATTCATTTCTTATCCTACTATATATCCTTCATTTGATATATGAATGATCATTCTAAGTACCTACACATATCTCATGACTACTCAAACTAATCATTGGTATGTTACCTAATGGAATGTTGGATGGTCACGTGATCAATTTCTCTAAGAAAACCTCTTGAGAGTTCTCTTCTCCTGATAGCTGGTGGTATTGGGTAAGTAGTGCTGACTTTTTTATACTGAGGTATAGGATTTATAGGCCTCACCACCTACATGTTCTTTGGTTTGTGTGGCATATCTGTCATAGATCCAGGCAGGAGTCGGCGAAGTGTGATGGCACCATGTGGCTTCATGAGCCTTTGTTGAAGGTCAATCTGGATGCGTCGCCTTATTTTTAATGATCACAATTTTCCTCTATCAATGACTCTTTTATCAGTTTATTGTCGATTTATGAAGGTTTTGGTGATCATGAGAGCATGTGAAAGGACTTTTCATCTTGTCCTAAAGACATGCTTGAGGGCATTCATGAGATCTCTATGCCTTGCTTGGAACATTTCATGAAGCAAGGGTGGCCTGTATAAGTGTCTTTGGAGGATCTTCTTAACTTGTCAAGAGGTCCTGCATGGCTGCACTGTGGATGGCCTAGGCACATTGCATGTCTTTCAGTGACTATAAGTGCTCTCACCTCCTCCTTTTTATCCAATTTGTTTTATTTTACATAGGTTTGTGGGTATGAGACTTTTCACGAGTAATGTAAAGGATATTTACTCTATTGTTTTGTGATGCCTCAGATGACCATTATGGGTCATATGGGGTTTGAAAGCATGTTGTGGAAAAATATATCTATTTGTCCCTGGAGTTCCAAAGGGAAGCTTTAAGTTTCCTAGACATACCCAAGGACTTTTGTGTGGTGATGCTGATAAGCTAAAGGGATTTTGTGAGATAATCCAGACATGTCTTCGGGGTCTTGCGACGTCTTTCGACTCACTAGGGGTGTGTTGTATATCATTCAGTGACCTAGAACACCTCTCAACTCCTCCATTTTAACTACTTTGTTTAATCCAAAAAAAGATTGGAGGACTTGCATGTTTGTTAGGATATCATCAAGGAATTGTATTCTTCCCATCGATGATGCATCACCTGACCTTTACTACTACTAAGGGCCTCCTCATTTGAAAAGAATTTCTTTTTATTCTGAGGGAAACTTGGATGGTTTTTTTGGAACTTTCTAAAGATAAATCAAGTGGCTAGGGGGCTCTTATTCGGTTGACATTTCACAGCAATTGGTTTCCTAAAGAGCCTTCATAAGAGCTGGAAGGTTCTTTGAAGGGGACCCTATGGGACTCGTCAGAGGGTATGAACTACGGATGGGGATTCACGTGACCTTGAAATGGTCATATGATCATGAGTCCCCTAGAAGCTTATGTGATCCATTATTCAAAGTCCCTTTACATTTTTGGAAAAGGTAATACCCCTATTCAGGTATTTCTTCCTTTATGATTTTACTGTTGTTTATTTGGTTGGTGTCAACAGACACTGAATGTTGGTTAATCACCCTTGTGATGTTCTTCCTGGTGCTATGATTATTTCCATAGAAATTACTTCATAAACATCATACTTTGTATTCTATGTTGTGGTAAATTGTGTTATGGTGTAACCAATAATTTTTAAATCCCACAAAAGAATTTTCTATGTACAACCACCTTCTATATAATCCAAGACCCACTACAATACACTGATCAAACCTCTTAGGGGCCTATATATCTCATCTAGTCACATCCCCCCATGTGCTATCACTACTACAAAAACGGGCAGGGGAAGCACTACCCCTTTATCAACACTTTTTTTAGTGCTGATAAAGGGGACCCCTTTATGAGCGCTTATTTTAGTAGGGCTGATAAAGGGGGGATTTATCAGTGCTTTTTCCTACCACTAATAAATTTTATGTTTCAAAAAAATCATGAAAAATAAAATATTTGTATATAAGTATATTTATATTGATATAAATATAATATATATATTTTAAATATGTTTTAGATAAGTATAAATAGACTATTACATTTAATATATAAAAAATTTAGTGAAAATGGCTTTAAAATATTTTAAAAAATATTAATAATTAATAATTTTCTAATTATTATTTATTACAAATCATTTAATAACAATTTAAAGACACAAAAAATCCATGAAATTAATAAAAGATCTAAAATAAGTTGAAAATGTAACTCAAACTTCAAACGGCCACAACTTTTGATTTGGGTGTCTGTTTGAGCTCTATAACATATCAAATCGAAACCTGTGACGATCTCTACGTGATAGTAACCAAAGAAAAGCTTCTATCACATTTTTAAGGCCCAAAAGGCATCCAAAACTATGTTTTTAGTCAGGATACCCCGATTTTTTAACATTCAAACATGTATAAATTTTGATCTAGATGTTCGTTAGGCCTTTACCACATATCATATTGAAGATTGTTTCATTTTATTCGATTTGACTGGTTGTGGAGTTGAAACAGGCTTCTATATTATAAGTTATGGTCATTTTAACATTCTATGTCTTTTCAAATACACATATATATGTATTTATTCGTAAATATATATGTTTCTGTGTGTGTGTGTCTATGTGTGTGTGTCTGTGTTATATATATGTATGTATGTATGTATGTATTTATTTATAAACATAGATAAAAAAAATATTTCATAAATGTATTTAAAACTAATCTTATAAATATATATTAATATAAAAATAAATATATAGATAAAAATTTATAAATAAAAATATATATATAAATAAATATTAATATATATTAATATATGAATGAAAACATATATACTAATATATGAATAAATATATTTATATTAATATGAATCTTTACTAATATATGAATAAATATAACTATATATATTTATATAAATAGATATATCATTAAAATGAGAAAAAAAAAACAAAATGGTGTAGTCGTAAAGGTGGAGCTGTGAAAGGGTAGAGGTCGTGGGTTTGTGTTCAGGTGGAAGCAAAGGGGTGCGCACGTGTGGGGATGCACAGTAAGGGCAGCACCCAGGAGAGTGTGAGGGGGGGTCCGCCAAGCGCTAATAACAGGGGGGGTTCAAGCACTGTTAAAAGCCCCCCCCTGCATTATATAATTCATTATTATTGTTTTTAATTTTTTCTTTTATTAGTGCTTTTTTAAAGCACTGATAAAATACCCCTTTTATCAGCGCTAAAAAAACACTGATAAAGGGGGATTTTATCAGTGCTTTTTTTAGCACTAATAAAAGGGGCCTTTATTAGAACTTTTCGGAGTGCTGATAAAAGGGACCCCCTTTATCCTCACCTCGATTAACAGCACTTTTGTTAGCACTTTTAATCGACTTTTCAAGCGCTGATAAAGTCCATATTTATAGTAGTGTATACCCCTCTATATTATTTCCATGCATTCCTGTATTTCATTCATCTGAACTAGTATTGACTAACGTCGATTCTCAATTTCATTTCCACCTAAGCTAGGGATATCTAATAGATAGCGAATTTTTTCGTTTACTTGACCATTATTTATAATGTATCCCAATGCATAGTAGTATATCAAATATAACTATTTTGATCTTTTATTGAGAAAACCATTTTTTGTAGTTTAGTGTACTATTATAGGGTGATAAACTTCAATCATCTTGAGATTCAACTCTAACCAAACTTATCATATGGTACATCTAAAGGTATTATGCCATAGATTATTTCTTTTAGGAAGATGTATGTCCAGCATCTTGTATCCTTATTATCTAAACATTATGGATTTAATGAATCCATAAAATTCCTATGAAAATAACTATTAAATAAAAATTTACATATTTCTATAAATTTAATAACAATCACTCATCGAATATTTTCAAAACAATCCAACAAAAACCCTAATTCATGCAACAATCATTCATTTTGGATTTTTGTTGACAATATCCCCTTAGATCCAACTCCATAAAATATCCAAAAAATAAAAAATAAAATATCAGAATAATATTGATTAATTTATTGTGTAATCTCCCTATGACTTATTAGAAATTAAACACAAATGGTCCTTCCAAGTACAACTTCATCTTCTAGATATAATAATTCAAAATTTCTTCCCCTTTATTCATGAATTTTGTAAAGAGTGGTCTTCAAAAACTTTCCCCCATTTCTTATAAAAAACAAGAGGGTTACATTTATTCTTGATCTGCCTTTTTTATTAGGATAAAACAAATATTTACATAAGCTTGGACTACCCATTTAGAAATAATTTTCTTACCTAATATTTCTCACCTCTTTAAAAATATAAATGGGTATCCTCATAGGCTTCCACTCTCCCTTTGAGGGTAGTTTTTTTAACATCTCTCCCTATTTCAAAGTAGATCATTTTTTGTATTCAACCGCTTATTAATTAACAAAATTCTCTATCTACCAACTATTAAAAATTTATGGTTGTACTATGTGTTTATAGAATATTACTTTAATAAAAACTCCATTAAAATTTCATTTTCACAAATAATTGTAGTGAGTGAATTTACCACATAGAATTTAGGATGTCAAAAAATACACTAATGAAATTGATCATGGGATCTGTGTAGGAAATAAAACTCTAATATATCATCCAAAAATCATTCCATGTAACATCCTGAACTCTAGAAACCCAGATCCGGTAGTTATATTAAATTATTTTTTAAATAATATAAGATCCCATGATGGATCCAATGTTTAGAAGTCTTGGAAAACAAGATACATACATTAAATTTCAAGACAGAAGATACACCATGAACATATTATGAGAACATTATTATTAATTAAATCATATTCTTGAAAATAACATAGTCCTCATCTAGGTTTCCTAGGGAAAGTAAATCAAATAAATTGGGATCTCAGAATCTCAGTATGGAGTAGAATGCATTAGAATCTATCATAACATAAATGTGGGATAAGTGATATTAAACGAATTAATAAACAACATGAATCTATAATCAATTAAAATTGATGGCTTGTTGTATCCATTACAATAAATGAAATCGATGTTGACAATAATCATTGATCTCATACTGATATAGTTCATAATTTCAGATATCAAAACATGATTTCAAGGCCTTATGTCAAGACACTATAAAGATATGGGAGAGGCATACACCAAAAAAATATTTAGTATGTCTCATGACACTTTTTGATGTATTTAGAGGCTATATAATTATAGGCTTGACATGTCACCTGATGAAGTCCAATGCATTCACCATAATAGTTAAGAAGGCATTTTATATGATTCCCTAAGGAAAAACTAGATGAATAAAAACATAGATATATGAAAAATGAAGAATATGTAAAAATAACTATACATCCATTAAATAGAATAATGTACATTTCTATGAGAATATCCATTAATCAATCTAGAATCTATGGGGTATTTTCAAAGTAATGGGAAGTTCCCTTATCAAAGAATTTAGAGGCGAGGGTAATTTTAATGTGTTGGGTTATCCATGGAAGATAGTAAATTGTTTTAATAGTTTTAATTTTTATGAAACTAAGGAAATTGTAGGAAAAATTCTCATCGTGGTTCATAATGAGTGTGTGACTATTCCAAATAATATACCCTATGCGTTTCTAGCCTAGTGTGCAATCTTACTCCCACTCGTTGTACATCTGGGTGATGATTGAGTTAATTCTCAACCAATCCATTATGATGTATATTACATTTAGGTGCATATATTATATAGTTTCATCCAATTATTAGTATCCTGATAAGGATTTATTTTCTAAGAAACTAGAAACTCTTTTACTTTACCAAGACATAGGATGGATTTTCCACCATGGAAATGATTAAGTTTAACAATGGTTTTGGTAAATCTTAAATTAAAATAATATGAGAGGGGAATAAAAATATAGACATTAAATACCATAAATTTAATGAGTAATATTTCGAAAAGTCTTACAAAGAATGTATACACCACACAAAAGGAATTAGTTGTTGAATATACCATGAGTCCCAAAGAATGAAAATTGATATGGAAAAAACCCACTTATGGATTGGGTAGAAATTTAATTAAAACATCTAGAATTATGGGGGTTAAAATTAATCTCAAAATACCATTAAAAAATTTATTTCATGATATAAAAACTTAAATAGGAAATATACACACCACATAAATGTAATTAGGTTCATAATACAAAAAATGTCCTAAATAGAGGAATTTGAGTTGGAAAACCCTTAACTCTTATCCAAAATTCCATGAATGTACTTTAACATCCAATATCACAAACATATTTATCTTAAACACATAAATTAAAACCTTAATCATATCCATTTTCATTTATACTCTTCATAAATAGTCATTATCTATATGAATTCTATAATTTTTTGACATCGGGTGTTTATAATTTTGATCATTTGTACTAGTTTCATTATAGCAGTGTCTGTATTCATTATTCTTCCAAATTTCATCATAATTAGTCATTGATGTTACTTTTATATATTATTTATAATTATTTATTATTTTTAAAATTATTTTCATGTTTTTTTAGTCTTTATCCTTGAATATGAAATTGATAATAAGCATATTTTGGTGATTATAGATGATCAAAGGGTGTTTTCCTAATTGGAGAATTAAATATTGATTGAAAATATCTAGAATAAAAATGAAATCATTATATAAACCTTTTATATTATATTATACATATAATTATTTTCACATAGTTATCCATGATATAAATTTATATTATTGTTCAAGTAGGTTGTTAAACTAACTCATACATGAACATTACTTGATTTAATGAATGATTATGTGGCTGTTTTTGTAATAGCAATTTACGTGATGTATAATAATATTATTTAGTGTTTATTAGTGTGATATATAAAAATTATAAAGTAATTATAATAAAAATTAATGTATATGAAAATATTATATAATTTGAATAAAATATTTTCTTCTTAGAACGCTTATTTTAAATTATTAAATTAATAATGATACTTTATTCATAATATCATTAATAAGTTCTTTTATTTATCATAAAAAAATTATTATATCATATAAAATATATTAAATCCTTAAATTCTTTATTTTAACCATAAATTATGGGTGGTTATAAAAAATAAATTATGTTTCTTATGGTGGTGGTGGTCTGCACGTATATACATGCGACGATTTCATATTTCTTAATGAATAGGATATGTGAATATAAAATGATAATACCATAAATATTGAAACATTTTAATATATAAACAATATTAATATCATTACATTATTATCTAAATAATTAATTTTAATGAATTTAATAAATAAGAAAATCTAAGTATTTGATAATACCCACATCAAGGACTTGAATTTTCCTTGGAAATATCCTAGGTAATGAAGGTGTCATGATAACTAATAGTAACCACACGATTTTAAACCTCAGATAGGGTTATAAGAGGATAATAGTGGAAAAGTTTCAAGGAGAAATTTTATGGTAATGTGGGTCTTGAAGTGGTAGAGATGTTACTCTTTTATAAATGAGGATAAGGATAGTTTTGGAGTAACCCTTAAATTTCAATATTGTAAGGTTATTATTCAAGATTCAATGGACAAAAAATAGGAAACAATTAGAGGGAATGGTGATTTTGGTTGAAATTAACCTCAACCACTCCTTTTTTTAATATGAGTATTTTTTGTCTTTTATTTTAGCTTTTTAACTTTCACCCAAATTTACTTTTACATTCGTAACTAATTTATAACCATAGTAATTAAATTTAGTGAAAATGATTAAAATTCATCTTTTTATCAAATTTGATACTTATGATTTATAATTTTAATTTAATTTTATCAAATAAAATTTTGAAAGGTGTGAAAAATTAATTTTAATATAAACACATTTAATCTCATAAAAACATTTTTTTATAAAAATAACATTTTTAAGATTTAAATTTATATATAAGATAAAATTATATTAGATACTAATTTTAATTAAATAAATTGATTTATTTTAAAAAAAAAATATATTAATTCTGTTTATTTCAAGGAAATCCAAAATTGAATCTCCCTTAAATATACCTCATTCATAAAAAAGACTGAAAACAGTTATTTTTTTAAAGTAACATTGTGATTAGTTCTATAAATATTAGACATAGGATTTATATGTTCAAATAACATTTAAAAGTGAATAATTTTATTTCTTAAATTCATAATTAATTAATTAAAAGTTTTTTTTGAAATTCTTTGTAATTTTTATTGATGGTAAAGTCATATAAATTAATTTTTTCATAAAAACTGTACTTTTCAACTAAAATCCAACCTTTAAAAAAAAATAAAAATTCATCATATGTTCATTTTGATATAGTAAATTCAGAAATAAAGATATTTTGGTCAATTTTATTTTTTATTTTTTTAATAAATTCATTTAAAAGAATCCTTAGAGTTTTCATTGTGTGATAGTTTAGAATAAGGTTTTTACCTGCTATAGTAAGGTCTTTTGTATTTCATTCTACCCCCATTAAATAATTTCCTCCTAAAAATTATGGTATATATAATCTATTGAAAAAATTTGGATATTTCTTCCTCATAGGTTCTTCAGGATCCTAGGTTTCCTCTTTTAGTTTCTGATTTCTTCAAAGGACTTTCACCAATCAAGTTTTGTGATTCCACAATACTTTCTCTCTATTATGAAGTATCTAAATAGGCTCCTCATTAAATGGAAATTCAAGATCCAAATATATTCACTCAAATGTGAATGCATGCTTTAGATTTGGCATGTATAACATTATTAATGAAATATGGAAGATGTCATTTACTTTAAAAAGGATGGGTGGCATAGTCAATTGGTAAGATACAAATCCAACAATTTATAGTATTTCAAAAGACCAAATGTACCAAGGTATTAAATTCCCATTTGTACTAAATCTTATAACTCCATTCTGTGGTAAAACCTATAGAATACATGATCCCTAACATAAAATTACAATCCTTTCCTTCTATTATCAGCATACCTATTTTTTCTTATGCAGGATTCCTTAATATGATCCTGAATATTACTTTATTTAATAGTCATCTCCTCCAAAAGATTTGGGCCAACTAACTTTCTTTATCCAAATTCTTCACAACATGTTTTATTACAAAAGCTATTCACATACAATTTTTAGTATGGTTCTATCTGGATTCTTAAATGGAATATATTTTTTTATGACAATTTTACCAAAGGAATATGTTTATCTTACATACCGTGGAAATCAGAAAAACATGATCTCATTTTTACTTCTAATGTTTGGATAGTCCTTTTAAACTACCCATCAATTTTGGGATGGTAGGTAGTTCGTAGATGTATGTTAGTTTTGAGATATTTTGGAAAAATATTTCAAAATTTTGATGTGGACTAAAGGATATGGTCAGTTTAAATCAATATTGTTTCCCCATGAATTATTATTATTTCATTAATATAGTTATGTGGACGGTTCTGAAGGGGTATATCTTCTCTTATCGCTAAGAAATAAGAATACTTAGTAAGATGATCTTTGATGAACCATATAACATCATTCGTCCTTGTATTATTTAGTATTATAATGACAATGTTCATTATAACATTATCCCACTTCTATATAGGTATAGGGATAGGTTTCATAACTCATTTAGATTGATGTCTTTCATCCTTTACCCAATGGAATACTAATAATCTAGACACATAATCTATAATTTCATGCTTCATTCCACCACACCATAAATATTCTCTTAAATCCATATAAATATTTATGTTACCATGGTGTATTGATAAATTTGAGTTATATTTCAACTAGTATTTCCCTCTTCATATTTGGTATGGAAGTAACACATAACCTATTTCCAAATATCAACACTCTATCATTATATATTAAGTACATCAATTTTACATCATTTAATTATTTAGTCTTCCTTAGTAAGTCCTCATCATCATACTACGAATTCTCAGAATTTTCTTGTAAATATGTTATATAAATTTATTGAAAATTGATAAATGTATATTATTTCTTAAAAAAAATTCATATCCATATTTACTAAATATCTGAATATAGGATCCTTATTAATCCTCGTCATGGTAATAACTCCATGGTCTCTCCTACCCAATGCTTCATCCACCTTTTTTGCCTTACCATGGAGGTATTTTATCGAGTAATCATAGTACTTGAGTAGTTCCAACCATATTATTTTACTCATGTTAATATCCTTATGAGAGAAGATATGCTTAAAAATCTGATGGTCCATATATATATATATATCATTTCATTTTCCATATAGGTAGAATCTATATATTTTCAAAGAAAATATTATAGATTATAGCTCAAGTTCATGAGTTGGATAGTTCAATTCATGGGTTTTAAATTACCATGATACATAATCCATCACCCTATCATTATTTCTAAGGATATAGAAAACTCATTTCTTTTATGCATCACTATATATTATAAATCCTTCCTAAACTAATGGTAAATTTAATATCTATGAATTAATTAGTCTCCTATTCAGGAAATAAGAACTTTCCTCACATTTCATTGACCATGTGAATTTAACCCCTTTTTTAAACTTTCTTAATGGGTTTCCAACCATGGAAAATCTTGAACAAATCACTGATAGAAACCTATTATTCCCATGAATCTTCACATCTCGATTGTATTCATCAATGTTGGTCATTATTTGATAACCTTTTTATTTTAAGGGTTAATAAATATTTCATCCTTTGAGACAATGTGGAAAAGAAAATATACTTCATTGATCCAAATTCACTATTACTATATTTCCCATAAAAGTCTTTTTTTCGAGGGTCTATGGAATTATTTTAAGATAACTATCATGATCTTAATAGATCTTAGAGTTCATAATGATATTTTCATTGGGAAGAACAAAAAATATATCAATATAATACTTGAATACTCTATTCATCATATCCATTAATATAGAATTTGTGTTGGTCAATCCACAAGGCATTTCCATAAACTCATAATGTCCATACCTTGTTCAAAATTTCATCTTTGATTTATCATCCTTCTTCACCATTAACTGTTGATAATCAGTCTGAATATCGATATATGAAAAATATTAGGATACTTTATATTGATAAGGTATTTCATCAATGCATGGTGATAGATAATTATTATTTAATTTCATGGTATTGGTCTCCCTGTAATCAATTCTTAGTCTCATGGACCCATCCATATTTTTTACAAATAAAACTAGGGCTCCCCATAGTGAAACTCTAGGGCGTATAAATCACTTATCACACAACACCTTCAAAATTTTCTTAAAATCCACCAACACTACTGGTTCCATTATAAAAGGTTTTTTATATATATTTCTTTCATCATTAATGAGTTCTATGGGGAGCTCAACTATACACTCTAATGGATGGTCACATAATTATTATATAAAAAACAATGAATATTTGTACCACATGTACATCCTAAAATATAAGGATATATTCATTATCAAAATATCACGCTTAAAATTCCAATATTCCCAAATTTTCATTATGGAGTGCTATTGGGGATAGGTCTAGAAAAAATGAAGTCTCTCCCTTCATAAGATAGACAACCATGATGACTTTTATCCTTTTGACTACTTCCTAAATAGAAAAATTACTTCTCTAGGGACTTGATCCACTATTTTGATACTAATAGATTAGTAGTTCCACATAATTTTTGAGTTTTTCATCCCATGAAGTGATCCAACATATTTGAACCATGTTTTGGATCAATATTCCTCTATATATTGGTGAGCTTATTTGTGATAACATGGGTCAACTTCCCTAATATAGTTATGATCTAATTAGACTCAACTCAAGATTTATTTAATTACTCTTGGGGAATATCCCTACATTAAATATGAATATTCATATAGTTCCCATTTCTCCAATTAGTCACCATTTCCCTATACCCAAAATTATCTCATGATATTGAATTGCTAAAAAACATTTCTATTATTCTTTGAAACACCTCGAGTTTTTATGAATTATTTTTTAAAATATAAATTTAAATTATTTGATGGATTGTGTTATAAGATACACCAATTTATTCATAATTTATATGAAACACCAAGTTAATCTTCCACTACATGCAAAAATTATACTAGTATATGGTAAATTAAATGCATTGTTTGTCTTGTGTTATACACAATACCAAGTTCCTTCGATAGCATGTGTTACACACAAGATCGAGTTTTATAGAACAATAATATACTATGGTATTTATCACCTAGACATTGTAATGGAAGTAATTACTTTTTATTATCTTAATTATGAAATTAATTCTTGGGATACCAATTAATTATAAATGGAGATAAAAACCAATTGAAAATAAAGGATGTGTTTTAGGAAAAATAATTTTTATTCCCGAAAAGGTGTTTTATCTTAATAAATTAAATTAATCACTTTTAGTGAATAATATTAATGAAATCTATATGTTTTATATTCCAATAAAAAAAAATTAATTTGTAAAATATTTTTTATAGAAATAAAATAAGAACAACCCCATTTTTAAGCATAAAAATAGTATTTTTCTAAAAGAAAATTTTCCTCCTTGTAATGAAAGAATTGTTTTACAACTAAATTTTGACAATTTTATATTTTATATATGATAAAATAAGCTTTATATTAGAAATTTTAATATGAAATTTTAATTTTGTTTAATTTTTTTTATTTCTCATATATGTTTCATGTTTTGATAAATAGTAGAAAATGCTGAATTTTAATTCAAAATGGATTTTTGCCTAATTTATTTATATGGTAAAAATATATTAATTTGGTTTTAAATTATAATTAGGTAAATTATAAAAAAATTAATACAATTTATTTCATTTTAACTAATTTAACTTTGTGATTGGATATAAAAACATTTCAAACTTTTGAACATTTTTACTTTAAAAACCCATTGTATCGTCTCGCTTATGGGATTCATTTTAAATTAATTTCTAAAACTTCAAAGAATTGAATTTTGAGAAATTATTTCCATCATTGGAATCAAAAGTTTCAAATATTTCAAATAGTTTCCTTTTATTTTTTGTACAATATGATTTATATCTTTAGTGATTTTTATTACCACATTTAAGGGTAAATTGGGTAATTGAGGGTAAAAATAATATAATTAATATTATAAAAATACCCTAACACTTGTCCAAAAGTTATTGAATGAATATAATTCTACCCTTAACACCTATGGTTTTAAATTTAATTATTTATTTGATACTTTTCCATGAAAATTACTTAGATATTATTAAAATAAAAGATAGTGACAAAATCCCACACTCTTACTTTTAATAAGTATAATATCTTTAATATAGGGATAAATAGAATATATTTTGGAATATATATATTATTTTGAAATATAAAAGTTTTATATATATCATGGAAGATTATTTTTATTTTTTAGTGAATAAATCATTATCATAAATAATTACACAATGATTATACATTAATTATTCAATTAATGAATAAATCAATTAAATGATATTATAAATATTGAAAGAAACATAATTAGAATTAATTAAGGTTATACAAGATTTTTATAGGTGAATATTATATATTATGGATGTATTAAATTATTATTTTTAATTCATCTTCTTTTATTGTTTTTCTTAAAGTCAACATAATGAATAGTGTCAAAATTGACACTAATGATATTTTATGAAAATAATATTTTATTAAATTATTTATAACTCTTAAAAATATTAAATAAGGACAAGTGGGGTGATATATGGTCTAAATTATCATAAATATGACATGCATAGTAAAATTTACACTTTAAATGTAAATATTACTACCTTTTAACATTGAAAAAATTGTTATCATAATTAAGATTAAAATAGGTTAACTAAGGGTTAATCAAATATATAAGGTTTAAAATAATACCAAAACATTTATAAAATCTGTTTTTTGATGATATTACAACATTATAATATCTTATCTTCAAATAATTTTACTTTTATGAGTTTTTGGATAGATATTAAATTTATTATAAATTTTTATTTTTAGAAATTTCAAGAATGTCCCTCCCCTATCTTATAAAATGGTACCTCTTATTATTTTTTCTTTACACTTTAAAACCTATTTTGTTCAGAAAAACAATTTCCAAATATCCTCCAAACTTTCATAACTTTATCCTAGAATCATTATTTTGGTCATAAACCCAACTAAGTAAGTCCTTTTGGTGAAAACCAAAAGGAGATACCCAAATAAGAGGTAACGTTCATCAACAAACATTTTTTTATTTCTTCCTTAAACCCAATAAATTATTTTTATTTCATGTTTCTATAATAACCTAAATATATTCAATATACTGATATTTTTTAATGATATGTTTATTACCTATACTTACACACACTTCTATCAAATGGGATATGTAATCATTGCTCATGTGTACAATGGACTACCACCTCACAAACTGATGTCGTTCGTTCTTCCATTACCACCTTTCAAGGTTGGTAATAATGATGGAATTTATTTTATTATGTGATATATATAATATATATGATTTATTTATTCTTATTTAGTTATTATATAACACTTACCTTCATGCTTTCCATTTTTTAAATATGATAACTTTGTTTTTGGACGTGTGGACTACTGCCTCCTTAAAACGATGTGATTCATTCACACTTTACATGGAATGTATTAAGGATGGTTTTACTAAATGTATATGATATATATAAAATAATTATTCTACTATAATTTTAATATATATATATATATTCATATATTTCATTTACTTATTTCTTTCAATACGATTATAAAACAGAAACAACATATATGCGTACATATGGCCTACCGTCTCCATGAAGGGTGTATTCCATTTTATATTTATATATTTTATATATTATTATAAATACATATAAAAAGAATTTATATGATATTTATTAAATTTTTATCATTCTTAGTTTTATGATATCATGAAATAATTAAGAGAACCAAAAATATAACAAATCAAAAAACATGCGAAAAACAAAGTAGTTATTACCTGAAATGTAACATTAACATTGAATTGTTAATAAATATGTAATAAGAGTTCATAATTAAATAATATATGGAATTATATAATTTAATAATTTTAATTAATATATGTTTAATAAACATATCTTTATTATATAGTAGGTTTGAATGAGTTTGATGAGATTCAAGACTTATGGTAAGGGTCTTCTCGTCTCACTTTTATTTTTGTGAGACTAATGACTTTCTCATTACTAATTTATTTTGTGTGGTGTATATATTACCCATGAATGTATTATATGATTCTTATAATTAAATTTATGGGTATTTACATATCCATTTTATGATCTTTCTTTCATGGGTTATAGGGTAAAACAATTACCAAATTGGTAAGGGAATTTTTGTCTCAATTTTTCTTCTTTGAGACACATGTTATGTTATACACCTATATTATTTTATGAGGTTTATATAATTCCTTTTGTAATATCGTATCATGAATATCCTTCTTTTCATGATATTATAAGTTTCATTTAATCTTGTTCTCTATTCGGTCTAAAATATATGTTCCTTCAAAACAATGTTTTCTATAAATGATTTAAAAGTGTTTTAAAGAATCTTATATGAATTTTCAAGGAAAATTATTTCAAAGATATTTAAGATGGTTTTCAAACATTACTTTGTCATTTTTCAAGGTTATTTTCAATGAAATTTTTATTCTATTGTTTTATTATTTAACAAGTTTTTTTCAAAGTGGAAATGATATTTTCGTCAAAAATTATTTCAAATGATATTTCAAAATCATTTTACATTTAAGATAAAATTATTTGATGTTACTTTTTCTTTATAGGGGTTATGATTCAAGGATTTTATCCTTATTATTTCTAGGATTATTTTATTTTTATTATGAATTATTTATGTTCTTGTGGCACACATATGTATAGTTTTCATTATGTGATAGGTGGGACCTATATCTCTCTAAAATGAATTGGGTAGTGATTTATATCTTATGAGATAAACATGGATAAAATGGGGAGTAAACCCAGTTTAGTATTGTAATTTGTCCACAAAATGGTCTTGGGAGTGAACCTTTACTACTAATATGGTATCGGGAGTAATCCTTGATAACTAAGATGGTCTTGGGACTGAAACTGGACTACTAATATTTTATTGGGAGTGAATGTTTACAACTAAGATGGTTTGAGGAGTGAACCCATTCCACTAATATAGCCTTGGTCATAGCCTTTAATACTATAGAAATAATTATATATACATATATATGTATATATGTATCTACCAAAAATTCCATGACTTATTCTTATTTTATGATTTCATGTATTATACTCTTGATTTACTTGATATTTATGTCTTATAAACTACTATTATTTATGACATGACTCATGTATATGATCTTTGATATGTTGGGTGTGACCTTCTAATGTTAGACTCATATTCCCATACGCTTATGTTCATTATTATGCTTATGTATCTCTAATTTTTTACCCTTACTGTGCATCTGATCTCACCCTTTTCTTATATTTTATTTTCATAGGGTTATAAAGAAGGGTTTTAGATTAGGGTACTAAAGGGGAAGTTCTTTATGGGAAACATTAATGATCTTTCACTAGAATAGAATTTTTTGTTCCATTTTTTTGAAAACACTAAACTAATATGGTCTTTGGGCATGTTTTTTTGTATTCTAAAAAAATGATTTAATGTCTCTATACATTAAGATTTGGCCATTATAGTTTCTATTAGAGAAAATTATTAGTCAGCCTTTGGAAACTTAGATGACAATACTTTAGTGAGTTACGGGGTGTTTTCTGGCCATATACTGGAAGTTTCCATGCAAGGAGGTGTTGGTTGTTGGCCTTCGGGCTGCTAGGTGTTGGTTTCTTCTTGGATGGGATATATTGATAGAGATGCTGGTTGTTGTGAACTAAGGCGCTGGATGCACTTGGTGTGTGCTGATGCAAGAGGAATGCGTTCTGTCACTGCTTGATTTCAAGGTGTAGTAGGAGATGTTGATCAGGGATGGTGGCTTTGGATGTTTCTTGCTGATGGGATGGGATGTGATAGAGTTATTTTTTATGATTTTGGTGCACATGGCTTTAAGTTTCTGGACATGTCTCTTATTGGTGAGGAGGTGCTGGAGGATAGTGATTCTAGTGGTTTTATGATGCTGACAGTTGATCTTATTGGTGAGGAGATGATTGATGATGGTAATGCCGCGAAGGGTTGGTTATTGTTTGGTTGGAATGTGATGAATCTTATGGGTTTGAATTTGGTGTTGATGGTTCTATGATGCTTGTGGTGGATCTTATTAGTGAGTAGGTGCTGGATGTTGAAATATGTGAGATTGGATGCTGGTCGTTGCTTGGCTATGAGCTCTGGATGATGGTAACTTCTTGGATGGGAAGTGATGAAGATGTGGTTAACGGTGATGCTTGTGTTCTCGTTCTATTTATTTTAGTGTGATTTTTCATTTTTTGGGTTTTCTGGGTTGGGGTTTGTTAAGGGACTTTGGGAATGGGTTGTTTGAACCCTCCCCTCCCTTATTTGCTGTATCTTTTTTCAAATAAATTTGGGGGGATCAAGAATAGCCTGACCCCGCATCTTCCTTGCCCCTAGAGATATTTACAAGGATAGTTCTGTAGATTTATATAGGGATAATCTTAAGGTGTAATATTTTTAAAAGTAGGTGTCATGACTTAGGAATGTTATAAATAATTTTTCATGATTATGTGTTTTTTACTATGCTACTTATTGCTCACACTATGCTTTCTAGTCTTAGTCAATAGTGTGTACTAGAAGGAACAAGGATAACATTGAATATTTTATATGTGGAAAGTATGAGAATTATAATAATTGATTTCTTAATTGGAAATATCATAAAGATAATAAGGAAAGTGGTATGAGCATTGGTTATACTATTGAGGATAAAGATACCACAAATTACATGTGAAAGGTATGATATGTTCTAACAGTATTGTTTACATTATACATAAGAATCATGATTAGATTGAGGTGTAGGAACCTTACGATATGATTTATATTTCATATTCTAGGAAATAATAAGATGATGAAGCCTGAGTAATTTTTTGATAAAGTTAGATGATTGAAGTGTATATTTTTTGCAATTAAAATATTATGTTATACAAATCATGAAATATATAATAATTTTTAGTATAATTCTTTCATTAATTATTGAAAAGTATGATTTGAATGGTTTTGAAGATAGAGAGGATTAATATAAAGGAGAAATTTTGATTAAGCTAAGGTAACCCTTAATGTGTTCCTGAGGATAAGGAAATGATAATTAGTATGGATAAAGAGATGATAATTTCGATAAAGTAAATTTTGTAGTATTTATAACCTCAAAACTGATAATAGATTTATTAACACGGTGGTTTGTGCTTTCATGGTTAGAGAATATTTCATTTAAGGAATATTTCCAATGATATTTGTAATAAGAAAGCATGAATGTTTTCAATAAGGTTGTATCGTAATTCAGGTTATCACCATGTTCCAAGAGAATACATGATAAAGGTATTATCATGTTTGGAATGTGACAACCAATAGATACCTTATGATATTTGGGGGATCAATGTTAAGATGATTTAGTGAACTTATTTCTAATGATTTGGATTTTCATATTTTGTAAGGGTTATAAGGTTGACCATTTACAGATTGGATTATTCTCAAATTCGAATGAGATTTTAGAGATTAAAGTATCATCTCTTCATAAGAGGATTTATAAATATTGGATAACATGAACTAACCTTTTTTGTTTTTATGACAACTAAATTCATATGGAATGACATATCATTCTATTTATGGATCGCATGATATGTTAGTTTTTCAAGAGTGAAAATTTCAACTTCATTCTATGGAGTAAGAGATAAAGTTGAATTTATTAAGGTGCAGTCCAAGGGTGAGATTGTTCATATAGAATGGAATAAAATTAAGTAAATATATATTCTTATGAAAATTATTCAACATTAGGAAAAGTATGTTGAAACAGAAAATTTATCCTCATGCCTTGATTTAAAATGAAAAAAGTGGTCCTTTAGGTCATAAAATAATTATCATTTTGTGATGGTCAACTTTATAAAGACTATATTCTCTATCACTCTCCATCAGAACTTGATAGTTGGTTTTATCTTCTATGTCCATGTTTTCACTTTCTGCTAATTTTCTTCTAATTGGAATCCTACCGATGTGGTGATATTCACATTTTACTTTCCCACTTATTAATTAGAATTTTTATTTATTATTTTTACAATGTGGGTTTCCTTAAAAAAATCTCAAACATACACCTTTAATTTTATAAGTGAAATTTCATATTGTAAGGATATGTTTTTTTAATTATTGATTGTATCAGAATTGTAGCTTATCGATTGGTGCTTACAGCAAATATATCTCATGTTCATGATTTTTTCCATGTATTTATTCTGAGGAAGTACATATCTTATCCTTCACATGTACTAAACTCATTACTTATACTACTGGTGCATGAACTTTCTTATGAAGATAAACTGGTTGAAATTATAGATTATGGAGATAAAGTTCTCGAAAACAAGACCACAAACCAATTTAAAGTTTTTTAGAGAAACCACTAGTTTTAAGAAGATAAGTGGTAACTTCATGATATTATGTGGTAGAGTTATCCTCATTTTTTCTATTATAGTAATGAGTTTTTAGGGTAAAATTCATTTTAAAAGGGGGTAGAATGTAACAACCTAAGTTTTTATGATTTTTTTTAAAATAAATTTAAATTACTTGATGCATTACATTTCACACTAAGACAAGTTAAGATTTCACTACACTCAAAACTTATATTAGCTTGTGGTACATGCAACACATTTTTTTTCTAGTGTTACACACAATACAGAGTTCCTTCAATAACTTATGCTACACGCAAGACTGTGTTTTACCGGAAAACAATATACTATAGTAGTTATCATCTAGTTGTTGTAATGGAAGTAATGAATATGTATTAACTAAAATGTGAAATTAATTCTTGGTATAGTAATTAATTATAAATGATTATAAAATCCCATTGAAAATAAAGGATGCGTTTTTATAAAAAAAACAATTTGTATTCCCACAAAGGTGTTTTATCTTAATAAATTAAATTAATCACAGTTATTGAATTATATTAATGAAATTTATATTATATATATTTAATTAAATTTTCTATAATTTATCCAATATGTTTTATAGGAATAAAATAATAACAAATCCATTTTTAAGCATAAAAAGCTATATTTTCCAAAAAGATGGTTTTGCCACCTTTTAATGGAAGAAAAGTTTTAAAAATAAAATTTGACACTTTTATTTTTTATATATGATAAAATAAACTTAATATTAAAAACGTTAATTTCAAAATTTAATTTGGTTGAATTTTTGGAATTTTTCTGATATGTTTCATGTTTGGATGAATAGTGGAAAATACTAAATTTAATTCCAAGTGGCTTTTTCATCTAATTTATTTATATAGTTAAAATATATATAAATTTGGTTTTAATATATAATTAGATAAATAATACAGAAATTTATTCAATTTAGGTCATTTTAACCAATTTCACATTGATATTAGATATAAAAACATTTCAATCTTTTGAACACTTTTACTTTAAAAACTCATTGTTTCGTCCCGGTTGTGGGATTGCTAATAAATTAATTTCTACAAATTATGTGAATTAAATTTTGAAAAATGGATTATATATTTTTAATTATAAGGTAAAAATTTAGTAAATATGTTTTTTATTATTGTACAATATGAATAGTAACTTTAGTGATTTTTATTACCATGATTAAGGGTAAACAGGTAATTAAGGGTAAAAATAATATTATAAACATTATAAAATTTCCAAAATAACTTGACCAGAAGATATTGAATTAATTTAATTCTATCCTTAACACATAATTTTCTAAATTTAATTATTTAATGGAGAATTTTCCTTGAAAATTACTTAGATATTATTAAAATCCAAGAGAGTGAAAAAATATCACACTCTTACTTTTAATAAGTATAACATTTTTAATATGGGGTTAAATATAATATATTATTTAATATATATATATTATTATAAAAGATAAAATTATTATACACATCATGGAAATTTATTTTTAATTTTTAGTGAATAAATAATTATCTTATATAATTACAAAATTATGATGTAGTAATTATTCAATTAATGAATAAATCAATTAAATGATATTAGAAATATTAAAAGAAATATAATTTGAATTAATTATGTTTATACATGAATTTTTATAGTTGAATATGAAATATTAAGGGTCTATTAAATTATTTTTTAAAAGATTCCTTTTTGTATTTATTTTCTTAAAGTCAATGTAATGAATAATGTCAAAATTGACACTGATGATATTTTATGAAAATAATATTTAATTAAATTATATAGAAATAATGAAAATATTAAATAAGGAAAAATTTGGTGATATATGGTCTAAAATATCATAAATGTGACATTTATGGTCTAATTGACACTTTATATATATAAATTACTACCTTCTAATAATGAAAAACTTGTTACCATAGTTAAAATTAAAATAAGTTAATTAAGTGGTAATCAAAATGATAAAATTTAAAATCACACTAAAAAATTGTCTAAAATCTATTTTTTTATTATATTAAAACCTTTTAATATATTATATTCTATTAAATATACCTTTTGAAGTATTTTTATTGATATTAAATTTATTATATATTAATATTTAGAGAAATTCCAAGAGCACCCATCCCCTCTCTTATAAAAGGTCACATCTTCTTCCCTTCTCCCCACAGTTCAAAACCTATTTGGTTTAGAAAATCACTATCAAATTCTCCTAAAAATATCCCTCACTTAATCCTTTAGTCCTTACTTTGTTCATAAATCCAACCATGAAAGTCCTTTGGCGAATACCATAACGAGATACCCAATGAAGTGGTGACATTCATCAACAAATGTTTTTGTCTTATTTCTTCCTTAAACCCATTAAATTATTTTTATTTAATGATTATATAATAAAACTAGTATCTTAAATATATTTATACGTTTTTATGAAAGGTTACAACCTAGACTCACACACACTTCCATCAAATAGGATACACAATCATCGTTCATCTGTATGGCAGACTACTGCAATGCAAACTGATGTCATACGTTCTTCCATTTCCATATTTCAAGTTTGGGAATAATGACTAAATTTATTATTTATATGATATATATTATAAATATTGTTTATTTATACTTATTTAATTATTATATAACACATACCTCCAAGCATTCCATTTTTTGTAAATATGATAACTTCATTTGTGGACGTGTGGACTACCGTCTCCTCAAAACGATGTGATTCGTTCACTCTTTACATGGAATGTATTAATGATGTGTGTACTGAAAATATTGGATATATATGGAATAATAAATCTACTAGAATCTTAATATATATATATATATTCACATATTTCATTTACTTATTTCTTTCAATACGACTAGAAAACGGAAACACCATTCATGCGTAAATGCTACCTACCATCTCTATGAACGGTGTATTATATTTCAAATTTATATATTTTGTGGATTACTAAAAATACATATATAAAGAATATATATGATATTTATATCATTTTTATCATTCTTAAGATTATGAAATCAAGATATAATTAAGAGGACAAAAAATAAAATAAATCAAAACACATTCGAAAAACAAAGATGTGTTTACCTAAAATGTAACGTTAACATGGAATTGTTAAAAAACTAGTAATAGAGGTTAATAAGTAAATAAAATACGGTATGGTATAATTGAATAATTTTCATTAATATATTTATAATAAACTTAAATTTATTATACAAGAGGTTTGAACTAGTACTAAGAGAGCCAATACTTAAGGTAATGGTTTTCTCATCTCACTTTTTTCTATGAGACTTATGTCTTATTCCCCACACATTTATTTTGTGTGGTGTATATAATTCCTATGAATTTATTCTATTATTATTAGACTTAAATTTATTAGTATTTAAATATCCATTTGATGATATTTTTTCATGGGTCTTAGGGTTCAAAAGTTACCAAATTGGTAAGAGAATTTTGTCTCAATTTGTATTCTTTAATAAATATGTTATGTTATACACCTATAATATTTTACAAGGTTTATATAATTCCATGTTTCCATAGGGAATCGGGGATGACCTCGTTGATTGAAGGTTCAAACATTCCAATCGGTTTCTAACGGGTTTGTACATAGAACTGGAAACATCCAATGATTCCATATCCATTTGGACCTACTTTCCAAAGGTAGGTGCTCATTAGTTATGGACTGATGAGGCTTAGGAATTTTCATTGGTCAAGAGGATGGGAGGTCAGACTCATCACACCTTTTTGAGGGGAATTATTGTCTACTCCGATACTCTCTTTATAGATTTAAGTTATCTTCGTAATCCTTATTACATTACCAAGTATAAAATGAGCTTTCCTTTAGTCTGACAGTCAATTATTGATATGTAAGAAATTCAGATAATCATTTATATGTATTCGAGGTTCTTCATTGATGAATAATCATCTGTATTTGTTAGATATTCTTAGTTGATGGTATCCTTTAAATACATAAAAGTATCTTAGTCATTATGATGACCATACTGGTTTTAAATCCACTCAGTGGGGCACTTGATGTTTATTGTCATTCATGAGGACATGGATTATTTCAGTGTTGGGATCGTACCCGCAGATGGGCTACCTACGTATCCTTTGTTTGGAAAAGGAATCAGAACCCACGTAGTTCCAGTAAGGGAGTATGATGTTTATGCATGATTGATGGCTCAAAGAAAGATTTCATGATTACTTTTACACTCTAAGCTCACGTGAGTCATGCTCGGTGTGAAAAACAAGAGGTATTGGTAAAACCAGACAATTGTGCCATGAAATGATATGGGGCTTATGTATGTATGACTTCCCAAATAGATGAGGATTAAGATTTACTTCAGGGAAGAAATCCAGGAACAGGGTCCATAAAGGTATATGTACTTTATGGAGATTTGGATACTCTAATCTTGGGACTTACTCCTAAGTAAGATGCCCAAGTTAGGAGGGGGCTTATGATTGGGTTTTATTCTTAAGAAGGAATCCCACATCAAAAGGAAATTAAGACTGGGGCTTACTCCTAAAAAAGAGGAACGTGTTAAAGGGATTTGAAAATTAAAGGGACTTGGGGCTTACTCCTAAGGAGGAGGCCCATATTTGAGACTGTAAGACTAGGGCTTACTCGTAAGGAGGATGCCCAGATTAGGGGACTTGAGGCTTACTCCTAAAGAGGATGCCCACGGTAATGAAAATTTGGATTGGGTCTTACTCCTGAAAAGGATGCATAGGTTAAAGGAATTAATGTTTGGGGCTTACTCCTAAGGAGGATGCCCATAATTTGGGGACTTATGACTGGGGCTTACTCCTGAAAAGGAAGCCCAGGTTAGGGGATCTAAGGCTTACTCCTGAAAAGGAGGTCCAGATTTGAGAATTATGACTGGGGCTTACTCTTGAAAAGGATGCCTATATTTGAGAGTTATGATTGGGGATTATTCCTGAAAAGGAGGCCCAGATTTGAGAATTATGACTGGGGATTATTCTTGAAAAGGAGGCCCAGGTTAAGGATTCTCTCATCTTAAAGGATGAGGTAGAATCAATGAAATCTCAATCTTTAGTGACATAAAGATGTATAAATCACTAGAGTTTGAGAGATGTTCCACGGAGTTCCTTTCAGATAAGGAATAAAAATCAAGAAATCATGCCATAAATGGCTTTGAAGAGTGTCTTGAAGACTGAATCTTGAATTGGAGAGGTGGAATGACATAAGAGGGGTGAAATGGGAAGGAAATGCATCCAAAAAGGTAGGGCGTGCAATTCTTGGAAGGTGTGCAGGTACTGCGTGGGCGCGCAAGTCCTGGTCGCACAGGTATACCTACATGGCACATGGTTACTTGCACGATTTTCAGCCCTTAGAGTAATATTTGGGAGATCCTTGATTAAAGCCTTCGGAATCATCCCTAGAGGCTTTCTAGAAGATGGCGCACAAGTTCTGATGAAGAAGTAGGATGGTGTGAAAGTGTGTTCATTTCCCTTAAGGGTAAAACACTTAGTCGCGCAAGTGTTAGTGAATTATAACACTTAGACCTTACTCCTCTTGTTTAGACCTTCCATTCTTGGTAAAGAATTACCTTATAAGAGTTCAGAAGACCTGAAGAAGAGACTTTGGTGTTCAGAGCTCTGTCTGTGACTTCTGGAAAAATTTCATCCCAAATGGGGGGCCCACAGGGTCTATTTATAGGCTGGAGAAGACCCAGGGCGGTTATCCTTTAGGGTTTGCAAGTCACTTGCGTTACCATTATGTGGCGCGCAAGTATACTTGCGCGACAGTGAGGGAACTTGCGCGACCCTTGTGCTTTTAAAGACTTGTTCATGCCTTTGTTGATTTTTGATGATTTCTTCAAAGGATGAATCAATTTGTGCTAAGTCATTTCCCTTTTAACTCTTTTAGACAATGTGATGAAAAGTATCATCAACAAAAGTCCCCCCTCAAAGTTGGATCTGAAAGAAAATGAGGATGTGACTCTGAGGAAAAGAAGAAAACTAAAGGAAAGGTAGCGCGCAAGTGTTCAGTGCGCAATACTTGGCGCGCAGGTTTGAGTCGCGTAGGGATGGAGTGCGCGGGATGGAGCGCGCTGGGTGTAGGCGCGAAGGTGGGCCGCTTGGCCTATAAATATGCGGTCATTTTCCGTGCATAACATCTGATTTCTGGATTTTCAAGCTCTCGCCATGCAAGTCGCTCGTTTTTTCGCTGTTTCTTCACTTCTGCGCTATTGTTAAGGTAATAGAACTTATGTGGTGATACTTGCGTGCCAAAAACTTGCGTGACACATTAACACTTGCGTGATACATCCATACTTGTGTGCCAAGTTTTAGACTTGAGCGCCTTAATGCCTTTGCCATTTTTTTGAAATTCCTTCACAAATTTTATGAAAAATCAACTTACTTAAAAGTTAATTTATTCAACTTTTGTGCAGAATAAATGGCTCTTAGAACCGGAATAGCTGGTGAACTGGCTAGCAAGCGGATTGATGATATGATGAACATCATTGGCCACGATTATTATACCGTCAAAAGTAGAACTCTTCCGGATTTGGCTATTTATCTGAATAAATATCATCGCGACTTCCCCCAAAGCATTTATTTTCTTTTATATGGATATGGCCATCTGCAAGAAATTAATATTCTAGAAGCAAAGAACTATCTCCCATTTTTGAGGTTTCAGAATTATACCAACTTTTCTTTAGCAAATATCTCAAGTGGAGGAGTATTTCTAAGTGCTGGAACAGTGGAGAAGGCCCACATGATGCATCATAGCCCTTGTACGCCAGATCTGAAACCTCATACGCCTGAGCTGTGACCACATTGTTATCCTTCAATCTTCCTAAATGCTCATATGGATCAATCCAAAGGCTAGAAGAAAAGTTGGGACTTCCTTCCTGGGGGACGTGTGAAGCCAACTTGGATGTGGGCATACTGGGTGTGACAAACCTAGGCAGAGTTTGTCGAGGATCTGAAATGAGTGGTGATATACGAAGCTGTTTGGGTTGGGAAACATATGTTTACAGACATGATAACTTCATGCCGGTGATACTCAGCCACTGGAGCCTAGAAACTAATTCATTCCATCTAAATCATGGATAAGTAGGTATCAGTCTGTGGGATGTCCAAAAGATCTCAGGGGCTCCAATTTTGGGCGATATGTATGATGAATTCATTTCTCCCAAGGTGACTTGGAATGATTCAGAGAAGACTCCTGCTTTAGCTCTAGAATTATTTAAGATCATCCACAGAATCAAGAGTTCAGAGACCTCATTAACTCATTCTAGAAAGGATATTCATCAAGAGGAGTGGATGAATATATTTCTTATTGAGAAGAAAGAGAAGGAGCCAAAGGAGAAGGAGCTGATGGAGAAAGGATCCATGGAAAAGAAATCCAAGGATAAGAGGCCCAAACGTCCTACCACCTTCCAAAAACCTAAGAAGAGGGGTGCTCCTGGCACATTCTGGCCAACTCTAGAAGCAGGAGAGTTTGAGAAATGGGGATATGAGGTGAATCAATGGATCCCAAAGAAGACTCGTCTGGCAGGTTTCTTGGCTATGTGTCTTAGCGTTTATCTCTTTCCAGTCAGGGATTCGAAGGGAGGCATCAGGCCCGGGACCTTCATCATTGTAGCAAAGTTGGACAAGGGAAAATGGTTGGGTTGGCTACCCCCATTTTAGCAAATATTCACAGGAGTTTACTTCATGTCTTCATGGGTAAATCTCCTTTAAGAATAGTGGGACCATTCCATGTTTTATAGGGATGGATTTCCACTCACTTTAGGACTTACAATGTACAGAATGGATTACAAATTCTTGGAAGTTCTTTCAGGCCGTCAGTGAAAGCATTCTCTGGAGTTTCTCCATTATATGTTAATGCCTATGACATAAAAGTGAGGCTGAGAATGTTTAAGGAATTAAACTTCTTTCCCTACGGAAATCCGCCAACCGGCCGGTTTGTTGATGATGGAACAGCCCACTTGGATTTGAGGGTATACATGCTAGCTTGTAGAGATGGTGTGCTAGTTTCCAGGATTGATGGAGAAATTATATGCAAGGCGTATGCTCCATATATATTTGAACTTCAATTTAAGTGTCTGCAAAAAATTTCTGTATCTCCCCCAGAACATGTTAGGTTAGAGAAACATCCAATGGTTGCTCGACAACTGTGGCTGATGACATCAAGGGAGAAGACAGGGGTGGTATTTGATCTACCAGTTGAAAAAGCAGCACATAACATGACTACATATTATGCGGATCACTGGATATCATCATACCCAAAAGGGATATAGAATCACCCAGTTTATCAGGTGGGGAAAAGGAAGAGGACTGTAGATAAAGAAACCCTCCCTCATGAAGGTGATTCTTCCCCACCTGAAGCTGATTTCCCAGACTC
Organism: Viscum album; assembly: GCA_963277665.1. Taxonomy (NCBI): domain Eukaryota; kingdom Viridiplantae; phylum Streptophyta; class Magnoliopsida; order Santalales; family Viscaceae; genus Viscum; species Viscum album. Next base: position 118,712,135 of record OY728162.1, on the reverse strand, counting down.
CTCCTCTAGGACTGATTCACCGGATTCCCATGATGGGGATGATGAGGCACAACAAGTGGAAAAGCATCCTCGTGCCCAATATAATCCTCCGGTTAGAATCAAGATACCTACTCCATAAACTCCTGGTGAGTTACTTCATTGTGGTAATTTAATTACTTCTACTTTATAAAGAAATAAGTCTTATTTTCTTATTCTCTATATACAGTTGCAGGGGCTGGGAAGAAATTGAAGTCAAAAATTGTAGGACCTTCCTCACAGCCTTCATATCTAAGACCAGAGGCTGTCCAGTTATGGCAGAGTTTATACTGTGGTACTGAGACCGCCTGGCTGGATTTTTGTGAGGGCCTACAACTTCCTGGAAAAGGGAATCTTCTAGCTTCTAGAGATATCCAATATGTGGATAACCCCCAATGAAGTGTGGGCTTACATCAGAGAGCTGGAAATGCTCATATATGCCACTGATGAGTCTGTTCCTGTCACCAGGTGGGTGAAAAAATTGATTGATCGTGGCGCCGCTGAGGGGACTGATGAGGAGTGGCACGATTACATGGCTATTGAATATGTATGTTTTTTTCCTTATTTGATTCGTAAATTGATTTCAATCGAAGCTTTGTTACTTAAGGAAATTTTTTTCTCCATCCTGCATCTTGCCAAAACTACTGAGGTTCCTTCGCCTCAATATAGCCCTGGTGGTACTTCCGTCAGGGCTGTTGCTGAATCTCCTTGCGAACCGGGCGAGATATCTACAGGCCAGAAGTCCATGAATGACGAGTTGGACATTTAATTCCATTCTACAATTCAAGTTCCAATAAGGGAGACTGCCGATACTCCCAAAAAACCAAATAAGAAAAGGAAACGAAGGAGGAATTCCACAGCTAAACACTTCATTAGCAGTGGTAAGTCCTTCGGGTAATCATGAGTCTATACCCATGAAAAGGTTTCTCATATTTCTGGGGATTTCAGGGGATTCTTCAATTTCCCCTCTAAGGGAAAGGACTGATCCTACCTGAAGGACCATAGAGGGTGTTGTGGAACAAACGCAAATTCAGGCTGACTTGGCTGCTTCTGAAAAAGAGCCAACATCTATTCCCAGTACTGCTCCGGTTGCTACAATAAGTAGATAAGAACATGTACCAGAATCATTGGCGGCTGCATCAATTGAATCTGTCATCCTTCCTGAAGAAGCCTTCCAAGGTTAGGGGCCGCAGAATGAGGGTCTCCAAGAGGACACATCAAATGCTCCCACCGATGAGACTAACCAGGATTCTGAAATATCATTGGATGAAATGATGAATCGTGGCATGTCTTTAGAATAATTTTATGATCATGCTAGATTATCATGTGATTTAGAAGACCTTGGGCGTGAGTATTATCCTTTTCCCAGTAAATTTTCTTATAATTTACACTTCTAATCATGACTGAAAATAATATGCAGTTCCATCCATAGAAGCTGCTGAACTGCCAATGCCTGAAGAGGGTGTGGAAATTGATGTCAACCCTACCATTGCAGAAACCTTAGCTCAAGTGGAGCTAAACCCAGTAAACCCTCATGAGACCCATCTTGAAGATCCTGTTGAAACTGGGAAATATGCGGATGAGTCTTCTCAAGCTACTGATCTACTGTTAGGTAATGACTGGACTGAGTTTTCAAGATAGACAGCCAACTTCCATTATTCTATGAAACTAACCATACTTTTAATTGATAAAACAGGGCTATCAACTTCAATGGTTAGAACTGGAGGTGAGGTCTCAACTTCTGTCCAAATAGTAGTAGAAGGTGAAGCAACTAGGGTCAGGGGGAAGAAGTATAACAGGTCACTTCCTTAAGTGCATTAATCCCAGATTACATACCCCCCTATGATGATGATGTTGAGTCAGACCCAGAGGTTCTTAAGGTGCTTAGCTTCTCACGATGCAAGGCATGGAACAACATATGTAAAATCATATCTAAGGTGCCTTTATAAGAGCTGTCATCAAATATTGCCCGGTTGTCATCCCAGTTTATCATGCTAGGACTTGGAGGTTTTGGATACCAAGAGATCCATACCGCGGTGAAACAAGTCATCTTTTAGAGGGAGCAAGAGAAAAAGTGTCGTGAAGATCTGACCAGGGTGAAACTGTCAGTCAGCATCGGTGAATTTGAGGTTGCGGTATCCCGAGCTGAGGCTGACTATGCTTCCAAGATGAAGAAGCTGAAGCATAAGATCAAAGAAAAAGTCTCCAAGAAGATGCACCTTCAGCAACAGTTAGATGTTGTTACTGGGGAACTTGACCAACTCAACAATTCACTATAGGGAGTTCAAACGAATGGTATGAAGACCGTTATGGATGCCAAGAAATCACTCCATCAGGCTGAAAAGAGTGAAGTTGGTCGAGTGCATGAGCTTCAAGTAGCTGCTGAGGAAGCTCGAGATGTGGTTCATCAATTAAAGACTTATATTGACAGTCTTTTGTAATTTCCTGAAAAAGATAAGAGGCTCCAATCTGTGGATGTCCCTCTAATTCTTGTGCCTCAAAATGGAAACAATGCTTCCATATTCAATCACTTGTGCACATATTTTCCTGCTACCTGCTTTAAATTTTACCTATGCCAATGGGCCTAGTAAGCATAGTTTGAATTTTACTAGGATTATTATAAATAACCCTACAAACTTTGAATCTTATAATTTTCTCAATATTACCTAAATCATACAAAATGTATGTTTAGTGAGCTGGAACTTGACTTTTACTTAGAGTTCCTTTGTCTTTTGTGGGCAGTTTAAAGTCATGCATGTCGGACATACAGAGGCTAATGTTTAAGTTCTAAATAGCTTTGATCGAAATGAATTAGAATTGACTCAATTCCTTGAAAATTTATCTAAAAACACATTACCACACTCAAGTATGAGGGAAAATATGTAAACTATGGCTTAAGAATATTTGAATTTGAGGAATGATATGAAAAAGAGATAAAAGGCATTAGAAGAAGTAGTTTCCAAGAATGAAGTTACTATTATTTAACAAACCCGTTATGGGGTTGAATTATGCAGGGCCACCTAAGGGCATTGTCTGAATAGTCAAATAAATAGCATCTTTTGGCTAATAAGTCTGTTAAGTAGACTATTTATGCAAGGCTGCCTAAGGGCACGTGCTGCATAGTCAGGCAAAAGAACTGTCGGAAATTTACTTTCCTAGTGCTAAAAAGCCAGTGAAAGTTTATGAAGATTCAAATTTTCCAAAGTATAGAGTTTTCTGTATGGAAAGAGGTACTTGAATATGGATAAGATATTTCCAAACAAGATTATCAAAGAACTGGATGGATATCACTCCTACGAAGGTCTGACCCAAACATAGGGAAGGAGAATATAAACCATAGACTTGAATACTTTCATATCCAGAAAAAGGATATGGGACAAATATGTTAAGGATGGCTCTTTTTTGCGGATCCCTACATACTATCATTTAAGACCAATAAGGACAAAATATGATTTCTGCCTAAGAATGAAGTTACCAGTATCCAACAAACCCATTAGGGGGTTGAATTATGCAGGTCCACCTAAGGGCATTGGCTGCATAGTCAGATAATAGTATCTTTTGGCTGACAAATATATTATGGAGATTGTTTATACAAGGCTGCCTAAGGGCATGTACTGCATAGTCAGGTAAAATAACTCTCAGAAATTTGACATTTTTATGACTAAAAGTCAAGAAAAGGGTTATGAATATATGAAAATATTTAAGGTTAGTATTATTACACATAAAGATGGGTATTGTCCAATGTATACAGAGATACATAGATCAATGTTAACCATAATCATGTTGTGGTTGGGTCCTAAATGGAAATGTTGGACTTCACTGCGTATCCCATAAGGTTGGGAATCAAGCCATAGGTAGTTCTTAAACTACAGTTTAATTTCATGTGGGACAAAAATATTAGAGATCTTAGTTTAGGGTCATAGATCTTGGACCATTATAAGAAATTCACAGTGTGTGTTTTCATGGGGAATTTTCAGCAAAGGGACTGAAAGTGGAATTTGGGGTTAGGCCCAAAAGACTTGGGGCTGGATTCGAGGGACACTCGAACATTCCTACGTATCCTATAAGGATGGGAATCAAGCCCACGTAGTTCTAGAACTACTTTCTGTACAAATTTGGTTCGTACATGTGAAGGGTGAAAAGGGACTTTAGTGCAATGATGGTTTAACCCAAGAAAAAAGGTTCCGGCATTGCCATGTATGCACGTAGTCTTCAGAATGAAACATGATTTAAAAAATAAATGTAAATAATGGTTCCCTCTAAGGTGAGGGTATCAAATAATATTTGTAGTTTATTGTCATACTGTACAAAACAGTGTTGTATATTTTAACGTCATATAGCAAGGATGAAAGTGAACCAATGTAAAGATATTGATTCTAGGGGCGGTTTCACAAATAAATATCATATGAGATGGAGGTGAACCGATGTGAAGAGATTGATTTTGGGCTTGAACCTTGGGAGGTTGCCTACGTTCCCAGCCTGGAAGTCAAGGATCAAAGTCCACGTAGTTCAATTAAAGAATAAATTAATGATCAAGTTGTTCTTCGGGACAACGACCTAAAAAATGATGTTGTTGGGACTTACACATGGTTAGTATCCTAGAGAGAGTGTTATGGTTGAGGTTTGCTCTAAGATCATGTGATTCATAATCGGTGTGAGAAACAAGAGGTAACAAAAATCTTAACGATGCCCAGTTTAATGTCATGTAGGACATATAAAGGGACTATGCAGTTTAAAGTCTTGCAGTTAGGACTAATGGTGTTGTACAGTTTAGTGTCATGTAACAGGGACATAGTACAGTTTAATGTCATGTAGGACGTATCAAAGAACTTTTTGTACAGTTTAGTGTCATGTAGTTTGGATGATAGAGACAACACAGTTTAATGTCATGTTGGACAAAAAGATGACTGTGCAGTTTAATGTCATGTAGTAAGGACAAAAGAGTACACCATTTAATGTCATGTTGGACGTATTAGGGAATTTTTCATAGTTTAACGTCATGTTGGATGAAAGTAGCCCAACTAGTTTAAGGTCATGTGTATGGACCATTGATGATGCCGTTTAACGTCATGCTGGACGTAAGGGACATTTTCACAGTTTAACGGCATGTTGGACGAAAAAGGGACGATACAGTTTAGCGTCATGTTGGATGAAAGTGTGAATAGTCTAAGGTCATATGCATGGAACGTGGATGGTGCAGTTTAATGTCATGTTGGACGGAAGGGGGACTGTGCAGTTTAATGTCATGCAGTGAGGAAAAATTAGGGAAAAAAATTTCAGTTTAACATCGTGTGGGATGAAATTAATACAAAGAGTTTAAGGTTATATATATGGACCCTGGATGATGTAGTTTAACATCTTGCTGGACGTAAGGGACTTCTGTACAGTTTAGTGTCATGTATTTAGGATGTCATAGTTTAACGTCATGTGAGACGAAAGGAATACAAATAGTTTAAGGTCATATGTATGGACCGTTGCTGTATAGTTTAATGTCAAATAGTAAGGACGATAAAGGGGACACAGTTTAACATCATGTTGGACGTATGTGCAAATAGTTTAAGGTCATATGCATGGACTTTTGATGATGCAGTTTAACGTCTTGCTGGACGGTGGTGCATTTTAAGGTCATACCGGACCATGGATGATATATTTTGTGTTTATACAAAATAATTCTTCAAAAATCTGTCATTGGTTGGAGTAGTGACGAGTTCTCCATCCATCGAGATTAATGAATAAGCTCCATTGGAGTAGACCCTATGTATTGAGTAAGGTCCTTCCCATTTTGGCTCAATCTTGGGAGGTTTCGTTCCTGGTATCATTGGATTTCTGAGAACTAATATCAATTCTCCCTGAGTGAATGAACAAAGAAGAACCTTTTTGTTAAAATCTCGTGCTATTCGATTCTGATAGACTTCCATGTGGTCAAAGTGCACAATATTTTCACATCTAACCATTACAATTCATTCAATTGCTTTTGAGATTGTTCATCTATAGATGATTGATCACAAATGGAAACTCTGAGCGAGAGTAGTTGAACTTTAATTGGAAAGACTGCTTCTGTTCCATATACCAATGAATATGGAGTTGACCGAGTCGTAGTGTGGGTGGTAGTACGATAAGTCCAAAAGCATGAAAGAGTTTATCAGGCCATGATTTCTTATCTTTATCCACCATCTGTTGCAGTATATTTGACAGAGTCTTGTTGAAAGCTTCTATCATTCCATTGGCCGCTGCATGATACCGAAATGAATGGTTGGATTTTATGTTGTATTCTTGATACAATTTCTTCACCTCGGATGAACAGAAGTTGGTGCCATTTTCCGTCAATATGGTATGAGGGACTCCAAATCTAGTAATGATGTTAAACTTGATGAAGCTAACAATGCATTTAGAACTGACTTCCTTGATAGGTATTGCCTCTGCCCATTTGGAAAAGAAATCGGTATGAGTAATAATATACTTAAATTGCTTAGTCGTAGCTGAAGGGTAAGGTCCCACCACATCCATTCTCCATGTGGAAAATGGCCACGAGTATTTAGCTATATGAATAAACTCTGGAGGTTGATGAATGAAGTTGGAATGTACTTGGCATGAATGACACTTCTTGGTGAAATCAACCCAATCTTGTGTCATTGAAGGCCAAAAGTATCCAACCCTTCGAATCTGATCAGAAAGTCTATGTCTAGATTGGTGGGCACCACAGACTCCTGCATGCACTTCTTTCATGACAGCCATTGTCTCTTCACCATCAATACATCTGAAGAGAACTCCATCAAAACCACGCTTGTAGAGAATTTTCTCTAGGTGATCTGGGCTATCATAAAGAGTAAAATTGACCACACGTCGTCGGATTTGTTCTTTCTTGGCCCTATTAGGTGGAAGTGTTCCATTTTGAAGGTATTCCCTGATAGGTGACATCCATCCTGTAGTATGACCATACGGTTCAGGAATGGAACTAATTTCATTAATTTCCTCTGTTTCGATTCGAACATAAGGTGAAATTGCACGATAGTGGGCAATACTGATGGTTGTCTCATCCTGATTTGGATCTACCAGAGCTGTGGCTATATTATCCAGTGCATCAGCTTGATCATTTTGTGATCTTGGGACATAAGAAAATGTTGGTTCCAAAGGGAATTCCTCCATTAACTCTCTGACGTAATCATATAGAGGGATTAGTTCTTCTTTTCTGATGGCATAATCCCCATTTACATGCTTGATTACCAGGTCTGAATCACCTTTCACCTTTAAGTGATTCACTTGTGCTTGAATCTCCAATTCCAAGCCTGTTATGAGAGCTTGGTATTCTGTTTCATTACTGGTACCACCTTCCCACAATAAGAAGGAATAAGGTAACACTGCCTTTTCTGGAGAAATGAGCACAATTCCTAATCCAACTTTGTTGAATTTAGGATTTTCCATTTTCCTCCCTGTTGGACTTCTGGAAGCACCATCAAAATACATTTCCCATGCATGAGGACTTTCTTGAATAGAGAAGACTTCTTCATCAGGAAGTTCAATATCTGAAGATGTGTCTTCCACTGAAGGGTGTTCAGCCAGGAAATCAGCCAGAGCTTGGCCCTTTATTGCCTTTTGAGACACATACTGAATGTGGAATTGCTGCAAAATAACTTCCCACCTTGCCAGACGTCCTGTAAGCATTGGACGACTAAGGATGAATTTGAGCGGGTTATTGCGAGATACCAATTGGACCTCGTGATGTTTCAAGTAGTGTCTCAATTTCTGAACTGCAAAGATTAATGCCAGGAAGCACTTCTCAATACTTGAATACTGGGTTTCTGCTTCAATCATAGTCCGACTAAGGCATTAGAGGTTGTTTTCATTCCCAGCGTCATTCTTCTGAACAAGAAAGGCACCCAATGATCACTCTAGAGCTGTCACGTAGAGGATAAGTGGTATTCCTTCAACAGGTGGCATGAGTACCGGTGGACTCAAGAGGTATTTCTTGAGAATATCGAATGCTTCTTGACATTATTCAGTCCACTGATAAGTGACTCCCTTCTTCATAAATTTGGTGAAGGGTAAACTTTTTCCTGCCAAATTGGCGATGAAATGCCGAATATAGGCAAAATGTCCTTGAAGTCCTCTTAATTATTTCAAATTTAGAGGAGGTTACATACCATGGATTGACTTTGTCTTCTCAGGATTGACTTCAATACCACGATGGCGTACAACAAAGCCGAGAAACATTCCTGAGGTTACCCCAAAAGCACATTTTAAGGGGTTCATCTTCAAATTATGTTGTCGATGCTTGCGGAATATGACTTCCAAATCAGCCAAGTGATTAGAATGTTGTTTGGATTTAACCACCAAATCATCTACATATCATTCAACAAACTTCCCTAAAAAGGGTTTGAAGATACTATGCATGGCACGCTGATATGTTTCACCTGCATTCTTTAAGCCAAAAGGCATTACCCGGTAGCAAAACACACCTGGAGGGGCTCTGAAGGCTGTGGATTCCTCGCCTTCTGAGGACATGCAGATTTGATTATATCTGGAATATCCATCCATGAAGGAAAGTGCTTCATAGCCAGCTGTTGCATCAATTAAAAGTTCTGTAATTGGAACTGGGAAATCATCCTTAGGACAATACCAATTAAGATCTCGGAAATCGATGCAAACTCTAATCTGTCTGTTCTTCTTCTTTACAGGGACAATATTATCCAACCACTTGGGATATTGAACTTCTCTGATGAATTTAGCTTTGATAATCTTATCCACTTCAACTTCAATTTTGGAAGCATAAGTTGGGTGTGTTCTTCTTGCGGCTTTCTTAAATCCTTGATGTTCTTCTGGTAAACCCAAATGATGAGTAGCAACATCAAGATCAAGCCCGGGCATCTCTGTATATTTCTAAGAAAATATGTCTCGGTTTTTCTTTAAAAAGAAAATATACATCTCTTATTCTTAAAGAGTCATGGTGGCACTGATTAAAGTGGGGCATGGATCTTCTTTTGTACCCAGATTTATTTCTCTAAGTTCATCCATGGTGGTAGAGATACCCTCTTCAAATGCTGGAGGAGCATCTCTGAGATCTTCCTATTCTTCTTCATCATGTGTTATTTCTTTCATTTCTACTTGAATAGTATATGATAAAGCAGAATTTTCATGATCAGAATAGATGTTAAAATTTGCACATCTTGAAGAATAAGCTTCCATTTCCGACCTGATTGATGATGAAGGGTCTTCTTTGGGTAATAAATAGGAGATGATGGATTGAGAATCGACATCATTGTTCACCTCTGATGTTTCTATAACTTCTTCTGGCCTGATTGGCGAAGTATAGACTTGTTGGATTTCAGCAGATGAAATGAAGATGTCACCAGTTAGTCTTTCATCACTGCTTGGAGGATCACCAATTTCTCCCATGTTGTCCGGATCGATTTCCGTAATTGACATTAAGGATATTTCCATAAGAGTATTTTGATTTGGGTCTATCTTGTCAATTTTACTGATTGTCAATACATAATCTGTACTTAGATGCGCAAATGGATTTACTGGAATCTTTTCCAAACCATAAGGAGCATTAATTTTGGTAATCTCCTTTATTGTGGATTTCTTTCTCCCCTTCATGTGATAGAGTTCCGCCTCAATGTATTGAGACTCACATGTCTTGAACGGGGCCTTATCACCATACAATGTCCCAACTTGACCATCAAACCAATATTTGAGACATTGATGGTATGATGAAGGGATAGCCACATTTTGATGTAGCCAGGGTCTCCCAAGCAAGATGTTGAAGGCAGAGTCTTGATCAACAACCATGACATCTGAATTGGATACAAGATCTCCAAACTAAGTTCTGAGTGTAACTTTGCCCAGTGGTTCTTGTTCATTTTTATCATATCCTTATAACATCATTGTAGAAGGAGATAAATCAGATTCTGTGAGGCCCAATCGACAAAGTGTATGAATGGGCATGAGATTGACTCATGAACCATTGCCAATAAAAGTTCTTCGTACGTCTACTCCATTGACCTTTCCAGATAAGTACAAAGGTCTAATATGCCCATGCACGACATCATCTTCATCTTCATCAGTAAAAGAAATTATTACATGGAATTCTGCAGGATTATTCTCTACGTAATAGACTTCAGCTGCAGCAATTTTAGTTTCAAACTCTTGAGGACTTGACAAAGCCTCAATAAGTGCCTCCCGAAGATCCTTTGACAGATTCAAAGCATAAAAAATTGATAACATGGCTGGTACTTGGGCCAAGTGTTTCAATACACCATACTTTTGATCCAGAGGTCTACGTTTCCCAATAGAAACATGTGGTTTAGCAGGTGCCTTGGAAATTGATGCTTTGGAAGTTGATGCATCTTGTATTGGGATAGGAGTTGGCAATATTACTGGTTTTTGAAGATTAGACCGATTAGATCTATTCACTTGTTGAGAGGAAGAAGATGGAACCTTCAACCGGTCTTCTAGAATAACTATGCCATGACTGAATTGGCTATTGGTAGAAGAACTTGCTTGTTCTTGCTGAGCTCACTGAAGGGATCTACCACGAGTTTTTGCTGCGTACACAGTTCTAGTAGGGGTAGAATTGGAATAGTGGCTTCTGAAAGATCCACATCTTCCCCTATATCCTGATCCTCTGGAACTTCCTCTGATTCCTCTGTTTGATACAGGGAATTCAGGCTCATCGAAATTGAAACTGCAACTGGCATAAGGATCTGTTAATTGAATCATATTAACAGAACCAAAAATCAACTCTTCATCCGATGAGGACTCTGCCTGATTAGCTTGTTTAGGTTGTGTCGTTTAGTGGGGCGGTGCCTGTTGATTTGAAGTAGATGGCATGAAGTCTTCCAGAGTCAAAGACAAATTAGGCTTTGACACATATTCATCTCTTCTGACTCTTTTTCTTTCTTGGAATTATGCCGCCCTTTTTAGGATTTTCCCTCTGAAGAGGATTTTTCTACGGTATTCATGGAAGAAGGTACAATTGGTTTCTTCAATTGTGTTCGAAAAATAGAATGAGTTCGGTTGATCGTCTTTCTGAACATCCAATCATCATATTTTTGTGCATTTTTTCTTTTGACTTCTTGCCACTCACCTTCCTCCTTTGGAACTGTAGCAGTAACACATGCTACCTGGGCTAAAGAGCCTTTCAGTTTGACTTGTCCCGAGTCGAACATCTTTTGAAGGAGGTCTTTGAAGACAAAACACTCCTGGATGAGATGCCCCAACATTTGATGAAAGGGGAAATAATTAGTATGGTCTTCATCTCCTTCCTTGTTTGGCCTCTTGGGCCTTGGTAGCTGAACCAAATTATTCTCTAGGGCCAAAATGAAGTGACCAGGAACTTGTTCATTTCGGAAAGAGTATGTTTTCCCTTCACATCCTCAAATTGTTTCCATATTTGATCTCTTTGATCGTCTTGACTAAACGGACTTTGTTTTTGGCACTCAGAAGGTGGATCCCTTCGAGAAGATGAAGGTTTTGAAGTAAAATCAGGTACAAGTTCTTGTTTAAGCATAACTGTTATAGTTTCTGCTTTACCCATTCTCCTTCCTGGAGCTAATGGAATTACACGAGATTTAGCCTTAGTCTGTATAAGATAATCTTCAATCTGTTGAGCGATTTAGGTAAGGTCTCGAAACCCTCCTGTGTATTTCATAGGGATCAAAGGCGTGCATAATTCGTCACGTAGATTTTCCACACAGATTTGAAACAGTTCCTCTTGAGGGAGTTCTAAGCTCAAGGAATATGTTAATCCCTTCCAGAGAGAAATAAAATCAGAGACTCTTTCATTATCCCATTGATTATAGTTTGTAAGATCGAAAATTGTTGTCTTTGGAAAATTTGAGATGAATTGAAGAAGAAATCGTTGACGGAGATCTTCCCATCCAGTAATTGACTGGGATTTCAAGCTTGTGTACCAGACAAAGGCTGGTTCTTACCAGGTTCGCATGAAGCATCTGAGTTTCACTACTTCTTGCTGCTCCGGAGTTCCCATCATAGGATCGCAACAAGACACATAATGCATCAAATGTTGATCAGGGTCGCCTGATCCATTTAAAATAGGGAATACAGGGTTCCCAAAATTTGATGGGGGAGAGATTGAATCTACCCATTTAGGGTAAGCTTTCTTTTCCGGTTGAACCTGCGCACGCTTCCCTTCCATAGTCTCTAACAGAGCTGTTAATGAATCAATGTTAGTTATTAACTTTTTAGAAACATCCGATTGAACTTGGACTTGGGAAGGTGCAATGACTGGAGTCTGGTCAAGTATGCCAGCTGGTACTGCAACTGATGGCAGCACTGCCAATTGTTGTTGCACTTGACCCGTAGGATTAGACCTGTGAGGGTGTACTGATAAAGGAGGATATTCTTGATCCATCTCAGCAGTTGCAACAAACTCCCTTGGCTGACTAACTCCAGCACGTTTAGGAGGAAGACTACCCTGAAGTAGTTCTGCATTCAACCTCCTCAATTCTTTCATTTCTTCCTCCTGTTGCACAAATCTTTTCTCTATTGAGAGCGATTGGACTTCTCTAGAGGAAGGATATGTAACCTGATTCTTTCCCTTCCCCCTTTTTGATCCCTTTTGGAGAGGGGGAAGTGGGTTATTTGAAGAAACTCCCAGATTCTGGGTAAACCTTTGATTTCGTGTACGCACACCTTCTTCATTTGTGTCTATGCGTACAAATTCCTGAGCAGGAACCTCTTCATCTAAGTCCCCTGAGTGAGCCTCATCTGGTGGATCAGCAACAACGTCATTGATGACATTGATTGATTCATAACGCATCACATCCCTACTATCATTATTTATGTGATATTGTCTTCGTCCATGACTTTGAGGAGATGTTTCCTTTTGTTGATTCAATCCCTCAGGAACTTCTTGACGAACTGTAATTTGGAGAGAATCTCCTGATAATTTGTCTCTTCATTCCTCTTGAGGCTTCTTCCCCAATCGAGAAAATACTGACTTTCTCTGAGGAGGGGATTGATGATTTGAAAAAGTCCCCAGTCCGGTGGACTATGGTTGTTCCTACTATCTTTTCTCAACTCCTCGAATCCTATTTGTTGATTCCAAGGGTTGGTTTAAAAGAGTCCCCAGTTTGGCGAGCTATGGTGGCTCTTGACATGATATGTCTGAGACTTTCTTAAAAGATCTCTTGATCTTGCGGACCTTAGTCCAAAAATTAGTTGGATGCATTAACCTGTATCCACTTTTATCACCTGGCTCGAAAGACCGTTGGATGATTTCTGACACTACTGTCACTTGATGACGTGCTTGCTTTATATGAGAGGCTTGTTCAATATTCTCGTTTTCTTGATGCAGGAGTAATTCAAAAACTTGTTCTCTATATTCTTGATTTTGAGAGGAACGAGTTGAGGCATGTTCTTGGGCAGGTTTTTGATTAAAAACAAAGCCCATTGACTGTGGACGGCCATAGGCAATAACATTGCATGAGACCATTTTCGGTGGGCTTTGCTGACTGGAGAGCACTGTGAAATGTAGTGCTCCATGAACACCCCATCCTCTAACATGAATACCAGATGGGGCATTGGAAATTAACTGGCGCAATCTTTTTAGTGCGCCAAGGCATGAACGCTGAAGGGCTCTCTACTGATTTTCAGCCTTCAGATATCGAGAGACTGATAGAGATGCCAAATCAATCTGATGTTGTAACCCTTCTATTGTCTTAATATTATTTTCATATTCATCATAAGATAATACTTTCTTTTTCAACTGACAAAGAGTTTTCCATATGTTGAGACGAATATCATGAATCCCATCTTCCATCAACATCTCTTGAATGACATATTGAGAGTCAGCCAGAGGCCAAAACATAACTGGCACTTCACCTTTTGCCAGTTGTTTTCTCATGTTCAGTATTTCCTCTTTATCATTCAATGAAGATTCTTCTACCTGATTTGACCAGAGTTAGTGCTTCCTTGTTGCTTCATCAGATTCAACAAGATTGGTAGAGAAATCACTAATCAAACTAGAAGATGCATGACTTAGGGGTGGTTCGGAGAATGACCTACACCTTGGGCTATCTTTCGATTGAGAAAGTATTTCACCTGCTAGAGATGAAGCATCAGACATGACTGGTTTCGCATTTGTAAGTGCCTCAAGATAAGAGGGATTTATCGGCACTACATTGTCCACTAGAGCATTTTCCGGGCAATGTGAATCACTACTGCAGAGAGGACTTTCGCAGCGAAATTCATCATCATGGGGAGGACCACCATGGTGGGTTATAGTAAAAGATGAGATCTCTTGATCCTTGTTCTTCTGACCACATAGAGGGTTCCTCTGGCTCTCATTTGAAGATAAAACTTAAAGATCAACTGAATTGTCATGAAGAAATCCTTCATGAGGAAGTTTCCGTTGAAGACCTTCGCAATTAATGTTCCCATTATTGGGAAATGAGGGAATAGAATCTTGAATTCCAATAGATAACTGTCTAAGGGCTTTAAGAACTCTAGCATCGAGAAAGGCCTTGTTACAGATTGTCTCTTGATCTCCTGACTGTGTTGGGTGGGTCTTCTTCTTAGACGCCTTCTTACTCGCCTTGGAAACCACTTATTGATGAAAGTGGCTGCTCTGAGCAGGTGTATGTGCCTGATCATGAGAGATTCCCAGGTTAGGCTGATGATCTCCACTCAAATCAGGTGTATGTGCCTAACTTGGTTGTCCATATGATATGGGGGAGTATTCCCCACAACCCTCTTGGACTGGAACAGATGTGTGTGTCTGTTCCGGAGTGAACTGTTGATGTGTCACTCCATTGGTAGGGATATATTTATGTGTCTTTCCTTGATATGCTGATGAAGCTATTATAATATCCTTGTAGGAATCCAGAATATGTGTAAGGATTTGCTTCTGCTCTTTCACCACTGATAGAATATTCTTGGTGACTTCAGCTGTCGGAACAGGGATATACGTCCATTCCGTACTTGGAGTAGGTGTGTATTCCTGCTCCTGTCCTTCTTTTCCTGTTAGTGAATCCTAACAGTACTCAAGTGTGGGGGCAGAGAGTTGAGTCTGCCTCCTGTTTATCACCGGAGCTTTCCAACTGACTTCTCTGTGTGCTACCAAGCGAGACTGTTGGTAGGCTTGATTAATACTAGCAGGTGTATGTGCCTGCTTATTGTACTTCGCCAAACATGGTTGACGAGATCCATCATATGTAGTCAGATGAGCCTTCTAACTAGCTGATGATGTATAAACAGGTGTATGTTCCTGCCTATAGTACTCTGCTGGAATTGCCTGGCGGGATTGGCGTGATGCTGCCAGACGAGTCTACTGGACATTGGAATTAAAACGGGCATGTGTGTGTGCATTCTCGTTTCTTGCCACCAAGTTAGGTTGGTGGACTTCTCCAGAGATAGCAGAGATGAGAACCTACTCACTGTTGACCGGATTTTGCCTCTGGCGATTCGTCTTGCCTGCTCGGGTTCGAGGAACCTGAGCCGAACACCTGGAGTCGACACCCTCATCATGTTGAAGGTGCATTGCCGCACGAGTCTGGCGGCGATTGTTGATGGGAGCCCTTGGGAAGGACTCCTGCTTCCTTGAATTAAGGCCCTAAGGGACCTTCTCATTCACCTCCCCATAATATAGGAGTGAATGGTGATTGTGTTCCGGGGATAACGACCCGAAACGGTTGGAGACGGTGGTTAGCACCGCCTGCTTCTTGATCACTGGTCGTCGTTGTTCAGATGACCACGGTGAATTGTTTACCTGGAGGGCTTGCGAGGGTAGCCTCCAGAGTTGGAATGGTACCATTTTGACGGTACTCCTTAACCAGCATGTTTGATACCCGACATTGAAGACGCTGAGTAGGTGATGTTATCCTCAGAGCAGATGACGATCTAGCCGTAGTAGCAGTTGTGGCATTCACAGCAGCAGTATTCACAGGTGTGAACTTGAGATCAACCATTTCTTAGAATGCAGAAAATCTTGAAAAAGAGTGCCTGCTTGATATAACAGACATAATCAACATAAATTTAGCCACTACATCTTTTGGATGAGCACATATGTCAATGATTGTTTTTGTTGGCTATCCCATTGAGTTTAAATAGGGGCCTAACAAATAAGAAAAACATCATTTTAACTTGGTTAAGGATTGACGTCGGGTTCACCATTTTTTATTTCCCTCTGGAATCAGGGATGACCTCGTTGATTAAAGGTTCAAACAGTCCAATAATTTTCTAATGGTTTTGTTCATAGAAATGAAAACATCCAATGATTCCATATCCATTTGGACCTACTTTACAAAGGTAGGAACTCATTAGTTGTGGACTGATGAGGCTTAGGAATTTTCATTGGTCGAGAGGATGAAAGGTCAGGCTCATCACACCTTTTTTTGGGGAATTATTGTCTACTCCGGGACTCTCTTTATAGATTTAAGTTATGTTTGTGAATCCTTATTACATTACCAAGTATAAAATGATCTTTCCTTTAGTCTGACAATCAATTATTGATATGTAAGAAATTCAGATAATCTTTTATATGTATTCGAGGTTCTTCTTCGATGAAGAATCATCTGTATTTTTTAGAGATTATTAGTTGATGGTATCCTTAAAATACATAAAAGTCTCTTGGTCATTATGATGACCATACTAGTTTTAAAGCCACTCAGTGGGGAACTTGAAGTTTATTGTCATTTAGGAGGACATGGATTATTTCAGTGTTTGGATCGTACCCGCAGATGGGCTACCTACGTATCCTTTGTTTGGAAAAGGAATCAGAACCCACGTAGTTCGAGTAAGGGAGTATGATGTTTATGCATTATTAATGGATCAAAGAAAGATGTCATGATTACTTTTACACTCTAAGCTCACATGAGTCATCCTCAGTGTAAGAAACAAGAGGTATTGGTAAAACCAGACAATTGTGCCATGCAATGATGTGGGGCTTACGTATGTATGACTGCCTAAATAGATGAGGATTAAGATTTACTTCAGGGAAGAAATCTAGGAACAGGGTCCATAAAGGTATATATACTTTATGGAGATTTTGATACTCTAATATTGGGACTTACTCCTAAGGAAGATTCCCAAGTTAGGAGGGGAGTTATGATTGGGTTTTATTCCTGAGAAGGAAGCCCAAATCAAAAGGAAATTAAGACTGGGACTTACTCCTAAAAAGGAGGCCCAGGTTAAAGGGATTTGAAAATTAAAGGGACTTGGGGCTTACTCCTAAGGAGGAGGCCCATATTTGAGACTGTAAGACTGGGGCTTACTTCTAAGGAGGATGCCCAGATTAGGGGACTTGGGGCTTACTCCTAAAGAGGATGCCCACATTAATGAGAATTTGGACTGGGGCTTACTCCTGAATAGGAGGCCCTGGTTAAAGGAATTAAGGTTTGGGGCTTACTCCTAAAGAGGATTCCCATAATTTAAGGAATTATGACTGGGGATTACTCCTGAAAAGGAAGCCCAGGTTATGGGATCTCGGGCTTACTCTTGAAAAGGAGGCCCAGATTTGAGAATTATGACTGGGGCTTACTCCTGAAAAGGAGGCCAATATTTGAGAATTATGACTGGGGATTATTCCTGAAAAGGAGGCCCAGATTTGAGAATTATGAGTGGGGATTATTCCTAAAAAGGAGGCCCAGGTTAAGGATTCTCTCATCTTAAAGGATGAGGTTGAATGAATGAAATCTCAATCTTTAGTGACATAAAGATGTATAAATCACTAGATTTTGAGAGATGTTCCACGGAGTTCCTTTCAGATAAGGAATCCAAATCAAGAAATCATGCCATAAATGGCTTTGAAGGGTGTCTTGAAGACTGAATCTTGAATAGGAGAGGTGGAAAGACATAATAGGGGTGAAATGGGCAGGAAAGGCACCCAAAAACGTAGGGGCGTGCAAGTCTTGGTAGGAGCGCAGGTACTGCGTGGGTGTGCAAGTCTGGGGTGTGCAGGTATACCTGCGCGGCACATGGGTACTTGCGCGATTTTCATCCCTTAGAGTAATATTTGGGCGATCCTTGATCAAATCCTCTGGAATCATCCTTAGAGGTTTTCCACAAGATGGCGTGTAAGTTCTAATGAAGAAGTAGGGCAGTACGCAAGTGTGTTCATTTCCCTGAAGGGTAAAACACTTTGGTTTGAAAGTTTTAGTGAATTCTAACACTTAGACCTTACTCCTCTTGTTTAGCCCTTCCATTCTAGGTAAATAATTACCTTAGAAGAGTTTGGAAGACCTGAAGAAGAGACTTGGGCGTTCAGAGCTCTGTCTGTGACTTCTGGAAATATTTACTCCCAAATGGGGGGACCATAGGGTCTATTTATAGGCTGGAGAAGACCCCGGGCGGTTATCCTTTAGGGTGCTCAAGTCACTTGCGTGACCATTATGTGGTGCGCAAGTATACTTGTGTGACAGTGAGGGAACTTGCGCGTCCATTGTGCTTTTGAAGCCTTGTTCATGCCTTTGTCGATTTTTGATGATTTCTTTGAAGAATGAATCAATTTGTGCTAAGTCATTTCCCTTTTCACTCTTTTAGACAATGTGACGAAAAGGAGCGTCAACATTCCCATTGAAATGTTTTATCTTAAATCTTCATCTTTTCATGATATTATAAGTTTCACGTAATTTTATTCTCTATTCTGTCTAAAATCTATATTCCTTCATAACAATGTTTTCTAAAAATGTTTGAAAAGTATTTTAAATTATCTTATATTCATTTTCAAGGAAAATTATATCAAATATGTTTAAAATAGTTTAGAAGTATTAATTTATAATTTTTAAATGTTATTTTCAATTAAAATAGTTTTCTAAATGTTTTATGATTTAACAAGTATTTTCAAAGAAGAAACGATATTTTTCTCAAGAATTATTTCAAATGATCTTTTAAAATGATTTTAATTTTAAGATAACACTATTTGATGTTTCTTATTATTTGATGGGAGCATGATTTAAGGATTATATCCTTATTATTTATAAGTTTAGTTTTTTGTTTATGATGAATGATTTATGTTTTTATGGCACACATATATAATTTTATCATTATGTGATGTGTGGGAGTTATATCTACCTCCAATGCGTTGGGTAATGATTTATATCTGAAGAGATAAAAATGGATAAAATGTGAAGTTAACCAAGTTCGGTATAGGACTTTGTTTGTTAATATAGTCTTGGGAGTGAACCTTGACTAATAATATGGTCTTGGGAGTAAACCTTGACTACTAAAATGGTCTTGGGAGTGAACCTTGTCTATTAACATGGTCTTCGGAGAGAAACTTTACTACAAAGATGGTCTTTGGAGTCAACCTTGACTACTAATAAGTTTTGGGTATTGAACTCATTCCACCTAGATATACTTGTTCAGGAGCCTTTACTACTATGGAAATCATTTTATATATATGTGTGTGTATTCCAAAAATTCCATGTCTTATTCTTAAGTTTTGATGTCATGGATTATGCTCTTGATTCCTCATTATTCATGACTTATGACTTGCCATTATTTATTCCATGACTCATGTATATGATCTTTGATATGTGGGGTATTACCTTCTAATTTTATGCTAATGTTACCATTCCCTTATGTTCATGATTATGCTTATGTATCTCTTTTTTTACCCTTACTAAGCATCTGATCTCACCCTTTTATTAAGTTTTTTTCCTCATGTTATAAATAATGGTTTTAGGTAGGGTTAAAAAAAGAAAAAATCTTTTTGGGAAAAATTTAAGATCTGTCACCATACTAAAATTTTGTGCTCCATTTTTTCAAAGGCACAATACTAATACAGTCTTTGGGTATGTGTTCGTGTATTCCACAAAAAAATTTAATGTTTATATATGTTAATCTTGGGACGTTATATTATTTATAGTGTGTTACATATAAAACTTGAGAGTTTTTCATAGTACATGTACTATCTAATTATTGTTATAGTGGGTGTCCTAGACCCAACTTGAACAGTACTTTTTATTACCATTACATGTATACAGTTTGATATATGCATGTGTTTATTCTTACCATAATAGTTTTTATATTTCTTTATCCACTATTTATAGGGTAATTTATATATATTACGTGTCATATCAAAAGGTTATAGAATTTCCCAACTATAATAAGAACCTCGAGATACTATGACATTAATCTTAAACATATGTAATATGGTCTAGATACATCATACTAATAGGAAAAATATGATTTCTGACTATCAGGTTCTAGGGGACCAATCCCATTGATACTTATTCTCATGAAGTTTGGACTTGGTGATCTCTAGTAGTAAGATCATGTGGAAAACCCAACCAATAAGAACACCACATGTTTCAGGTGTCATTGTTTGTTCCTATATATGAACATGTGAATTGGTCTCTAGACATTAGATTATTATTAGTGTGGGTTATTGGATTGTGTGCTTTGATGAAATGTGAAAACCAAGATAATGAAATCATGGTGAGGTAGTTTTTGTTATCGTTTTATTGGTGGGATGGCATTGGTTGAATGATCAAGATATAATTTTTTGCTTTTGAGTTGAGGAAGAGATATCTCATGGGCCCAAGTTGGCCAGGATCATAGTTTATTCATAACACCATGCTCACGGTACAAGAAGGTGGTCCTTATAGTAAGTTCATGAAATATATAAATCGATTAATGGATGATGAAAAAGGTGTGCATCCTACTTTATGATATATCGTGAGACAAAAATCTTATATTATACTGTAAGTGTTTGTAAGATGTATTCATAGCTATGAAATTACTTTTATCTTTAGGAGCCATGATGGGTTACTAGACTCCACTATTGGTATATGGGTTAGGCTCACTCCTATCAAGATAAGGACATAGTGGGTCACACACTAATTGTTTCCACAAGTTCCACCTATTCTAATGAATAAGAGTTTAAAAAAAGTGGGGCCCATGTTTGGAGGATGATGAACATTAGAGTATGATTAATCATAAGTAAAACTAATTCAATTATATTATTAAATTCTAGAATAATGAGAATTAAATTTATTTATCAATCTATTCAAATTTTGTTTGATCATAAATGTGAATATGAGAAAATATAATTTCTTTAATGGGTATAGGTGGTTCATAGTTTTTTAAATTATTTGGGGAGATTATGGGCCAAGTTAATGTATTTTATTTTATCATGTAACATTTTACAGTGTTATAAGTGAGTTATAAAATATTTTTGACATTTATGACAAGTTTATTAAGCAATACGTGTGCGAAAAGATCTAAAATGATGGTTATTACATTCCAAGGACCAAAGTGTAATTTTTGAGAGTATAAACTAATTATAAAAGCTCATTTTAGCCTCATTAATATAAATCTCCACTATGTAAATGAATTTCATGAGATAAGATCTCCTCTCCTCTCCTCTCATGTTCTTAGAGAGAGATTCTGAAGGAAGAATATGGTCAGATCGATCCTGCTTTATTGATCAAGTTTGAAGTCATTAAGAGATCTAAGGGATGTCATAAATCTCTTCAATTTCCCATGTTATTACATGGGAAATGTATATCAATGATACAAGAAGTTTAGATCAAATGTGGATGATCTATAGGATGTATATGTTGGCATTTTTAATCCACGACACATAGACGGTGAGTGAATCATTCCAACAAATTCAAATGAATGAGGTGCCATTTAATATTTTGTTTGATTTTTTTTATTATTAAATTGAATTAAATGTGATCCTTAAAGAAATATTTTCAAGGGGTGTTGTGGATTCATACTTTTTAATATGAATCCAAACCTAAAATTTTAAATTGCGCCTCTTTCAAACTTTTATTGTGCCCTGGGTTCTTTCAACTATTATAAGAGAAAATGTGTAATTATTTAAGTCAAAATATTTGAAATTTTAATTAAATTTGATATAATTTTAAAGAGGGTTTCAATACAGTACCATCATAACTGACGGCTCATTAATATAAATTCTTATCGGCAAGATATGGACAATCAAATATCAATGGGTTTTGAATAAAACATGCTACAAAAATTAATGTTTTAATATTTTTGATTCATTTTAATGGAAACCATTATGAAGGATGTTTATCCATAGTGTGATGTAAGCATGTTTTGTGTTAGCCAGATATAATGGGAGCTGTTTGGGGCAGTCTATTGGCAATACAAGCTTTCCTTAGAAGCTTGGTTAATTAGAAGGATAATTCTTCTCATGGAAGATAGTTTAAAGCTTCTCATGGAAGCTGTTTGGGGTAGTCCATTGGCAATACAAGCTTTCCTTGGAAGCTTGTTTAATTAAAAGGGTAAATCTTCTCATGGAATCTAGTTTAAAGCTTCTCATTGAAGTTAGTTTAATTAAAATTTTAAATCTTACCATAGAATCTAGTTTAAATATTCTCATGGAATCTTGTTTAATTAAAAGAAGAGGTCTTCCCATGGAAGCCAGTTTAAATCTTCTCATTGAAACTTTTAAATTAAAATAATAAATCTTCCCATGGAATCTTGTTCAAAATATATGTTAAAAGGGATGAATATTCCATTTGAATATTTTTATAATTTGATATTATATATATCTTTTAAATGGATACTCCGCCTAGGGTTGGACAAAATCATTTTGGGTCTGACTGGCCTGACTCATTTAACCTGTCAATAGTCCTAAATTAATTTACATGGATCTTATTTATGTCCAAATATACTTGAAATATTATAAATAAAATTTCATAAATTTAATTTAATTTTATAGTATTTAATAATTGTATTTAGGGTCCTATGAGATATATCAATAATTAAATAAAATTATTTTAATGAAAGTTAATGCAATAAAATTACCCTTGAGATGAATTTTAGAAAATTTAATTTTTATTATGTAATATAATTACTTGTTGACTGATTATAAGCCAAGACTGACCTATGTATATTTGGTTTATTATTTATTTAATTTAATTATTTCATTTGTGTTTTATAAAAAATAATAATTATTTTATTTTTATGATCACTGCACTGTCCATAGATATTTAATTTGTATAAGGGTTTTCATGTCCACATTTAAGTGATAAAATCTAATTTTTTACCACAATTTCCACTCACCTACTTGTGAGTATGCATTTTAAAAATAGGAGTAGTTCTTGGTGGTGTGCTTCGAGTTGATAGCTAGCACAGAACAAACAGGTGAAGTGAATTGGAGTTATGGGCACTATAATTCAAGCCTGGTATTGACTTGTGGACTTCCCCTAGGGTATTGGTTAATCCTTTATTCACTTAAAAGATTAACCAATATTTAACAGCTCATGATCAGGTCATTATTTATTTATTTTATCATGTGCATGATTTATTATTTTGTGAATGTGTATTTATTACGCTTGATCACATAGTATAATAATAAACAAGCATGAAAAGATTAAATGAACATGTGGAGTGAATATTTTCTATTCAAAATCATGGTTATGTTGTGAGTGCGATCACATAGAACAATAATGTTAAATAAAAAAGAATTTAATTCATAAATATTAACTTATGAAATCCATTGAAGAAAATATTCTATCATAAATGATTTACATCATTTTAATTTGAAAAAAATTCGGTGTACAGGGTGCCCGGTCAGCCAAAGGTGAGGGTGTCTCTTACTAATGTGGAGTTCTTATAAGATTGGTGGATTGACTAAAATAAATTTGGTAGCAAAGGGGTAACCAAGTATAACTTTTTGAAAATTTATAGTTAAAGCATTAAGAAATGAAAAGTAATTCTTTTTAGGATATGGGACTCCACTCAACAGATCAATGAGTCGTGAGTAAATTGGTTCACCATATTAGTGCCTACCTTGGACTCTTCATATAGAGGCGTAGCCAAATATTGAAGACTATGAGAAGGGGTTTCAAGGATTATTTCCACTAGAATAATCAAGTGATGCTGTATTTTGATTCTAGTATAGTGGGTTCCTAGAATTCAGTAAAATAATTTGAGATATTTAATGATTAAATCAGTAATGTATAAATAAATAATCAAGATAAAGGTACAATCTGCAATATTTTATTTTCTTAGAAAATTGGAAAGTAAGTACCACAAGGCACAATAAGATAATAAATGGACAATGATAGTGCCCCATCTGGTATGAATTTCCAAAAATTATCATAGGTTCTTGCGCACAATACTATGATATAGTAAATTCAATGTTCTAGAATCCCCAATACCTGTTAATAAACCTCAGGAAGCGAGGGTGTTAAAAATTATTATTGATGACCCATTTATGATTCATATGATGGTTTTTTCATAATTTTATCATCAATTTATGATGTGAGTTGGGGATATATCTTTAGGACGTGGATGATTTCACATGTTGTCTTATCTCTGAGAAAATTGAGAGGAGAATGAAAAGTGAAGATATGAATGGGATATGTTTACACTGGATATTAGTAAATTGAAATATGGATGAAGATATTTAAATGGATCCATTTATCATATCATTTTCACCCATTTAATCCAGGTTTTTTTAATGTTACAAAATGAACAGTATGCAAAAAACTCTTTGTTGCTTTTTGAGTATGGTTTTTCCAGAAATAAGAACACTAAAGAAAGATTAATCATTAGTTATTATGGAGAAAAAGTTTAAGGCAAGGTGAAAATGCCAATGGAAAAAAGTGACACCAAAGTCACCTTCTCAACATCCTTCAAATAAATTTGTATTTAATAGGATGTTATTTGCTTTGCATGTCATGAAATATATCTATGGAATTTTGAATGAAATGAAATGAATTGAATAAGAAAGTAGTTTCTTCTTCTTTAGGCATATTCATCAAATATAAGTAATGTTTCAGTTTACTTATTGGGAATTAAATAAAATATTATTTTCACATATGTGTTTTTATATACAGTAACCAATTAAGTAAAGAAGCATTACTAGAATTAAGGTGTGTTCTCCAAGTAGCTAAAAAAATGTGGTTCTTAAAATAGTGGTGATATGTACCTAACTTCTATATTTCCAAGGTTATTGAGGCCAGTTGAATAATTATATTATCACCAAAACCTTAATCTCATGTTTCCTTTGGTCATAAGGATACATTTTTCCTATTTTGGAATGAATTTTGTTTTTGGTTTCGAATACTCAAGTCATAGTTCAGTGATACATGAATCATCGGCAATATGTGATGAATATAAAATGTAAGACTAATATACCTAGTTTTGGAAAGAAGATAATTTTTAAATAAAAAATAAAAAGTTTTCAAGGATATAAATAGTATGATTTTAGAATATTTTTAGTTAAATACTTTAGGTATTATCAACATACTTATGTACTTAGTTTTGTATAAAGAAACCTATAGAAAAAAGGTAAGCCACAAAGCATTCAGAACTAGTTCAGCTAGAGAGCGTGAACTAGTCCAAGGGTAATCTAGTGGTAAGTATACTTCCTAAGATTCCTTTAAGAGTTTAAGGAATGTGAAAGTGAAGTATGGAATATGAATGTTCAGAATATATGAGAGGATTAGAGCTGGTCCTCCAAATAATATCTTGACCAAGCATCCATAGATCAATATAATGTATCATTGAGTTCTTACTAAACACTCATTACCATATACATATAAAATATTGGATGCTAATCAGGAGGATTGATTATGATTATTACATTTTAACATTGATCAATAAAATGTAACATAGAGAAATTCCTAAATTCCCATTTTTTTTACACATCAGAGTCATGATGTAAGTAAAAGGACCATAAATTTTAAAACTCATTCATTGTAGATACTTACATTTTTAAAGACATTATTCAAAAATAACAATTTTTTCCCATAACCAAATGTCAACTATCATAAAAAATGGATATCATAAGAGTTATACTATGATGGAAACCCATTATGTAATAAGAACATGTGTTTATATGAAAATAGTTTTTTAATATATAAACAGACTTACATTAAGTAAAAAACACAATCTGCATCTATAGTAATCAACCTAATGTTTTCTGAGGACATTATAGAAATAACTCTTATATAAAATAAATATTCAAGTTTTATACTATAATTTTATAAAATGGTGAACATCTCTATTTTAAATATTTGGAGCTAGATTGACTTGGTTTTAGTAAATGATTGAGATTCACAAATAGTTGAAATAGGAACAAGTTTCATAAGACCTTGTGGAAAAGGAATGTTTCAAAGACACATACTGTCTAGGAATAATAAAACCATGGAAATAATTTTATATTCCCCACATTCAGTGATACATTATTCATTGAGAATAATAATTCCTTAAATTAGGTAGTATATGGAAATTAGCTAAAATTGAAAAGATCAATTAAAATTCAGTAATTCATACCATGTATCAAAGTATATAAGGCTTATTATTTTGAATACTACGATGGTTATTTAAGTGAGATTATACATGGATGGTACAAGCATGGTACTAATAAGGATTGATTGGTAATCCCAAGTTATTCTGCACAAATCCATTAGAATTTTACTTGTCGTAGCTACTTTTTATGATCATTAAATTGAGCATTGGATGTCAAGACCACAAATCTTGGAAGTTGTCTATATGTAGCAACCAGAAATGGATGGTGACATCTTAGAATTCCAAAAAGGGTGCATGTCACTAAAATATATTTTAGGATTAATGTAAGAAACTAGATCATAGAAATTTTATTTGGAATGAATCCATTCCATGTGTCTTCCAGAGGATAGTGGTAAAGCCATAGTTTTCCAAGTAAAATTTGTTTGTTAACATATAGAAAATATTTATTGTTCTTACAGTTATTTAAGACTAGGATAAAAATAACTTTCTTGAAATTGGATTAAAGTATAAGCCAAAGTTTTAGGTAATGATATTTACTGAGGTAGATATAATGGTTCCTTAGACCTAATCAATCATACATATACTTACATAGTATTGAAAAATACAAGTTGGAATAATTCGAGAGGGAACTGTTACTCATATCACATGGAATATATCTCTCTAGGTTGACATGTCCAGGATATAAGAGGATATTAGCATGATTATTTGAATTCCATATGCTTTATAAATGGATAAATCACATATTTTGTGATATGTACAAGAATTTATATTTCCAATATATACTTTATAGTATGGAAATATTAGTTGTAATTAGGATAACTCTAAGGGATGCATTCAAAACTGTCTAATTTCAACTGAAGAAGTACAAAGGAGGTGTACCTGGTATGTGGAAAGGAAAGGATACTAGTTTTTAGGGGAGATAAACTAGTATTCATTGAATCAGTGTAATATAATATCATATTTAGGTTAAGGTAAGGAGAAGTGCAATCTCATTCAATAAATTAGTAGTCATATCTACAAATATCAATTATGTTGTTGCTTCTATAGAATTTAAGAAGAAGTGTAAAATATGAAATATATTGTTCCAGTTCTTTGAATCGCACCTAGTAAGTAAATAGTTTTCATAATGTAAATTATGGTACTCTTACTAGCCAAAATTTCAAGTTTGGATTGATTAAAAAAATATACATGAGTATTACATCTCTTGATTTGTTTTACTCAAGGACATTAAATCACACATAATAGAATATCCATGCAGCAGAGATGTGGAAATCCTAGAAACTAAAGCCATGACTCATTAGAAACATGATCTTAATAATGTGAGATCAAACAAGGATGGTTACCAAGTTGTGTCTAGTGAAATTAGGAGTGTTGTAATAGTTAATGCTCAAGAATCAACTTGAAAAGTAATTTTGATTACCATTACATGTACACAGTTTGATATATACATGTGTTTATACATTCTATAATAGTTTTGATGTTTCTAAATACACTATTTATATAGTAATTTCCTAATATTACATGCCAAATAAAAAGGTTATGGAATTTCCCAGCTATAATCAGAACCCCACGATACTATGACTGTAATCATAAACATATGTCCTATGGTCAAGATACATCATACTGAAAGGAAGAATATGTTGTATGACTATCACATGATGGTATCTCATAAGAATTTAGATTTATTCTCATGAATTTTGCACTCGGTGATCTCTAGTAGTGATATCATGGGGACAAACCCACTAATAGGAACACCACATGTTTTGGGTGTCATTGTTTGTTCCTATCTACAAACATGTGTATTGGTCTCTAGACTTGAAATTATAATTAGTGTGTGCCATTTGACCATGTACTTTGATTCAAGGTGAAAATCATGATAATGAAATCGATGCATAGTAGTATTTCTTGGGGTTTCATTGGTGGTATGACATTGGTTGAATGATCAAGATATAATTTTTCATTTTTGAGTTGAGGAAGAGATATCTCATGGGCCAAGGTTGACCGAGATCATAGTACCTCCATAAATCTAAGGCCATGGTATAATAATGTAAGTCCTTATAATAAGGTCATGAAATATATTAATTAATAAAATCATAATGACATAAGTGTGCATACTTATTTTTGAGATATCATGAGACAAAGAGATTATAGTGCATAGTAAGTGTTGGTAGGAGGCAGTCGTAGCTATTACATTCCTTTTATATTTAGGGGAAATTATGGGTTTCTATAATCCTCTCTTGGTATGTGGGTTGGACTCACTTCTATCAAGATAAGGACCTAGAGGGTCACACACTAAGTGTATCCACAAATTTCACCTATTCTAATGAATAAGAGTTAAGGATAAAGTTGTCCCTACATGCGAGGGATAGTGAACATATGAGTATGATCGATCATAAGTAAACTAATTAAATTTTATTATTCAAGTTTATAATAATGAGAATTTATTTTATTTCTCATGGTATTCATAAGTTTATTGATCATAAATTTGAATACGAGAAAATAAAAGTTTTTGAATGAACATAGGATGTTCAAGGTTGATTAAATTATTTGGGGAGATTACATGCCGATTTATTATTTCATATTTTATCATGTAACATTTTATAGTTTTACAAGTAATTGATAAAATATTTTTGACATTTGTGCACAGATTTCTAAAATGAAGGTTATTACTTTCCGAGGACCAAAGTGATAATTTAAAAAGTATAATCTAAGTCGAAAATATCATTTTAGATTAATGAATATCAAGCTCCACCATTTTCAAGAATTTAGTGAGATAATATCTTCTCTCCTCTCATATTGTGTTCCTAGAGATAGATTATGAAGTAAGAAAAAGGTTGGATCGATCCCACTTTCTTTATTGAGTCCGTGCTCTTCAGGCGATAGAAGGTACGTCGTAAAGTTATTTTATTTCCCATGATATCACCCAGGAAATGTAGATATAAGATCCATGAATTATGGATCATGTGGGGAATATCTAGAGTAAATCTAGGTTGGATTCTTTGATCCATAACACATCGATGGTTAGTGAAACATTTTTGTGACTTCAAACAAATGAGGTACCATATAAGCTTTTGTTTGATATTATTTTTCGTGTTTAAATTAAATGACATATGATCCTTAAATAAATTTGGGAAAGTTGTTTTGTGTATATATTGTTTATAACATGAATAAAAACCCAAAATTTTAAATTCTTCCTCTTTCAAGCTTCCTTTGTGCCCCAGGTTCCTTCACTAACTAGGTTCCTCAAAATCAAGACCCCAAGGTTTCTACAAAACTTTCTATGAGGCCAACTGTAACATTACATGTTCTAGAACCCAAATCTGATTTTTATATTACATTATTGATATAGAATAATATATCCCCCAAAGGATCCAATATTATAGAAGTCTTGTAATACTAGATATATACATACATTAAATTTCAAAACATAAGATACAATATGAACATATTGTGAGAACATTATTATCCCTTCCTTAATATCCTATAAAATTACACATAATCCTCTTCTAGGTTTCCTGGGGAAAGGAAGAAAATAAGGGTGAGATTAGATGCTTAGTAAGGAGTATAATGCAACAGAATATATCATAACATAAACACGGAATAAGTGATATGAAAATAAAAATTAAACTACATGAAGTCATAATTAACTAAAATAGAGGGAATATTATATACATGTAAATTAATGAAAATATGGATAATAATTATTATTATTCTCATACTGATGGAATTCATAATTTTAAATAACAAAACATGTTTTCAAGGCCTTGTGACATGACATTATACTGATATGGGAGATGAATGCACCAAAACACAAGTTGTTTTGTCTCATTAGACATGTTGATGCATCAAGGGTCTATATAGTTTTGATCCCCACCAATCACTTGATTTAGTCTAATGCATTCACTAAAAGAGTAAAAAAGACCTCTAATGTGATTACCTAAGCAATATGAATAAAAACATGACTATATATACAATAAAAAAATATGGAAAACAAATACTTCCCCATCTAATGGAATAATTTATATGTCTTGGAGACCATCCCTTAATCAACTTAGAATCTATGGGGAGTTGTAAAATTAATAGGAAGTACCTTAATCAAATAAATATAGAGATGAATGTAATTTCAATGTGATATGATATCCATAGAAGATATTAATTGGGTTAAATAGTGTCAATTGGATGGAGACCAAGGAAATCGTAAGAAAAATTATTCATGTTTCTTAAAGAGCCTATGAATATCAAAATCATATCCCCTGGAAGTTTATAACTAGATCTACAGTCATAGGCCCACTTGTCATGCATTAGGGTGATTATTGATTCAATTTTAAAACATGAATTTTTGGGGTTATTAATACTGGATTAATTTTTACTATAGCGGTATCCACTTTCTATTATCCATACATGGATGTATTTTCTAGGAAACTACACACAATATTACTTTACAAAAACACTGTATGGTATTTCCACCATTGAAAAGACTGAGTTATAGAAAAGTTTTGGGTAAAATTGAATCAAAATAATATGAGGGAGGGAAAAACTAGACTTTTAAAACCCTTAAATTTCATGTTTATTATAGTGAAAAATATTTTATGTCAATTTATTAACCACACAAACAAAAATTGGTTGTGAATATGACATGAGTCTCAAAGAACAGAAATTGAGACAGAAAACCCCATTTACGGCTTGAGTAGGAATTCAATAAAACCCTATTGAAATATGAGGATTCAAATTGATCTTAACATATCATTAATCAAGTAATTTCATGATAGAAATTCTAAAATAGTCAATATATATACCACATAAAAGAAAATTTTTTCATAATACCAAACATGTCCCAAAGAGAGAAATTGGTGATCGAAGATCCTTAACTCTTGTCATGTATTACATGAAAAAAATTAACCACCTATATCACAAAAATATAAATATTAATCACTTAATTCATAACATTACTCATATCCATTTTCATTTATACTCTTCATAAATAGTCATTCTCTATAATAATTCTATCGATTTTCCACCTCAGGTGTTTGTAGTTTTGATCGTTTGTACTAGTTTCATAATATAAGTGTATATATTCATTATTCATCCAAATTTAATCCTTAATAGGTAATTAAATTCAATTTAAGTTATAATTTATAATTATTTTTTATGTTTAAAATTCCTTTCATGTAGGATTTAATCTTTATCCATGAATATGAAATCTTTAACAAGCATGTTTTGGTGATTCAAGATGATCGGTGGGTGTTTTATTAATTAATGAATTAGATATGGATATAAAATTTTCAAAAACAAAATGATATCATTATTTACACATTTATGTTATATAATACCATTAATTATGTTACCATAGTCATTCATGATATGAATTCATAGTACTATTCAAGTGGGTGGTTAAACCGACCAAAACATGAACAAATCTAGATTTAATGAATGATTATGAGGTGCTTTTGTTGTAATGTAATTAAACAAGAAGAATAATAATCCTATTTAGTGTTATTATTGTGTAATATAATAATTATAAAGTAATTATTATAATATGTAATAGATATGAAAATATTACATAATTTGAATAAAAGATTTTCCTCTTAGAACAATTATTTTAAACGATTGAATTAACGATGATCGTTTAATGATTATATCATTAATAGGTTCTATAATTTGTAATAAAAATCATAATTATTTCATAAACGTCTTATTACCTTATTAAATCCATTCTAAGAATCATTAGTTGTGGGTGGTGATGAAAAATGAATTTTGTTTCTCGTGGTGGTGGTAGTCTGCACGTACACACGAATGCCGATTTCATTTTTCTTAATGGATATAATATATGAATATAAAATTATAATACCCTTAATATAGTAAAATTAAAGTATATAAATTATACTAATATCATTATATTAGTCTTGAAATAATTAATTTAAAGGAAGACAATTAAGAAGAAAATCTATGTGGTTGATAATACTCATGTTGGGGACTTGAATTTTCCTTAGAAGACTCATTAGAAATGAAGGGTTTATGATAAATAATGGTGACCATAAGTTTTTTTAAAATTATATCGGGTCATATGAAGAGAAAATTATTAGATTTTCAAGTATAAATTCAAAGGGAAGGTGATTCTTTAAGTGGTGGATATGTCACTTTTTTATAAGTGAGGAGAAGGGTAGTTTTGGGAGTAACCATTACATTTTCAATAATGTAAGGTTTCTATTAAAGGATCAATGAAAAAAATGGAAAAAATAGGATTGGATTGTGATTTTGAGAATAAAATCAACTTATCCACCCCTTTTTGAGAAAACATTGAGTTTCTTGGGATTTTACTTTTATGTTTTTAAAATTTACCCTAGTTTACTTTTACCGAGGTTACTAATTTCTAACCTGAGTTATTAATTTTAATGAAAAAGATAAAGACTAACCCTTTTACCTAATTTTATACTTATGATTTAAAATTTAAAAAAAAATATCCAAAAAATAAAATGTGGGAAAGTTTAATTTTAAAATTAACTTGATTATATAAAAATAGTTTTTAGAAAAATAATGTTTCTAAGATTTAAATATATATATATATATATGATAAAATTATCTTGAATATTTATTTTAATGTTATAAATTGAATTATTATAAAATAAAGATAAATTATGAGGCTTTAAAGGAAATCCAAAACCAAATCTCCCACAAAAATACTTGATTCAATGAAAAGGCCGAAAACTATTTTTATTAAAGTAATTGTATAATTAGTTATAAAAATAACGGACATAAGATCTATAAGTTCAAAGAATATTTTAAAATACATATTTTTATTCCTTGAATTAATATTTTATTCCTTAAAAGTTCTTGTAATTTTCAAGGTCATTATTATATGATAATAAATTCATACTAATTTCAAGTTTCATGAAAATTGAATTTTTGACTAAAACCCAACCTTTTCATAAAAAACTAAAAAAGTTATACTAAGAGGATTTTGATATGATGAATTAGTAAATGAATTTAGTTTGGTAAATTTAAAATTATAAAATTTAACAATTAAAAAATTTCATGAATAATGGATCTTTATAGTGTGTATTGTGTGATAGTTCAGGATATGGTGTTTACCTACTATAATTGTGTCTCAGGTATTATATTCCATGTCATTTCACTTCTTCTTCCTAAAAATAAACTCATAGAAGTTCCAAAAAATCCACATTCAAATCAAACTTTAGACTATGTAAAATATAGTATCCTTAGTATGGAATGAATCTTCCTAATTTTGGATTCAGATCAGTTTTTTTAGAATGGAATTTATTTTTATCTCAAAATTTATTGATGCCAGCCCAACCATATCATTTTTAGATAAAAATAATTATCTAATGTTTATCCTGCCTCAAATTTCTTCACACTTAAATACATATCCAATTTGATTATAAATGATGAATTTTAAATATACTAATTTGAAGGTCATGAATATATAAAACAATAATCCTCATCAACTTATTTCTCATATAATCTTACACAAATGAATATTTTATAATGGAACTACTATGCATCATGATATTTAAACTTGAATCTCAAATTCATCATCATTTGATATTTTTCATCAAAAAATTTAATTATAGAAACTTAGATATTTCATACTTGAAAATTCTATCAAAATATCTATTTATTTGATCTTCTATATTCTAAATTTGAAGATAAAATTATTTAAAATTTATATCTTGTATCACATGTATTTGTGATATTTTAATCAATGAAGGAATGTCTAAGAATCATCCCAATTGATTTATTATTTAGACATTTAATCCAGAAACTTCATTTTGCATCTAGTATAAATCCGTAATTTTCATCATGTAATGATGTTTATGAAAATAGATGATTCTGCAAATGATTCTTATGTAGTTTCACAAATTTTGTTTATGTAGATATAATTTATGCTTACATAGTGGTAATTCGTGGCTTCCCATATCCTAATCTTTGAAAATTCTTCTGTCTCATGATTATGTAGTGGAATTCATTTTTATAAAGATCATCATTATGGTTATGCAAGTCCATATGTTGTGTAAAAAGACACAATATGATGCTTTCATAAAGTTTATATCATCCCATATGATGTTTGAACTACACTACATCACCCACACATAGGGGCTAAGTCCTCAGATGATGCTTACATATAATTCTAAACTGATGAAAATTTAAACTGTAATACTCTAAACTCCAAAATTATTCAATTATGCTCATAATCACTTTAACTCATCTTAGGGCCTCTTTAATCACTTCAAAACACTTTTGGGAATTTTAAAAACCTTCTCAAACTATTCATCATTGTTCCTAAGAACTTGAAATATGTTAATTACTCAAATATGGAGTATTATTTAACCTTCGTAACACATATATTCAAGATTCAACTTCATCCTATATAAATCACCATCCAAATGATATAATCCCAAATTTTAGAAACCAAAATTCTATGTATCTCAAGGATTGTTTCTCCATAATTCAGTATAGATTTTCCAATTTATTAAAACCATCAAAACATTTTAAATTAAACTTATATAAGACATCTAATGAAAAAATTTAGTAGATAGTTCTTATTAAAACTTCTTTAAACTTATTGTAACTATTTTGTATAGTGAACTCATCCTCAGCACTTGTCATTCCCATAAGTATCATCTCAAAAAGAATACATTTCAAGGTTTCCAATTGAATCTTTTTAACCAGTAATTCAAGAGATTAAATTTCATTACCCATAAATGATGGTAATACTATTTCTCTTCCTTTATGTGGATACTAAATCCATCTTAAAATATATTCTTGATGTATATTGACATACTCATTGACAAAAAATACAATCAAAGTCCAAATAAAACATTTTATATCCTCATGTCTAAGGATCCATAGTAAATTTTTACTAGATCGACGCTAATGAAACATATTTAACAATACATGTGGTGTGTATTAAGATGGTCAATATAAATATAGGTTCACTAAGTTATATATTAAGAGTGATCAGTTGTATCTTTATACAAGTGACCTACTCATACTAATCATAACATATCATCACAACCTGATATGATGATCATTAATCATGGATAAATTGGTGATATATATATTTTATGGGGTTGTTATTATTAACATAAATGAATAATGAAATATTTACATTCATATATATTACATGATAAATCATGTCACTATATCAATAACACTTGGATAACTTTTGAGAATAAACTCTAAAAATATCCCACATATATTAAAATATGTCACTCGTGTGTCTGATATCAATAAAACTAGTGTTTCATTAAGGATTTTGTTATGTAAGTGGCTTGGTAAATGGATCTAAAATATCATCCTCAATAGGAACTAAATATATCTTAATACCACATCATTCAACTATCTCTTGAATGAGATGAAATTGAAACATAATATGTTTAGACCTTTGGTGATAACTTGGTACCTTATCTTGTGCGACCACTCAACTATTATCATAGTTGAGTTCAATTAGACACATGGTTCTTGAGACAATACCAACTGTAGTAATGAAATTCTTTATACAAATATTTTATTAAGTCACATTACATACTGAGATATATTCAAATTCTATGGTATAATCAGTGACTTCTAGATGCCTTGAACTTTTCCATCTTACATATCCAACATTCAAGGAAAACTAAAATCCCGACTGAGATCTAAAATCATCTTTTTTTAGTTAAAAATATAGCATCATGGTAACATTTTACAATAGTATATTTTTAATGACCCAACCCCAAGGTTTCGGGTTCAATATATAAAATGTTGTGTATTTTTTTTATAAATAAATAAATAAATACACAACGCTTATTACAAACCAAGAACTTTTCTAGCCAGGGTTCTAGAGAATTGGACAACATATTATAGTTTATTAGAGTTGAAAAATAATGAAATATCTATTGTATTATGTGTGAGATAACTCCAAAATAAAAGATATATGTTCTAAAACATCAAAGATACCTGTGAAAAAAAATTAAAACATGGGATGAGAATTAGATTTCCCAGTAAGGGATCCTAGTATCATTGAAATTTTTTTTATACAATCTTCTTTAAAAAATAACTTGTGAGTAATACTTTTAAATTATTTTTGAAAATATTATTCAAAATAATTATAACTTTTAAAATATTTCAATACATTGAAAATATTTATGCTTTGAAAATGATTTAAAAATAATCCAGCGATTTTCAGAAAACGTTAAGCAAGATTTTTAAAATAAAACATTGAGGTCACTTGAAATATTTAAGGTTGTCTTTGGCCTACATACTTGATGAGGGATGGGTTTTCTCCCCAATTACCTACCGGATTTACAAATTTCAAGTTTCAGATTTTAAAAAATCATTTTAATATTTCTATACATATATATATATACTTACTATAAAGTTTTTACGTTAAAAACATGAAAAAATAATTACAAACATTTATATTAATTTATAAATATACATTCATAGGAAAAATTGAAGAAATTGAATCTCATCTTCATCAGAAATACCTAGAATGTTAATGAAATTTAACATCCATTTTGAAGATAATTTCCTATAAAGGAATTAATTTTTCATTGCACATATACATAAATCAAAGACTCAATAAAAACTAAACTAATACTTATAATGAGCATACATATATATATATATACATAATATTGTAATTTCAAATATAAAAATAAATATTTTGAAAATAAAATCATTAAGGTAATATAATTTTTCAAAAAATAAATGTTTGAACGTTAAACGTTTCCCTTAATAAATTAAATTCATACATATATATAGATGATAACAAAAACCAATTCATGCCTGATATTTCATGTGTTATCAATTATGGCCATATCCTTTTTAATTTATGACATCTATGATTATACATGTGTTTTTCACACATATAATGATAGTAAATATTAATCATAAAATTTTATATTTTATTCCAATTAAATATTAAAACATCAATATAATGATTTATTATATATTGAGTCCATGTAAATTTCTTTTTTTGAAATAATACTGATACTTAAATTTTTTATTGCAAAAAAATATATATTTTATTTTTAATAGTAATAACACTATTATCCCTTATGTATAATTTTAACAAAATTATACTCAAGATATTATCTTCTAATTTGAAAACAGTATTAATCTTTGAAAACATAAATCACCTTTGTATAATAAACATAAATGTTTATAATATAATCCTTTGAACGTAACAATTAATCATCATAGAAATTATATTTTAAAAAATACATATAAAAACATTTTTTAAAATAAATTCCTTTACCAAAAAAAGGTTTTAAAATTAAACATAGATACAATTGAGTTTTTTTAAAAATTATAAAATATAATATAAACCTTAATAATAAAAATAACCCATACAAATTAAAACATTAATAAAAAAATGAAATAACTCACTTAATTAATTTGAGAATTAAAATAAATAATTGAAAAATTTCCCTTACATAAATTAAAATTCTAATTAAATAATTTTCATAAAAATGAAAATTAAAATTAAACTCCCATACCTTAGAACCAATTCAGACAACATCTGGAGTATTAGTATGTTGGGTAGATGAGAAAGGATGAGAATTTTTTAGGAATATAAATTGGGTTTTCATTAAGTTATTTATTTATAGCATCGTTGTCTAATGTTCTTTGTATGGTTTGTGCTTAACAAAATAAAATCTGTTTCATCTCAAATATAAGTCAATATTTGGATTATATGAAAAATATAATGTTATTTGTTTCTTGCAAGTTAGAGTGCTAATGGACATGATTTTTAGATATGAAAATTTTATAATTAATACCCCTCTTTAATAAGACACCAAATCGGAATGGTTTTCTGTTGTTCACACTAAAGAAGATATACATTTTTTATGTCATTGATAGTAATTAGTGGAAATCAATGAAGGGAAAATCCAAAATAAAATGATGATATGGATCACAGATAGCCGTTATTCTTTGATAAGTATCAATCGAAATCCATGCAAAATACAATCAAAAATAGATATGAACTATTGAAAAAAAAAGTTTATACAGTGAATAAGACATACTGGAATCTATCCACTACTGGAAATAGAATGGTGAAAGGAAGACAAACTAGAAATCATACATTTAATAAAAAGATTTTTAGAAGATTCAAACTAACGCCTACCTCAAAATTGATCTGTAAAAATGAGAACCATAAGTTAGATGTTGAAAAAGAAAAACAACCCGCACTCAACGTGACCGAGATCTGGTTTGATTACCCCCTTTATGACTGAACACTAGACCACACTCAGCCTACTCGAAGAAGTTGTCGACCAAATCCACAATTCTTGGTCCTCCTCCTAGACCACAGCTCCTCCAAAAGATGAACCTTTAGGCATCAGTCAACTATGCTCATCCTTCTATTTTGTGGGTTGTACTCTCTCGATACCTCACTATAGTTTTCCCCAAATGAAGATGAATCCTCAAATTATGACCCTAATCCCAATTTCTCAATTTCCCCTTTTTTATTATTATTCATTTTTTTTAATAGTTACTATTATTATTATTATTATTTTAATTTTATTTCATTAATAAAATTTTATTATATATATTTATATAATTTCATATAAATTATCATGAAAATTATTACATTTAATATATAATTTTAAATATAAAAATTTTTATATCATTACTTTACATGACATTAAGTATTTTTTAAAATAAAAAGTGTTAGATTATAATTTTTTAAAACAAAATATTATTTTTTGTCAAAACTATGGTTTCCATAAGTTTTAAACACCTTTATTTTATTCAACACAAATAATAATTTATTTAAATATAATATTAAATAATTTCATTATCTTATTTTAATTAAAATTTATAAGTGAAATTTTTTTAAAATATATTAATTTATTTAAAATATAAAAGTGTTATTTATTGAGAATAATAGTTTATTTCAATTATAAATTAATTAATTTATTAAAATTTTATAAAAAGAAAAATTAAGATTATATTTTTTAGGGATGTTACATGCTTCCCTCTTAAAGGAATTGTACCCTCCTAATTTGTGGGTCAGACTTACGAAAATTCTGAATTCCCATATTTAAAATTTATAAAAATAGAACTTCTGCGGGAACTTAATTATATAAAAAAATTGTATCATATAGATTTTTTTCCTCAAAATACAACATTTAATCTCCAAATCTTTCTAGACCATTTCTCCAATGCTAATTGTAACAACCCAAACCCACGGTTTTAGGTTCAGCTTATAAAATGTCGTGTAATTTTTTATAAAATAAACTAAAGAAATACACAACACTTATTAAAAACAAGGAATATTTATGTTATGGGATCTATATAATTAGAAAACAATCTGCAATTTATCAAATTTGAAAAATAATTAAATATCTACTTTTATATTTGTACACTAACTCCAAAAGTGAATACATCCATTATAAAACTTCTAAGATACCTGTGAAAAATATTTAAAACATGGGATGAGCATTCTATTTCCCATAAATGGGTTCTAAAATCATTGAAATGCATTTTATATAATCTACTTTAGACAATAAAATTTAAGAAATAATTTTTAAATTATTTTGAAAATATAATGAAAATATTATTGAAAACACTTACGCCTTTGAAAATATTTTAATAAATTGACAATATTTATACTTTGAAAAAGATTTAAAAATAATCCAGTGATTTTCAGAAAACATTAAGAAAGATTTTGAAAACCACACATTGAGGATACATGAAATATTTAATGCTTTCTTGGGCCTACCCACTTGTTAAGAGATGAGTTCACTCCCCAATTCACTACAATATTTACAACGTTCAAGTGTCAGGTTTTACAAAATAATTTTAAACTTTCTCTACATATATATATACTTATAATGGTGTTTTTACTTCCAAAAATAAAAAATATAATTACAAAAATTTATATTAATTCATACATATACACTCAAAAGAAAATATAAAGCAATTGAATCTTATATTCATCAGACATACAGGGAATGTTAATGAAAATAAACATCCATTTCGAAGATAATTTCCTATAAAGGAATTAATTTTTCATTTCACATATACATAAATGAAAGACTCAATAAAAATTAAACTAATAGATGCAATGATCATACATACATATATATATATATATAATATTTTTCTTTCAAATATAATCATGAATATTTTGAAAATAAAATCATTAAGGTAATATAATTTTGCAGAAAATAAATTTTAGAACATTAAACATTTCCCTTACTCAATTAATTTCAAACATATATATATTCAAATAATAACATATACTGATTCATGAATGATATGTCATGTGTTATGGATTATGTCCATATCCTTTTTAATGTATGGCATCCATGATTATACTTGATTTTTTCACACATATAATGATAGTAAATATTATTCATAAAATGATATCTTTTATTCCTATGAAATATTAAAACATCAATATGACGATTTGTTATATCTTGCTACCATGTAAATTTATTTTTTTAAAATTAATACTGATATTTAAATTTGTGATTGGAAGAAAAATTATATTTTACTTTTAATTGTAATAACACTATTTTCCCTTACATATAATTTTAAAAAACTTATACTCAAAATATTATCTTCTAATTTGAAAAAATTATACATCTTTGAAAACATAAATCCCCATTTTAGAATAAACATAAAATTTTATAATACAATCCTTTGAATTGAAAAATTAATCAT
Source organism: Viscum album (assembly GCA_963277665.1). Taxonomy (NCBI): domain Eukaryota; kingdom Viridiplantae; phylum Streptophyta; class Magnoliopsida; order Santalales; family Viscaceae; genus Viscum; species Viscum album. Next base: position 118,671,248 of record OY728162.1, on the reverse strand, counting down.
AGAATTGATTTTTTTTAAACCATATAAAAACATTGTTTTAAATAAATTTCTTTATCCAAAAAATGTTTTAAAATTAAACATCGATATATTTTATTTTATTTCAAAATTATAAAATAAAATATAAACCATAATAAAAGACACCCTTTAAAAATTAAAAGATCAATAAAAATAATAAAATAACTCACTTGATTAATTTGAGAATTAATATAAATAATTGAATAATGTATTTTACATAAATTAAAATTCTAAGGAAATAATTTGAAAAAAGAAAATAAAATATAAACTCCCTTTCCATAAAACCAATTCAAACTACAGCTAGAGTATCATTATTCTAGGTAGATGAGAAAGGATGAGAATTTTTTAGGAATAAAAATTGAGTTTTTTGGGATTTATCTATTTATAGTAGAGTTTTTTAGTCTATTGCATATGCTTGCTTCTTAATAAAACAAAATCAGTTGCATCTCAAAACAAATTCAAGATTTAGATTAGATGAAAAATACATTTTTAGTTTCATCCTACAAATTGGAGTGCTAATCAACAAGATTTTCATATATTAAAATTCTATAATTTGTACCCCTCTTTAACAAGACACCTAATTGAAATGGTTCTATGTTGTTCACATTAAAGAAGATATAAATTTTTTTACGTCATTAATAGTTACTAGTTGAAATCAATGAATGAAAAATTGAAAATAAGATGTTGATATGGATCAAAAATAGTAAATTCTTCCTCAACAAGCATTAATCAACATACATACACCAAACAGTCCAAAATGGATTGGAACCGCTGAAAAAAAATTATACAGTGAACAAGACATACTATAAACTAACCACTACTAGATATCAGATGTTAAAAGGAAGAAAAAGTGGAAAAAAGACATTTAATAACTGGATTTGCAGAACATTCAAACTAACAGCTACCTCAAAACAGATCTAGAAAAATGTGAACCAAAAGTTAGACTTTGCTGAACAAGAATATCCCGCACTCGATACGACCCGGATTTGGTTCGATTTTCCCCTTCGTGACTGAACCCTAGACCGCACTCGACCTGCTCAAAGAAGCCATCAGCCGACTCTGTAGTCATTGGTCATCTTCCTTGACCACAGATCCTCCTAAAGATGAACCTTGTTGTCTTGGTCGACTATGATCATCCTCCTCCTCTTCCATGGGCCGAACTCTATCAAGGCGTCACCATCGTTTTCCCCAAATGAGGATAAATCATCAAATCATGACCCTAATCCCGATTTATCACTTTCCACTTTTTTTTATTATTCATTTCTATTTTAATAGTTTACTATTATTATTAAGATTGTTATTTATTTAATTTTATTTAAATAATATAATTGTATTTTATATATATATATATAATTTCATATAAATTATCATGAAAAATATTACCTTTAATATAAATTTTTAAATATATAAATTTTGATATCATTGATTTACATGACTTTAATATTTTTTTATAAAAAACTATTATATTTTAATTTATTAAAATAAAATATTAATTTTTTTCAAAATTATGGTTTCTATAAGTTTTAAACGCTTTTATTTATTTCAACACAAAGTATAATTTATTTAAAGATAATATTAAAAAAAATCATTATCTTCTTTTAATTAAAATTTCAAAGTGAACTTTTTGTAAATATGTTGATTTATTTGAGATATAGAAGTATTATTTCTTGAGAATAATAGTTTATTTAAATTATTAAATAATTAATTTATTTAGATATTTATAATAAAAAAAATTTAAGGATATAATTTCCTCAGATGTTAAATTCCCCACCCCCCCCCCCAAAATGAATTACACCCTCACAAAATATTGGTTAGACTTAAGAAAATTTTGAATTTCCATATTCAAAATTAAGAACACCAGAACTTATATTGGAACTTAATTGTCTGAAAAAATTCTATAATGTAGATTTTGTTTGCCTAAAAAGAAAACAACTAATCTCTGAAACTATCTAGATTGTTGCTCTAATACCAATTGTAACAACCCGAACCCAAGGTTTTGAGTTCATAATATAAAATGTAGTGTATATTTTTGTAAATGAAACTAAATAAAAACACAAAATTTATTAAAAATTAGGATGTTTTTTGGTCTATGTACTCAAGAATTATAAAAAATCATACAATTTATCATATTTGAACAAAAATGATATATCAACTTTGTTATGTGTGCACTGACTCCAAAAGTGAAGACGTCCATTATAAAACTTCTAAGATACTTGTGAAAAACATTTAAAACATGGGATGATAATTTTATTGCATGGTAAGGGGTTTTAAAATCATTGAAATACATTTTATATAATATTCTTTAGAAAATATTTTCTGAGAAATACTTTTGAAATTCTATTGAAAATATCATGAAAAAATTATTGAAAACACTTATGCCTTTGAAAATATTTTAATACATTGAAAATATTTACCTATTGAAAATTATTTAAAAATAATCTAGTAAATTTTAGAAAACATTAAGAAATATTTTGAAAACAAAATAATGAGGCCACTTGAAACACTAAAGGTTGTCTTGGGCCTAACCACTTGTCGAGGGATGGGTTCACTCCCCAATTCCCTACCATATTTAAAAAGTTCAAGTGTTGGGTTTTACAAAATTATTTTAATCATACTCTATATATATATATATATATACTTAAACTAGAATTTTTACTTTAAAAACAGGACAACATAATTAAAAAAATTATATTAATTTATACATATACATTAATAAGAAAACCTGAAGCAACTGAATCTCATCTTCATCATACATATAATAAATGTTAATGAAAAATTAATATCCATTTTGCAGATAATTTCCTATAATGGAATTAATTTTTCATTCCACATATATATTAATCAAAGACTCGATAAAAATTAAACTAACACATGAAATGAGCATACATATATATATATACATAATTTTATTCATTAAAATGTAAGCATAAATATTTAGAAAATAAAATCATTAAGGTAATATAATTTTACAAACACTAAATTTTGGAATGTCAAACATTTCCCTTACTCAATTAAATTCATACTTATATATATAAATAATAATAATAAATGATTCATGCCTGATATGTCATGTGTTATGGATTATGGCCATATCCTTTTTAATGTATGACATCCATGGTTATACATGAGTTTTGTAAACATACAATGAGAGTAAATATTAATCATAAAATGATAAATTTTATTCCCATTAAATATTTAAACATAAATATAATGATTCATTATATCTTGGAACCATGTAATTTTTTTTTTAAATAATATTGATCCTTAAATTTTCTATTGGAAGAAAAAATATATTGTTTTAATAGTAATACCACTATTATACCTTAAATATAATTTTAACAAAACTATACTCAAAATATTATCTTCTAATAGGAAACATTATTCATCTTTGAAAATATAAATCGCATTTATAGAATAAACATAAAATTTTATAATATAATCCTTTCAACATAACTATTAATCATCATTGAATTGTTTTTTACTAATAATATAAAAACATTGTTTTAAATAAATTCCTTTACACAAAACAAGTTTTTTGATTTAAACCTAGATACAATTTAGTTTTGGTCAAAATTATAAAATTTAATAAAAAATTTAATAACAAAAACACCCCTTAAAAATTAAAATCTTATTAAAAATAATTAAATAACTCACCTAATTAATTTTAGAATTAAGATAAATAGTTTAAAAAAATTTCCTACATAAATTAAAAATATAATCAAATAATTTTCAAAAAAATGAAAATAAAATTTAAACTCTCCTACCTTAGAACCAATTCAGGAAGCAGCTGAAGTATCAGCATGTTGGGCAGATGAGAAAGGATGGTATTTTTTAGGAATAGAAATTTACTTTTCAATAAGTTATCTATTTATAGTTTTATTTTACATTGTTATCTGTAAGCTTACTACTTAATAAAATAAAATCAGTTGCATCTCAAAACTGAGTCAATATTTGGATTAGATGAAAAATATAATTTTATTTGATGCCTACAATTTAGAGTGCTAACAAAAAAGATTTTCATATATGAAAATTCTATAATTAATACCCCTATTTAACAAGACACATAATTGGAATGTTTCTTTGTTTTTCATACTAAAGAAGATATATATTTTTTATGTCATTGATATATACTAGTTGAAATCAACGAAGGAAATAATCCAAAATAAGATGCAGACATTGACAAAAAAAATAATAGATTCTTCTTCAAAAAGCATCAGTTGATAGTCATACACACAAAAATCAAAAATAGAATGGAACCTTTGAAAAAAAATCTTATATAGTGAACAAGACATACTATAAACTAAGAACTACTAGACATTAGATTCTAAAAGGAAGAAAAACTAGAAATAGGATATTTAATAAAAATATTTACAGAAGATTTAAAATAATACCTACCTCAAAACAGATCTGGAAAAATAAGAACCAGAAGTTATTTGTTGATGAAGAAGAACATCCTACACTTGACATGACCCAGATCTAGTTCTATTTCCCCATTCGCAACTAAACCCTAGACACCACTCAGCCTACTCAAAGAAGCCATCAGCCGATTCCACAACGTTTAGTCCACTTCCTCGACCACGACTCCTCCTAAAGATGAACCATGATGCTCCAGTTGACTACGCTTAGCCTCCTCCTCTTCCATGGGTTGAACTCTCTCGAGGCCTCATCATCATTTTTCTCAAATGAGGATGAATCCTTAAATCATGAACCTAATCTTGATTTCTTGATTTAACTTTTTTTATTATTATTCATTTTTTGTTTCAATAGTTTACTATTATTATTATTATTATTATTTATTTGAATTGATTTATTTAATAAAACTATATTATATATTTATATATGATTTCATATAAATTATCATTAAATGTATTACCTTTAATATATAATTTTAAATATATAAATTTTTATATCACTTATTTACATAACTTCAAGATTTTGTTTGTAAAAAATTGTTAGATTATAATTTATTAAAAGAATTGTTTTTCAAAAATATGGTTTCCATTAGTTTTAAAATATTGTACTTATTCCAACATAAAGTAAAATTTATTTAAATATAATATTAAATACTTTTATTATATTATTTTAATTATAATTTATAAGTGAACTTTTAAAAAATATTTATATATTAAATTATTTAATATATAAAAGTATTATTTCTTGAGAAAAATAATTTATTTAAATTATAAATTAATTAAATTAATAAAATATTTATAAAAATAATAATTAATACAATAATTTCTTGGGATGTTACATTCTCTCCTCTTTAAATTAATTGCGCCCTCACAATTTATTGGTCGAACTTAAGAAAATTCTGAATTTCCATCTTCAAAATTAAGAAAACTATAACTTGTATGGGAACTTAATTATCTAAATAAAATTATATCATGGGGATTTTGTTTTCCTAAAAAGACAACATCTAATCTATAAATTTGTCTAGACCATCTCTCTAATACCTATTGTAATAACCTGAACTAGTGGTTTTGGGTTCAGCATATAAAATGATATGTATTTTTTTATAAAAGAAACTAAATAAATACACAATACTTATTACAAACTAGAAACCTTTCTTGACTAGTATCTGTAGAATTCAAAAACATCTTACAATTTATCAGAGTTGAACAAGAATGAAATATCTACTTCTCAATGCATCTACTAACTCCAAAAGAGAATATGTATGTTATAAAACATCTAAGATACCTGTGAAAAAAATTTAAAACATGGGATGAGCATTCAATTCCCTAGTAAGGGGTTTTAAAATCATTGAAATACCATTTATATAATATTCTTTAGAAAATAACTTTTGAGAAATGCTTTTGAAATTATTTTGAGAATATCATGAAATTATTATTAAAAACAATTACTCCTTAGAAAATATTTTAGTACTTTGAAAATGATTTAAAAATAATTTAGTGATATTCATAAAATATTATGTAATCTTTTGAAAACAAAAAATTGAGGATACCTAAAACATTAAAGGTTGTCTTGGGCCTACTCACTTTCCAAGTTATGAGTTTACTCCCCAATTCCCTACCATATTTACATCGTTCAAGAACTACATTTTAAAAAGTCATTTTAATCCTACTCTATATATATATACTTACACTGAATTTTTTACATTAAAAATTTGACGACATAATTACAAAAATTTATATTAATTTTAACATATACTTTAATAATAAAACATGAAGCAACTGAATGTCATATTCATTAGACATTCAAGTAATGTTAATGAAAATTAACATTCATTATGAAGATAATTTCCTATAAAGTAATTAATTGTTCATTTCACATATATATAAATCAAATAATCAATAAAAATTAAACTAATACATGCAATGAAATACATATATATATACATAATATCATTATTTCTAATATAAATATAAATATTTTAAAAATAAAATCATTATGCTAATATAATTTTGTAAACAATAAATGTTTGAACGTTAAAGGTTTCTCTTACTCAATTAAATTTTTCCATATATATATATATATATAACTGATTCATGCATGATATGTCATGTGTTATGGATTATGGAAATATCCTTTTTAATGTTTGACATCCATGATTATACTTGAGTTTTTCACACATATAATGATTGTAGATATTATTATTAATATGATATCTTTTATTCCCATGAAATATTAAAACATAAATATGATGATTCATTATATTTGTGACCATGTAAATTTATTTTTTAAAATAATTATGATACTTAAATTTGTGATTGGGATAAAATATATATATTATTTTTAATTTCAATAACACTATTATCCATTACATATAATTTTAACAAAATTATACTCAAAATATTATTTCATAACTAAATTTTTGATTCATTGGGTTAAAATACTATTTCATTGATTATGTAATTCTATGATTTTGTGTGAAATGAATTTTGATTATATTATGTTTTATTTCCAATTTTTTAATGTGGATTTATAGTGAATACAAATAATTTATTCATTTGATTAATGCTCACTTAAATGATATGATATCTTTAAGGTATTTCTATCTAACTTTTTTTCCATGAGTCACAAGCCATGCTCACCACCTATTTATTGTATGTGGTGTGTATACTACCCATGGGTGTATTTTATGATTATTCTACTGAGAATGTCACGACCTGTCCCCCGAGGCCCGTGCCGTGACTACCCCAAGCCCGCCTTCCAAAGGCCAGGGGTTGGCGACTAGCACCAAAGGCGTAATTCCCTAAAATTGGGAAGGCATTGCCTTTATAAACTATAAACTCACACAATGGAGCACACAACTGGATACCAAACACTAAGTAAACTGTATAACAAAAGAGTGCTAAAAAGTAAAATGGGGGCTAGAAATACAAGCCCAATTGTAAAGTACAAGGAACTGGAAGTACAAGTACAACTGAAGAAAAGAAAAATAGTTGATGGGTCATCCTCCGAAATTCTTACCTAAGGGTTAGGTACAGATATCTTCCTCAGCACTCCACATCCATCAGTCCCCTTCATGTACAGACTCGTCATGAGGTCCACCTCCAGGTCCTGTCCAGTCCTGGTACTCTCAGCCTCAGTCAGCATTGTCCGTCGTCTACATCCAACACAACAAGGTGTGGGAATAGCTCGTGCAGGGGTGAGTATAATGATACTCAATAGGGACCTTGAGACCCTCAAGGTCTCAAAAATCCAACAAGGATAAACCACAAAGTAAGGAATCAACAGATAACCCTACTTAGGTTTATTCCCATACATATACCTAAGTTATTAAGTAATTCATCCCAATCCTGAGGAAAACACAAAAGTACTAACTCAGCTCAACCTGGATTTTATTCTAGGGGTAGTATCAAGTAACATCCCCAACACATTATCGGTACCTTGACTGCTAGAGAACTCTTCCTCTATCGAGTACAGTGGGCCTGTTGCAACACCAAGCGCGCTTCCCACTAACCTTGGACTGCTGAGTTACTCCTCATGTCGAGTATCGTGGGTCTGCTGCTTCACACATAGGCACTCTCCACCGTAGGTCTGCCACCCCACCTAGGCACTCCCCCTCGTAGCCTGTAGAGGTACTCCTCCAGTCGAGTACTTTGGGTCTGTCGTGTCACCAAGTTCTCTCCTCCACCGTGGGTCTGCCGCCACACCCAAACGCTCCCCACTGGACTAGTAAAGTCTCTCCGAGTGAAACGGTCAATAGTCATTAGGTCTCATCCAGCTACTAGGTCTCTGCACTTGGCTCGCTCTTCATTGGGAGGATATGCTCCATGAGGTACTGGTCGATACTCCAACTATCACGAAGTCTCACGAAGAAGTATCTCAAAGGTCTGCCATGTCATAGGGGTCTCAACGCAACATACAACGCATCATTTGGACGCCCAGTCTATGAGTTATTATCCATTTATTACCAGGGGCCCGATTGGATTTGTGCACGATCCAACCTGACCATATCTCAACTAAACCCCAAACTCCATTGGGGTATACTCAAAGGGACCTTCATGTTCCAAGATTTCCAGCGCCGCTGACAGTTTTTCAAACGGACGTCCGGTGCCAAATATATGGCCAAAGGAAGGTAAAAAGGTTAAAGTGGGCCCGGGTCAAGTCCGACCCGGTCGGACCGACCTGGCCCGACCCAGCATGGGCCAACCCAGTTCGGGTCACCTGGCCAGACCCATTGGGTCCGGCCCATCCCACTAGACCCAGCCCAGCAAGCCACGAGGGGATGCGGAGGGTCGTGAGGGCGCGGACCGGTCGTAGGTTGGCGTGAGGCAGGCTTGGCCCAGAGGGCACTGTGAGGGTCCAGTTCATCCCGGAGGATTGCAGAACGTGGCTTGGGGTGGCTTGGCCCGAGGCCGGGATGGCGTAGTCGGGGCCGGTTCGGCTGGCGGACGATGTGGCCAGGGCGGCTCGGCCCGGCCCGGGGTGGCTTGGTCGAAAGGGCAGAGACCACGGGGGTAGTTCGACTAGGCTTCTGTGAGGGGGAGTGGTCTATTCGTCCGATGGCGGGGTGGAACACTGTGGGGATGGCGCGGGTCGCGGAGGTCGCGGGTGGTGTGGTCATTTCCTTCGTCGCCTTCGTCATCGTTATTGCCTTCCTCCGTCTTGAAGAACACTGCAAAAAAGAATAGTGGAGGGGTCAGGCCATGTTGGTTTCGTCCGCACCCTCTGCATTTAGAGTGGTAGCATTTGGCTCACAAGAACGAAGCACAACAAACCCTCCTACAATGATTAAACCCAAAACCCATAAAAGGAAAACATATGAGGATTAACAAGTTAGAAGTTGATCCAAGTTCATTGTTTTTGAAGGAACGAATCATTGGAATATAAAATCAATCAAAAAAATCCCCTACCTTGTTTGTTGTTTGTTGACGTTGGCATGAGAAGGCGGACGTTGTTTCATTATAGACGAACACGTCCTACGTCGAAGGAGGTTCTGAGGAAGGAAGTCTAAGTCGAGGTTGTTCTTTGCTGGGAGAGCGTTCTTCGTTGGGAGAAATTTATTCCTCCCAAGATCACTCCTCTCCCAAGTTCCACCAAAATGAAAATTACAAGCCAAGATAATAGATTAAGTTATCTATTATTTAATTGTTGGCACAAAATTCAAAATGGTTAGGTTGGCATAATTAAAAGTTAGAGGAGTCGGTACAATTAATTGGTGTGTTCGCAGAATCAATGTGGAGGAATCCCAAGAGGCTCCTCCACATTAAGAAGGGGGTTGAGAGGTTTCCTCTCCCCCCATTATGATGGATAAACCTTGTGTGGTCCCCACCACCATAACTCATGGTGGGTTTTAGGCCTCGGGTGGTCCCCACCACCATAACCTCCCATGGGAGGTTAAGGTGTGGTGGACCCCACCACCAAAACCTCTCATGGGAGGTTAAGGTCTGTTGGTCCCCACTTCCAACATCCACATGGGTGGTTACAACTGATAAAATAAAATAAAACATGAGCTTATTTTATTTTATTATTTCCACGAAAAACCCAAAAACTAAATTCCACCCTCGATCAACTATCGTCAAGGTGAAAAACTTCTTAAGAGAATATCGGCGCTGCGAGTTCAATGGTGTCCTTGGATTTCAATTTCTAGAACTGGATCAAAAGTTATAAAAACCCACTCGAACTTTCACTTAACGTACCCAAACAAAACTTCAGAAATTGATTCTGGGCACACCGGGCCTCGGAATCACGCACCGTAAAATTTCACGGACTCGTAAAATTATAATTTTATTAAAAAAATTAAATGGAAATTATGGATCTTTACATTCTCCCCACCTTAGGTCTTTACATCCCCATAAGATATAATTCAAACTAAGAGAACAAGTGAGGGTACTGAGCACGCATCTGAGCCACCTGCTCCCATGTTCTCTCCTGGAGGTTCATGTGCTGCCAACGAATGCGCACCAGAGGAATACACTGTCCATGAAGGACCCACTCCTTTCACTCTTTAATATCTACTAGAACCTCTGTAAAATTTTCCCCATCATTGATATCCAGCTCTCCTTGTTGATGATGTGAGAATGGTCATGCACGTATCTCCATAGCTGGGATGCGTGGAAGAAGTTGTGCACCCAGTGCAACTGAGGTGGAAGAGATAAGTGGTAAGCAACCTCGCCAACTCTGCTGAGGACCTAAATAGGTCCGATTAATCTCAGAGATAACTTGTTGCCTCTTCCAAATCTCTATAAACCTCATCAGGGTGAGACCCGTAGAAAGACGTGGTCTCCATCCTTGAACTCCAGAGGTCTTCGTCTCCTATCAGCATACGACTTCTGCCTGATCTGTGCAGTCTTCATCTTCTCCTGGATGATCTTCACCTTCTCTGTGGTAGCCCATACCATCTTTTGTCCCACTAGTACTGACTCCCCTGGGTTAGTCCATCACAAAGGTGATCAGCATGGTCGCTCGTATAATGCCTCAAAAGGTGTTATCCCAATGGTGGAGTGATAGTTGTTGTTATATGCAAACTCCACCAATGTAAAGTGATCTTCCTAGCTGTGATCGAAGTTGAGGACCCATGTACGGAGCATGTCCTCAAGGTTCTGAATGGTCCACTCAGTCTGAAGATCCATTTGAGGAGGGAAGGCGGTGCTCAAATGAAGCTGTGTCCCAAAAGCTTCCTTTAACCCCTTCCATAGCCGGGAATTAAAATGTGTGTCACGATCGGAGACAATCAGCAAAGGTAATCCATGTATCTACACAATATCCTGCACATAGAGGTGTCCCAAGCTCTCTACTGAACCCTGCTCCCTGATCAGTAGGAAGTGGGATGACTTGGTGAGTCGTTCAATGATCACCCAAATCGATTCATGTCCCCTGGATGTACGTGGAAGTCCTATCACGAAATCCATGGATATCCCATCCCACTTCCACTCTAGGACCTTTAAAGTATGAACCAAGCCTGCTAGTACCTAGTGATCTGCCTTCACTTGCGGATAAGTGAGGCACTGAGAGACAAACTCTGCAACCGCCTTCTTCATTCCCAGCCACCAATGATGTCGTCAGAGATCCTGGTACATCTTCACCACTCCTGGATGTACCGCTAGAGGGGATGTGTGTAACTCTCTTAACACATCCTCCTGAAGTGACACTGGTACCATATTACGTCCTCTAAAGAGGATGATGTGCTCCCCACATTCATAAAATCCATCAGGCGCCTACCCTGTGGATATCTGAGCAGGTCGTGTCTCACAGTCAACGTCCCCATGTTGTGCCTCCCTGACTCACTAAAGAAGTGGGGGAGTGACTATAAGAGACTGAAGGAAGGCGGCTCTATCTCTATCCACAAAGGATATCTGTAAAGAAACCAGTTGCTATGTCACCTCACCGAGCAGCTGTATACCAGACCTCCTACTGAGTGCATTTGCAACAACGTTCCCCTTCCCAAGAGTATAGACTATCTCGAACTCATAGTCCTGGAGAAACTTAAGCCAACGTTATTGTCTCAGGTTCAGTTCCTTCTGAGAGAAGATATACCTTATACTCTTGTGATCAGAGTACACTGTAAAATGCTCGCCCGTCAGATAGTATCTCCACATCTTCAAGTCGAATACCACTGCTTCTAACTCCAAGTCATGGGTAGCTTGGTTCTTCTCATATAGTCTCAATTTTCATGAACCATACATGATCACTGCTCACTCCTACATTAGGACACATCCAAGCCTGGTCCCTGATGCGTCGCAGTAGACTATGTACCATATGCCTTCTTCTGGAAGCCTCAAGATGGGGGCACTAGTCAGCCTCTACCTCTACTTCTGAAAGCTCTGTTGGCATCTCTTCGACCACACAAAGGGTTTCTCCTTCTTCATCAAGGATGATGGTTGTGCTTCAACTCTGGAGAAGTTTGGTACAAACCTCCGGTAATAACCATCCAAACCCAAGAAACTCTGTACCTCTGTCACACTTCTGGGTGGCTCCCAAGAAAGTACCACCTCAATCTTCACTGGATCTACTGCAACTACAGACTCCGAGATGACATGTCCCAGGGAAGTGAACCTCTCAGATCCATAAATGTAACTTCAAGAGCTTACCATAAAGCTGGTGCTCTCGGAGTGTGTCCAGTACTACCCACAAATGATTGGCATGCTCCTCCTCAGTAGTTGAGTATATCAGAATTCCGTCGATGAAGACTGTGACAAAGAGATTGAGGTATGGCTGAAAGATCCTGTTCATGACTCCCATGAACACTGTTGGATCATTGGTTACGCTGAATGGAATAACTAAGAACTCATAGTGGTCGTACCAACATCTGAATTCCATCTTTTTCACATCCTCATCTCGAACTCTGAGATAGTGATAGCCTGATATGGGGTCTATCTTCAAGAACCACCATTCTCCCTTCAACTGATCAAAGAGGTCATCAATCCTCAGGAGTAGGTACTTGTTCTTCATAGTCACCTGGTTCAGGGGCCGATAGTCTACACAAAGCCTCAAGCTCCCATCCACCTTCTTGGTAAATATAATCGGGGATGCCTAGGGAGAAACCTTGGGTCGGATGAATCCCTTCCCCTGAAACTCCTCTAGTTGTACCCGTAGCTTTTGAAGCTCTGTAGGAGTCATATGATACACTGGTGTAGATATCAATGTCGTCTCGGGGTACAAGTCAATGTAAAAGTCTACCTCTCTATGAGGGGGTAGACCTGGAACATCATTAGGGAAGACATCTGCGTACATGTCCACCACTATAGGATAGCTCGGACTCTCCACATCAACTACTCCAAGGGTAAGGCTATCCAACTGATGAGTGATCGGATGCACTCTCCTCCAAGCAATTCCATCTTGTGCTATAAATTCTCCATTCTCTTCAGTGAAGGTAAACCTGGTCCCATCAATGCGGACACACCACACATTGTGCCTAATACAGTCAATCTGAGCATGGAATGTAGATAACCAGTCCATACCCAAGAAGACGTCTTAAGGCCTCAACGTCGTTACTAGGAGATCCCAGCCAAAGCTCTCACCTCCTAGAGTAAGCTCACACTGCTGAAACCAGTTCGTAATCATTGAATCTCCTCCCGTAGGAGTCTCTAGCTATAAGGATCGAGCCAATGCCTCCGTCGGAATCTCCGAGCTCCGAACAAGGTCAATGGAAATGAAAGAGTGACTGGAACCTTTGTCTATAAGTACTGCAGATATGGTGGAGTAGACATAGATTGTACCTTGAATCATCTCTGAAGCACCCTGATCGCATGCCTCTGCTCCTTGGAGCTGAGCTCTTTCCTATCCATCTGCTCCTTGCGGTCGGGGTGGACCTCCTAGTGGTGGTGGCAGTAACACCTTGAATCGTCATCCGCTGCTAGCTGCATGGACATCTCTTCTGCCACATCTTCCTGCTCACTATGGAACACATCAATCGAATCTCTATATCTACCTGGACAGTCCTTAAACCATCTACTGATCATCTGAATGGTCGGTCAAGAAGTCACGAGTCATATGACCCAGCCTGCCGCATGTGTAACACTGCCCGCTCCTGGCATGTCTGTATCTGCTTCGGGTGCCCCGCACAAACGATCTGGAGTCATGCAGTCATCCAAATGTAGGTATGGTCCTCTTGGACCTCTATGACATTTGTCTACTTCCAGATATAAGAGAATATATTGTTTGTCGATTGGCGGTGGATCTCGCTGCTGGAGACTGCTCGGCAAGGAAACTCTCCACTAGAAGCACTCTCTCTAACACCCCCGCCTGCGTTGGGATGGTGAGTGAGATCACTGAAGCCCTAATCTCCTGCCTGAGTCCTTGCTCGAAGGTTTGGGCCCTAAAGAATAGGTCCTGCACCATATCATTGGAGTAGTGTGAGAGGTCTTTGTACCTCGCTGAGTACTGAGCTACAGTCATGTTGCCCAGCTACAGATGAAGTAGCTCCTGTATGCGCACTGTGCGAAGAGTCACTGGGAAAACCTCTTCCTGAAATAGGCTCTCAAAGTCTACTCAAAGAAGTGTCACCTCATCATGGACCTGGAGCATCAAACTCCACCATCTGCCTGCTGCTGCATGTTGAAGGCTGGCAACAAGTATCACCATGATGCTGGCTGGTGTCCCTACCAGTCGGAAGACTCTCACCACATCCTCCAGTCAATCCTCAGCCGCCTGTGGGTCCGTCTCTCCCCTGAACCAGGGTGGCCTTTGATGCTAGAACTTGTGAAACATGCTCAAGTGGCATGAAACATCTGCTGATAGTGCTAGTGGCTTCGGTGGCCCAATGGGGAGTGGTTCCACTGGTTCCTCTGCTGGGAATGGACCCTACACCGAGGCCTCATCGCTCGGCGGGTTATCAGTGTGTACGAATCTTGGAACTCTAGACAGCTATCTGCATTGAGGAATCTTGAAAAGAAACAAGTGTGCTATGGTTAAAAAAGGTATACCTAGTGAGCTAACCTGGTGAGATGACGTTAAGAAAAATTTTGAAAACACACACACAATCAGTGTTTTCATGCACTGAGTCGGAAATTAGAAGTTAGGGTCCTAGTGTATGGATACGTCGGCCGCCCCACCAACACTGGACTCCCTAAACTGAAAACCACACTCACTGCACTTAACACTATTACTTCACAAAAAAGGTTAGAGTCCTAAGTTCTGCGGTAGAACCGACTCCTCTGATACCAATTTGTCACGACCCGTCCCCTGGGGCCCGTGTCGTGACTACCCCAAGCCCGCCTTCCATTGGCCAGGGGCATGCGACTAGCACCAATGACATAATTCCCTAAAAATAGGAAGGAATTTCCTTTATAACCTATAATCGCACACAATGGATCACACACCTGGATACAAAACACTAAGAAAACTGTATAACAAAAGAGTGCTGAAAAGTAAAAAGGGGGATGGAAATACAAGCCCAACTATAAAGTACAGGGAACTAGAAGTATAAGTACAACTGAAAAAAAAATAGTTGATCGGCTATCCTTTAAAATTCCTACCTGAAGGGTAGGTACAGATAGTCTCCTCAGAACTCCACGTCCGTCAGTCGCCTCTGTGTACCGACTCTTCATGAGGTCCACCTCTGGGTACCGTCCAGTCCTGGTACTCTCAGCATCAGTCAGCGTTGTCTGTCGTCTGCATCCAACACAATAAGGTGTGGGCATAGCCTGTGTATAGGTGAGTATAACGATACTCAATAGGGACCCCGAGACCCTCAAGGTCTCACAAATCCAGCAAGGATAAAACACAAAGTAAGGAATCAACAGATAACCCTACTTGGGTATATTCCCATCCATATACCTATGTTATTAAGTAATCCGTCTCAATCATGAGGAAAACACAAAAGTACTGACTCAGCTCAACCGGGATTTTATTCTAGGGCTAGTATCAAGTAACATCCCCAACACATTATCGAAACCTCGGATGCTGGAGAACTCCTCCTCTATCGAGTACAGTGGTCCTGCGGCGACACCAAGCGCACTGCCCGCTAACCTTGGACTGCTGAGGTACTCCTCCTATAGAGTATCATGGGTCTGCTACGTCACACAAATGCGCTCCCCACAGCGGGTCCGCCGCCACACCCAGGAGCTCCCTCTCGTAGCCTGCAGAGGTACTCCTCCTGTCGAGTATCGTGGGTATGCCGCGTCACCAAGCGTGATCCTCAACCATGGGTCTGCTGCCACACCCAGGCGCTCCCCACTGGGCTAGTAGAGTATCTCCAAGTGAAACGGCCAGCAGTCGTCAGGTCTCAGCCAGCTACTAGGTCTCTGCATTCTGCTCGGTCGTCACTGGAAGGATCCACTCCATGAGCTACTGGTCGATACTCCAACTATCGCAAATTCCCATGAAGAAGTATCTCAAAGGTATTCCACATCGTATGGGTCTCAACGCAATAGACGGCATGTCATTCGGACGCCTGGTCTGTGAGTTATTTGCATTTTAGTCCTGGGGACCCGGTTGGATTCATGCATGATCCAACCTGACTATATCTCAACTAAACCCCAAACTCCAGGGGGTAATCTCAAAGGGACCGTCATGCTCCAAGATTTCTAGTGCCACTGACGGTTCTTCAAATGGACTTCTAGTGCCAAAGATATGGCCAAAAGAAGGTAAAAAGGTCATAGTAGGCCCGAGTCCGGTCCGACCCGGTCAGACCGACCCGGCCCGACCTAGCATGGGCAACCCGGTTCGGGTTGACTTGCCCTGACCCATTGGGTCTGGCTCGGCCTATTGGGTGGGCTAGCCCATTGGGTTCGGCCCGGCCCACTAAGCCCAGCTCAGCAGGCCACGAGGGGTCACAGAGGGCCATGAGGGTGCGGACCGGTCATGAGGGCACAGACCAACCGCATGTCTGCGTGAGGGCGGCTCATCCCGGAGGGTGCTGCGAGGGGCCGGTTCGTCCTGGAGGGTCACGGGGCACATCTCGGGGTAGCTCGGCCCGGTTCTGGGGTGGCGCGGCCGAGTATGGTTCGACCAGGGGCTTGGGAAGCCGACGGGCCGGGGGGGTGTGGCCGGGGCATGGTGCGGCTGGGGCTGGTTCGGCTGGTGGCGGCGTGGGGCCGGTAGACTGGCGCGGCCGGGGTGGCTCAGGAGGCTGGCATGGCCGAGATTCGGTTCTGCCAGGGTGGTCGGGGCCGGTTCAGCTGGGAGGCCGGGGTGGCCGGGGCTGGTTCAGCCAGAAGACCGGGGTGGTCGGGGCCGGTTTGGCCTGCGGATGGCATGGCAAGGGTGGCTCGACCCGGCCCAGGGCGGATCGACCGGAAGGGAAAATACCGTGGGGACGGTTCTTCCAGGGCACCGCAAGGGGGCACGGCTAGTTCTTCTAGCGGCGGGGCGGAACACCGCGGGGGCGGCGCGGGTTGCGGAGGCCATGGGTGGCGTGGTTGTTGCCTTCGTCGCCTTCCTCCATCTCGAAGAACATCGCAAAAGAGAACAGCGGAGGGGTCGGGTCATGTTGGTTTGGTCCGCACCCTCCGTGTTTAGGGTTGTAGCATTGGGCTCATAAGAACGAAGCACAAAAAACCCTCCCGCAATGATTAAACCCAAAACCCATAAAAAAACATATGCAGATCAACTAGTTCGAAGTTGATCCGTGTTCTTTTTTTTAGAAGGAAAGAATCACGGGAATGTAAAATCAATAACCAAAATCCTCTACCTTGTTCATTGTTCATTGATGTTGGCATGAGAAGGTGGACGTCATTTCTTTGTAGATGAGCACATCCTACATCAAAGGAGGTTCCGAGGAAGAACATTGAAGTCGAGGTCGTTCTTCATCGGGAGAGTGTTCTTCATCGGGAGGGCATTCTTTGTTGGGAGAACTTTATTTCTCCCAAGCTCTCTCCTCTCCCAAGTTCCACCAAAATGAAAATTCCAAGCCAATATAATAGATTAAGTTATCTATTATTTAATTGTTGACACAAAATTAAAAAATTTTAGGTTGGAATAATTAAAAGTTAGAGGATTTGGCACAATTAATTGGTGCATTGGAAAAATCAATGTGGAGGAAGCCCAAGAGGCTCCTCCACATTCAGAAGGGGGGGTTGAGAGGTTTCCTCCCCCACCATTATGAGGGAAAAACCTTGGGTGGTCCCCACCACCATAACCTCTCATGAGAGGTTAAGGTGTGGTTGTCCATAACCTCTCATGAGAGTTTAAGGTCTGGTGGTTCCCACTTCCAACTTCCACATGGGTGGTTACAACAGATAAAATAAAATAAAACATGAGCTTATTTTATTTTATTATTTCCACCAAAAATCCAAAAACTAACTTCCACACTTGACCAACTACCACCGAGGTGAAAGTCTTCTTAAGCGAATACTGGCACTACGAGTTCAACGGTGTCCTTGGATTTCAATTTCGAGCACCAGTTCAAAAGTTATAAAAACCAGCTCAAACTTTCACTGAACGTACCAGAACAAAACTACAGAAATTGATTTTGGGCACACCGGGCCTCAGAATCACGCGCCATTAATTAGACTTCTTTGATACACATGTTATGTTATGTGCCTATATACATTTATGAGGTGTACATACTACCCCTTTGACATGTTGTCTCTTCCTAGAAATGGGTATGACCTCATTTGTTTAAGGTTTGAACTTTTCCAATCGGTTTCTAATGGGTTTATTCATAGAACTAGAAACATCCAATGATTCTATATCCATTTGGACCTACTTTCCAAAGGTAGGTGCTCATTAATTGGGTACTGATGAGGCTTAAGAATTTTCATTGGTCGAGAGGATGGGAGGTCGGACTCATCACACCTTTTTTGGGGGGAATTATTGTCTACTCTGGGACTCTCTTATAGATTTAAGTTATGTTCATGAATCCTTATTAATTTACCAAGCATGAAAATGAGTTTTCCTTTAGATCTTGCAATCAATGATGGATATGTATGAGAATTAGAGAATATTTTATATGTATTTGAGGTTCTTCATTGATAGAGAATAATCTGTATGTATTAGATATTCTTAGTCAATGGTATCCTTCAATACATTATATAGAAATCTCTTGGTCATTATGATGACCATACTGGTTTTAAAGCCACTCAGTGGGGCACTTGAAGTTTATTGTCATTCAGAAGGACATGGATTATTTTAGAGTTTGGATCGTACCCGCAGATGGGATACCTACGTATCCTTGTTAGAAAAGGAATCAGAACCCATGTAGTTCAGGAATTAAGATATAGTTTAATGTCATATGGGATGGATGATAATTAATGGGTGATGGGCTTGAACCTTAGAAAGGTTTCCTACATACTCTACTTTTAAGGTAGAGATCAAAGTCCATGTATTTCAATTAATAAGTGTGGGGCTTACATATGATTAACGGCACAAAGAGAGGTGTCATAATTACATTTACACTCTAAACTCATGTGAGTCATGTTCGGTGTGAGAAACAAGAGGTATCAGTAAACCTGACAATTTGTGCCATGAAAGATGTGGTCACAAGGAATGATATGGGGCTTATGTATGTGTGACTTTCCAAGTAGATGAAGACTAGGATTTTACTTCTGGGAAGAAGCCTAGGAACAAGGTCCATAAAGGTATTTTTGCTTTATGGAGATTTGGATACTCTAACTTAGGGATTACTCCTGAGGAGGATGCCCATATTAGGGAGGAATTATGATTGGGTTTTATTCCTGAGAAGGAAGCCCAAGTCAAAAAGAAATTAAGATTGGGGCTTACTCCTGAAAAGGAATCCCAGGTTAAGGAAATTATAAAATGGGACTTACTCCTGATAAGGTGGCCCAGAGTTAAAGGGGACTTATAATTTGGGACTTACTCTTGATAAGGAGGTCGAAAATTAAAGGGGACTTGGGACTTACTCCTAGGGAGGATTCCCATTAACAGATTCCATAAAGGTAGTTGTGCTTTACGGAGATTTAGATTTTTAATTTGGGGCTTACTCCTAAGGATGATGCCCATTAAGGGGAACTTGATTTATGATTGTGGCTTATTCCTGAGAAAGACACCCATATCAAAGATTCTCTCATATTAAGGGATGAGGTTTAATGAAGCGAACCTCTAACCATAGTGATATAAAGTTATATAAATCAAAAGTTTTTGAGAGATATTCCACATAATTCCTTTCAGATAAGGAAGCCAACAAAATAACCATGCCATAAGTGGCTTTGAAGAGGATTTTGAATGCTATATCTTGAAGAGGAGAGGTGTATTTGAAGAAAATAAGTGAAATAGGTAGGAGGGGCACCCAAGAAGAGGCAGGCGCGCAAGTCCTGTTTGGGCACGCATGTCCTGGTCGTGCAAGTATACTTGCACGACATGGGTGTACTTGGGAGACGATTAAACAATAGGGCGATACTTGGGTGAGACTTGTCTCAAGCCCTTAGTATTATCCCTAAGGGATTCCAAAAGGGTGGCGCACAAGTTCTGTTGAAGATATATGGTGGAGCACAAGTGTGGCCATTTCCCCTAAGGTTTAGATACTTAAGCGTGCAAGTGTTGATGAATTTCAACACATAGGCCTTGTTCCCCCTCTTTAGATCTTCCATTCTAGGTAAGAAGTTACCTTAGAAGTGTTCAGAAGACTTCAAGCAAAGACTAGGGGGCCGAGATCTTAAATCTGACTTTTGGATTTTTTTAGTCCCCAAAACGGGGGGCCCACAAGGGGTATTTATAGGCCATTGAAGACCTTGGGTGAAAATAAAATAGGGTGTGCAAG
Source organism: Viscum album (assembly GCA_963277665.1). NCBI lineage: Eukaryota > Viridiplantae > Streptophyta > Magnoliopsida > Santalales > Viscaceae > Viscum > Viscum album. The sequence goes on along the minus strand of OY728162.1, from coordinate 118,650,667 downwards.
TCACCTGCGCGACCAATATGTGGCGTGCAAGTATACTTCCGCGACCATGGTAAAACATGCGCGACCCATGTGAAAAGAAATCCTTGTTCATGCCTATGTCAATTTTTTATGCTGTTTTCAAAGGATGAATCTATTTGAGCTTAAGGTATTCCCCTTTACATTCGTTAGACTCTGTGACGGAAAGGAGCATCAACAAAAGTCTCCCCTTGGAGTTGGATCCGAAAAAAGGAAGAGGATTTGACTCTGAGGTAAAGGAGAAAACCAAGGAAATTTGGGCGCGCTGGTGTTGATCGCGCAGGTAGCGGTGCGCAAGTGCAAGATGCGCAGGGTTCGGCACGTAGGGGTACGGCCTTGCCTATAAATATGTGTGCCATTATCGTGCAAAGCACTTGGCTTTCAAAGATTCCTTCTATCTTCGCACAAGTAGATCTCATTGCGCAAGCACACTGTATGCGGTTCATTGTTTCTTTGTGTCGCGCTTCTGTAGAGGTATTTAGACTTGTGTGGTGATACCTGTGTGCCCATACTTGCATGACTGAATTAGACTTTCATTCCAATATTGGATTTTCGCACCTTAATGACTTAGCTATTTTTTCGAATTTCTTCTCAAATTTTATGAAAAATCAACTTACTTAAGAGTTAATTATTCAACCTTTGTGCAGATTTAATGTCTCCCAGAAGAATTAGAATGGCTAATGAGCTGGCTAGTAAGTGAATTGATGACAAGATGAGCATCGTTGACCATGATTATTACACTATCTACAACAGTACTCTCCCATATTTGGCCACGTACTTAAATAAGTATCATCTTAATTTCCCACAGAGCATCTACCTGCCTTTGTATGGACATGGTCGTCTGCAAGAAGTCAACATTCCAGAGGCAAAGAACTATACACTTGAGATGCATCCGCACTGCTATCCCTCTATTTCGGTTATGTTGTGCATTAAGAGCAGCAACAATGGTGTGAACTTTCAAAATTTTCTTCCATGCTATTTCCTTGCAGATATGAAAATGGAAAACACATGGGATGATATGTTTTCCGCTGCCATTTGGTGGAGAGAATACTATCATGACATTAGAACAATATCTGAAAAGAGTACTCTCTCCAAATGGCTCTTTACCTCCAATGCTCCATTCTCAAATCCATGTATCCATCTTCCAAGTCTCTTGGACAGAAACAGAGTCACTGTTTGATCAGTAGAAAATTTTCTCAAACCGCACTCAAGAACATTCTTTTACAATTGTTTCAAGAAGATCTAGTATCATTGTGTCTCTTATTGTCTCCAGTTGAATGAATGAATTCCAGGTGGTTGCTGATGAATCTTGGGATTCCGTAAATCAAATGAATAATTATGTTGAAATCCTCTTGTAATTCCTGAAAAAGAGAAGAGACTCCAGTCTGTGGATGTCCTTCAATCTCTTGTGTATCAATGAAAAACACATTCATCTTCAATCATTTGTGCCTGCATTATTTTTCTACCTGCTTTAAATAATTTTACCTAAGCCAATGGGCCTAGTATGCATAGTTTTATTGTCGCTAGGAGTATAAAAATAACCCTACAAACTTTATATCTTTTAATTGCTCAATATTACCTAAATCATAAGAAATGTATGTTTAGTGAGCTGGGACTTGAATTTTGTTCAGAGTTCCCTTGTCTTTTGTGGTAATTTTAAATTCATGCACGTCGAACATAAAAAGGATAATTTTTAAGGTCGAATAGCTTTGACTGAATTGATTAAAAATTGACTCAATTCCTTGATAATTTGTTTGAAAACATATTACCACATTTGAGTATGGAGAGAAAAATTATAAAATGTGACTTAAGAAATTTTGAATCGGAGGAATGACATGGGAAAAGGACTAGAAGGAATTAGATAAAGTAATTCCTAAGAATGAAGTTACCATTATTTGAAAAACCCATTAGGGTGTTGACAATACGTAGGTCCACTTAAGGGAATTGGTTTCATAGTCAAATAATAGCATCTTTTGGATGACAGGTCTGTTATGTAGACTTGTTTATGCAAGGCCACCTAGGGGCACGTGCTGCATAGTCAGTCAAAAGGTCTCTTAGAAATTTTACTTTTCTACTACTAAAAATCCAGTAAAAGTTTATTGAGATTCAAATTTTCCAAAGCATAGATTCTGTTGTATGGAGAGAGGTACTTGAATATGGAGAGGATATTCCCAGTCAAGATTGTCAAAGAATTGGATGAATGTCACTCTTGTGAAGGTCTGACCCAAACATAGGGAAGGGAAATATAAACCACAGAATTGAATACTTTCAGATCATTAAAATGAATATGGGAAAAATATGTTAAGGATGGCTATTTCTGTGGATCCCTATATATTTTTGTTAAGACAAATAAGGAAAAAAAGGTTTCTCTCCCATGAATGAAGTTACCACTATTTGAAAAACTCGTTAGGGGGTTGAGTTATGCAGTTCCACCTAAGGGTATTGGCTGTATAGTCAAATAATAGCATCTTTTGGATGAAAGGTCCGTTATGTAGACTACTTATGCAAGGCCTCCTAAGAGCACGTGCTACATAATCAGGAAAAATAATTCTCGGGTATCAAACATTTTGTGACCAGAAGTCAAGAAAAGGGTTATGGAGATCTTGAATTATTTAAGGTTAGGAGTATGATACATCAAAATGGGCATTTTCCAATGCATGTAGAAGATACACAAACCAATGCTAACCATAATCATGTTGTGATTGGGTCCTGAATTGAGGTACTAGACTTCACTACATATCCCATAAGAATGGGAATCAAGCCATATGTAGTTCTTAAAATATAGTTTAACGTCATGTGGGATGAGAATGTATAAGATCTTAGTTTAAGGTCGTACAGTTCGGACCAAAATAAGAATACACAGTGTGTGTTTTATAAACCTGATGTGAATTAAGACCAGGGTTTTCATACCACATTCATGTTTTCACAGGGGGAATTTTCAGCCAAGGGACTGAAAGTGGAATTTGGGGTTAGTCCCAAAGACTTGGGGCTGGATTCTAGGGACGCTCGAATGTTCCTACATATCCCATAATCATGGGAATCAATCCATACATAGTTCTTGAAATACCCTCTGTACAGATTTGGTTTGTACAAGTGAAGGGTGAAATGGGACTTTAGTGCGATGATGGTTTGACCCAAGATTAAAGGTTCGGGAATTACCATGTATGAATGTTGTCTTTTAAATATGACATAATTAGAGATCAATGTCAATGATGATTCCCTCTCAGGTGAGGGACAATGGGGTACTATATATTTTAACGTCATATCGCAAGGACGATGGTGCTGCACAGTTTTGTGTCATGTAGCAGGGAGAAAAGGGATGTACACAGTTTAACATCACGTGAGACGGAGGTGAACCGACGTGAAGAGATTGGTTTTGGGATGATTTATAGATCAACATCGTATGAGACGGAGGTGAACCGACTTGAAGAGATTGGTTTTGGGCTACTTCCAGGATCAACATCGTATGAGACGGAGGTGAACCGATGTGAAAAAATTGGTTTTGGGCTTGAACTTCGGGAGGTTGCCTATGTACCAAACCTAGAAAGAAAGGATCAAAGTCCACGTAGTTCAATTAAGAATGAATTGGTGATCGAGTTGTATTTGAGGACAACCCAAAAAATAGAGTTGGGGATTATGCATGGTTAGTGGCCCAGAGAGGGTGTTATGGTTGAAGCTTAATCTAAGCTCACATGAGTCATGCTCGGTGTAAGAAACAAGAGGTAGAAAAAACCCTAACAATGCACAGTTTAACATCGTGTTGGACATATAAGGGACTTTTTCACAGTTTAAACGTTATGTGGGATGAACATGTACAGTTTAACGTCATGTAGGATGAAAAAGAGGACACAGTTTAAAGTCATGTTGGACGAATGAGGGGACTATGCAGTTTAAAGTCTTGTAGTGAGGACTTTTGGTGTTGCACTGTTTAGTGTCGTGTAGCTAGGGAAAAAGGGATACTGTACAGTTTAGCGTCATGTAGCTAGGACATTGGTGATGTAGTTTAACGTTTTGCAGGATGTGAGTATTTGTGTTACAAAACATACTTTTTCAAGAATCTGGCATTGGTTGGAGTTGTAATGAGTTTTCCATCCATTGAGAATAATCTCCATTGGAGTAGACCTTATGTATTGAGTAAGGTCCTTCCAACATTGGCTCATGCTTTGGAGGCTTCTTTCCTGGTATCATTGGATTTCTGAGGACCAATACCAATTCTCCTTGAATGAATGAATGAAGATGAACTTTTTTGTTGAAAGCTCGTGCTATTCGATTTTGATAGACTTCCAAATGGTGCAGGGTGCACAATCTTTTTTCATCTAATCATTAAAATTCATCCAATCACATTTGAGATTGTTCATCTGTATATGACTGATCACAAATGGCTACTCTGAGCGAAGGTAATTGAACCCCAATGGGAAAGACAACTTCTGTTCCATATACCAATGAATATGGAGTTGACTGCGTAACAGTGCAGGTGGTGGTTCGATAAGCCCATAAAGCATGAAAAAGTTTATCAGGCCATGATTTATTATCTTTATCCACCATTTTTTACAGTATATTTGAAAGAGTCTTGTTGAAGGCCTCTATTTTTCCATTGGCCATTGCATGATACCGAGATGAATGGTTGGATTTGATGTTGTATTCTTGATACAACTTCCTTACCTCAGATGAACAGAAGTTGGTGCCATTGTCTGTCAATATGGTATGAGGGACACCAAATCTGGTAATGATGTTAGACTTGATGAAGCTAACAATGCTTTTAGAACTGACTTCTTTGAGAGGTATTGCCTCTTCCCATTTGGAAAAGAAGTTAGTAGTAGTAATAATATAATTAAACTGCTTGGATGTAGCTGAAGGGTAAGGTCACACAACATCCATTCCCCATGTGGAAAATGGCCATGAGTATTTAGCTGTATGAAGCAACTCTGGGGGTTGATGAAATAAATTGGCATATACTTGGCAAGAATGACACTTCTTAGTGAAATCAACACAATCTTGTATCATTGAGGTCCAAAAGTATCCAAGCCTTCGAACTTGATCAGACAGTCTATGTCCAGACTGGTGGGAACCACAAACTCCTACATTTACTTCTTTTATGGCAACCATTGTCTCTTCAACATCAATGCATCAGAAGAGTATTCCATAAAACCTATTTTGTAGAGAATTTTTTCTAGGTGACATGGGCTATCATAAAGAGTAAAATTGACCACACATTGCTAGACTTGTTCTTTCCTGGATCTATCAAGTGGGAGTGTTCCATTTTGAAGGTATTCCCTGATAGGTATCATTCATCCTGTAGAATGACCTTATGGTTCAGAAATGGGACTAATTTCATTTATTTCTTCCGTTCTGATTTGAACATAAGGTGAAACTACACGATGGTGGTCAATACTGATGATTGTCTTGTATCGGTTTGGATCTATCAGGGTTGTCGCTACATTAGCCAGTGCATCATCTTGAGCATTTTGTGATCGCGGGACATAATAAAATGTCAGTTCCGAGGGAAATTCCTCCATTAATTCTCTGTCATAATCATGAAAAGGGATTAACTCTTCCTTTCTTATGAAATAATCCTCATTGACTTGTTTGATTACCAAATATGAATCACCTTTTACCTTTAAGTGATTCACCTGTTCCTGAAGCACTTATTCCAAGCCTACGATGAGAGCTTGATATTCTGCTTCATTATTTATACCACCTCCCAACAATAAGAAGGAATAGGGTAGCACTACCTTTTCTGGGGAAATAAGCACAATTCCCTACCCAACCTTGTTGAATTTAGGATCTTCCATTTTCTTCCCTCTTGGACTTCTAGAAGCACCATCAAAGTACATTTCCCATGTTTGAAAATTATCTTGAATATAGAAGACTTCCTCATCAGGAAGTTCAGTATCTAAAGATGTATCTTCTACAGAAGGGTGTTCAGTAAGGAAATCAGCCAGAGCTTGGACCTTTATTGCCTTTTGAGACACATATTGGATATCAAATTGCTGCAAAATAACTGCCCACGTTACCAAACGTCATGTAAGCATTGGACGACTAAGGATGAATTTGAGTGGGTTATTGCAAGATACCAAGTGGACCTCATGATTTTGTAGGTAGTGTCTCAATTTCTGAACTGTAAAGATTAATTCTAGGAATCACTTTTCAATACTTGAATATCAGGTTTCTACTTCAAGCATAGTGTGACTGAGATAGTAAAGGTTGTTTTCATTCCTAGCATCATTATTTTGGGCAAGGAAGGCACCCAATAATCACTCTAAAGATGTCACAAAGAGGATAAGTGGTATTCCTTCAATAGGTGGCATTAATACCGGTGGACTCAAGATGTATTTTTTGAGGATATCAAATTCCTCTTGGCAATCATCGGTCCACTGGTAAGTGACTCACTTCTTCATTAATTTGGTGAAGGGTAAACACTTGTCTGCCAAATTGGCAATGAAACTCCGAATATAGGCCAAGTGTCCTTGAATTCCTCTTAATTATTTCAAATTTTTAGGAGGTGACTTACCAAGGATTGATTTTTTCTTCTCAGGATCAACTTCGATACCACGATGGCGTACAACAAAGCTGAGAAATTTCTCTAAGGTTACCCCAAAAGCACATTTCAAGGGGTTCATCTTCAAATTGTGTTGTCGAAGATTGTGGAATATGATTTCCAAATCATCCAAGTGATTAGAACGTTGTCTAGATTTAACCACCAAATCTTCCACATAACATTCAATAAATTTCCCTCAAAATGGTTTAAAGATACGGTGCATGGCACGTTGATACGTTCCACCTACATTTTTCAAGCCAAAGGGAATTACCTGATAGGAAAACACACCCTGATGGGCTCTGAAAGATATAGACTCTTCATATTCTTGAGCCATTAAGATTTGATTATACCCTGAATATCCATCCATGAAAGAGATTACTTCATAGCCAGCTGTTGTATCAATTAAGAGTTCTGTGATCGGAAATGGAAAATCATCCTTGGTACAATGCCAATTAAGATCTATGAAATCAATGAAAACTCTAATTTTTCCATTATTCTTTTTCACAAGGACAATATTATCCATCCATTTGGGATATTTAACTTCTCTGATGAAGTTATCCTTGATAAGCTTATCCACTTCAGCTTCAATTTTAGAAGCATAAGTTGGGAGTGTTCTCCTTGTGGCTTGCTTGAATCCTCGATGTTCTTATGGAAAACCCAAATGATAAGTGGCAACATCAAGATCCAGACCTAGAACTTTTGTATAATTCCAAGAAAATACATCTTGATTGTTCTTTAAAAAAGTAAGTATATGTTTCTTGCTCTTCAAGAGTCATGGATGCACTAATTAAAGTGGGAGTGGATCTTCTTTTGTACCCAGATTTATTTCTCTGAGTTCATCCACAGTGGTAGAGATACCCTCTTCAAATGTTGGAGGATCATCCCTGAGATCTTCCTCTTCTTTTTCAGTATGTGCTATTTCTTCTATTTCTACTTGTATAATAAATGATGAAGCAGAATTTCCATGATCAGGAGAGAAGTTAAAACTTGAACATCCTGAAGAAGAGGCTACAATTTATGACTCTATTAATGATGAAGGGTCTTCCTTTGGTAATAAAGAAGAGATTATAGATTGATAATCAACATCATTATTCATCTCTGACATTGATATAACTTCTTCTGTCTTGGTTGATGAAGTATAGAATTTCTGGATTTCAACGGATTAAATGAAGACATCTCCATTGGAGCTTTCATAATTGCTTGGTGAATCACAAATTTCTCCCATTGTAGAGACCCGAAGCCTGACGTACATGGGCATTACATTACTTTTGCAGAATACTTGGTACATAACACAAAAACACACACACAAGGACCGTAATAGTTTAGTGTCTTTGGAAACTCGGAATATAATCTTCTAATCGTGGTGAAAGATCTTCAATATCTCCCATAAAGATCTCTTTTTTTTTAAAACTAATTCCTTTCTTTATGTCCGGGAAAAAAACATAAAAGGGTGAGCTCAAATGCTCAGTAAGGGTAAACAAAATAAATATCAATCACCTCATATTCATAAGAACATATCTTTTGGAAATCTTAACCTGCAAAAGAGATCATAATTTCATAACATGGGATAAATCATAGTAGTGAAATGTAATCCCAATAATCACAACTTAAAACATGAAACTTTGTTCCATACACACATAATCATAGATAATCATTTCTTATTAGTCAAGACTCATTGACAAGACTATCTTAGTGGACAAAGTCCCTTTCTGAACCGAGTTCACTCTTCGTTTCAGTCCTGTTTCACTGAACCGGTATAACCTACTGTTCCAGCCATGTCTATATCATGTGATATAAAATCTTTACCCAATGCATTGGAGGGAGATATAGGTCCCACCCATCTCATAATGATACCATTCTTATGTGTGCCACAAAATCATAAATCATACATCATTTCATAACCCATGTAATAAAAATGGGAATCTTAAACATCGTAACATCATAAAACAATTCATATAAGATAAATAAATTCATAAAAATATAATTCCATCACAAAATAATAAATTAAATGTAATAATAGGGATAAAAACAAAACCCTTTATTATCTTATATGGAAAATAATTTTGATAAAACACTTGAACTCCATTCTTGAGGAAAATATCCTTTCTGCTTCAAAAACACTTTTCCTTTCTTAACATGTCATACAATTATAAAATAAAAGAAGTTGATTAAAAATAAACTTGAAAACTTGTAAAGGAAGCTTCTTGGAAATAATGTTTTAAAAATCCATTCATGCCGTATAAGTTAAAAAAAACATTCTTCCCGTACTTTTGTTGGAAAAGTCAAAAAGTACCTCGTACGAAAAACGATAAAAGATTCCTTTCATATCTTTTAATAAAAACTCACCGAAGGGTAAAATGTATTTAAAAAATTTTAGGTGGATGGAAATAATATTAAATATTGAGTAAAAATGGATGTGGATGATAAAATACACCCCAGTAAATACCAAAGTATAAACAATCTCAGATAAAAATGAGATTGTGATATTTCCCTTACCTTAGGTCCGATATGCTTCGTAAGTGTCCGAACCTCCTGTATAATGGTTTAAATAATGTTATTGACTTATTACAGAATCATAATTATTATTATTATATCATATATGGTCATATTCTTAGCTTCTTATTAGTAATATTTCATTACTACTTGTTATTCGGGTGTTTATTACTTTTTGTTCTTATGCGTGTTTCTCGAATAAATTCTTATTCTTCTCTTTAGGTTATAGATACCTAATTTCCAGAATGGTATTAGTGTAACATATATCATATTCATTCATTCAATTCATTTATATAATCATTATGAAATGAAGATCATGTAGAACGAGTCGCATCACATCGTGAAGACGGTATTCCGTACGTACGCACGAGTGATGATATCGTTCCTATGATCGTGGAATTGTATTGGAGTGTATGTATACTATTTCAGAATGAATATCACTTTATAATAGTCATATATAGTCATTATTTACACCATTATACCCATCCAAGTAAGGTGGTGGTGGAAAATAGATTACACCACGGTGTGGAGACGGTATTTCGTACGTACGCACGCGCGGTGATTTCCTTTTTCCGTAGGATGGATAGAAGGTTAATTATAGTTGTTTCATATTTATAATAACATATCAGTATATAATAAATACTGATGTTATTACTTTATCATGAAACAACTAAAGAAGAAGAAGTTGAAGAAGAAAGAAATTGAAAAAGATCGGTAATGGATATTACCTCTTTTTGACGCGCCTTCACTCAACCTCCACTTAAAGAACTAAGGATGGTCTTTGAAGAAGACCAGGACCTCTAGGATGATACTAGGGAAGTGAAGAAGAGATTTTGGCAGGGTTTTTACGAGCTTGAATGCTCAAATTTGTGTGAGGAGGAGAGGGAGGAGGTGCCCTTTTATAAGGGAGGAGAGGGGCACCTTAGAAAAATCTCAAAATATTATTTTATATTAAGGTCAAATTCGGTTTATAATAGTTCCAAAGGGTCTTATTTCTAATATAAAGTGGGGATGGGTCTAAATACTCTCATCCAATAGGATTTAGACAAGTTTAGGTTATTATTTTAACCTTATCAATTAGATTTGACTCTAAGTTAAATAATTTAACTTTTATCGTGTCTTTTTATTTTCTTACACTATATGGTTAATAAACTTACCATAACAAGCCAAACTAACCCCAAGTTGTTTATTATTAATATATCTATCCTTATCTAAGTCATTTGTCCGAACCTTAGATTTTTAGGAATTAAATAACAATTAATAATATAATATTTTGTTTAAAAACTAATTTATGTCAATTTTGACACTATTTGGTACATGATTTTTATGAAATTCATAACAGAATTATAAGTTCTAAAAAAGTTACTTATATCAACAATAACATGTCATATTAACCTAGAAAATTAATTTAAGTCATAAAAAGTCTCAAATTACATTTATTTGGGAATTTATAACATCAATTATGTCAATATTTCATTAATAAGACAATTACTGCATCATCTTTGTGTCATAATAAATGATAATTATTTAATCCCTAAAAATTCTAAATAAATTCCTATCATGTATATAATTGTATTATATTTCTGGAGACTATTCATGTTTGAATTTTCATGAAGTTTATCACTAAATTAAAATTATTATACTTATAAGATTTAAGAAAGTGACATGTTGTCACATTCTTTGGTTTTAATAATAATTAAATTATTTTCATGGAAAAAAGTCCATAAAATGAATCTAATATGACCCTTAGGTTATATGGGTCTACTTTTAGCCATCAAATAGGATTTTTCCAAGTGTTAGGGTAATTTTATAATCTTATATTTACCCTTAATTACACGATTTACCTTTAACTATAGTAAATAAAATTTACCGTAGTTACTATTCACAATGCCCAAAAATAAAAAGTAGCTTATTAACATAATTTGGACCCACTGATTCCAAAGATGGAATCCATTTTTCCAAATTAAATACACAAAAGATGCAGAAATTAAATTAAAATTAATCCCATTGTCGAAAGAAAACGGGTTTTTTCTTTAAAACATTGCAAAAGATTGAATTGATTTAACCTACGAATTCAAGGTAAAATCAATGCTAATGACATACATTATATTAAATGGTAAAAATATATTCTATTTATACTTTAAAACCATTCAATATTATAATTTAACCACATAAGATATTATGATGAAAAAAGTTGTTTTTAATTAAAATATAGCGTGTTTTTACTATTCATTAAAATATGAAAGTTATCGGAAAAATATCAAAACTTTATCTAATGTAAATTTTTATATCCTGATTCAAAAGAAGAATTTTATTTTGTCAAATTAAACTTATAAACATGTAAAAAACTATATTTAAAGTGGGTGCGCCATCAAAAGGTGGCAAAACTGCATTTTTTGAAAAATACTTATTTTACCCGAAAATTTTATTTTGTTCTTATACCATGTTCTAGAAATGTGTAAGATGAATAATAATGTTATAAAATTTAAAATTTAGTTAACACTATTCATAAAGGCTAGTTCATAACAATATTATAATAATATATCGTTGTTTATTAAAACATGGTATTGCGTACAACACACGCTATCGAGGAAGGTCGTGATTGCGTGTAATGCAAGCCAAGTCAGGGTTGCGTGTTGTGAAAGAATCCTTCATTGTTTCATATAACAGAATCCAACCATATTTCATTTATACATTGAATATATATATGTATATATATACTCAATGTTTTGTAGAATAACTATTATCAAAATTGTGTGTAACACGATCCAAGAATAGTGTTGCGTATACTGCAAGCTAATACGGTGTTGCGTATAGCGCAAGGTAATCTTGGTGTAGAATACAACACAAGACATTAATGAAATTAAAAGAATATTTTTCATAAAATCTCGGGGTGTTACATTCTACCCCCCTTAAAATGAATTTCTCCCTCGAAATTCGTCGGGTTTATAAATGGTTTACTACTCGAAAGTTTGTTTAATAGAAACCCACATCGTAAAAAGGAATACCAAAACATGGCTTTAAAAACTAAATTATGAAATGTAACGGTTACCCAAATTAACTCATCACTGGGTTTCCACATAGGAGAACATAGGTGAAAATATGGATATGGAAGAAAAATCTAACCATCAAGTTCTGATGGAGAGTGGTAGAGAACATGGCTATGAAAAATCCAACAATCGCAAAGACATAAATTTGTGATGATCTAGGGTACCATCTGATTCATCAGATATAAGATCACTAGGACAACATTTTTGGTTTTCAATATCATTTCCCTAAAGTTGAAAAATTTTAATTAGAAGAAATACTTACTTGATTTTGGTACAATCTCACTGTTGTCTATGCTTTGAACAATTTCCACTTCATCTCTTAAAGAAATGAAGTTGAATTTGTTATTCGTGAAGTGTTAACAGATCATGTGATATAATGATGGGTCATTCCATCTATTTCAAACAAAATTTTAGCAATAGTTATCAAATATACATAAGTCCGTCTTTGGTGAGGTTAATCATATACGATTCCAAAAATTAACTTATACTTCATATATCATACCGCTTAATAAAATAAAACTAGTTTCTACTAACCAGGGACTTCCTGTAGGCCAGTGGTAGGCGATAAAGGCCAGTCGCATTTCGGTTGTGGGTTCGATTCCCACGGCCTTGTCCGCCGCGATGGGTTGTCGCCCGTCCTGCAGGTTGTCCTTTTTCAAAAACTACATTACTATAAAATCCCATCAGTAATATCGAAAAAAGTTCTATCCTTAGCATATGTCCAACATAATCCATTCCAATATTTAGGCTTATCTAAAATACCTCGGTCCAAGCTCATAGTATAAAGAAAATTATTACTTGAAATGTCATCAACCAAGCATGTGAATACCATCATTTATCCCCCATATATATATATTGTTGGTCACATTCCAATCATGTGAATACCATAATCATGTATTCTCTTGAAAAAAATGAATACCCATTGAAACATAGTGAAAACATGAATGCTGTCAAAAGTTAACTCTTTCCACATACCAAAATCCCAAAATTTCTATATAATCAAACCATAATATCACTTAGTCCTTATATCAATCATGAGCTCATGAATACTGTTAAACATTTCATTTTCTCATTTTCCCTTCATTATGCGCATATCATCTTATTTCCAAAAATATCTCAATCACTTTGAATACCACATTAGACCAATAAATAAATATTCCAATACTCCATGATACAACATTATTTTGGAATCCCATTACATAAACACTTAATCATTCCACCACATCGTTGTCATATTCAACATCACCAATAGTGATCGCATGTGACTTACCTTTGTCCTTTTCCTTAAGCGGTTGCTCATGTCGATCATCACTAACCCTTGGATTAGGGCATTTATTGGCATAATGTCCCATCTCCTTGAACTTGAAACATTGAAGTGTAGTAGGTTCATTCTGTGTATCCCTTCCTTTGTTTGCATCATTAGACATCTTCTTCCCATCATTGCGGCATTCAAATGCCCGATGACCTTCCTTTCCACATTTAAAACATTTACTTGTCCCTTTAAGAAAATCTCCACCATGATTCTTTCCACACTTTGATCATAAGGAAACATTCATCTTCTTTTCACCATTATTCTGAGATTTCTCCTTGAACTTCATCTTTCGTTTCTTGTCAAAACCATGAGATGGATATGTAACACCAACTTCCATTTCTACCTTGATAGCACAACACACAATTTCTTCCTAGCTACTGAAGTCTCTTATAGCTAATGCCCTTCGAAGACTTGGTTTTAATCCACTGAAAAATCGATCAACTTTACTTTCAGGTTGGATGATAATGCCATATGCATACCTTGCAAGTCTTGTAAAATTCGCTTCGTATATACCAACAGATTCATCATCCTTCTGCTTCAGCTCAGGAAACTCCTTTTCCATCTTTGTTTGAAGAATATGAGGGAAGTACTTACTGAAAAACAAGTTCTTGAACTCGTCCCATTCCATAGACTCAATTTCATCTCTTGGCCTCGTATTCTTGATAAGATTACACCATTGATCAGCTTCACCTTCCAAATGATATACTGCTAAGATGACTTTATCATGTTCAGAACATTGAAGAACTGAAAATATCTTTTCAGTGGTACTGATCCATTGTTCAGCAACAAGTGGATTGGAAGACCCACTGAAAGAAGATGGGTGTTGCCTCATGAAGGACTCAATAGAATATTATTCCATTCTCTGCTCATTTGGAAGTTCAGAATGATTCATATCTTGTGTAAGTATAGCAATAAGATTTTTCACTCCATCTCCCATAACATTTGTTTGTTCAGGAGGACAATCATTGCATTGTCCATTATAGTGATCAACACGGTTCCTTCGGGTTCCATCCATCGTCTAAAACCCAAAAATAATAGTGTGAGAGGAAAAAATAATGCTAGGGAAAACAACATAGTAAAGGGGGACTAACCTTATTATCTAACATCTTAGGTTAAATTCTAAGATCGTTATCGTAGTTCTAGGACAATATCCTATACGTATACTTATCCTTAGGGACATCCCTAGACATACCTTAGAAATATCTCTAGGGATCTCACTAATGTTTTTTCATCCTAGTTTCCAAAGGTTGACTAAGCCTTTCCTCTGATACCAACTGTAGAGACCTGAAGCCTGACGTACATGGGCATTACATTACTTTTGCGGAATACTTTTTACATAACACAAAAACACACAAACAAGGACCGTAATAGTTTAGTGTCTTTGGAAACTCGGAATATAATCTTCTAATCGTGGTGAAAGATCTTCAACATCTCCCATAAAGATCTCTTTTTTTTAAACCTAATTCCTTTCTTTATGTCCTGGAAAAAAACATAAAAGGGTGAGCTCAAATGCTCAGTAAGGGTAAACAAAAGAAATATCAATCACGTCATATTCATAAGAACATATCTTTTGGAAATCTTAACCTGAAAAAGAGATCATAATTTCATAACATGGGATAAATCATAGTAGTGAAATGTAATCCCAATAATCACAACTTAAAACATGAAACTTTGTGGCATACACACATAATCATAGAGAATCATTTCTTATTAGTCAAGACTCATTGACAAGACTATCTTAGTGGACAAAGTCCCTTTCTGAACCGAGTTCACTCCTCATTTCAGTCCTGTTTCACTGAACCGGTATAACCTACCGTTACAGCCATGTCTATCTCATGAGATATAAAATCTTTACCCAATGAATTGGAGGGAGATATAGGTCCCACCCATCTCATAATGATGCCATTTTTATGTGTGCCACAAAATCATAAATCATACATCATTTCATAACCCATGTAATAAAAATGGGAATCTTAAACATTGTGACATCATAAAACAATTCATATAAGATAAAGGAATTCATAAAAATATATTTCCATCACAACATAATCAAATCAATGTAATAATAGGGATAAAAATAGAACCCTTTATTATCTTAGATGGAAAATAATTTTGATAAAACACTTGAACTCCATTCTTGAGGAAAATATCATTTCTGCTTCAAAAACACTTTTCCTTTCTTAACATGTCGTACAATTATAAACTAAAAGAAGTTGATTAAAAATAAACTTGAAAACTTATAAAGTAAGCTTCTTGGAAATAATGTTTTAAAAATCCATTCATGTCGTATAAGTTAAAAAAACATTCTTCCCGTACTTTTGTTGGAAAAGTCAAAAAGTATCTCGTACGAAAAACGACAAAAGATTCCTTTTAATAAAAACTCACCGAAGGGTAAAATGGATTTAAACAATTGTAGGTGGATGGAAATAATATTACATATTGAGGAAACATGGATGTGGATGATAAAATACACCCCAGTAAATACCAAAGTATAAACAATCTCAGATAAAAATGAGATTGTGATATTTCCCTTACCTTAGGTCTGATATGCTTCGTAAGTGTCCGAACCTCCTGTATAATGATTTAAATAATGTTATTGACTTATTAGAGAATCATAATTATTGTTATGATATCATATATGGTCATATTCTTAGCTTCTTATTAGTAATATTTCATTACTACTTCTTATCCGGGTATTTATTACTTTTTGTTCTTATGCGTGTTTGTCGAATAAATTATTATTCTTCTCTTTAGGTTATAGATACCTCATTTCCAGAATGGTATCAGTGTAACATATATCATATTCATTCATTAAATTCATTTATATAATCATTATGAAATGAAGATCATGTAGAACGAGTCGCATCACATCGTGGAGACGGTATTCCGTACGTACGCACGAGTGATGATATCGTTCCTATGATCGTGCAATTGTATTGGAGTGTATGTATACTATTTCAGAATCAATATCACTTTATAATAGTCATATATAGTCATTATTTACACCATTATACCCATCCAAGTAAGGTGGTGGTGGAAAATAGATTACACCACGGCGTGGAGACGGTATCCCGTACGTACGCATGCGCGGTGATTTCCTTTTTCCGTAGGATGGATAGAAGGTTAATTAGAGTTGTTTCATATTTATAATAACATATCAGTATATAAGAAATACTTATGTTATTACTTTATCATGAAACAACTAAATAAGAATAAGTTGAAGAAGAAAGAAATTGAAAAAGATCGGTAATGGATATTACCTCTTTTTGACGCGCCTTCACTTAACCTCCACTTAAAGAACTAAGGATGGTCTTCGAAGACGACCAGGACCTCTAGGATGATACTACGGAAGTGGAGAAGATATTTTGGTAGGGTTTGTCTGAGCTTGAATGCTCAAATTGGTGTGAGGAGGAGAGGGAGGAGGTGCCCTTTTATAAGGGAGGAGAGGGACACCTTAGGAAAATCTCAAAATATTATTTTATATTAAGGTCAACTTCGGTTTATAATGGTTCCAAAGGGTATTATTTCGAAGATAAAGTGGGTATGGGTCTAAATACTCTCATAAAATATGATTTAGACAAGGTTAGGTTATTATTTTAACCTTATCAATTAGATTTAACTCTAATTTAAATAATTTAACTTTTACCGTGTCTTTTTGTTTTCTTACACTATATGGTTAATAAACTTACCATAACAAGACAAAAGAACCCCAAGTTGTTTATTATTAATATATCTATCCTTATCTAAGTCATTTGGATGAACCTTAGATTTTTAGGAATTAAATAACAATTAATAATATAATATTTGTTTTAAAAACTAATTTATGTCAATTTTGACACTATTTGGTACATGATTTTTATGAAATTCATAACAGAATGATACGTTCGAAAAAAGTTACTTATATCAATAATAACATGTCATGGTAACCTATAAAATTAATGTAGGTCATAAAAAGTCTAAAATTACATTTATTTGGTCATTTATAACGTCAATTATGTTAATATTTCATTAATAAGACAATTACTGCATCATCTTTGTGTCATAATAAATGATAATTATTTAATCCCTAAAAATTCTAAATAAATTCCTATGATTTAGATAATTGTATTAGATTTCTGGATACTATTCATGTTTGAAGTTGCATTAAGTTTATCACTAAATTAAAATTATTATACTTATAATATTTAAGAAAGTGACATGTTGTCACATTCTTTGGTTTTAATAATAATTAAATTATTTTCATGGAAAAAAGTCCATAAAATGAATCTAATCCGACCCTTAGGTTATATGGGTCTACTTTTAGCCATCCAATAGGATTTTTCCAAGTGTTAGGGTAATTTTATAATCTTATATTTACCCTTAATTACCCGATTTACCTTTAACTATAGTAAATAAAATTTACCGTAGTTACTATTCACAATGTCCAAAAATAAAAAGTAGATTATTACCATAATTTGGACCCACTGATTCCAAATATGGAATCAATTTTTCCAAATTAAATACACAAAAGATGCAGAAATTAAATTAAAATTAATCCCGTTGTCGAAAGAAAACAGGTTTTTTCTTTAAAACATTGCAAAAGATTAAATTGATTTAACCTACGAATTCAAGGTAAAATCAATGCTAATGACATAAATTATATTAAATGGTAAAAATATATTCTATTTATACTTTTAAACCATTCAATATTATAATTTAACCACTTAAGATATTATTATGAAAAAAGTTGTTTTTAATTAAAATATAGCGTGTTTTTACTATTCATTAAAATATGAAAGTTATCGGAAAAATATCAAAACTTTATCTAATGTAAATTTTTATATCCTGATTAAAAAGAAGAATTTTATTTTGTCAAATGTAACTTATAAACATGTCAAAAACTATATTTAAAGTGGGTGCGCCATCAAAAGGCGGCAAAACTGCATTTTTTGAAAAATACTTATTTTACCCAAAAAATTTATTTTGTTCTTATACCATGTTCTAGAAATGTGTAAGATGAATAATAATGTTATAAAATTCAAAATTTAGTTAACACTATTCATAATGGCTAGTTCATAACAATATTATAATAATATATCGTTGTTTATTAAAACCCGGTATTGCGTACAACACACGCTATCGAGGAAGGTCGCGATTGCGTGTAATGCAAGCCAAGTCAGGGTTGTGTGTTGTGAAAGAATCCTTCATTGTTTCGTATAACAGAATCCAACCATATTTCTTTTATACATTGAATATATATATATATATACTCAATTTTGCGTAGAATAACTATTATCAAAATTGTGTGTAACACGATCCAAGAATAGTGTTGCGTATACTGCAAGCTAATACGGTGTTGCGTATAGCACAAGGTAATCTTGGTGTAGAATACAACACAAGACATTAATGAAATTAAAAGAATATTTTTCATAAAATCTCGGGGTGTTACACCCATGCTATCTGTCTTGGTTGTCGTAATTGACATTATGGAAGTTTCCATAAGAGAATTTGGATTTGGGTCTATTATATCAATTTGAATGATAGGAAACGCATAATCTGCACTCACATGTATGAATGGGTTTACTGGAATCTTTTCCAAACCATATGGAGCATTAATTTTTGTGACCTCCTTCATCGTAGACTTCTCCTTCCCTTCCATGTGATAGAATTATGCCTCAATGTATTGAGATTCACATGTATTAAATAGGGATTTATCACCATTAAATGTCCTAATTTGACCATTGAAATAATATTTGAGACACTGATGGTATGATGAAGGTACGACCGCATGTTGGTGTAGCCAAGGTCTTCCAATCAAAATGTTTAAGGTTGTATCATGACAAACAACCATGAAATATGAATTTGACACAAGGTATCCAAACTGAGTTTTGAGTGTAATCTTGCCCAGAGGTTTTTGTTCATTTTTATCATATCCTTACAAAATAAAAGTAGAAGGAGATAAATTAGATTCGGTGAGGCCCAATCGACGAAGTGTACGAATAGGGATGAGGTTGAATCTTGAGCCATTATCAACGAAAGCTCGTTGGATATCTATATCATTGACCTTTCCAGATAAATAAAAAGGTCTGATATGTCCATGTACAACATCATCTTCATCCTCATCTATAAAAGATACCACTGCATAGAATTCTGCAGGATCATTCTCTATATGGTAGACTTCAGCAGCAGCAATTTCAGTTTCAAATTCCTGAGGACTTGACAAAACCTCAATGAGTGCCTCCCAAAGATCCTTTGATAAATTCAAGGCATCCAGAATTGGTAACTTGGCCGGTACATGGGTCAAATGTTTCAAGACGTCATACTTTTGATCCAAATGTCTGCGTTTCCCAACTGGAACATGTGGTTTCGCAGGTGCCTTAGAAGTTGATGCTTTGGAAGTAGATGCATCTTGTATTGGAATATGAGTTAGAAATACTCCTGGCTTTGGAATATTAGACTGCCTAGGTCTATTTATTTGCTGAGATGAATAAGTTGTAACCTCCAACCGATCTTCCAAAATAACTATACCAGGATTGAATCTGCCTTGCGTGGAAGAAATTTCTTGTTCTTTTTGAGCCCACTAAAGGGCTTTTCCATGAGTTTCAACTTTATATACAGTTCTAGAAGGGGTAGGATTGAAATAGTGGCTTCTGGAATATCCACGTCTTCCTCTGTATCCTAGACCTCTGGAACTCCCTCTAATTCCTCTGTTTGGTACAGGGAATTCATTCTCATCATGATCGAAATTTTGATTGGCATAAGGATCTATTAAGTGAATCTTATTAAAAGAACCAAAGATTGACTCTTTATCTGACGAATATTATACCTGATTATCCAATTTAGGTTGTGCCGTTTGGTGGGACGGTGCCTGTGCTTTTGAAGTATATGGAATAAAATCTACCAGAGTCAAAGACAACTTGGGCTTTGACATGATCTCATCTTCTTCTAACTGCTCTTATTTCTTTGAATTATGCCGCTTCTTTGAGTATTTTCCCTCTTATAAAGAGGGTTTTGATGTGGAATTCATAGAAGAAGACACAATTGGTTTCTTCAATTGTTTTCGCAAAATGGAATGAGCTTGGTTGATTGTTTTCCTGACCATCCAATCATCATATTTCTGCGAATTTTTTCTTTTGACTTCATTCGAATCACCTTCTTCCTCTGGATCTGTAGTAGTAACACATGCTACGTAGGATGAAGAACCTTTCAGTTTGACTTGTCCGGAGTCTAACATTTTTTTCAGGAGGCCTTTGAATACAAAACACTCCTGAATTGGATGCACCAACATTTGATAAAACGGGAAATAGTTGGTGAGGTCTTCATCTCCTTCCTTATTCAGCCTTTTGGGCCTTGGAAACTGAACCAAGTTGTTTTCCAAATCCGAGATGAAGTAGCCAGGAACTTTTTCATTCTGGAAAGAATAAACTTTGTTCTTTAAATCTTAAAACTGTTTCTGCCTTTGATCTCTTTGATCATCTTGGCGAGGTGGCCGTTGTTGTTGACGCTCAGGAGGTGGATCCCTTTGATATGATGAAGGTTTTGAAGTGGAAGTAGGTATAGGTGCTTGTTTAAGCATAACTGTAGAAGTATCTGCTTTCCCCATTCTCCTTCCTGGAACTGGTGGAATTATACGAGTTTTAGCCTTAGTCTTCATAAGAGAATCTTCAATCTACTGAGTGATTGAAGTAAGGTCTTGAAACCCTCATGTGTATTTCATAGGGATACACGGTGTGCATAATTAATCACGCAAATTTTCCACACAGATTGGCAACAATTCTTCTTGAGGGAGTGCTAAACTTAAGGGATCTGTTAATCCCTTCCATCAAGCAATGAAATTTGAAACTCTTTCATTCTCCAATTGATTACAATTTGTAAGATAAAATATCGTTGCCTTTGGTAACGTTGAGCTGAATTAAAGAAGGAATTTTTGATGAAGATCCTCCCACCCAATAATTGATAGGGATTTCAAGCTTGTATACCAGACAGAAGCATGTCCTTATAATGATTGTACAAAACACCTGAGCTTAACTACTTCTTGTTGTTGAGGCGTTCCCATCATAGGATCACAATGAGAAACAAAATGTGTTAAGTGTTGTTCTGGGTCTCCTGAACCATTAAAAATTGGGAATGTGGTACTTGCAAAATTTGATGGGGGAATAATTGCATCTACCCATTCAGGGTAATCTCTCTTCTCTGGTTGAACTGGTGCATGCTTTCCTTTAATAGCTTCCAACTGAGCTATTAATGAATCAATGGTAGTCATTTTAATGACCTAACCCCATTTACCCAGAGTCGGTGCATTATTACATAACATTGTCATGATCACAAAAGATAAAATCTTGAAAAACCGATTAGTTTAGTAGCCTTGGAATCACTAGATACATTCATTAAATTTACATTACATCATAAAATAAAAAATACAAAAACATATTCTCCATAGTCCACACTCAAACATTCCCTGCAGTTAATTCATAAAATACTTCTTCACATCCTGGAAAATTTAAAACATTGAAAGGGGTGATCTCAGATGCTTAGTAAGGATAACAATATAGTGGAAACTTTCATAAATAAACATAAACATTTAAGGCAATGTATAACTAAAACAAAAGCCTTTTAAACGTGAACTTTAGCATAATATGTCAAAGATAAAATGAAATAATGCCATTTACTTATTCACATGGATATTCTAATAGTCGAATAATCACATTCAATATCAATAACCACTTTCATAATGATGGAATTCATAATGCCAGACTATCATAACCACATAGTCAAAGCCTCGTGCCAAGACTACAAATAAGATTTTGTCAAGTCCTCATGCCAAGACACTAGTTTATCTCATGAAACCTACTGATGCATCAAAGAGATATATCAGGATCCACCCGTCACTTATTAAGTCTAATGCATTTCTCATATGAACAGGTTTAAACATAACATAAATTTTCGTATTAAAACTAGAATACGAAATGTCAATACTTTCTCCATAAACCATGAATGGTATAAAAATAACACATCCATAGTCAAACATATCACAAAACCTTCAATACAATATGGAAGTTTTGATTTATAATAAATCAACTTCAAATAAGCTTAAAATCCATCAAAGGATGTTGACATAGATGAAATCAAAACCATTTGAGAGAAATATCTCTTTTTTTAAATCATTTGAAAGTCACATAATTATAAAAGAAAATGTTTACTTTGAAAATATTCTTATAATCTTGTAAGGTAAGCTTTGATGATTTTATAACGTTGGAAAATAGTCGTACCCGTCGTATAAGTTAAAAAAATACATTATTACCTTAATTCTGTCGAAAAGTTTTAAAAGGACCTTGTTTGGAAAACGACGGAAAGATTCCTTTATAAACTTCTTATAAAAAAGTCAAACAAGGGTATAAATGACTTTAAACTATATTATGTAAAATAGTAAAAATGTTTTGAAATACATTTTTAAGAAACATGGATGTGTATGATAAAGAGGTCCCAGTAGATAATTACGTATAAACAAACTCGGATAATGAAGAGATTGTGAAATAAACCCTTACCTTGTACTTTTCCTTGGTTAAGGGTAGTTTAACCTCTTGTATAATGGTGAAATAATTTTTATTAAATTATACAAGAATCATATACATTAATATGATATCATATATGATCTTTTAATATTGCTTTGTTAATAATATCTTAGTATTATCATCATTTTGGGTGTTAACGGATTCGTTTTCCTTTATATTCTTTGTTATGTGAGCCATATTTTTTATGGATGGGATGTATATTATTCATATCCAGAATGATATCATGTCTCTAAAAATTATTTCTAATCATCAAATGAAATTTATTCTTGAATTGATATGATGGGGAATGAATCTCATCGCGTTCGTGGAGACGGTAGTCCGTACGTACGCACGAGCGACAATATCATTCTTTTGATATTAAAATAATATATAATTGGATGGTATAACATATATAGAGAATAATTATCATTTTATATTTATTATTTACATGAATTACACATCATTATATACCCATCCAAATAATAGTGTATTGAATAACAATTACACCACGACGTGGAGACGGTAAGCCGTACATACGCACGTACAGTGACATGTCATTCAAATGATGGATAGAATACTGAATATGTCGGTACCATATTTATAATAACATCATAGTATAAATAATATACTGTATTTTTTATTTTAGAATGGAAATAACAAAGAAATAAGACGTTGAAGAAGAAAGGAACTTGAAAGAGGGTGGTGAAAACATTACCTCTTCTTTGGGTTCTTCATATTTATTTGATCAAAAGGGATCCTTAGGTTAGCTTTCTAATCAAAATAATTCCTCTAGGTTGAATTGAGGTAAGTTGAGATAATAATTGGCCAGGTTTTGGCCGAACCAAAACGCTTTGAAGGTGTGAATAATTGGTTAGAAGTGAATCAGGGGGAGGAGGGGCTCTTTAGGAAAAAATTAAAGTATTATTTTATAATAAATTCATATTCTGTTTCTAATAGCTAAAAAGTGAATTATTAAATGTATAAGGTGGTTATGGGTCGAAATAATTTCAACCAATATATTTTATACAGGTTTGGGTCATTATATAAACCTTATCTTTTAGTTTTAACTCTTAGTTAATTAGTTTGACATTTACCATGTCACTTGGTATTTTTATATTATATAGTTAATAAACTTACTATATACATAAAATAGAACCCCAAGCAGTCTGTTAATGATACACCTATCATGATATAAGTCTTTTGGTCGAACCTTAGATTTTTAAGAATATAACATCAATTAATAATATAATATTTGTTTTAAAAACTCATTTTTGTCAATTTTGACACTATTCAATAATTGATTTTTGATAAAGTCTTAAATACTTTATTAATTCGAATAAAATTCATTTAAGAAATAATAAAATGTAATATTAACCAATAAAATTCTTGTATGGCATAAAAACATTCAAATTATATTTATTTTAACTTTTATAATACCAATTATTTGATTCTTTCATTAATAAGGAAAATACTACATCATTATTGTGTCATAAATAAATTAAATTATTAAATGTCTAAAAATTATAAATAAAATACCATTATGTAGGAAATATTTTTATCTTTATAATTAATATTTATAGTCGAAAATATAACATTTATAACCCTATGTAAAAAATGTTTTTCTAAAAGATATATGCTTATGTCATTTCTGTATTTACTTCAACTTAATTAATATAAAATGTCCTTATCACCTATAAGTGGCTCCATGTGGTCAGAAAATCAACTCAAAGATTCTCATGGTCAGAAATGTATCAAAAAATAGGGTTAGGACACGGTTTAGGGTAATTTATTATTATTATAATATTATTTTTTACCCTTATTTACCGGATTTACACTTTAACCATGGTAAATAAAATATTTACCGAAGTAATTATTCAAAATTTCTAAAAAAAAAAGTTACCTATTTACAAAATTTGGACATAATGATTCCAAATATGGAATCTATTTTTACAAATTCAAAATACAGAAGTGGCAAGAATTAATTTAAAATTAATTTCCGTTGTTAAAATAAAAAGCGTGTTTTTAAGAGATAATAACTATCAAAATGTTGACACTTTTTTATGTCCGGTTTAATTGTGAAATTATGTCCAATGAAAAACATTGTATTAAATGGTAAAAATTTATTCTAAATATACTTTAAAACCACTCAAATTCATAACTTATCACTATTAATTATTTCGATTAAAAAGTTGTTTTTAATTAAAATTTTGTAATTTTCACTATTCATCAAAATATAAAAGTTATCCGAAAAGTACCAAAATTTCACCCTGGGATAATTTTGATATTCCGAATCCAAAAATGAATTAAAATTTGAGAGATAAAATTTATAAAATTTCAAAAATTGGGGATTACTATTCATAACGGCTACTTTGATTGGTCACGGTGTGTTAGAATCTCGAAGTTCCATACAACACACGCTACTGTATTATTCAAAGATAATCATATCGTGGAATCTTGGGGTGTTAGATTCTTCCCTCCTTCAATAAATTGTGTCCTCACAATTTGAAATTGTTCTTCAAAAATAAAATTTTGAAAATAGAAAATATCTTTGTGGGAAAACCCACATTGGAAATTGGGTTAATAAAATTTAGTCTTAATAAGGGGGAAAGAGAAATGAAAGGGTCACCACCAAATTATGATCTCGATTTGGAGAACATTGGTGGAAATTAGAGACATATAATTGGAGGAAAAATGAAAATATTTATAGGGAGTTATTGAGGTCATTATTCACAAACAATTGTATAATTGAGGGCCTCAAATCCATCAATCTATGATGATTTAAAATATAATTGGTTCAACAAAACATAAGGTATTAGGATAACACATTTTTTGTTTTAAGATCTCTTAACTAATGTTTATGAATTAGTTTCTTCATAGAATAAGAGAAATATATACATACATATATATATATATATATACTTGACAAGTAGAGTTTCATCCTTCAACTAATTTCTACCACAAACTCATCTTTCACTCCAAAAGATAATAGAATTAAAAAAATATTATATTTATTCTAATCGTATATGGATCCCAACATTAACATATACCATTAAAATGAAGAAAAATACTTTGTAATGGCCAGGGACTTCTTACTGGATAGTGGTAGGTAATAAAGGCATGTCACACTATGGTTGTAGGTTTGATTCCTACAGCTTTATCCGACGCGACGGGTTATCACCTGACCTGTAGGTTGTCCTTTTTCCTAAAACAATAGTATCATAATATTCCAAAAATTTATCATAAGAATTGTTTTAACCTTAAACAATACTCTCCAAAGTTCAACTTAATCCACTCCAAACATTATAGTTATCCAAAGTACCTCTGTCCAAACTCTCTATAAAAGGTATCTAAATTCCAAAATCAATTTTCACATCAGATTCCCCAGACAAAGTGAAGTTTATCTTATTGTCACATACTGAAAATATAATTACCTTAGTCATATTAAAACCTTAATGAAAACAACAAGTACTTCAGTACAATCCTTATATATATCACATTATTCTTATAACCAGAATATAATCCTTGAGTCCAAAAACACAAATACATTAATTATTCCACTTCAACTGTAGTAACAACATAAGATTGGCCTTGATCCCTTGGCCTTTTCTGAGGTAATTTTCCTTGGTGATTAGTGAATTCATTCGCATAATGCCCCATTTCTCTACAATTGTATCATTCAACATTGGAAACATCTTTCTTTCCCTTATAATCACGAGCCTGGTGACCTTTTTCACCACATTTGTAACAAACTCCCATTCCTTTTAGGAAAGTACCAGATTGTTTCTTCTCAAAATAATCACAAAATGGAAAATTATTCTTTACCTTTTTCTCTTTTATCTATCTCTTGTTCCACCGTTCTCTTATTCTCTTGCTTTACTTTATTGCCATAAGATTTAGAGAATTCCTTTTCTGTATTTATAGCACATGTGACAATGTCTTCGTATGACGAGAAGGATTGTGAGACTAATTCTCAATGGAGAAATGGTTTTAACTCATCAAAGAAATGATAAATCTTAGTCCTCGGGTTACGTATATAATCTGCTACATGTCTCACTAACCTTGTAAAGTTAGATTCATACTTTGCAACATTCTCATCCTCCTTTTTCCTCAGACTGAGAAATTGTCTTTCCATATCTGCTTGATGGTCATGAGGAAAGTATTTTTCTAAGAAAATCTCTTTAAACTCCCTCCATTCCAAACTTTATACTTCTTCATCGTCCTTTTTGTTTTGAATTAATGACCATCATTGATAAGCATCTCCAGTGAGGTGATAAACTTCCATGATAACCTTTTCCATTTCACTACTCCCCAAAGCCTGAAATATTTTCTCTAGGGAACTTATCCATTGCTCAGCTACTACTGTATTTGTACCCCCATTGAATGTTGGTGGTTGTTTCCTCATGAATAAATCTAACATTGATCCTACACACTGCGGATCAGGGTGCTTCATACGGGTAAGGTTATTATTCATAACCTGAGTGAGTTTTCCCAGTATGGTGATTAGCTGATCAGCACCAGTTGCATCACCAGCACTACTATAATTATCTTGAGCAGGAGGGAAATCCCTATATGGAGTGCATGCATTGATACGGTTTCAATTTCTTCCACTAGGCGCCATTTCTAAACAATGGCATACACTTTATTAGTTTATTAATCGCAATACATAAATACAAACTTGTAAAACACTAAACATAAATTGAACTATTTATGGATATAATCCATAATCATAAAAAAAATGTTTTCTTTGAGGAAGTATATACTCATAAACCCTTCATAATGGATTGTAAAGAAAATGAGAATTATCCTAAGCATATCCATTGGGAGTGTCGTAACCAAGAGTGCGACAAGGCCCGTTGTCGTGCACCAGTTCCCATTCGAGTCTAGCTTAAAGCGGTGTTTTTGGGTTTTACACCTAGGTACATCTCTTCCAGAGCCTCCTCTACCTGATCGTATCCAGACAGGGATGTATTTCTCATAAAACTCACAAAATATCTACAATACCAAAATTCTAGGATGTTCTTCTATACTAATCCTCAAAGTATCTCTTATGGCTATGTGCTCCAATCAGAGTTTATCTAAATCTAGTTTCTAATGTTTGTACTAAACTTCCTCTGATACCAACTGTAATGCCCTGACCCCAGTTACCCTGAGTCATTTCATTATTACATAACATTGGAATGATCACAAAAGATAAAATCTCGAAATACCGATTAGTTTAGTATCCTTTGAATCACTAGATACATTCATAAAATTTACAGTACATCATAAAATGAAAAATACAACAACATATTCTCGATAGTCCACACTCATACATTTTCTGCAGGTCATTCATAAAATACTTCTTCACATCCTGGGAAAAATTAAAACATTGAAATGGGTGAGCTCAGATGCTCAGTAAGGATAAAAATATAGCAGAAACTTTCATAAATAAACATTAACATTTAAGGAAATGTATAACTAAAACAAAAGACTTTTAAACTTTAACTTTAGCATAATATGGAAAAGATAAAATGAAATAATTCCATTTACTTATTCACATGGATATTATACTAGTCAAATAATCACATGAAATATCAATAACCACTTTCATAATGATGGAATGCATAATGCCAGACTATCATAACCACATAGTCAAGGCTCATGCCAAGACTAAAAATAAGATTTTGTCAAGCCCTCATGCCAAGACACTAGTTTGTCTCATGAGACCTACCGATACATCTAGGAGCTATAGCGGGCTCCACTCATCAGTTATTAAGTCTAATGCATTCCTCATATGAACAGGTTTAAACATAGCATAAACATTCGTATTAAAACTAGCATACGAAATGTCAATACTTTATCCATAAACCATGAATGGTATAAAAATAACACATCCACAGTCAAACATATCACAAAACCTTCAATACAATATGGAAGTTTTGTATCATAATAAATCAACTTCAAATAAGCTTAAAATCCATCAAAGGATGTTGACCTATATGAAATCAAAACCATTTGAGAGAAATATCTCTTTTTTTAAATCATTTGAAAGTCACATAATTATAAAAGAAAACATTTAATTTGAAAATATTCTTATAATATTTTAAGGTAATCTTTGAAAATTTTATAACGGTGAAAAATAGCCGCACCCGCCGTATAAGTTAAAAAAATACATTCTTACCTTAATTCTGTCGAAAAGTTTAAAAAGGACCTTGTTTGGAAAAAGATGGAAAGATTCCTTTATAAACTTCTTATAAAAAGTCAAAAAAGGGTATAAATGACTTAAACCCATATTCTGTAAAATAGTAAAAAAAAATTGAAATACATTTTTAAGAAACATTGATGTGGATGATAAAGAGGTCCCAACAGATAATTACGTATAAACAACCTCGGATAATGAAGTGATTGTGAAATAAACCCGTACCTTGTACTTTTCCTTGATTGAGGGTAGTTTAACCACCTGTATAATGGTGAAATAATTGTTATTAAATTATAAAATAATCATATACATTAATATGATATCATATATGATCTTTTAATATTTCTTTGTTAATAATATCTTAGTATTATCATCGTTTCGGGTGTTAACAGATACGTTTTCCTTTATATTATTTGTAATGTGAGACATATTTTTTATGGATGGGATGTATATTATTCATATCAAGAATTATATCATGTCTCTAAAAATTATTTCTAATCATCAAATGAAATTTAGTCTTTAATGGATACGATGGGGAATGAATCTCATCCCGTTCGTGGAGACGGTAGTCCATACGTACGCACGAGCAACAATATCATTATTTTGATATTAAAATAATATATAATTAGATGTTATATCATATATACAGAATCATTATCATTTTATATTTATTATTTACATTAATTACACATCATTATTATACCCATCCAAATAATAGTGTATTGAATTACAATTACACCACGACGTGGAGACGGTAAGCCGTACGTACGCACGTATGGTGAAATGTCATTCAAAGGATGGATAGAATACTGAATATGGTGGTACCATATTTATAATAACATCATAGTATATATAATATAATGGATTTGTTATTTTAGAATGGAAATAACAAAAAAAGAAGAAGTTGAAGAAGAAAGGAACTTGAAAGAGGGTGGTGAAAACATTACCTCTTCTTCGGGTTCTTCCTTTTGATTTGATCAAAAGGGATCCTTAGGTTGGATTTATAATCAAACTAAAGCCTCTAGATTGAATTTAGGGAAGTTGATAGAATAATTGGGCAGGGGTTGGCCAAACAAAAAGGCTTTTAAGGTGTGAAGAATTGGTTATAAGTGGTGTCCTTTTATAAGGGGGAGGAGGGGCTCTTTAGGAAAAACTTAAAGTATTATTTTATAATAAATTCATATTCAGTTTATAATGGCTCAAAAGTAGATTATTAAAATTATAAGGTGTGGATGGGTTTAAATCCTTTCAAAAAATATATTTTAGACAGGTTTGGGTTATTATATTAACCTTATCGTTTAGTTTTAACTCTTAGTTAATTACTTTGACATTTACCGTGTCACTTGGTATTTTTATATTATATAGTTAATAAACTTACTATATACATAAAAGAGACCCCCAAGTGGTACATTAATGATACACATATCATTATATAATTCCTTTATCATAACCTTATATTTTTAGGAATAGAATATCAATTAATAATATAATATTTGTTTTAAAAACTCATTTATGTCAATTTTGACACTATTCAATAATTGATTTTTGATAAAGTTTTAACAACTTTATTAATTGAATAAAATTCATTTAATCAATCCTAACATGTAATATTAACATAAAAAATTCGTGGATGGCATCAAAACTTTCAAATTATATTTATTTTAACTTTTATAATACCAATTATTTGATTCTTTCATTAATAAAGAAAATACTACATCATTATAATGTCATAGATAAATTTAATTATTAAACGTCTAAAAATTATAAATAAAATAGAATTATTTCTGAAATTTTTTTATATTTCTAATGAATATTTATATTTTTAAATATAACATGTATAACCATATGTAAAAAAATTTTTTCTAAAAGATATATGCTTATGTCATTTTTGTTTTTACTTTAACTTAATTAATATAAAGTGTCCTTATCACCTACAAGTGGATCCATGGGGTCCCAAAATCTACCCAAAGATTCCCATGGTCGGAAATGTATCAACCAATAGGTTTAGGACATGTTTTAGGTTAATTTATTATTATTATAATATTATTTGTTTCCCTTATTTACCGGATTTACCCTTTAACCATGGTAAATAAAATATATACCGAAATAATTATTCAAAATGTCTAAAAATAAAAGTTACCTATTTACAAAATTTGGACATCCTGATTCCAAATATGGAATCCATTTTTCCAAATTCAAAACACATAAGTGGCAGAAATTAATTTAAAATTAATTCCCATTGTTAAAACAAAAAGCGTGTTTTTGAGAGATAATTACTATCAAAATGTTGACACTTGTTTATGTCTGGTTTAATT
This sequence comes from Viscum album, assembly GCA_963277665.1. Taxonomy (NCBI): domain Eukaryota; kingdom Viridiplantae; phylum Streptophyta; class Magnoliopsida; order Santalales; family Viscaceae; genus Viscum; species Viscum album. The sequence continues at coordinate 118,619,236 of OY728162.1, read as the reverse complement.
GTGAAATTATGTATAATGACCAAAATTGTATTAAATGGTTAAAATATATTCTAAATGTACTTTAAAACCAGTAAAATTCATAATTTATCACTATTAATTATTTTGATTAAAAAAATTGTTTTAATTAAAATTTTGTAATTTTCACTATTCATTCAAATATAAAAGTTATCTGAAAAGTGCCAAAATTTTACCCTAGTCTAATTTTGATATTTAGAATCCAAAAATGAATTCCATTTTGAGATATAAAATTTTTAAAATTTCAAAAAGTGGGTATTACTATTCATAATGGCTACTTTGATTGGTCGCGGTGTGTTTGAATCTAGAAGTTGTGTACAACACACGCTACTATATTATTCAAAGAGAATCATACCATGGAATCTTGGGGTGTTACAGTCATTAATTTTTGAGAAAAATCAGGTTGGTATTAGACCTTTTCAGGTGTAAGAACTAAAGTTTGGACAGGTGTGGTGACCGGGACTACCACTACTGGTAGTATTGTCAGTTGTTGTTGCGTATAACCCATAGGATTGGATCTGTGAGGGTGTACTAGTAAATGGGGATATTCTTGATCTATCCCAATAGATACAACAAATTTCCTTGACTGACTGACTCCATCACGCTTAGGAGGAAGACTACCTTGAAGTAATTCTGCATTCAACCTCCTTAACTCCTTCATTTCCGCCTCTTGTTGTGCAAACCACTCCTCTAACGAGAGTGATTGGCCTTCTCCAGAGGTAGGGTGGGACACAACCTGACTTTTTCCTTTCCCCTTGTTGGAATCCTTTCAGAGAGGGGGAAGTTGGTTATTTGGAGGAATACCTAGATTCTGGGTAAGCCTTTGATTTCGTGTACGCAAACCTTCTTCATTTACCTCTGTGTGCATAGCCTCTTGAGCAGGAACTTCCTCATCTGATCCCTCTGAGTGAAACTCATGTTCTGGTGGATCAGTGAAAATTCCATTGATAAAATTGATCGATGCATAATGCATTACATCTTTTCTATCAGCATTTCTGTGATATTGCCTTCTTCCATGTCCTTTATGAGACACTGCCTTTTGTTGAGTTGATCCCTAAGGAACTTCTTGATGAACTGTAATTTGGAGGGAGTCTCCTGATAATTTGGCTCTGCGTTCCTCCTGTGGCTTCTTCCCTAATTGAGAGAAGACTGACTTTCACTGAAGGAGAGATTGAGGATTTGAAAAAGTCCCCAGTCCAGTGGACTAGGGCTGTTCCTGTTGTTCCTGCTCAATTCCTCAAATCCTATTTTTTGATTCTAAGGGTTGATCTAAAAGAGTTCCCAGCCTGGAAAGCTGAGGTAGTTCTTGAGCTACTACATCTGAGACTTTCTTAAAATCTCTCTTTATTTTGCAGAATTTATTCTGGAAATTGGCCAGATGCATCAACCTACATCCACTCAAATCACCTGGCTAAAATGGCCACTGAATAATTTCTAACACTTCTGTCACTTGCTGATGTGCATGCTCTAAATGAGAAGCCTGTTCGATATTCTCATTTTCCTAATGCAAGAGTAATTCGACAACTTGTACTTTATATGCCTAACTTTGAGAACTAGTTGAGGCTTGTTCCTGAGCAATCATCTGATTACACACAAAACTAGTTGGTTGTGGCTGGTCATGGGCAATAACATTGTATGAGACCACTTTTGGCGAGCTTTTTTGATTGGAGAGAACAGTGAAATGAAGTTCTCCATGAACACCCCATCCCCTAATATGAATACCAAATTGGGCATTGTCAATTAGCTGGTGCAATCTTTCTAGTGCACCAAGGCATGAACGATGAAGGGCTCTCTACTGCTTTTCAACGTTTGGATATCGGGAAACTGAGAGAGATGAAAAATCAATTTGGTGTTGTAAACCTTCTATTATCTTGATATGATTTTCATATTCATCATAAGATAATATTTTCTTTTTCAATTGACATAGAGTTTTCCACATGTTGAGACGAATATCGTGAATACAATCTTCCATCAACATTTCTGGAATATTATACTGAGATTCAACTAAAGGAAAAAACATGACTGGTACTTCACCTTTTGCCAATTGTTTTCTCATATTCAGCACTTCGTCCTTATCATTTTATGAATATTATTCTACCTGATTAGACCAAAGCTGGTGCTTCCTTGTTGATCCATCAGATTCAACAAGATTGGTAGAGAATTCATTTGTCAAATTAGAAGATGCATGGCCCAGGGGTGGTTCAGAGAATGACCTACATCCCGGGCTATCTTATGATTGAGAAAGTATTTCACCTGCTAATGGTAATGCAACAGACATGACTGGCTTCAAATTTTCAAGTTCCTCAAGATAAGAGGGATTTATCATTACTACATTTTCCATTGGAGAATTTTCCAGGAAATGAAAATTACTACTGCAGAGAGGACTTTCACAGTGAAATTCATCATCATGGGGAGGAGAACCATGGTGGGTTACAACAAAAGATAAAACCTCTTGCTCCTTAGTCTTCTGGCCACGCAGAGGGTAATCATGGATCTCATCTGAAGATGACACTTCGAGATTGACCGAATTGTCATGAAGCAAGCCTTCATGAGAAAGTTTATGATGAAGACCTTCAGAATTACTATTCCCACTATTGGGAAGTGAGAGAGTAGAATCTTGAGTTGCAACAGATAATTGTTTGAGTGCATCAAGAACTCCAGTATCGAGCAAAGCCTTATCACATATTGGCTTCTGATTTCTCGACTGTGTTGAATGAGACTTTTTCTTAGATGCCTTCTTACTCACTTTAGGAACCACTTATTGACGAAAGTGGTCATTATGGGCAGGTGTATGTGCCTGACTTGATTGTCCATATAACATGAGATAGTATTCCCCACGACCCTCCTGGACTAGAATGGAGGTGTGTATCTACTCTATAGTTACTTGTTGATGAGCCACTCCACTGATAGGTATAGATTCATGTTTCTTTCCTTGTGATGATACTGAAGTTGTTATAATATTCTTACAGGCATCCAGGATATGAGCAGGGATTTTCTTCTGCTCTTTCACCGTTGTCAGAATGTGCTTATTGACTTCAACTGCTGGAATGGGAATATACATCCATTTCATGTCTAGAGTAGGTGTATGTGCCTACTCATGTCCTCTTTCTCCTGTCAGAGAATTCTGACAGTACTTATGCATAAGGGATGAGAGTTGAGTCTGCTCCAAATTTGTGGTCGGAGCTTTCCAACTGACTTCTCCGGATGCTACCAAATGAGACCATTGGCAGACTTGGTGAATATTGTTAGGTGTATGTGCCTACTGGATGTTCCCTTTCAAGTATGGTTGATGGATTTCCTTCAATACTGGCAGACGATACTACTGAAAGAATTGTTGATTGTAAAAAGGTGTATGTTCCGGCTTATCAGTTTCCACCATATTAGATTGGCTAGCTTCTTTGGTTGTAGTTAGATGAATTTGTTGACTAGATGATGAGTTATAAACAGGTGTATATGTCTACCTATAATACTCAACCGTAATTTCTTGACGGGATTGGTGGGTTGCTGCCAAAAGAGTCTGTTGGACAGCGGGATTAGAATGGATGGGTGTATGTGTCCGCTCGTTGCTTGCCATCAAGTTGGCTTGATGGACTTCTTCAGAGGGGGAAGAAGTAAGAACCTGCTCCCTGTTGACTATATTTTTCCTCTGGCGGTTTGTTTTGGGTGCTCAGGTCTGAGGAACCTGAGCCGAACCCCTAAAGGTGATACCCTCATCATGTTGAGGGTGCACTGCCTCACGAGTCTTCTGGCGATTGTTGATGGGAGCCCTTGGGAAGGACTCATGTCTCCTTGAATAGAGGCCTTGAGTTAGCTTTTCAATCACCTCCCCATTATATGGTAGGGACTAGTGATTTCATTTGAGGGATAATGACCCGAAATGGTTGGATATGGTGGTTGGCACCACCTGCTTCTTGATCGCTGGTTGTCGCTATCCTGACAACTAGGGTGAATTACTGAACTGGAGGGATTGTCGAGCGGCCTCCAGAGTTGGAATGCTACCATGTTGACGGTATTTCTTAACCAGTGCATTTGAGACCCAGCGTTGAAGACACTGAGTAGGTGATGTCATCCTCAAAGAGGATGAGGATCTATAAGTAGAAGTAGAGGCATTCATAGGTGTGAACTTTAGAGAATCCATTTCTGTAACGCAGAGAGATCTTGGAAAAGAGTTCCTATTTGATATAATAGACATAATCAAGATAAGTTTGGAAACTATATCTTTTGGATGATCACATATGTTATTGATTTCTTTGTTGGCCCTCACATTTAGTTAAACAGGGGCCTAACAAATAAGTAAAAAATCATTTAACTTGGTTAAGGATTCACGTCGGGTTCACCATTTTTGTTTCTTCCTAGAAATGGGGATGACCTCATTTGTTTAAGGTTCAAACTTTTTCAATCAATTTCTAACGGTTTTATTCGTAGAACTAGAAACATCCAATGATTCTATATCCATTTGCACATACTTTCCAAAGGTAGGTGCTCATTAATTGTGGACTGATGAGGCTTAAAAAATTTTATTGGTCGAGAGGATGGGAGGTCGGACTCATCACACCTTTTTGGGTGGAATTATTGTCTACTCCAAGACTCTCTTATAGATTTAATTTACATTTGTGAATCCTTATTAATTTACCAAGCATGAAAATGAGTTTTCCAATAGATCCTGCAATCAATGATTGATATCTATAAGATCTAGAGAATCTTTTATATGTATTTGAGGTTCTTCATTGATAGAGAATCATCTGTATGTATTATATATTATTAGTCAATGGTATCCTTCAATAAATTATATAGAAATATATTGGTCATTATGATGACCATGCTAGTTTTAAAGACACTCAGTGGGGCACTTAAAGATTATTTTCATTCCGAAGGACATGGATTATTCTAGAGTTGGGTTCATACCCGGAGATAGGCTACCTACGTATCCTTATTAGAAAAGGAATCAAAACCCACATAGTTTGGGAATTAATATATAGTTTAATTTCATAAGGGACGGATTAGAATTAATGGGTGATGGGCTCGAACCTTTGAAAGTTTTCCTACGTACTATAATTTTAAGCCAGAGATCAAAGGCCGCTTTTTGATTAAGAAGTGTGTGGATTATATTTGATTAGCGGCCCAAATAGAGGTGTCTTAATTACTTTTACACTATAATCTCACGTGAGTCTTGCTCGGTGTGAGAAACAAGAGGTATCAGTAAACCTGACAATTCGTGCCATGAAAGATGTGGTCACAAGGGATGATATGGGGCTTATGTATGTGTGACTGCTCAAGTAGATGAAGACTAGGATTTTACTTCTGGGAAGAAGCCTAGAAACAAGTTCCATAAAGTTATTTGTTCTTTATGGAGATTTGTATACTCTAACATGGAGCTTACTCTTGAGGAGGATTCCCAAATTAGGTGGGAATTATGATTGGGTTTTATTCCTAAGAAGGAAGCCCAAGTCAAAAATAAATTAATCTTGGGGCTTACTCCTAAAAAGGAGGCCCAGAGTTAAAGGGGACTTATAATTTTGGACTTACTCCTAATAAGGAGGTCGAAAATTAAAGGGGACTTGGGACTTACTTCTAGGGAGAATTCCTATTAACAGGGTCCATAAAGGTAGTTGTGCTTTACGGAGATTTAGATTTTTAATTTGGGGCTTACTCCTAAGGAGGATGCCCATTAAGGGGAAATTGATTTATGATTGAGGATTATTCCTAATAAATATTCCCATATCAAATATTCTCTCATCTTAATGGATGAGGTTGAATGAAGGGAACCTCTAACCATAGTGATATAAAGGTATATAAATCACAAGTTTTTGAGAGATATTCCACAGAATTCCTTTCAGATAATGAAGCCAACAAAGGAATCATACCATAAGTGGATTTGAAGAGGGTTTTGAAGGCTATATCTTGAAGAGGAGAAGTGGATTTAAAGAAAAGAAGTGAAATAGGCAGGAGGGGCACCCAAGAAGAGGCAGGCGCACAAGTCTTGTTTGGGTGCTCAAGTCCTGGTTGCGCAAGTATACTTGCGCAACATGGGTGTACTTGGGCGACGATTAACCAATAGGGTGATACTTGGATCAATCCCTTAGTATTATCCATAAAGGATTCCAAAAGGGTTTCGCACAAGTTCTGTTGAAGGGATAAGGTGGTGCGCAAGTGTGGCCATTTCCCATAAGGGTTAGATACTTAGGTGCGCAAGTGTTTATGAATTTCAACACTTAGGCCTTGTTCCCCATCTTTAGATCTTCCATTATAGGTAAGAAATTACCTTAAAAGTGTTCGGAAGACTTCAAGCAAAGACTAGGGCACCGAGAGCTTAAATCTGACTTTTGGATTTTTTTCATCTCCGAAATGGGGGGCCCACAAGGGGTATTTAGACGTGATTTAAGACCTTGGGTGAAAAATAAAATAGGGCATGCAAGTCACCTGCGCGACCAATATATAGCATGCAAGGATACTTGCGTGACCATGGTGAAACTTGCATGACCCATGTGAAAAGAAATCTGTGTTCATGTGTTTGTCAATTTTTGATGTTTTTTTCAAAGGAAGAATCTCTTTGAGCTTAAGTTATTCCCCTTTTCATTCGTTAGACTCTGTGACGGAAAGGAGAGTCAACACATGTTATATCATGGATATATTTATTTTCATGAAATTATATTCTTTATGTAATTTTATTCTCTTATGTTTATTTTGATTCAAATTTACCAAATTGGTAAGAGTTTATTGCTGCAATCTTGTCATTTATTAGGATTGTTTATGATTATGCTTTAATTGATGGAATATTATGATTCATATCTCAAGAACTCTCATGAATTTTATTCTCATCTAGTTATGCATGATATTTTCATAGAAAAAGTATTTTCAAAAATTTTTCAAGCTTCCTTTATAGGTTTTCAAAGTTATTTTCAATGAAAAGGGTTTTCAAAATGATTTATGTTTTAAAAAGTATTTTTCAAATCGGAAAAGATATTTTCCTCAAGAAATGTTTTAAATAATTTTTGAAGATTTTTTTCCACCTAAGATGAAATCTATTGGTGTTACTCATGCCTTACTAGGGATATTATCCAAAGGTACCATTCATATTATTTCTAATAATGGTTTCTATTTTGATGACATAATGTTTATGAAACACATATCTCTTCCATGGGTTATACCATAATAAAATTATTATGAAACCCATATCTTTTTATGGGTTATGATATGATGATTTTTTTATTATATTGTGGCATGCATATGTATGATTTTATTTTGTGATGGGAATTACATATATCTCCCTCCAATGCATTGGGTAAAGATGGATAACTCTTGAGGTAAAAAATTTATAAGAGAACCTAATATCATGTTCACAATTCTATATGTGGATCTAGTTTTCAAGTCCATAAGTTTATACGTAGACATTGATTTCATGCCCATTAATTTATGAATGAAACTAGATTTAATATCCATAATTTTATTCATTGACCTAGCTTTTATATCCATAAGATTATGAATAGACCTTGTTTAATGTCCATAAGTTTATACAAGGGTCTGATTTCATGACCTTAACTTAACAAGAAACCACACTTCCATTTATACATGCTCACAATGTTATAAGTTTATGTGTATGCCATAATTCCATGTTTTATGTTAATTTTATTTTCATATGGCTCATTTTCTTTCATGATTTATGTCTTATGAACTACCAAAAAAAATTCAGACTCAATATTATGATATATGTTATACAGGGTATGATTTTCAAATGTTATGTTCATATTTTTATGTCATTATGATCATGTTTTTCTTGATATCTACCTTATTCACCCTTACTGAGAATTCAAGATCACCCTTTTCTTATGTTTCTTTTCCTTGAGATATGAAGAAATTTTCTAGTATGTATTCCTATGAAGTTCACTAAGTTGGAAGATCACTATGGGATATTTTAATATAATTCATAAAATAAGAAGATTGTATAAATAATCTACAAATATTATAAACATTTATAAATTTGGAATGAATTATAATGTTATCCATCAAAAAATATGAAATATATATGTATTAAAAGCTTGAGAAATTATAGAAAGTGTAGAGGAAAGATAAATATTGGACTCAATAACTATTGATGATGTCATGTGATGGTTCTTGGTTGTATGATCCATAATGCTTCATGCAACAACTTCATACAACAGAACACAATTATGTAATCTATAAAAAATCACGTGAATACATCAATTAAAGAAATAATTTTTTTTCTTTGAATAAAGGAATGCATTCGAGATGAAATAACATGCATGGCATCGAGCATGATCCCGCTAGCACGGGATCAGTCACTAGAGATGACCATCAAGGAGAACATCAAGTGATGGAGTTGACTTCGGGTGTCTCAAGATTGAACTATTGGTGTTGGTATGTAGCAGATGGGAATAGGTTAAAAATGATCACATAAGGCAATCATATGGTGAATATTGATTTGATTGGGTGACCTAACTTATTTGTGTATCACTTTAAATGGGTGAATAGTTTCATCGTGGTGATTTTACCACATAAGACAACACTTTGTTTGGAATATGCTTAATAAATGATCACAGATCCTTCAGTCACCAAATGTTAGTACCAAGGTCTACTCCTAAAAATCTCCATCACTGAACCATGTTGTCGTATTCTTATGTGCTACCGACCCGCAGCGCATCTAGTCTCCCCTGATGCACGTGCGCATGTGTGTGCACCCACCTATGTCGACATGTGATGTACATCTATGTTGGATCCTAGGTGTGGTTGAGGTAACTCCCACGAGATCCCTAGTTGAGTTAGCTGATCAAGATCCATGTACGCCCTATATTTTTATCCAAGGGAATACTTAGAAATGATATTTAAGTATAATTTAAGGAATAATGACCAATATATGTTCACTTACAAAGAATAATCCCAATCCAACTTCCTAAAATTCATATTTTACACCTTCATCTAAAATCGGAACTACATTTAATCAAGATTCACAATTCTCAATTACTCGACGAAAAAGTGTTTGGTACATAATTATGGGTGCCAAAAAAATTCCCCCCTTAGAATTGGATTTAGTCAAAATGAAATGAATCTGATTTTAAGGTAAAAATAAATCAATTTTCTATATATTTAAATATATTATGGGCTTTGATATTGATCCCTTGAATGCTTGGATGAATCCAAGATAAGGAGTGGCGTTGGATCATGGAACAAATATCCTAAAATTGGATTATGTATAGATTCTAGAATGAAAAAGGGATTGTCATGGAAGCGAATTTGTGGGTGGATCCAAGTTAAGGAACTTGGGAATCGCTACGTGTCCCAAACGAATAAGAATCAAGTCATACATAGTTCTAATATGTAATACTATGAAGATCAGGCACATGCATAGGGGACATAAGTTTAGGGATGAAGAACTCTATAATTAAATCTCTAAAGTAGATCTAGTTCATACATATAAAAGGAAGTTTCATCACATTATGATGAAATCATGGGTAGGGACCCATGTTTTGGTATAGATGTTGCATAGATCTGACTCTCATTCTATATTTAAAGCCACATAGAGTAGGCTAATCTAACAAGTTTATGGTTCTTTAGGGTGGACCAAGTCTTTTATAGTTTAAAAAAAAGATAGGACTAGGTACCCTCATATAGGTCCCAAGGAATAGAGGTGTGCTATAATTTTTTCCTAGGTTAGAAGACCTAGAGAGCATAAATTTATTTTTGATAAGTCAGTATGGTAGGCCCCACAAGATTTGTACCATTTTCTTTTAACTCTAAATTTTTTCTTAGTAAATGAAGGAGAGGATTTTTGGGCATGTACATAGCTTTTTCTTAGTCCAACCTATATGGGTTTTTAACCTGACAAGTTTTTGGGACTTCTTCTATCTCATAAGTGATTATTATTGCCTAGATCACACAAAATGTGTGTCCAACGATTAGAGACTCAACTTTTTCGTAGGGTTCCCTTCATGTATTTTCACCCTAGTGAGTATTGTGTCTCTTTTAATTGGATGTTTAAGGTCTTTCAAACTAGACCATTTCTACAGTGTAGGCTATTTTATCTTATACCATCTATTATTGTATTTTAAGGTATTTTATCTTGTATCACCTTCTATTGTAGTTTAGGGTCTTCTATGTAAGTCCTTTTATTTCTATAGTTTTAGGATCTTGTAGATGAGACTATATATTTCTATAGTTTACAATATTTTAGCTTGGACCATCTATTTTTTTTGTTTTAGGATATTTTAGCTTGGACCATCTATTACTATAAATTTAGGGTCTTTTAGCTCATACCTTATATTGTTGATTGTGAAGGATGGGTATTCATGAAGGGTTGGGAACCCTACATCCTTATTGGTACCCTAAAGAATGAGTATCCATGAAGGATTCTGACACCCTAAAATCTTTATTGATATTCTAAATAATGAATGTTCATGAAGGGTTATTACACCCTTCATTCTAATAGAAACTATGAAGGATGGGTATCCATGATGAGTTATGACACCCTATATCCTTGTTGAGATCCAATTTGATATATGGTGGTGTAGTATTAGGGGCACTAAATCCTCTTTGATAATTGGAATATGGGTTTTGTAAGTCATAACCCAAAAGTTTGAACTAAAGGTGATGAGATGGGGAAGAAATTTTGGGTATGATTATGAAACACTATATGATTTTAAGTTCTACAGTGATGTCTATAGGGCTTATTATGATTAGAGGTCCTTTCTTATATGGTGAAGACGCCTCTAGTTAATAGGTCAAAGGCCCTTATGCATGATCCCAGAGGGAGTACACATATAGTTGAGAAGATAGGATCTTTACTCTTTTCCAAAGTTCATGAAATATTTTTGGAGATTCAAATGTTTTCACAATGAAGTGTGATATTGAAGACAAAGTGATCTTACCATGATTCACTATTTTATTTCACCCTTATATCAATGTCTTAAACTGGTTTGGTATTTAAAATTACAAGTATAATATAAAAAATTACATTTCATGCTTGATTAAATTATTTTTTGTTTAACACTATTAAAAATTTAAATGTTTCTTGTTTTTATAGTTACATTTTAGGTGGAGGTGATTTGGAGGGCCCATGATGAAGTCCATGAAAAATGGGTGAATCTTCATAGGATCCAAGCACACCAGTGGACTAAACCACATAATAATACTAAATCGTGCATCCAAATGGGATGAAATGTTTTGTTCTGGTCTAGAATGTACTTTTTTACATTTCATCTGAATGAATCTTTGCCTCATTTGGCTTATACAATTCCTATCCAAACTGATATGTCCATGGAATCAAATCTGTACAAAGTCAAAAGCGGTGTTCTGTATTTTATCAATATCTAGATCTGTAGTTTTCCAAATGGTACCAAATTTTATGTGGAGATATTATATAGGTGGGGATACAAATTTTTAGGTTTTTAAAAATCAATATAAGACTTTTTTATGGTCATAAAAAACGGTACAAGTGGTTTTACACAATCTATGTGTTCAAAACCACCTTCCAATTTTCCTATTAAAATAGACCTTGGGCACCCCATTTGTAAGTTCTTCTAGAAGGCATGGTGCTAGAATTTTGGAGCCCCCAAGGAGTCCTATACAAAATCATATATGTTTTGGAGTCCATGGGAGGTTCTACTTCATCATTATTATCTTCCTCCCCTACCATGGAGTTTTAAACTCCCCATGATCACCCAGAGAGGAACATGTTGTAAATCCCGAGCTTTGTTTTTGTAATAATTGAATGGTATTTTAAATTCCATATTTTTTTGTTGTTTTTCATCATCCTATTTTCTTATTTTATTGAATTATGTACTGGTATTTCATGCTCAAACTCATATGATCATGTTTGTGGGTACCCATTCATGCGATGTTTCACACAACGTTCACCACTTCTTCTTCCCCCTTTCAATTATGGTGTATATGTGGTTCATATTGGTCAATTGAACTCACCTAAACACTAACATGGCCATGAAATTTCATTTCAAGGTAAAAGAATGAAATAACATACAAACCTGGACAACACATAGAGTTCTTCATGAGTTTCCTTCGTGAGTTTCAGTTATAAAGTTGAATGCAAATCACTCAATCGTCGACGACATCTGGTGAGTCATTGTTTGTTTTCGACTGAACCCTATGAGGTATCCTAGTTGAAACTCAGTAACATTATAGTTATAGGTTTTCCAAACTAGGGATTAAAAGATCATAACCCTATCTCTTGAAGCGATGAAAGGTGAGCATCATGATATTTCCCCGGGTTGATCATGCTTAATTAATCTTGTTCATTTATACTTTGTTTTATTGCTTCCATTTTTTATTCTCGTATTTAATCATAGAACCCCATGTGTTAAAAAGTTACATTCCCCTTTAATTTTAATAATCAAAATTGTATTTTTTTTAATTAACAATCTAAAGATCCATTGAGATATAACCTAGGGTTCATACAATATTGTAGAAATTCTAGTAAAAACTAAACAACTAATTTGATGCACTCAACAATGTGATCAAAAAGATATCCCAGAAGGGTTGTGGTGCCCTTCGGAATTTTAGTTTATGGTTGGGAGGATCATTCACTACATCATGTGGTTTCAAGTCAGTGGTACAAGCCATCAAAAGGTTCTAGAATGGAATATTTCACTCCTTCTTTGAGAAAAGTTACAATACACAGTGACATAATGTTTAGGATATTAAATATACTTGAATAGTTTAGTTATAGGGAGTGTATATCATAACCCAAGAATATCTGTGTTAACTGGAGGTGGAAACTAGTGGGTACAGGACAACCATTGATAATGGAGGAAGTGTATATTACACTTAGTGGGGATAATAACTCTTAGGTTTTAGGGGGGATCTCCTCTAGGAAGAAAACATCCACTAGGTGTAATCTATGAGGAATTGAATTATTCAAGATCAAATTTTAGTGGGAATTAAGCCACACATAGTTCCTGAATTAAAAACCCTCTATAAAAGTCTAACCCATATACAGAGGGGAAATTTTTTCCATTTATATTGTGGATATACCAAGGATTTGGAATATTGGAATCACTATATATCCTTTGATAGTAATAATCAAGCCACATATAGTTATTGAATGGAAATATCTCCACATAGGTCTAGCATGTACATAGATGGGGGGATGATTTCATTTATATTGTGACTGAACCTAGATTTTTTGATCTGGGTATCATTATGTATCCTATGAAATTGGAATAAAGACATATTTAGTTCTTAAATAAAAAAACTCTCCATGAGGTTCTGACCCGTATGAAGATGGGTGGAGTTTTTTCCCATTTATATTGCTACTTGACCCAGGATTTGGGATATGTGTGACACTATGTATCTTGTGATAGTAAGAATCAAGCCACACATAGTAATTGAATAGAAAAATCTCAACATCGTTCTATCCCATATGTAGAGGGGGTCATTTTTTCTTTTTATATTGTGTCTAGACCCAAGATTTTTTATATGGGTGTTAGTATGTATCATGTGATAGGAAGAATCAAGCTACACATAGTTCTTATATAAAAAATCCCTATGTAGATCTAACACACTCACAGGGATGGGAGTACTTCATTTTTATTTCACACAAAAATAGCTCATATGTAGTAAATTATTTGTAAAGTAACATCCTTCATCTCGTTTAAATTCATGTGGTAAATATTTCTTTCAGGCATGTTAAAATCATGTGGTAAATAACACTTTTGTTTAGTTTAACATCAAGTAGTAAGGACGATTTCCATATAGTTTAATGTCATGTGGTAAGGAAGAAAGATGTTAAATAGTTCAAAGTCTTTCTACCAGTACTTGAAATTCCTAATGGTGGTTATGAAAAGTACTTATTAAGAAACCTCGAATTAGTAGGGTTGTAACACATTCCCCATAAATTGTGGACAATGAGTAAGATATATTAGAATAGAAATTTTTTATGATGTAAATACCTTACTAATTGGTTTCCAGCTTTATATGTTTCTTTCCTGGTATCATTGGGCTTCTGAGAACCAATACTTGTTTCCCTTTAAGGAATGAGAGGAGGTGACCCTTTTTATTGAAGGCTCATGCAATCTGATTATGATGAAATTTTAGGTTGTGCAGTGTACTTAACATTTTCTCATTGAGTCTTTCCAACTCATCCATCCTATTTTATGATTTCTCATCATTTGAGATTTTTTCACATATAGCTATTCAGAGTTATGGAAACTATATTTCTTTGGGAAAAAATAGTTTTGTTCAATAAACCAACAAATATAGTTTTTCTTGTGTGGTTGTGTGTGTGGTGGTATAATAGGCCCATAAATCATGAAGGAGCTTGTCCGTCCAATACTTATTGTCCTTTTACATCATTTTCTAGAGTATATTTTGAAGATTCTTATTTAAGGACTTTATCTATCCATTTCACACTACATGATAATGGGATGAATGGTGGTATTTTATGTTGTACTCCTAGTATAATCTCTTCAATTTGGTATAATAGAAGTTAGTGTCATTGTCTATCAATATTTTGTGAGGGACACTGAATCTAGTAATGATGCAGATCTTCATGAAGTTGATAAAATTCTTTATCCTAAATTCCTTGATGGGAAATTCATTAGTCCATTTGGAAAATAATTCAGTACCAATAAGGATGTACTTAATCTGTTTAGCTGCAGTTGGGGGATATGACCCCACAATGTCCATTCCCCATATGGAAAATGGCTAGGAATATTTAGGTGTATGTAGAAACTCTATGGTTTGATGGATAAATTTTTCTTGAATCTATCATGCATGAAATATCTTGGTGAATTTCACAATTCTTGCATTATTTTTCAAGTAGTAACCGAGCCTCCTAATTTAGGGGAAGATTCATGCCTCAGATTGATGATCACCAAAGGAACTTGAATATACTTCCTCCATGATAGTGGTAATATATCCTTATGAAATTAATATAAGGAGGACTATATCAAAGCTTCCTTTTTAAATGTATTTAAGTTCATTTTCCACCTCCTAAAGAGTAAAGTTCACTAATTGGTGTCTAGTTTGTTTCCTTTTGTATTGATCTGATGAGACGGTCCTATTTTGGTGGTAATCGGTTATGGGATCCATCTATCCAAGGGTGGATATCGACTCATCACCATCTGGGTTAGTGTTTACAAGATTTATTTCCTTCATGTCACAAATGTTGATAGATGAGACCGCACTTTAGTGTGCAATGTGGAAAACCACTTTGTCCTGATTACGGTCATCTAGGATTGTGTCTGTATTAGCTAGTGTAATGGAATGAGTATTTTTTTTATTAACGTATGTGATGAAATGTTGGTTCAAAATGGAATTATTCCATCAATCCCTTGATATAACTAGTGAAAGAATCTAATTCTTCTTCCTTTATGGAATAATATCTGTTTATCTCTTTTATTATTAGTTTCAAGTACCCATTTATTTTAACATAGGAAATCTACATCTATAGGGTTAGTTCCAAGCTGGAAATCGAAGCTTGGTATTCTCCATCATTATTTGTGCAGCCTTCAAACAGTGAGAAAGAGTAGGAAAAAATTCTTTATTTAGGGAAAAAAATACAATCATTTGGCCAACCTAGTTGAGATTTGGGTTTTCTATCCTCTTTCCAATATGAATTTAGGAGACACTTTCAAAATACATCTCCCACATTCAGGGAGTTTCATGAGCATAGGAAAACTTCTATTCTAGACATTTAGTTTCTAATTACATGATTTCTAGGGTGGGAAGTGAAATAAGGAAATTATCCATGACCTTCAATTTAACTACATTTTGTGACAAAAACTAGATGTCATACTATTTTTGTCACGACCCCCTCCCCGCAAAGTGTACCTCTCCTGGGCCAGCAATGTGAGAAGGGAGATAGTGACCCCCGATTCCCGCCTCCAGTAGGCCCTGGGTTGGCGACTATCATAGAGGGTATAGAGAACACACAAATGGGAGGCATTACCCTCTAAAAGAACACATGCGAAAGATAGAGATAAGATAGACACAAACCAACACCAACTCAACCAGTAAGATAAAATAAATCCCATGTACACATATGAAATGTCATGCAAAACTACTACAACTGAAAGGGGAAAAACTGCAAGTACCTAAAAGAAAGTAAAACAACAGCAACCACAAGCTAGAAGTAACCAGCCTGATCCCCAAGCTTCTCCAAGTGACCTAAAAATAAGTTTATATATACATAGGGAAAGTATAATAGTATACTCAATAGGATCCTCCCCGAAGCCTCTTGTGAAAAATTAAAGAAAGCATGCTAAAGCACAGTGAAAAACACGTGAAACTAACTCATCACCTAAACAGGTATACTATGTTTTTAGCCTCACCATGGATACTATCACCAAGTAACGCATACAAGAGTATATAATATAATAAATAATATCAAGGGTACCCCGCTACTACTTCCCCCCTGGTTTTCCTCTTTTCCTCAACGTCGCACGTCCTAAGCATCTCTCTCCAAAAAGGCTTTCCCGCAGACACCTGGGCGAAGCACCACAACATGCACCACATGCAATAAAACCACCACGTTCACATAAGAAAAGTAACCAGGTAGTTTCTAGGAGCCACCACAGCTTGCATAATGTGTATCATGCATCTAGTATTATACCTCAATCCATTACAACCCATACACCAAGTAAGGATCCTCAAGACATCACTGCCTATACGAATTTCACCTATAGTAGTCCACAGAAAACATTATCCGGAATATATGTTTGTGAATAACCCCAAGCCATTACATCCTTCTACACATATATATGGGGAAAAATAACCAATGTTCCTGTCATCACAAGTAACTACCAAGAGAAGAGACCGGGGCCAAAGGTGGAAGTCATTCATCCATCCTCCCACCAGAATGTTGGGAAAAACACCCCCCAGGGCTCAGAATCCCCGGGGTGTCAGTTTCCCTTACTGATAGGGTGGATTAGCGTATAGAAACACGAAAATTACAGAATATACTATAGATCACAACCACTCTGTGGTCATAACCTAGTCTTAGACTCAACTATAGCTAATGTCTCTCAGACTTCAGGCTGCTACTTCTAAGACTAGGTATCCTATAATCACACGAACATTTAAAGATCTTTAATACACTACTTCATTCCCTTTTTATCAGTCTCACTTTACGTTAATTATTTTTTTAAACATTAATTAACCAATAAAAACTCCACATTAAATTTAATTAGCATCACACCCAAAGTAAACTATTCCATCAAATCACAACCTCATCATTGCACCCTAGCAAGCTTCAAACCCCATGGGTTAACATCATTTATTCAATTATTTATTTACAGCATTACTTTCCAATATTCCCAGGAATTCTAGAAAAACAATCTATGCTTCTAAACCCAAGGGGCTCAAAACGGTGAGTAGATGGACCACCTGTCAAGTCTTTGTCGCCAATAGAAAGAGCGTTAACCCATCCTCCCTTGAGAATCTAAACAAGGAATGTACAGTCATACCTCGCGCATCTTCACCCCTTTCGGAAGAAGGGTAAGCAAGACTAGCTACCTTGAGTAGTGGGAAAAGTAAAGAAGATAAACAACAAAGAAGAACCAGTAGAAAAAAAAACATTCACATCCAACCCATTTCATCATACTTGGTGTCCTACCTAACACCCACATGCATAAAACAATGCATCTCGCCACACTAGGCATCAATTGCTAAAACAACCAGTAGGCCTTCATGCCCCCACATATCACAACAGCCATCTGGGCTCACATCACAACACAAGCTGCAGGAAAACAACAATCATATCGGTTGATCTCTTGGCCCTTGAACAAGCAAGAGGGTAACTCAGAACCCTTCAAGAAATTATCAAACAATAAGTTCATTAATCGATCATGAATTAACCGATTTATTATTCATAGGTTCCATATTCAGGAAACCGAAATAGTAAGCTATCACAAATTAATTAAACATGATTATTACACCAATTTGACTAACATCAAAAAAAAATACAACAATAAGAACTAGATTCATTTACATGCCTCTATCTTTATCCAAAAAATTATCAATTAATTTTGGTTTACGTTATGTACCAATTTCCATCAAGAACGAATAGATAAACAAAGAAAGCATAGATATCACACTATCTAGAAAAAACAAGAGGTAATACCATACGATTGATATCAATTTATTTATCTGGTTCAAATATTTATTATGTCAATTTCATTGTGATACAGTGGATAAAACATGATAACTCTATAGTTGGGCATAAAAATAAAATATAATCAACAAATACCTTGCCTTAAAAAGGTTCTTAAGGATCTTTATATGAGAACTATCCACACAACATATCACGATCACCTCCTCCCATGACAACTGCATCCACCCGAGGATGTCACGGCATGACCCCACCAACCAAAACCCATGACACTTTATTAGAATCATGAAGATCAGATTCCATAATATGTCAAGGAGAAATATTATATGGTGAACCCAAAATAACGATGATAAATCATACCTTATATCGAATATTTATGGATACTGCTTGGTTTCACCGAAACAGGGGGTGCACTTTCAGCAAGAAGAACGTTGAGGGAAACTAATCCAATGGGAAAATTTTAATCTCACAATTCCTATAGTAATGAAGGAAAGTTTCGAGCATCTCGCACCAAAGAACAAGGATAAAGAACAATGGAGGAAGATATCTTATCCCTTTATAATATTTAACGGAACAGTGGTTTAAGATACACTTGATTTTCCATTAAAATCAGAGCGCATTAAACCATGCGGTTTGAGCAAGTAAATGCATCCCGGGCCTTAGGAAAATTAATATAGGAGTAATTTAATTTTATTTGTCCTTAAATCCCTTATAACAAGGCCATAAATTCGTTTTATGTCAAAGAAAATGTTAAATTGGTGAAACTGGAAAAATCTGGAAATTTGGAAAAGGAAATATGAAATAGTTCTGGAAACACCGTTCATGAGCTATGACATCGTGTCTGACTCACCGTTTCTATCTCACTATTTTTGTATCACCATTTCTATCTCACCTCTGACTCTCTGTTTCTGTCTCACCATTTCTTTATCATCGTTTCTGACTCACCGTTTTTGTCTCACTATTTATGTCTCACCGTTTTTATGACACCATTTCTGACTCACCATTTTTGTCTCACTGTTTCTGTCTCACCGTTTCTGTGACATCGTTTCTAATTCACCGTTTTTGTCTCACCGTTTCTGTCTCACCGTTTCTGTCTCACCGTTTCTGACTCGCTGTTTCTGACTCACCATTTTTATCTCACCGTTTCTATCTCACCGTTCCTAACTCACCGTTTCTATCTCAGTGTTTTTGTCTCACCGTTTCTATGAAACCGTTTCTGAATCACCATGACACTGTTCATAAAACAAGAAACACTATTCACAGAACTGAAAAATTTGGCAAAGTGTTGGGGATGAGTCACCTTGACCACCAAAAACACCTCAATCACTAGATTTCAGCAAAGGGATGGACCAGAGGGGTCCGGGCCATTATATCAAATACCTCTCAAAACATTCTCATCCTCGAGAATCCAA
This sequence comes from Viscum album, assembly GCA_963277665.1. Taxonomy (NCBI): domain Eukaryota; kingdom Viridiplantae; phylum Streptophyta; class Magnoliopsida; order Santalales; family Viscaceae; genus Viscum; species Viscum album. Next base: position 118,599,733 of record OY728162.1, on the reverse strand, counting down.
AACCAACACAAAAAGGAAACTGAAAAGGGGTTCGAAAAAACACTCCTCAAGATACCTCTTAAAAGAGAGAAATCCATAAGAAGAAACAAAAGAAATTAATCTTATAAAAGAGAAAGGTTTATAACCACAAAGGGGACATCATTACATGAAAAGATTTTAAACATCAAACAACTCTGGGTACTAAACACGTATCTATGACTCACATTTTCAGGTACTCTCCTCCATGCCACTATGTCACCACAAGACACAAACCAAGGAAATAGAATGCCCGCGCAACACCTTCTCTTTGCAGTCTTGGATCTCCACAGGTTTCTCCTTGAAGGTCGCATCATCATCAACATCGATCTATCCCCAATCAATGACATGAGATTCATCGTGAAGATAACGATGGAGTTGTGACCCATGAAAAACATTGTGTATCTAGATCATCTGCGGGGGAAGCGTTATCTTATATGCCACATCTTCAACACGATCCAAAACCTCTAAAGGACCAACAAAATGGGGAGAAAGCTTACTACCATGACCAAACCGTCGCTGCCCACGACAGGGAATCACCTTCAGAAACACGTGATCCCCAACATCAAAATCCAAAGGTCTCCTCCTTTGATTGGAATATGATTTCTAACGATCATGCGCTGTCTTCATCCTCTCACGAATCACCTGAACCATGTCTGTTGTATTCTGTACTAGTTCTGGTCCGAGAATTTTTTACTCTCCGGCCCCAGTCCAGACTAATGGAGAACAGTAAGTTCGGTCATACATGGCTTCAAATGGCGCCATAGTGATGGTGGAGTGAAAACTATTATTGTAAGTGAACTCCATCGAGGGTAAGTGTATCATCCACGAACCTCCAAAATCAAGAGCAGAAGAGTGTAACATGTTTTCAAGAGTCTGGATGGTTCTCTATGTCTGACCATCCATTTGAGGATAAAAAGCAGTGTTAAGACATAGCTGAGAACTGAAATCATGTTGGAGACCTTTCCACACCCTATAAGTAAAGCGAGGATCTCGATAAAAAATTATCATCCTTGGGACTCCATCATGTCTCACCACCACCTCCAGATACTGCCTCGACAAAACCTCCACTGACCTCGACTCCTTGATCGCTATGTAGTGGGCCGATTTTATTAAACAATCCACTACCACCCAAATAGAATCATGTCCTCCTTGAGCTCGAGGTAAACCAGTTACAATGTCCATTAAGATGTCCTCCTGCTTCCACTGAGGAACATCTAATGGCTGGAGCAAACCACTGGGGACACGGTGCTCAGCCTTTACCTTTTGGCAGACTAAACATCAAGACACAAACTCTGCAACCACACGCCTTAGACCAAGCCACAAAAACTAACTCCTCAAGGCTCAGTATATCTTTGTCACGCCAGGATGCACTGCTAAAGGTGAACTATGGAAATCTCTAAGAACTTTCTCGCGCATCGCCAAAGTAAAAAAAGCCTTCCATGATACAACACTCGGTGTTGTTCATCCTCAATACAACCATCAGGGGCCTCACCACAAACAACTTGGTCTCTCCTGACCTCTACCACAAGATCCCACAATTGGGATTCTTCCACCTGCTACAATAGAGATGATTGTACCATCATCTAGAAAAGACATCCTCTGCCCCCAACTTCTCCCATATCAAGACATAATGCTGAAAGTTCTTCCATTACTCTCCTGGAATCACCAGATTCACATACAGAATCACTAAGTGAATTTCGACTCAGCACATCAGCTACAACATTCCCCTTTCTTAGTGTATACGATATTTCAAAGTCGTATTCCTATAAGAACTCCATCCACCAATGATATCATAAGTTAAAGTCAAGCTGGGAGAAAAAATACCTCAAAATCTTGTGATTGGTGAAAACCACAAAGCGCTCTCCAATGAGGTAATGTCTCCACAAATTCAGAGAAAACACCACGTCTGTCAACTCAAGATCTTTGGTGGCATAGTTACGTTCGTGAGAACGCAACTTCCAAGACCCATAAGAAACAACTGAGTTTTTCTTCATCAAAACACAACCTAACCCTAGATGCGAAGCATCGTAGAAAACATAAAATTGATCTCCCTCTGCTGGGAGACATAGAACTAGAGCACTTACTAAATCCTACTTTAGATACTCGAAAGTTTCTCAACACTGATCAGTCCATATGAATACCTGATCCTTCCTAGTTGAAGCTGTCAGAGGAGTCACAACTCGAGATAAATCAGTTATGAACCTCCTATAGTAGCCTGCGAGACCAAGGAAACTTTGCACCTCTGACACTGTCTTGGGGGCTACCCAAGACACAACTTATTATATCTTCGATGGATCCACAGCTACCCCCCGCTGGGACACAACTTGCCCCAAAAAACAGACTTCTTGAGCCCAAAACTCACACTTCGACAACTTCCCAAACAGGTGTTGTTGATGAAGAACTCCCAAAATAGTGTGTAGATGCTCTGCATGCTCCTCCTCAGACGTAAATTACACAAGGATTCCATCAATTAAAACCACCCCAAACATGTCCAGGAACTTACAGAACATTGTGTTCATCAATCCCCTGAACATAATTGGAGCCACTACTACAAAAACGGGCAAGGGAAGTGTTTCCCTTTTATCAGCGCTAAAAAAAGCAGTGATAAAGGGGGAATTTATCAGTGCTAAAAAAGAACTAATAAAGGGGGCCTTTAATAGTGATAAAAAAATCATTGTTAAAAGTGACCCTTTATCAGCGCTTTTTTTAGCGCTGATGAAGGCCCCCCCTTTATCAGCACTTTTTTTAGCGCTGTTAAAGGGGACCCCTTTATCAACGCTTTTTTTAGTAACGCTTATAAAGGGGGGCTTTATCAGCACTTTTTCCTAGCGCTAATAAATTTTATGTTTCAAAAAAATAAGTTTTCATGAAAAATAATATATTTTTATATAAGTATATTTATATTGATATAAATATAATATATATATTTTTAAATATACGTATAAATAGACTATTTCATTTAATATATAAAAAATTTAGTGAAAATGGATTTAAAATATTTTAAAAAATATAATTAATTAATAATTTGATAATTATTATCGATTGAAAATCATTTAAAAACAATTTAAGGACACAAAAAATCAAAACAATTAATAAAAGATCTAAAATAAGTTGAAAATGTAACTCAAACTTCAAACAGCCATAACTTTTGATCTGGGTGTCCGTTTGAGCTCTACAGCATATCAAATCAAAGATTGCGATGAGATCTATGCGCCTATGACTTAAGAAAATATTTTGTCACATTTTTTGAGGCCAAAAATGTCCCATAAGGCCTCCAAAACTGAGTTTTTAGTCGGGATACTCCGATTTGTTAACATTCAAACATGTATAACTTCTCATCCGGATGTCTGTTAGGCCTATACCACATATAATATCGAATATTGTTTCATTTTAATTGATTTTAATGTTTGTGGAGTTGAAACATGCTTCTATATTAGAAGTTATGGTCGTTTTAACATTATACGGCTTTTCAAATACACAAATATATATATGTGTGTGTGTGTGTGTTTATTCATAAATATATATATGTGTGTGTCTGTGTGTCTTTGTGTGTGTGTTGTATATATGTGTGTATTTATTTATTTATAAACATACATAAAAAACATATTTTATAAATGTATTTAAAACTAATCCTATAAATATATATTAATATACAAATAAATATATAGATAAAAAATTGTAACTACATATATATAAAAAAATAGATATAAATATATATTAATATAAGAATGAATATATATATACTAATATATGAATAAACATATATGTATTAATATAACTAAATATATTTATATTAATATGAATCTATATTAATATATGAATAAATATAACAATATATATAAATAAATAGATGTATCATTAAATAGAAAAAAACGAAATGGCTTAGGGGTAAAGGTGCAGGCATGTAAAGGGGAGGTTGTGGGTTCGAGTTCGGGTGGAAGCAAGGAAGTGCGCGTGCATGTGTGGGAGGCGCAGGCAAGGGCAGCGCGCGGGAGTGGGAGGCGCCACCTAGCCCTGATAAAGGGGGGTCAAGTGCTGTTAAAAAGGTCCCCCATGAATATAAATTATTTTTTATTATTTTTACTTTTATCAGTGCTTTTAAAAAGCGTTGATGAAAGGGGTCTTTTATCAGCGCTTTTTTTAGTGTTGATAAAAGGGGTCTTTATCAGTGCTTTTCTGAGCAATGATAAAAGTGACCCCCTATCTTCGCCTCGATTAACAATAATTTTTTAGCGTTGTTAATGCACTTTTATAGCGCTGATAAAATCCATATTTATAGTAGTGAGCATTCATCACACTAAACGAAATTACGACAAACGCATGATGCCCATGATGACAACAGAAAGAAGTATTCAGGATATCCTCATCCTTCACAGGCTTTTAATTATATCCTAACTGAAAATCAATCTTTGATAACCAACTTTCACCTTTCGGTTGATCAAATAAATCATCAATCTGCAGAAGAGGATAGTGATTTTTTACTGTCACTTTGTTTAAGAGATGATAATCAACACACAACCGCAAGCTGCCATCATCCTTCTTCACAAACAAAACTGGTCATGGTGACACACTCGTCCGAACAAAACTGCACTTTAATAGACCATCATGCTGTATACGCAACTCTCACAACTCAAAAGGATCCATCCTATATGGGGACATAGAGATAGGAGACTCTCTTGGTTGTATCTCGATCCCAAAATCAATCTATCATAGAGGGGGTAATGCTACAGCCTCTTCGGGAAAGACATTAGGTTACTCTTCTATGACCCTAGGAAATGCCAACTGCTGAACCTCTGAAGAACTCAGCATCATCTCATCCATCATGGATGATAAGGATGGAACACGTCTATGACCCATCTGAGGGTCTTGCTCGCCAACAAACACCACCAGCTCTCTATCCGCATTGAAGAACACAACTTGCCTCCTGAAGCAATCCACGATAGACTACACTGAATACAACCAATCCATGCCAAGGATGACATCATATGGTTGTATTCATAAACATAGGAAATCTCCCCAAGAGCGGTGTATCCCCAACACTAGCTCACAGTTTCTACATACTTCAAACAAGTCAGCTCAACCTCCAACTAGCGTAGTCAACGCCAAGGGCACTGGAAGCCTTTCTACCTCAAGTCCCAAAGCATGGACAAGGGTAGGTGATATGAAGGAGTTTGTCTCTCCTGAATCAAACAAGGCATACACCAAGGTAGAAAACAAGCAAAGGGTACCTTGAACGACGTTTGGATCGCCTGGTGTTGGAAACACTAAAGCATGAAGCTGACCACGATCTCCTCCATGACCTCTCTGAACCTGATGATGACCACCTCCATGGTCGTGATCTACTCTCTGAGGACGGGGAGTGTCATAGGGTTGTACTCTACCTGCCCCATCTACCCTCTACTGATCTAAAGCTGGTGCAACCTACTACTGTTGCCTTGGCTAGAACTGCCTCAACGGAGGAACCTGGAGTAGAAAGCCTGGTGCACGATTAGTACTTTGAAAGGTCGGGAACTCTCACTACTGATGACCTCAACCACCATAAGAAAAACAAGTGCATGATCCATTGGCATAGGCCTGAGAAATACTGCCCCCAGAGAAACGAGATGCTGAGGGCTGGGACCTACCCCCGGCTGAACGGAAACTCTTCTACCCTGAAAACCAATAACCTTGGACCACAGCTCTGCTTCATGATGAATCATGATGACTCTCCTCTAGTGATGATATAGTTCTAGCCAAATTCCTCTCAACGACCTATGCCCTTGCCAGCACCTCAAGATATGTATTCAGCATAAATGGGGTGACCTGGTGCTGGATATCTAGATGAAAAGCCTCCTCAAAATGCCTCTCCCTGGCCTCCTCATCTGGAAACAGGTCCAAATCATATCGTAAAAGGTTCCATAAATGGATTCCAAACTCTTTTATACTGGACCCCTATAGAAGGGTAATAAGCTCCTAGTGACCGGACACCTTCATGGTCGAAGAAAGAAACTCGACTCTAAACTTGTCTCAGAACTCTTCCCATGAGATTGCTAACTCCTCACGATCCCCAAGGTACAAAAACCACCACTGCCTCGCTGCAACACACAACATTTTCACAACCAAGGACACCCAGTTCTCCTTATGAGCACGGATCAAACTGAAGCCTATCTCAACTTCCTTCAACTAGTCTTATGTGACTACATATAAAACTGATCCCTCGTACTTTTTCTAGACTCTGGCGTTGAAACTCTCAGAGTGTCCTCCTCCAAGTGTCATCATCGTTGACCTCTACCCAGCAATGATCTACTGGCACATCCTACTGGACATATTCTATGAGATCCTGATGAGGACATCAACCTGAAGTCATACCTGTAAAATAACAAACAGTTAGAGCTCCTAAACCTATAATATGGAAGACTCATCATTAATTAATTATTTAATTGTTTTATTTTATTTATTTTAGGTTAACCTATCCCAAGGTCTACCCATTAAAACACAGGAACAAAGAAGAATGATGCATGATCCTTTTCTAGGACTCTACCCTGAAACTAGTATCACCTTGTTTAGTAGCCATTGTAAACATAAAGGTACATACATCTGATCATAGGGGGCCCTAAACACCTATGTATCTGCCGGTCTATAGTGTTTACATCACTTGATAAACATGAATGACACTGTTTCCCTACCAACCCATGAAACCTCTTCTGTGCCTAACTCCAAAATCCATCCTATCTCTCAACCTGACCTTTGATACCACTCTTTCATGACCCCCTCCCCACAAAGTGTACCCCTCCTAGGCTGTCAATGTTAGAAGGGATATAATGACCCCCGAGTCCTACCTCCAGTAGGCCCCGGGTTGGTGAATAGCATCGAGGGTATAGAGAACACACAAATGGGAGGCATTACCCTCTAAGAGAACACATGCGGAAGAGAGAGATAAGATAGAAACCAACCAACTCCAACTCAACCAATAAGATAAAAGAAATCCCATGTACACATATGAAATGTCATGAAAAAATACTAAAACTGAAAGGGGAAAACTGTAAGTGCCCAAAATAAAGTAAAACATAAGCAACCACAAGCTAGTAGTAACCAGCCTAATCACCAACCTGCTCTAAGTGACCTGAACAGAAATTTATATATACATAGGGTGAGTATAATAGTATACTCAGTAGGATCCTCATCGAAGACTCTTGTTCAAAAAAAAGAAATCATGCTAAATCATAGTGAACAACAAGTGAAACTAACTTGCCACCTAAACAGGTATACTATATTCCCAACCTCACTATGGATACTCTCACTAAGTAACGCATACAAGAGTATATAATATAATAAATAATATCAAGGGTACCCCGATACTACTTCCCCACTGGTTTTCCGCTTTGCCCCAACGCCGCACGTCCTAAGCATCTCTCTCCAAAAAGGCTTCCCCGCAGACACCTCATCGAAGCACCACAACATGCACCTCATGCAACAAAACCACCATGTCCACATAAGAAAAGTAACCAGGTAGTTTCTGAGATCCACCATATCTCACATAACATGTATCATACATCGATTATTATACCTCAAGTCATTACAACCCATACACCGAGTAAGCATCCTCAAGCCATCACAGCCTATACACGTTACACCTATAATAGTCCATAGAAAACTATATCCAGAATATATGTGTGTGAATAACTACAAGCCATTACATCCCTTTACACACATATATGGGGAAAACTAACTAATGTTCCTACCAGCATAAGTAACTACCAAAAACGGAGAGTGAGGCAAAATGGGGTAGTCAGTCATCCATCCTCCCACCAGAATGTTGGGGAAAACACCCTCCAGGGCTCAAAATACCCGGGGTGTCAGTTTCCCTTACTGACAGGGTGGAGTAGCCTATATAAACACAAAAAGTACATAATATACTATAGCTCACAAACACATTATGGGCATAACAAAGTCTTAGACTCAACTGCAGCTAAAGTTTCTCAGACTCTAGGATTCTACTTCAAAGACTAGGTATCCTATAAGCACACAACCATTTAAATAACTTTAATACATTACTTCATTCCATTTTTATCAGTTTCACTTTACGTTAATTAATTTTTTAAATATTAATTAACCAATAATAATTCCACATTAAATTTCATGAGCATCACACCCAAAGTACATTGTTCCTTCAAATCACAACCTCAGCATTGCACCCCAACAAGCTCCAAACCCCATGGGTTAACATCATTTATTAAATTATTTATTTACATCATTACTTTCCCATATTCTCAGGCATTCTAGAAATACAATCTATGCTTCTAAACAAAAGGGGCTCAACATGGTGAGTAAATGAACTACCCGTCGAATCTTTTCCACTTATAGCAAGAGCATAGACCCATCATCCCTTGAGAAGATAAACACAAAAATCACATGCCATACCCCATGCGTCTTCACCCCTTTTGGAAGAAGGGTAAGCAAGACCATCTTCCTTGAGAATTGGGGAAAGTAAAGCAGATAAACAATCAAGAAGAATCAGAAAAAAAACCAAACATTCACATCCGACCCATTTCATCATCTCCGGTGTCCTCCCTAACACCCACATGCATAAACCAATGCATCTCTCCACTCTATGAGTCAACTGCTACAACAACAAGTAGGCCTTCATGCCCCCCACATATCACAACATCCATCTGGGCTCACATCACAACACAAGCAGCAGTAAAACAACAATCATATCGGTTGGGCTCTTGGCCCTTGAACAAGAAAGAGTGTAACTCAGAACCCTTCAAGGAATTATCAAACAATAAGTTCTTTAATCAATCTTGAATTAACTGATTTATTAGTCATAGGTTCCATATTAGGGAAACCTAAACATTAAGTTATCACAAATAAATTAAACATGTTTACTGCACCAATTTGACTAACATCAAAAAAATACAACAATAAGAACCAGATTCATTTACATTCCTCTTTATGTTTAGCCAAACAATTATCAATTAATTTTGATTTACGTTCTTTACCAATTTCCATAAGTAACAAACAACTAAAAAAAGAAAGCATAGATATCACGCTATCTAGAAAAAACAAGAGGCAATACCATATGATTGATATCAATTTATTTATCCAGTTCAAATATTTATTATGTCAATTACATTGTGATCCAATGGCTAAAACATGCTAACTCTATAGTTGCACATAAAAATAAAAGATAAGCAATGAATCCACTACCTTAAAAAGGTTCTTAAGGATCTTCATACAAGAATAATCCACACAAAATATCATGATCTCCTCCTCCTGTGACAACAATATCCACACGAGGATGTCACGGCACGACCACCCCAACCGAAAACCAAGAAACTCAATTAGAATAATGAAGATCACATGCCATAATATGGAAAGGATAAATAGGAGAAGGTGAACCCAAAATAATGATGATAAATCATACCTTATATCAAAGGTTGATGCATACTACTTTGTTTCACCAAAACAGGGGGTGCACTTGCAGCAAGATGAACGTCGAGGGAAACCAATCCACCGGGAAATGTTTAACCTCATGATTACTATAGGAAGGAAGGAAAGGTTAGAATGTCTCACACCATAGAACAAGTAGAAAGAACAATGGAGGAAGATATCTTGTTCCTTTATAAGGTTTCACGGAGCGGCTGTTTAAGATACAGTGGATTTTCCATTAAAGTCGGATCGCATTAAACCACGCGATTTGACCAAGTAAATGCATCTCGAGCCTTAGTAAAATTAATATAAGAGTTATGGGATTTGATTCAGACTTGAATCCCTTAAAACAAGGCCATAAATGCGTTTTACATCAAAGAAAATGTTAAATTGGTGAAACTGGAAAAATATGGAAATTTGGAAAAGAAAATATGAAATAGTTCTGGAAACATTGTTCATGAGATGTGACACCGTGCCTAACTCACTGTTTTTGTCTCACCATTTCTATCTCACCCTTTCTGTCTCATCATTTCAGACTCACCATTTATGTCTCACCATTTCTGTCTCACCATTTCTGACTCATCGTTTCTATCTCACTGTTTCTATCTCACTGTTTCTATGACACTGTTTCTGACTCACCGTTTTTGTCTCACCATTTCTATCTCACCGTTTTTGTGACACCATTTCTGACTCATCATTTTTGTCCCACTATTTCTGTCTCACCATTTCTATCTCACCGTTTCTGACTCACTGTTTCTGTCTCACCATTTCTATCTCACCGTTTCTGACTCACCGTTTCTGTCTCGCCGTTTCTGTCTCACCATTTCTGTGACACCGTTTCTGACTCACCGTTTCTGACACATTGTGACACTGTTCATAAAACTGGAAACACTATTCACATAACTTGAAATTTAGAAAAATGTTGGGGATGAGTCACCTTGACCTCCCAGAACACCTCAAACACGATATTTTAGCAAAGGGATGGACCAGAGAGGTCTGGGACGTTACAATTTTATAATAAATATCCATCAGGACAAATTCTAAGTCAACATAGGGTGTCCATGGATGTAATTAAGCAGGGTAATATGAGAGACCAAGTGGATTTCATGATGCTGAAAGCAATACCTCTTATTTTCACTAAATAGATGAGTGTGAGGTTGTTCTTCTCGATATCAAAATATCAGGTTTTAGTTCCTAAAATCATTTGACTGAGATGGTCTTGGATATTTCCACTCCCCACATCAGTTTTCTATGAATGGTGAGAACCAAGATATTGTTCCATGGTTTCCACATATAAGATATCGGTAGCTTCAAAACTGGTGGGTGCATGAGGTACTAATTGAGATTCTCACAGGGTTCTTGGAAGTACTCATCCCATTAGTAGGAAACTCCCTTCTTCATTATCTTAGTGAAGGGGATATACTTTCAAGCTAGGTTGGCTATGAAATTATGAATATATGCTAGGTGCCCATGGAACCCCCTCAGTTATTTAGGATTTCAAGGGGTGATATTGCTATTATTTTACTAGTACTTTCTTGATCAACCTCAATATTGCGGTGACCTACCACAAAAATAGGGAATTTCCTTGAAGTTACTCTAAAAGAACACTTCAAAGGATTCATCTTAAAACTATACTATGGTAACTTGAAAAATATTGTTTAAATATCCATGAGGTGATTAGACCTCTATTGAGATTTAACCACCAGGTCATTGATATAACATTCCATGATTCTTCCTAATAAGGGTTTAAAGATATGATGCATGGTGCATTGGTAAGTAACACCAACAGAAATGGAAGAAAATAAAGGCTCTCAGAGCCACTACGGAGCGAGGATGGGGGAAAAGCCCTAGCGCCGATGCCAGATGCACCGACCCCTCCCTCCCTGGTGGAGGGAGGGAAAAACATCTGAAGCTTTCTCCCCTTCACCAACCCTATTCTCCTTCCTCAATTCCCAACAATTCCTTTGTGCCCTAAGGTTCCCGATCTTCACAAGGGATTACCCCAGCTCACGCTTTCCAAGAAGGAATTCAAAGCCGCTTCGGATCTCTTTAGGACGATGATGGTCACTCGTTTTAGGGGTCTCCGTCCTTCATTTGATTCCTTTTACAAATTCATGTTTGATTCATAGGGGCTTCAAGAACACACAGTGGTCGGGTTGCTCGATCGGCGACATATGGTGGTACATTTTTTCTTATAGAGTGATCTTATTGGTGCTTGGTCCACTGCTCCATAAACTCTCAATGGATGTAGATTTTACCTCCTTCATTGTTCCTTTGAATTCAACATGAATCGGGTCGATCCAACGATGGCATTGTGGGTAAGTTTCCCAGATTTGATGCTTCCTTCTCAGATTCCGTTGATAATAAGCATGTTAGGGAACTTGGTTAGTAGATTTCAGTGTTCGGATAGTAGGAATATTGCGGTTTTTTACCCTATCAACCCTCTCATTTGTGTTGAGGCTGATGTTTTGAAACATCCTACATAGTGGATTTGGGTTTCAGTTGGCGAATAATTCAGATGGAAATAGCAGGTGGTTTTTGAGTCTTGGACAGCGTACTGCTCAGGTTGTCAGCAGCTATGAAATTCAGTCCTTAGATGTTGTCACAGGCCAAGAGATCAACAACTGTTGAACCCCCAACTAGAAGGGACTTGGGTGTAGGTCACCCTTGATGTGATACAGTAGTCGGATAGTGCAGGCCTGGACAGGTCTGGAGAGGCGCGGGAGGTTATCCTAGAGGAACGAGAACCAAGTAGGGATCTTTCTTGTCCAGGCAAGGAGCTGATGTTTGAACCAGAAGGCAATTATCGAGAGGGTTTGCATATTTTGTGGCCTTCTTTGGTGGTTACAGGAGTAGTGAAGGATGTGGAGGCCAGTACCCCCTTGCCATGATTCATGGATGTCTGAGCCCATTTATGTTAGGATTTGGGGATTATCCCCTTATAGGTGAATGGATTCGAGGCAACATAGGTGGAAGGAATGGATAAAGAGGTCTCCTTACATGTGGTTGTGGTGGAGCATCCGGTCTCAAAAAACAATATAGATAATGGTGTGGTGAAGTTAGTTAGCGATTTCCATGGTTCTAGGGGTCCTCAAGGACGGGAATGGTCAGACACTAACAAACAATCCCAATTCATGGGTCATGGATACGTGCATCCCATATGTCTGATACCATGTAGTGATGTCCCTGAGGGTGAATTATGAAAGGAGGTTGTACCATTTTTTAAGTCATTGCAGGGGAAGTATGTTTTTCATGCAGCTACAAACTCTTTCCATGGTCAAGGATGGAAGTATGGGGTTAGTGTCTTGGGACCCCTAGACCCAAACACTCTCATTCCTAAGTCCTCCATTCAGAATACTAGGAGTGAGGGGAAGAATAATAATGACTTGGCGGTTAAAGCAAGAAAGTTGGATTCTCTGTGTAGGTTGAGGCCTATCAAAGAAGCCCCAGGGATTGCGGTGAAAAACCATTGTCAAGGTATGTAAACTCAAGAACAATCATTGAAAGAAGAGGATGATGATTTTGGTGATGATAGTTTTATCCAACTCTCAGTAGATAGCCTGGACCGCTTCCAAGGGAAAGGTCCCCATAACCCAAGAAGGAAGAAGGGGAAAAAAGGAAACACATGACTCGAGGAAATGCATAGTGGTCTAGGGGAAAAATCCAAGGGGCACAAAGATTACTCTCACTTTCCTAAATCGATGGAACCCAAGTCGGCCAAGAAATGTGGAAGTAAGGAAAGCAAATTCCTTCAAGACGGGGAAGTGGGGATCCATGTATAGAACCAAAAGTGATGGAAGAAGAGGGTGTGGAGTGCCAGAGGCTCATCTTCCACTTCAAAGAAGATATTATTGAAAAATGCATTCGGCCAAATGCCTCAAATGATGATATTTTAAGGATTTATGAAAGAAGATTTCAGATTGAAGCCATAGAGGAGCAAGAGGTGTGGATATACAAGCAGGACTGAATCATTGCCCGAGGCTTCAACCAAGGCAGAATCACTTTGGAGGAATTCCTCTAGATAATGGACAGAATGTTTTCTCACCTTGAAGAACTTATCAGGGAGGATCTAGACACTCAGGTTTGTACTATGCAATGGGAATTATATAGAGCGTCTAACTCATATAATCTTAGTCCTGTGTTTAATAATTTTGTAATCTCTTTCAGCATGTAGTTTTCCTTGTGTGTGAACTTTGGTTTCTCACTTTACCTTAAAGTGGATTAAAAATAATAATATTTCGAGTAAGTAGCACCAGCATTCTTCATTCCAAATGGAATGACCTGATAGCAGAAGATACCCTAAGATTCTTTGAAGGTAGTGTATTCCACAACTTTAGGGTCTATATTTATCTAATAATACCCTGAATACCCATCAATAAAGGAAAGTTCTTGGAAGCTAGAAGTTTCATTGATCAAAAGTTTTGTTGTCAGCAATGGAAAATCATCCTTTGGTAAGTTTCGATTAAGGTCTCTGAAATCAATGCATACCTTGCTCTGTATAGACTTTTTCATAATGGGGATGATGTTTGAAATCCATTTTGGGTACTTCAATTCCCATAAAAAAATTTCTTTGATCAATTTGTCAACTTCTAATTCTAAATTAGTAACATGAGAGGGGTGAATTCTCCTAGATGCCTACTTTAAACCCCAATTATCATCAGGTAAGATTTGGTGATGTGTAGCCATGTTGGGATTCATCCCAATAATCTCTATATAATTCCAAGTGAACACATATCAATTCTACATTAGAAATTAAATATACATCTCATACTCATTGAGAAGCATGTCCATAGAAATAAATGTAGTTTTTGGGTCTTCTTTTGTTCCTAGATTCACCTTCCTGAGCTCATTGATGGTGGTGGAGATGCCTTCTTAAAATGTGGGAGGAGAGTTCCTAAGTTTATCCTCTTCTTCTTATACCTCTAAGTCGGTAATGGAATCCTCGGGTGTGATGAATAATTTGGGGAGTATTCATACCTATTAAGATAAGAGAGACCATGGGAAGAGTTATTAACATCATGAACTGCCATAGTCATCGTAGATAAACATTAGGGATTTTTGTCTTCTTTTCCATTATAACAGGGGGTAGGAAGGATATGGGAATCCTGATTTGAAGTGAATATCTTGGGGGTAATATTATATATCTTTAAATTTTGTAAGAGAATTATTGGATCTCGATAAATCATTAGTATAATTTCCCTTTGAAGAATCCATTTCAATGGATGTGATGGTTATCACATTGACATGAGCCAGTGAAGTTTGTGCTTTGCGGTAGCTTATTGGGATGAAATCAACTTCCTCGATCTAGTTTATGGGAAACACATAATCACTATAGAGCGTACTTCATGGATTCCTAGGGGTGGTCCCTAATCCATTAGGAGCTGAAACCTGCATATCATCATCCACCATTATTAGTTTTCATTCCTTATAAAAAGTACCTATATATATATATATCTCTTTTCCAGACTCGAATGGGAAATTATCACCATATAGTATGTCGACCTTCCCATCAAAAGGGTATTTCAATCACTGATGGAATTTTGAAGGTACCATTATGTGGATTTGGAGCTAAGGTCTTCCAAGAAGAACATTATATGTTGCGTCTTGCTGGATAACCATGAAATCTTCATTGGATTTGAGATCCCTAAAATGATCTTCGAGCATGATCTTCTTGAAATTCATTTTTTCACTCTTGTCTTACCCTCGAATGGTTATCTTCGTCAAAGATAAGTCCCTCTCACTATATCCAAACCATCGTAAGGTCTATATTGGGATGAGTTTGATCCCAAAATAATTTTCAACCGAAGACCTTTGGATGTAAACTTTTTTTAGTTTTCCTAAAACATATAGATCTATGATATTTCCCTAGATAACATCCTCCTGATCCAGTTCTATGAATGAGATAGTGGTATGACATTTTAATGGCACAGTATCCACTCGGTAAACCTTATCCATAGTGACTTAGATCTCTAACTTTTTTGGACTCTAAAGGGCCTCAATGAGTGTATCTTTGAGTTATTTTGATATATGTAGAGAATCCAGGATTGAGATTTTGTCCATGAAAAATGCCAATAATTTCAAAATGTATTATGTTTGTGCCAGAATTCTATGCTTCCTAAGATAGGGTTTCATTCTATTATGTTCATCAGGAGCTAAGGTGTTTGTGGTGGATGGGATTGGTACTTGATTAGAGGTCAAGGGAGCATCATATTCTAGTGTAATAGGTCGCATTGGCCTTCCTCTTTATCTAGGATGATCAAACCATCACACCCCCTCTAGTCGGTCATGTAAAATGACTAGGATTGAATGATCATTGGAGGGATCTAAGGAATATCCATGATTTTTTTTGATTTTTTAAGTGATCTCCCTTGAGTATCAAATAGATAGGTACTGTAACGATGTAATGCATATAATGGGTTTGGCCATGCCCGCACCATCCCCTGTATCCTTAGCTTCTACATCCTTGGACACCAACTCCCTGATCAAGTGTGAGGAACTCATACTTGTAGGCATATTCATCATTAGATAATGCATATATTAAGTGAAATACATTAATAGAACCAAATATGATCTCTTTATCTAATGAGGGTTCTGTTTGGTGGGGCGGTTCTCGTTATCCTGATTTTTAAGGAAAGAAATCTATAAGAGTCACATCTTATTTGGGAGTTGGATATGACTCTTTCTATTGTATCTTTTACTATGTTGGGAGATTGAATCTACCTCTAGAAGGAATATTCAATGATTCCTCCCTAATTTTTAGGATCGATACTGGTTTTCAAGGCTACACTCTCAGGATAGTATGAGCATGGTCAACTATCTTTCAAATAATCAAGTTATCAAAATTTTATCTACACCTAGATGGAACTTGTTGACATTCACCCACTTCTTCTGGTAGATTGATGGATACATAGGTTACTTGTGTTGGGAACTTTTCCAGTATCACCTGCCCGAAATCAACCATGCTATAGAGGGAATCCTTAAACAAAAATTAGTACAATATGGTGTGTCCCAGTCTATTGTAGAATGGGAAGTAGTATGGATGGTCAATGAGGTTAACCTCATTAGGTTTCCTAGATTATGGTAGCTTTAGTAGATTATTATCCATGGATTCAAGGAAATAATTGGGAACCTTCTCATTTCTAAAGTAATACACTTTTTTCATATAATCCCTAATTGAGGGTGGTGTCGATCTCTGTTTTCTTCCATATGAGAGATATTTTGTAGTTGTTGTCACTTGAAAAGAGGTGTCAGATGATTTCAGGCATGCCTAGGTGCTTTAATAAGCACTACTACTAGCTTGAAGGTAACAGAAAAATAATCTTCCTTACCAATCCTTTTTCCCTATGTCATGGGTGTGATCTGAAATTTACCTCGAGTTTCTTTAAGGGAATCTTCTAGGAGTCTTACTGTTTTTAAAAACCCATGATATCTGCATAGATACTTCATCAGGATCAAAGGTGTTTTTAGATTTTCCCAAATATTCTCATCACAAAGTTCCATTAATTTCTCTTGAAAGAGATGCATACTAATTGATTGGGTTAAACCATTCCATATGGTTATAAAGTTAGAAACCCTTTCATTTTCACATTGTTTTCAATTTTTTATGTTGAAAATCATCATTTTATTTAACATGGACCTGAACTAATAAATAAATTTACAGTAAAGTTATTCTCCTCCCACAATCGATTTTATTGGAAAGTTGTTGTACCAAACAAAAGTTGGACCTACCAGAGTCTGTATAAAACATCTCAGTTTGGTCACCTATTGCTTGTCTTGAGGGGAATTAATCGAGCTGCATTGGGACAAGAAGTGCATAAGATGCTGTTCTGGATCTCTCACACTATCAATGTATTAGAAAATAGAATTTTTAAAATTGGGCGAGGGAAAAGTTTCATTGTAACACCCTGAGATTTTATAAAAAATATTCTTTTTGATTTTATTTATGTCTTGTGTTGTACGCTATTACACGCATCCCTGACTTGGCTTTCATTACACGCAATCGCGACCTTCCACGATAGCGTGTGTTGTACACAATACCGAGTTTCACTAAACAACGATATGTTATATAAACTAGCCGTTATGAATATAAATACCCATTTTTTAAAAAAAATTATAAATTTTATCTTTAGAAATGGACTTCATTTTTGGATTTGGAATATCGAAATTAGCCTACGGTGAATTTTTGGTATTTTTCTGAAAACTTTCAATTTTTGATGAATAGTGAAAACACTGGGTTACTATTTAAAAATTGACTTTTTATTTAAATAATTATTTATTTCATTTCAATTTATTTTAGGTCAAAATTGATACATAATACCTATATAAGTTCAATGTAATTCATTGGAGTCATTTTATAATAATTTTAGATATATAAAAATTTTATTGAACTTTTCACCGTCTTTTACCCACCTCCTAGGAGAATTTGGAAATTCACATAAAACTTAATTTTATCGCTTCTGTGAGTGGAATTTTGAAAAACCTAGAGACACGGTTAATATCAAGGACTAGAATGTGGTTCAATGAGATGAAAATAAATTTTGGTGAATAGTAACTTTTTACTTTTATTTACCACGGTTAAAAGTAAATAGGGTAATTAAGGGTAAAAATGATATTATTATTACCCTAAAAAATGTCCTCATTCTATTGGATATGTGTAATTATACCAAAAAAAATCTTAGGAATAAAATATTACCATTTAGGTTCACTTGTATTATATTAGGACATTTATTATTAATTTATTTAAAGAAGGGTTAAAATAGTTAAAATCAAAGTTTAATAACTAAATAATTTTTAATATAGGGTTATACATAAGATAAATTCAAATATAAATATTAATTATAATTATAAAAAGATTTCCTACATAATGGTATTTTATTTATAATTTTTATACATTAAATAATTTAATATATTTATTACACAATGATGATGCAGTAATTACCTCATTAAAGAAATATTAACATAATTGATGTTATAAATACCCAAATAACTATAATTTTAGACTTTTTATGAATTCCACTAATTTTATAGGTTAATATGACATGTTAGTATTAATTTAATTAACTTTTTTTGAACTCATCATGATGTTATGATTTTCACAAAAATCAATTACCAAATAGTGTCAAAATTGACATAAAATAGTTTTTAAAACAAATATTATATTATTAATTGTTATTTTATTTCTAAAAATCTAAGGTTCGGAAAAATTACTTAGATAAGGATATATATATTAATAATAAACCACTTGGGTTTCGTTTGGTTTGTTATAGTATATTTATTAACCATATAGTGTAAGAAAACAAGAAGACATGGTAAAAGTTAAATTATTTAACTTAGAGTTAAATCTAAATGATAAGGTTAAAATTGTAACCTAAACTTGTATAAAATATATTTTTTGATATTATTTCGACCCATACCCACTTTATCTTCGAAATAAATCAATTTGGAGCTATTATAAACCGAATATGACTTTATTATAAAATAATATTTTGAGTTTTTTCAAAGGTGCCCCTCTCCTCCCTTATAAAAAGGGCACCCCTTCCCTCTTCTCTTCACATCCTTTTGAGCCTTTAATCTCAGCCAAACCAGGACCATTTATCTTCTACACTTCCCTAGAAACATTCCGATGGTTCTGGTCTTCTCAAAAGACCAACTCTACTTCCATAAGAGGAAGCTTAAAGGAGGTGCGTTGAAGAAGAGGTAATCTCTTCTTTCGATTCTCTCATGTTTCTTTCTTCTTCTACTTATTATTCTTTAGTTGTCTCATTATAAAGTAATAAAATCATTATTAATTATATAATTATATGTTATTATAAATATTAAACAACCTTATTTCACCTTCTATCCATCCTACGGAAAACGAAATCACCGCGCGTGCGTACGTATGGAATACCGTCTCCACGCCGTGGTGTAATCTGTTTTCGACCACCACCATACTTGGATGGGTAAAATGGTGTAAATAAATAAATATATATGATTATTGTAAAGTTATATTGATTCTGAAATATTATACATACACTTCAATACAATTCCACGATCATGGGAATGATATCATCGCTCGTGCGTACGTACGGACTACTGTCTCCACGACGTGATGAGATTCATTCTCCATGTTAACCATTGAAAAATGATTATAAAGTATATATAATGAATAATAATGAAATATATGACATAATTAAGCTACTGTATTTATTTATATATATATATTTCATCTACTTACTTCTATTCAAGTCAATAAAGAAAGGAAAACAGCGTTCATGCGTACGTACGACCTACCATCTCCATGAACAGTGTGTTTCATTTCATTTATCTATCTATTATATATATATATATACTGAATATATATGATATATAAATCATGTTTTACATTATGGAAGTAAGTAAATCATGATATAAGTAATAATAATATCAATAACAACAAGTCCAAACACGTATAATAAATGAAACAATTTTACCCAAAACGCTACTTTAACATGGAATTGACAGATGAACGGGTAATATAAATACCTAAGTGAACCATATATGATATAATAACAATGAATATGATTCTGTAATAAGTCAATGATATTATTTAAATCATTATACAGGAGGTTTGGATACATAAGAAGCATATCGGACATAAGGTAAGGGATAATTATTCCAATCTCATTCTTATCCGAGATTGTTATTCGTAAGTATTTACTGGGGTTATGTTTATTATCCACGTCCATATGATCTCAAAATGTTTTCATAAAATGCTTACTTTTATTCTATGTATGTTTAAAGTCATTTTTACCCTTTTCTACTTTTACCACATCGTATGGAAGGAATCTTTCTTTTGTTTACCATACAATGTACTTTTTTATTTTTCTAGAAAAAGGTATGAGGAGAATGTTTTTTTAACTTATACGGCATGAATGGATTTTTATGGTTTTATAACGCCTTATTTTCATGAATATTTCTCTACAAGATTTATTGAATATTTTCAACAAAATCCTTTTCTTATAAAATTGCATGAAATTTTGTGAAAAGAAAATGATTTTGAAGAAGAAAATATATTTTCCTCAAGAATTCATTTCAAGTGTTTTATCAAAACCATTTTCCATCTAAGATGACATTATTCCATATGTGTATGTTTCAAGTATAATGTCTCTATGATTTACATGGTTTCACTTTTCTTATGATGAAATGATATCCATTTGTTTTATATGGATTATGTGATGATGGGATGATTTTTATGAAACCCATTTTATTCTTTGGGTTATGATGAATGATTTATGTTCATGTTGTGGCACAAGTAAGAATGGTTTAATTATGAGATGGGTGGGACCTATATCTCCCTCCAATTCATTGGGTAAAGATTTATATCTCATGAGATAGACATGGCTGGAACGGTAAGTTAATCCGGTTCAGAAATACAGGACTGGAACGAGGAGTGAACTCGATTCAGAAAGGGACTTTGTCCACTAAGATGGTTTTGGAAGCAATGCCTTCACTACTATGGAAATCATATCATGTGCTTAATGGTTGCCACAATCACATGTTTTATTCCCATGCTATTTTATCATGATTGATGTTCCTTTATGATATATGCCTTACATACTTCCAAGATTTATGTCTTTGCTCAAGATTTTGATGTTGAAATTTTATGTTCAAGATTTTGCATTCAAATGATTATGGATTGTTCAATGTCATCTATGTTTACCCTTACTAAGCATTTGAGCTCACCCTTTATATGTTTTCTTTTCCCCATGATTTAAAGAAAGGTTTTAGGTAAGAAAACCAAAAGGGGAAGATCTTTATGGGAGATGTTGAAGATATTTCACCATGATTAGAAGATTACATTCCAAGTTTCCAAAGACACTAAACTATTACGGTCCTTTGGTGTCTATTTTTGTTATGTATTAATTATTCTTCAAAAGTAATGTAAGGTATATGTACGTCAAGATTTGGGTCTCTAAATTCATCCACCCATTCGAGATATGGATTCTTTTTAGGCTACATGGGGGCACACCACCATTCCATGGATCCATTAGATGAGATAGAGATTCAATGGCATTAAGTAGTTATGTAGAAACCATTGTCTAAACCACCTCATGTCTACAGGGATAGGGAGAGGCTTGATAAGGTGGCCCCATTTTCATACCCTAGTAATTCTTGATCCATTATAGGAATGAATGATCACCCAAATAGAGGAGAGGTTTCTATTTTAATATATGAAAGTTTCAATCATCCTCAACTTCCTCATTTATTTAGATTTTTTGCATGTATCTAAAGATGTCATAATTCTCAAATGTCACTCTTGTAGGTGGATTAGCTCTCTTATGATTTATGGGAGGAGGGATATTTATTTCTATTTGAATATGATACCCAGTGGGAATATTTACCCTAAGTATTTACTCATTATCTTATCTAAGATTAGATTTCTCATTCTCATATTGTGTTAATTGTTCATCTGTGAAGATAATTTCATCTCCTTTGGGCAGTGAGTGGGATATATCCACACCTTTCCATTTATGCTTAGTAGAGTTTCACTAAGGAGGTGGTAATTCATATTACATAGGTTACAGGTGATACCTTCCTCTATGATTCCATGTATGTTTTGCCTTAGTTTTGTGCATCCAAATCACCCATCTCTCAAGGCATAGTTTCTACATTGTGTCCCTATTTGTTTATGTATTAGTTTGCATCATTTACCAGATTAACAGTGATGACAGTAACTCTGGTGTATCGAGCAATGTTAGTTATCCTATTACTCTCCATGAAATAGTGTTGTTATTCACTACTTTATCCACCCTTAAAGGTTGTATTAGGGTTATTTATCTTATCCTTGGATATATTGGACCATTATTTCTTACAACCATTATAGGTTTTGATATCCATTGTCGTATATTCTTCCTATCTTAGTCTATGAATAGTGACCTAAAGTGAGTTTTTGGCCGTGCTTACTGAATGGGACCCAAATGAAAAAGGTATATCTCGCAGCAAGAGGAACATTTGGGATGTCATCCATCAATATTTACCTCCCAAATTAGAGAAGACTGACTCCTTTCCGGGAGATGATAATGATAAAAAGGTCCTTGGCCTTATGGGTTGGAGATGGTTCGGGGTAGTTATTGGAACTTTCCAATCTGGTTTCTTAGGATCTAAGAACTCTGGTCAAGGATCTAATTCCCCATAGGATGGGGATTGAGATATAAATTCCCCATACTAGTGGGTTGGGGTTGATCTGGAACAAACGATGATTTCTCTTGGACCCTCTTAGTGTGTGATGAACCTGGTGGAGAAAATTAAGATAAAAATTATCCTAGAACTATAAGTTGGGGTTGGTTTTCCATCAACCATTTATATTTTCTATATCCTCTTAGGGTTTTATAACCCTATGGGTGGAGGTAGTGGTGAAAATCCCCCCATCCCAATGGGATGGTTTCAATCATGGATGGCTATTAAGGTAACTATTATTGTGATCCATTTTATTTGGTTCAACTATAATCTTGTATGAATTAGGTGCAATGGCTTCTTATGATGGGATTAATTTTATATGGGAATTTGTTGGGTTTCCCACAAATTCAGTTTCCATGTCTGAAATACATTCCCATTTTTTGAGGGGGGTATCTTAGGAGTTAATTGGTGGGCCTCTCCCTCTGTTCATGATGTATTTTCATCTTTAAAGTGGGGTATTTTCACTATAATGACCAACTGTACCATGAATTACCTAATCCCTTTTATCCTCTTATATATATGACATTATAGGATTCCATATCAATAGATTGTTTTTGCTCTAAGGACACAGTGAAGTGCAGTGATTCATACTTTCCCCATCCTCAAATAAAGATATGTGATGAGACTTAGGTGATCAGTTGAACAAGAGTTGCTGTGAAATGGTGTCAAACATGCTATAGATTTTCATTTTTGTTTTTTGATCTTGGGTTCTAAACCATATATATAGGATTTAGGTCTATTTGAAAACCTTCTACGTGTATAGTATGAAGGTTTCCCTTATATCCTGGATGAGGGAGGTGCCTACCCTTTAATTACTAATGAGTCTCCCATATGTTATTATATAAGTAAGGAATGAACTCCTTATCTATCTTATATAGGGTCTCATAGTCAGATGGGGTGATGGGATAGAACATGGTTGAGACATTTTTTCTGGATAACTCTCCCCATATGTCCATGTAGGCATCTTCATTTTTGGAGTCATATTCCTCCACCTGGTCAAACCACAAAGATCGCTTCCTTGGGTCACCTCCTAACTAAGGTAAGGGGTTTCAGATAGTTGATAGGCCACTATGTACTATTATGCATAGTTTTTCAAGCACCTATCTATATCAATATTTCTAGGTTTTGAGCACCACTCTATACAAATGGGTCTAAGAAACGGGGTATTTCCTTATTCGGGATAGATATTTTCACATGAAGGGTTTACATGTAGATTTTTAGGATTAAATACCCTATGATCCATATCTTCACTATCATGAGAAGAAATATTGAGGCAGTGATCACCTTCTACTTTGGTTTAAGAGTCAACAGATCCTCAAAGTGTTGCAGATATGCATCGTATAGCCTCGTGGACACTGGTATTTATAAGATCATGAATATGATCCTCATTCTACATCATGGCTATAATCTACCAAACTGAATTTTAGGGTTCAGTAAGGATATGATCCAGCTACATAAAGTTTTTCTAAATATTTTTATAACCTTTTGGTGATGTAGGTATATGAGCTAGTTATTGGGAATATTTCAGGGTATGGCGATGTGGTTCTTTGTCATCGGTAAGAATATGAGCCTACCTATGTGTGTTAGTCATAATATTCCAGCCAATTATGGATTAATTGGGGTATTATCCCAATTTAAATATTAATTTTCCATTATAATATGTCAAAACACCTCCAGAATGGGAGAAGGTATATGATTCTTGATCACACTGTGATTTACTATTACATTTTCACCCTTACACCACTTTGCTAAACTAGTTTTGTATTGAAAATTATAAAAATAATAACAAATTGAACTTCATGTTTGATTCAATTATTTTTTATTTATTACTATTAAAATGGGAAATTATACTTATATTGATAATCTCATTGAAGGTGGAGGTGATTTGGAGGGCCCATGATGATGTCCAAGAAAAATGGGCCAAACTGTGCAGGATCCATGCACACCAGTGGACGCAACCACATATTTCTACTAAACCATGCATAAAAATTGTCTGAAATTTTGTTTTCAGGTACAAAATTTAATTTTATACATTTCATATTAAGGAACCAATGCCTCATTTTTCCTCTAAGATTCCCATCTGAACGGATTTCTCCAAATAATCAAATCTGCACAAAGTCAAAAGTGGTGTTTTGTATTTAACAATATCTCAATATGTTTTTTTCCAAATGGTACCAAACATTCTTTAGATATATTAAATAGGTGGGGCTACAACTTTTTAGTTTTCTCCAATTCATGATAAGACAATATAGTGGACAAAAACAATGAGACAAGTGGTTTCTCGAAATCAGGGTTCCCAAAACCACCTCCCATTTGGCTATAAAACAGCACCTTGGGTTCCCCATTTTGTAGTTCGGCCAAGGAGTGAATTTATTACAATTTTTAGTTCTATAGGATTCCTCTACTCATCATATAAGTTCTGGTGGCCCCAATTTACATAGGGGGATCAATAATGAAGAAGGCGTTCCGCCTGAGCATCCTCCTCCACCTGATGTCGAGCTAAATGGTGGGCGTTTGTTGTGAGAGAGCTGCACACATGTCACAAGAGTTACAATGAATATATTAGAAATTGGTTTGGACTAATTTGTATTTTAAAACATTTATTTCCATTTATCTTACATACTTTCATATTTTAATGTTTGTTCTGATGCGTGCGAATTAGATGCTCTTAATTTCAAACCGATCGGCGTGAAGTTTTGAGTGCGTGACTTGTGTTGTTCTGATTGGGTAACACAAGAATCATTTTCTTATCCACTTTATTGAGATTTAAATCTTATGTGGAATATTTTATTCCATTCATAAGTTCTGTACCTTTACAATAATATTTTTATGTCATGGTTTGGTTCTTTAAGTAATGAAATAAAGGCTTAGGAATTAATCGGGATTTCAATTAATTTCAACCAAAGAATTACTCCAAACCTATATTAATTTCCAAGGATGATGAACTTGAAATTTTTTAGTGAACTCACAATGAACCCTTTTATTTCATATTTTTATAAATTTTTTGGTTTTCTCAACTTTTAAACTTTCAACTAAGTCATTTCATCCTAAAACTAGTTACAAAACCACCCCCTATTTTAGTACTTATTATTAAAAGCATACATTCTAAACCCAAAAATTCTCCTTGATAGATGACCTAGGGTATTCCCTAGACTATAAATCAGCTTTATAAACATAATCAATTTGATGTTTCATGACAGCGCGATCAAATTTTGGCACCGTTGTCAGAGAGTGCTTTGGTTTTCAGTGCGTGTTTTTTATAGGATTTTTGTAAATTTTGTGAATATTTATTTGTTTTATCTTACACCTATACCTATCTTTTTGTATTCTGATTTATTTATTTTTTAGGTTTTGTGCATGAAACATTCAACTCTAAGAGACCTACCACCTTTTGAACCCGAACCGAAGAGGATCCTACATCAGCGACACTGAGACGCACAAGAGAACCCTTCGAAGGAAGACACACAAAACATAGACACTCTTATTGATCCTTCCTCTTATTCTTATGGAACCAATATAAAAAATGAAATAAAATTACATAATATGGCTGAAAACAACCAAACATTAAAACAACTAACCTCACATGATGTTGATATACATCCCACCTAAATTCAAATTCAAGGCGAGGCACCCAACTTTGAACTAAAATATTGTTTAATTAATTTATTACCAAGATTCTAGGGAATTCCTAGAGAAGATCCACACAAGCATATTAAAGAATTTCATACTGTGAGTTATACATTAAAACCTTCAAATGTGGATGAAGAAAAATTAAATATTAGAGCATTCCCATTTTCATTGAAAGACAGTGAAAAATATTGTCTTTGCTATGTTAATTCCCCAATTAGAGGTTGGGCAGACATGAAACGCCTTTTTATCGAAAAATATTTCCCATCCTCTTGAACTAAAACTATAAGGAAATAAATTTGTGGTATAATTCAATTACAAGGGGAAACATTATGTGAATATTGTGAATTATTTAAAAGGTTTTGTTCAATTTTCCCACACCACCAAATAAGTGATCAAATTTTAATTCAGTATTTTTATGAAGGAATAATTATTATTGATCAAAATATGATTGATGCTACAGCAGGTGGTGAAATAATGGATAAGACCCCAATTTGTTCAAGAACCCTAATTGATAACATGGTACAAAACACTCAATAATTTGGTACAATGTCTAGTGTACCCATCTTAGGGGTCCATTAGGTGAAATCTACCAAATTCAAGAAAGAGGTAGACACTAAGTTCGAAGAGGTAAGTACCCTTTTTCGACAACTTTCTTTTTCCCAAGGTAAATTCCAATCTTCTTATCCCATCCATTGTATTATATGTTCTTCTGAGACCCACTAATCTAACCAATGCCCTCAATTGAGAGAAACTTCTAATATTTGGGAGACAATGTTTCCAAGATACCCCTATAACCAAACCTTTAATCAAGAACCTTAATATCCATCCAAACCTAGGTGGAATGAAAACCAATATTATAGGCAAGTGGGGTATTCAAACCAACCTCAACAATAATGAAACCAACCGGGGTAGATTAGTCACCCACCACCACCACCCAGAAATCCTCAACCACCCCAAAGGCTTTTCCAACAAACCCCTCCAAAACCCGATCCTAGCCTAGAAGATATGATGAAACAAATGGCTGCCAAAAATATCCAATTCCAAAAAACCACTCACGCAGCCATGCAAGACCTAAAAATCTAATTAGTTCAACTAGCAAACTCGGTGGGATGAATTCAAAGTAATTATTCAGGTAAACTACCTTCTCAACTAGTAGTTAACCCTAGGGATAAGGGAAATGTTAGGTCCATCACCCTTAGGAGTGAAACAAAACTGAAAATCCAAATGACTCCAACAATAGAGTCATCCCCTCCTAAGGAAACCACCATCCCAACTAATATAAATGCTACAAATGAGGTTGAACCTTGTCCTGAGAGAATCCCTTCCAATGAAAGGAGTGTTTCTATTGATGAGTAACCTATACCAACTATTCATATTCCATTTTACCAAAGGGCCACCCAACTTAGAAAACAAAAGGAAAATGAACTTTATAGGTAAAGTTTTGATACCTTCAAAAAAGTGTAGCTTAACATCCCCTTGATTGATGATGTGAAGAAAACTCTAAGATACACCAAGTTTTTGAAGGAGATGTGTACACACTGAAGTCGAATTCATGGAGATGAGAAGGTAAGTTTGGGGAAGAATGTCTCAGATTTGATATAACTGTCACTTCCTACCAAATTCAATGATCCTAGAACCTTCTTGATTCCATGAACCATAGGGGAGTATTCATTTCTCAATGTTATGATTAATTTAGTTGCTTCTATAAATGTGATGCCTCACTCCATTTACTCTTCATTACATGTTGGAGAATTTAAGCCAACTGAGATTTTCGTTCAGCTATAAAACTAGAGTACCTCACACCCCTCTGGTGTGTTATAGGATTTTCTTTTTAGGGTGAAAATTTTAATTTTCCTTGCTGATTTTTATGTGCTTAAAATGGAAGATGATAGGATAAATGGACATTCCCCGATTATATTGGGGAGACCCTTCTTGAAAACTTCCAAAACCATAATTAATGTCCATAATGGTACATTATCTATGGAATTTGGTGGTGACATAGTCCATTTCAACATCCTTTATTCTATGAAGCACCCCTCAGAAGAACATTCCCCTCTCTCTGTAAATTCTGTTGATGTACTCCCTTCCTCTGAAAACACTTCCTTTCATTCCACCAATCCTATTTCTGAATTTACATCCTTGATTGAATTTCTTGGTAATGAATCATGCATTGATTATTGTATTGGTCTAGAAAAGTGCCATGGATGTTTATTAATTGATAATTTCTTGAACACTGAGGATCCAATGAATATCGATGATACTATTAAGCTTCTAAAAGATCATTCCTCGTCTAAGGATGATACCATTGAGCTGTTGGATGGGATTAGTGACCTCTCACTTTCACAAACACTCCCATAAATCCAAAATCCACGTGAATTGGAACTAAAACAACTACATCAAGATTTAAAATATTCATATCTTGGGAATGGAAACAAGTTTCCCGTCATCATTGATAGTTCACTCCCTCCTGAGCATGAATTGCGACTGCTTGAACTTTTAAGGGAGTACAAACAAGATTTGGGGTGGACACTAGCTGACATTCCTGTTATTAGCCCATCCATTTTCACACGTCATATTTTATTAAATTATGAGGCTAAACCAGTGAGGCAGGAACAACATCAAATGAACCCAAACCTCCTAGAAGTTTTTAAAAAGGAGGTAACAAAATTATTGGCTTCTATAATCGTTTACCCCATCTCTGATAGCCAATCGGTCAGTCCTGTTTAAGTATATCCTAAAAAAACTAGCCTTATAGTAATCAAAAATGAAAACAATGAATTGGTTCTAACTCATGTGCAGAATAGTTGGTGTGTCTGCATAGACAATCGACGACTAAACCAACACACTAGGAATGACCATTTCACTTTGCCATTCATTGACCAAATTCTAGAGAGGCTAGAAGGTAAGTCCCACTACTGTTTCCTTGATGTGTATTCTAGATAAGTTCAAATTCATATTGCCCATGAGGATCAGGAAAAATAACCTTCACTTTCCCCTTTGGCACATTTTCATATTGGAGGATGCCATTTGGCCTGTGCAATGCTCTGGGTACATTCTAGAGATGCATGGTAAGTATTTTTTCGGATTACCTGGAGAATTTCATGGAATTATTCATGGATTATTTAACTGTTTATGGCGACTCTTTTGATTAATGTTGTATTAGTCTTGGTGTATTCCTACTTTGATGTCTTGAAAAGAATCTTGTATTAAATTATGATAAATTTCACTTCATGGTGTAACAATGTATAGTTTTTGGACATTTCATTTCTGGGGATGGTATCCAAGTAGATAAATCAAAATTGGATGTCATTTCTTCCTTACCATTCCCCAAAAATGTATGGGATGTGCGGTATTTCCTAAGTCATGATGGATTTTACCATCGTTTCATTTGTGACTTTAGAAAAATTACACTCCCTATATCCAAATTACACCAAAAAGAGAAGGAATTTTTTATAATGAATGTGAGGAAGCTTTTAATAAGTTAAAAAGGAGTCTCGCGTCACCCCAGTTAATCCAACCACCTCAGTGGTATTTACCATTTGAGCTCATGTGTGACGCCTCTAACTATGTAGTTGGGAAAGTCTTGTCACAAAGGGTCGATCGAGCTCTACATGTCATCGCCTATGCCTCACGTATTTCAGACCCTGCCCAAGAAAACTATAACTCAACTGAAAAATAATTCCTTGCCATTGTGTTTGCCTTGTATAAATTCAGGTCATATCTTTTAGGGTCCAAATTCATTGTGTTCTCAGACCATGCATCCCTCTGGTATCTCTTTAAGAAACCGGAATCCAAACCACGTCTCATTCACTGTATGCTCATCCTTCAAGAATTCAATCTATAAATTAGAGGTAAAAAAGGAGTAAAGAATGTGGTGGATGACCATATCAGAAGGATTACCCCATCCTTAGACATTGACTCATCCCCCTATATTCTTATAAATTATATGTTTCCTAATGAGAAATTGTACCTAGTACAAGATGATATTCCTAGGTATGCTGAAATTGTAAATTATTTGGTATCATCTTTAATTCCTACTGATTTTAACAAAAACCAAGATAGTCATCTAAAACATGAGTCTTGTTGGTATATTTGGGATGACCCTTACCTATGAGGCACATGTACTGATCAATTCCTTAGGCGTTGTGTTCTCAATAACAAGTTTCAGTCTATCCTTAGATTCTGCCACAATATTTTTTTTGGGGGGACACTTTGGTCCCCAATAGACTGCTCGAAAAGTCCGTGATTCTAGTCTCTTTTGGAAAACACTTTTTCAGGATGCCCATGATTTTTTAAAACTTGTCCTTGTTGTTAAAGAATGGGTAATGTCTCTAAAAGAAATTAAATTCCACAACAACCATTTATCTTTCATGAAATTTTTGATGTTTGGGGTATCGACTTTATGGGTCTATTTCCCAATTACTTTTGAAACTTGTACATTATTCTGGATGTTGATTACATGTCAAAATGGTTAGAGGCACGAGCTATAAAGACTGATGATTCTATGGTAGTTGTAGAATTTTTGAGAACCCAAATATTTTGTAGGTTTGGATTACCTAGGTAAATCATCAGTGACCAGGGTTCTCATTTCTACAACCAAAAAATGAAATCACTTTTGCGTCAGTATTGGGTCGGTCATAGAGTGTCTACTGCATATAACCCATAGACCAATGGTCAATCTAAAGTGTCAAAAAGAGAGGTAAAACAGATTCTAGAAAAAATAGTTCAACTCAATAGAAAATATTGGAGTCTTAGACTTGATGATTCATTATGGGCCTACCGTACTACTTTCAAAACACCCATTAGAATGTAACCTTATCGGATTGTGTTTGAAAAGAGTTGTCACCTTCCCGTTGAGATTGAGCATCGGGCCTACTAGGCCATCAAACAATGCAATTCTAATCATTCTGGTGTAGGTGCTCAAAGGAAGTTGTATATTCAGGATCTATAGGAAATAAGAAGATATGCATATAAAAACTCCATGATTTATAAGGAGTGAACCAAGGCTTCCCACGACCATCTTATCCTTCATCGTTAGATCCACATTGGGAAAAAGGTCCTTCATTACTATAAAAGGCTGAAATTGCATCTAGGTAAGCTTCATTCGCGCTGGTTTTTCCCATACACTATTACTAATGAATCTCCATTTGGTTTTGTTTAGGTGTAAAATGAAGAAACCAGGCAAACCTTCACTATTAATGGGAAGAGGCTGAAGCACTTCCATGAAGTCCTTCAAGAGTTCTCGATGGAGGAACTCCATGTTCAAGAAGCAATATATGAATGAAACTCACCGGTATTTATCCTTTCTTCTCACATTCTCTTTTATTACAGTGAGGAGATTGCACATTTTAGTTTTGGGGGGTATGGGTATATTCCTTGTTTAGTTAGGAATTTTCATCATCTTTCTTTTTTTTATCTTGCTGAATTGTATTGTTACTTTCCCTCCTTTCCCCCTTATCCCCCCCCCCTCACTTTTATGCCAAAATGTTAATTTTTTATGACCACTTTATCATGGAAAATAATTCCCATTTAGTCTTGGAAGTAATTGAAAATGCATGTGGAATTTACATGTTTCATGTTGTTTAAAATTTCAAAAAAATCTAATGAAATGTGCATTTCTGCAAGAATTAAATATTGTGGTGTGACTTTATTTTTAAATTTGGTTGTTTGTAGATGATATAAATGGTTGTATCATTTTCAAACCTTTGAGAAGAATAGTGCCCTTTTTGTTAATAGTTAAAGGGAAATTTGTGTCACTTAATTTCTTCACACAAATTTGCACCCAACCATAAAGTGTGAAAATTTATAATTAATAAAAGGTAAATATAATTTATGTTGATATTTCTATACTTTACAAAATCATTTTTTCATACGATCGTTCCTTATCCGATCTATTTCATTATTGTACCAAATTTAACTATGTGTGTGTACCTAATATCCAATTTTTGTATGCCCTAAAAGAAGGGGTTTCATATTGGGTAGGTCAAAAACCATCCTTCCTCGACCTTTGATATTTTTATAACTATTACAATTTGTGTTGTGGTGATATCAAACATGGGTTGGGAGAAGAGTGTGAGGTTTGTTCCAAGTACAAATTTTGAAAAACAATTGAGGGGAGTGATGAAATGTGCAACATATGGGGATATCTAGGTCAGGAGATTACGGTTTGACTTTTGTTAATGCTTAAGTGAGTGGGTCTTGAAATTTGATTGCAAATGATTTAGGTAAGGTTCTAGGGAAAGGATCATATAAGTAGAAATTTTTTAAAATAACTTATACTTACTTGATAGAAAGTGGAAAGAATATCATGGAATGTTTTTCACACACACACATGGAGAATTAGTGAAATGGTTATATTTTGAACTATTTTCTCAAATTTGTATCATTTAACTCCTAGAATTTTGTACTGATACAATTTTTGAGTCATCTTTTTGTTTGATCACCGAGAATAACTCCTCAGTATGATTTTTTCATTGATCAAATTTCTATCAAGAAATAAATTTTCATTGAATGTTAAATAGTTATGAAGTTTTAAATATCTATATGAATAATTTCTGAAAATGTAACTTTTCCTAGGAGTGAAAATGTTTGTGTGGGGGGGTGTGATCACACTACAATTCACTATTTCATTTTCACCCTTACTCGACTATGCTAAACTAGTTTTGTATTTAAAATTATAAAATTAATAACAAATTTCACTTCATGTTTGATTCAATTATTTTGTATTTATTAATGTTAAAAAGGGGAAAATGATACTTAATTTTATAATCTAATTGAAGGTGGAGGTTATTTGGAGGTCCCATTATGATGTCCAAGAAAAATGGGCCAAACTGCACAGGATCCATGCACACCAGTGGACTCAACCGCATATTTCTACTAAACCGTGCATCAAAATGGGATGAAATGTTTTGGGAGGGTCCAAATTTTAGTGGGATACATTTATTATGAATTCACCAAAGCCTCATTCAGGCTCTACGATTCCCATCATAACTGATCTATCCAAAGAATCAAATATGCACAAAGTCAAAAGCAGTGTTCTGTATTTTATCAATATCTCAAGTTGTAGTTATCAAAATGGTTCAAAACATTCAGTAGATATATTCAATAGGTGGGGTTACAAATTTTTAGTTTTTTCAAATTCTATATAATACTTTCTATTTTATGAAAACAATGGGACAAGTGGCTTCTTGAAATCAGGGTGCCCAAAACCACCTCCCATTTCAGCTATAAAAGGGAACCTTGGGCTTCCCATTTTGTAGTTCATACAAGGAGTGAAGTGCTTCCAATTTGGATTTCCATAGTATTACTCTCCTTATCCTATAATTTCATGAGTCCCCTATCCTCATAGGTGGATCAAAAATGAAGAAGGAGTTCCGCTCGAGCTTCCTCCTCAACCCAATGTCAACCTAAACAGTTGGCGTTCGTTGTGAGGGAGATACGCACATGTCAAGGGAGTGACAACGCATATATTAGCTACTGGTTTGGATTAATTTGGGTGTTAAAACATTTATTTACATGTATATTGCATACTTTCATATTTGAATTATTTTTCTAATGTGGGTGAATTAGATGCTCTTAATTGCTAACTGATCGGCGTGAGGTTTTGAGTGCATGACTTGTGTTGTTTTGATTGGGTAACACAAGAATCCTTTTCTTACCCAATTTCTTGAGATTTAAATTTTATTTGGAATCATGTATTACATTCATAAGTTATAGACCTTTACAATACGATTGTTATGTCAACATTTGGTTCTTCAATCAATGAAATAAAGTCTTAGGAATTAATCGAGATTCAAATTAATTTCAACCAAATAATTACTCCAAACCTAAATTAATCACCAAGAATTGTGAACTTAAAAGTGTGTATTGAACTCAAAATGAACCCTTTTATCTCATATTTTTCAAAATCCATTTGGTTTCTCAACTTTTAAACTTTCAATTAAGTTATTTCATCCTAAAACTAGTTTCAAAACTACCCTCTATTTTGGTACTTCTTATTAAAAACGCACACTCTAAACCCACAAATGCTCCTTGATAGATGACCTAGGGTCTTCCCTAGACTATAAATCAACTTTATAAACATAATGAATTTGACATCTCACAACATCGTGGCCAAGTATCCTCTTATATGGATTATGAAGTATGTTAGTGCATTCTTTCATTGGTAGAAGTATGGATATGATCTCGGCTTCCATAAGATACTAGAATATATTGAGTATCTTCATCAATAGAGATTTGAGCCTACTATAAGTTGATTTTTATTTTGTACTGATGAACCTTATATAGAGTGGTTAAATGATCCAGTATTGTACCTTTGGAGTATGTCGCTGGTCTTTTTCAATAGTAATGTACACCTATCCCAAGGCATGTGTAAAACTGAGTTGGTGATCCCCAAACGGAATATGGATACAGTCTTGGTCCTATTCCTCTTCCTTTATCGTAGATGAAAATCCTACTGAATTAGGGAAAGAATGTGTGATTTCTCTTGAGTAGCCGCCTGTTTATACTATTCATGGTGATATAATTCTATGGCTATTGGTATAGGGATATGTGTTTGTCCTTGTATATATACCAATATCGTAATATGTCGGAATAACTCTTCTAATATTTCTATAAGGTATTGAAAATTTAGAAAATTTTGTGTGGAAAAATAGTCCTACACATTCAAAGTATCCAAGATATACTGGTAGATGACTTTGATTGAAGTGCTAAGATAAATCCACTCTTGTCCTCCTTATGAAATTGGAATACGTTGATGGGTTTAATGCATGGGGGAAGGGATAAGTGCCTCCCCCATATTGTTGGAGAGTGGCTGTATTAAGACTTAAGAGTGGGGTGAAATTAGTTCTTTAAATTTTTCTTCACTTAAAAAACCACACTCTTTAGTTTATGACTAACTTAAGATATGTTATTTAATAAGTAATATAACAAAAATAAAAGAGTAAATAAGAGAAATAGCCTCAAATATTTATAATATTTTGAGGAATAGAATTCATCTAGTCCACTCCACCAACACTATTCTCCATGAGTGTGATGAGTTTCACTAGACCCATCATTTTCCCAAGAAATTTCAGTCCATTAACCAATGGTTTTATGGCTGAGTGAAATCATTCAACACTTGATACAATCACAAAAAATTTCAACCAGGATCTATAAAGGCTTTATAATTAATATCCTTCACAATTTATTTTTTGGGATCCTTTACAATGAAATATAATAAACAGGGAGTTTTTATAAATTTTAGCTTACATATGTGATATACAACTAATAGAAAAGAAAGATCTCTAAGAGAGATAATGTTGTGGATAACCAACTCAAGGATAGTCTTCTAAACTTAGTAAGAAATTTCAATAAGTAAATCAGATGAAATGACACTTCTTCTTACTTATTTTTATATAAAAACGTAGCATCTTTTTTTAGATTTTTTAAGAAATAGTTCTCTATATTTTATTGTATACTTTGGTTTTTCTTTTTGAAAAACTTTTCATGAAAATAGTTCATGTTGGGAAATGCATAAATTGATTCTTATTTAAATTCTCAACACATGATCTGTAGAATCAGGGATTAGTGACATGTCCTTTTTCCTTGAAATACCTCATCAATAGTAGAGAAAAATAAAATATTTTTTCCCTTATATTCTATCTTAGTACTTGGATCTTATTTTAATTAATTTTACCTTAAATAGGTAATCACGAATTTAATGATTATACAACAACATTAAAATATCACTTGACTTATTCAATGGTAATAAATACCAACTTGTATTATGACATTTTTTATTACCATAATTGAATCCACATAGATAATTTTTCTTCACGTAGCCAAACATAATCATGTAGGATTTATACTCACATAGATGAAACTGATATAGTTGATTGAAATGGTGTAGTTTATTTCTTCATGTATGCAACTCATGTAACTAATTACTCCACATAACGATCTTAATTAATCAAATGATCACATAGGTGATCTTGTCGGCATAGACAATTTCCATGTAATCAATTCTGAAACATAACTAATTGATGTAGTTGATTCCATTACCTAGGTGATTGACATAACCAATTTTTCAATGTAGTCATTTTCTCTAGGAATCCAAAAAAACATCATGGGTCTAATTTACCATACTTAGGAATATTTCAAATAAAATCATCTAGAATTCAAACTTAATGAAATTTATCACTGAACACATAAGTATATGATAAAACCTGATGAAAACACTTAAAAAACAATATCATTAGCAAAGTATAAAAGGTATTTGAGATCATTGAAATTTAAAGTATATGGGATGTGTTTGATCAACATTATTATTCCAATATTCTCCCCCTTTCTAATTATCAAAACCCCTCTTATATATTCTAGTAGATATCAAACATGAAATTTTACAAAAGTTTAATAGAAATTAAATATAGAAGATATATAGATTCAAAAATGTAATGATCCCCCCTTAGTTAATTACTTCTCACTTTTTGAAAGGTATAAAATTATATTCCTTTATGTAAGTTATAAAAATTATCCCTATTTTGTTTAATTATAAAGAATGGGAAAAAGAGGTAAAATGCAATTTAATGTAGCACTTGAAAGGGGTGAACTATCTAAATTTAGTGTGAAGACTAATTATAGAATTATGGAAAGACTTAGTTTAATAAAATTATTTGTATATATATAATATCAAATGAAAAAAATCATTAATAAATAAATTATAAATGAAGAAATAATGAATTATTTCATTAATTTCTTTGAATTAAAAATATACATCGACTCATAAAAATTATAATATATTAGTCGAA
Organism: Viscum album; assembly: GCA_963277665.1. Lineage (NCBI taxonomy): Eukaryota > Viridiplantae > Streptophyta > Magnoliopsida > Santalales > Viscaceae > Viscum > Viscum album. The sequence goes on along the minus strand of OY728162.1, from coordinate 118,562,690 downwards.
GAACCTAGGTGTTAAAATGGAGTAAAATTAAGATTTTGGTTTGGGTAAAGGTTATTTTAAGTTTGGATTAGTTCTAGAGGTATATGGAGTTAGAATTAATGGAACTAAAGAATCATAAACACCTTCTATTCTCTGACTATTTTTCAGAGAGGTAATAGAATAATCAGGACCAGGTGGTATTCTTCTTCTCAATTGAAACAGGGATTTAGTACACATTTCGATCCTTGAAACAACATCAAACTGGAAAAATTAAAGAATAAAAAGTGATACTTACTTATTCATTTGAGCTACGGATGCTAATCAATTCCTTATAAATGTCTCAAGATGATCTTCTTTCCTAGAATAGAAACTTCTAGACTCATCGACAGCAGGAAGACGAAGTATAGGGGTAATGTCTATAGAAGGTAAACCAAAAAAATATTCACAAGAAACTTGTTCATAATTATATTCATAGATTCATGCACATAAATTATCCTACCAGTCACTGACTGCACCTTTCAATCTATGCTTTACACTTTCTCTAGAAAAATTTGAGCAACTTCCTTAAAAAGGAATAAATGATTACATAGAAGGAACTATTGTTGGAGGTTTGTAAACAACCAACTCCCTTCTTATAATTTGAATAGAAACCTCTAGATCTTATTCTGATTATGAACATGAATATTTCTTAGAATACATATCCACAACTACTAAAAATATTTCCTTCAACTTCTTGAAAATAAGTTTACGACTTTTATTGATAGGTTCAACAAATACTAAAACCATTTATCTTAATTTCTATTAAAACCCCAAATTTTATTCTATAAAATCTAAAAAATATATATAAAAATTGCCAATGTGGTTATCCATGAAAATATCTAACCCAATACTAATCTTATTAATATCTTCCTAGGTATCATGAAATTGACCAAAAATATCCTTTTCCAACTCATTTAACATTACTGTTGAAAGAAGACCATCTTGGAGAGATTGAACCTGAGAAGAAACTCTGACATCATCTAACTAACTCAATTATGGATATCTAGAAGAACTTTAGATTCTGAGGGAGCAGTAGTAGAGGGTTGTAATTTCTTCATAAATTTCAACTGACTCAACACAACACTTTTGAAATTATTCAGAGTCTCTTTCACCTCAACTCTAAAATATTTGATATCATCAAGAACTTATTGGGATAAACGTGACTGCATTGTAGGATGATTCTAAAGCATATCCTTTTTATATACAACCAAAGTACCAACCTCTCTAAGCTCATACTTTGTAGGGAAAACATCTTTAAAATTTCTTATCAAGGATTTAATTTCCTAAAGTCCCTTAGAAATTATATTAAAACTAGATTTTTTTCATATTTGGATCTTTCTGAAGACTATTGATCATCATTGATTGGTTGGATTCCATTCTAACTAACTTATTAAAGTATAACATGGAGACAAAGGAATTTTTAAGTTCTCAGATATCATATTTACATGAAACTAGCACCACTTTTAAATCAATAGAATCTACTCTTATATTTTTAAGCCCCATAATTATTTCATTAGTAGGAACTTTTCCAATATTTTGAACTTTTTATTACCAAAGAAGCTACTCTAAAATTAGTTGAATGTGATGATCATACTGATGGTGTATGGGTATAATTTTCATATTCCATAACTACATCATCACCCCTTCCTTTATTAACTAGAGATCCAGGAAGTATTAGATTATCCTCTCTATGTACTTCTTACAACTCTAATATTATTTGAACTTTAGAACATGCATGTCTAGTATTAGTTGACCGATCTTTAGGGAAAGAAAAAATTGTCTCAACAACTATCTCCATAATCTTATCTTCCTCAGCAGACACAATAACTTCACTAGCAGCTTGATTCTGAGAATCCACATCCTCCTAAATCAGGATAGGCTCACTAATTGAAAAAATGATGAATGAAACTTAAGACTCATTTATTAAATATTTTTTCTCCTATAATCCCCTAGAAGACACTGTCTTGATAAATGTTTCATCACTAAGTAGTGATGTCTAAGTTGAATCCCCCTATGTCACACTTTCCTAACCATCTACCTTCAAATAAGATGAAGTAAAATCCTAGGAATATCTAATCATATCCAATATAATTGATGATAGGGTTTTACTTTTATGAAATTTAACCTCATTACCTTCATTTAAATATATTTTTTTCTTCATAAAAATAAAATAAATTAATATATCATAAGGATAGTAGTTTATTTTTACTTTTCCATCATAATAATGATGCATGAACCTCATTATTTATCTCGGTAAACTCAAATTTACATTATTAGTCAAGATGTATATCAAATATATATCCTAAAAAAGTACGTTATTAGTCCCTCTTTATATTTTTTTTAAACTCATATACACAAACATTCACAAAACCTTCCATTTAGCAAGTATCTCTTTCACAAGTTTGTTTTCAAAAACATAGATTCCAAACAAAAACTTGAACCCTTATGTTATACCAACTGATCTTGTCCCGAAAAGAGTAAGAATTAAATAAAACTCCCCCTCATGGGGACAACAAAATATATCATCCATTTCAATAGAAAAAACTACTACTATCTTTCATTTCCTATTTGACAAGATTACATTCTCTATTTGATTAAACTAAAACTAGTCATTCATCAAGAACTCATTAATTTCTTCCTTAAAAAGAAAACCTGATTTATTCTCATCAAACACAAAATCTCATCCTTGAAACTCAATTGATTTATTTGACAACATTTCAGTTGCCTACATCCATTCCATATCAATGGCCTTTCCTACAAGAAATTTTAATCCACTTCCTTTGGATTTCGTAGACAAACCTAATTCCATTATCCACACACTTCAACTTTTCCAATTCAAATTAGTTGGTATAAGGTCGTATAGGGATCAAGATCTTAGAGGTGATGGTTAAGATTAAATGGGAGCTTAAGTATGGGAATGGAAAATGGGTTGAAATATGATTTTATAATTTCTCACTTATATGAGTCCCAATTTTCTTAGATAACTAGTTTTGGTTTAGGGTTACTTCTGAAAGATAAATAAAAAACTCAAGGGAAGAAAAGAATTTTTATTTTCAATATTTAAATAAACAAAAAATATAGATAAGGTTAATATTCACATATCCTTAAACTAAATATTATAATAGAGCACTCAATTTTAATTTTTAATAATAATAAATAATAAATTCATTAAATTAGAATAAATAAAACACATTTAATTTATTTAAAAATTAATAAACCCAATTTTAATTTAATAAAATAAAAAATCTCACACGTAAGTGGTTTAGTGAAAATAACTTCTAACTGATTCTCTATAGAGATAAAGATAATATAAATATCACCTTTTTATGAATGATCTCTTAAGAAATGATTCCTTGAGTCTATATGATTTTACCTTAAATGATTTATTGTATTTTGAAATTTTTTGATAACCCTAGTGTTATCAATTTTAATTAAGACTTGATTATAAATGAATCCAAAGTCCATTAAGGTGTTTTTCATCCACAAAACTTGTTCACAACAACTACTAGTAGAAATATATTCTACTTCAGCAGTAGATAATGCAACGGAGTGTTGCTTCTTACTAGAACAGGATACCATGGATTTAGCTAGGAAGTAGAAGTTTCCTAAAGTACTCCCACTATCTAGTCTAAAACCTCCATATTCAATATCTGAAATGATATTAAATTAAAATTAGATGTTTTTGGAAAAATAATAGAATGATAAATTGTTCCTTTTAAATATCTTAAAATCCTTTTGGTGGATTTTAAATGTGATTATTTATGATTAGCTTGAAATTAAGCATAAATACATACTAAGAACATAATATCTTGTCTAATAGAAGTCAAATACAATATAATTATAATTCTTCCACTGTAAATATTATTTCCAACTGGTTTCCCATCTTCATTCAAGTCATGTTTTTCCATATAACGCATAGGGGTAGTTTGTACTTTAATAATTTCAAGTCCAAACCTTTTAAGTAATTCAAGTACATATTTTATTCGATTAAGTATATTCCCAAATAATTTTTGATAAATTTTTAAACCTATAAAATAATTTAACTCACCAATAATTCTCATTTAAAAAAATTTTACATGAGTTTTAAAAATTCATTACACAATTTTTTATTTGTAGAACCAAAAATTTCATCATCGACATATATTTTCACTAACAAAATATCTAAAGATAAAGTTTTATTAAATAAAGTAGGATATTTATTACCTATTTAAAAAACATTTGATAAAATAATATATCTTAAATATTCATACCAAGCTCTATGTGCTTTTTTAAGGTCATAAGGAGCTTTGGTAAGTTTAAAAACTGAATTTGAAAAGTAGTGATTTTCAAAACTAGGAAGTTGTTCAACATCAACTTCTTCCATTAAAAATACATTTAGAAAAGAATATATTACATCCATATGTTATTATTTAAAATTAATAAATGATTATTAGGCTAAAATAATCCTAATGGATTCTCGTTTAGTTACAGGGGAAAAGGTATCTTCATAGTCACACCTTTTTTCTTATTATACCCTTTAGTTACTAGTCCATCCTTATTCCTATTTATCACGCCATGATCATCCTGCTTATTCCTAAAACCTCATTTTGTTCCTATAATTGAATATTAAGAGGCTTTATCAAATAATTCACATAACTTATTCCTCTTTAACAGTTTTAATTCATCTTGTATAGCTACAACCAAAATTTCATCTACTAAGGATTTTTCTATATAATTTGGTTCTAACTAAGATAAAAAGGCAGAAGACACTACAAGGTTTCCTATACTCCCTATAGTTCTAATTCCTGTATCTATAATCTCTATAATAGTTTCTAAAGGATAGTTTTTAAGTGTTCTATTCTATCTAGGTAGCACACTTTCAGGTTTATTAGCACTCAACCTTTCAGGATTTGGTCTTGGAAAATAAAGTTCCAAATCTTCATCCTTTTTGTCATCAAAAAGTTGTTCAAAATTTTTATCTTCAAAAGAATCACTTAGTTCTTCAATTTTAATTATTTGGTGATAAAAATTATCACTTTAATCAAATTTTACATTATTTTGTTCTTCAAAAATCCTTGCCCATTTATTGAAAAATCTATATTTTTTTAAGTAGTAGAATAACCTGGGAATATTCCCTCATCATATTTTAGATCAAACTTACCAAGATTATCATTGGTATTCAGAATATAAACCTTACATCTAAAAACATAAAAGTATCCAACTTTTTATTTATGATATTCCATATGTCATAAGGTGTTTTCTTTAAAATAAGTCTAGTTAGAAATCTTTTTATGACATAACATGTTGTATTCATAGCTTCAACCTAAAAAATGAGTAAGCAGTTTATACTCAAATAACATAGTTCTATCAATTTCTTGAAAATTCATATTCCTTATTTCAACAACACTATTTTGTTTAGGTGTCTTGGTGGAAGAAAAGGTATGCTTCATACCATTGTTTTACCAATATACATTGAACTCATGATTTTAAAATTATCCTCCATGGTCACTACTTAAAGAAATATTTTTGGAATCATTATATTTTTAAACCTTTTTTCAAAAACTTATTAACAAGGACAAGAATCCATATTAATACTAAAAAAACTCAGGTAAATCTAGATAAACCATCAAATAAAAAATAATATTTTCCTCTTAATATTGAAACTATAGATGACCCAAACAAACCCATATGGATAATTTATAGTGGTTTATAAGTAGAAACCTATTTAATTAGTTTAAAATATGACTTGTTTTATTTTTACCAATTGGAATGCATCACATAGATTCTTTTTATTCAATTTAATTTGAGGTAAATTTGATATAAAATTCCATTTGAAAAAAATCATCAAGGAATAAACATTACAATGTACCAATATTTTATTCCATATACATGAATCATTTGTTTCATCATTTAAATAGCTCACCTTTTGTCTACTCAAAGAAATAAGATCTAGAGTATAGACATTCTCTATTTGTGGTTCCTTAAATTTTAGAATTTCATGTTTAAAAAAAGAACAAGAATTATTTGAAAAATAAAAAAAATATCCTTCACCACAAAGTTTAGAGATGCTTTTTAGATTGTACTTTAAATATTCCACATAAAGAAATTTATTGATAAGGATGGATTTAATTTTTCCAAAAGATCTAACTCCCATAATTTTTCCTTTAGCATTGTTACCAAAAGTGACATGACCTCCATCTATCTTTGATAAGTATTGAAAATTTGAGAAATATCCACCCATAGGCCTTAAACATCCATTTTCCATATACCATCTCTCATTAGTTATCTTGGAACTTTATACCTACAAATATAAATTAAACAAGAAATTTTTTTGGTTCCCATATTTTCTTGGGTCTAACAAGGTTAGAAACTAAGGATTTAGAAACCCAAAATCTTTTTATGTTATCCAAATCATCCAGCACTGAAGTTTGAAAAAATAATTATAAAAATTGAATTTTTAACTCCATATAACCGTGGATTTCTCAAACTATATTTATTTTCATAGTTTCCTAGCCCACCACACTGAAAAAAAATTATTTTTTGAAATATTTCTATTTTTTAACTAGGTTCAAAATCGTTTTTGTACAACTTTGGTTTTTCACCTTGACTTCATATTCCAAATTTCTTTTTATGAGTTTTATTATTTCCAATAATTTTATTTAAATAATTTTTATCTTTTTTAAATAAAATAGTAGCATCTTTAAAGTATTGAACTTATTTTTGTAATTTTTAAATATTATTTCCAGGTTAAATATATGATGCAATAGAATTTTCCAGTTTGGTTGTTAAAATTAGAATTTGTTTAGATAAGTCCTATTTTTCATTAAAAATCACTTCATAGGATTTTTTGAGAGTTTTCTTTTTCTATTTTAATGATTCATATATAGTTTCTAATGTGGAAAATATTCATTTAGTTCCTCAAATGAGAAATTCCCATTTACTGGTTCAATTTCATGCTCTGAAGAATAATAAGAATATACCTCATCAGTATGTTCCATAAAACACATGTTGGATTTCTAATTATAATTTTAATTTTTTTCTAAATATAAAAAATCACTAGAATTCTCTAAATCACTCCATTTTTTCTTTGTGGATTTCCTAATATTCTTCTTGTATCCAACATTCTTGAAGTATTTATTTTTTTGACTTTTTTTGCATCTTGAAGTTGTAGAAAATTGGGCTTGATGTGTCTAAGATTCTTGCATTCATAGAGTTCATTGTTAAATATATCTTTATATTTCAATGTTTTATAACTGAGAACATAGGAATCACTTCATCTGATGCCAAATTTTTTCATATACTGGTCGTATTAATAGTCAATAGGGGGTTGAATTGAGATCTTTAAATTTTTCTTCACATAGAAAAACAACCCTATTTAGTTTATTACTAGCTTATGATACGTTATTTAAAAAGGAATGAAATGGAAAAAAAATAATAAAGAAGATAGATATAATCAAGTATTTATAGTGGTTTAGGGAATAGAAGCCCCCTTGTCCACTCCACCACCACTCTTATCCAAAAGTGTGATGAGTTTCACTAGACCAATTCTTTTTCCAGGGATTATCAGTCCTTTTTTCAGGGACTGCATAACTGATTGAAATCATTCAACACTTGGTACTATCACAGGATCTTTCAACCAGGCTCTAAAAAGTCTGTATAATCAATATCCTTCAAAGGTTATTTTTTAGGGACCTTTATAGTTAAAGATAATAAATAGAGATATTTTACATATTTCATCTCATAGCTGTAAGATACAACTGAAGGAAAAGAAATATCTCCAAGAGATATGATCTGAAGGATTACTAGCTCAAGGATATTCTTCTAAACTCAGAAAGAAATATCAACAACAATAGCTGAATAAATGAGACATATTCTTCTGTATTTTCATAGAAAAACATAGCATCATTTTTTAGGTTTCTTTAGAAAGAGATCTATGTATTTTATTTTACACTTTAGTTATTCAGTTTGAGCAACTTCTCATTAAAAAAATCTATACTAGGGAATTTATACACTAATTATTATTTAAACACAGATCACATGAGCCATAGAATCCGGGATGAGTGACATATCCTTTTTCCTTGAATACCTCATTAAAATTAGATAAAAATAACTCCTATTTTCATTATCTTCTGTCTTAGTAATTGGAACATATTATAATAAATTTTACCTTAAATATGTAATAAATAATTTAAAGATTTTATAACATCATTAAAAGCGCACTCAAGTGCTTCGATGTTGATAAATAAAAACTTGTAGCATGATGTAACTGATTTGAAGAATTGAATCCATGTTGCTAATTTTGATTCATGTCGCCAAAATGAATCATGTAGGATTTTTACTAACATGATTTATTGAACTTACATAAGAAATTTCTTCATGTAGTTCATTAACGTAATAGATTACTCCTTGTAACTATTTTACGTAGCCAAATGATCATGTAGGCGATTTCTCACATATGTGATCTTGTCGAGATAGACAATTTCCACATATGAGATTCTATGATGTAGATGATTGATGTAGTTGATTTCTTTATATATTTTATTGATGTATCTGATTAATCAATATATCTCTTTTCACCATGTATCCAAAAATGTCACATAGTATATCTACCAGACATAATAATATTTCAGCTAAAATCATCCCGAATGCATACTTAATGAAATTAACCACCAAACACAAAATAATAGGATAAAACCTAATGAACATGCTTATAAAATAATATCATAAAAAGGTATAAAGGGTATTTGATATCATAAAACCTAATGTACATGGGATATATTAGACCAACATTAGTATTCCAACACCCCATGCTTGTTGTAGGAATATATGTGTATACTTGATCTGAGTGAGCAGTGATATGTTCCTACTCGTTGGACACTATTGGAATATGTAAATGGTATTCATCAGTCTAAGTAGGGATATGAACCCACTCCCATTTATCCATATATTTTTGGGCCCATAAACACCTCATTGGTACCCATTCATGAGTGTTTAGGGTTGCAATTTTTGGGTGGTGCCCTCAGCAAGTGACTGAGGGCCACTGGTGGGATGACACTGGTGATGGAAATTTACAAGAGTCCACATTATTACCTATTCATGAGTGTGAAACATTCTCAATAATCTATGCATGGTAAACATAATGTTTCTTTCTTGATCCCAGTTCGACCATTTTTCTCATATGTAATTTTCATTAATGGAATAGAGTACTTCATGGGAACCCTAGTTATGTTTTATTATTGAAGGATTTCACATCAAGAATACCATTTTTTAATAGAGGATGAAAAAAAGTCCCACACATGTTCAAGTGATCATTTTTATTATTTGATAGATTCATGTCAGGCTTACCATTTTTGTTTCCTGATGAAATATGGTCGGACATAGATATAGAGAACAAAAGTGTCTAATGTTCATAAACCTATTTTCTCTTATAGCTTCAAGATTCATGTCGGGTTCACCATTTTTTTATGGAAAAATGGTATGGTTCCCCAAGTTTAGGAAACAATATTCTTGACACATATAATGATTCATTTATTATTTCATTACATGTTTTCGTATTGGGTTCACCATGTTTGTTTCCCACTTAAATATTAAGAGGAAATGATTGATTGTATGGGTTTAAAGTATGGTTTCAAAATCATTCACATTGGGTTTACCATTCTCATCTCTCATGGAAACTCCCAATGGATCCCACATCCATAACAATGTACAGACCTTCTTTCCAAAGGTAGGGGGTCATTTTAATTTCAAACTTAATGAAACTTAAGAACTTACATTGGTTGAGAGTATGGGAGTTCGGGCTCATCACACCCTTTTGTGGGAATTATTTACTACTATGGGGATATCTTATTTATTTAAGATATGTTTATGAATATATTACAGATCCAGATATGGGACTAATTACCCTAAAAATGATCAGGTGTTGAATACTTCTATATGAAGAGGGGGGTCTATTAATGAGACCATCTGTACGTATCTGAGGCTCTCCTTCTACTTTCATTTTTTCTTAGAAATTGGTAGATTGTTGTATTTTGAATTAGTATAACTATAAACTCTATATTTTACTACCATTCAGGAGGCAATTGGTGTTTTGAGCAAGGGATTAAACCTTTATGAGGAATCCTATGTATCTTGTTTACGACAGGAATCAAAACCCACATAGTTGATTTAATTATAAGCTATGAAATTTAATTTCATGAGGAAATGAAATATATGATGGAACCTAGGAATTAGGTATAGAGCTTGAGCCTTAGTAAGGCATCCTACATACCCTTCTTATAATAGGAATTAGAGTTTTCATAGTCTTTTCTACCCTCTACCTACAGATGGGAAGGGTCTGATTTTTAGTACTCATATGGGTTATTTCCTTAGATTTTACCAATATGGAAATTCCTTTTAAACTTACACTGGGGTGGATACCCTTGTATGGATGCAGTCATGTCATGTCACTTAACGGGGTATACACACTGTGGTTTTCCTAACTAGATAGAATTCATGGTGCTAGAAATATAGTCATTGCAAGTCCCTAAGCTAACATGATCCATGATCAATGTGAGAAACAAGAGATAGAAAAATATTGGGAAAACTCCATGTAGATACGAGACTTATGTGTTGGTTCATTCCTGATAGAGTGTTTTATATGGATCTTGGGAATTAGGAATGCATTCTACGTATCCTTATTATAGTAGTAATTAGATTCCTCATAGTTTAGATAATCCTTAACCCACTGATGGTCTGGGATAGGTGATTACACTCAAAGGGATTTTTATTACCCCTGAGGTTTGGGAAATTTAGGGACTAATACCTGGGTGGAATCCCATTAGAAGATTTATTACCCTTATCCTCTAACAAATAATGAATGGGGACCATAAATGTCCATCTGAGCATGGATAGATGGAATGAGGATCTTGTAATACCCATATGGTTGTATGAATTCCCATTACCTAACCCATTATAGACACTTCCCATATAAAAGTTGAATTCCTGACCAAATACTCATGGTTTGGGGTTCACAGGGTGTGAGGGAACATGCCCAAGTACTCCTGATGAAGAAGGCTGACATATTTGGGGGTGTTCGACTGACATGTCCAAAGTGTCTTTGTAATGTGTCCTGATGTTCTTCCTAACATATCTGAGGTGTCTTATTGACATGTCTTGGGTGTCTGGATAACATTCTTGGGTGTCTACCTTACATGTCCTGGGTGTCTTCATGACATGACCTGAGTGTCTCGCTAACATGTCTTGGGTGTTTTGATGAAAGGTCTTAGGTATCTTCCTAGAATTTTTGTGAATGTTTGTACATGTTACAGTTGTCTATCTAACAGGTATAAAGAATGTTTCATGATCCAGTAGACTTATATGGGGGATACTTCATGATAAGGCTAACATGTCCAAGGTTCTTTTCATGATTGAAGAAAACATGTTAGAGGTTTTCCTCGTGATTCAGATGAATTTTCTGGGGATCTTGTGTATGATCAATTTAGATACATCCAAGGGTATTGCATGATCAAAGGTGACATATCATAGGGCTACCCCATGATGGTGTCGCGAGACTAGTGATAATTCATGTGATCATGTAATGACTATGCATGAATGATTCTACATGGGAATGGATTTTTATGGAAAATATAGGTTCTTTTCCATCATTTTGATTTCATGTATATGTTTTATGTTAAGGGGTGTTCTCATGATAAGGGTATTTTTATATGTCGGGTGGAATAATGGTGCATGTCCAAGGGTAGTCACTCTCTATGAGGTTATCGTGTGACCAAGGGGAGTATGCCAATGTGCCTACATGTCAAGTTAGACATGTCCAAGGCTGCATGAAAATGTCGTGAGACCAAGTGTTTGCATGATATCTTGTTCAAGTCTACATGGAGGCATCATGCATGTAGAGGAAATGCATTGAGGGTTGTTTTTTCAAGCCACTTGAACTATGGGTGGCAACCTACAAGACAGAGGGGTTGTGAGAATGATTTGTATAATAGAGGGTTTACATGGGGACATCTAGGAATGGGTCTTCACAACATATTGTCACAATATATTCAAAGAATCATGTGATCAAGTGAAGGGTATCACGCGATGGAGCTCTCAATTACCTGGAGAGTTCCTCTTAAGGCAGTAGCCAATCCTCACTCTCCTCCAAATTCCTTCTCCATTTTTTCTCCATATTTTCTCCTCCCTCGCCCTTAACCCCTCATATTATGCATATTTATCAAGGGGAGAGGGTGATTATATAGAGGGTGATTAAAAAATATATCACCACTTTTCATGGTAAAGGTGTTGAGTGCATCGACTTAAGGTGGTGGGCATCCTTCGCATGATTTTTATGCTCACGTGATGCTAAGATAAACATGTGATCACATGATCACTTCATTATGGGCCCATCTAGCTTCATATAACAGCTTCATGGGATTTTACATGATTGAAAAACTGTTAAAGGAGGATAAATATCAATAATCAAAGACACACTCTTTTTCATACAATGTCGTGGTGATATCATAATTTCTTTGTGTGACTATCTCTATTTGATCGCATGAACCTTGATGCCTCACCCAATGGATTCTCATGATTCATGTGATCGCCTTCATGTGATGCCTTTGTTCTTTGAAATACTGCATGCATGATGTCAATAATCTTTTTAGCTTTTCTATCCTTCATTTGATGGGGTAAAGTATAGTCAAAGATTGAACACTCGATAATTGCTGTTGTTTTCCTATGATGACACTTGGTCTCGTGATCCATAGTGCTTCACATAAAATTTTTGTACAATAGAACATGGTAATGTAATCTATAAAACATCATGAAAAAAACTAAATTCATATGATAGATATTATTCTTCAAATAAAGGCATGAATACAAGATGAAATCACATGCATGGAATTGAGTGTGATCTAACTTTCATGGGATCGGTCACTAGAGATGACCATCATGGAGAACCTCGAACGATGGATTTAATACCAGGTGTCTTGGTCTTTAACTAGCAGCATTAATATATAGAGATGGGTGGAGGTCAAAGTTGATCATATGAGGCAATTAGATGGTGGATATAAATTTTATCAGGCAGACCAGCTTATTAATGTATCTCTTTTAATGGGTGAATAGTTTCACCAGAGTGAAAATAGTTATTTTTTCGGCTAGTGCTTAATAAATGATTGTGTATCCTACAGTATCCAAAAGGGAGTACCGAGGTATTCTCCCAACAATCTATGATACTGAACTATTATATCACTTTATACTACACTAACAACCCACAACATAGCTTCTCACTCCTAATGTGCACTCCCATGTGCACACATCTACCTATGCCAATGTGTGACAGCGGTTTGTGCTAGGTCCCAGGTGTGGTTGAGGTAACTCCCTCATGATCCCTGGTTGAGTTGGTTGATGAGCTAGCCATATCTGACCTATATTTTTAGTGAATAGAATACTTAGAATTAGTATCCAAGTATAATGTGAGGAATAAGTGAAAACATATGTGCCCTTATAAAAAAGAATCCCAAACTATCTTCTTAAAATTCCACTTCCACGCCTTCATTGAAAATTTGAACTATATTTATAGAAGACTCACAATTCTCAATTCCTCAATGAAAAAGTGCTTGGTTCACAATTTTGGGTTCCAAAATCCACTATTTAGGGCCGAAACAAGTATATTGATATCTCATATCAATTTTTCAGAATGGAAACTAGCATTAGTGTAACCCCTTATAATGATTTTTTCCTCTCTTTCAAATACCAATAACATATTCTTACTTCTTTTCAAGTACTTAAGGATATTCTTGATATAAATTTACTGACTCTCGTCAGGATTACATTGGTATCCACTTTTTATGCTTAAAGAATAAGTAACATCAGGTTGATCACAACATATGGTATGAATGATAGATCCTAGGGAATAAAAATAAAAAAAATATTATCCAAACTTTATAGTTTTTAGAATGATCTTGAATTTTCCTTAGATTTATGTCATGCGACATTGGTAAATATCCTTTCTTGGTGTTCTCTATGCCAAACCGCATTTTCACTTTACCGATATAAATGTTTTTAACGCAATATAATAAAACACTAAGATCTATATCTATTGATATGAATACCCTATATGTTGGCTTCTTCACCCATGTATTTTATTGAGAAGCATTTTTTGACTAAAAATTTACAGAATTTAAGTTTGGGATATCATTTATAATAATGTGTATGTCATCCATATACAATATCTAAAATATCACATCACTCCCACTAATCATCTTGTATACAATATAATCATATATATTCTTGATAAAATAAATATATTTGATTGTATTGTAAAATAGGATGTTCTAACCCCAAGAATCTTACTTCAGTCTATAAATGGATCATTGCAACTTTCAAACCTTAATAGACTCATTTGGTAATTCAAACCCATCGGGTTGTATCGTATAGACATCCCTGGCTAAATTTCAATTAAGGAAAGTGATTTTTACATCCATGTAATATATATCATAGTCATAATGATATGTTATAGAAATAAATATCTAAATTTGAATTTATCATCACAACTATAGAAAAGGGTTCTCCATAGTCAATACCATGAATTTATTTGTAACCTTTTACCACTAAATAAGATTTATAGGTATATATTATAACATCAATGTCAATTTTATTATAAAAAACACTTAAACTTTATGGGTATAACCCCATATGGTGTATCCACCATATTATAGACATGATTAGTGTACACTAATTCTATTTTAGATTTCATGGAATTTAACTATTTCCTAGAATAAAAACTCTCAATGGCCTCTCAGTGGGTAGTAGGTTCATCATATATGAACCTTAATTCATCATAATTTTCCACAAGAAATCCATATATATTGAGATACTAACAAATCCTACAAAAAAATTGAGGTTCAGGTATGTGACGTCCCAACCCAGGAGCCACTGAACAGTGCCCCAATCTGGTTGTCCACATGCCCTCAAGCACACCTCCCCATACGCTAGAGGGTACTGACTAGCAGCGAGGGTCTGGTAAGTCAGTCTTGGGGAGACTATACCCTCTTTTATTAGAAGAAAACACCAATGGAAGAAAATAAAAATAACCAGGTGTGGAAGTGTATGAATAACTAGAACAAATCCATGTCATATTATAACTAAAACATGAGAATACAATACTCAACTGAAATGTAAAACATTCCATAACAATGAAAATTTCAAGTGTCTAAAATGCAACTAAAAGTAAAGATACAACAACTACAAAATGGGTCCCAAACCACGTCTGGTTCCCTATCACATGCTCTAATCCAAAACTGCATCATATCTCATGGCCTTTCCCGTATCCTATCCTACAACAACAAATTCTACTCAAGTGCCAATCAGGTGGCCCGAATAGGGTGTGAGTACAACTCAGTAGTCCACCACCAACAGTGTCTAAAACGAGTCTAGTCAAAAGATAGTGCATGCGGATTTATGAAGAAAAAATACAATGCATAATTTAAGCAGTTATCACATTGTCATTTAATCTTTATTCATCACATTAGGCCCAATTTAAATTTATGTTTCTCATTTGAATCATCATTCAATATCATTAATAATTTGGTGTAGGTCATTATGCCTAGCACCCCAAATATCGGTTGAATCATCATTCATTATTATCATTCATTTGGGGTAGGTCATCATGTTTATCACCACAATCTCATTAAGTGTAGGTCATCATTCCTAGCACTTATTTTCCCATTCAGTGTAGGTCTTCATTACTATCACCCCATAATCTCAATCTTGGATAACTATTGGGGAGGAATTCCATGTTCAAGTCCCAACTTCTAATCGGTCTAGAATTTCATGTCCAGTACCACAAAAATCTCAACTATTTAATCATTCATTAATTCACAAGAATTTTACATATCATTCCATTACTAATCCAATGATTAGTTAAACAGTTCAATGTCCATTAGTTAACTCAACAATTAACTAAGAAAAAAATACATTAATTAATTCATCAATTAATTAATCAATCAACACAATTCTCATTCCATAATTAATTCTTCACAATTAATTATCCATATCAAATATCAATTTTTCATAATTAATTCTTAAAATTAATTGTCTTTGATGAATATTATGACAAATAATTAATTCTCTTTGGTCAACATCATGGAACATAATTAATTATCACAATTAATTATCTTATATGGCCTACATTATTATTTCATAATTAATTACCCCAAATTAATTATCTTATCACAATCAATCCAACATCTCAATTACAATATCTCAACCCATAACAATTCTCCAAAAGATTTATTTGGGAAACCCCAATTCTTTTTTTCCATGATTCAATTCTCAATTAATCACTGAGGAAAACTCAATTCAATTCCACATTCTTAATTACTCCAATTTAGGAAATCAATCATCAAGAAAATATAGAAAATTGTAAACTCATAAAAATATCAAAATCATGACTATTGGAGTTTGATTTATACCACCTACCTCAGTTTACTGATGGATGTTAGCCCAACATAAATACCCCAATATCTATAAAAGATAAGAGAAAGAATGGGAGAAGCATCAGGCTGAAATCCACTTACCAGGAGGAGAGCAGATCTTCAATCCGGGATTTTGATATCGAAGAATGGTGTTCGGATCACCTTGGAATCCCTCTATAAGTCTTTGGGAACACCTAGAAATTGTCAATCCCGAGCCTAGGCCGAATTAGAGAGGTTTTGTGGGTTCGGGTAGTTTTAAAAATAATTTTCAGAATAAATTGGGTCGTATGAACGGTTTCAACTGGGAGGTTGCACAGTTAGGCCAAACCGTGCGCCAACCATGCAGTATTCCACTACCTATATTGATTAATGGCACACAGTTAGGCAAAACATGTGCCAACCATGCCGACTTCCAATTTCCACATGGTTATCTTGGGCACGGTTTGGCCAAACCATATGAAAATTGTGCACAACCCCTTATCTTTCTAATTACTTATAAACTTCACCCAAACACACCCCAGGTCATACCCTATCCCAAATATACTTAATAAACAAAAAAAATTACCTAAAAATCACTCGATATTACTCCATAAAAGGCTGAGATCTTACAATCTCCCCACCTTATAATAGCTCATCCTGAAGCTGCACTCCTAAACTTCTCTAAGATTCTGGGCTAAAAAATATTGCTACATTGATCCCTCATGTCTGCCTCACATTCCCATGTTTCCTCTTAGAAACTTCCATGTTTCCATAACACATGAATTAATGGCACGGTATTCCCCCGTAATATTTTCTCACTATGACCCAGTACACATATCAGATGCTCCTCAAAGGACGCATCTATCTCGAGGTCAACCTTTTCCACATAAATCACATGAGAAAATTCCTGGTGATACCGTTGTAGTTGTGACACATGGAAAATATCATACATAGTGCTGAATTTATATGGAAGTGCTAATCGGTACACCACCGGACTGATTATCTCCATCACCTCAAACGGTACCAAAAACCAGGTCGCTAACTTTTCCTGCCTCCATATCCTCTGGTGACCCAGTCTAGGTGACACCTGAATGAATAAAATATCACCATCAATAAACTCTAAGGGTATTCTCCATCTATCAACATATGACTTCTATCTACTCTGAGCAGTAGCCATAAATTTCCAAATCGATTGCACCTACTCCGATGTCTCCTAAATGAGACTCGGTCCCAACAGCTCTGACTCACCCACCTCTAAACAACATAGTAGTGATATAAAAGGTCTACTATAAAGTGCCTCATATTGTTCCATTTTTATAGTTTCCTAGTAACTGTTGTTATAGGAGAACTCCACTAAATCCAAGTGCTTCTCCCAAGAACCACCAAAGTCATGCACATTTGCTCATAGCATATCCTCGAACACCTGTATGGTATGATCCGACTAACCATCTGTCTATGGGTGGAAGGTTTTACTTAACAAAACTTGTGTACCAAGTTCCTTCTGTAAGACCTGCCAGAAGCGTGAAGTAAGGCACGAATCGCGATCTGAAACTATAGTCTGTGGAACCCCATGCAAACAAACTATCTCTCTCACATATAGCTCTCATAACTTCTCTACTATAAACATTTCCTTGATAGGCAAGAAGTGTTCTCCCTTCATTAGTCGATCCACAATAACCCAAACATAGTCATTCTTCCTAAAGAGTCTTTGGAAGTCCTACCACGAAATACATAGTCACACAATCCCATTTCCATTCTTGAATAGGTAACAACTACAATAGGCCTCCAGGTCGTTGATGCTCTACCTTCACCTACTGACAGTTGAAACATCTTTTTACAAAACCTGCTATCTACTTTTTCATGCTTGGCCACCAAAACTATCGAT
Organism: Viscum album; assembly: GCA_963277665.1. NCBI lineage: Eukaryota > Viridiplantae > Streptophyta > Magnoliopsida > Santalales > Viscaceae > Viscum > Viscum album. The sequence continues at coordinate 118,544,375 of OY728162.1, read as the reverse complement.
GTAGGTCACGGTACATTTTTTCACCCTAGGATGTACCGTCCACCTTGAAGCATGAAATTCACGCATGAGTTCTTCTCTCATATTTAAGGGTAAAAAAATCTGATTTTTCTCATAGATGATCTCATCCTCATCTATTATCCAATCTGAAGGTGTCTTGCCACCATAAAGGCTTTCCCTCAAGGATAAACACTTCAAATCCTTATACTTCCTGCCCTTAATCCATCTTGAGTGTGTAGACTCCAATGCTACAGAAATCAGAGTTATCCTCTCTTGACTCTCTTGTACTACAACATGCATTTCCACCATCAAAGTCATTATCTTCCACTCTGAACTCAACTTATGTACCAATTGAGTCTGAGTTTTCCCGCTCAAGGCATCAGCCACACTATTTCCCTTCCCAGGTGTATATTCTAGTTCAAAATCAAAGGATTGCATATACTCTACCCATATTCACTGCAGATGATTCAAGTTTCACTATGAAAAGATATAATTAAATCTTTTTTGATCCATAAAAATTGTAAACTTTTCACCCAAAAGATAGTGTCGCCAACACTTAAGATCATAAACTACTACTACCAACTCAAGGTCATGCGTAGGTTAATTCTACTCATGTGGCCTCAACTGTCGAGACCCATAAGTAATGAATTTATCCCCTTGCATCAATACATCTCTGAGTCCAACCCTAGAATAATCACAATACACCATGTACTCCTCACCTGACTCAGGTAAGATCAAAATTAGCATCGATGTCAAGTGCTTCTTTAACTCTTGGAAAGCATTCTCGCATGATTCTATCCAAACAAACATTATCCATTTCTTGGTCAAACCAGTAAGTGGTGCTACTAATCAGAAAAAGTACGAGATAAACCTCCTATAATAACCATCTAATCCCAAAAATATTTGGATATCGAAAACATTCTTGGGATTCTACCGAGAGATCATTGCCTTCAATTTTTATGGGTCCAGTGTCACACCTTCTTCCGAGATGATGTTCCCCAAAAATTATACCTTTTCAATCCAAAACTGACATTTAGATATCTTGGAATATAGATGATTCTATCATAGTGTACCCAGGACAATGTAAAGATGTTGGGTATGATCATAATGAGTCTTAGAGTACACCAATATGTTGTCCACAAACACCACCACAAACTGATCTAAGTACAGATGAAAGATCTTGTTCATCAAGGCCATAAATATTTCTGGAGCATTTGTCAACCCAAAATACATTATGACAAACTCATAAAGGCCATACCTACTCCTAAAATAAGTTCTTGATATATCAAAATCCCTAACTATCACTTGAGGATACCTTGATTTTAGATTGATCTTCGAGAACACACAAGCCCCCTTCGGCTGGTTAAACAGGGCATCGATACACGGAAGAGGATATCGGTTCTTCACGATCATTTTATTCAACTTCCGGTAATCGACACACAAGTGTAAACTCATGTCATCCTTATTTGCAAACAAAATAGGTGATCCCCAAGGTGACGTACTTGGATGGATAAATCCTTTATCCTCCAACTCCTCCAACTGCATTTTTAGATCTTGAAGCTCACTCGGTTCCATTCTGTAAGGTGTAATAGATACCATCTCAGCCCCCATAATGAGCTCAATAGTGAATTCCAAATCTCTCTCAGGTGGAAACTTTGAAAAGTCATCAGAAAATATATCCTGAAATAGTTCTAATACTGGTGGAAGGAAATCTTTCCTACCACTACCATCATCTAAAAAAAGACTAGAAACTTGGGTCGTGAGCTCTCCCAGTTGCTGAGTAATTGGCCCAGCTCTACCTGTATGGATATCTCATTCTCCACAGTGAACAGACTAGTCACCCTCATAAGATACAAAAGTCACTCTCCTTCAGTAACAATCAATGTGTGCTATTTATGAAACTAGTCAATCCATACCCATAATTAGGTCTAAGCCTGTTATATCAAGGACATACATATCCCAAAGGAAATGATACTCTCCAATCTCTAGTGAACATACCTTGCATAAAAAAGATATACCTATATTGTGTTCCCAATGGTGTATCGATATTCATTACCCCGCTTATGGAATCCAGCTCCAGGCTCAAGCCATTAACCAGATTTTTAGATATAAAGGAATGGGAGGCACCAGTATAAAACAAGGTAATAGATAAAGTATAAGAAACTAGAATAGTACCTCTCACTATAAATGGACCAGCCTTTCTCTCTATAAGTGTAGGTTCCACTGCATGTAATTGTACTGAACCTCTTCCCTGTGGTGTTGTCTAACTCCCCTGAGTAGAACCACTCTTCTAATATGGGAGATCATACACTAAAGCACCATGTCTACTACCTCTACCACCTCTTCCAGCAGAACTCTGTCTACCAGAACTATATGGTGTAGAAGACCCCATTCTCACACTCTGACTCTGAGCAGATGTACCCTTAGCACTAGCTTACTGCTGCTTCCTACAGAACTTTTTTAGGTGACTCATATAGCCACAAAATTGTCACTCCACTGGTGGTTGAGGAAAATTTTTATGATAGTGTCCCTGCCTACCGCACTGGTGGAAAAGAATGTGGGAAAGATCTGATGCAACTACTCATCCCGACTGTCTACCTTGCTTTCCACTATCCTGACTAAGGTTCTCGTGACAGCAATTCCTGCTCTCGGATGGCCCACTCCCTGATCATTTAGCTACCTGTCTAGTACTAGATGCCTCATTCTGGTTCCCCTCTGAAATGAGGTCCTGATTAACCACTTCTGAAAATTTCTTTAGCCTAAAGATATTCACCTAGGACTTAATTTAACACCTAAGTTTTTTCTGAAATTGTTTTTCCGAAGAAGCCTTATCTTCTGCCAAAGCTAGAGAAAAATGTAGTAAATCTGTGAAACATCCTGCATATTTCATTATGGACATGATTCCTTGGTTCATATGTATAAACTCTAAATCTTTCTCTTGTCTCATCGTCTCTGGATAGAAGTGCTCCAAGAACTTCTCCAGAAAGTCTTTCCATAACATATCATCAGTCTAACCAGATCATACCTGAATGTCCCACCAAGGCTTTTCTGAACCCTGAAGCATATAAGAATCTCACTTGACCCTCCTCTCTGTGGGAGTCTCTAAATGGTCATGTATCATCTATATGGATTCAATCAATAATTCATCTCCCTCGAGTCCACCATCTCCAGTAAAAGTAGGATGATGTTTTAACTGAAACTCCCTTGTAAAATCAGACATGATTTTCTAAACCCACCCTGGGTCTCTCTCCATAAATTGCATGAAATGAGAAAAGTTCTCTCAGAACTGTTCCCCTTCTTCCTCAGCATTCACCAATAGTGCCTCAAGCTCCCTATCAAGATTTTTATTCTAGGACATACCCCTCGGTCTCTCCCTCAACAAGTGTCATGGAGGCATATCTCTAAAAATCTTAACACATGTCTTAGGTCTCATAATGAAACCTTATAACATTTATGTAAGATGAGAAACTAACACAGCATGTTTTAACATGTCCTTTACCCTTTTTCTCGCCACATGGTCAACACTGAGTCCTTTTCACTACCCTAAACCAACCTACTCCTAGGTCTTGGTTAACTAGGGTACACAATTCTAATTAATTAATTCAACCATTAATTAATCACATTATCTCAAATTAATTAATTCCAAAATTAATTAATTAATAATATCCATTTCATCAATCAAGGTTCTCATTAGACACCCATTTATTCTTATTTTGCATCATTATTTCAATCTCACACCAAATAAAATAGTTCAAGTTCAACAAATTACCCATAACTTGTATTCCTGTGAGTGCCTAGAATGATGCATGTTACAACAACCCTGAGTACCTATAATGATTCATATAGACTCATGTATTGTGCCTCTTTAGTCCACGAATCAAAATTCAACAATTTTCAAAATAAATATAACATCACACCACAAGTGTGTCACCCAAGGTGAAATAATACCCAATTTTAACAAAAAAATAAAAATGACAACAATCCCACCATGAGTACTCAAATTTTCCCCCACACATGGGTTTGAAACTCCCATGAACGAGCTCATTACCAAGCCTCAACTCTTCCTTGTCTCCTATATAACTTTCCAAAAATAGTAAGACAAAGAAGAAAAAAGAAAAGAAAACCCTTTGATACCACTTTGTGACATCCCGACTTGGGAGCCACTGAACGGTGCACTGAGTTGGTTGGCCACATGCCCTCAAGCGAACCTCCATGTACACCAAAGGGTGTTGACTAGCATTGAGGGTCTGGTAAGTCAGTCTTGGAGAGACTATACCATCTTTTATTAGAATAAAACACTAACATAAGAAAATAAAAATAATCAAGTGTGGAAGAGTATGAATAAACAGAACAAATCCATGTTATATTATAACCAAAATATGATAATACAATACTAAAATGAAATGTAAAACATTCTATGACAATGCAAATGTCAAGTGTCTAAAATGAAACTAAAAGTAAAGACACAATGACTCTGAAGCGGGTCTCGAACCACATCGGGTTCCCTATCCCATTCTCCATTACCAAACTACAACCTATCCCAGGGTCTTTCCCTTATACTGTCCTACAAAAACAAAGTCTTCTTGGGTGCTGATCAGGTGGCCTGAATAGTGTGTGAGTAAAACTCAGTAGGCCACCACCAATGGTGTCTAAAACAAGTCCAGTCAAAAGATAGTTCATGTAGATTTATGAAGCAATAAATACAATGCATAATTTAAACAGTTATCACATTTTCATTTAATATTTATTCATCACATTAGGCCCAGTTTAAATTCAGGTTTCCTAATTGACTCATCATTCAATATCATTAGTTATTTGATGTAGTTCCTCATGCCTAGAACCCCAAATCTCATTTGAATCTTCATTCATTATTATCATTCATTTGGTGTAGGTTTTCATGCCTATAAACACAATCTAGTTGAGTGTAGGTCATCATTCCTAGTACTTATTTTGTCATTTGGTGTAGTTATTCATGCCTAGCACCTCAAAATATCAAGATTGGATAACTATTGGGAAGGAACACCATGTCCATGTCCCAACTTCAAATTGATCAAGAACGCTATGTTTAGCACCACAAAAATATCAACCATTTAATCTTTAATTAATTCACAATAATTTTCCATATCATTATATTACTAATATAATGATTAGTTAAATAGTTCAAAGGCCATTAGTTAACACAATAATTAATTAAGAAGAAAATCCATTAATTAATTCATTAATTAATTAATCGATCAACATAATTCTCATTCCATAGTTAATTCTTCACAATTAATTATCCATATCAAATCTAAAATTTTCATAATTAACTCTTAAAATTAATTATCTTTGATCAAAATTATGAAACATAATTAATTCTCACAATTAATTCTCTTTGGTCAACATAATGGCACATAATTAATTCTCAAAATTAATTATCTTACATGGCCTACATAATTATTTTATAATTATTTCCCCTTAATTAATTATCTTATCACAATCAATCCAATATTATAATTACAATATATCAACCCATAAAAATTCTCCAAAATATATATTTGGGAAACCCCCTACATTTGTTCCATGATTCAATTCTCAATAAATCACCGAGGAAAACCCAATTAAATTACACATTCCTAATTACTCCAATTTAGGAAATCAATCATTAAGAAAATCTATAAAATAATAAACTCATAGAAATATCAAAATCACAACTATGGGAGTTCTATTTAGACTAGATACCTTAGTTTATTAATAGAAGTTACCCCAACAGAAATCCCCAAAATCCAAGCGACACAACATCATCAATCAAGATCCAGATCTAAATCCCTAAATATAAAATTTAGATAAAAGATATCAAGATCTTGAAAATATAGATCTAGATCCACAATCTAAGATCTAGATATCAACTCATAGTTTTAGATCCAAGAAAATGGGGGAGATATTCCATGAAAATATCTAGAAAAGATAAGAGAAAGAACAGGAGAAGCATCGGGATGAAATCCACTTACAGGGAGGAGAGCAGATCTTCAATCCGGGATTTTGATCTCAAAGAATAGTGTTCAGATCACCTTGGAATCCCTCTGGAAGGATTTGGTAACACCTAGAAATTGTCAATCCTGATCCTAGGTCAAATTAGAGAGGTTTCAAGGGATTGGGTTATTTTAAAAACAATTTTCGGAATAAACTCAATCATGCGCACAGTTTCACCTGGGAGGCCACATGGTTAGCCCAAACCGTGTGCCAACCATGCAGTATTACAATACCCACATGACTTGATGGAGCACGGTTAGGAAAACTGTGTGCCAACTATGCCGACTTCCACTATATTCACATTTATCTTGCATGTGAATTTTCCAAACCATTCAAAAACTGTGCACATCCCCCTTTCTTCCCAATTCCATAGAAACTTCACCCAAATACACCCCAGGTCATACCCCATCCCAAAAGTTCTTAATAAAAAAAATTACCTGAAAACACACCCAATATTTCTCTAGAAAAGGTCAGGATCTTACAAAGTATAAATTGAGTTAGTTCTTCTAAAACATCTATTTCAAGAACACTTCCTATTTTTTGGACTTGAATTTCTCCAAGTTCAAATTTACTCTAATTCATTCTATTATTTATATATTCCTTCTTAGTGATCATATAATATTGGTCCATATAAACTTTTTACTTATTAATTCTATTGAAATCATATCCCTTATTTTCCTTGGGATAACCCACAAATAATCATTTTTCTAAATTAGGGTCAAGTTTTTCAGAAGAAAAACATCAGATATGTGTTTCAAAACCCAAAATATTAATAAAGGATATATTGGGTAATTTAATAATTTATATATCATATGGTGTATTTATAAATTATTTAGATGGAATTAAGTTAAGTTGTAATACAGCGGTTTCCGTAGAATATCCTCATAATGCAATATAAAGATCACACTAACTCATCATTGATCAAACCATGACTAAAAAGGAATTATTTATCCTATTAGATACATCATTACATTATTATGTTCTAGGATTCAGTTATAAAACAACTTCACAATATCTTATATGATAAATTAATTCCTAGATCAAGTATTCACTACCTCGATCTAGTCATAGAATCATGGTACTTTTTCCCAACTTATTCTGTACTTTCATCAAAAAATATTTGAAATTTTCAAAATTTTAAAACCTATAAGTCATCAGAAACACATAAACATACTTACTAAATCCATTTTTAAAGGTTGTAAATTATATATAACCACCAATTTCTTTATTACTCATTGGTTCACATAGATCACTATATATTAAATCCAATAGTCCATTAGATCTGTTACCTTTTTTACTAAAAAATGATCATTTTTGGTAATAAACAAGAATCACATGTGTCAAAGGATTCATAATTTAATGAATTAAAAAAATACTCTCTGTATATTATTTGAATGTGTTTCTTATTTATATTTCCGGGGTGAAAATTTCAAGGGTAATTGTGGTTCAAATCAACCTTGACCTTCTGATTATAAATGTTATAGATTGGATTATCCATATCAAAAATATATTCACCATTGACCATATTCTCAATTTCATAAAATATTTCATTCATATATATAGAATAAATATTTTTCTTAATAATGAATAAAAATATCATCTTGTCCAAAAAATATACATAAATCAAATTTTTGTTTATGGATGGAATAAAATAATAGTTTTCTAATTCAATAAATAATTAACTAGGTAGACTTATATTATATGTATCGAAATCTAGTGCATCAACTCGGGTATCATTTCCAACACATAGATCTTCTTTAATTTTATTTAATTCTCCCCCATCCTTGAGCCTATGTTTATTATTGTAAATTTGTGATGCACACCTAATATCTAATACCCATGAGTCAAAGTTGGAGAAATTGATCTCTGTAACATTCACATTTATATACTTAGAATACTTCTCTTTGATAACACTTCTCAACCTTATATACCAATAAATTATTATTTAATAGTTCATAACTCTAATAAACATTAAAATGATAAATATAACTAAGGCAACTCAAGTATTACATACATAAATATTGCATCATTTTATATGAATATTCAAAACATTTTACAATAATACACTCTCCAGAACCATAAAGGTTTATTGTCTTTTAATAATAGATACACAATCAAATTTTTTTATGATAGATCCTCAACATATACCACAAATTTATTCTATCATAATACCATTCTTAGACATATCCTACTAAAAATATTTATTCATGACCTAAAGAAAATGTAAAAATAAGAAAGGGTGATACAAGATGCTCAATAAGGGTAAACATGAGATATATCAATCGATGATCATGTGAAATCATAATATTAGTATATGGGCATTAGACCATGATCATAACTAATGATATTTATACCCAGTTAGTGATAGATCATAAATATTATTTCATGGCATGAATCTATAGTATTTCAAAATACATGAGTCATAAGAGTGAGGAATCATCATTAATCAACAAGGAGCTATAATAGCATATAATAAGTATAAGAAAATGTCATGGGAATTTCGGTGTAATAATAAGCTTATAAAATCATTTCATTAGGAATGTCTCACTGCCAATACCATCTTCACATAGTGGGAAAATGAACATAATGGATTGGGTTCACTCCCAACCACTTTTCATTATTGCAATGGTTTCACTCTTCATACTCTTTCATATTATATAATGATATATAAATCATTACCCAATGAATTATAGGAAATATAAATCCAATACCACCCATCACATAATGAAAATCGTAAATATGTGTGGAATAAGATCATAAAAACATTTATCATTTCATTATAGTATAACTTGTGAAAAATAAACAGGTTTGTGAAACACTGTATCATCACATAATCAAAAGTAATACATAGAAATAAAAAGGATGGTATCATTATATAATATTCTCAATGAAGTAAAAGAAACATCCAATGATGTTTTCATGGATGAAAAATACCATTAAAAGAATATTTGAACATTTATTTGGAAACACAAGAAAAATATACTTTTCTTTTGATAACATTTTAAATAAAAAACCCAAAAATATTGAGCAATTATTTTCATCAAAAATAACCATATAAAATTGTAAACAAATCTTCAAAAAAATGGTTATGATAGAGGTAATAGTCATTCGTGAATCAAACATTAAAACAAATTTTCTCTTCACACTTTTTGAAAAATTTCCTCAATAACCTATTTGGAGAAATATTATAAAAATTAATTTTCAATCCTTTTAAAATAAAGTCAAATATTCTTTAAAATAACTTCAAATAATCAATATATCATATAAAATAACATTTCTAAAACATTTTAAAGAACATGGACAAGGAAAAAAAGTTCATCAACGAGAGAGGAAATAAGGTTTCCTTTTTAAAAAAAACATTTTGTAAATCTATTTAAGTATCATAGAGATAAGAATGAAAAATAGAAAATTAAAATTTCAAGAAAAACATGATTAAAATAAAATATATGGTTTTTATGAACTAAATAGCATACAATTCTCCCAATGGAGATTCAAGTATAAACAATCCTGATTAAAAATGAGATTGCAACATAAACCCTTACCTTCGGTCCTGAATGTTTTCATATGTGTTTTTAAAGTCCTATATAATAAATTTAGATTTATTATATATTTATTCTAGGAACCTATTCATACATATATTACAATATATAATTTTAAATTACCCATTTATTAAAAATTATTCATTAAAATCAACATAAGGGTGAAAACTAATTTTTTCCATGCATGTTTCGATTTGAAGATTCTGGTCCTCACACAATGTTCGTGGATTCATCATATTTAGAATATTAATCAAGTTATAAGTGTTGAGTTAAAATACTTAAATATTATTTTAATTTTGATAATAAGAGTTCACTCTTAAAATTTTTATATTACTAATATTTATCTTTTTCAAAGTATACAGTTTTGTAGGAACGAATACATTTTTAATGGATGGAGTAATCTAATTCTATTGGATAGATATATACAAAGTATATCAGATGAACATGTAGAAAGTAAATTAGATGGAGGTATAAAATTTAAATCTGATGGAGGATTATAAATTTTATCAGACGTATTTATAAAAAGTACACTAGATAGAGACTTATAAATTCTACTAGATGAAGTTTCACAAAGGATATCAGATGAATATATACAAATTATATCAAATGAAGATTTATTATTTCTGCTAGACGAAATTATTTAAATAATTATAATGATTCTAAACCAAATTACCATCGAAAAAAATTTCTGATATGATGTAATATGAAGAATATGTTTTTAATACTGTTGAAAATGATCTTGATAAGTGTCAAATCGAACCATTAGAACCTTTTCTATAAATAGGACTGAAACCTAAAGGAAAATAATTAGATTGAAATTCTAAAATCTAAAGTTATTGTTAAAGTTTTTTGTAATATCTTATTATTGACTGTTCTTTAATTGTAATCTTTAGAGAGTTTTATTTAAAGAGTATGTTTGTGTGTTTATCATTATAAATGCTTTAAAATTTAACCATTGTTATTTTTGTTTGTTTGATCTGATAGATTGAGGACTCTTGAGAATAGAGAGATAGAGGTTTTTCTGATCATATGATCGAGGGATCCTAGGGATAAGAAGATAGAGTTATGTCAGATAAGGTATATTAAGGGATTTCATGGTTTGGAATATAAACCTTATGACATGTTTGAGTCATGGATCCCTAAATTCATGTTTTCATATTTCATTATAGTGTTGGGTGAAAGTGAATATTTTTCAAATAAATGGTTTTTAAATTTTTGTTATGTTCTCTTATAAAATTTCTTTATACTTTTCTATACTTTTTTTTACAAGTTTTATATTTTTATTGTGTGTTTTTATATTTTTATATTATTTAGTATATACTTTTTTCTTACTTTTATTTTATAAAGTATATATCAGTTAGAACTTTAGAAAATCTCAATCCTAGAATACCACCAATATTTTATAGTTCTAACTATGAATATTATTGAGATAGAATAAATATTGTTGTTATAAATATTAGTGTTGATCATTTTTTCATTATGACTATATATTTTAGAATTACTGATAAGTAAGTGTCTAATTTTTCTCGAGAATATAAGATGAAATATCAAATGAACTATAGAGTCCAAAATAATTTGTTATGTTCTATGAAAATGAATATTTATGGTCAGATACATTCTTGTGAGATGGAAAAAAATATTTAGAGGAATCTAAAAGTTACTCATTTTGGAATATCTAAATATTTTGAAAAATATAAGTGTTATGATTCATGTAAACTATCAAGATTTTGATTTCATATCTAGTAAATTAGTTACACAGATGCATCAAAGGTTCATGACTACTGTGAATAGATTACAATCACTTGGAGAGAAAGAACTCACAGATGAACAGATTATAGAAAATAATATTGATATCATTTGTAAGGAATGGGGATATAAAAGGAAAATGATAGATGATACTAAAAATTTAAAAAAATTGAGTTTGTATGATTTAATTTGAACACTTATGAAATACCAGTATAGATTGAAAATAGATTCTAAAAAATAAAAGAAAAATAATGATGTGGGTTTTTATTTAACATTTACTACTATGATAAATAAAGTTAAGCTTGGTGATAATGTTTCAAAATCCAAAAATTATAAAAATAAATTAAAAGTTGGATCTAATAGTAGCTTATTAAAGTAAATTGAAAATGGGATTGCTTAGCTAGCAAAGAGAGTGAATAAGATAGTTGTGGAAAAATATTTTTATTATAAGTACAGGCAGAATCAAAAGAATTAAAGTGAGAAGAAAATTAATTTTAAGATTATTATTTATGAATGTAAAAATACATGGAATATTAAACTTGACTGTACAAGGATGAAGAAAATCGAAAAACATTTAAAATAATTTTTATAAAGATAAAGGTAAGAAAATATTAAAAGGTATAGATACTTAAAGTACTAGTAGTGAAGATTCTTATATAGAAATTTCTTCTAATTATAGTAGTGATAATTATACTATTTTGGGATATTATACTGAAATTAAAAATAAAAATTCATGTTACATGGAAAAGGTATTTCCTGAATCCCTTAAAAATGTAAATTTAAAATGATAATTAACCTAATTCAGATAATGAATACAATTCTACTTCTCCAAAAGAATAAATTTTTATTTCATCAGAAGATGAGGATATTTTACCTAATTTTGAAGAAATTGATAGATATGTTACTTTTCTAGAGAAAAAGGATTTTAAAGTTATAAAATATTATGATTGATCCAAAGATAAAATTGTTAATAAAATACTAGAGTTTTTAAAATTACTTCATAGATTTTTAAACATACCCTATATTTAGATAAAAATTAAATTTATTTCAAATAATACTTCTAAGAATTAGGTTGTGAAACTTAATTCCAAAATACTTAGTCTAAAAAACTTTTTTAAAATTTTACTACTAGGAAGGAAAGTTTCGATAATATTGAAAGATAATTGGGACCTCATATAAATACTTCAGTAATCCGTTTTACTTCATAAAAAATCATTATCAGTCAAACTATTTTGTTCTAAACAATACAATCTTTTGTATGAAATTTCAAAGAGGAGGTCATTGAAAAAGTAAATTTCATTTAAATTGAGTTTATTCATTTTTTTTCATAGAGCTTATATTTCTATAGAATTCAAATTTGTTCAACATAAGAAATTTGGACAGATATTGATTATGAAATTCTTGTTTGCTAATAATTCTAAACTTAAGGAATTATAGGTAAAAAACCTTAGTGTTTTTTAGGGAAAAAGGATAAGTTCCAACAGGAAAAATATATGGAACGTGGATAGTGGTTTATTAAGGAATATTACTAGAAACAAAAAGTTCTTCTAGAAGATTGTAATGATGAGAAGTGTAAAGGTGAATTTTGGTGATGATACTCAAGGATAAATAAATGGAATTGGTGATACTGAATTTATTGTTAAAGCTTTAATTTAGAAAAAAAATTATGTTGTAGGTATTAAGAATAATATCATCAGTATAATTCAATTATGTGATTAAGGTCATATTGTGAACTTCAAGAATGATAAATTCAATATTCAAAGTTAAAAAAATTAAATTCATTCTTTCTACTAATTGGTATAATAATGTTTACACTTTAAACTTAAAAAACCTTAAAAACAAATATATACCTTGTCTAATTGTAGGGGAAGATCAATCTTGGTTGTGGAAAACAAGTTTAGCACACTTTAGTCTAAGAACATTAACCTAGCCTTTTAATAAAGGACTTGTGGGAGATTTACCGGAGAACAGGTTTAATTCTTCTAAATTCTATTACACTTGTCAATATGGAAGGAAACATAAATCAATATTTAAATCTATTAGTGAAATATCAAAATCTAAATATTTAAATTTAGTTCCCTTGGATTTATTTGGTCTAACACAAACAAGAAGTATTGGAGGCAAACACCGTGTGTATGTCTTAGTTTATTATTAAACTGGATATACATGGGTCTTTTTTTATCAAAAAAGTAAAAAAACTATTTTTTATTTTAAAATATTTATATATTTAGCTAAAAATGAGAAAAACTTAACTTTTTTTAATATTCATATTTATCATGGTGTTGAGTTTGAAATTTTTTACTTTGAAACTTTTTTATCAATAATGGAATTACACGCAGCTTTTCAACTCTTAAAACACTCAGTAAAATGATATAGTTAAATGAGGAAATAAAATTCTTCATGAAATTACTAGAACCATGTTTATTGAATAAAAAATTGTTAAACATTTTTAGGTTGAATATGTTATTAATACTTTCAATAATATAAATTTTAGTTTGACTACTTACTTTTATTAATAAACCTCTTTATAAGTTATGGACTATAAGAAATAAAAAACTTTCTTACTTAAAAGTTTTTGGATGTCATTTTTTTTATTATGAACACTAAAGAAAATTTTTATAAATTTGATTCAAAATATGATGAAGTAATATTTATTGTATATTTTACAAGAATTCGGTCTTATCATGTTTTTAAGAAATGAACAAGCATTATTGAAGAAATGGTGCCGCTTAAGTTTGATTAAACTAATCCTTATGTATTTAAATGTCTAGAAACTATATCATAGGATGATGTTTTCAAAACTATTTTTAAAACCATGTTGGAAAATTATTCTGATTGAAGAAAAAAAGATGAAATAATTTCATAAGTTATACCTTTTGAAAAATTTCAACCAATTCTGGAAGAAAATTGTTTTACATATCCAATAAATTATTTGAACTTAGGAATCATCCCTCTGATAATATAATTTCAGATATAGATTAACTGGTAAAAACCTATAGTTCCTTAAAAAAATAATGTGAACATTTTTCATTCTTATATCATTTTAAACCTAAAATAACTAATGAGGCTTAGGTGATTAATATTTGATAAGGGAAATACAATATGAACTAAATTAATTTGAGAGGAAAAAAGTTGTGGACTTTGGTAAAACAACTTAAATATCTTTATATGATCAAATTTAAATGGTTTTTCCAATAAAAAATGATGAAAATGGAATTATTTTTAGAAATAAGGAAAGAACTATTATTAAGGGTTATAATCAACAATAAGGAAAATATTATGAAGAAAATTTTTAACTAGTAGAAAGACATGAATCTATATTTTTACTTGTATACTTTGTAGAATATTTAAATTTAACTCTTTATCAAATGGATATGATGTTTGATTTTATTAATGTATATATACAAGAGTAAGTTTATATAAAACAATCAATTGGTTTTTAAAATAAAAAAATTTCCAAAACATATTTTTAAACTTATTAAGTCACTTTATAAACATAAACAAGATCCAAGAGTCTGATATGATATTATTACTGGATATTTATTTCAAAATACTTTTTTTTGTGAGATGATGATCCAAAAATTTCTATAAATAAATATTATAAAAATACCAAAAAAATTTAAATTTATTTCAATGAAATTATATCTATTTCAACTTAAATTTATCTTTCTAGCTATTTTCCAAAACTTATGAAATCTAAGTTTGAAATTAGGATGATGGTTGTTTTTCTTGGTTTTCAAATTTCTCAAAAATTGGAATAAACTCCCTTATATCAATAATTTTATACAAAATATTTACTTAAAATATTTGGTTTTGATAATGCAAAAATTATAAATACTCTTATTAGAACCTCAAAAACTCTTGATCTTGACGAATCTAGGAAAACAGTTGGTAAGAAACATTTTAGAGGGTGATTAGAATTTTATTGTACATTATAGCTAGTTGACCAGATTTAATGTTTTATTTATGCTTGTGTATGAGATTTCAATAAAATAATAAATTATCCCATCTTAATTATGTGGAATGAATCTTTTTTTATCTTAAACAAACTTTAATCCTTGGAAAAGTTTTTTCTTCTGGAAATGATTTTCAACTAAAATTTCTTTTATATGCTGACCTTAGTGGATGTAAAATGTATATAAAAAGTACATAAAGACATTATCATTTCTTATAATGAATTTTAATGACTTTTTCTTTTAAGAAACAATGTTTTGGTATCAATTTCTACTTTTTATGATAAATATATATCAGTTGAAAGTTTTTGTGCTCAAGTTTTTTAGATGTAACACGCTATCATAGAATTTGGAATGATTTTTACTATAACTATAATTTATGTGATAATACAAGTTCCATATATTTTTCTAAGAACCCAAAACATCACTTATAAGAAAATAATATAGATATAAGACACCATTTCTTTTAGGATCAGTAAAAAATAGATATGATTTTACGATTCATCAATATGCAATATCAACTTGATGAAATTTTTAGAAAACCTATACATTCTGATAGATTTGAATATATTAAGAAGAATATCAGTATGATCTATATTAATTTATCATTAATATATTTCTTATTTACCTATAAACATATAGTAAAAAACTCTTCAATAAAAGGGGAGGATATTTTTACTTTTTTCTCCTTATTTTTTTCTTATGTTTTTCCTTTTTACTGAAATCTTTAGACATATATTATTTAAGAAACTTCTCAATTTCATCAGAATGAGTTTTGTCCAAAGTTTAATCATATAAATCTATTCCTCTAATTTTATTATTTATCAAAGTCTTTAAATCATTAGACAGACATTCTCAAGAAATTTAATTTATTAACTCTCTCAGTGGTAATCTTTTTATTTTCTTATAAAATTTATGGACTAAATTTTTACAAAAGTTTTCTAAATTTTTTTTACGTTCTATCAGAATATTTTTTTCAATAAAACAAAAAACCTTATAACAAAACTTTATGAAAATCAATTGTTCAAAATACTTACATTATTAAACTCTTGATGTCATCAACTTTTAAGATTGAATCTCAGCCACTGAATATTTTGGAATTCCGACCAACACATTAATTTTTTGGACATAGTAGAAGTGTCCCTATTCATTTTACTCTTTGAATGATACTAATAAGTTCTATTTCTAGTGAATTTCTCCTCTATATGACTATCTTCATGTTTTTTCTTCTAGTTATTATGATATTTATAGTTCATCTATTGAGTTTCTATGGTATCCTTTGATGATTTAAAACCCAAATAAGTAATTAAAGATATATTAATTGATCATGGTTGGTTTGAAAGGTATGATTCCTTGCTAAAGTCTATAATACTTTTTCAAGATTGATAAATTATTTTTCCAAAAAAAGAAGATTTCAAATTTTATTATCCAAGTATTTTCGTATAATTTTATATTAGATAAGTTTTTAATGAATTTGATGATTTGACGAATTTTTCTTTTAATAGTTTTATAAATTCATACAGTCTAAATATTAAAGGTATGGTTGAGCTGGTAGGCATTCCTCTTGAAGAATAATCATATTTTCTAACTCAAAAATTCCCAAACAAAGTTTGATCCTTTTAAATAACTATTTCTAAGAATTTTTTTTATATAAATGATAAAGTAGGTAAGATATATCATATATCTCTATACATAATGATAGTTTTGTTTTTGGATTAAAATTATCTTTTACTGAGGAAAAGAAATCATGACACTTTGAAAGTTTGAGATATATATAATTCAATGTTTTCAATATAACATGAGGATATTCATTTTTTTCAGGTTCATGTGGAACTATATTAAATCCATCAGGATAGGAATTATGAATCTCAAGAATATATTATATCCAAAGTTTCTCACCAAAGCTTCAGTAAAGTTCATAGATGTTGAGAATATTAATAATGAATCAAATCCTGTTATAGGTAAAGAAAATTATTTCATAGATTAAACCATTTAAAATATGAGATTAGTATATTTTAATACTGAGGTAAGGTGCATTATTAAAGTAAAAAAAATATATGGTATAAAAAATAGAGTATATAAAAAACAAAGTTCAAGAGAAGATAAAATATCTCAAAACTTATTGAAAATACCCTAAACTTTCAAGGAATAATACAAAGGTTATATCACATGAATCCTTTATAGATTTGCTAAAGAGTAAGAAATATAAGAAGGATGGTGATCCTAACTTTGGGCTTGATTTTTTTGAAGCTAAAGATTTGAAGGAATAAGTTTTTCATAAAATGAAAGAAGAATAAAATAAGAAGAAATAATCTAATAAATAAAAGAAAGATAAATTTTCCCAATATTTACTTAGGGAAATTGAAAAGGAACAGGAAGTAGTTGAGAATAATAGGAATCTACTCAGTCTATTCCTACTGAGAAGGAAGAGCAATTTTCTCCATCTATTCAATAGTCTATTCCAATAGTAGCAGAAAAATAAATTCCCCAATATATTGTAAAGGATAGAGGGAAAGAAGTTATTGATGATATTAATAAAAATTATGAAAAAAAATTGAAAATTGAAAATAAGTTACTAAAAAATATAATAATCTCATAGAGACATCTTGATAACTACGGAAAATGTTCATTTTGAGAAAATTAGAAGAAAATTTTTAAATCTCTCAATAAGTCTTTAGATGTTGAAGAATTTTCTATGAATATTTAAATCACATTAACCTCACAATTTTGTGAGGATGGAAATTCCTTTAGTTCATAGGAAGAATATTTTTTGAATAGTTAAAATTAAGATTCAAATATGAAAGAATTGAAACAATATATTTTGATGAAGATGTGGCAATTCAAGTGGTATCGCAATGAAAAATTTGTTGAAAACATAGAAACATCACATCCTAGAGTTAGAGAATCTCTTTTTCCAAATGTTTCTAATCATTATAAAAATTCTCCACCAAGTATATGGTTCAAGTGATAGAGATGAAGATAGATTACTTTGATGAAGTAATAAATCATATTAAGGGAATCATGGATGTATTTCTATATATTTTATCTAGATTATTGTATATCTAAGGGAAGTATATGTTATATAAGGATAAATAACCATTAATAAAATATCATAAATTGTTATTCATAATGAATTCGGGATTAAAATCTTAAATGGAAGTCTTCAGTGGAGTTTATAAAGCTAAAGAGCCTCATCAAGTGGATGAACCAGACTTAAGAAGATATAAAGTTATTTTATTAGTAGATATCCGGGATCAAAAGAGAAACAAAATCAGTTTCAATGTTTATTTATAGTATTATATAAAAAGTGGGAGAGTGCACAAGAGAAGTTGATGATTTCAAGTCCTTTTCTATTCAACAAGATAAAGATTACTCTCAATAAAACAATATTATGGATTTAATAGAAGAGAGGATTGAAAAGTTTTAATACAAGGAGTAGAATTCAAAGAATATGGAAAAAGGATCTGAAGAAGATAAATACCTTTATTAAGAAACATTCTATGAAATATTAATCTTTTTCCGTAACTCTTGGATAATTGTAATTATTAAACCTCTATTATTTCTTTACTACTTTCTTATATCTTTATGAATGACTGTTATGTTTTCTTACATGCATAATTACTCCTCATAAATATTCGTATAGTGTTTTTATAAAATTTCATAAACTATTTATACTAAATATATCTTTCCTATGATATTCAAAAAGGATTAGAATGGTAAAACACTCAATATTTGTGTAAGTGATGGAAGTAAGTTCAAACATTTTTATTTTAAATTTATATTAAGTTATATATATTTTTCTTTTTATAAAGGTAGAGATAATTGAGTCAAAATACCTATTTCTAAATTTACTTTTTAAAATCAAAATTCGCTTTTAATTTTTTTTAATACTAATATTAATCTTTTCCAAAGTATAAAGTTTTTTTATGAAAGAATATAGTTTTACCGGATGGAGTAATCCAAATATATCAGACGAACATATACAAAGTACATCAAATAAATGTTTTTAAAGTACATTGGATGGATGTATAAAACATTTATTGAATGAAGGATAATAAATTTTACTATATAGAGTTATAGAAAGTCCATCAAAGCCTACTAGACATAGATATACAAAGTATAATAGATATAGATTTACTATTTCTATCTGATGGAATTATTTAAATAATTATAATGATGTTAATCCTAACAACCATTAGATAGAGTGATAATACACTAGAATATAAATAATATGTGTTTGATATCATTTAAACAGATCCTAATAAGTGAGTACTCTGACCATTATAAGCTTGTCCATAAATAAGATTAAAACCTTAAGAGAGAAAAACATATTGACAATCTATGATCTAAAGTTGTTGAAGTTTTTGTAACATCTTATTACAGAGAGACATTTAATTATAATCATTAGATATTTTTCCATAAACCATACATTTGTGAGGTTATCATTGTAAATGATTTAAGTGTTTCATATTGTGATTATAGTTTGTCTGGTCTGGTAGATTGAGGGATCTTGAGGATAGAGAGATATAGGTTTGTCCAATCATGTGATCAAGGTCTACTGGGGATAAGTATACATATTTTTGTCTGATCGGGTGGATTAAGGTATTATAAGGTTTTAAAGGCGTAACATACTATAAATTTGAGTCATGGATGCCTAAATTTAGGTTCATAGTCTTCCATATCACTTTGAGTAAAGTTAAGACCTTTCTTTGTAAAGGTCTTGCAGGTTTTGTTACATTATTTTATAAAAATTTGTTATAATTTTTTATATAAGCCTTATATTTCATCTATTAATTTTATTTAAATTTTATATTGTGTATTATAAATAAATTTCTTACTCAAATGTTTTAAATTTTATTGCAACAACTATTTGTCTGATAAAATTTCTTATAAACAAGGTGTTAGAAAATTTTAAGTTAAATATTTATAAATTAAAATTCACCCCCACCAAATTTTAGAGTATTTACATACTTTACTAATCCAAAAAATAAGTATCATTATTATTCATTATATACACTTTTATAACCATTCGTATAATTTGGTGATTGCAAATGAATGACATAACTTTATGGAGATGTTAATCCATGCAAACGCACGAGTAATGTTTTAATTTTCTAATAAATGAAAATAAATAAAGGTAAATAATAATATATCTTTAAATTATCATAAAAGTTTCCTATATATAATATATATTCATTAAATCCATCTATATAACCAGTCGTGCATGGAAGATATGAAAAAAAACTTACATCTCTCTTCATGGAGGTGGTAGTCCACATGTACGCATGAACAATGTTATATTTCTCATAGAATGGAAAGGAGGTAAAAAATGGTTGTACCGTTAACATAAAAACATTTCAATATAGTAAATATATTGATTTTATCATGTTAATATGGTTATATAATATTTAGATGTGGTTAAGGAAGAATGAAACTAAAAATAGATCGATAAATACAATTACCTCTTCTTTGGGAGAGCTCCTTTGGCTTACACCTTAATCCTTTAAAGGTTGGTATTTTGGTAAGAAAAGAAACTCTGGGTCATGGTTAGGGAAATTAAAAAGATATTTTGGAAGGTATTTTCTAATCTAGGTATATCAAAGTGTGTGAATAAGTGAAGATATGGAGTTCCCTTTTGTAAGTGAGGTGGGTGGAAATCTTGTAAATACTTAAAACATTAAAATATAATAAAGTAGTGTTAAAGTGTAGGTGGAACCAAGTGGAAAAATTCTCAAATATAAGATAATATAATGTTTAAATAAATTCAAAAAATAAAATTTATACAAGTTTATGTTATATTTTAAACTTTATTTTTAGTTTAACTCCCTCAATAAACTTTCCTAACCTTAATCGAGGTAACAAATTTCTAACATAGTTACAACTTATTATGAACAAAAAAGAAAGTGGCCCCATTAAAAAAATGGAAATTCCAATTACAAATATAGAAATAATTTTACCATATTCAATTTCTATACCTGGTAGAAATTTAGTTTAAAATAAGCATGAAAAACAAAATAAAATCCATTTATAGAAAAAATGATTTTTTAAACATAAAACTAAATTTATTATTATTATTTTCTATTAATAACTGCTAAATGAATGTTAAAATATTTGATTTAATATATTATATTCACATTTTATTAAATTAATTTATCAATAGTGGTTAATTTAATTTATTAATAAAAAACACATTGTGCACATAAAATATTTTTTTAGAAAAACAACTCTTTAACTTGAAATGCTTAAATTTTCATTTCAAACCATTTGATAAAAAATTAATTCATTTTATAAAAGGGTACAAAATAGATTTTCATATTTTTAACACTCTGAGTTAATTTTTAAATAAAAATTTGTTATAAAAACAATGATCATAAAAAAATTATTTAAAAATAGTTATTTAGGATCAATAGTGTCATCTAAGTGAATTGGAAATTATTTTTGATAATTATATTTCATTTAAATTCCATATAATTTAATTTATTTTATAATTTTTAATCATTATTCACATAGCTTTAGGGTTTTAGGATTTACAATATATCAATCATGTTTATTTATTAAAGATAAATATATTTAAAAATTTCAGGGTGTTATATTCTACCACTTTTTTTGAATTTATCCCTCAAAATTTTGTCACTCCAATAAAAAAATGAGGATATCACTACCTCATCACATCCCCAGGTTATAAGGTTACTTCCTTGAATTTTTTATTCCTCTATAAAATCTTAACCAGGTGAGTGGTCCTTTTTCATAGCGCTTTATATCTATGATCCAATATTTTTATCGGTTTTTTTCATATAAAAGATCATGAACTTTATGATATTTTGAAGGATCAAGTATGTACTTCCTCAAAATAGATACATGGAACACATTTTAAACTTGGGATAGGTTTATAGGAAGTGACAAGTGATATGATACCATCTTTATATAATAAATAAGTTCACAGGGATTGATATATCTATGGATTAGCTTTCCCTTTTTTCAAAATATCATAAAATTATTACAAGGAGGTATTCAAATGAATAACTAATAACCAACTTCAAACTTGAGATCTCATCGATGATTTTCAGCATATATTTTTTATTAGCTTTGATCTTCCCTAATATATTATTGAATAGATTTTACTTTCTCTATCACTTCCTCAGCTATCTTAGATCCAAATATATTTTTTTCACCAACTTCATCTCATCATGTTAGAGTCATGAACTTCTTTCAATAGAGGGTGTAACCTTCCTAACCCAAATCACTGGGTCCAATACAAAATTCCAAATGACCTCAATAATGCCTCCCCATATGCTAGAGTATTCCAAATAGCAATGGGGGTCTCATGTAGAACCATGGGGTGACTATACCCTTAATAGGAGTGCAAAATAATAATAAATAACCCAACATGTAAATAGTATACAACCAGAGTAAGTGGAAAAAAATAACATATAAACTGTATGAATGCATGAGTACATAAAATAATTAAACCTGTGTACAAGACACTAATCTCCCACTGGGCTGATCACATATAAAAATAATAATAACAACAAATTACAAGAGGCTTTGTTCCCACTCCAATCGACGTATCATCCTAGTCCCCATACTCATAGTGAGTTATCTCGCTAGACGATCAACCTAGGACTTATCCCAACTAATACCTTCAACAAGTGATGGATTCTTGGGTACCCAAGTGTCATGGATTCTTGAGAAGGGTGTGATTACAACTCCGTAGGAAATCACTCTCATAGTCTATTACCCAACCAGTATTACACAATGTAAGTGCATGTGATGATCTCAATAAAAAATAAAATGCAAAACATAGTTTCACAAGAATAACATAATCACCCATCACACATAATAAATAACAACCATGTGTTAAGGGGTCATGAACATACCAAGTTCACATGTACCCCCAACCATACCTACTTCATATCCATGCCATAATTTAGTCATAATAGGATTCAATATTAACAAGAGAATGTTATATGGCTAAGAGTCACAGGTCAGACCAAACTAGGACACCATGCCTGGTCTCTCTCACTAGTAGTATGGGCCCTAATAATCTAGGTTATACCTCACTTTCCATCATACCCCATATCTCCCTTTAGCTACATAGGCCCTAGGCCTCCAAGTCAGACCACACTAGGCCATCATTTTCTATTGTTATCTCTCAAGCCAAATCACATAGACCATCATGCCCTATTTTTTCTTCTTGGGTCTAATCACATATGATCATCATGACCCCATGTCAAGACACACTAAGTTATCATGCCCTATCATCTATATCAACCTTGTTATTGTGTCACATGGAGCATCAGAACACACTCTTCCTCTAGGGATACCGATCCATGATAGGTCTACCAATCTCTTAGATACCACGAAAAAAAACAACATCATAGAATATACCAGACATATCATAAGGAAAAAGTGGAATCATATCATTCACACATATCTAATGTCATAGCACAACAAACATGGTTCTCAAACACAGGAATACCATATGAAACAATGGGTATCTATACTATTATTTCACACACACACACATGAGATCACTATCAAGCATGGTAAACAAGTTAGGACAACATAGGTATCACATCAAGGAAACATGGGTGTGCCCATAAATAGATCACGGAATATCATCAAAATTTATAATAATTATACATGTAATCAAACATAAAACATCGTCTTACTATCTCTAAGTCTCAAGTACAAAAACACACACAAATTTGTCCAAACATCAAACATGGGATCCACTGGCTACTCACACACACCATGTGATAAATCATTAAACATAGGTATCAAAGGCTACAAAATTGGTCAATCATGTGCCATTGACATTCAAGAAACAAGCCAACACCCAAGGTCCAACATGGCCCTTAGAACCTTTTCAACTTATTAAGTATGTTCCTTTAATTAATTAAGACCGAAGGATCATTAATTAATTATTAATTATTAATTATTCATAACACAAAATGATTTAATAGTAATTCACCCAAAATAGTGAACCTCATATCTGATGATAATGAATAGGAATAATACTATGGGGTAGAGTATGTGTGACCACCTACCTCCTAGTTATCAATCTCAAAGTTAATGTTTTATGAAGGGTTAAAAGATCTGCTATTAAGAAATAGTTGAAAGAAAAATTAAATTGTTAATTTAATGTTTTCTTTAATACTATGGATGTGTATGATTATTACATGGTGCATATTTTTTCAGTGGGGGCTATTTGTTATAGTGGTATCAGAGATGGTACCCAATCGAAAGTGAAGTGGCACTGCCTAGGTTGAATTGTAGGGTCCACAATGAGAAAATTATTCTTTAAAAGGGGAAAGAATGTAACACCTTAAAAATTAAAATGGTTAAAAGACTAAATGTTACTACCCATATCAATAAGATGAACCTTTATTTTAAGGATCTTACCTGATTATAAATCCATGGTAAAAGAGTTTTAGCCTACAGTAGTGATTAGGATGGTTGAGTAGGAGTGAAAAAAACACACTGAATGAACATATGTTGGCCTATGGGGACATTCATTAATCTAATGACCCATTCAAACATATGGGTGGGCTCGAGAGAGGGGAAAACATGTGTTTTCGGGGCAACTGAGGGTGCCTTCATGGCCCGATTATTACATTGGTATATGTAAAAATTAGGCCACATAGGCACCCCCATTTTCCCATAAACACATGTTTTACCCTCCCTGGGGCCCACTCACATGCATAAATGGTTTATAAAACTAATGACTGTCCCTACAGTTCAACACATGTTCTTTCAATTTGTTTTTCCCCCACTCATACACACCTTAGGAAACTTTATATAGGTCAACCATCTTAATCACAACTCTATGACAAACACTATGGATTTATAATAATATATTCTCTTAAAAATAAATGAAAACCATGTTTTCATGGGTATGAACATTTATCCTTTTAACCATTTAAAATTCTATGGTTTTCCATCCCCACCCCCCCCTCCAGTGAAAATCATCCTTATTGTCAGACCTATATATTAACCTAGGAAGTTCCACCGCACTCCCAAATGGGTGCTTGATCTGATACCAATGTAATAACTAGGCCCTTTAATCACCCTATTTCCCATGTAGACTTGTTTTTCTCCTCCCTAGGTCCCACACCTGAGCTTGAATGGGTCATCATACTAACGAATATCCTCATATACTAACAAATGTTCTTTTAGTGTGTTTATTCCTCACTTTCACAAACCCTATGAAAATTCCTATGAGGTCTCCCATATAGATCACTATTCCAAGACAAACACTATAGAATTATAATCCAGTGGACTATCAAATATAAAGGTGCACCTTATTTTCATGGGTAGTAACATTTATCTTTTTAACCCTTTAACATTATGGGGTGTTATAGAGGGATTCATAAGGATTCATCTGAATTATCAATTTAAAATTATTAATGTTAGAAAATTAAACCAAGGGAAGGTGTTGATCCCAACCTCCTTTGAAATCCATTAATAAAGTTCTCAACATATAATTTAGGGTTTGAATGGTCCTCTCAGACTGATCATCTGTATAAGGATGATATATATTGTTAAATGTTGAATCTATATTCAATACTTTCTAAAGTCATCATTATAACTTTGAGTCAATCCTCAAACCTCGATCATATATAATTGAGAGTGGTACTCCAGGAAACCTTCCCACTGAAGGACCTCGGGACACCCTGAGAGGGGAGGGGTGAATCAGGGTGACCAATTTTTCTTTTAATGTGATGGATCTTGTTCCCATGTTGGTAGGAACTTGTTGAACCTATAAGATGATTATGATTAGAATGAAAACATTCACATGCACAGAGAAAACACAGCCCTTTTTACTTGGTTCACCACTAAGGGCTATGTCCAAGGAGCATACGCCGACAGGTTGTCGGTTGTACCAAAATCCACTATGATTCACTAGCAGTAGATTACAATAGTTCGGGTATAGTCACTCTGTCCCAGGCTCACTGCCTTTACAAAGGTTCAGGGATAGCTCACTGCTTCCCTCGGGTCACTCCCGTTGACTCCCCCTGGCTCACTACCGTTGGTGAAGTCACACTCAGTTTATAGACGTGAAGGTCTCTTTAATTAATAGTCATGAAGTTCATTGTCCCCTGTTCAGCATGAGACTTTGCTTGCATCAGAGTCCTGAGTTAATGCTCTGTTAAAATCCAGATTCCAACCACTGATGAATACCCCCTTTTTCCTTGACCTCAGGACAAACAACCTTTGGAAAAGGCCTTCGCAAAGTACCCTACTTCACAAGGCTCCCAATTTTGCAAATCTCAAACAAGACTTCGCAGAGCCACTGCCATTTCGCGAAGCTCAATCGCGAAGCACTCTCACGATGCTCCAGCCTTCGCAATGCTTGCCTATCACGAAGCTCCTGCCTCTTCGCGAAGCTCACTGAGCCAATCGCGGGGCGCACGTCTTTCGCGGAGCTAGAATAGCCGCCGCGAAGCTCCTCTTTCGCGAAGCACACTGCCTTCGCGAGATACCTTTGCGAACCGAGAGCAAAGGAATTTCTCTGAAATTCTCTCTACTTCTCTTGAGGGGGTCAGCCTCTATTTATAGGCGATTCCACCGACCCTCGACCCTTCCGCGCGAAGTCAACGCCACGTCATCTCAAATCGCGAAGCTCCAAAGATTCCGCCGGAATTCTGTCCAAATCGCGAAGCACCACGGCACTTTGCCGTTCACGAAGCTTGACGTAGTCACGAAGAATCACCGTCAACATACCTCCACGCCTTCACCGCGAAGCTCCCTTGAGAATCCCTTATCCGCCGTGATGCGCTTCAGTCTCTGCCATTCGTGAAGCTTGACGGAATCGTGAAGAATCACCGTCATCATTCCTTTGCGCCTTCGCCGCGAAGCTCTCCAGCCTCTGCCATTTGCGAAGCTTGACATAATCGCAAAGACTCACCGCCTCCATTCTTCTGGTCTTCGTGAAATCCAGTCCATGCATCCCATCTTCGCGAAACTCATGCCTTTTCCATATTAAATTATGATCTTCCTAGAAATCCAATTTTCGCGATGCTCACCAACCTCCAAATTTTGGACCCCAAAAATTTGGCAAACACTGGGAAACGGCGCCACCTTCAATACTGTTGTGTGCTTGAACGGTATGATCTCTTTGCTGGTACATGATCCGTACATCCATTGATGATTGACAACAAACACAAACCACACTCCAAATCATGCATAGAATACCATGGTTCCAACAATCTCCCCCTTTGGGTTCGTTGGCAATCAGAAGAAAAATTCAATAGATCTCCATCTATGTGAAAACCAAAAAACGCAGCAATCAACCCAGCCAACACTCTAAGTCTACGTGAGCAATGCTCGGAGTAGAAAACAAGAGAGGAGGATTGAATTGGGTTCCACTATTTTTCCACTGTTTTCCTTCTCATTCTTCTCATCACAGAAGTTGCCTGAATTTATTCCTTCTCCTTTCTCCCCCATTGACAATAAATCCAAAAACCAGTAAATTTTTTCACGTTCAGCGCAAACCATACTCCCCCTGGATAGTATCTCCCCCATAAACCTGCATCATATCTATAAACAGATTAAAACATTTAAAACAAATGGGGAGAGGGGTATTCTGTATCCTCCTTATGCACTGGGAGGTGGTCGAACACCGAGGTTCAACCGATGCTTCTCAAACACAGCCGCTGACAGTGGCTTTGTCAGGATATCAGCCACTTGCTCATCTGTTCCCACATGATCCAATCTAATCACGCTTTGCTCAACTTTCTCTTTGATAAAGTGATACCTGATTTCAATGTGTTTTGTACGATAATGATGAACAGGATTCTTCGTAAGATCAATTGCACTCTTATTGTCACAGTAAATCACCATTGGTTGCGTCACCTCATCCCCAATATCAGTTAATTGATGCTTCATCCATAGCAGTTGAGTGCATGCCTTTGTGGCGGAGATATACTCAGCTTCAGCAGTACTAAGAGAAGTACTTTCTTGTTTCTTGCTCAACCAGCCAACACATTTCGGCCCAATATAGAAAGCTCCACCACTAGTGGACTTTCTATCTACTACATCACCAGCCCAGTCAGCATCAGAAAATGCTGATAATTCATTGTCCCTGCCTGTAGCAAAAAATAACCCGAAGTTATGTGTACCTTGAATGTACCTCATGATTCTTTTTACTGCTGCCATATGTTCCTCCTTTGGATTACTCTGAAAATGGGCCACAAGGCATGTTGCAAAGACAATATCTGGCCTTGTCGCTGTCAGGTACAGTAGGCTTCCAATAATCCTCCTGTACATGGTGGGATCAAAAGATTTCCCATCCTCGTGCTTTCCAAGTTTAGTTCCAATTGCAATCGGAGTTGACATTGGTTTGGAGTCTTGCATATTGAACTTCTTCAGCAACTCTCTTGCATATTTTTCCTAAGAAATGAAAGTGTATTCCTTCTTTTGAATCACTTGTAGCCCCAAGAAATATGTGAGCTCTCCAATCATAGACATTTCAAATTCTGATTTCATGTGGTTGGAAAATTCATCCACTGATTTCTGCCTACTGCCACCAAAGATGATGTCATCAACGTAGACAAGAACCATGAATTGATCTTTTGGAGAATTATTCACATAGAGATTGTGATCAACTCCTCCTCTTTTGAATTCCAACTTCTTGAGATATGAATCTAGCTGTGAGTACCATGCCCATGGTGCCTGCTTCAAACCATATAGAGCTTTCTTCAGTTTACATACCTTTGTTTCATCGGTACCCAAGACAAAGCCCACTGGTTGTTCAATGTAGACTTCTTCTTCGAGTACACCATTCAAGAATGTTGTCTTAACATCCATTTGATATACTTTATATCCTCTTTGGAGTGCCATGGCAAGGAAAAGCCTGATTGACTCCAGTCTAGCCACTGGAGCAAAGGTTTCTTCAACATCAATGCCTTCAATCTGAGAGTATCCTTTACATACCAGTCGTGCCTTGTTTTTTATGACACTTCCATGCTCATCAAACTTATTTTTGAAGATCCATTTGGTACCAATCACATTCTGACCTTCGGGTCTCTGGACAAGATCCCATGTCTGATTCTTGTCAATCTGATCTAATTCATCATTCATGGCTTTCACCCAAGATTCATCATTTGCAGCTTCTTCGAATGAGGATGGCTCTACAACTGATAGAAATGTAGACTGCGTGTTATTCCTTATCCTCCTTGTTTGAGTGGGTGCACTTGTGTCCCCAATTATGTTGGATGGATCAATCTCAGCTCTTCGATTTCTCCTGCGAGGTTCAGTAGCATTTTCTTCAACCATAGTTTCTTCTTCAGATTCTTCTTCTGAGTCAACATCATGATGTGACTGCTGAGTGTTTTGAACAACTTCATCTATTTCTGCACTTGTATTTTCTTCACGTTCACATTCTTCCTGACTTTCTATCGCATCAGCATATGGCGTCCTTGAAGAATTTGTGGTTTTCTCTTCAATTATCTTAACATCACTGCTTTCCATAATTCTTCCCAAACTCTTGTTGAAACATTTGTAGGATTTGTTGTTCATTGAGTAACCAAGGAAAATTCTTTCATCTGCATTGTCGCCATATTTCCCTTGATTTCCTTTTTTGTTCCTGATGAATCATTTACTTCCAAAGACACGAAAGTATTTTAGAGAAGGATTCCATCCATGACACAATTCATATGGTGTCTTCGTCTCACCCATATAAAGTCCTATTCGATTATGAATGTAAATTGTAGCTTGAACAGCCTCTTTCCAGTAATGTCGTGGAATACGACTCTCAATCAGCATAGTTCGTGCCATGTTGTTCACCTGTCGATTCCTATGTTCAACAACTCCATTTTGTTGTAGAGTTCTCACAACAGCTACCTCATGCTGTATCCCATGCTTCTCTAGATAATTCTCAAATTCAATGGACGTGTATTCTCCTCCATTGTCAGATCGCAACACTTTGATTGTTCGTCCAATATCATTCTCGGCGATTCGCCGATATGTTTTCATGCAGTCAAGGACTTGTCGTTTCCTGTGAATGACCATCACACATGCCATTCTACTGTAATCATCTATGAAAAGGAAAAAGTACCTTTCTCCATGTGTTCCGGCAACATTTATTGGACCACAAACATCTGTATGAATCAGATCAAGAAGGTGAGACGCCTTTTTCTTCTTTGGCTGATATGAACTACGGACCAGCTTCCCACGAATACAAGCATCACAAGATTTTTCACGCTCACGCTTCAGGTTGGGGATGTCCATGACAATTCTCAATTTTGATATTTTCTCCATGTCTTGTTGATTGATGTGTCCCAATATCCGATGCCACAAATTGTTTTCTTCTTCAACAGTCATGTAACATACATTTTCTTCAATATCAACCTGATACAAGTTGCCTTCTGTTCTACATCCCTTCATAAGTGAATTGCCGGTTTTTCCCTTGATAGTACAGCCTTTCTGATTAAAAGTAACTACAAGTCCGGATTCACAGAGTTGACTCACGCTAAGGAGATTATGACGTAGGCCATCTA
The DNA here is from genome assembly GCA_963277665.1 of Viscum album. Taxonomy (NCBI): domain Eukaryota; kingdom Viridiplantae; phylum Streptophyta; class Magnoliopsida; order Santalales; family Viscaceae; genus Viscum; species Viscum album. The sequence continues at coordinate 118,513,625 of OY728162.1, read as the reverse complement.
CGTAAAGGACTTCAGTCTTCTTTAGTTCTCCATTAGCTAATTTGGTACTTCCACTCCCTTTGATTTTCAGAGCCCCATCATTACCAAATCTTACTGTACCATCAAAATTCTTTATGATATTCGTTAGTAGGCTGGAATTACCTGTCATATGAGATGAACAACCGCTATCCAGAATCCAGGTACTGTTGTTCTTTGTAGCTTTGAGGGCTACCTCTGCAAGGTTCGATTTCTCAATCTTCTTCCTTTCCTTCCATGAGACATTAGATTGAGTATATAGAACTGATGGCCTTTCAACTATCTGTTCCGCATACCCAGGTTCTTCATAGTCAAAGTCTTCTTTGAGAGGTGAGAACCTATTTGAAAGAGGAACACTGTCTTGCTGACGAGACTTGACTTGTCTTGAACTTCGGTATGAGGTGTATATGTCCCTTCTCTGCCTACAATTAACTGCCTTATGACCAAAGTTAGAACAATGAAAACAATATCCATAGAAATTATTTCTTCTATAAGAATTAGGATATGAGATTGTTCTCCTTTGTTGAGCATCTATATCTTCTCCATTCAGATAGCTTCTTTCCTCTTCACAATAAGACATGGTATGGCCCAGATAGCCATGGAACTGACACTTCATGAGAGGAAATGTCTTCTCACTTGAATTTATCCTTATACCTTCTTCCTTGGGAGAATAGTAAGATTGTCTGTCATTTTTGAAAGTTTGAGTATAATTTTTAGGTCTCCTTTTAGTTTGGATTGAGGGTTCCTTTTTCAGCACTCTAGGTAACATTTCAACATGTTCAACTTTCATCTTATCTTTCTTTTGGATCTTTTCACTTCCAGCAGTTGATGACTCAGCCTCACAGCCAATTCCACTCTTTCCCATACAAGGGGGTCTTTGATCACTCAAGATTTTTCCAACCCCATCTGAACTACACTTGGCTCTTGCTAGTAATTCTGCATCTGAGAATCTTCCGAACTGTATTTTCTTCCTCGATTCTTTTGGAACTGATTCAGTCTCCAGTTTATTCCTTAGAGTAACTACTTCCTCCTCAAGACCCTCAGCTGTCTTGGATTTTTCATCCAGTATGGATGTGAGGTCATTGATGACCTTTGCCTGCTCTTCAATTCTCAACTTCAGATCTACTACATCATCATTGCTTTCAATTATTTTAGACTGTACCTTCACAAATTCTTCCAGTCGTTCAATTTCAGCTTCAAGTTGATCAACGTATTCAGTTGATTCTTCTACAATTGATTTCCACTTATTGCAGCTCTTACATTTAATCTTAAGCTTACTAACTGCATCCTTAAGTTGCACCTCAGGATCTACACAAGTTCTCAGTTGTTTTTCTCCATCATTATCTTCTGACTTTTCAACAGTGGCCATCATAGAAGCATGGTTCCTAGTTTTGAATTCTGGTTCTTCTTCATCACAGAATTCATTGTCATTTTCTTCCTCTTCACAGACAAAACTCTTCCTTTGCATTTTCTTACCAGATTTAAAGTCTCTCTTTTTGATGAACCTTCTCTGAGGCTTCTTGAAGTTTTCATCTTCACTGTCATCATCATTGATATTCTTCAAGCATTGAGAGGCAATGTGCCCAACTTTTCCACAACGGAAACATGCGAGAGGTAACTTCCCTTTTAATTTCCCTTTCCACTTCTGGAACTTCTTTGCAATGAGAGAAAGAATTTCTTTCTCTTCGTCATCATCACCGCTACTATCCTTTGAGATTTTCAATTTATCCATGGCCTTGAATGCCATTTCCTTGCTCACCCGAGTCGTAGCATCTTCTGGTTTGACTCTCATTTCATATGCTACCAAGCTGCTCAGTAGATCATCTAGATAAATTTTGGAAAGATCTCTTTCCTCAAGGGCCGACACCTTCGCATTATACAGAGGTGGATGTCTTCTTAATATTTTCTTTACAATATCAATGTCTTTGATTTCTTCCCCTAGACCCCGAATTTCTCCAACCACTTCAGTAATTCGATTGAAGAAAGAGTCTGCATTCTCGTCTGGATGCATCTTCAGATCATCAAACCGATTGTGTATCACTTTTAGTTTCGCCTCCTTCACTTTGCTATCTCCTTCATAAATATTCTCAAGTTTATCCCACATGGATTTTGCTGAGGTGCAATTCATTACCTTCAGGTAGATCTGATCAGAAAGGGCTGCAGTGAGAGCATTCTGTGCTTTAGCATCTACATCAAGAAGTTTCCTGTCTGTTTCAGTCATAGTCAGGCCTGTTGGATCAGTGACTTTTATTCCTTGCACAGTAGAAAAAATAACTTCCATTCCAAGAGATCTTAGATGAGATCTCATTCTGTTCTTCCAGATCTGGAAATTGCTTCCATCGAAGTGAGGGACTCCCCTGACATTGACCGCATTTTCCATGACGAAAAAGGTCAGATTCAACACCAGCAACCTGCCTCTGATACCACTTGAAGGACCTCAGGAAACCCTGAGAGGGGAGGGGCGAATCAGGGTGACCACTTTTTCTTTTAATGTGATGAATCTTGTTCCCGCGTTGGTAGGAACTTGTTGAACTTGTAAGATGATTATGATTAGAAAGAAAACATTCACATGCACAGAGAAGACACAACCCTTTTTACTTGGTTCACCACTAAGGGCTACGTCCAAGGAGCATACGCCGACAGGTTGTCGGTCGTACCAGAATCCACTATTCTTCACTAGCAGTAGATTACAAAATTTCGGGTACAGTCACTCTATCCCAGGCTCACTGCCTTTACAAAGGTTCAGGGATAGCTCACTGCTTCCCTCGGGTCACTCCCGTTGACTCCCCCTGGCTCACTACCGTTGGTGAAGTCACACTCAGTTTATAGATGTGAAGGTCTCTTCAATTAATAGTCATGAAGTTCATTGTCCCTTGTTCAGCATGAGACTTTGCTTGCATCAGAGTCCTGAGTTAATGCTCTGTTAAAATCCAGATTCCAATCACTGATGAATACCCCCTTTTTTCTTGTCCTCAGGACAAACAACCTTTGGAAAAGGCCTTCGCAAAGTACCCTACTTCGCAAGGCTCCCAATTTTGCAAAGCTCAAACAAGACTTCACAGAGCCCCTGCCATTTCGCGAAGCTCAATTGCGAAGCACTCTCGCGATGCTCCAGCCTTCGCAATACTTGGCTATCACGAAGCTCCTGCCTCTTCGCGAAGCTCACTGAGCCAATCACAGGGCGCACGTCTTTCGCGGAGCTAGAATAGCCGCTGCGAAGCTCCTCTTTCACGAAGCACACTGCCTTCGTGAGAGACCTTTTCGAACCGAGAGCAAAGGACTTTCTCTGAAATTCTCTCTACTTCTCTTGAGGGGGTCGGCCTCTATTTATAGGCGATTCCACCGACCCTCGACCCTTCCGCGCAAAGTCAATGCCACGTCATCTCAAATCGCGAAGCTCCAAAGATTCCGCCGGAATTCTGTCCAAATCGCGAAGCACCACAGCACTTTGCCGTTCGCGAAGCTTGACGTAGTCGCAAAGAATCACCGTCAACATACCTTTGCGCCTTCGCCGCGAAGCTCCCTCGCGAAGCTCCCTCGCGAAGCCCTTATCCGCCGTGATGCGCTTCAGCCTCTGCCGTTCACGAAGCTTGACGGAATCACGAAGAATCACCGTCATCATTCCTTTTCGCCTTCGCCACGAAGCTCTCCAGCCTCTGCCATTCGCGAAGCTTGACGTAATCGCAAAGACTCACTGCCTCCATTCTTCTGGTCTTCGTGAAATCCAGTCCATGCATCCCATCTTTGAGAAACTCATGCCTTTTCCATATTAAATTATGATCTTCTTGGAAATCCACTTTTTGCGATGCTCACCAACCTCCAAATTTTGGACCCCAAAAATTTGGAAAACACTAGGAAACGGCGCCACCTTCAATACTATTGTGTGCTTGAATGGTATGATCTCTTTTCTGGTACACGATCTGAACTTCCATTGATGATTGACAACAAACACAAACCAAACTCCAAACCATGCATAGAAGACCATGGTTCCAACACCAACTTCCTTAATGTATATCTTTTTGAGATTATCAAGAAATAAATCTTCTCAAATATCAATGAAATTTGTTGATTTCGTAAGGTGATCGGCTACTCCCCAAATATCATTGTTCCCTTTAGATGTCTTGGGTAATCCCCTGATGAAATCCTTGTTGATATTTTCCTATTTCCACTCTAGTATAGGTAATTGTTATAACTTACCCTTATACTTTTTTCACTCATATTTAACTTTATAAAATACCAAGCACTGAGAAATATACTCCTCAATATTTCTCTTCATGTTTCCCCGCTAGAAATTCTCTTTAAGATATATATATATATATATATTTTTACTTGTAAGAAGAATAAATAATGACAAACTAGGAGATTTATAAAATATATCCTTAAATTACAGTATTTATGGGACAAATACCTGATTATTTAATCTAATCATTCCATCCTTGTCATAACTAAACTCAGGAACATTCCTTACCTTCTTTGAAAATCTACATATTCTTATTTTCACCTCTTTAATATTCACATAAATATATAGTTGAAAATTCAACTAGGAGAGATATGGTCTTTATTCTTTCCTTATTATTTCAAGGTTCATCCTCTAAAAATATATTAGTATTGAATATCTTTCTATCCTCATCATGGATAAACTAGCATTGTCCTTACAACTCATAGCATTAACCACCTTGTTCACCTTCCTAAGGTGGTAATGTATTGAGTAGTAAAAATATTTAATTAGTTATAAACATATTATTTAGAATATATTCAACTCTTTATGTTTTAATATATACTTCAATATTTTATGATAAGTATTTATATCATACCTTTAACCAAAAAGTTAATTTCTCCATATCATTAAAGAAAAAAATACTGCTGCTAGTTCCAAATCATGATTCGGGTAATTTTTCTCATAAATCTTAAATTGGCATAAAGAATAAGATAATATCATATCATTATTAATGATAACACATACCAATACATTATTTTATGCATCACTATAAATAAAAAATTGTTCTCTACTATAGGGTAGTTTGAGCATGGGTGCACTGACCAACCTTCTCTTTAGTTCTGTGAAATTTTATTCTTATTGATCAGTCCAATGGAGCTTTTCTCCCTTCCTTCATAACATGGTCAGTTTATTTGATATTCATGATAAATTAATCAAAAAGTATTGGTAATATCCATAAATACCATGAAAACTATGGATTTTAGTTACTATGGTTGGTTAGGGCCACTACTCAATAACTTCCATCTTTCAGGGATCCACCGATATACCCTCACTTATAATTATGTGACTGAGAAATGATACTTTCCATATCCACAATTCACTATTACTAAATTTGGTAAAAATATTCTCCTTTATTATGGTCTTAAATAAAATCCCCAAATGATCTTCATGCTCTTCCTTTCTCTTGGAATATATTAGATTATCATCAATAGAGACTTCCAAAAACATGTTAGGGTAGTATCTACAGACTCTATTCATTATATACATGAATATATAAGGTTAATTGATAATTCAAAATGGAATAACTATAAATTCATAATAATAATACCTCATGTGGAAGGTTTTATTAAATATTTCCTCTTTTTTGATCCTCAACTACAGAAATCTAGATCATGGGTCAATCTTTGAAAATTTTTGAGCTCCACACAATTGATCAAATAAATCACCAATATGGGGTGGATTATACTTTTTCTTGATAGTAATTTTTTAGGTTATCAATAATCAATAAAAATATGCATTGACCCATATTTATTTTTAATGAAAAAATAGTTTCACCCCATGGTGAAGCACTTTTATAAATTAATCCATTATAAAAATTATCCTAGAGTTTATTCTTCAATTCCTATAACTCAATCAAGTCCATTATATTAACAGTATTTGAAATATTCATAGAACCTAGTATGAGTTATATTAAAAACTCATCTTTATGATTTGAGGGGAAACTAGACAACTATTCAAGAAATACATCAGTATATTCCCAAAAAAAATAGACATATATTCAATTTCTTGTTTCTCCCCAACTATTTAAGATAAATACCCCCTCATGAATAGGTAGTAAGATCCATATAATGGAATAAGTTTCCATTGTAAGTTCATATTCATCCTCACATTGATAAACAATCATAGGTTGATTTGGAATATAAAACATGACTTTCCTTCCATGGAAATTGGTATGGGATCTATATAAAGAAAGATAATACATACCCAAAATCAAATCAAATTCAACTAGAGGGAGAATCAGAATATTTTTATGAATCACATTCCTATGAACTTCTATTGAAGACAAACTATATACTTGAGGTGTAATCGATGTACCATTAAGAGTTTTAATTGATAATTCTGCATTTAATCCTTGAGGTTGTGATGTGATACTCATATAAAATTCTTTAGATATAAAATAGTGGGTACAACTTGAATCATTTAAGAAATTTTTAGTTCTAGAGTGGATGATAAGTGTAACTTTCACCACTTCATTCTTCTAACCCAATTTGAAAATTTTGATCACATGATATTTCCCCTTGTCTCTTGGATTAAGAGGTTTTTTATAGTGATTGTAATCATTACCCCTTAGATTCATGCACCAGTTAGCATAATTCTCATACACCTTGTAATTTTATTATTGGAGTGTGGGTGTTGGATTTGATTGATATCTCTCCATATTCATTTCATTGTTATACCTATTTATATCTATTCTACATTAACTTAATCGATGGTTTTCTTTACCACACTTAAAAAAATTATCCATCCCTTGGAGACAATTTCCCTCACAGTTCTTTCCAAACAAATGGTATAAAGTAAGATTCATTTTCTTTTCTTTATGGGTTTTATGACACTAAAGAATCAATCAATTTTGATTTTAGGGTTGATGAGAATACCAGAATCATACCTCACAAGTCTTGTAAAGTTTACCTCATATGTATAAATAGATTCATCATCCTTCTAATTAATATCAAGGAATTAACATTCTATTTTCATACAAAGAGTTTGGGTAAATTACTTACTAAAAAATACTATCTAAAACTCATATCATTCCATGGAGTAAATTTCTTCCTCTTACCTTGTATTCTGAATAAGATTCCACCATTTTTAAACTTTTCCTTCCAAATGATATACCATCAGGACAACTTTTTCATGCTTTGAGCACTAGAGAATGGAAAGTATCTTTTAATGGTATTGATCTATTTCTTGGAAACAAATGGATCATAGGAACCACTAAAAGAAAATGGATATTTACTCATGAAGGATTAAATAATTCATTGGTACCTCCTTTTCTCATTTGTAATATTTTCATGATTCGTGGCTTGAGAGAGTTGCACGATCATAATAAAAATATTGTACATTCTAGATCCCATTCCATTCGGTTTCTTAAGAGAACAATCATTGCATTTTCCACCACATTTATTTTTAACATGATTATTCCTTGTTTAAGACATTAACAAAAACTGAAAAGTATACTGTAAGCATCAAGCTATGATAATCAGAGTGAGTATTCATATAATCATGAAAATAATTCTTGTGATGTATTTAATTATAACAACTTCAAATAAATATATAATAATTTTAGGTTCACCTTATATCACTTTTATTTCATCATAGGATATATTAGGTTATATCCTCATATTCTTCATAACCTATTCTATAAAAATAACTAAACCTTTCTCTCAGACTAACTAAGAATACCTGAGTATTAAAAATAAAAAAATTTCATTATTTTTGATGAATTTTCAATAAATTTCAAAATACTACACACCTAAGAAAGATAAAATTTTAGTTTATTTGAAAATTGTATACATAACCAAATTATTTCATGAAATATCTTAAATATATTCCACAAATTACTTCTCTTATAATAACCTTCTTAGGCATATCCTACTGAAAATCTTTCATCATATCCTAAGGAAAATAGAAACATAAGAAAGGGTGGGCTCAGATTATCAGTAAAGATAAACATGAGTGATATAAATTGATGATCATTTTCAAGAATAAGATTATCATGAGGGTATGAGAGCATGATTATAATCTAGAATTTCATACCCAATCATTCATAGATCATATATCATGTCTCATTGAATAAGGATTTATCATTTCAAATGACATGAATCATAAGAGTGAGGAATCATCACTAATAAATCATGATCCATGATATCATATCATAAGTATAAAATCATTTTATAGAATATGTGGAAAATTCATAAGCATAGAAAACCATTTTATTAATCAAGGATCATTTCCAAGACCATCATCACATAGTGTAAGAATTCCCATAATGGATTAGGTTCATTCCCCAACCAATTTTAATTATTGAAATGGGATTACTACCAATCCTATTTCATATTATCTCATGATATATCAGTAATTACCCAATGAATTATAGGAATATATAATTTTAATCCCATCTGTCATATAATAAAAATCATGCATACATGTGTCGCAAGATTATATACAAATTATCATTTCATCATAGCATAACCTGTGGAGAAGAAATAAATTTCATAAACAATTCATCATAAAATAATAATAATTCATCCCAAAAAGAACATGAATGGTATCATTATATCATATCCCTAGTGTATCATAAGAAACTTCAAAGTATGATTACATAGATGAAAAAAACATTTCAAAGAACATTCAATCCTTTCTTTGAAAACATGAGAAAAATATTGTTTTATTTTGATAAACTTTTAAATAAAATTTCCCAAAATATTGGGAAAATGATTTTATTTGAAAATAAATATAGAAATTTTTAAATTAATTTTCATATCAAAGAAATTTTATGATATATGTAATAATCATTCACACGATAAACATTAAAACAAATATTTCTTTCATACTTTTTTGTAAAAACAAATCATATCCTATTCAGAAAAATGTTATCAAATTTATATTTTAATCCATTTAAAAGAAAGTTAAATATGATTAGAATGAATTTAAATAATATTTGGTTCATATAAAATAACATTCTGGAAAAAAATTAAAGAACATGGACATGGAAGAAAAATTTATCCGACCAAAGAGGAAATAAGGTAGGCTTTTCTTAAAAATATTTTCTTGGTTATTTTAAGTACCAATGATAGGATAATGAAATTAAAACATAAAAAACATATAAATATTAATATTATAAGAATAAAATGTTTTTTAATATATAAAGAGAATATAATTCAGACAAAGGAGATTTAAGCATAAATAATCTCGATTTAAAATGAGATTGCAGCGTAAACCCTTACCTCAGGTTCTAAAATAATTTATATATATTATTAAGATCCTATATAATAAATTTAGATTTATTATAAATCTATAAAAAACCATATTAATACCTATATTATAATATATCATACCCTTATAACTTTTATTTACCCACTTATTACAATTCTTCATTAAAATCAATATTTAGGTGAAAACTAGTTTGTTTTCCATGGATGTTTCAGTTGGACGGTTCTAGTCCTTGCACCTTGTTCATGGTTTCATCATATCCAGAATATTAGTAATTTTATAATTATCATATTTATTCATTATATACACTTTTATAATTATTCATATATGGTGTTGATGAAAACTGAATTACATCACTTTGTAGAGGCAGTTGTCCATACGTTTTACAAGTGATGATTTCATTTTCCAATGAATGTAAAGAAAGAAAGGTAAATAATAATATATCTTTACATAATAATAATAATATCATAAATATTATATATATTCAATAAAAAACTATCCATATGACCATCTATTTATAGTGTACATGAAAAATGGATCATATCACCTCAGGAAGGTGGCACTCCACACATACACATGAATGATGTTATCATTTACAAAGTGATTGAAAGTAGGAAGAAAATGGTTGTACCAGACACATAAAAAAATTAAGTATAGTTATGATACTAATTTCCTCATGTTAATATAGTTATATAATATTTATATGATATTAAGTAAGAAATAAACTCTAAATAGATCGGTAAAACTATTCAAGGAATGACATATTGTGCCAACAAGAATAGGCTTTATGTCCATATTTTCCACAACACCAGAAAAAACCTTTGAATTGTAATATTTCATTTTGTTGATAAAACTATTCAATAAATTCAAAATATTATCTTTCTTTATGCCATTATTTATTTTTCTTAGATGGAAATTATCTTCTCAGAATTTTCCTTTCATTTTTTGATGTAGTCAAATGCACTTCTCTTAACTTCTTGGTCCTCATAGATTCACTAGCTTGAGATGACTCTTCTTTTGTCTCAGAATAATTATTTAAGTTTACTCTACTCTTCTCCAATTCATGTTGAACTATAAGATACATTGATTGTGTCTCATATAGCTCTTCCTCCTTGTAAGCCAATTTTTCTTCAAGATGGCTAACTATATTCTCTATCTCAACTACCTTCATTATGTATTTATTATTTTCATCAACAAGAGATATTTAACTTTTATCATGGTATTCCTTTTTAATAGCTAATTTTTTATTTTCTTTTTCAAGATTCCTCTTCTCTGTCTTGATTTGAGTGTTTTGCTCAAGAGCAGCTTCAAACTCTTCATTTAGCCTCCATTCTCGATCAGTTATAAAATAACCATCATCATCACTACTTGAAGAATTTGATCCTTTCTCAAGACAAGAAAATAAATTAAGTTCATCATATTAGGAACAACTTCAAGAAGAATTTTCTTATGTATGTTTTCTCATCAATTTCCTCTTTTTATAATAGGAATACTTCTTCTTCTTCTTATCCTTTTTCTATTTACGAGGTTTCTGACTTTCATCATCAGATCTTAATTCATCCATTTTCATTGGTAAATTTATGGAAAAACTTCCAATGACATTAAATCTAAAGAACTTGAGTAGTTTCTTTCCTTTTCATTTCTATTTTCTCTTTTTGAAACATATTGTAATAAGAGAAAATATCTCACTGAGATATACATCAATTTTACCATCATTAGAATCACTTGATTCCTCAACTTCTACTTATTTTAACTTCTTGTTTCTTATAGCCTCAAAGGAAATTCTTCTTTTACCTTCTTTATGAAAGATAGTGCCTCTATCATTTCATAATAAATGATTATATTATGTAACTAATCCAAATAAATGTATTCCTTATCTTACATGGTTGAAATCTTAGCATCAAATCTGTTAGGTAAATTTCTCATAAGCTTTTTTAAAAATGTTGAATATTCTAGCTTCTCACCAAATCCATGGATATTAATTACTATTTAATTGAATCTAATGAAATAGTCTCCAAAGCTTTCTTCATATTTCATTTAATATCTTTAAACTTTCTTCTTCGTATTTGATGTTTAGCTTCCTTGACTTTAAGATTTTCTTCGTAATTGCTTCTCAGTTTATCCCATATCTCCTTGGTAGTTTGGTGACCCATCACTTTCGTGTATAATTTTTTATGATAAGGCCATCAAGATTTCATTCTGATCCTTTCCACAAACTTCTATATTTCTCTTGTCATTTTGATTCAAAGAAATATCATTAGAAATAGGTGGTAAGCCCACTATTGCAGAATCTCTCACTTCCAGTAGAAGAGATAAAAGAAAATGAAGCATCCTATTCCTCCAGTTGTGGTAGTTCTTTCCATAAAAAGTAGGTATTCCTCGACTATTCACTGAATTCATATTTTCCATTTTTTATAAGGTTCTCATATCATCATATGGGACCTTGTCTCTAATACCAATTGAAGTGTCCAAGGATCATTTAGGTACCACTGAGAGGGAGGGTGAATCACTGGTATACTATTTTACAAATTCCTTCTTTTTAACCCAACCTTTGTGACTGATTAAAGTATTGATCCCTCATCTATAAATCTCTACCTCTCCCTACAAGAAAAAATAAAAGCAAGCACAACACACAAGTATTTTTTACAAGGTTCGGTACTAAGACCAATGTCCTTGCTATAATTGGTTGTACTTCCCAGTTACAGATTTTTCACTATATATAGATGGTTATAACCAAGAAAAGTCACATTCTTATCAACACTAAGTCCCATAGTGTTCCACTCTAGACTCCCACTAGAGTTTAAAAGTTCCTACCTACTCTAGTGACTCCTGAGTCCCATGGGAGGATCTTTAAACTGTATCACACAGTGTTACCAGCATCCCATCAACCTGATCCAGAGTCCCGCTGGAGTCTTATTCTACTTCAGAGTCCCACTAAATACTTTCAATGGTCTTTAGTCACACAAGGTATGATCCACTGATAAAAAGATCTATGTCAACTTCAGACTACTTTTCACTACCTTGAGATGATGTCTTTCTCCACACACAAAAATGGATCTCCTAATCTATTTGTGTACAATATTCAAGAACTTCGACAACTGATAAACAACTGTCTGATCCTACTCACTGTCCACTGATCTGATCTTGACTCATCCTACTAAATACTCTACAATATTTCTTCTGAATTACACCAGGCCTCAAATAACTACACAATGATCAATTAATTTATATTGCATGTACTTGTCAGCCTTCATGCATGTATAAACAATGCATGATCTTCTAAATGTAGGTACTTATTCATGAAATCATTCATGTACAATAAAAGTGATTTATATAAAAAGGTGTGCATACACTTTCCACCTAGTTTCTTTCAATCACACCTTGTACACACACACTTCCCACTTAGTGCCTCAATGTTCTTCAACTGTTTCTACCAAACAGAATATCCCATCCACACACGAACCTCTTATTTGAGAAGATCAAATCCATTTAATAATAATCATGTGTTTATAGGAAGTATATTCTAATCATTTTATTCTTATGTGCTAACCCAAATTGATGTTTCTTGTTTAATGCATGAAACTCAACTCAAACTCTTCATGCAAATCTGATATACACTATCTCCTTTGTGAAAACCTCCATGCATATATAAATCCTGGAACCTTGTCCTTTCATGAAAACCAAGATAATTAATGTGAAGTATATCACACTGTCTCAATGGATTCATGAAAACCAGAAGAACACACATAAGAATATCACATTTCTCCATTTACTTTGCAGATCTCAATTATTTGCAAATAAAATTCAAGTGTAATAAACTTGTCGAAGGCCCGCAGAACACCTATTATCCTTCTCATAAGTTTTTCACAAGGGAGGGTTTATCTTTCGCGAACCAGAGCACTTTTGAGACTTGTTTTTCTCAAGGCTCTCTCAAAAAATTTACTCACAGATATATGTTAGTGTCATAAACAAAATGGGCACTCATCAGGGTATTTATAGTAAATACACCACCGACTAAACTCATGATTTTTCAATTATGGAAACACAATCACCAATAATATCTCTTTTTTTCATGCTACAAAGCTTCAGTTTGATCTTCATTATATGATGCAAATAATTTTTCATCTCATTTTGATCATGTTTGGATTTTCAAAATGATAAAATGATGATCGGAGCACTCATCTCTAGCTTCTGTCAATGTAGTAATGGAGCTCCTCTGAAGAATAGACCTCCTCTGATGGCTTGTTGGATAAGACGATGCAGAAAGATCAATCGAGTGTCCCATATATTCAGTTCCATGAATCGGATGGTGCATTTTCTTTTGGAGCTACAGTAACTATCATAAAGAGATCCCACATTGAAATGGACTTCAATGTTAGGCTCCCTTATAATATAATGACTATGGAAATAGGTCCATAATTTCTCACTGGTCTGCTACTCCTCCCTTTGGAAACCCTTGTGCATACTATGATACTTATTGTCTAGGTTAAGATGTAACACCTTTAAACATTCAGCATGTTGCTCAAACTTCAATAGTGTTGGCCATTTTTTTATTATTTAAACACCTTTAAATTTTTTTAAAAATGGTCATCCAAATTCTATAAATGCATAGACAACTAAAACAATATCAAAACCTATTTGTGCAAAATAAATCATTTTTTATGGAATCTTTTTAAAATGTTGTAAACAATGTTCATATTCAGTTAAACCAATGACACATGCCTTTAGAACTTAAGATCGGTTTTGTAATCATCGCATTAAAGAATAAGGATATTTTCATAACTGCCCTTATCATCACATAGTGAAATAGACATACTGATATCAACTCTATATCAAAACTATTGAAAATAAATGCAATCCAACTCAAAGGTCACTTCAGTGAATAACTCGCCTAAGTCATCGGGGTTTGTGGTGCCTTGGTATGCTGTTGAGGACCCCTGCCTATATCCTAAACTAAACTCATTGAATATAGATGTGACACCTTAGAAAAAAATAACTAGGGATTACCCACCTTTCCACATCAATGACATTATCTTGGTGGATTTATGCATGATGTACTAAAATTTTCCTTTTCCAATGGTTGTATCACCTGATAAAACCGCCTCCCCTAGAGGGGGTAAAATAATCCCTACTATGATTCACATAGTTTCCACCTTGTTGTACCTTCTTGGGTTCATCTTAATACTAGTAGAAGTAGCACTCCCTGTAGCACTAGGAAGTCTGGCCATCAAATAACTGTAATATATAAGGAAACCAATAAGTCTATCCTCCTTTATCCCCTTCTCAAAATTCAGGGCCTTGCAAAGAACCTCTGCTAATGTAGTTAGTTCAAAGAACCTAAAATGATGTCTAAACTCAGGAAAAAGGTCAATCTCAAAATTCTTACCCTTATGCACCTCATTCCCATCCAAAATAGGGGGAAATTGTATCAACTCCATAAAGTGACTAGAGTAAGTAGAAACCAACATTGTTCCCTACTAGAGCTCTATAAACTTTTATTCTCAGTCTAGCTTTAGCATGTTAGAAAAAAATTCTCAAAGAAAATCTCTTTGAATTCTACACAAGTAAGACCCTCACACTTTTATGTATGTCTTATAACACCCCACCATCTCTTGGTATGTCCCTAAGTCATAAAGGTGGCCAAATTCATCCTCCTATCCTTAAGAGTCTCTACCAGATCAATGATACCCTTGATAATGTCAATCCATTCCTTAGCATCTTGAGGACCACAAATTCCCTATAAAGATAGTTAATACTATAACTCTAAATCTCCGGCATAGTTGACCATCATCCTCTATACCCCTCTTCCCTAAGCAAGAATAGTTTGGAAGACTCCAGGTTGGGGTGGTGTTTCCGCTTAAACCACTAGAGAGAGTTTGGAAGTATGCTCAGGTGCATCCTTTTATATAGCCTATGGTGGAACTAGGATGTCCTCTCTAATAGGATCATTCTGAATTTATCCTCCTTGAATCCACATCAAGAATCTCTAAGGTGGAATTTTTTTGAAATTATAAAGGAATGTTTAGAATTCTTAAGAAAACTTATTTAGGATTACAACTTAAGCATCTATGAGGCACACGTATGGGATTTCTATAGGAATGGATATTATATGAGATAATCACACAAAATGTATAACCCTCCTAGTTATACAAAAAGCTCAATCCTAGACCATTGTACTAGTAAGTTAGTTATAATCATCCTTATAAATCATAACAGCATGCACAAGTTCAAC
Source organism: Viscum album (assembly GCA_963277665.1). NCBI lineage: Eukaryota > Viridiplantae > Streptophyta > Magnoliopsida > Santalales > Viscaceae > Viscum > Viscum album. The sequence continues at coordinate 118,498,170 of OY728162.1, read as the reverse complement.
TAACTAATCCAGCAAAAATATAACAAAAAAGTAGAGAATATAGATATGTCATTGAACAAATAAAAAAATCAAGGAATTTAGTTAAAGAACTACTATGTAGTGAACAGCATGTATGTACATGACATGTGATCTGACGTGCCTATTCTTGATGTATAAACACACCCAAATCCCATAAACAATAACATTGACAACATACTCAGGATCAATATCAAACTGTAAATCCACAAATATAACAATAATACCATCATGGTAACTCATAGGTCCATTACACATGAGATGGATGGGAAAATGGAAACTCTCATGCTCGAGTTCCACACAGCATATTTACTTTCACCATTTAACAAAATATTCAAGAAGAAAATAAAGGAAAATCGGCTCTAATTCCATTTTATAACACCCCAACCTAAATCACTAGGTCCGATCTAAAATTCCACATGACCCCATGCATGAAACCTCATACGAAAGAGGTTACTGGATGGTGGTGAGGGTATAGAGATGTTATGGGGAGATTATACCCTCAGTAACCATAACCATGCACCAAAATATAACAATGCATATATAATCCAACTGGACATTAAAGTGGAAAGAAAACATAAATAAGATTTTATAAAAAAAATAATGTCGAGTTATATAATAATAATCAAACAGTACGAGAGTGTGGTAGGCCAGCAAGTATAATCCATATAACTAGAGGAAAATAAATAAAATAATTCTTGGAAGCTATCTAAAGTTTTTTTGGTCTCGCGCCCATATCCTAGCTCCAAGATCCTCAGAAACCAACTTCTAGGCCCTTGACTTTCTCTGGGTCCATGATCATGAAGTCTGCATGCACACTAAGGTTCCTATACAGGGTGTAATTATAAGCCCAGTAGGACACCACCAATTCATCCATAACACAAGTGCACATGTATATCGAGCTATATGTCATCATGTAAATGTAAATGCATGTACAAGGGTAGAACAAATCATATACCAAGTGATTTTGTGCTAACCAGGCTTCCACAAACCTCGTCAATAACTGCTTTAATGCCTTACCAAAAGAATTTCATAAGTAGTTACTGCATGTCTTAGATCGTGTTATGAGAATTTGTCTTGCCTGTAAAGATAATACACATTATGTATTTAAGGAATAACTCCATTTTCACCTTTAAGGGAAAGTCACACCAATGACCCATGGATACCTACTCTCATCTAATTAAATACACTCTTGGAATCTTTGAATCAATGGAACTCAACACATACTCAAGGAACTTCCTCACCAGTACATCATATCAATATATGAACTCACTACCAATGGAATATGGAATTATCCCACTATAGGATAACCATATTCCAAGATCTAGAATTATTCATCACGTATATAGAGCCACAATATATGTTTTATGTCATCCAAGATCCTCATCTAAGGGGTCGTCTAAGTCTATGAGGTCCACCTGTCCACCTGAACACTGAAATAGAGGTTCCACTTGCTATGCACAAATCCACATGTAAGGCATGAAATATAAATGAAAAATATATCACAATATATATTCAATATAGTAAGAACAGTACACATTTAATTCATAACATAGAAAAGAATAAGCATGACATATCAAATATTCCATAGGCTATAAAATAACCACATATAAGGTTCAATATAGAATAAAACATACAATACATACCAAAAAAAGGTCCCATAGGCAACCCATCCACTTTTACATACCATATCATGGAAGGGTCTCTTCACTTGGCACAAACACACAACCAATAATGCTAAAAAACTTAATTCAAAGCTGATAACATGCTAAGTACTTCTTAACATAACCATATTGATGCTAATTACCAAGATCTTCTGTGAAAAGATACATGAATCATGCACATGCACCAACATTCAGTAGAACATGACCCAACCCATCATAATAGAGTCTTTAGAATAGGGATTCAAGGAATTGATCATCCCAAAATTTGGAATCCAAATCAACTTACCAAAATGTTTTATCACCAAAGGAAGATCTATGATCGATCAAGGACAAGTCACTAATTCCCATAATTTAAAACCTATCCAGAAATCAAAAATGAATCCTCTATTATATCTGGGTAGAGATTTCTATATCAAGAGAAAATGGCTTGGGTCCATGATCAATTCTATATAAATAAGAAGAATTGATCTTATAATGGATAGATCTTACCTTAAAATATGCCAACAGGTCTATCTAGACTTCAAGAGTCTAATAGGAGAGGAAAAGGAATCCTAGAGCACCAAGGGAGATCTCTCCAAGAGGTTCTAGACATAATAGGGCCAAATTAGGGTATGGGTTAGGATAAATAAGTATTATAGTATAATGATGAAAAATCCATTGATGGCATATTCATATGATCACCATCGGCTTACCATTGGGTCTCATCATATTGTTGATAGAACCACCGATTGGTCAGTAATGGGCCTCGATTGACTAGTGTGCTAAGGAATAATGATAGCATTATACCTTGTCCATCATATATCCAGTGGTATCTACAGAATTTTAGTTCCCACTACCAACACCATTGGGTGGCTGATGCACCTAACTATCTAGCTGATGGCCTTATTTCTTTCACTATTAATCCAAATAACTATTCCAATCGATAAAACCCAACTCCAAGACCCCTTGACCCATAAGACACATCTCCAAGGAAGAAACCCCAAAAAATATGTCATAACATAAGAACAAATCATTCCTTGAAATTTTAGGATGTTACTGTCATGATCCATCATTCACTAAGTAATGAATCTTCTTTAGGGTTCCACACATAACTTAATTATTTAGGTATATCATCATGTCAATCATATCTCATATGAATCTTAAATAGTTGAGTGGAAAAATATTTTCCCAAATCCATCACATGGATATAATATTAACTTTTTCCCTATAGTATTCTAACTCTTAGAGTTTCACAATTAATTTTTTCTCAAATATAATAGTGATATTTGGTTACATAACTCTTAGTGTTAGACATTTCCTCCATGTATTGCACAAAAATAATTAATAAGCACCCTGATTTGGAGAAACCTTCTATTTGAATGATCTAGTTCTTGAAATGTGTTTTCTTTAGAATGAATCTCACAAATAGTATTTAATGGTTTTTATTTTAAATTATCACCATTTAATATATATCATATGCATATTTGACTCATAACTACTATATCACATGAAATCTATATTTTCTGATGGTTTATTCATTTATGTATGCAGGTTTCTAAATATTTAGTTTTGAAATATCTTCTCCATCCACAAAATCAATATGTTTAAACCCATATTAATGTATAACTATTTATATAACTCACATTTTTTGCTACTCACCCAAAAATAGAAGTCAAACATATTTATAAATATTCAAATTCATCTCATGTATATGGTATATAAGCTCTTTCATGTAAAGGTTTTGAATTATATGAAATTTTTAATCCTCATAAGATTAATCATGGAGCCACAGATAGACAACCTACTTTTCTAAGCATGGAATAAGCCTCCATGTCAGTCATAAGTTAAACCCAAATTCCCTCTACCCAAGAATGATTTAATTAATAAAAATTTCAATTGAATCATAACTCTAACACCTAATACATATAAATTATATTAAACCTCAAAATTCAATATAATAAATTTAATAAAAACTAAACTAAATATAGATAAAAACTAAACCTTATATTATCACACCTATCATGGCATGAAAATTTTATAAGAAGCAATTTATCAAATAAATTTAGCCATAATATATTCATATTATATAAACATTTTATATATATAAATATTAAAACGAATAATTAAACATGTTATTTATTTTCCAAACATGATATATTAATATGCACATTTCATATTAATTTTATAATAAAAATATTCTATTTATGATTTCTAACACTTATCTTCTATAAAAAAATTATAACTCATGTGTAAATTTTCATAAAAAAATTTCTTTTAATCCCATATCATATTTTACAATAGATAAAGGGGAAAATCTATCATAATTATTGATTAAATCATGGAATATGATAAACATTTTCGATTTCTTCTAGTCATAATCAGTTATATCTCTTATATCACAATTATGAATCAAAGCACTGTTTTGTGAAATTCAGGATTCAATCTATAGGCTATGATATCGCATTTCTTATCTTAAATAATATTGTAAAACCCATGGATTTTAATGAATCATATGTAATGATTTATAAAACCATACTCTATGACTAAGATAAATAGAGAGTCACACATTACAATATGATATATTATAAGGTAACACAGAGTGATATAATGACCAAATATTCACCACATCATATTTTATATTATGATATCCCCTATAAAATAATATGATGTGTGTTTTATTCATGAAAAATATAGAAAAAACATATTTATTTAAAGATGAAGGTGGATTTGATACCACTAATGGATTTTGTAGGATCATCTTATCACTATAGCAGTGGAAGAACCCCATTTGAATTCCAGATATATCATCCTAGAATTCAACATGTAATGAAGAACATGAATATAGAATAAGTTCTTCCAAACCAGTTGTATTATTCCCTTGGTGGAATGTGTTTGAAATAGATCACTTAGAAAAAACCATCATGCTCTTTATTTTTGTGGGAAGTACACCAACCACTATAATCCTTATATGATATGAAGGGATCCCACAAAATCTAAACTTGTTCAAGAACCATTACCTTGATATATGAATAACTAATATGGAAGAGAAATTTATATTTGGAAAGAGTATCACACACTTCCCACCAACAGGAAGATCATATCATTATATAGATTCCCTTCATTTAATGAAGGCGTTAAATATTTAGCTACCAATGCTTGGTAGTTGACAAGCATTACTCACAAATGTATTCTCATTGGATTTTATAATCATTAAATATTTCAACTATCATAACATGTTTATAATTCTATAAATGAATCGTCTTAATGGATGAAAATAAAAAAAAAATCTATTTTAAAAGACATGGTAGTGGATATTCACCAGATATCACATATCTTAATTCAATCATACCATATGACAGAGGTATCTCCATGATTTATATGTTATGGACATATCATAGTCTATAAGATACATCACATGCATATATAGGCTTATGATATAGATCAATTGTATAATATGAGGGAACTAATTTAGTGTATAACCAATAGACAAACCAATTCCTATTAAAGAGGCATCATAATAAACCTTAATCCTTTCACCTAACTAAGGTATAATAAAAATATATAGGGGTGACAATGAGCCTATACCCAAGTGATAAGGGCTTCTACTTGGCATCCAAGAGACGCAGGTTCAAAACTGGGTGGAGGCAAATTTCTAGGTACTGTAGTAGGTACTGGAGCAGGTACTGTAGAAATTACTGTTGCAGAAAGAACTATTCACCCAATTTGAGCCTTTGGGCCACCAGTTTGGGCCTACAGGTCTTAGGGCCTTCGAGTCATCAAAGTCCTTTGGGTCTCAGTGCCTTTGGGCCATAGAGACAATGGAGTAGCCTAGTTTACACAGAGCAAGCCCCAGAAGAGGATCAGAGAAAAGAGTTACAATCTCTAGAAGCAGAGCTAACCGGATTTGAAGAATGAGAGGGTACGAGAGATGCCATTAGGATCAGGCACTGTGCATCTTTGTATGAGGTAATGCTATCTGATCAGCAATGTAAGGTGGGGAGCTAGGTGATCAATGATGCAGAATATAGGGAGAGGCAGTTCTAGTGGGTTGGGCCTACGGGTCATGTAATGGGCATAGTAAGCCTCTGGGCCTTCGGGTCATGTATTGGATTTTGGGTCATGTCGGGCCTTGTTCCTTGGGACTATGGGTCATGTTAGGGTTCCCCTTAAACCCTTGAAAGGGGGTTATCCATTATAAAATAAAAATAAGTCCTTCAGGCCATTCGGGAAAAAATAAGTAGTGGAAAACCTCTTTTTAGATCCTACAATGTTTCCTCAAACTTATCATTCCATGAAAACTTTACACCCTTCATCATTAAATCCTTCATAGGGTCAATTATTTTGGAAAATTCTAGAATAAAGTGATGATAATATATGAAAATTCCTATAAAACTCTTAATCTCAAAGAAATTTATGGAAACCTTCCGTAATATAACCACCCCCGCCATTTCAAGAAATATTGAAATTCCATCTTTTGAAACTACATATCTAAGTAATTTTACTTTTTAAATATAGAAGCAATATTTACAAAGCTTGGAATAAATCTAGCACTCCTATAGTGTTTCTAATATGATTGAAATATGCCTCTCATTCTCTTTATAGGAGCTTAAGTATACAAAAATGCCATCCACATAGATCACTACAAAGGAGAGTGGATAAAATATCCTATTCATTAAATCCATGAAGATATAAGGTAAAATTTCTATTCTAAAAGGCATGAATAGATATTTGAAGTAACTATACTGGATTCAGAAAGTCATTTTTGGAATTTCATCTTTTCTTGCCCAGAGTTGATAATAAATAGATAAAAATAAGTGTTTAAAAATTATTTATCCTATTTCAATTTATAAAATAAATCATCAATTTAATCCTCTTTCAATTGATAAAATAAATCATCAATTTAAGGTAACTAATAGTGGTTATTGAAAATTACATGATTTAGTTTTTGGTAATCTATGTATAATCATAGACTCTCATCACCCTTTTTTAGAGAAAATAACTTGGTTAAAACATCCCAACCTTAATCCAATGGCTTGGGAAAGACTAGAATTTCACTAACCTTAGGTGTATTCCCCGAACACCAATGGGTGGAAATAAATTCCATGGGTATACAATATCATTAGGGGATGATTTACCCTTATATACAACAAAACATGGAATAGTTCACTAATATATATATATATATATATATATATATGATGCATGAATAACGTGACATCAACCTCTAATACGTAGCATAATTATAAATCATAACCAATTAAATATTAATAGTATAAAATAATAAAACTAAATAAGATTACAAAAACAAAAGACCCAAAATGAAGGCAAGGTTCCCACATGACACTCTTCCATGCTCCACTAGATAGATACATATAAGATCCTAGCTCCAACACCTAAGACTACAGTATCAAATCACTCCACCCAATAAGTAAGAGGTATTTCTCATACCTACACCCTAACAAAAAAGAAACCATATATTCACTATGATGAATATATAGTGGGTGAGTACATAAAATTGGTAAGAAATATCCCAAATAATTCACCCACACACCACTTAAATAAGATCAATTTTTCTTATATTTTTTATAAAATAGAATAGAAGTGATATACAATAATAAAGGCCTATGTAAACCATGTAAATAACTCACACAAAAAAATCACTTTTCTTTTAACTCATGGTTTCCAAGGAAACCCATATCACAACCCATGAACTAAATATAAGTGAAAAACACCAATGAGATACACCAAATCTTCCCCTATGAAAGCTATGACATAAACCCAATGCATCCCATATCAAATGAGACTCCCTAAACATGCCAAGCTCATGAGTGGAATGCCATTATCCCTAAACCAAGTCATAAATTTGTATTTCATATTATACATGACTCTAAATTTGGAACCAACACCCAAGTTTGAACCATAAAGGCCCTATAAAATCCTATGTGTCCCTAAATTCAGCACAAATATCCACGTCTGAACCAACAAGTCCCTGCACATATGCATCATGAACACACACTAACCTACTCCAATACCATAACAAGACAGGGTTTTCACATATCAAAATCATAAATTTAAAAATAAAATCACAAAATATGTATTTTTATCAACAATATTGTGGGTGAATCCCACAACCACTTGTTTAAACCAATTTACACCAAAGAATGTTCAACCATGATTTATCCAAAATTCAGCTTTTAAAATAACAATATTTCTAGTTCTTAGAGAGTGATAGAGAATCCAACTACCACAAACAGGGTCTTCAAGATGGAAGATCACTCCGCAATTAATAGATATATCCTTTGAAAATTCTCTTAATATATCTAAGATAAAACCTCTAAAGGTTTATAAAATAAGAGCACTAAGATAAACCAAATTACCAAAAGTGAAAGGGAGGTATCCTAATTGAAATCCCTAGTGAGGAGGTGGATAATGGGGGTTTTAGGGAATTAATCTGGCCCAAAAATCAAATTTATGAATATAAAAACTATCACACATGAATTTCATTCATAAAACATGCCTTCCCTACCCAAAACTCAGTGGACATTTTGATTGTTTTAAAATCTATATGATTGACACCATGGTGTGGCGTTACCCACCATGACTATGGCGCCCTCAACTATAACTCCCCCAATAGAGACCCAACACAGTGAGGGGGAATGATCCTTGTTGTTTCCATACAAACACAACTTTGACCATGTTTTGGTGAATCCCCACTCACTATTTTTAAAACATCATCACAATGTCAGTTCCCTGATCCGATTTTCCACATGACCTCAAGTGCACCTCCCCATATGCCAGAGGTTGCTGAATTGCATCAAGGATCCAAAAAATCATGTGGGGGGACTATAACCTCTTTACCATAGTAATAAAAAATAGGTAACATATAAATAATGGGGGAAATATACAATAAACTAGAAACATTCATTACCAACCATTTCCCAAATAGGGTATAAACCACAACCAAAACAATAAATATGCCATGTCATGCTAACAGTGCCAAAGGTGAATAAAACCAAAAAAAGGCTAACATAAGAAACCCCACCAAGGGTCCCAACTCTAAGTCCATATCCTCATATATGCACATACCAATCCCAATTCAACTCTCTAGTATAGGTAATTTTTCCTTGTCCAGTTCGGCAATAATGAAATCTACTCAGGTACCCAACGGTGGCCTGAGTAGAGTGTGATTGCAACTCATTAGGCCACCACCAATGGTGTATACAAAATATCCAGTCTAAATAGATATTTCATTAAACTACTAAATAAATGATAATATAAACAAAAGAAAACTTGGGTTCCATTAGTTAAAAATATTCACTCTATCCATTTTTATCATTTGACCCATGTGTTAATCATTTACATCATTTACAATACAGCCTACTCCAGTCAATAATCATGCATAAAGGAATAAGTCAAGTTCCATATCTAATTAGGTATAAACATTTCATAAAGAAATTCATCACACTTACCTTGGAGCCTCAGTCTAGGTACTCTCATCAAATGCATCTGTTAGGGGTATAGAGTCTCAGTCCCCTTCCCTAACCCATGCATTATAGGGGTGGGGTTTATAGCCTTATTCTAACCTGACCCGTGGGCATATATCCTCAAGTCCAATACCCCAAAACTACCAATCCATTTCACATTATTATTTATTTATTTACCACATATACCATATCGTAACCCAGGAATAATAAATACACCTAACATTCACATTTCACATTTTATTTAACACATAAGTTATCTTTATGCCTTAACCTGTTAGCACATTTACCATTTTCTACAAATATCCCTTTTAACCCATTTACCTTTCTCATACCTTAAACAATTATCACATTCGAAAACACTCATACATTAACCCATTAACACATTCATCAATCCACATGAATTAACCCATTTATGAATTTCAATGACAATCTCACAAGTCATTTGACACATTCACTTTATTTCATTTAATCCTTTTTATATTTTCCAAAAAATATTTTATGTTGTTATAAATATCTAGGAATAACTATCAATAATTCCCTTTTCAACTCAAACTACCATATCAACATGTTCATCATGAGCCCTACTTTATCACAAGTCAATTATATGCTTAACACTACAATTTTCCATGTTTGTGAATATTGGCACACCCCATGGATGGACCTAAACTTGTCTAATCAATATCAATGCATCCCATTGGGATCATGAGGGATTCAACTCATCATTTAGAAAAAAAATTACCAATATTACTAAATTCATCAAATTCACAACAAGAAAGAACCAATAACATGGCCAAACATGCATAATCAACTTCAATACTATAGGATAAAACTTGTATACCACCTACATTGATTATGAAGACGAATGCAATCTTAACCATGGCCTTAGATCTGGATTCAAGAACCCTTTGAATACTTAACCTAATATCTGCTAGAAAAGGATGTTTTTAGGGATTTTGAAGAAGAATAACAAAACCACAAGCCCTAATTTATAAAATATTGAAAAAAGGAGTATTAGACTTACCCAAAGTTTCAATTTGTACCCGATGGCACTCTAAATGGTCTAGAATCAAAGGAGAATGATCCCTTGGGAAGTCTTGGTCGTAATGGTTCATCACTAGGGATGTGGGATAAGAAATGAAGAGAGGATTTAGGTGAGAAACCTTAAAATCCATAAGGTTGAAGTGGTAAAAACCCACTTTTAATGGGGCACATGGTTTGGCTACATAGTTTTCCAAATTGTGCACCAGCCTCTGTCCAAGAGGGGTTGAGTCACACAACTACATGGGGATCTCGTATGGTTTGGAAAATTGTATTCCCACCATGAGGAATGCCTTTATCCAAACATGCATGGATTGAAATTCCCCCTTCCACATTTTATTTAACCATGAACCCTCTTCTCCTAGCAAGCATGGTTTGGGTGCACGGTTACTAATAACTATACACCAACTGTGAAACATTCATAAGATGGAAAAAAATTCCTTCTTTAATGACTTAAACCCCTATAACATTTTTGAGACTCATTATTCATTGGAAATCATTTCTTTAATAAAAATAAAGTGACTTAAACATAAACATAAACATGAATGTACCTCAGGAAGTTCTGAGATCTTACAAAAAAATGTGAGAGGAATATTTTTTTTCAATGTGTACGCCATGTATGAGATTTCCACTATCATGACCACTAAATGTTTTAAATATTATTTTATAAGTTTCAAAGTATATTTTCAAAGGAATTAATTTTCAAAATTAATTTTTAAATTTTAGTTTTAAAATTATTTTCAACCTAAAAAAATATTTTCCCCAAGAATATTTTTAATGAAATTTTTATGGAATTTCTATTCATTAATGACATCAACCCTTTATTTTAATTATATTTCACTAGGTATATTTTTTAATAATATCATCCTCATTATTTCTCAAAAATGGTTTCTGATTAGTTTGACTGGTGTTGTACTAGTTTGATACCATTCATATTTTTATGTATGGTTTATGATTATGGGTATTGATAGGGGTAATTATTAAAATTTCCGATGCTATTTTTTCAATAAAAATGTTTATGTTTATTATGTTTAACCCATTTTATATGAGGAATTCATTGGACTAAGTAATTTATAGGTGGATCCAAGTTATAGATAGCCCCTTGATGTATCTATAGGTCTCATTATACAAATACGTTTGCCAAATTAGATGGGTTTTTACCCACAATTTTAAAATGTCTTGTTAAAGGTCTTGAAAGTATGTTTCAGATGGCTATCATTATGTATCTCCTTATTATGGGATTAGTTATTGATGTTCGTGTGAATATTCTATTAGTTTGAATATCCATCAATAAGTTTCAATCTCATGGTATTTTTTATATGGCATTATTTGGTCATCTTTTATTCCTTCCATATTATGCTCAAGTTATTGTTTAAATGGAATGTTTTTCAGTTATTTATCTTTCTATATAGATTATTATTATTTATTCATGATATATTACATTTTACACTTTCCCTTGGTGAGTATCTAATCTCTCCCCTTTATTATTTTTTAATTTCCCTAGGATATAAGGACTTGTTTTTTGATTGATATATAGGGATACGATAAGGGGAATAATGGAGTTATATTAGAAAATACAATATAAATTTTATGATTTTAAATGTCTATGAAATTCATGTATGTATCAAGTTTACCAATACAACTAAACTATTTGTTTCTTCAGTATTTTATTCCTTATATCTTATGCCAATGTAATAAATTAGACACTAGCTCTAGGATACTGAGTTTAGGGTATTTACACATTGGAAGTTAATATTAATCCTCACACTAAAAGAAGATCCTAGGTTTATTCATAATATCAAACATGTATTCCCTTCCATGGAAATTGATACGAGATCTATATAGAGAGAGAGATAATCCTTTCCAAAAGTCACATCAAATTCAACTAGAGGGAGAATCACAAGATTTTTTAGGAGCACATTACCACACCCTTATATTGTAGAGAAACTATAGACTAGAGATGTGATCATCATACCATTAGTATTTTTCCCCAATAACTCAATATCTAATCATTTAACTGGTAATTTGATATCCTAATAAAAATATTTTTATATAAAAGAGTGGGTAGAGATAGAATCAAATAAGACATTATCTATTATAGAGTGGATGATAAGTGTTTCTTCCACCACATCATTATCATAACCCACTTAGGTAGTAATAAAGGCATGATATTTCCCTTTGTCTTTTGACTTAAGTGGTTTTTGATTCTGATCATCATCATTAACCTTTAGATTCATGCAATGGTTAGTGTAGTGCCCATACTCCTTGAATTTGAAGCATTAGAGTGTGGGTGGTGCATTATTTGGAATATTCCTTTCCTATTTTTTATCAACCATCCTCTTTCTCACCCTTTAAAATTCATGGTCTTTATGATCATACCTTTTATATTTAAAGAACCTACTGGTTACATTCAATTAATTTCCTTAGTGTTTCTTCCCACATTTTTTTCATAAAGGTGATTGGGATTTATTTCTTCCATGTGATTTATTTGAGTTTTAATGAGACTCCATCTTCTTTTTCTTATAAAAACCATGGTAATAATTGGAATATCCCATTTATATTTATACCTTGAGAGCACATTGAAAATTTTATTTATAGCTACTATATTCTCTTAAAGATGAAAACTTTCAGAGACTTGGTTTTAATCCACCAAAGAATAAATAAATTTTTCTTTCAGGTCTAATGATTAAACTATAAGCATACCGTGAAAGTATTGTAAAATTTTATTCATAGATACCAATGGTTTCATCATACTTTTTCTTAAGCTCAAGGAATTCCTTATCCATTTTTTGTTATAAAATAAGAGTGATGTACATACTGAAAAATATCATCATAAAATCATCTCATTCCATGTTGTCAACTTCTTCCTATTTTCATGTATTCTTAATAATATTTCACCATTGAACTTCTTCTCCTTCTAAATGATAAATGGCTAGGACAAATTTTTCAGGTTTTGAGCATTAGAGAACAAAAAATATTTTCTAAGTGGTATTAATCCATCACTTAACCACTAATGAATTAGAAACCCCACTAAAAGAATGTGATCATTGCCTCATGAAAGACTCAATAGTTCATTTTTCCCTCCTTTTATCATTTTAAATCTCAACATGATGAATGGCATGAGAAAGTTACATGATCATATCAAAAAAATTCTTTATTCCATAACCCATAACATTAAATTGGTTAGGAGTGAAATCATTTCATTATCTATCATATCTATTATTAGAATGATTCATTATAGTTTCATCCATTGACTAAAACCAAAATTCACAGTGTAATCATCAAGTTAAAATAATCATATTGAGTAATCATATAATCATGAAAATCATTCCCAATATGTCATAAATAATGAAACCATCTTATCAACCTTTGACACTTAAGGTTTATCCTATATCACTTTAAGTTCAAAATATCTTATCATATGATCTATCCCTATATTCATAATAATATAATATTAAAAAATAATTAAACCCTTATCTGATACCAACTATAATGACCCAATAATAACATACATAGATATTATATCATTTTGATGAGTATTTATTATATCTCCCAAATAAATATGTCTGATAACTGTAAAGGTTTAGTGTACTTAGAGATTAGATAAATAAACATATTATTTAAGTACAATCTTCATAATCTCAATCATATTTATTTACATAATATACCCTTATAGACTCATCATACTTAGTACCCTTCTTCATGACTAGGGAAAAAATTAAAACATAAGAAGGGGTGAGCTAAGATGCATAATAAGGGTAAACATGTAAGATATCAATAAATGATCATATATAATAATATCATGAGCATAATTTAATGATAACATGCGATTCTTAAAAGAAAATCATGCCCATAAATTCATAGATCATAATCATGAGTCATTGCATAAAACTTTAGTATGTCACAAGATTGAGGAATCATCAACAAATCAGTCATGAGTTATGAGTTAAAATAATAAGAGTGTGGCACTATAATAGGCATAGAAATTATATTATATTTCAAGGTCAAATACTTATAAAATCATATCATATCATATTAGGCATCACTACCTATTTCCCATATCATAGTGGATCAGACATCCCTACTTGTTTCTAATAGTGGATTGAGCACATCGACTAATTTACCATGATTATATCGTGAGTTATAAATATTTAACCAATTTATGAGAGGTCTATATAATTTTAGGACCACCCATCACTTAATCAAAACCATATATATGTGTTCTACATGATCATAAAATATTCATCATATCATTAAAGCATAACCCATGGAAAATAAACAGGTTTTGTAAACATATCATCATCAATATAATAAACCATATATATAATTAATAAATATGGTATCATTGGATGATATCCCTAGTAAACCATAAAAATCCTTAAAGGATGATGACATAGATGAAAAATACCTGGAAAAGATCATTCAAAAATTTATTTCAAAACATGTGAAAATATTTTTTCCTTTGGTAAAACTTTAACTATAAAATACTAGAATATTTAAAATACATTTTTTAAAAAACCAAAAAAAAATTAAAGGAATATTAATATTAAATAATATTCATGACATTAGAAAAACTCATTCATGTCATATATGTTAAAATAAAACATGTTTTCATGCCTTTGTAAAAAGTCAAAAGTGAATTTTTCAGAAAAAAATTAGAAATATTTATTTTAAGAATTTTTAAATAAATTCAAATTTGGTTAAAATGGCCATTTTAAAAAAAATTAGGTATGGTTAAGAACTTTCATAAAACAATTTTCAATAATATGGACATGGAAGAAAATTTTCATTGGCCAAAGAGGATATAAGGTTGACTTTTCTTTAAAAATATTTTCTCAATAATTTTAAATACTAAAGAAATAAAATGGTACTGATAATTGAAAATTAAAATAATAACCATATTATAAGAAACTATATTGGTTTTAAAGGATAAAATCCATAAAATTTACTTCTATAGGAATTTAGCATAGACAATACTGAAAAGAAATGAGATTATAACATAAATCCCTTACCTAAAGTCTCATATTTCTTTATAAGCATTAAAACCTCTTGAATAATAAATATATATTTATTATAAATATATTATATTACCATATTAATACATAACTTACAATTTACCATTCCTTTATAATTTTCAATTATCCTTAAAATGGATATTTGGGTGAAAAATAATCTATCTCCCATGCATGCTTCAGTTCGATGGTTATGGTACTTGAACCTTGAACATTGTTTCATCATCTATAGAATATTAATCATGAAATAAATATTATATTTATTTATCATATAAAATTTCATAATCTTTCATATAAACTAGTGGTGAAAAATGAATTACATCACGTCATGGAGAAGTATTCCATATATATACATGGGTGATGTTTTCACTTTTCAATGGATGGGAAGAAAGAAAGGTAAGTTATAATTATCCTTTAAAAAAATTATTATATCATAAAGACATATATAATCATTAAATCAATTCTTTTTAACATCAATCTAAATAGGGAATTAAAAATAAATCACATCTCTTTTAGAGGTGGAAGTCCACACATATGCAAGAGTAACGTTGTTATTTTCAAAATGATTGAAATGTAAGGCGGTAGATGAGATATTATAATTAAGAAATCATAATTATGTCATGGATATAATATATAAACATTAAATACATCATAATAACCAACCAATAATGATGGTGATTGAAAACTAAACATATCACTATGTGGAGACGGTAGTCCACATGTATGCATGAGTGATAATTTTATTTCCCTTTTGATGGAAAATAGTGGAAAATGGTTATCTCATAATAATAATAACATATTATTTTATTTATTATATTGGATTCATTATGTTATAATGGATAAAATATATTTATAGTATGTAGAGGAATAAATAAAATTGATAGTACTTAATTAAGAATTATACCACTTCATTGAGAAACATCCTTTGGATTGCACATTATACCTTAAAAAGATGGTATTATAATAAAACTAGGAACTCTAGTACATGGTTAGGGATAATATGAAAGGATTTGGGTAGGTATTTTCCAATATAATAGGATCTTGAAGTGTGAGAAAGAGAGGATAGGTGGTGTTCTTTTATAAGGGAGGGAGACGACCACTTATAATTTTTCAAAGATTAAAATATATTAATGTCTTACTCGATCCAAATGGATCCAAAATGACTCATATTATAATATTAGATGAAATAGAGTCAAAATATTAAAATAAAATTGGATTTATAGACGTTTTTAGGTCATTTTAATCCTTATCTATTTATTTTAACCCCTACCTCTTTTAACCATCACCGTAATAATGAATTTTTACCTCAACCGATATTCATAATGACCAAAAATTAAATTGACCTTATTAGATAATTTTAAAAATAATAATTACATATATATAATTTATTTTAAAATATTATATCCCTATAAGTGGAAAAAACTAATTTTAAAATAAATCCACAAACATGACAAAAAACTATTTTCTAGATTAATGCATTTTTAAGTATAAAAATATTTTATACCAAAAATAAACATCATGTCAATTATAATGAAATTAATTAGATTATTATTAATCAAAATTAAATAATTAAATTTTAAAATCAATTGAAAATAAATTGGTCCTTTTAAATATTTGAACGGAAAAGACAATTTTCTATAAAATCTGATTTTTTTTTACTATTCACAGAAAATTTAATCTTTTCAAAAAAAATCCAAAAATTTCACCTTAAGATAATTTTCAGATTATAATTTCAAAAATTATATAATTTTTATAAATAAAATTTATAAAATTGACGTAAATTGATTATAATATTTTCTCACAAAAAAGTAATAAAATCTATTTCTGAAGAAAAATGTATTTTTGAAGCATAAAATGGCTTCACTAAAAATTGAGTGTTTAATTTATAATAATTAATTAATAATTTTTTTATTAAATAAGTCCATTATACATATATTTCATAATGTTGTTACTCTTATTCATACCTTCCAATTCAATGGCTATGTTATAACAGTCATATTTAAAATAGTAATATTTCAACAGTATTTTTCATTTTGTTTAAACTTGGTGTTGCATGTAAAGAAAGATATAAAATAATAAAATTTATTTAAAGATAAATATATCATAAAATCTCAGGATGTTATAGCACTTGGACTGATAAATCCCTTTTCCATGAGCTCTGTGAGTTGAATTTTAAATTTCCATAGTTTAGTTGGGGTTGTATGATAAGTTGGAATATAAATAAATTCCTTTCTAGGAAATGTATCAATTGAAAAATCTATATCTCATTTAACTGTAAATACTAAGAAATATTTAAGAAAAATATTAGGGAATGGGTCTATCATAAAGGTAATATCCTCTATTATGTTAGTTCAACTATTACCAGTGTCAAACTATCCATTTATATGATGATAAATCCAATATAACCTACCTATCATGCTTGAAATTCCTACTCTCTGGTAAGTGTATACTGAATATAAATGGAATAGTATAAAGAGATACACCTTTTATAGAATTCAATATAGTTCCGAAATGGGGTAAACCAGTTTATACCCAAATTAACATCAAAGGTATTTATGTTAAGGATGAAAAATCTCTGAGATGTCCATATGTGATTACCCTAATAGCATGAAATGGAAACATCATACTCCTCACTATTAATTTTCCCAAAAGAGAATCAATTAATACTATTATCTAAGATTCCACCACTTTAAATCCTAGAAAAGATATCAGTTTCTTATAAATAAAGGAGAGAAAATCACTATTATAAAGAAAGTCACATGCAAGGGTAAATAATACTAAGATAGTACCTCTCATGGTAGAAGAGACTTAACCCACATCATCTATAAATTGTTTGTCTATAGAGACACTATATGTTCCCTAAATATGAACATGTGGTTAAAATCATTACCTAGAATAAGGCATCACTAACTACTTCCTCTAACCACCTTATCTACCTATTTGGATAGGTATACAAGTTAGTGGTTGACTCACTCGTGTAAACTATCCACTAGATTGAGTAGAATATGTGTGAGTCTACTGGGGTCACAAACCAACACAATTTTAAGGGTTCATCTAGAAAAATAACTAAATATTATCAAACTAAACACATTTATATCATTTTTTTACCTGAAATAGATAATAAGGTTTTGTATGTCCAGGACAACCACACTGATAACATCACACTAGAGGTATTTCAAATCTAAG
The DNA here is from genome assembly GCA_963277665.1 of Viscum album. Taxonomy (NCBI): domain Eukaryota; kingdom Viridiplantae; phylum Streptophyta; class Magnoliopsida; order Santalales; family Viscaceae; genus Viscum; species Viscum album. The sequence continues at coordinate 118,479,792 of OY728162.1, read as the reverse complement.
AGTATGAGGAGCACTTCTATCTTGATTAAACTAAAAGTATTCCCCTCAGCTCAACTCATCCCAATTCCTTTTTCATATAATATAATATCTCTCACCCATACCTTATCCAAGAGGTGACCACTAGTCCATAGACTTTCCTTAAAACTTATCTCATCCAAGAAAAATTTTGTGAAAATTTTAGAGGTGGTGGAAATATTGAATAACATCACTTGAATTTGTAAGGTATCTTATAAATACCTTTGATTTCTCATCCTCGCTTAAGTAAAGTAAAAAAATATTGAAGATCAATAAACATGGCATCATATCTCATCACTTTCATCACCCCTTTCTTAAGTTTCATAAATTCTTGATAATTTACTTGATGAATGGTTTCAGAGTAAAATTTATTAAAGAATAATTCCTAGAATCCTTTATAGGTAATCCCCTAATATTTATTAGAGTCATTTATAACATTTCATTAATTATAGCTAGTCCTAAAAGGTTTTCAATCGTATATTATACTAGTTAGGGGTATTAATGTTCTTGAAAATACGATAGGTACACTCAATTAATTATTTTGTTTTCCCTCTAATCCTTTTTAAAAAAATTATATAGACCACTTTGAGGTTAAGTGGGAAACTAAGTAAATAATCTATACAATAATTCACAAATGGGTTAGCTCGTGAGATAATCCTAGGTAAACCACATGCAAATCCCAAATACAAAATCCAAAATCAAACACCCAATCCTAAAATCCACTCAAACATAGTGGTTCAAGTAGTTAGAATATGAGATAAGGAGGTAATGGATCATGAGGCTTTACTGGACACCTTAGGCCTCAACAACACATGTCTCGGTACTACAAAATCATCGATGAACACTGCCCAACACTGGGAGTATGTCATGCCATCAACACCTAACCCCTAGAACCAATGTCACCCACCATCATCAACGAGAATCACTACCTTCCAACCCAACACCACCAAGGTACCACCCACAAGACCCAAACCAATCACACCTATAAAACCAAAACCAAAAGAAGAAAACTCAAGATTGAAAGTTGATTCCCACCACTAAAGATCGCCAATTCCCCCCATCTCATAGTTTTTAGCACACAGTGTCAACTCCACGAAAGGGTGTCATTATACTATTGTGTGCCACCTTTATTGGAGAGAACAAACCCAACATAACGGTCCAAACATAGCCATTTATTCTATTACAACAAAAATAATACAAATAGGATCTTTCCATGGAAACAATGGAAGAAAAGGCATCAATAAACCATAGATTTATAGATGGACTCAACACAATAATAAAAATAAAAAACATAGACACTTGCTGATGATGAAACACATTGTATAAGCATCACAACTGATGATCTTATAAAAAGTGAACTAACACACCAAATAACTTAATCACCATCGATGTAGGTAAATCAATATAGTTACAGTAATAACTAAAGGTACTACTACCAAAACCAAAAAGAATAACCATGGATGGACCTAAAATGGCTAGTGATAAGAACTATTACTGAGGGCTTGAAATGAGAGGTGGAAGTAAAGAGAAAACAGTCCTCATAGAGGATAAAAACAATTCCAATTAAACTAAAACAAAATTAAAGGAAATGAAATGAGGTTTTAAGACTGGTAGAATCGAATGGATTGAAATCAAAGGGTTAAACCATAGAAGGACCCAAATTAAGAAACCTAAAACTATAAGAAATCCTATGTTTCTCAAAGATCATGGTTAAGAGAGTGTGGCACTTTCAACAAAAGTTGGTTCCCATTGAGGTACTCCCTTTTTTATAGCCTATAGCAACTGATCAATACCCTCTATGACATATGAAACAATGGTCGGCTTAATTGGTAGAGTATTCTCATCATCCCCTTCCTGCAAGGTTATAGGTAATCATCAAGTTGTTATAATCTACATCTAAGTAGTGAATCACATTAGATTCATCATCCAAGGATTGAAAACTTTATTAAGATAAATTTGGAATCATAATGTTCTGAAGAAACCCATACCCTTCCCTTATTTAATATCATTTATTATAAAATTAATCACTTTAAATAAAAATATAAAATATTTTAAAAAACATTACTTAAGACCTAATCATAGAAAATATGATTAACGATAGTAATAAAAGTGATTTATTATTCAAATAGATCAATTGAATATTTATATTAATCTAATCATCATTAATGAATAAAAAACACTATTTATTATTAATGTTTAAATTGATATAAATATTTTATTTATTCTAATATTTAATTAAACAAGAACACTCAAGCATATAATATCATATTATCCTACAATTTCTTAGTTACAATTGTCTACTCATAATACATGAGACACTGAGAATAATTCTAAATCAAAAAGGAAAACCAAATTCAACCCCAGACTACCCTTGGAAACTCAGTATTACACTATAATTATATAGTCCATACATTTTTATGGATTGATTATTGAGTCTCGATGATCCTATATCTTGAGTAGTCTCATACCCAAACTCCCAAGATAGACTCTGGTATCATTTTGTAAAAATATGACCTGGATCATCTGTTGACCTAGATCGAACATCCACGAGACCTTAGATGCACTTTTTAACACCCATAGGTTGATTAGGGGATAATTAATATGAGTTGGTAAAATATTTTTCTTCTTTTAAAGTTAAGTTTTGTTAATACTAAAATCTACTAAAAATCTCACATGACATATTCATATATTAGGAATTCTAAAAAATCAGAAACATATACATCATAGGGTACTTGTTATACATGTATGAAAATATAAAACAAGTATCTATATATATGTAGACCTAAATAAAAAAACATTACAAAAATATACCTTCCATTAAACAAACACAACTATAACAAAACTCATACACATAGCCCAAAAAATAAAAATAAATAGTACTAAAGAGGATAAAAGATGCATATTATAAACATGGTATTGGGGGGTATCTTCAAGTCTATCACAAAGTAAAATTCAAATTTTTATCTCAAAAATGTCCATCATGACCCCTATCTCCTTCCCCTATGAATCCTCATGTGTTGGTTCCTTTCCCTTATTTGGAAAATGAACAATGAAATTTACACATATCCTAAGGTGACACATATAGGGATCGAGTACATCATACCCAATATATGTTCACCACACAAACCCTACCTATTTACCATAAGATCAATTGCATACAGTAGCAGCATAAAATAAAAATGTAGGAATATTATGAAATTAATCATTTTATATTTTTTGGGTGTAATTAAAAAATTTAATAACATTGGGTGTTGGTTTCCATGTGATAATGAATCCATCATGAAAATGAATCATACCTACTTAAAATAAAATACAGAATCATTTTTAGTGAAAAACCAAGAAGTGAACACTAATCATGTGTATGAGGCACATACATATAGGAAAAGTGGTAAACATTGGTGATGATAGGTACTAAGGATCCAGAATAGTTTTGGTTAAGGTTTCACATTGGTACTTGGATACAAGCTACCTGTATATGTTTGGTGAGTGGTAAATACCCATATATGGGTATTGATATAGTATGATAACGCGATGGGAGTAAGTTCAATGACATACTGAGTGAAAGATTAAGGAAATTATCTGGTAAGATAACCAGTTTGCTGAATTTTGATACTCATGGGAAATTACAATACCATGTTTAACAAAGAGAGGCTATTTGAGATGGATCGAGTCTCAAGAAGAAGACTACAATTTTGGTCACTTATGGTTGGGAGATGCTTAGGTGAAGCATCAAGTAGGTAGTGGTCTATTTTAAACCATTTAAATTAACTAGAGAATTTTTTCATGGTAATTTGGTTTTATGTGAATGTCAATGATATTTGGAAATTTTCGTGTGCAAACTATCAGGTTCAATAAGTAGTTAGTGTAGTGGGTTTTCGGATGTCACATTTCACATGTGATCCATGGAATGGAATGGAAATTGATTTGGACACATTATCATAGGGATATCCAATATATATGATAAATTTAAGCAATAGGTGTTTATAAATAGGATAATTTTACTTGTTCGTGTGTAATATTGGCATGAAAAAAATAATAAGGGTTAATGGATAATAAGCCTACATTGGACCTCAGTGATTGATGTGGTCTACTATAGATATTTGAGTATGATGATAGAGAAAAATAAATGGTATAGTGGCAAGTTTTTATCGACCCATGTCATTAGTGGTCATTGAGACCGGTGGATAATCGACCTTTACTGGAACTATAACTAGAATGGATTGGAATTTATGGATTCAAATTAAGTTTTGGTGAGTTATCATTGGATGGGGTATGATTTTTGGGCTTGTTTAGAAATATTAGAGGAGTTTCAGGGGCTTGAGAGACATAAAAAATGGTTGTATAGTTTCTAAGGGGTAGCTGATACCACCAGATACTCAGTGGTGGTGAATTGGTTACACAGTGCAGTCCTTGGTAGTTTTGTAGAAAAATACAGATACCATTGGATACCTGGTGAAAGTGTACCAATTACCCAATGGGGTTTTTAGAAGGTATTAAGTTCCTGATAGACCACTGGGTACTCAGTGAGGGTGTATTGGGTACCCATCAGTCCTAGGTCGCTTTTTTTAAAATAGGGTATAATGTGTATTTCTAATGGGTTTATTTAAAAAAAAATAGGGTTTTTCTTTTAGCCACCAAAAAAATAAAGGAAATCACCCCCTTTCCTCCTCTTCCTCCCCTTATTTAACCATCGATGTGGGCAGATTCCTATGGGTTTTGTTTACTAGTTGAGATACAAAATCTTATCACCTTTCTCCTCTTTCTTTCCCTATACCTTCATCTTTAATTTTTGTGTGATGGATTAGGGATTTCATTTACAATTTCACCATATCATGGTGGAATCACTTCAATATGATGGGGATTTTGTTTTTAGTAGATATAAGAGGTTTGGGAGTGTTGAACACATGTGGTTATGTACCATTTCACTAAAGGTAAATCACCTCATTGATTTATTCTTGGTTTTTTATCAAATTTGGAAGAAATTGGTTTATGAATTTATGTTATAGATAGGTTATTTTTCTCATGAAGGGAATGGGAGTTGCCTATGAGCCATTTTTCAATGGTTATTTTAGATTTCAATAATGATGTGTTGCTTGGTGAGTTATAGAGGTTTATGCATCTTTTAAATAATTATGAAATTTTTTAATAAATTAATTTTAATCATTTAAAATTAATTTTTAAGTCTTTGGATAGATATAGGGGTCTCATGGATGAAAATTATGATTAAGGGTATTCTAGAGAGTTTGCTCGGGCATTTTTTTTAAAGGATATAAATCTATTTAAAAGTAAGTGATTTCTAATTTTCCCACATTATATGTAATTTCATATATTTTATGATGTGTAATTGGGGATTAAGAATGTGTGAACATCCCAAGATAGAAATTTATGTTTGTTTCCTTACATGAGGAGATATTTTTGAGTTATGTTAGACTCATTATAGATCCTATGGGTTTTATAATTTAATGATTTAATCATCGATAGAAATTTTTCCTATGATAGAGTATTAGTTATAATGGTATTAGAGCCACAAAGGGTTTAAAACTCTAAAAAATAGCTCAAGTGAGCTAAGAAGGTCTTGTGTATTCACATGTGATACTCACATAGAGAATTTTCCTAGAGGTAAGTCTAGTTAATGTTTGTGAGAGAAACCGTATGGGGTATGGGTTTTCAAAGAGGGGTGACCTATAGTTTAGATTTGGATTATCAGAAGTAGCCTCAAGGGGTCAGATTTGTTTCAAAGGGAGTTCCTACAGGGGTTCCCTGGGGAGCTAACTACCCTGTAATTGGTTAATAGTGGGGTTGGAGTGTTCTTTATTCTAGTGTTGATCCATTGACTAAGTCACTGAGTGAGGTTAACTAGTGAGATAGTTTGAGCTAATGGAATAGACCATTATTGGTTTTGTTATTTTGTAAGAAATGACATACCAAAGGTAGAGAGTCATTTAACTAATAGGTACAAGGTTTATATTGTGACCTTGAAAATATAATTATGTGTTATGTCTTATGGGATCAAAACACCTGAGGCGTGGTTACCATAGTGATGGGATATGCCTATAATTTTTTATTCTTACTGAGCACATTATATAATGACACTTTTGATGTAGTCAATGATATTAGTTGAGGATAAGGATTTGGTTTTCTTATGATGTGTCCCGAAAAAGATACAGTGGGTTATAAAGAGGGGTGGGATTCGAGTAGGGTGATTCCCATGAGTGTGATTGTCAAGTTCTTGACTTCTTGTTATTGTGATTAATTGATCAACCCAAGGGAAAGATGGAGGTTAGTCTTTATACTTGGGTGATAATTAGAGGATATGTGACATGATGTTGTATCCAGTGGAAGGATGCTACTAGATATAATGAGGCTATATATCTGAGTATGTGAATGTTGTTCCTACCATAAGTGATATCTCATTCACCAGATTTATTATAAATGATGGATCATTCACAACATGTGATGTATCATTCGCTTGATTTATTATTAGTCATAACTTGTTCACCACAGGTGATCTCTCATTCACCTAATTTATTATAGGTGATACCTCATTAACCATAGGTGATATCTCATTCACTTTATTTATTATTAGTGATGACTTGTTCACCACTGTGATATCACTTTCAACTAATTTATTATTTGTGTTACCTCATTAAACATAGGTGATATCTTGTTCATCTTATTTATTATTTTCATTCTATGATGGGATGTATGAATGTATGACTCTCATGAGTTACATCACATTTTATTATACCATGGTGTAGTTTTATTTATATGGTATTCTTTCTGCTATAAATATAATATTGTGCTACAATATTTATCTATTATGGGTTTTTTTATTATTTACTTATAACTACTTTCAATGATACTAAAGTTATAGTCTTTCAATGTGGTTTTATCCAACATTATCTATTAGTCGGCAGTCACAGGCATGCAGGTAGGCACGCTTGATGTAACATAACAAACCAACTTGGTACATTCAAACTATGACCAGGTTGGGGTTTTTATATATTCAAGTTATGATTTTTGATATAATCATTGACCAGACTAAAGATCCCGATGGATTTAATGAACAATAGTGAAAGAAATCAATATATATTTGATAAGATATTTGAATGATAATCATGGTGATTTAAATGGGAATATTTGTTTCATGTCTTAAAGATCAAAGATGGAATTTTCCATGTAATAAATATTTGACTAATTTCAAATAAATATCATGAAGACCAAATTGTATGGAGTTTACATATTCAAATATGGAAAGTGATACATGTGACCGTAATAATATTATAAAATGAGATAAAATTAAAGGAGAAGGATAAGTGATAAAATAGGAAGAAAGAGTGAAGAGATTGAGAGATACCAATGTTGAACATATTCAAGTTGAAGTTCTTGAAGAAAAAGAGAGCATATGTTATTTTAGTATATTCAAAGGCTCGACTGATGAAGATAATGTAATGTTTATTATAACAATAATGTATTGATCATTATAAATAAGGTATACATCGATGTTTAAGATCTAAAGGCTAGTGAGTTTCAGTTCATTTAAGGGTTTCTATTATGAAAATATTAATTGTAGTTACGATTTCACTTTTAGAATGTAAATATAAACTTTTTGATGTTGAAAGTATTGTGGTGATTTTTTAAGATCCTTTTTATCTGGTTTAAACACCATTTTTAAACCAGAAGGTTCCTATATAAAGAATCTATTGGGAGACAGACAAACTATTAGAAAATAATTCAAAGGGTTAAAGAATGATACATTCTCTAATGTATTAACTTTATGATATTAGGGGGTATTTATGTATTAGATTTCACCGAACACAATAGGGATGTAATCAATAACATTAAGGATGGACCTTGTAATTGTGTGGTTTCATTTCTTATTTTTTATTTCATGTGATGTGATTTTTTTTTTGTATTATACAAATAAGATCCATTCATCCTAACAAGTGTAGAGGTTTGAGTTAAAAATAATTGGGTAAAAATATGCCCACGCTGATTCACACCCCCCCTCTCAGTGTGGATATTTATATTCACCAGGTACTACAAGTGGTATCAATAATGAGGATCTAAATCTAACTGGATCTATTTTTTTCAAGTTGATTTTAATTATGATATACTAAGTGCATATTTTAAGAAGATTGTTATTTTCCTTAGATTAAGAATATAGAGTTTATACCATTAAAGAAAAATTGGAAGTTATTTCTGCTAAAATATTGCATAACAAGAGGAAGAATAATGAAAGAAAGATAAATAAGATCTAATCTATGTGAAAATAATGAGATGATTCACCACTTTAAGGTAATAAAAGTATATAAATTACCAAAATATATTTCAATAATTATCCTCTTTAAGAATATAATTCATATTTTGATTAGAATGTGTATATTGAATCACATAATGATTTTTATTCTAAAATAAAGGATCACATGAAAAAGATTCCTAAATTTATCACATTCATGTTTAAGTTCATCAAGGATATACATGATGAAAAATACATGATAAGATATTGATATAAATAATTTAGAGAATTCATTAACTGAAAAGGTACTAATGTGTAAAAAAATCATCAAAGTGGTTGAAGTTAAAGATTAATTTTCATTATTCTATAAATGAAAGTACTCTAAAACTGAAGAATGATTTTATAAATCAATATTAGTCTTGGATATGAAAAAAAATCCGGATAAGTATCATAACTTCCAAAATGAGTGATTATAAAACCATGATGCAGAACAAAATGGTGGTAGGGGTAGTGAAACTATGTTCGGGAAATAGATGTAGCAGCAACAAAAACATTAGTGAAATTTTGAAAGTGTGGAAAGAAGATTTTTGGAAACATGCATTGTTCACTGGAAGGAGTGGTGAAGATAGTGTTTTCAACCCTTGATTGAGTGATGGAAAACCAAAAATATCGGATGGTTGTGGAACCAAAAAAACAACTGACTATTATGAATCTCATCTATAAATATATGGTTTGGGTTCACTTGTTCAATGATTTAAAAACTATTTTAACATTTTCCTCTTATTTTTGGGTAGCGATCCAGAATTTTGGTCCTTGTAAATTAGGGTTTACTTTATTTATTCTCTTCTAATATAAATGTAGAAGTGTTACTATCATGGATTAGTGTAGGTCTTGAGTTATTTAAATTCTTGTGTTTTCATTATGTTCTGTTTTAAGTTAATTTATTTCAATTTTTATTGTTTTGGATGGTCTTATTTAGCATAGGGGCAATTTGATGTGTAGCTTGGTTATGTTGCTTCTTAGTTCAAATACATTGGATTGGGTATTGTTCGGTTTCAAATGTTCTAGTATTTTTTCCACATTTAATGTCTAGGAGTGTGATCTCAAGTTGTGGGATATGACATAAAAAAAGAAATTGATGAGAAAATTGAGACAAGAGAATCCCTTGAGGAGAATATCCATATATTGGAAGAAACAAAAAATATACCATTATTTTCAATAATGCTCAGTTTGAAATAAAATAAAAAAGGGTAAAAGAACTTAAAAATATTCTCCAAGAAAAGAATGAGATACATGAGGATCAAGAAAAATATCTAGAGATGATGAGAAAAGAATATGAAATCAGTTTAATATGATGACATTTTGAATGTGTTGAGCATGAAGTGAATGTAAAATAAGTTGAATATGAGAGCATTATAAATTTATTGAGCATGAAATAAAACTAATAAATCTGAATGTGGTTCAAGATAAATCTTCAAAGGTTGTTGAGAAATGATGTTATTCCATAAAAATTTTAGATACGGGTTTTCATTTTAAAATGCCTCATTTTATTATCAACAAGGTTTTGAAATTATCTGTATATAAACATGTAGCATATTCAAATAAAAGGGGTAACATTTATTTCATAAAATTTTGTTTGAACTAAAGTTGTTTTCATGAAAGTTCTAGGATGAAAAGTAAATTTTGTATAAATATGATTGATAAAAGTGATAAGAAACTCAACTTTATATCAAAGTTGGACATGAGTAAGAACTTGAGAGTTGTTTCCCCAAAAATATGTTCAATTAAAGGTTTATTTGTCATAAAAATAGTAAGGTGTTAAAGATGACCACAATGGGAATCAAAGCAAGAAATAAAGATTTATTGGTTATGTTTGGCGTTATAAAATTGTTTGGGGATAAAATAACTTAATTGTTGTAATAATTATTCAATTTCAAAAAAAATAAGAGTTACATTAAGGGATATTAGTTTTGAAATTAATTGAAAATATATTGAGTTGAGGCATAGTATACAGAATATTAATAGTAAAAAACTACTTATCTGTAATAGATTTGATTGGTTGGAATAATTATATATAAATTTTTATATGAGTGATCATTATAATGAAGAAAAATTATTTATATCAACTAAAAAAGTTCCAAAAGTTGTTCAAGAAATAATCCCACAAAAGATGAGAAAGAATCAACGAATGAAGGTGAGTTCACCTTGGGTTATGTGATGCATGAAAGTGTTGAACAAAAAATAGCCAAGAAGGCTAAGGCCCCTGCATATCTTGAAGGTCTTCTGTTTTTTCTAACAGTGATAATGATCTGCTCCGATGGATTCTAGTTTTTAGAGATAATTTATGTCAACAATGGGTTGATTATGAATTAGGGTTTTGATTCAGGGGGTGTGGATTGAGGCGGATGTAGATCGAGGTGTTCACATGTCTATTTTATTAATGATGTGTTTGAATTTGAATTTTGATGTTTAATTTTGATGTTTTATGGTGGAATTTATAGATTGTATGGAATTAATGTTTATGGTGTTTAAATTTGGTATTTTTTATGTTGTATTGTGTGGTTCCCACTCAACCTTAAAGTGGTTTATGTACAAAATGAAAAAAAAAGGATTTGGAGGAATTAAAGAAAAATATAGAAGGATTAGTGTTATAGAAGACATTTTTGAGATTAAATAAATTAAAGACCTATAATTGCATGAGAAGTTTCTAAAATAAGGTGACTCAAAGTCTATTGTGTGTCCATGTTGAAGATCAAAAAAAAATTAAGACATTTCCTTAAATAATGCATGACCATATTACAATCATGGTTGGAAATGGAAAGAAAAATGAAAAAGCACAAGAGATTTCTTTTTCTTTTCTAGTTGAAGATGAAAAGTAAATTCCATGTGAGAAGAAAGTTAGAATGGGAAAAAAGATCATGTTTTCAAGGAGGTTGATATGTAAAAAATTAAAGGAGAAAGTGTGAAGGGCCTCAAATACTTTTTTTATTTTTCAAATAAACCCTTTTAAAAGGTTTAGGGGAAGAATTACATGAGCCTTTATTTAATTTATGGCTTGAGAGAACCCGTATGAACCTCTAATTCTGATGGGATGGGGGAGAACCCATAATAATCCTTTTTTTAAAATGGAAGATGAGAAACTATATATAAGCCTCTATTAAAATAGGGTGTAGGGGCCCTACATGCACCCCACCCCCACCCATTTGATGAGATAGGGGATAATCCACCAAATACCCTGGGATTATGTCTTAAACCCCCCCCCCCTCCACCGATACCCCTCCTAGGCTGGCAGTGAAGAGAAGTATTGGCCCCTAAGTCTTACAATTAGTAGACCCTATATTGGCGACTAGCACAGAAGGTGTATCACATAAATATGGGAGACATTACCCTCAATTGTCCTAGGAAAATACAAAAAATACCACCAACCAATCACCATAAAAGGTAAATAGACCAAAATACCATGTAAGAAAAACCCAAAATGCCTAAATATAAAGCAGATACAAACATATCCAAAATAAAACAATATTAAAATAATATATGGTATAAAATTTAGTAACTCCAAGCACTGATCTAGTACTGCCTGTATTGATTACCAAAGTAATCTTGAAAACCTTAAAAATAGTTTATATATACATGGGTTGAGCATAACATGTATACTCTGTAGGATTATATCCAAGTTCTCTCATGAAAAAATTGAAAAGATCATACTAATGCCCTGGTAAAAAAACAACAGAACTAAATAGTTTTTACACAGGTCAACTAATCCACCCTGACCTCACCAAGGCACTCTCACCAAATAACACATCCAAGAATAGTAAAGTAATATCACGAGAATGTAGATAAAGGAACCTAGAAGACACTTCCCCATTGATTTAACACTCCGACCCAATGTTAAGAAATTATTTGTTATCATCTCAATTATATCCACCAATGACATAACCAACCATATATCATATCTCAAGGAACCAACCGCATATCACACATCACAAAAACAGATTATTATGGTATCATATACTCATAGGAAATCAATATTGTTCCCTCCTCCCACCATGCATAACCTACACCACATATCTCATCTTCCAACACTGGTATCACCAAAAGCTACTAAAGAAGGGAGAACGGGGGATAGGGGGTATTAATCTATCAATATCCTCTTTATACTAGATTTTAAGGGACCCCCACCCCCCAAGAGTCTTTGGGTGTTGGTCATGTTATCTGACTCAATTAAGGTTCTTAAGAAAAACACAAGAGAATACAACTCTATAATAGTCTCACATGATCCCACACCTATGGGATCACACAAGCAACACCACCACAACTATAATCAAGTCACTTTTTATATCATGTCATCAAATTTTGCCTCTAGTATTGAATAACCAATCACAAGTATCACACAAAGGTCTATAACCCAGGTTCCATTTCCCATTATTTTATTTAAAAACTCATCCACCAAGATTTATCCATTTGATTTCCAATTTAAATTCACAACCAAAAAATCTTTAACCCTTTACACATTATTATATAAGCTAATATTATTCTATTAATACTAAACCTATTTAAAGAAACCACCATGTAAAGCCACCACATCACAACTAAGGCCACCAAGATGCTGAAAACCAAGGCCACTAAGCCACACGCAATCAAGGACATCAAGACACACACAAAAAATCAAGAATATAACAAGCATATTCAAATTAGTATTTCTATTTACAAGATTTAAGTATTTAACCATTTAAATGGTATTCTCAAATCAACCCAACACTATAAAGAATAATTCCATAACAAGCATATATCATAAAACAATGACAATCAATATCATGGAAATTCGGTAACCATGTGTTCATCATACTATTCCCTTAAATTTCATTAGTTTGTATTATTGTATTCATTAATTCAATTCATATCATTCACCCAATGGAAAGAAAATTCATTATAATCTCATAAATGCACAAAATGGGGAGATAACTTGAATCCCCTATATGTAAAGAATATTTCTAATTCACTACGCATGTACAAGGCAAGAGAGGATGAACTATGGGGATATAACCTCACAAGGGATCCTAAAATTGATCTAAAACATAGTTATGTATCATCAAAATTGTATCCCAATAATCCCCCAACTCCAAACAACACAATCATTTTGAAACCTCTAAATAAACAAGGAAAAAGTCGGATATAAAAAGAATAAGGTATCACCTAGGATCAGTATATCAAATCTCCAAAAGCCAAGGATGAACATCAAATATCAGAGGCTTTTAGGGATCCCAGAATCACCTAGGATCCCCTGAATCTTAAGATAAATAACTATATAATGAGAGAAATCAGAGGGAGGATGGAATATATCAACAGCCTTGAAGTCATCCCATTTATAGCATGAATGGATGGTTCATTTTGTGGACCTTGTGTGGTTCACGTCCATTGAAAAAGAATTTTCTTAATCCAACTAACCTAAGAGGAATTTCACATCATGAATATAGCCTTTCACATCATGAAACCTTCAAATACATAACCACTAAAAACACTACCATGAATATTCACGTCGTGAACTACTCTTGGATAGAAATTCATGAAACCAGGTCTCCCAAGTTGTGAAGACACCCTATAAAGCATCATTCACACCATGAACTAGTGATTCATGGTTTGAATCTCTGCCTGCATTTGTAGATTCAAATCCACATCCTCCTCTTCCTTCCTCAAACTCATCCAAAGGATTCCAAGACACAAAACTCATAAATTAATGGGTTAAAAGGTTCTGTTATATCACATTAAATACCTCTCAATTTATTCTCATCCTTAATAATCAATAATAATCAGAAAAGGAAATCACCAACCACCATAAACCACCAAACACTCTCCTTGTATATACCTATCAAACAAAGATGAAACCATACCTAAAAACATAACAATAAGAATTCAAACAAGAATCACAAAATTCTAACACTAAAATAGTCACAAACATTAGGGAATAGAAAACTTCAAGTACTGGGTGCACATTTGTGACTCATGCTTCCAAGTACTCTCCTCTAGGCCACAAACCCTCCATGTGACTTAAACCATGTGTATTTCACACCCTCGCAACACCATCTCCTAATGATCATGATTCACAATTGTCCATTCCATGAACACCACATCATCCCCAATATCCAACTACCCCAATTCAATGATGTGGGAATCTTCTTGGAGATACCAATGAAGTTGGGTCACATGAAATACATAACTAAATCTTTCAGGATATGGAAGTAGCACTAGCTGATAATTCACTTCAACAATATGCTCCAACACCTAGAAGGGTCCATAAAATTAGGGTGAGAGATTTCTCCCATGAAAAACCTATGATGCTCATGCTGAGGGTAAGCCTTTAGTAAAAAAGGTCTCAACCATCAAAATTAAAAGACAGCCTCATTTGATCAGCATAATTCTTTTGGTAGTCTTATTCCACCTCCATCTTCTCATGAACCACCTAAATATTCTTTGTCGTGCTCTATACCGCATCAAGACTAAGGAATTTTACCTCTATAATCTCAATCTATCTCAATGAGGATTGACATGGCCTCTCATATAATGCCTCAAAGGGGGATAAACTAATGAATGATTGATAGTTGTTATTATTAGAAAACTAAACCAAATATAGGTGTCACACCCATGATCTATTAAACTGCAAGACACATTCTCATAGCATATCATCTATTATTTTGATGGTCTACTTTATCTTTCTATTTTTCTAGGGATGGAAAGTATTTTTAAAGTGTAATTGAGAGCTAAATTCATGTCTCAATATCCTCAAGAATAACAAAGTAAACTGAGGGTCTTTGACAAAAATTATGTTTCTCAGAGCTCGATTATGTCTCACCACATCATCTTCATACCATATTACCAGAATTTCCATGGTAATTGACTCTAAGATGGCTATAAAGTGAGATAAATTTTTAATTAAATCCATAATTACCCAAATAATATCATATCCCCCTAAACCTAGGGTAACACAGTGATGAAATCCATCGAGATGTCCCCCCACTTCCACTTGGGAACATCTAAAGGTTGTAGAAAACCACTAAGGACATGATGTTATGCCTTCACATGCTGGAATTCTAAGCATCACTCCAAAAACTCCACCACTGACTACTTCATTCATGGTCACCAAAAATACCTCTTTAAGGTATGGTACATATTAGATATGACAGTTTTCACTATAAGAGGTGATCTATGAATCTCATGGAGGACTCCATCATACATCTCCAATGGGATGAACATCCTTCCTTGAAAAAAAACCCAATGTTGGTCATCCTCTAACCATCCCTCAGGATAATCCTAATGAATTACCCAATCATGCATCACCTCTGACTATGATGCTTCCCACTAAAACACCTCCACCTGCTATAACAAAGTAGTCTCTACTATCATCTAAAAAAATTATCCTCATTTATCAACCTCTATTACTCTGATTTGAAAAGCCACTAACTCCTTTATCACCCTTCAGGCATCCTTAGATTCTTAAATAGCTCCCCGTAACTTTCTGCTCCACAAGACTACTATGACATTTCCCTTTACTAGTGTATAGGAGATCTTGAAATCGTGCTCTTGGGGAAACTTTATCCACCTTCACTATCATATATTCATTTCATGATAAGAAAATATATACCTCGGGATTTTGTGAACCATGAAGACCACAAAGAGTTCCATGATGAAGTAATATCACCATAGCTTTAGGGAAAACACCACTACATCCATCTCTAGATCATGGGTGGTGTAGCTACACTTGTGAGGGCATAACTACATAGACCCATGGGAGATAAATTCACACTTATTCATCAAAAAACATCCCAAACCCAAGTGAGAAGCATCACAGAACACCTCAAGAATCATGTCTTCCTTAGGAAACTGAAGAACTAGGGTGCTAACAAACTGCTCCATTTTGTAATTGAATTCTACTTGACATTGATATATCCAAATAAAATAATTTTCATTTCTAATTATGGATGTTAATGGGCCTTCAATCTGAGATAAATTGAACACAAAGCTTCAATAATAACCCTCAATACTAAGAAAGCGACGAACCACTGCCACTTTCTTAATTACTTCCTAAGAAACAACTACATAAATCTTTTCTATATCTATAGCTACTTTTTTATGGGACACCAAATATCCATGGAAATACACCTCTCACATCTAGAACTTATACTTGGAAAATTTATTATACAAATGGTGGTTTAAAAGAGTTTGTAAAACAATCCTTAAGTGGTCAAAATGCTCTTCCTCTAACCATGAGTATATGAGAATTTCATTAATAAACACAACTAAAAATTGGTCCAAGAAATCATGAAACATAGAGTTCACAAGTTCCATTAACATAGATGGTGTGTTCATGACACTAAACGGTGAGACTATGAACTCAAAGTTCCCATACCGACACTAGATAGCAGTCTTCAAAATATATACCTTCATCCTTAATTGATGATATCCATACCACATATCGATCATAGAAAACCATACATATCCCCTCAATTAGTCAATAGATCATAAGTTCTAGGAAGAGGGTAATAATTATTGATTGTCACTTGATTCGTCCTCCAATATTCTATAAAAAACTCAGACCCATCTTCCTTCTTGGTGAACAAAATTAGAGATCCCCACAGTGACACACTAGGCCTAATAAAGACTTTCTACATTAGATCATCAATCTAGGTCCTCATCTCTCACAACTCCAAGAGTGCCATCTGGTAAAGATCCATTGAGATCGGTGTATCATGTGGATGGAACTTTATTCAAAAATTGACATCGTGTCAATAGGTTAGTGTCACAAAATCTTCAGGGAAAACATCTAGATACTTCATAATAACTCTGGATACCTCCACCATCTGATTTATCACTAATTATTCCAATGATTCATACATTATAGAAATGAGGGGAACTATTCACCTACTGCCCAACAGGAAATTTCACTCACTGATGAATACCACACATCATCCCCCCATATCAGAAAACTCGAATCTCCTCCAGAAACATTCAACCATTTAATGAATATAATATAACATAACCATATAATGAAATATCCCAACAAATGATATTCCCCCATCATCAGTCTACATTCCTAACACAAATAAAACAATATAGGATGGCCTTCAACTAATGTAGATAACACCATATGTGTAGAAATCCTATCTATATCTAGTCCCAATTATTGGACCAATGTGGGTACAACAAAGGTTTAAGAATCTATAGAATGAAACAAAGAAGAAAATAGGGTAGACAATAAACTAATTATACCTCGAAAATCCTTTGGACCCTCTGGAATTGGTTCCTCTAATGCACATATCTAGCCTCAGACAACTCCTCTACCTTGTTACAAACAGCCTCCATGTCTATGTTCTGCATTGTTCCCCTGGTAGTGAGGAACATCCTATGGCTTCCCTATTCCAACTCCACCTCCTCTAAGATGAGAATAATCCCACTAAATAGGCAATAGAAAAAAAAATATTAAAGGCCCTATTATCAATACAACCTTAGGGAAAATTATTTCTTCTATTGAGAGGGTGCATGGCCACCAAAACCATACTAGCTGTTTGGGGATGAAGGAAATTGACACTGATAATGACCATACCTTCACATATAAAGCATAAAACATGAGATCTCATAATAAATGAATGGTAATTACCATCCCTTGAGAAATTTGATCTAACTATTGGGTACATCACCCTTCCAATCAGAATTAGGATTCGCCCAACATCTATGACCCTCCATCTAATGCCTTACTCCTAAAAGGTCCCTATTGACCCTCAAATAGGGGTGATCCAAACTGCTCATTCACTCTCCCCACCATTGTCACCTTCTTATTCACCTCCAAATACATTTATATCATGAATGGGGAGACTAAAAAATAAAGGGTTGGATGAAATGTATCCTCCAAGCATCATGCTTAGGCCTCCTCGTCTTGAAAGATGTTAGGGAAAAATCACATAAGGTCCTTAAACTTAATCTCTAACTCTCAAAATCTCATACTTCAATAATGTCACTTTGATGCCTTCATCATCATTAATAAAAACTTATCCATGAACTCTTACTAGAATTTGGTCTACAACACATCAGCCTCCTTTCTCTCCCCAAGATACGCCATCCACCACTAACACACTACTCCTCTCAACTGGATAACTACTAGGGGAACCCAATACTTGTATCGAGCTCAAATCAAGCCAAAAGTGATCCCCAGCTCCTCTATCTAGCACTACATATCTATATTGGATATTTTTACCTCATAATTTTCCATGATATGATACTGAAAGGTGTGTAATGATCTCTAACACTACTCACCCTCTTAATCAAGATTGACCCTTTGATGATCAATGAGTTCAGTTTGTTGAATTTCCCTAAGTAATACCACATGTGGGTGGTGACCAATTAGAATCTCTATAAATAAAGTAAGAACACCTATATCAATGGATTTATTTAGATTCATTTAATTAATTCATTTATTCATTCCTAGATCCACCACATTTAAAATAGAACTCAAGAAAATATGATTCATTTGACTCTATTAGGTTTCTACCCTACAAATAGAACCACTTTTATTCATACATTCAAAGATCTCAAGGTCTTTGCATTGGATCACAGGGGGCCTAAAATTTTTTTTCTTAGCCGTTCTCCCTTGATTTTGTCACATACCATGTTCCGCTAACACTATTATTTTACCAACTCATGAATTTCTCACTAGTGCCTAACTCCAAACTTCATTATATCTCTTAACCAAGTCCTTTAATACCACTCTATTACAACCCACCCCCCATCCATTAGTACCCCTCCTAAGCCGTAAATAAAGAAAAGGAGTGACCCCTAAGTATCGCCACCATTAGGTACTAGGTTGGAAACTAGTACGAGGGTGTATCACACAAATATGGGGGTCATTACCCTCATTCTTGCTAGAAAAATATAGAAAATATCACTAACCAATCAACATGAAAGGTAAATAGACCAAAATACCATATAATAAAAAACCCAAAATTCATAAATATAAAACAGATACAAATGTGTCCAAAATAAAATAATACCAAAAGATTCATATGAAAGAAACCATAACAACTCCAAGCTCTGATCTAGTTATTTACTGTTTGGTTACCAAATTCCCCCTGTAAACCTAAAAAAGGTTTATATATACATGGGGTGAGCATAACATGTATACTTAGTAGGATCATACCCAAGGTCTCTTGTGAAAATGTGAAAGGATAATACAAATGCCTATGTGAACAAGAAGAACTAACCAGAACCAATAGAGGTCAACTAATTTCCCCCCAACATCAATAAGGATATCTCACCAAATAATTCATCTAAGATTAGTAAATTTAGATCATGAGAATGTATATAAAGGTACCTTGCGACCACTTCCTCCCGGATGTTTCACTCACACCCAATGAGAATACATTCTTTGCTCTCATCCCCTCCATATCCATCAAATGTATATCATATCTTATGGAACCAACCACATATCACACATCATATAACCAGAGTAGTATGGTATCATAAACTCATAGGACATCAACCTAGTACCCTCCTTCCACTATGCATAACCCACACTACATATTTCACCATCCACCACTAGTATCACTAGAATATGTTGCTAAAGGGAGAGTGGGGGAGAGGGGGAATCTAGCTATCCATATCCTCTCTATCATAGATGTTAGGGAAAAACCACACCAAAGTATCTAGGTTTTGTTCGGGTTATTTTAATTAGGTGGGTTGTATAAGAAAAACACAAGATAATGCATGTAAATAATAGTCTCACACAATCCCACACTTATAGGTTCACACAAGCAACAATGCCACAACCACAGTCATGAAACTATTGATATTGTGCTACCAAGAATTTTCTCCAGTGCAGAAAAACTGACCACAAGCATCACACAAAGGGACACAACCCAAATTCCATTTCCTGTTATTTTATTTAATAATTCATCCACCAAACTTTAACCATTTTATTATCAATTTATATTCACACCAATAAATTCTTTAACACTTAAAAAATTATTATAGAAGTTTATATTATTCCATTTCTACCAAACTACTACCAAGAAATCACCATGTCAAGCTGTCACATCACAACCAAGATCACCAACCTACAAAAAACTAAGGCCACTAAGCCATAAACAACCAAGGTCTCCAAGCTGCACACAACCAAGGCCACCATGCCGCACAAATAAAATTAAGTATAGAAAATGAATATTCAACTTAGTTATTTTTTTTACCATATTTAATTATTTAATCATATAAAGGGTATTATCAAATCAAGCCAACACTATAAGGAATAATTCCATAACAAATATACAGTATGAAAAAACAACAATCAATATCAAGGAAATTTGGTAACCACGTGCATATCACACCATTCCATAAAATTTCATTAGTCTAATTTATTATATTTATTGTGTCAATTCATATCACTAATTAAATGAAATGAAAAGGCATAATGATCTCACATATGCACATAGAATAGAGAGATCTTTAATCCACTACCTTAAAATAAGCTTTCTGATTTGCTACACAAGGATACGGAAAGAGATAATGAACTGTGGGACCACAACCACACAATAGATCCTTGAATCAATCTAAAACACAATGATGTCTCATAAAAATAAAATATAAATAAACTCCCAACTTCAAAAAAGATATATGTGGTGAAACCTCTATAGAAGCAAGGAAGAACTTGGAGAGAAAGATAAGGAAGACTCACCTTGAATCACTGATATCGAATATCTGAAATCCAAGGATGAACACAAAATATCAAAGGTTGTTAAGGATCCTAAAATTGCCTAGGGATTTCTTGAAGTTTGAGATAAATAATGGAAAAATTAGGTAAATTGGATGGTGGATAGAATATTTAGATAGCCTGGAAATCACCCCATTCATGGAATGAATTATTGGTTCATGCCATGAACTTTATGCAGTTCACATCCACCTAAAAACAAGGCGCTTGATCCAATAAACCAAGGAGGGATTTCATGTCATGAATATAGCCCTTCATGTCATGAAACCTTTGAATAAAAAACCAGAAAAAACTCTATCATGAACATTCATGTCATGAATAATTCACATCATAAAATATTCCTAAAAGTAAATATAAAAACTAGGTAACCCATGTCACAAATCCAACCTAAAAAATATAATTCACACCATAAACCAATTATTTACAGCATGAATCACCACCTATAGTTATAGATTCAACCTTGCCTCCTCCTCTCCCTTCCTAAAACTAATTTTAAGGCTTCTAATATCCAAAACTCACAAAATAATATGACATAAGGGTTTGGACCATCACATATTAATTCTATAACCGTAAGATCCACTAGCATCATCCCAAATCACCCTTGAAGCCAACAAGCATGAGCATGGGTACATGCATCATGGAACAAGGAAATAAGGGAAAGGAGGATCGATAAAAAATAGAACTAAAAACCAAAGTAATAAAAAACATAAACATTGCATCAGGGATCAGAAGATATCAAAGCAAGACCAATGTCGGTCATAACAAGGGAAAATTTAAAATGAAAATACCCAAAAACAAAGAACCATAAATGGAGGGTAAATTATGGGGGTTCATCAATATAGCTCATAAACATAGAACCATGGGGCAGTGAGATGAGATAATCACCACACTACACCATCCCATTCTGTTGAATAGGAATACATGCTATGAGAAAAAAAATGCAGTCATGAGTGAAATTGAACCTATAAGGGACAAGATCACCACCAACTGTGAAGGTAGTGTTGGTACTGAAAAAGATTGATCTATCGGTGCATTGATAATCATGAGATAAAATAAAGTGAAAAAGTGCGGAAGTAAATGGATTCCATATGTAATGTGGAAAACACACAAAATTAAAAGGGTTTAAAAAATCATGGGAAAATAGAAGGATTACTATGGGTAAATGTGGGTACACACTCCCTCGTTATTACAAGGAGAAAACAATCATAAAATCTCTCTTGAATATGTGGGGGAAATGCCTCACAAAATACCACACAAATGGATGTTGATAGATGATAATCTAATGAAGGGTGGAGATGATGAGATGGTGAAATGGATGGTAGGGAGCCCTTTTATAGGCAATCCTCTCTTACCTGTATCCTCTATCACTGGGTGGTTAGTGAGGCTAGCCATCAACCTCAACCCACCACACATGTCCTCTGACTTCCTCCCTTGACAAAGAGAAGGGGAGGCCACCGTTCATCAAATGAACATCCACCAACACATCTCCCACTTGTATATTTTATTGAGAACCAATCACATCTCTACATATCCTTTCTATCTACCAAACATGTTTCTCACATATCTATGAGAACACTAGAGGATCTACACCATCTGAACTTATCAGAGTCAATTGCCTTCATCAGTAAATTTGTCAGATTTTATTTAGTGTGAATTTTATACAAGTCCACAGTTCCTTCCTCCACCATATCTCAGACAAAGTGATATTTTACCCTAATGTTTTTTGTCCTGGAATGAAAAGATGGATTCCTTGTAATGTGAAAGGTGCTCTGATTGTTACAAAACAATGGAAGATGCTCCTGTCTATGCTCAAGCTCCTCCAACAACCTTGTCACCCAAATTGCCTCTTTGAAAGCATGTGTATCTTTTATTTACTTTGCCTCTGTCATGGATAAATCCAAAACTAACTATAACTTTGAAATCCAACTCACAAATCCTCCTACAAGAGTAAACAAATAACCAATAGTGGATTTCCTCCAGTCAAAATCACCCACAAAATCTGAATCAGCATATCCTCTGATAGTAAAATCTGATCCTCTATAACATAATGTAGTATATTAGGTCTCTTTGATGTATCTTGGGATCCTCTTCACTATGATCCAATGTTTATATCCTAAATTCACCATGTACCGACTAATTGAACCCACTACATCTGCAATGTATGGTCTAGTACAAACCATAGTGAACATTAGACTTCCCACTACTGATGCATATAGTACTTGATACATCTCTTCTTCACTACTAGGAATCATTGTTGAGTATAACTTGAAATTAATAGGAAGATGGGTAGATATTGAATTATAGTCTTGCATGTTTAATCGTTTCAAGACTCTCTATAAGTAACTCTTCTGTAATATCCAAATCTTCCCATTATTTCTATCTCAGTAAATATGCATCCCAAGAATCTTATTTGCTAATCCCAAGTCCTTTATATCAAACTCCATATCCAATTGTGTCTTCATCTCATAGATCTGATATTTTTTGGGGCCTACAACCAACATGTCATCCACATATAATAAAATAATGATGAAATAATTACCATCTAAACCCCCAAAATATGTACAAGGATCTTAATGAAGTCTTATATATCCAAGGCTCATGATATAGGAATAAAATCTCTTCTACCAACACCTTGGTGCCTGCTTGAGTCTGTACATAGATTTTTTCAACCTGCAAACCAATTTCTATTTGCCTTATTCTGAAAAACCTTCTGGTTGGAGAATATAGATCTCTTCATCATGATCACCATGGAGAAAATCAGTCTTCACATCCAGGTGCTCTAGATGTAAACTGCATATATTATATATCACTAGAACAATCTGAACAAAGGTCAGTCTAAAAATAGAATAAAATATTTCATTAAAATCAATACCTTCCTTCTGAGTATATCTTTTGACCACCAGTCATGTAAGATATCTTTCCACCTGGTCTTTTCTATCTTTCTTGATCTTAAAGACCCATTTTTTCCAAAATCCTTCCTTCCATGAGGTAATGGAACAAGATCCCAAGTCTTGTTCTTATATAGGGATTCAAGTTCCTCCTGCATCACCACCATCCATGAGGATACATATGGACTCTGGGTTACCTCCCCAAAAGAAGATGCCTCTTTATCCTCCATAAATAAGCAGTATGCAATATTACTCTTAGAGATATAGTGTAAGTTCCATGTTGGTTCTCTTTTCTCCCAATTTTATTGTCATGTTCTAGACTCAACTGTTACTTGATATTTGTGCTCTGGTAATTCCTCAGAGTAAATTGGTTCTTCCTTGGATTTTTCTTCTACTTTTACTATTGTAGATTCTGTATTCACTTTATCTATTTCTTGAACAGTTTTTATTTGCACCTTTTCTTCTACAAAAATGACATCTCTACTGATGATAAGTTTGTGGGAAATGGGGTCCCACAAATGATACCCCTTCACACCATTAACGTGCCCCAATAGAATACATTTTCTAGATCTTGAATCTAACTTCGATCTTTCCTAGTCATTAAATAATGCATATATAGGATTTCCAAAAGTATGTAACCAAGAATAGTCATTGGGTTTACCAGTCCACATCTCCATCAGTTTCTTTAAATCAATCTCCATTGAAGGAGATAGGTTGATCACATAACAGGTGATATTCATTGCTTCTTCCCAAAATGTTTTGTCAATTCCTACAGTCTTCAATATCACCCTTGTTTTATCTAATAGAGTTTTGTTCATGTGCTCTGCCACTCTATTATGCTTAGGATTGTACGCCACCATTAACTATCTCTTGATTCCTTCATGTTTAAAAAAAGTATCAAATTCCTCTCTTTTATACTCTCAACTATTGTCAGTCCTCAAACACATGATCATCTTTCTAGATTCAAGATCCTTATGCGCTTTGAATGTTTTGAAGACTTCAAAAACAGTTTCCTTCCTCTTGATTGGGTACACCCAATATCTCCTAGAATAATCATCAATGAATGATAAAAAGTACCTTGATCCTCCCAAGGATATAATTGGTGATTTATTAATGTCAGAATAGATCAACTCTAATATCTCCTTTCTTCATGCTGTTGACATCCTAAACTTTAACCTGTGTTGCTTTCTCAAAACACAATGTTCAAAAAATGGTAAGGATGCCTTTGTAAGCCTAGGAAGAAGAATATTCAGGCCCCATTCTGACATATGGTCAAGCTTTTGATTCCATAATATCATCAACGCTTCCATAGAGGTAGTTGATGCAACAACTATCTCCACCTCCTTGTATGTTTCACCCATAATCATGTATAGTTTCTTTGAGATCTTCTCTGCCTTCATCACTACAAGTTCTCCCTTAATAATTATCACCTCTCCATTCTCAATGTGATTCTTTCATCTGATGTCATCAAATTGTCCCAAAGACAATATGTTCTTCTTCAGGCCCTTCACATGGCGTACTTCTTGGATGGTTCAAACAATACCATCATGCATATTCAATTTTATGGTACCAACTCCAACGATCTTCAAGGTGTGATCATTCCCCATTTACAAAAGTCCTTCCATGATGGTTTCATATTAGTCAAACCATTCCCATCAAGATGTCATGTGTCATGTTGCTCCTGAGTCAATAATACATGCATCATTGAGATTTTTCCTACTTACAGTAGTCATCATTACTTCACTAACAAGACTATCTCCCTTTCAAGAAGTACTCGCTACATTCCCCTAAGAGGTCTTTTCACTACTCTTCTTATTCCAAAAATCCTTATTGATGTTCCCCTTATTTCCACAATTTAAACATGTGACATTATTCTTCTTAATCCTTGATTTGGACCTATGATGATTTTTTCTCCCACTAGAACCACACTCCATCACCCTTCCTCTCTCCATTGACAGAGCCTCTACCTGGTGCAAAGTTGTCTGTATGTCCACCTTGTTCTTTCACTGACTTTATTCTTCAAGAACTATGGTTGTAACATCATTGAATGATAGCATATCTATCAAGATATTGTTGGTGAGATTGATGATGATTTGGTCATACGAATCTGGAAAAATATGGAGCAAAATCTCTTCAGGTTCAGTATCTACAATTTTATAGCCCAATGATGTGAGTTGAGAAAATAGGGTATTGAGGTTTTTGATGTGTCTGGTCACTGATGATGACTCCTCCATCTAAAGAGTGTGCAATTTTCTCTTCAAGAAATTTTTATTGTGTAGTGACTTGGCCTTGTATAACTTCGTTAGAGTATCCCATATTTCTATCACCATCTTTCTCTCTACAATGATCGATAGGACCCTATCTTCCAAAGCCAAATGGATGTTGGAAATAGAATTCCAATCCATTTAATTATATTTATCCTCCATCACACACTCTATGTTTTCTCCAATTTCCAGTAGGAAATTATCCTTCTATAGTATTCCCTTCATCTTCATTTTCCACAACAAAAAATTATTCTCTTTGGATTTTTCGATCAAAAATGTCACCGACATTTGGACACACTGTCAGTACATAACCTCCTCAGTTTTACAATGTTGTATTTATTAATCTCAATAAATTTTTTATGATTTGATAGATCAACTGGATTTGCAATCATAGAGAATACTCAAATTTACAAGAATTATTAATACCCAAAAACGTGAACTGCACCTAGCTAGAACCCTACCTATAATACCACTAATTGGGACCAAAAAAGATAGACCCACCAATGTTGTGATAATCATGAAATAAAATAAAGTGCAAAAATGTAGAAGTAAATGGACACCAGATGTAACGTGGAAAAACCCCCAAAATGAAAAGGAGTAAAAAACCATGGGAAAAATAAAAGGATCGCTATGAGTAAGTGTGTGTACACATTCCCCCACTATTATAAGAAGAAAACCCTCATAAAGTATATCTTGAATATGTGGGGAAAATGCCTCACAAAATTCCACACAAGTGGATGGTGATAGATGAGAAGCTGATGAAGGGTAGAGATGATGAGATAATGAAATGGCTGGGAGAGAGCCCTTTTTACAGGCAATCCTCCCCTACTTGTCTCCTCTCCAGCTGGGTAGTTGGTGAGGCTGGCCACCAACCTCAACCCATCACACTTATCCTCTGCCTACCTCCCTTGACAAAGAGAAGAGGCGGCCTCCATCCTTCAAATGAAAATCTACCAACAGGCAGAACCATCATAGAGGGCATGGTTTCCAAGGGAGCATCAATACCAAAAAAGTAGCTAGAGGAAAATCACATGAATACCTCTCAGATAGAGAACATAAAAAATGAAATCCCAAAACCCAACTAAGCCAAATGATGTCTAGAGGAAGAACAAATCAGATGTATCATGGAGAACATGCGATAAATAGGGCAGCCGAACTAGATGGACATTGGAGAAGTTCGTGTTGTTACATGAATAGGAGTGATGGCCAATTTGAAGAGATGGATTGCAACTGGGAAGGATGAATGGTGCCTTCAAGCATGACTAGAGGGAATATATCTAGGCAGAAGAGGCTATTAACAATTTTTATACTAGACAAAAGCTTCTAGATCATTGTGAACAATCCCGAAGATGTAGGCTTTATGATAAACTCTTTAAAGCATAGACTTGGATCAAATCTATTTCATATGATTATAATTGGATGATATATACAAGAATATTGGTGGATCTGCCTTTCAAAATTCCCCTGTAACCAACTAATGAAGGATCATCCAAAAAGTCATCATCCATTGAGAAGCATGACCATCACCCATGGAAGAATAGGTCGAACATGTATGAACTAAATCCAGGTTGAGATATTCACAAGAGGTGAGATCTATTGATTGAGAGAGAGAGAAAATGGGTGTTGAAAACCCTAGGTAGTGATGGTTAAGGAAATCCCTCATGAACCCTCATGATTAGATGATTAGCAAGTATGAAGTGTTCTCAAAAAATCATATCTGAATAGAAAATGTTACAGCGGGACAAAAATTTCATAATGGAGTGTTCTAACTCAAGTGGAATTAGTTCTTGAAGGTTGTTTATGAAAGTAATTCTTAAAAACTTTATCTAAAAAATAATATTAGTCATTATGATGAAATGATAATGTTTATTAGGGATACATAATGGGTTGGACTGAGGAGGATCTGGCCAAGCCTATCATAGATTAACCTAAAAAATGTTGAATCCATTTAGGCTTGTATTTAATACGAGCTCAAAAAATTGATTCGGATTCAATCCATATTTTATGTGGACTGGCCTGTAGCCCAACTCTTAGTTTTGATTAATATAAAAAAACATTTATTATTAAGAAAAATTAAATATTAAAAACATAATTTTACTCACATAAATGTAAATTTATATAAATATTCATTACATGCTCTAAAAAATTTACTTTTTTCCATAAAAATGCTACATTAATTTGAATTAACATTAAAAGAAAAAGGAAAAAATCCATTCCTAGCCTGTGGTTGGCCCAAATTTGTTGAGTCATTCTGCTTAAGTTCGTGAGCTTTTTTCCCCAAACCATTTAAAATGAGGGTCATTTTTTCTAGTCTAGTCTAGCCTATAAATTCATGATTTATGGGCCCAATTCCCATTAATCACTCTTAAATTTACCCATTGAGAGGAAGATTAGTTGAGAAACTAAAATATATTTATGTCAAGTGTTTAAAATATAAAAAGTGCTGAAAATTTTATTTTTGAGGAATGATTTTCATGTTTTATCATCCTTATTTTGATAAAATCAATGTTTAATTTAAAGGAGAGAAATTGGATAATTAAATAACATGAAATGTGATAAGATTTTGAGGAATGAATTCTTGTTATGGAGAGAGATGAGAATTAATTAATCACACTTGTATTCTACATTGAACACTACTAATTATACATAAAAGTTAGACAATTGATGCCTCATTAGTTACAGTCTTTTAATTTATTGATAATTAGGGGTAGATATAAGGAATATAAGAGAATAAAGTGATGATATTGACATTGGATCATTTATGGGGTATTGAAAACAAATCCAAAGGGTATATTGAAGATCCTAATGAACTGAATTAAATTTATTTAATTTGGAGAGTGTTGTATTTGTTTTCAATAGGTAATGATGTCAATATATGTTGGGTGAAGAATGAATTACCCTATGGTAAATCAAAGTACTCAATTGATAGGGAGAGAAAATTACATTTGGAGAAAGTTTGATTGAGATTTTCCTTGTACACATATTTTTTTATGTACATGTGCTCAAATAATATTGGTAATAAGGGGAAGATTTGAGTTTTGTTGACAAAACCTTAGAATCTCAAAGATTCAAGGTTATCTAGGAATTAAAGTATTTTTATAGACTAGATTATTTGGTTCAAGAAGGAGGATACTCAATAATGAATATTGAGGTGGGTTTCATAGAGTTTTAAGATCATTGTAAATATAATGTCATTATGTAGAAGAAGAGAGTTGGTATTGCATTCTATTGAGAATTTATCCTTACATTACTTGATTGAAATATGTTGAAAAGTTTCATCAACATAGTTGAATTGTGATGATTTATGAGCTTATTTTATATCGAGATGAGACCAGTGTTTGATTTAATAATGAATAGTTGAAGCACTATTAAATGGATGAATTTTATGAATTTGGAGTTGAGTTTGTTGAGGCAATTGATGATATTATTGTACTTATTTTTAATTTCCTAACATATTTAAAACTAATTCCTTGGATGCAAAAAAATCTTCGAGAATTGTTTTGAGAATAATTGAAGAAGTCTTAAAGTGATTTGAGATGATTAGAAAGTTTTGAGAAAACTATAATAGTTATGTATGTGTAACTCTAATGATGAACTAACTACATAAGAATAAACACTGAACATATGATTTTTGTAAGAATAATCTCAAAATAGATAGGTTTAACATGAATAGATAAAATATTCCAAAGTCTATATTTAAGTAACTCAATGGTTTCAAAGGATACATAAAATTAATATAGAGTTCACATAAAATTAAGAATAAGGTTTCAAAGATCATGTTAGGGTAATATTTTCTAGTGTAAGAATAATTTAAGCATGTGTATATGTCTACAGAAGCTACATAACATTAATCACATGCTATGTAAGTTTTACTTTATTGAAGACATAAGATTTTTGAATGATTTTGAAGTTATTTTTGTGAAGATAATTTAATGAAGAGTGAAATAAATAAATAGATATTTTTGAATATTTTTGAATGATAATTATTATGATTTATAAGGGAACATTCATTTCTTTATATTTAAAATAAAATCTAGGATTTTCCATGTATGAATATTTGACCAATTTCAAATAAAGATCATGAAGACAGAATTGTATAGAATTTTTGAATTCAAATATGGAAACTGATCCACGTGATCATGTTGAGTTCATAAAAATAGAGATTCTTTAGGGAGAAAAATAAGTGAGAAAGTGGGAGGAAAGTGAAAGGAGATTAAGAGAGACTAATGTTAAACTATTGTTGAATATCTTCACATAAAATCTATTAAATAAAAAAGATAGAAGATATTATTATTATATATTTGAAGTCTCAATATATAATTATGAATACAACATTAAGTTTCTTATTACAATAATGCATTGATCATTTTAGAGAAGGAAAACATGATCCTTTGTTCAAAAAGTGAATCCTGGTGAGTTTCAATACATTTGAGAGTTCATATTGTGAAAGATATTGATGTTGTGATTTCACTCTTTATGTGGGAAAAAGATATACTTGTTAATGTTTAAATAATTATGGAGATTTATTAAGATCATTTACATTTTATTTTAACACCATTTGTAAATAGGAGGGGTCTTGTATAATGAATATATCGAGAGATAGAAAAAATGTTGGGAAATATTTTAAAGGGGTAAAGGATGATATTCCTAATATAGATATTAGTGGATATATATGTATTAGATTATATTAAATGTAGAAAGGATATAATGGGTGCATAGGATCGAGTAAAAAAATCCGTAAAAATATATCCATGCTAATTAATTCTCCCTCTCAGTGTACATGTGCATATTCATTGGGAACTGCATAAGAAAAATCATGGTTACAATTCATGATTTGGGACTTATCCAATAACTACATGTTTTTAATGTATGATTAATTTTTAAAATTAAGGTATTTTAATTATGTATTTTAGTTATCTTTAATTAATGTTTTTTTCAAGGATATTAGTTAAGATGTGTATATGATACTAGGAATTTTCACTCAATGGAGTTATTTGTGAATTTTATATTGGTTATTAATTTTTTTTGACCAAAAAATAAATGTTTTTGAAGATTTTATAGAGATTGAGAAACCCAAATTTGATAGATATAAAAGAGGTGAAAAGGTTAATAGTGGTATGAGATGGAAATATATAAAAGGGTGTATAGGATTAAATTAATAGACCTAAATCAGAAATTTGAACTACCTTAAACCAAAAAAAATCAATTTAAATCAATCAATTGATTCAAATTAGTTGATTAATATTGTGTATTTTAGTTTTTTAGTTTGATTCAATTTTTGTAGCCTTAATCATCCTTAATCTTTCTTAACTGAAAATAAAAAGTTAAATAAATATATAAATCATTGTTGAAAGTGGAATTAATTTTTAAATTTATATGTTTAAAGTTAAATATAAATTAAATAATTATTGATTTTTCAATATAATGAATCATAGTGAACATGTGTGATGATTAAGTGGATATATGATATTAAATAACATTAAAATTTTCCTCTTATGCTATTATATGTATGGACCTAAATTTATAAAGTATTTTACTTTGTTTTTTCTCTAGGATTGGAGGTTTTGTGGGATGTTTAGAGGGATTCTGAAGGTAAGAAAAAAATTATCCTTCTCAGGGTCACCATGCCAGGGTTGTGGGTGTGGCACCATCCGTACATTTTGAAGCTTCTTGGAGGCTTGAGCATGAGGCAATTTGTTTTGGTGTTAGGAGTTTTGAATCTAGATGTGATGCTGTTTGTTTGTTACTAGAGTGCACCAAGACTTTTGAAATGGATTGTGTGGTCGTGGTGAAGGGTGTGTTAGCTTGGTTTTGATTTTATAAGACACGGGATGATGACAACATCTTAGGGGACTTTTTGAGGAAGGAGACTAGGCATGGTGCTCAATGAGTTCCACAGTCAAAAATGGGTAGTGTGAGGCTAACTATGTTGTAGTGTTAGGAATGGTGATGGTAAAATGGATTGGGTTTTAACACCACATAGTATTATAGGTTGTGGTGATGGTAAAATCAGATCAATGAAAGTTTTAAAGTAATATTATTTCAAACACCTTGAAAACTGAATCTCACTTTGATCATAAGCACCATGAGTGTGTTTATAGCGACCTAAGATTTTCATACATGGATATTACATCTTTATAGATTAATATTCAATACTTTACACACAAAAACACCTGAATACCATAATAGTTTATTATTTTTAGGGACTAGGTACATAATCATCTAATTTGGTGAAATATATTCAACATTGCCCATAAATATCTTCTCCTTTAGTACTCTTTATAATCATACCCAATTTAAAACCTTTATTCATAACCTGAGAAAAGGAAACATAAGAAAGGGGGAACTTAGATGCTCATTAAGGGTAAATATGTGATATTCATAAGAATAACATGAACATAATGGTATGATAACATGAGAATAAAATATAAAAACCATACCCTGTATATCAAATATCATAATCATGAGTTATGGGATAAGGATTGGCATTTCATAAGACATGAATCATAAAGAAATCAAAGAAAATGAGCCATAAGAGCATAACATTAGAATAATGAATGGAATCATGGATACGAATAAGAATAAAAAATAATTTTCATAATATTCAAGGATCACTTCCAATTCTATCATAGTGGAATGAGTTCACTCTCCAAACCATTATAGTAGTCTAGGTTCACTCTCAAGACCATCATAGTTGAAAAAGTCCCTTACTGAACTCAGTTGGCTTTTCATTGTAGTCCTTTTTATCACATAATATATAAATATGTACCCAATTAATTAGAGGGTGATATAGGTCCTATAGTCTTTGTTTATAATGTAATCACCATCCTTGTTTATAATTTAACCATCATCACATAATGAAAATCATACATATGTGTGCCACAAGATCATAAAACATTCATCTTATCATAACCGATGAAATGGGATTGGTTTCATAAACATTTCATCATATAATAACCTATAAAAAAGAGACAAGTTTCATAATCATTACATCATTTCATCATAGCATAACCCATGGAAAACGAAGCGGATTTCATAAGAATTTTATCATGGTATAACCCATGGAAGGGAAATGGGTTTCATAAACATCATGTCATCATAAACATAAACCACTCAGAGAAATACTAAGAATGGTATCATTATATCATATCACCAGTAATGAAAAAGCTACATCAAATAATGTCATATTATATGGAAAATTATTTTTGAAAGATAAATCGCTTGGAAAATTTCTTGAGGAAAATAACTTTTCTTTGAAAATCACTTTTTAAAAATAAAAAAAATAATAAAACATTTTGGAAATTATTTTATTTGAAAATAAAATTGAAACTTCTAAAGGAATCTTTAAAAATTATCTAAAACATTTCCTGAGGGAAATAACATTTTCGATTTCAAAACACTTTTAAACAAATTTTGAAAATCATTTTCTTCAAAAATAACTTTGAAAACATATAAAGTAAGATTTAAAAATAATTTCAAACATTTCTTGAGTAAAATATTATTTCCTATTTGAAATCACTTTTTAAAATATTTTGAAAATGCTTTTATTTGAAAATAACCTTTAAAACATATAAATGAAGCTTTAAAAATCATTTAAAATATTTCTTGAGGAAAATATCTTTTCCTCTTTAAAAGAACTTTTGAAAAAAATTGAAAATCATTTTCTTTGAAAATAACCATGAAAACTTATAAAGGAAGGTTCAAAGAAAATAATAGTCATAACAATGGGAAGTTTTATTCATGTATTACATGTTAAAGTAACGATTCCTTTCATATTTTCAGTAAAATCCAAATGGAAATTGTTTGGAAAATGATATTAAGATTCCTTAAAAAAATTAAAAATTCAAAATTGGGTAAATATGTATTTTAAAAATTATAGGATAATAGTAAAACATTTTTTAAAATCATGATAGTCTTACATATGCACATAAAATAGGGAGAACATGAATCCACTTATAAGAACCCAACCTTAAACATTTCATAATAGAGTAAATTCTTTTAGAATTCACATTTTTACATTCCCAAATATATTTTTAGTTTATATTTTTAGATAA
Organism: Viscum album; assembly: GCA_963277665.1. NCBI lineage: Eukaryota > Viridiplantae > Streptophyta > Magnoliopsida > Santalales > Viscaceae > Viscum > Viscum album. Next base: position 118,445,584 of record OY728162.1, on the reverse strand, counting down.
TTAAGAAATAATTCATACATATCAACCTAAAAAAATACAAATATGACACAACTTAAAACAATATCCATTTATTCCAAAATAAAAATGTTTTTAATACCAATCCTTAAAACATATGAAAAACATTTTAAAACTTCGGATGAACATAAAAAGCTCAGTAAGGAACATAAAAAAGGAAATAAATTTTTAGTCCATGAATACAAATAAACTTATAAAACCCTTTTCATAAATACATATTTCTCACCCATAAAGTATCATATAGCTACTTTGTGAAAAGAAGAGATTTACATAAAACATAGAAAACATAAATAAACAATTTAGGTAACTTTGGAAATTAATTACTTAATATTTTAACACTCATGGATACCATATGATTTTTAACCCTCATGACTACCTTATAGTGTAACCATCACATCTACCTTATAGTGTAACCATCGCAGTTACAGTTGGAGTAAACAATGTTCGACCTCCAACATAAAAATACCCAATGATTTATAGGTAGATATAGGTCTCACCATTAATCATTAAAAAATCCCAAGAACTATAACATTATCATAAAAAATGGATACTTCTATCATAAAAATATTCCTTTTGAATTTTGTAAAAATAGAAATTTAAAAGAGGATTTCAAAATAAAAGTCTCTTACCTCAGGTTTAACTTCATTCAAATGTGTTCAAACCTATTTTATAATGGTTGAAAAGAGTCTTATTAATTTATTAAAGAACTATATTCATGTTTATATTATCTTTTATGACCATTTTATAACATATTACCACTGATTTATTAATAATATTTTGTTATTTTCATTGTTTTGGGTGTATTTATTTCATGGTTTTCATAGTTGGTTCATTATGGAATTTCTTATCGAATGGAAGAAAAACTCTAGAAGTGGAAATAAATGGTATTAATATGTTTCCATAATTTTAAATGATACTATACATCCTTTTGTTTCCTAATATGAAGATGATTCATTAGATAAAATATTAATTAAAATGATTTAATTTATTTTGATGGTTTTAACGACCATCATGAACTTATATCATTTTGTTTCATATAATGTTTATATATTGGTTCTCGAAGATCATATAACTTATAATATCTATAATAAAATTTGATTTAACCGTAATAATTATTTTATGAACATAATTGAAGGTAGTGAAAGAAAATGAAAACTCATCATCCATGAAGGTGGTGAATCGACACGTCATGAATGATGATTTCATTTTCTATAATAAGAGGATAAGAGGAGGGTTTTGGTGGTGGATATTACACTAACATAATAAAATTATAGTATATTTAAGATAAAAAATTTATCATGTAACTTGGATGAGTGTATGTGATGAGATAATAATAAAATAAAATAAATTGAAAAGAAAATAAAAGAAAATGGAAGAGGGTTTTATCTCTTGAATTCTCCTCCTTGAGAACCACCTTAAGGCCCATGGTTTTGGCCTTTTGGTGAGACCAGTAGGTATTGGATGTGGGGAAGAGGATTGGGAAGGTAATTAGGTAGAAATTAGATAATATACAAGGCTTTGGAGTTGTGATAAGAAGAGGTGGTGAGGGGTTGTATTTATAGTGGAAAAGAGAGGTGTTTTCTCATTATCTTATGCATTAGTTTATTATTTTGGTTCAAGACTATGAATAGTTAGAAAATTATAATTAAATTTATTAAAATAATGAAGTAAAATTCTATATTATGGGTGTACACCATCCATGAATCATCAATGACTCATCCATGATTCAAACATTTATTTATTTGTTAAATACCGTAAATTACCATATTTTACTATTCACCAAAAATTCAACTATTTTAGAAAAAATCATCAAAAATTCACCCTAACTATTTTTTGATGTGTAGAATTCAAAAATAGACTCCATTTTTTGAAAATAATTATCTAAATATGATAAATTTAATTATTAATTAAATTCATCATTTATTCGAAAAATACCAATTTTATAAATATAACTGATTTTATAAAACTTAAAAAAATCATTAAGGTCTCATAAAATTATCTTATAATAATAATACTACAAAATAATAATTTATGAATATATTTTATGAAAAATATATTTTATTTTAAATCATTATATTAATTCTAAAATTATATATAAATATTTGCAACTTACAAAAATACCAACACTTAATTAATCGTTTTTAAAACATTTTTTTACTTATACTGTGATATAAATATATCATATTTCACTTATAAGATACATAGATTTTATTTATACTCTCATGGATGAGGTTACTATTCTATTAGTATATATTTCTTAATTTCTATAAATACCACTTATTTTAGTATACATTTATAATGAATTTAACTATTTAATTCCAAAATGAAAACAAATTATTTTATAAGTATGTGATTTGTTAAACCACTACCTTAAAAGAATATTTTTTATTCACTACACAACTCCAAGGAAAGAGAGTATGAACTATAGGTCCACAACTACACAATGGATACTTGAATCAATCTAAAACACAATGATGTCTCATCAAAATAAAATCCCAATAAACTCCCAAATCTAAGCAACACGGCCACTGTGAAACCTTTGAAGAGGTAAGGAATAACTTAGAGAGAAAGAGGATAAGGACTCACCTGGAATCACCGATATTGAATATCAAAAATCCAACAATAGACACCAAATATCAAAGGCTATTAAGGGTCCCAAAAATACATAGGTATCGCTTAAATTTTGAGAGAACTACTAGGATAATGAGGTAAATCAGAGGGAAGATAGAATATTTATATAGTCTATAAATCACCCCATTCATGGTGTGAATGAATGGTTCATTCCATGAACCTTACATGGTTCACATAGACTAAAAAAAGTGTTCAATCCAATAAACCTGGGAGGGATTTCATGTTATGAAGATAACCTTTCATGTCATGAATCCTTCAAATAAAAAAACTAGAAAAAACATCACCATGAACATTCACATTATGAATAAAAATTCACATCATAAACTATTCCTAGATAGAAATACAAAACCTAGGAATCACATGTCACAAATCCACCTTGAAAAACATCATTCGCATTGTAAACCAGTGATTCACAGCATGAATCGCCACCTAAAGTTACAGATCAACTCCACCTCCTCCTCTCCCTTCCTCAAATTAATCTCAAGGCTTCCAATACCCAAAACTCACAAAGTAATAGGACATAAGGTTTTGGACCATCACAGATTAAGTCCATAGCCATAAGACCCACCATCACCATCCAAAATCACCCTTGAATCCGACAAGCATGACTAGAATGGGGGCATGCATGATGGAACAACGAAATAAGGTAAAGGAAGTTGGATAATGAAGATAAATAAAAACTAAAGTAGTAAAAAAATGTAAAGACAACATCAAGGATTAGAATGTGTCAAATAAAAACAAATTCCAGTCACAATAGGAGAAAATCCAAAATACAAATACCTGAAAATGAAGAACCATGGGAGGAGGATAAAACATAGGGGGTTCATTAAAATGGCTTCAAAATGTTGAACCATAGGGCCTCCGAGCTGATATAATCACCACATACATCATCCCATTCCACTGAACCATATTAGATGTTATGAGAAACAAATATGCATTAATGAGTGAAATTGAACCTATGGGAGAAAATATCACCACCAACTAGGAATGCAGCACCATCATGGAGGGCATGGATGCTAAGGGAGCATCAATACCAACAAAAATAGTTGAGAGAAAATCATGTGAAGAACTCCTAGATAAAGAAAATAAAAAATGAAATCCCAAAACCCAAATGATCCAACCAAGGTCTGTAGGAATACCAGATTAGATGGATGGTGGAGAAAATGGGATAAATGGGGAAATTAGACTGGATGTACATTGTAGAAGCTGGCATTGTTATGTGAATATGAGGGATGTCCAATTTGAGGAGATGGATTTCAACCAAGAAAGATGAATGATGGTTGTAAGAATTACTAAATGGAATAGATCTAGGGGTATAGGATCTTAATTATGTTTATTCCAGACCAAAACTACTAGATCATTGTGAACAATCTTAAAGATGCAGGCTTTATGAAAAACTCTATGAAGTGAATACCTAGATCAAATATATGTTAGGTGATTAGAATCAGATGATCTGAGCTAGAAGATTGACATATCTTCCTTGAAAAATTCCCTTTAAATCAACTAATGAAGTCTAATCCAGAATGACATCATCCACTAAGCATCATAACCATCACCCAAGGAAGAATAGGTCGAACACGTAGAGACTAAATCCCAGTCGAGAGATTCTCAAGAGGTGAGATCTCTTGATTAAGAGGGAGAAGGGGTGTTGGAAACCCTATATGGAGACGGTCGAGGAAATCCCTCATGAAAACTTGTGATGATATGATTATAAATCATTAAGAGCTCTCAAAAAATCATATTTGAAAATACAGTATTTTTGGGGTTGAGAAAAAAAATTCAGCCTTGTTACTCTCAAAAGAAGTCAACCAATAATCCATATTATTCTCATATTTGTTTGTTTTTGTCTATATAGATAATTAAATGTGGTTTGTTCTGGGGGTACTAGAGTATTGTGAAATTGTTACATCCGGATGAAAAATTCATCATGGAGTGATCTAACTCAAGTGGAATTAGTTATTAAAAGTTGTTTATGAAAGGAATTCTTAAAGACTTTATTTTAAAGAGAATATCATTCATTATGATGAAATGATAATGTTTACTAGGGATAATTATTAGGTTAGACTAGGGATGAGTGTGAAAACATCACATAGATCCAAAATAAAAATTCCCAATCCATTTAGGTTTGTATTTAATGTGATCTCAAAAAATTGTTTCCTATTTTATGTGGACCTATCCACAGGACGACACTTAGTTTTAATTAATATAAAAAAATAAAAAAAAACATTTATTATTAAGAAATAGTAAACACATAATTTTAATCACATAAATGTTAATTTATATAAATATTCATCACATACTTAAAAAATATATTTTTACCATAAAAATGATACAATAATTGGAAGTGATGTTAAAAGAAAAAAGAAAAAAACATTATTCCTAGCCCGCAGATGGCCCACATTTTCTAGGGCAGTCCATTTTAGTCCATGAGATTGTTTTCCTAACCCATTTAAAATGTGGGTCATTTTTTCTACTCTAGTATAGCCTATAAATACAATCTTATGAGTCCAAGTCCCATTAAGAACCCCTAAATTTTACCCATAGAGAGGAAGATACGTTGAGAAACTGTTAGATATTTATGAATAGTGTTAGAAAGTTGGAAAGTGCTGAAAATTTCATTTTTGAGGTATTATTATCATGTTTTATCATCCTTATTTTTATAGAATAAATGTTGAATTTAAATAAGAGTAATTTAATAATTAAATAACATAAAATTTGAGAATATTTTTATGATTTCATTATTGTTATAGAAAGAGATGATAAATTAATTGATCACGCTTGTTTTCTACATCGAACGCTACTAATTAGACTTAAGAGTTAGACAATTGATGAATAATTGGTGGAAGTCTTTGAATTTATTTCTAATGAGGGTTGGAGATAAGGAATATAAGAGAATAAATTAAAGACTTCGACATTAGATCATTTATGGGGTATTTCCAACAAATCTAAATGGGGGATAGAAGAGCCTAATGGATTGAACACAATATATTATATTTGGAGAGAGTTGTATTTGTTTTCAATTGGTAGTGATTTAAATATATGTTGGGTGAAGGATTAAGTACCCTTTGTGAAATCAAAGTACTCAATTTATAGGGAGAGAAAATTTCATTTAGATAAATTTGGATTGAGATGTAGAGAGTTTTTATTGTACACATATTTTTTATGTATATATTCTCAAAGAAGATTGTTAAGAATTTGAAGAGTTGAGTTGTGTTGAGGAAGGACTATACTTCTTATATGAGAAAACTATGGAATATTAAAGATTCAAGGTTACCTAGGAATCAAAGGAGTTTTATAGACTAGATTATTTGTTTCAAGGAGGTTACTCAATAATGAATATTGAGGTGAGTTTCATAGAGTTTTAATATCTTGATAAATATTATGTCTTTATGTAGAATAAGATAGTTGATGTAAATTCTATTTATAATTTATCCTCATGCTACTAGAATGAAAGATGCAGAAAAATTTTATCAATATGCTTGAATGTTGATGATTGATGAGATGATTTTATATCAAGATGAAACTGGTGCTACATTTATTAATGAATTATCAAAGCACTATTAAATGAAGTCATTTTATAAATTTGGAACTGAGTTTGTTTATGAAATGGGGTATATTGATATAATTATTTTTAATTGCCTCAAGTATTGAAAAATAAGTCCATGAATGTTGAAAAAGATTTAGAAATTATGAAAAGAATTAAATAAGTCCTAAAGTGATTTGAGATAGTTTGAGATGATTTGAGATTATTAGAGAAGTTTTGGGAAAACTAGAGTAGTTGTGTATGTGTAACTATAATGATAAACTAACTGCATAAGAATAAACACATAACATATGAGTTGTGTAAGAATAATCTCAAAATAGATAGATTGCACATGAATAGACAAAATATTCTAAATTCTACATTTAAGTAACTCAATGGTTTCAAAGTCTATATAAAATTAATCTAGATTTCACATCAAATTAATTTGAAGGTTTCAAAGATCATGTAAGAGTAATATTTTTTGGTGTAAGAATAATTTAAGAATGTGTATGTGCCTATTGAAGCCACACAACATTAATCACATGCTATATAGATATTACTTTCTTAAAGACATGGTATTTTTGAATGAGTTTGAAGCTAGTTTTATGGAGAAGAATATGTGAATAAGGGGGAATAAAGTGAAAGGAGATTAAGATAGACCAATGTTAAACTGTTGTTGAACATCTATACATCAAAGTTCTTACAGAAAAGGAGAGAAGATATTATTATTATCTATTTAAAGGCTCAACATAGAAGGATGAAGACAACATGAGGTTTATTATTACAATAATGTGTTGATCGTTTTAGAGAAGTAAAACATACACAATTGTTCAAGATCTTAATCCTGGTGAGTTTGAATGCATTTGAGAGTTCATATTGTGAAAGATATTGATGTAGTGATTGCACTCTTGATGTGGGAATAAGGTCTACTTGTAAATGTTGAAAGAATTATGGAGATTACTAAAGATCATTTACATCTGATTTAAACACCATTTGTAAATAGGATGGTTCTTGAATAAAGAACACATAGAGAGATAGGAAAACTATTGATAAATATTTTAAATGGGTAAAGGATGATATTCCTAAAATAGATATTAGTGGATATCTATGTATTATATTCTATCTAACAGAGAGAGGATATAAGTACCCATGTTGAGGGAAATCCTTGTAAAAATATCATGTATTATTGTTCTTTCTTATTTAGCATTATATGAAATGTGATTGTGTTTTGATTATATAAATCAGGTCCATACATCATAACTGGGGTAGAGTCTTGAGTTAAAAATCAATAAAAAATTATCCACACTAATTCACTTTTCCTCTCAGTGTGCCTACACATATTCATTGGGCACTGCACAAGAAAAAACATAGTTACAATTTTGGATTTAGGACTCATCTATTAACTATAAGTTTTTAATGTATGGTTAATTTTGGAAATTAATGTATTTTAATTGTGTATTTATGTTGTCTTTAATTAATTTTTTTCAAGTATATTAGTTAATATGCTTATATGATAGTAGACATTTTCACTCAAGGGACTTATCTGGGAATTTTATGTTGGTAATTAATTTTTTTTAACCAAAAAAATAATTGTTGTTGAATATTTTATAGATATTTTGAAACCCAAATTTGATATACATAAAAGAGTTGAAATATTTAATAGTAGGATGAGATTGAAATAATGAAAAGGGTGTGTATGATTAAATTAATAGGCTTAAAATCGGTAAACTGGACTACCTTAAAGAGGAAAATTTTAGTTTAAATTGATTAATTGATTCAAATCAATTGATGAATAATGTGTATTTTAGTTTTTTGGTTTGATTCAATTTTGGTAACCTTAATCATCCTTAATAATTCTTAACTAAAACTAAAAAATTAAAAAAAAATACAAATCATTGTTGAAAGTGGAAGTGGTTATTAAATTGCTATGATAAAAGTTGAATATAATTTAAATCATTATTTATTTTTCTATATAATGAAACATGGTGAACATGTGCAATGATTAATTTAAGATATGATATTAAATCACATTAAAATTTTCCTCTTTTTCTATTATATGTAAGGACCAGAATTTCTAAATCCTTTTCCTTTGTGTTTTTCAGGGTTTGGAGGTGTCATAAGAAAGTTTAGAGGGGTTATAGAGGTAAAGAAAGATCTTTTTTCCTTTTGAGGATCACCATTCCATAAATTTGGGCATGGAACCAGCTATTTTGAATCTTCTTGGTGGATTGAGGAAGATGTGGGTTGTTTCGACATTAGGAGTTTTGAATCTAGCCACAATGATGGTTGTTTGGTGTGGGAGTACACTACAGCTTGTGAAATGGATTGTTTGGGTTTGTTGAAGGGTGTTTTTCCTTGATGTTTCTCCTGTGGGACATGCGGATGAGGAAAAAGTCTTGGGAGGCCTTTCTAGGAAGGAGGTTGTGTGTGGTGCTCAACTGGTCCCACAGTCAAAAACTGGTAGTGTGAGGCTCACTATGCCATAGTGGTAGGCATAGTGAGGGTGAAATGGATTGGGTTTTGACACTATTCTACAATAGAGGTTTCAGTGGTGGTCAAATTAGTTCAATTAGAGTCTTAATATAATGTGATAGGATGGAAATTGGATAAGGGTATTGAAAAATTTCTCATCATTATTATCAACAAACTCTCTCCACAGTTGGAATCCAAAACTGCTAGACCTTTTGAGAGAGTGTAAAAAGGTGATAGGATGGACATTGTATGATATTACTAGGATTATCCCATCTATTTTTATGAACCATATACTTTTAGATGATGAGTATAAACATGTAAAGAAATACCAACACCTGTTGAATCCTACCCTCCTTGAAATTGTAAAATTGGAAGTGAGTAAAATTATTGTTGTTGGGATAATCTATCATATATATGATAGTAAATGGGTTAACCCAATGAAAATTATACCTAAAAAATCGAATAATGGTTGTATAAAATGAACAAAATGAATTGGTTCCAAAACATGTGAAAAATAGTTGGTGAGTTTGTAATGATTACCATCAATTGAATCAAGCCACGCGAAAGGACCACTTCCCTCTACCTTTCATTGACCAAATGTTATAAAGGTTGGATAGAAAGTCCCATTATTGTTTCTTTGATGTCTATTTGGGTAATTTTCAAATCCATATAGCATCTGAGTATCAAGAAAAGGCAACATTTACCTATCCATTTGACACATTTTCATACAGGGGGATTCCTTTTGTTCTCTGTAATGCCCCTTGTACTTTTTAGTAATGTGTGTTGAGTATTTTTTATGATTACCTTAAGAATTTTATAGAAGTTTTTATGGATGATTTCACAGTTCATGGATATTCCTTTGATATCCTTTTGGCGCACCTAGGTTTTTTCCTCCACTATTTCATTGAAAAATATCTCATATTAAATTATGAGAAATGTCATTCCATGGTTGAGGGGGGTAGTTCTTAGGTGTGTTATTTTAAATAAGTTAATTCAAGTGGATAAATCCAAAATTTAATTAATTTTATCCCTTCCATATCCAAAATATGTTCATGAGATGAAATATTTCTTTGTTCATGCTGATTTTTACCACGGATTCATTAAATAATTTAGTAAGATCGTACTTCCCTTATCTCAGTTATTACAAAAAGATTCTGAGTTTTTGTTTGATAAAACTTGCGAGGATGCCTTCAATTCACTAAAATGGAGTCTCATGTCACCTCCCATAATCCAACCACCAAGGTGGGATCTCCCCTTTGAACTTATGTGTGATAACTCTAACTTTGTAGTTAGATAATTTTTATCACAGAGGGTTGAAAAGTCTCCTCATGTCATTGTGTATGTCTCACATACCCTTGACCCTACCCAAGAAAACTACATAACCACTAAAAATAAACTTCTTTAAATTGTGTTTTACTTGGAAAATTTTCATTCATATCTTATTTGGTTAAAAATAATTGTGTTTTCTAGATCATGTTGGCCTTCGTTTTCACCATATGAAAGCTGGAGCTAAGCCCCACCTCATTTGGTGGATGCCCCTCCTATAGGAGTTTGACCTTGATATTTGAGATAAGAGAGGAGTGTAAAATGTGTTAGTTGACCACATTAACATGATTTCCCCACCATTGGACCACCATATTGACTCATCCCTACCCATTGGATAATTATTTCCTCATGAGATCCTTTGTGATTTTGTGGACCTTACCCCTTGGTATGCGAACATTGTGAATTTTATAGCAGTATCTTGGGTCCCCACTGAATTCAATACTTCATAGCACCATAGATTTGAGAATGATCCATGATAGTACATTTGGGATAACCCATATTTGTGGATAATTTTTAGTGACTAAGTTGTTCATTAGTGTTTTCCTAACCATGAGTTCACCTATGTTTTGAGCTTATACCACACTTTGGCTTGTGGAGGCCATTTTGGCTCTCAACATATAGCTTGAAAGGTCCTTGACTCTTGAATTTATTGTCCATAATTTTATAGGGAAGCACATCAGTTTTTTAAGTAATAAATATGTTGTCAATTTATAAGGAATATTTCTAAGCGGAACGAAATTCCCCAACAACCCATGTTATTTTGTGAAATATTTTATGCATGGGGCATTGACTTCATGGAGCCTTTTATAAATTCATTTGGCTTTTTTTACATCTTATTATATGTTGACTACATCTCTAAATGGGTGGAAGAAAAGGCTACCAGGACCGATGACTCTTGGGTGGTTGTTGATTTTTTGAGGTCCCAAATTTTTAGTAGGTTTGATTTTCCTAGATTCATCATTAGTGATCAGGGTTCAAACTTTTTAAATTGCAACTTGAAAAACTTTCTTTGTAAGTATGGAGTTGTTTATAAAGTCTCCAATGTATATCACCCCTAAACTAATGAACAAGTAGAAATATAAATTTGGTAAGTTAAGAGAATCTTGGAAAAAATGGTACAACCCAATTGGAAAGATTGGAGTTTGTGCTTGGATGGTGCACTTTGAGTGTACCATACAGCTTTTAAAACCCCGATTGGAATGTCACCATATAGGATTCTATTTTTAAAGGATTTTAACCTTTCAATGGAGGTAGAGATCCATGCATATTGGGATATTAAACAATGTAATATGAATCTCTCATATGAAGGTGAGTACATGAAGTTACAGATTCAAGAATTAGAATAAATTTGGCATGATTCATATGAGAACTCTTGAATCTATAAAGAGAATACAAAGGCTATCCCTGATGGGATGATTCATCGGTAGAAGTTTCATATTGGTGAGAAGGTCATCATGTACAATTCCAAACTAAAGCTCCACCTAGGTAAGCTTCATTTCCGATGGATTGATCCTTACACTGTTACTAATGTTTAAAATATAGGTTTTTCATGAGAAGAGTGGCCAAATTATTACCATCAATGGGTAGAGAGTTAAACACTTTTACGAGGATTTTCAAAATCATCTGGTGGATGAAATCTACCTTCAATAAGCATCATACCCATGAAACCCACTAGGTTTTATCCTCTATTCCCGCATTCTCTTTTATTATAGTGAGGAATCTACATACTGTAGGTATGGGGGTACTATAACAGCCCAAAAATTCTAAACTTAGTTTCATTATATAAATACTATATTGAATGGATTGATTTATAATTAAAAAAATGATAATATTTTAAAGATGATTTTCTTTAAAAATAATAAATGAATTTACATGTTTTTTATTATAAGTTAATTATAATACTTATAATTAATTATAATTATTATATTTTTCAAATTTATCATAAAAAAATATTTTTTTTCTTTGTTTAAAAGAATATTTTAAATAACTATTGTTTTATAAAATTTATAAATTATAAATGTGTATAATTATTTTACTACAAAAAACTTTTATATATGTGTTTTTCTTTTTAAAAATTTGATTTGATATTTTTATTAAAAAATTAATATATATTTAAAAACGATAAAATAATATAAGTAATACATATATATATATATAAATGATTTTATATATATATATATATATAATAGACGTTTTATTTTAAACATTTGTATAAAGTTTTTGTTAAATAAAAAAATGATGTGTTAAAATGTTAGGAAAAAACATATAAATTGTGAATATATAATAATATAATATTAAAGTATAAAACATTTTTTAAGATAATATATTTTATAAATATAAGAAATTATTTTATGTTTTTGTTTTATAGAATTTTGATATTATAAATAGATATAATTATATTAATATTTTAAAAAATATATTTATATATAAATATATTTTAAAAAAACACATAACCTAAAGTGATTTAATTATATAAATATAATAAATATTTTTATATAAATAGTACAACGTTTTTTCTATAAAAAAATTAATGATTTGATAATTTAAAAAAACGATATATGAAGTATTAAAAAAAAGTGAACATGTTTTGATAAAAAAAAGAAATAATGATAAAGTTATAATGATGTGAAATGATTAGAAAAAAAATAAATGTGATTTGAAGTATAATAATATATAATAGTAATGATTGATTTCCAAAAGCAAAAAACCAAATTGAAACATGGAGTGAATGGATAAAAAGCGTGATGATAAAAAAAATGCTTTTAATTAACTATAAAAAATTAATTTCATTTTTATTTTTATAAAAATAAAAACGTATTTATTGAATATGTTAAATAAAAAAAATGCCCCATAAACTATTAATAAACACTAAATACTTTAAAAACGGTTAAAAAACAAGCAATGATTGCTTGGTAGCATGTCATACACAAGATTTGAAATGTTAGACAAAATAGAAAAGATAAAATATATTTTAAACTTAAAAAACATAAAAATGAGATGATTGTACAACTTGTCAAAAAGTGGAAAAAATGACATGATTAAAAAAACGAAATAGTAATAATAATATAAAAAAATGTTAACCGATAATTTATTTTTTGTTCTTTGTTTTAAAATAAGATTTTATTTCTCTGATTCTCACGGAAGTTTTAGTATGATTTATCTCTGTTATAAATTTTGAGAACTCCTCCATAATGGTTAGAAGACCCGACCATATTCCTCCCAAAAGAAAATTTTATTTTTGATTGAAAAAATCACCCGCTCAGTTCATCATTTGATCCAAACCAAGGTAAGGGTGTATTTTAGTTTTTCAAACTATGGTTGTTTCATCTATATATGTGTGTATATACATATATACACATATATAACTCATTATTTTCAATATATATATATATGAGTCAATGGATTATGTCTCTAATATTAAATCTAAAACTTATGTAAGGGAATTATTATCATTTTCAATTATATTTTGTAAGGGTGTATTTATGTTACTTACGGTTCTTGTTTTTCTTAAATTTTCTAATTACCTTTTTATTAAAGCATCAAATATTTGAAGTATGTGTTATGAAATTATAAGAAGATATGTTTATTTGATTATATAAAAACCATACATGAATTAGTTCAACCGTAAGGAATACTATTCTTTAGTTTTTAGAGTTGATTTTAAATAATTATTTATATTTATCCATTCAAGTTTAATTTAAATATGTGTAAGAGATTTATTATTTACTTTCATGTTCAAATTTTTGTTTTATATAGATGTATATATGGATTAAATGGTTATTATCATGTTTATAATTTTATTTTCAATTTATCATCATGCTTCTAGAAAAATTTGAATAATATGTCATCACTTTTTATCGACATTTTGGGTGTCGCGTTTGCATATATACATGTCCATGCGTTTATTCATTTACATCGACATCCATTGAGTCCTTAATAAAATCATGTTTCTAATTCAAATTTTATGGTTTAAACTCGTAATTTAATAAGTACATGTATTGCATTGGAAGTGTTATGTTTTAAATAATTCACTTCAAATTCTATGTGAGTTACATAATTGATTATTATGATTATTTTAATAAGATCAATCATTTATAAGAATGAAAAGTGTATTGAATACATGGATAGTTTATGATAAGGGTTTTGGTTGTAACCAAACTCACAAGTGCTACGACATAAAAGCTAATATGCATATATATATATATATATACATATGTACATATATATATATATAAGCATTAGTTGGAATGCATATTTCATTACAGTGATGTGTTTTATCAAAAATTGAAAACACCAGTGAAAATATATATATGTAATGCAAGCTTAAAAATGATCTTTAAAAAATATGGTTCTTGATCATTGTAAATATGGAAGGTCATTGGGGAGTGAACTCATCCTTTATTAAGTGGGTAGGCCCAGACAGCCTTCAACGATTCAAGTAACCTCAAAATAATGTTTTTTTAATCTTGTATATTATTTTCAGAAAGAAACTAGATTATGTTTAAGAAATTTTGAACTTATGTAGTTTCTAAAATGATCTAGTATTTTTAAGCTGTATTTAATTTCTAATATAATTTTTTTAAAGGGTATTTCAATATGTATTCTCACAATTATTTTCAAAAGAATGTTTTATAAGGATTTATCGAAGGTTTTCTTAAACCCCTTAGTGGGAATTTTTGTGCTCACCCCTCATTTTAAAATGATTTTCCATAGGTCACGTGGAGTTTTTCGAAGGCATTCTCTTTGCTTGCAGTGTTACCGCACGTTGTGTTTTTGTTTGTTTTATTTTATTTTTTTTGTAACTCTGATAATTTGTATGTTTGTGTCTATTCTCCAAAATCTAGACCGTTAAAAGGTCCTCTGTTATGTAATGTTTAAGGCTGGGCCCTTATAATTTCTATCAGATGAACGGTCTCGACAATTTTGGAGATTAGATGTTGTCGAGTTTAGAGGTTCAGCGGTCCTAGTGTTTCTTAATTCTGAATATGGAAATTCAGAATTTTTTTAGTCTGATGAAATGAATTGTGAGGACATAATTCTTTTTAGGGGAGGAATAATGTAATAGCCCAAAAATTCTAAACTTAGTTTTATTATATAAATATTCACTATTGAAAATGGGGTTTATCCCCACGCATATATCCCCACGGTTTAAAGAACCGTGGGGATAGATGATTTTTAATGGTTTATACCCACAGTTTCATTAAAACCGTGGGTATTCAACCCCTATGTATCGAGCTCCATCGTGCTCCCCCCACTTCAACCCTACCTCCATGATCAGGCTCCATCATGCTCCCCCCACTTCAACCCTACCTCCTGACGCTGCCTCCTGGCTCCGCCTCCTGACTCCCCCTCCCGGCTCCCCCTCCCGGCTCCCCCTCCCGGCTCCCACTCCCGGCTCCCCCTCCCGGCTCCGCCGCCCGGCTACCCCTCCCGGCTCCCCATCTCGGATCCGCCTCCGCTCCTGACCTGGACCTCCCGGACAGAGGGACCTGGACCTCCCAGACTTCGCCTCCGCCTCAACATCCCAACCTTGGCCACGCTACCCCCAGCTCCAGCAACGTCTATGTTCCCCCCTCTTGGCTCCCTCTCCTCTGGGTATCATCAAATTCATCACTTTTCTATTTTTCTACTCAGTCTTATTTGGAATTTCCTTATATAACATGAAAAAAACCATACGATATAAAATTTTCCAATCTCTGAATTAGAAATAAAACTTAAGTATTGGAATGAGTTACTCTTATATATACAAAGAGTGTTTTCCTTTTCTATATTACAAGTATAGATCAACCCATTTGTAGGATTTTTCTTTTTTAGGTAATCCTTATGTATAGGATCCTATATAAACTTTACTAATTTTTCATCTTCTACAATTTATTATGCATCAACATATTTTAACTACATGTTGTAAATTTGGATTTATCATTAATTTCTCATCTGAAAGTTGTTCTATAAGTTGAGTGGTTTCAGAAGTTATTTTTGGAAGAGGAGTTAAAGATGTTCTACAAGCAAAGATGTATGGATCATTAAAATATGAATTTTTTATCCAATCCTCAAATTCCATAATAAAATAAAATTCATGGATCTCTTTTTATATGTAAGATATTATCACATTATAACTTTGATATTTTATTAATTTGATTAAGATATTATGAAATTTATTGAAAATGGTAAAGGGATATGTATGATATTGAAGATGTAGAATTAAAAATGTCATAGAGGGTTTACTATTATATGTAACATCCATATAATGATAGGTATTATATTCTAAATTATATATATGATATTTTTATGGTGTTTAATATCTTCCAAAATATTGTAGTACAGTAAAGGAAAAACCCCTAAAAAGGATACACAATATAGTTCAGTCTATATGTAATATCATTTATTTGCTATGTAATATATTTATAAGTATGAAATGTAAAAGTAATAGAGATTTAATGATATATGTGATCCTTTAAATGATATATAAGATATTTTTAGTGATCTGTATGTTTTTTAGGAGATTCCCTATGATATGTAAGATATTAAAGATCATATGTAAGGTTTTTTATTTGGAGAAATTTTTTCCAACAACATTATATTACATGTTATACTTTTTTAAAAATAAGAAGAATCCCTCCCTTTTCCATTAAATTGAAACATAGCTGCTACATCATATGAGTAATAAATATGCAATTGGATCCTAGTATTTTTTTTAGGATGAAATGTTTCACCCCCATTGTTGTCAAAGGCGCACGGCGCAATAAGGCACAAAGATCATTTGGGGATGCGGCGCAAGGCACAACTAAGGTGCATGCGCACATAATTAATTATATACAGTTTTGAACAATATTTTAAATTTTAAAAAACTTAAATTCAATAAAAAAATCAAATTAAAATACATACTGATATTTTTTAAGAGGTTCTTCTATGAGTGATGTTACAACAATATTTTTATAGTCTGTTATGTTTTTAGTCTGCTGTTTTTTTTATTAATATATTAAATATTCTATTTAATTAAAATTTGGACTGCCCCGATTTTGATCATGGTGCACCGTGATTTCTGCCTCCTACCCTGATCTCTGCCTTTCCCACCTTTCCGACTCCTACCCCGATATATGCTACAGCGATTCATCTGTCGCGCACTCAAAACCCCAGCTACCGTCGACATCATCCACTTCTCCGTCTGCCAGCACTGTCGCCTCCCAACAAGGAAGATGAGAGTGAGGCGCGCCTTTACAGCGCATGGCGCCCGAGTGACACAAGGAATGGCGGGTGAGGCATGCACCTTTGGCACACCTCAGTGAAGTCGCCTCGCCTTGTAGGTGGTGAGGCGCTCCAGCCTCGCCTCGCCGCGCCCCTTTCCAAGGCGTGCACCTCAGCGCGCCTTTGACAACAATGGTTACCCCATAATAGGTTTGAGTATCATGAAGAATTACAGTATCATAAAATGATCTTAAGAGAAATTTTATATGATATTCTATTGGATTATGTTGATCTAGTTGTAGACATGGATCGCACCTCGGTGAAGGACATCAAGATGTAATCTGGGAGCCTCTAATAAGGGTCGTGTAGTGATAATTATGTCATTAAATTAAGAAGGTAAATCAAAAAAATTATAAAAGTTTAAATTCACCTCGGATTTCATGGGAATATAGTAGAATTGGTTAACCTAATTAGTGATTAATGGGTAGATTGAAGGACCAATTAGTGGTCAAGAAGAATAACATTTTTAGATCATGATTTGAGAAACACTTAATAGATTGTGTTTTAATCTATCAACATAAAGAGTGTTTTATGATTTAAGATTCTCTTTCCCAATAACAATTAAACCAACTCCTTTAACCTTTAGTGACCCATCATTTATGAAGTTAACTAATCATCCATTTCATTTTTCAATAGATTTCAATGTTTTTAAATCTGTTATCATGTGAGCAGAACATCCACTATCCAAGATCCATGGAATTTCCCCTTTGGATACTTTGGGTGAAACTTCAATAACTAAATATTTCTCCTTCACTTTTCTATTCTTCTTTTGAGGATTTTGAGTATTAAAACTCAAATACTTTCAGGATGGTATACTGATGAGGCATTCATTTTCATAGTGAATAGGATGGTCACACCTTCCATAGACTTATTCAAGAATATCAAACATGTTCTGTGATTTCTATATAGAATTTACAATACATTTCTAACTTTTATTCCTTTAATAGTGTTGAAACCCCCAAACATTGATTCTCAATACTCCCAAGTATATCATGATTTCTATTTTAAAAAACTCATCTTTTCCATATGAACAAATATTCCAAAGTTCCAATAGAATCTATAAAACATATATCATTTAAGCATCATGTTGTGAAAAAATTATAGGATACCTTGAAACATTTTTTCAATATTAATTCCAAAACATTAAAGTTATAACTACTCTATTTTCATTGAATGTTTTATTCCCCATCAAATAGCCCCTACCAAATAATCTATAAATTTATAAATTTATATTATTAAAATAAAATTTTCTTCCCATGTGTATAATGTCTCTATATCTATAAATGAGTATTTTACATTGAAATTTTATTTTTTATTCCCCATAAATGACCACTTGGGAGTGTATTTTTTAAATTTTTTCTTTATTTTACATCTCAAGATAGACCTTTTTTCTTTTTTCCTACTTATTCAATCATGGACTCCTCTTGTCATTAAATATGTTTTTCTAGCTACTAATATGCTTTGATTAATTTAATAATAAAATTGATTGTAATGAATTTTTTAAATATGTTTTACATTTTTGATTGAATGATAATTTTTTTCTTGTTATAAAATGGATAGAAGCTGGATGTATCGTACCGATCGGATTTCAACTGAGTTTCAAAGTAATTTGGAGAATTTTTTAGATTTTTCATTTAACAATGCATCAGATGGAGGTTGTATATAGTTTCCCTGCTATAATTATGTTGGAAGACCATGGTTAAGATTAGAAGAAGTTAGTTACCATTTAACAAAATTTGGATTTCAAGCAAACTATAATGTTTGGTTTCACCATGTAGAGATGAGTCAATCTTAGTCTGTTCATAAACAAAATGAATGAAGTGACATGGAGAATTTGATATTTGATCGGTTTTCATATGTGCATCATTCTGAGAGAGATAGCATGTTGGTGCAAGAAGAAAATGATATTAGTACACATGAGGAAAATATTGAAGACGATGATGTTGAGAGAGTGAAAATTTTATTGGATGATGCCAGAACTCCAGTATATCAAGAATGTACTAAAATGACAAAGTTGGAATTTTTAATGCAGTTATATCATGGGAAAACCATGTATGGGATTTCTAATACCACCATTGATTATATTCTTACATTTTTGAAGGTATTTCTTCCTAATAGTGCAGATATTCCCTCAAATCATTACATGGCATGGAAGTTAATTAAGCAGGTTGGATTTTCTACTAATAAATTCCATGCTTTTCCGAAAGATTGCAGTTTATTTTTGGAGGAAACAGCTAACTGTAATGATTGTAAAGAATTTGGTACATCTCGATGGAAGAAAAATGCAGATGGAACCCCATCTCGTGTGCCACAGAAATTCATGTGGCACTTTCCATTGATTCCTAGACTTCAAAATATATTCATGTCTCCAGAAATCTCAGTCAATATGTGATGGCATGATGTTGAGAGAATTAAAGGTAATGATGAGCTGGTCCATCCTGTAGATGGATTAGCATGGCGGACATTTGATGCACAATATCCTGATTTTGCAGTTAAGGTGCGTATTGTCAGATTGGGCCTATCATGTGATGGTTTTAATCCGTTTGGTCAGATGCTTACTGCTCATAGCACGTGGTCAGTTTGTATTCATGTTTATAATCTTCCTCCGTGGATGTGTATGAAAAAACCTTTCACTTTATTGAGTATACTGATATTTGGACCTTCGGATCCTGGTAATGATATAGATGTCTACTTCCAGCCTTTAATAAAAGAGTTGTAACAACTTTGCGATTTAGGTGTGTATACATTTGATGCTTCTTCAAAGAATACGTTTCAGATGCGTGTTGCCCTTCTATGGACCATAAATTATTTCCCTGCCTATTCAATGATGTTTGGGTGGAGAATGAAGGGAAAACTATCATGTCCCATTTTTATGAAGAATACACGATTGAGAAGGCTTAAATATCATTGTAGTTTCATTTTCATGGGGCATCGCCGATTCTTGCCAATGGATCATCAATATAGGAAGAATCATCAGAGGTTTGATAATAATGTTGACACTGAAGAACCACCTCAATGTATGTCATAAAGTTGTGTGCTTAATAAATTGAAAGATTTCATCTTTTCATTAGGGAAAGGTCAGTTTAAATCTCAAAAGAGGAAGAATGCTGATACTGAAGTCACTTACAATTGGAAAAAAAGAGAAGTATTTTTTTTGTGTTGCCATACTGGTCTACTAATTTGTTACGTCATTGTTTATACGTAATGCATATTGAAAAAAATATATGTGAAATGTTTCTTTCAATTCTTTTGAATATTAAGGAAAGACCAAAGATTACTTCTGATCTCGTTGAGATTTATTGGATTAGGGTATTTGACCAGAACTACATCCTGTTTGTATCGGTGAAAACAAATAGAAAGTTCCCTGTGCTTCTTATGTGATGACACCGACAGAGAAAGATCAATTTCTGGCAATATTGGAGAATATCAAGGTTCTAGATGGCTATTCCAGCAACATATCTAAACGAGTCAACATAAGTCATTTGAAATTGAAATCCCTAAAAACTCATGATTATCACATCCTTCTTCATGAATTGATTCCAATAGCAATCCGGCATTTCCTATCCAATAATGTAAGGGTGGCAGTGATTCGGTTGTGTCATTTTTTTAGAGACCTTTGTACTAAAAGGTTATCCAAATCATTGTTGATAAAAATGCATCAAGAGGCACTGTTAATTCTGTGTGAGTTGGAAAAAAATCCTCCTTCCTTTTTCACTTTCATGCTGCATTTAACAGTTCATCTTCCAACTGATACACTTATTGGGGGACCAGTCGCTTTTTGGTGGATGTATCCCACTGAAATAAATATGTGCACAATGAAATCATATGTCTGAAATAAGAATTATCCTGAAGGTTCTATTGTGAGGAGTTATGTGGCCCAAGAATGTATGGATTTTTGTTCAATGTATTTGTCTGATGTGATCACAAGACATAATCGACCAATGAGAAATGAAAATGATCAGTATGAGGAAATTCATCCCTCGTTTCCATCTCTTCCCCAAACAGGTGGAATTGTCGGGTCATATACATTGGTTACATTGAGCTTTGAAGAGCAGAATATGGCACATCGTACAGTCTTGTTTAATTGTGGTTTTTTTGATGCCTATATCAATTAAGTAATTTTAATATATATATGTTATCTCATATGATATAATATCACATATACCTTATACTTTTATTGTCATTTTATGTAGATAACATAAACAAATTATAAGTATAGTTCATCGGTGTTTTCTATTGAGAAAGAGAGAGGCTATGCATAGCCAAGAGTTCCCAGCTTGGTTGAAATCAAAGGTATGACCATTACATTAAATACCTTAAAATATAGATATATATTTAATTATATTACTCATATGTATTCCAGATATTGAGTTTACCTACAGACTTCATTTCTCAAGAATTAAGAGCGTTGGATTTTGGTCCCAATTCTTTGGTTCGTGACTGAAAATCTTTAATAATAAATGGATATAAATTTGTTACAACTAATAGAGTGGTGAAAATGAGAACACATCATGATGGAATTATGTTAACTGCTAGAACGGATTTTTATGCCAGTGCATTAGATAGTGGACCTCGATATGAAGATGTTTATTATTATGGATGGGTTGAGAAAATATTGTTATTGGATTACTACTCTCAAGGTCGAGTCAATATGATGAAATGTAAATGGTTTGATTCAATGAAGTGACATGGTAAATTTATTGATGATTGTGGATTTAGAGTTATTGACATGAGTTGATTCTTGCATACTGATGAACCATACATTTTGGCACCAATGGAAAAACAAGTGTTTTATGTGAAAGATCATCTGAAACCAGATTATGGTGTCATTAATGAAGTAATACCAAGACATATTTTTCATGATATTGGGGATGAAATTTTCACCATTTATACCCCCATCAGTGTTATCCAAAATATTTTATTTGATGACACAAATTGTCCCATTGTGAGAGATGATGTTGAACCTAAGGTAGTGGAGGGTAATATATAAAAGCAACGATATATATTCAGAGATCATTTAGTTTACCTTGACGTGAGTTTCTCAGGTTGGTACAAATGTAATTACTTTAATTTAGTTTCAGTTTGGAATGATATGTCTGTTTTAGTATTGTTTGGTTTTGTTTCATTTAATTATATTTATTTCAATTCAGAAAACTGGGTTTAAAATTAGGTTTTAAAAATTGTATAACTTGGTTGTAAATTATCATTACTGAAAGATGTTATGACATTTTTTAAGTTGTATGTATGATTTGTAAAAATTGTTCCTAAAAATATTTATTTCATTCTTATACAGATTATGAAGAAAACTACAGAATCTTGTAAGAAGAGATTATTTGATGTTGATCCTATTAGACATGAGCGTGAGTTGTCTTCAGTGAGTATATTAATTCTAATATTTATATTATGCATTACATATAATATCAAGTTCATATTTTTGATCAAATTGTTTTAGGGATATATAACTCCAGAGTTCCCTCTTCCCAGTATGGGACAGAGCAGGGATCCTCCTAGACCTAGGCGGAGCTCCTGTCTTACCACTCCCCACACTGACCCATTAGTGGACATCCCATCTACCACACATGTCGTCCCTCTGCTTGACACCCTTGGGATGTTCCCATACATGCCGTCGTCATCATCCCATTTACCCTCTTTTTCCCATTCCATGTCCACGCCGACTCGACCGATGTTCTCACCTGCACAATTTCCATATCCATTCATGTATCCCCAGACCTACTATGCATATTATAACATGTCTACGCCACCTCTTTTTCCTACCATCCATCCTACACATATTGAGTCTGTTCCTTCAGTTTCCACTCCTGTTCATGAAGATCAGCCAGAGCATGCTATGAAACAGATACTTCCTTCAGAGGATGTTGATCCAGCACAGTCCACGGATGCCTCACAGCCTATTCAAGAGCCTGCATCAGGTTTTTTTATTATAAATGTTTTAAATTATAGCATTTCACTTTTTTCCTATTGTATTGTAACTTAACTCTTCTCTTTTCACCTCTTATCTGATTTAGTGGGATCTTCTAGTAGGCGACGTGGGTGGACTCGAATGCGGGATGCCTGGAATCGTGAAACTCATATTATGGTGGATTACAATTCTCAAAATCAAATGGTAGGTAAAAATGATAAGGAGTTTAGAAGTTTCATGGATACTTTAGCCAAATATCATGATATCGTTCCGGTGGAACCGGTCTCATGGAGACATATCAGTGCTGACATAAAAGATAGGGAATCGGCGCAGATATGGGTATGGAAATTTAATAAATTTATATTTATATTAGTAATGTATTTATATGACTTAACATGTTCGTTGCAGAGTCGATTTAACTTTCCTAATGGTGAAGCTTCCAAAGCTTCTAGGTTGAGTGATATTGGAGAGTATTGGCGGTCATACAAGTATGAGTTACATATTAGTTGGAGGAGCAGAGTGGGTACTGAGTTAGAGGGTGTACCCACAAACCCTGACTGTCCAAAAATTCAATATCAAAAAATGATCGCACATTGGAATAATGAACAGTATAAGGTACTACCCATCTTTAATGGTTTTTATATAAAATTTAATTTTTATTACTTGTATTGTTTTTTTGTTTTATAGGAAGTGTCAGCGAAAAACAAAAAACAAATATGAAATGACATATCTACAAACATTGGGGCGCACTACAATGCCCAACCAAGAGAAGCATCTGGTACGTTCATCTGAATTAAAATAATGTTCTTATTTATAACATGTCATCATAACTTATTCATACCTTCCCTTGGTTAGTCTATGTATCCTGGAAATCACATCTTATACTAGAAGAAGGCTTGTCTATTTTTCCCAAACAAGTAGTATATTTCCTTGAAACCCACTTCAGAAAACCATTTCTGAAAACCATTTCAGAAAACCACCAATCGGTTATGACTGTCATTTACCTCAATGTTTGTAGGTCTTTGTTGCAACTCACTTAAATCCAATTTTTTGCATTTATCATATATGGTTGTAATCCAAATTTGTGCACTTCTCATATGCAGCAAGCTATATTGGGCATTGAAGGTTCTACACCTTGTGCCAAATTATTCTTCTTCAGTAGGAAAAAAATGATGGAACTGCGGTTAATTCACAAACACAAGATAAAATTGTAAGTTTGTTTATTTATATTTCAAAAATTTATATGAAATTCATAATTTAATATGTTTATAATTTCAACAGTCTGCCTTGTAGGCCATGGATGAGAAGGAATCTGACAACTTAGGGCTAGATTATCATTTGAGTCAGGTGTTAGGTGTGGAGCATCCAGGAAGAGTCTGTTGTAGACCAGGCAAAAACATTTTCCCCTCTAGGTATTGGTCATCATCGAACTCCTCTAAGGCCTATGAGTTGGAAATTTCATGTGCTGAATTAGCTACGACAAAGAAAATAGTATTAAAGGAGCATGAAAAAATTAAGCTAATGAATGAACATTTCATGAAAGATATGTCAGTTTTGAGTCATTCACTACCATCAGAGGTTGCTGCCACTTTTCATTCATGTATGGAATCAATGCACTCTTTAAATAATTCCGTTGGTGATTCCCATGAGGGTCCTAGTGGCGATGACGGTGGTGGTGATAGAGCTGGCGAGGATGTTGATTATGTTGTTGTTGGTGATGAGATTGTTGATGATGATGCTGACGGTGCGGTTGGTGATGATGTTGTCGATGATGTTGTTTTCGATGCTGCTGCTGATGATGATGATGTTGTACATGGGGATGACGATGATGGAGATGGGGGGGATATTAATCCCCTCCATTTTTGACTTAGCAGAGAGACTTATGTTGGAGTAAAAAAAACTTTTTGTATTGGTGGACTGCTTGTATGTGAATTTTTTTATGCAATGAAATGAATTTTTGATTATGTTTTCATCAGGGGTGTTATTTGTCAATTATTTAGGTACTCTTCACATGCCATATATTTTTTTATAGTTTGGTGTGTTTATTATTATATCACCATCTAATCTAGGCCTTAGTAGTGGAGGGGAGGCCTGGGCTAGGGGGGGCTGCAGTGGAGGGCTGGGGGGGGGAGGGAAGGTTGGGAGGGGGTGCAGTGGAGGGATGGGGGGCTGCAGTGGAGGGCTGGGAGGGGAAGGTTGGGAGGGGGTGCAGTGGAGGGTTGGGGGCTGTAGTGGAGGGTTGGGGGGGATGCAGTGGAGGTATGGGGGCTATAGTGGAGGGATGGGGGCTGGGAGGGGAAGGTTGGGAGGGGGTGCAGTGGAGGGCTGGGAGGGGAGGGGGCTGCATTGAGTTAATATCTCTTTCATATACTCGGCATGCAGAGGATGTTCATCAGGCGGGTATGACCGTGTCCTACACTTTGAAGCAAAAGAGCTCATCTATTGAAGGCATTGAAAAGGTTTAGTTGCTTCTGATCTTTTTCTTTAAACATAAAGGCACTAATTTGTAGTTCCTGGAGTGATTCATATTTTTTTGTGTTTGTTTTCGTTCTAAACAAGGGCCTTACAAAGCTGTTGCAGTTGCTTTTGAGGCAATACCTAAAACCTTGGAACAAAATTGTGGTGTTA
Source organism: Viscum album (assembly GCA_963277665.1). Taxonomy (NCBI): domain Eukaryota; kingdom Viridiplantae; phylum Streptophyta; class Magnoliopsida; order Santalales; family Viscaceae; genus Viscum; species Viscum album. The sequence continues at coordinate 118,419,824 of OY728162.1, read as the reverse complement.
ATGTGATCAGGACTATGATTTCTCTACATGGAAAGGCAAGTAACCTATGCTCATTTCCCCTTTCCCCTTTCAGTCATCGATTTATGATTATATTGTTACGTAGTTTAGTCATGACACCAAAAACTAAAACACTTTCCTTGTGTATTTTATTTTCCTAAAAAAACTATATTCCTTGGGATGTCAATGAATCTCATCTTTGATTGGTATACAGTAAATATGGAGGAGGAGGAGGGGCTGGGTAGGGGGGAGGCGAGGAGGGGCTGGGCAGGGGGGAGCTAGGCATGAGGGAGGGGGAGGGGAGGGGCTGGGCAGGGGGAGCTGGGCATGAGGGAGGAGCTGATATTTCAAAAATAAATCACTATCCTGACATTGAGGAACCACTCGACCCTATGGTAATACCATATCAACCAGATCAAACACCATCAACACCTTTATTTCCACTAGGATCTTGATGAAAATCCTTTTCCCTTATACCATGAGATATAAAGTTTATTTGTATCCTAGAGGGTATGTGTAGGTTGTGAGTATAAAATTTGTAGGTTTCCGCAAACTATATCCCTAGATAAAATAAATACATATACAAGTGTATGATATGAACAAAAAAACAATCAAAATTCCCCACTAATTGCTCTATTTTTTCTTAACTATCCATGTGTGAGACTTTACCTACCTTGTACAATACTAATGTGGGAAGATACATATACATAATATATCATGCCAAAAGTTTCCTCGACCTTCCATATAATTTTATTTCACTTTGAATCACATTCCAACTCATAAATTATCACCATTATGTATAAATAATGATTCCCTAATGACACATCCACGTATTATATCACAATAACCCTAGGTTTCAAAACTTTTTACCAACAACTAGATCAATATCCTAACAAAACCCAACACACGGTGACTCATGTTCTTTACCATGACTCATTAATCATCCCCAAACTATAACATAGATACAGTGAGAATCCTACTCTAATGTAGTAGTCTCACACACTCCAATCATAGCCTAATACATTGTATCCTCCTTTGTATCAATTAAAATTATCATCATCTACCCTATGTCGCTTAAATCTGGAGGATACCACCAAAAAAATGGGGGTCAAAAAAAATTCATGGGACCTAAACTTTGTACACATGACCTCAATGACCTCGGTAACCACAATGAGCAACATCTCTAATATCCTATTTCCACACCTTTTTCATCACCTCTGATAATGGTCAATATAATATGCATCATACAAATGAACCTCCATATCCAGAATCCTAGTGGTAAATGTCACCCATAGTAAGGTAGATTTTCACTCATCATGTTCCCAAATAAGTGAATCAATTAGCACATCCCATTAATCACCACATTAAAACATGTGATATCATTCTCATCAATCCATTAAACCACACCATATAATATCCAGTTTATATAAGTACAAACTATCCATTTTAAACATGATAATGCCCCTATTTATCTCTTATGAGCTATGGAAGTTTCAAGTTTTTCAGTTCTCAGTTAGACATACACAACCCTACCCTCACCCATTTAATACACAATATATGTTACACATATAACATATGAAAAGTTGGGCATTTCCAACTTATAGAAAACACCTTGAATTTTGGATTTAATTGATAAAAATATGATAATATGAAAAGAAATACATGACACAATGAATAACTAGTAGAAAACTCGGATACAGTGAGAGAAAATTGAAATAAATACCCTAGGGAATATATCCATACCCTTATCTATTCCATGATTCAGACCGATTGAAGTTCCAATAAAAACTATTGAAGAACCATCTTAGAGTCAAAGAGGGGAACAAAAGACATATTTAGGGAATGTTCACTACATCCTAGATGAAATGGTCATAACCTAATCATTTTATAAATAATTATTTATCTAATTATCATTTTATAAAAATATAGAAAAAAACTTGATGAATTTTTTTTGTAAAACATTTGGATTAACCATATGTATATTGAAAACATTACCTTCCAACACTTTAACATTTTTCATACTTCCTAAAAATAAAATCCATATGTATGAACACCTCATTTTATGAAACATTATGTATCAAATGGTACTTGAAATAGTTATTTAATTTTCTAGATGTTGCATATGCTGTTTGTGGTTTTCATCTTTACTTTATCTAATTTTTTAATGTGGTTTTTGTGTTTTAGGAAGACTCCAAACACAAAAGAAAAAGCTTGTTCAGTGGAATCCTGATTTAGGTTTTACTCCAACTTTTTAATTTTAATATTTGGCTGTAGATTTGTGGATTTTTTGGATACATTGAATTGTCATCACATTTGAAAAGTCTCAGGATTTTATTCAGAAATCATGGATCATGGTGCACTTTTAGGAGGTATGAACCCTTATTATTTTTCTTGATTTTTTAATCTTTTAACACGAGAAAGTCTTGAATATTGATAACATTTTCTGTTTATGGTGGATACTTTGTATATATATCAATTGTTGAATGACATTTCAATACATGTTTGTGTATTTTATTTCATGTGTTTTTTATCCAAAATTTTCTCTAAATATGTCATTCTATTTGACTGAGCAAGGGGCAGGGGCTGGGCATGGGGGAGGGGGAGGAGCTGGGGAGTGGGGAGGGAGGGGGAGGGGCTGGGCAGGGGGAGGGGGAGGGCTGGGCAGTGGGGAGGGAGGGGGAGGGGATGGGCAGGGGGAGGGATGGGCAGTAGAGGAGGGAGGGGGAGGGGCTGGGCAGGGGGAGGGGGAGGGGTTGGGCAGTGGGAGGGCTGGGCAGTGGGGAGGGAGGGGGAGGGGTTGGGCAGGGGGGAGGGGGAGGGGCTGAGGGAGGAGTTGGGAAGTGGGGAGGGAGGGGGAGGGGCTGGGCAGGGGGAGGGGGAGGGGTTGGGCAGTGGGAGGGCTGGGCAGTGGGGAGGGAGGGGGAGGGGTTGGGCAGGGGGGAGGGGGAGGGGCTGAGGGAGGAGTTGGGAAGTGGGGAGGGAGGGGGAGGGGCTGGGTAGGGGGGATGGGCTAGGGGAGGGCTGGGCAGTGGAGAGGGAGGGGGAGGGAGGGGGGGCTGGGCAGGGGGAGGGCTGGGCAGTGGGGAGGGAGGGGGAGGGGCTGAGCAGGGGGGAGGGGGAGGGGCTGGGTAAGGGGAGGGCTGGGCAGTGGGGAGGGAGGGGGAGGGGCTGGGCAGTGGGGAGGGAGGGGGGCTGGGCAGGGGGAGAGGGAGGGTGTCAGCTCATTATTTAGAAATGGCTTGTGGATGCCAACTAGTGTTGTTTAATGTTCAATTGGATGGATCATTGTAGGAAAGATCAAGTAGTTTCTATGAGGATATCATTGTTTTACTTTGTGTATTGGGACCGTTTTCTCATGATTAGAGATATTGAGGTATAACTCTTGAGTTTGGGGACCACATATATTGGAGTCTTTTGGAAGTAATGACTCCTTTTGATGGAGGTTATTGTCGGGTACCATTATGCTATTTATGTGAGTCTAAGGGACTATTGAGGATACCATTGTCGGATAGTTTCTGATAAAGTGATTAGTGGTTGTCATGGAAGGCTATTAAGAATGCATGTATTTAAGTTCGAGTTGAGGAAATGGAAGAACCATAATGAGCATATTAATTACATCAAAAGAACACTTTTTGGAAGTTCTATAATGTTAAAAATTGAGTAGATACAAATCAGCCCAGCCAGTTTGACATGCCATGTATATGTACTATTGCAGGTGCATAATGGAGGTGTATAATGGAGGTGCAGAGTGGTAGGGAGGTGCAGGTAGGGAGGTGTAGCTGCTCGCCTGGGGAACCTATCTATACCCACGGTTTGGTAAACTGTGGGTACATATGGGGTGTTGTAAATCAGTATACTTACAGTTTGAAAACCGTGGGTATACATTAATACCTACGGTTTTCAAACTGTGGGTATACATCAATACCCATGGTTTATTAAACCGTGGGTAATAACAATTTTCCTTGGTCTATACCCACGATTTTTAGAGAACTGTGGGAATAGACCTATTGCGACGCCACTGCAATGCACGGTTTCTAAAACAATGGGTATACCTTATACCCACAGCTTCAAGGGCTATACCCACGGTTTTAAACTGTGGGTATAGGTGTTATTTCCAGTAGTGATTATATTGAATGGATTCATTTGTAATTAAAACAAAATGATTATATTTTAAAGATGATTTTATATAAAAATAATAAATTAATTTACATGTTTTTTATTATAAGTTAATTATAATACCTTTAATTAATTATAATTATTATAGTTTTCAAATTTATCATAAAAAATATTGTTTTTCTTTATTTAAAATAATATTTTAAATAACTATTGTTTTATAAAATTTATAATTTATAAATGTGTATAATTATTTTACTACAAAAAAACTTTTATATATGTATTTTTTTTAAATGTGATTTGATATTTTTATTAAAAAAATAAATATATATTTAAAAAGTATAAAATAATATAAATAATACATATATATATAAAAATGATTTTATACATATATATTATAATAGATGTTTTATTTTAAACATTTGTATAAAGTTTTTGTTAAATAAAAAAATGATGTGTTGAAATGTTAGAAAAAAAAACATATAAATTGTGAATATATAATAATATAATAATAAAGTGTAAAACATTTTTTATAAAGATAATATATTTTATAAATATAAGAAATTATTCTATGTATTTGTTTTATAGAATTTTGATATTATAAATAGATATAATTATATTAATATTTTAAAAAAAATATTTATACATAAATATATGTTAAAAAAACACATAAACTAAAGTGATTTAATTATATAAATATAATAACTAATTTTATATAAATAGTACAATGATTTTTCGATAAAAAACAAATGATTTGATAATTTAAAAAAACGATATATGATATACTAAAAAAAGTGAACGTGTTTTGATAAAAAAAAAAGGAAAATAATGATAAAGTTATAATGATGTGAAATGATTAGAAAAAAAACAAAATAAATAAATGTGATATCAAGTATAATAATATATAATAGTAATGATTGATTTCTAGAAGCACAGAACCAAAGTGAAACATTGAGTGAATGGATAAAAAGTGGGGTGATAAAAAATGATTTTAATTAACTATAAAAAAAATTCATTTTCATTTTTGTAAAAATAAAAACTTATTTATTTAATATGTTAAACAATACAAAAACTCCACATCAACTATTAATAAACACTAAATACTTTTAAAAAATGATTAAAAAAACAAGCAATGATTGCTTGGTAGCGTGTCAAACACAAGATTTGAAATGTTAGACAAAATAGAAAAGATAAAATATATTTTAAACTTAAAAAAATGTAAAAATGAGATGAGTCAAGGGATTATATCTCCAATATTAAATCTAAAACTTATATAATAGAATTATTATTATTTTCAATTATATTTTGTAACGGCGTATTTATATTACTTGCGGTTCTTGTTTTTCTTAAATTTTCTAATTACCTTTTGATTAAAGCATAAAATATTTTAAGTGTGTGTGTTATGAAATTATAAGAAGATATGTTTATTTGATTCTATCAAAATCATACTTGAATTTTTTCGACCGTAAGGGAGACTATTCTTTAGTTTTGAGAGTTTATCTTATAGAATTATTTATATTTATCCATTCAAGTTTAATTTAAATATGTGTAGAGATTTATTATTTACTTTCATGTTCAAATGTGTGTTATATAGATTTATATATGGATGAAATGGTTATTATCATGTTTATAATTTTATTTTCAATTTATCATCATGATTCTAGAAAAATGTGAATAATATGTCATCAATTTTTATTGACATTTTGGGCATCGCATTTTCATATATACATGGCCATGCGTTTATGCATTTACATCAACATCCATTGCATCCTTAATAAAATCATGATTCCAATTCAAATTTTATGGTTTAAACTCTTAATTTAACAAGTACATTTATTGCATTGGAAGTGTTATGTTTTAAATAATTCACTTCAAATTCTATGTGAGTTACATAATTAATTATTGCGATTATTTTAATAAGATCAATCATTTATAAGAATGAAAAGTGTATTGAATACACGGACAGTTTATGATAAGGGTTTTGGTTGTAACCAAACTCACAAGTGATACGACATAAAAGCTAATATGCATATATATATATATATATACATATGTACATATTTATATAAGCATCAGTTGAAATGCATATTTTAACCAGGAAGGTTCAAGGTTCAGATCAAACGAAAGTCCGATCCCCAAAATTTATTATAAAAAGAAAGTAGAGTGCAAGACAGAAACAAACATAAGAAACTACATCACCTCAAACCCATTCTTATCCCCATCCCCATAATCAGATCCCTCATCATCCAGTGTTGCAGATTCCCATTCTGAAGACTCATATTTCTTGAAGAGTTCAATGTACTGCTTCTTGCGGACAAGTTGCTCCTTGGTTATTTTCTCCTTGTAAGTTCGCTTTCCACCATTTCCTATTGTCGAGTCATAGTCCTCTCCTCCACCCTTCCTATAGGCAGATCTTGTCGCCATTGGCCTGGGAAAATCCGTGTAGTCCCTCTATGGCTTCCTCCTGCCTTGTGTTTTCCCATTTATCTCCTTGCTCGGCATCTCTTTGTTCCCAATCTTCACAATGTCGCTGAAAGAGGGCCTGGAGTTCATCCGCACATTCTCCATTTGCATTGTCCTGCTTGAAAAACATTCAGTTGGGTTCTTTTCCTCATCACAAGACCTGTCCACTCTCACACCACCCTGCTGTCCAGCATCAGATCCAGCAGGATTTATGACAAAATCCAAAGAGCTATCGTGAGATGGAGGGCAGTGAACCTCCTCCTTTTCCCCCTCTTCAACCTCCGGCACCTCTTCATTTACCAAAGTTGCATAACGATTACTGGAGAAAATTATTAAGTCAGCAGAATTTACCTGCACCAAAACAGAAGGTGCATTCGGACTTGGATCCACAGGATCATCAGGAGCTTGCTTATGCTCGAAACCCCTACCCATAAATTGAAAGTCAGAGTTTGCAGTATCCATGCCCACACCACCAGCACCAAGACTCATTTTTTCAGATTGATCATTCACCAAAATGTGCATATTAGACCCATCTACATGATTATCATCACCAACTTCAAAATAGGAATCCCTATTTCCATTCTGCTTCAATCTATCTTGTCTCTCCATGGAAGCTGAACTCAAAGGATTCTCAGTTTCCTGCCTCTAGACCTCCACTGCTAATGGGGACTACACACCCACAGGGCCACTAGTCTCCTTCAGGCTAGATCCTCCATGCCATTTCCCACCTGGGACCTCAACACCATCCGACGCTGCAACATCAACTGCCACATCTGGGGTAGGACTCGATCGCTCATCCATGACCCTCCTTATATACTTATTAAGATCATGCCCCTACCTATGACAACCAGAGCAGTAAGGAGTCCAAGCATCATAAATTATATTCTGAGCATACCTATATTCCCCTTCGACCACAATCCACACGACTTCAGGTGGAATCCTTAAGAGATCCATCTCAACACATATCCTCGCGGTTGAAGAATTTGTCATGGAAGCCGTCCTTTGATCACAGCATATGAACCGGCCAATTGAATTACCTATTGACCTGAGCAACCCAAAATTTTGGAACGGAATGGGAAGACCAGGAAGCTGAAGCCAAATCTCCAAGTTAGGAGAATCTCGGTTCATATGATACTCGAAGGACCATCGGAGAAGACGAAACGAAGTCCCAGAATAGACTTTTCCATTTCTTGACCACGCCCTACCCAAGTCATCCTCATCAACGAAGAGGATAAAAAATTGGCACGATCCCAGAATCCCTACCCACGCATGATTCTTCAAACCCCAATTTTCATTAAAAGTCTTACTGAAATCTTCCACCAGGGGTCGCCGCCGCACGAATCTTGCAATCAAGGTCGTGGAGAGCATCGACGAGGCTGCAGAAAATTCTTGTATCGTAACTGGAATGACAGGTTGACCAGAGATGCATCCCGGGACCTTCGGAGCAACATGAATGCTGGGGATGAAGAACCCCGCATCAGACGAAGGCTGGATGAAATCGCAATCCCTTAAAATCACAGCGTCGGAATCAAGAGCATGAGGCACAGATCCCCCCCCCCCCCCCCCCCCCCCGCTATGGGAGGAGAGGGCACGACGGCTGCCATCGGCGTAACCTATATTATCTCTGTCAGGGAGCGCCATCGAGACCCTTCAGAAGCCACCATCTCTCCCTGGAATGCATTTTTTATTACAGTGACGTGTTTTATCAAAAATTGAAAACTCTAGGGAAAAAATATATATGTAATGCAAGCTTAAAAATGATCTTTATAAAAGATGGTGCTTGATCGTTGTAAATATGGAAGGTCATTGGGGAGTGAATCCATCATTCACTAAGTGGGTAGGCCTAGACATCCTTCGATGATTCAAGTAACCTCAAAATAATGTTTTATTAAGCTTACATATTATTTTTAGAAAGACATTGGATTATGTTTAAGCAATTTTGAATGTATGTATTTTCTAAAATGATCTAGTATTTTTAAGGCGTATGTAATTTCTAATAGTATTTTTTTAAAGGGTATTTCAATATGAATTATCATGGTTATTTTCAAAAGAATGTTTTATAAGGATTTATCAAAGGTTTTCTTAAACCCCTTACTGGGAATTTTTGTGATCACCCCTCATTTTAAAATGATTTTCCATAGGTCACACAGAGTTTTTTGAAGGCGTTCACTTCACTTGTAGTATTAGCGCACGTTGTGTTTTTTGTTTGTTTTATTTTATTTTTACTGAAACTCTGATAATTAACATTTTGGATTTTGTTTAATAAAACTATAAATATAAAATATCACTATTTTAATTGAATGATTAAAATAGTACATATATGAATGATATTTTAATAAAAATTATGGTTACTTTTAATCATATAAATATATATGTAATATTAACATTCTTTTTAAAGTTTCAAAATTTCAATATTTTTTACAAATTATGATAATAATTATTATTAATTAAGAATTAATAGATATTTAAATTATTAATTTACTTTATAACATATTTAGTATATAATATGAAATATATATACGTGTGTGTGCTTTATAAATGAATTTAATAATAAAAACTTTTACTTTTTAAAAAAAAGTATTGACAAAATGATTTTAATAGATTATTAGTTTTAAACTTTTGACTTTTTAAAGTTATTAATAGTATGACATATGATTAAATAATTAATGATAAAGTTATAATAATTTAAAGGTTTTAAATAATAATAATGATATAATAACAATAATATGGATATAATAAGAAAAGTAATTGGAAAAAAAAGAAGCATGAAGACCCATGGGGGGGAGAGTGTCACGATGCAGAGAGGGAGAGGGCAGTCACTAGGGTTTCGAGCATGGTCGTTCTGCCACAAGAGTTCTGGTGTAGGGTTTCGGGGTGTGTCACGCTTGAGGGTGGCATCAAGCAGGTATGGCGGCGATCAAAAAGATGAGTCGGTGTCGCGGTCGTTGATCAGGAGGTCGAGACTGATTTGGGTTCAAACGGCAGGAGGCATAGCCCTGCGGTGGAGACCGAGCGGCGTTGTCCGTAGTTGTGGTGGAGTCTGGTCCTAATGCTGAACTAGATCTAGGTTTCATTTTTTTAATCAATGGTAGGATATTGCTATCCGATTTTTCTTCAAACTACCAAAGTAGGTTTCCTACTTTTCTTTTAGTGTTTTTGTCCGATTTTGGTTTCAGATGTTGATTTGTCTAATAGGAAATTTTTTCCGGATATAGATTGATTTCCTTTATTTGTTTTGGTCCGTATGTTTCAATTGGGTTACAATATAACGAAATATATATTTTTTCTTAATTGAACTTCCATCATATTCATTACCTGTTGCTGGTGTGGACAGTTTGATTCACTTAAAAATTCATCTCGTTTCATGACTGCTTGAATACTCTGCTTCTGTTTTGGTGGCTTGTGTATATATATGAGATTTTGTGTACAGAGAAAAAGGAAAATCCTTCTTATGAGGATAAACTATGCATGATACATCACTTTTTTATCTTCTTACTGCTGGTCTAATTCTGAGCTTGAATACTCTTCTTCTGTTTTGGTGGCCTGTGTATATATATGAGCTTTTGTGTACAGAGAAAAAGGAAAATCCTTCTTGTGAGGATAAACTCTGCATGAGCATCACTTTTTTATTTTATTATTACTGGTCTAATTCTGAGCCATGTTTTGGGTTCTTCATTTCAGGTAAGGGTTAAATATTTGTCTTGAACATTTATTTATTTTACAATCTTATGTTTTGTAAGGGAAATTTATTTATTTCTTTATACGGTCTATTTTCTGGTTCGTGTAAGGAATTATTTTCTTATAATTAATTTATATTTAATGTTATTGTCTTATAAGGGTTCAATACGCATTTTATTCCTTTTTCAAACTTGAATATATACACTAGTATATATTATATATACATTCATATAGTTTTATTCCACCAAGTTTTAAATCTGCTAAGTGTTGATTTACTATGATGTTTTAGAATGTGATGGGTGGAAATTAGTTTTAAATCTGCTAAATGTTGATTTACTATGATGTTTTAGAATGTGATGGGTGAAAATTATTTTCAATTACGGTATTTGATTTTCAAATTGGCAATGAGCTGAGAATTATCAAATTTTCCTTATTTATTTTAATTTATACAATTCATGTATCATTTAAGGTTGTGTAAGAGATGATTTGATTTTATCCTCTATAAATTTTAGTTTCAAAGTTAAATTGTAAGGGTCAAATTTTCTTAACTTTTTATTTACAGTTTAATTGATGCAATAAATATTGAAAGTGTGTGATATAAAATTATATGAGTTTGGAATTACCCCAAATTTTAAGGAATACATTTATTTACAATTATGAATTGTGTTTTGAGAATCTGTTTTAAGGGAAGACTGTTAAATTTCAAATATTTATTTTATTTATGCAATTGAAATGGTTCCCTCCATTTTTCCCTAATACAAATAAATTAAGAAGATTATATATATATATTATGAAAGAGATTTCATTGTATAAGGATGCATGAAAATTATTTAAATTAAAATATGCAAGAGATATTTATTTATTTATTCTAATTTTATTCTATATTTTCTGGTTCTGCATATGAGGAGTGTCGCTTATTTTTTTTCAAACATATATAATCTCTATTTTCTGGTTCTGCATATGAGGAGTATCGTTTATTTTTTTCAAACATTTATACATTAAACCAAACGTGTAATATATATATATATATATATTTGTTTTTTAAAACAATTAGAATCAATTTTTTTGAATTCAATAAAACATAATATTTTAAAAAATAGAGAGTATAGCTTGAAATAAATAAATAAATTTTTCTTACTTGATTTTGGAAACTGAATGGGGAAAGAGAAACTGATGCTTGCCTAAGAACTTTGTACGCAAATAATGAGTTTGGCTCGGGACTTCAAATCATGGACGAAGCATTCTCCGTGAGTCTTATTTATATAAAAAAAATTAAGGCGGCGTATGCTTCTTAGAGAAGCATAGTTATTTTTATTATTTTATTTAAAATAATACCAAAGAAAGATAATTATTCACGGGTCATCAATACTTATATCATTATATTTATAATAATATATTAGATTTATCATTTCATGTTACTTGTATTTTTATTAATTGCTTTAGCGTGTTGTTTTTTTCAACCATTCATATGCAATACATTATTGTTATTATTTAAGCCTTTTTTTATAGGTCTTGTTTTCTTTTTTTATCTCTTTCTTTGTTTGACAATTTATCCTCTTGTTTTTAGCATTTTCACTTTCCTTATAGGGCCACGTTTTTCTTTCTTTCACTTTAATGAAAATGTGTATAATTGGCCACAATTATTTCATCATATTAAATATTATTATAATTTTTTTAATATTATTTTATTCCCCTTTTTTTTGGGTGAGTCACGCTTCAACAATGAAAAAAAACATCATTTTGATTTTTTTTATTCTCCCGCGTTTTGTCAAATCAATTTTCTATCTCTCGTGATTTTTTTATTTCATCCCCTAATCACTACTATTATTATATTATATATATTTTAACAATTATGACATCTCTTTAAAAAAAGTATATCCTATATATATATACATACTTTTTTATTTTATAATAATAAATATTTATTTATTAAACCAAACATTTTATATTAATAAATATTTATACATTAAACCAAACGTGTAATATATATATATATATATATATATATATATATATATATATATATATATTGTTTTTTAAAACAATTAGAATCAATTTTTTAAATTCAATAAAACATAATATTTTAAAAAAAATTAGCATTTTTTAAAATATGTAGATATATAATTCTTTTTTTGTAAATAAATTAAAAAACATTTTTTAAACATGTATATTAAATTCATTTTTTATTAATATAATTATATATTTGTAAAATTTTAAAATCTTAAAAACAAAAACAAATATGTGTGTGTGATGTAATTTATTATATTTATAATATATATATATAATATTAATAATTTTCTTAAAAATAATATTTTACCCACAATTAGTTTTACTTTTATTATTATTATTATCATCAGAAAAATATTAGAACAAATTATAATGGTTTAATTTTTTTTATTTCAACATAATGTTAAAATTTTTATTAGTATCATAAATATGTATATTTAATTATATATATGTAAAATATAATAATTTTAAATTTTCAGACAATTTTAGTTATCTAAAAAAATAGACTAAATGTATTTTAATAAAATACTACTTTAAATAAAATTAATTTTCAAAACCCTTGATTAATGGAAAAAATTATTTATAGTTTAAAATGACTAATTTTGAATCAAGACAGATGTCATTTGTACACAAAGCATGTGCGGATAAACTGTCACGTCTTAATAAATGACTATGCCTTATGTTGCATAGTATATAAGGCCAATTGATTTGCAGCGCAACATTTGTTTTATGTAATGCATACATTCATGAAAATTTAATTAAACATATCAAAAACATACTTTAACCTCCGAATTTTATTTTAGGCCAATTAAATTCAAATTACAGTTAAAAATTATAGGTGCATACATATAACCATATATATATATATATATATTTGTGTAATCAACTTACACACAACAAGAAAAGATACTTACATGATTTACATGTATATAAAAAAGGTATACTTTCACTTTGAAAAACACATAAACAAAACTGGTTTGTTTCATAACGAACATATTTATTTTCACATATATCCATATATACAAAAGTGTATATATGGGTTTTATATAAAAAAACCAAAACTGAAAAATAACACATACTATTGCCATACGTTTTTTAAAATCACAATTTAAACAATGATAAAAAACACTTAGAAGACTTAAAAAAATCGGTTTGAAAGGGGACTTATATAAACTGTATGACTATATATATATACAACTGTATATACAAAGTGTGTATTTTTTTTTTGCACCAAGAAGCCAAGGTATATTTAACCCTTACCAATATTCAAGGAGGAGGCAGGGCCGAGCAGAAGTTTGAGAAGCCCTTGAGAGGAAGAAAACCCAAAAGGTTTGTGTATAAAATGAGTTTATATATACTATATATATAAACTATGTATATTTTTATAAAACTCATGAAACAAACCCTAAAATGATAAACAATGACTCTATAGGAGACTCATGCAGAAGGAAACAAAAACTCCAATCAAAGAAAAAATTATAAATAATTCTGATTGAAAGGAAGATTGAAGTTGAATCCAAGATTTGAGTCACCAGTTGGGTTAAAAAAACCAATCTTATCATTGAATTGGAAAGAGGAGTGTGCATGGGTCCATTGATGGAGATGGATATATAATCATAGGTTGATGAAGAAGAAAAGTGGAGGAAGTAATCTGGTCGATCGACCCATCATGCAACACAAAATGGTGTGCGGCGTGGAGAAGACTACCAAGAAATTAATGGGTGGTCTATATGAGGGTGAGATGATCCAACGGTTGGGATAGAATCCTGTTGGATGTTCTATTGTGTGGCGTGACTCAACAAGAAATAGGGAGAGAAAAAGGACAACCATGATTAAAAAAAACTTCATCATAGGGTTGGAATAAACCCTAGTATTTTAAGAGGAGGGGGTCCAATCTGTTATAGAGGGGGAAGTTGTGATTTAATTTGTGACGATCAGATGGATGACACTTGAAGGGGGTAATCCTATTGGGAGAAAAAAATGGTGGAACAAATATCTGCTTGTTTTTTTATCATTTTTTTATTGTAAAATTTGCTTTTGCATTTTCTTTTGTCAATCACATTTTTAACTTTTTTTGTTTCCTTTTTGTCAATCACGTATTCAACTTTTATGCCATCATTAACACTTTATATTCGAAAAAATTTCTTCTTTGTTTTATTGTTATTATTATATCATTATCACTATTTAATTAATTCCTTTAATGTAATTTATATAAAGTTTAACATAACACATGTATTATAAGTTTAAATTTTAATATTAAAATAGTTATACCATTATAAAAATCATAATATTAATTATTTGTTTTAAAAATTAATCTAATCAATGTTTTAAATTTAAAACTAACAATTATTACTTTATATATATGTACATTTTATATATTAAATTAAAATTACCACATTATATTAATAATAATATATTTCAAATATTTTTAAGAAATGATTTATTCAAAATTTATAATTCAAAACATATACATATAGATATAAATCATGTTTTAAATAAAAAAAATAAGTATGTATATTTTCATCATAAATTTAAAATAGTAAGAATTTTGTAAATCTAATCATATTTCATAATTTCAAAACAAATAATTGTAAATATATATATATATATATATATATATATATATATATATATATATATATATCTTTATATAAAACCAGAAGTGAAGTAAGATATTATATTCATAATAAAATTAGTGATTTTATAAATATAATGGTTTCCAAAAACAGATTAGAGATTGCCCTTGAAAATATGTAAGAAGTTGAGATATTTCCTTGAATCAGACTTGTATTTCAGAAACAATTTTGAAAGATCCTTTTAAAACATGTAAATATACATAAAATAAAGAAGGATTCTGGTTGGTGTACATATATATAACACTCAAATAGAATTTATGATGAGTATATAATAATACATAATAATTTCATTGAGGTAATTAGACAATGAAAATAACCCAAATGGAAATGAAAGTTCGGGTGGAAAAACTCTTACCTTAACTCCAAACGTGTTCCCCTCTTGAAATTAAGCTCCTAGAAGATGAAATTATACTTATTAATAAATTATTTCAGAACTTATTAGACATGTATTTAGTTTATCATAATTATTTTTAGTTCATTTATGCCCTTATTGATAAGTTATTATATTTAATTTTGTCGTTTTGCAATGTTTGTTTTCTTTATTTTCATAATCGGTTCACTTGTTCTTAAGTAATGTAGTTCATGTAAATATCCAGAATTGAATTTGCATATTATTTATGATTATACATATGCATTTGTGGTAATTTATATAATTTGGTTACATGAAATTAGAATGAATTATTATATAGATCTTTAATGAAAACTGTTTTGGTTAAATTGTGTGTTTTGATTACAACGAACTCATTTTTATTTATAACTTAATACCATTTGTACAAAAAAATTACAAAACCTTACATAGGGAATATTACATATATAATAATCTGGTTCAACCATAACAAACATGGTTTCATGACCAGAATTGAGAATGATGATAGAAATCAAAAGTCCATCGTCCTTGAATGTGGAAAATTGACACATCTCAGATGGTGTTCTTGCTAACAGTATAAAAGAAGGTAAAAGGGAGAGACGATGATAACTTATTCCACTATCATGACAAAATTACAGTACATATAAGGTACTGGAGTCATCAAAAAATTTGGACAAGGAGAGGTAATAGGAAAAAACAAATTAACTTGAAAGGAAAGACAAAGAATTGAAAAGAAGAATTTACCTCTTGAACCAAAATTCCTTGAGAGCCTCTTTAAGGGAGAGGTTTGGCCTTTTTATGAGACCAAGGCTTGATGGACGTGAGAGAGGAGGTTGGGAGGATATTTTGATAAAATTTGGATAAGGCACAAGGATTGAGAGGAGTGAACAGAAGGGGGAGTGAGAGGATGTTTTTATAGTGGAGGAGAGAGGTGATTTCTTAATATAAAATGCATTAATTTATTATTTCCCCCCAAGACAAGGAATAACGAGTCTTCCTTGACCAAGAATAGTAATTTTATCATGTGAGTTAGAACCAAGTGGGCTTACATCACTTGTGATGTCATGAATAGTGTATTTAACTGATATACGGTATTTTACCATATTTTACTATTCATCATAAATTCAAATATTTCAGAAAAATACAAAAAATTCACCCCAACCATTTTTTGATGTGTAGAATCCAAAAATGAAGTCCATTTTTCATAAATAATTTTATATATATGATTAATTTAATATTTAATTAAAATCATAATTTATTCTAAAAACAACAGTTTTAAAACATTCTTTTACTTATTCTAAAGCATAGGTATATCATACTTTCACTTGAATATTATTTATATACTATCATAGGTAAGGTTACTATTTATTAGGGTATATTACTATTCATAAGGGTATGTTACTATTCATAAGGGTAGGTTACTATTCACCAAAAATTAAGTTTTTCTTGTTGGACTCCAAATAACTTACTGATCACAACCGTGTATGTCAGATTTTCGAAATTCACATCATATAAGTGAAAAAATTATGTTTTAAGGGTCACAAAACACTTAGTAGTTAATTATGTTGTGATTTCATGTGATTATGAAATATTTATAAGAAATTAATTTCCATTGAAAAATATTTAGTCGTTACATTCTTCCCCCCTTCAAAAATTTCGCCCTCAAAATTTCATTTTACAAACTATGAAAAAAAAGGTGGGGGTACTTTTCCTTTATTACTTCCTCCAGTTTCCATGTTTCCTCTTCGTACTTATGGTTTCTCCACAGTACTGTGACCATATGAGTAGTCTTATTGCGTAGAAGTTTGTCTCTACGATCCAAGATTTTCACTGGCTGCTCCTCATGAGAAAGATCATCCTCCAACTGTACCACCTCTGAAGAGAGTACATGTGAAGGGTCTGGTATGTACTTCCTTAAGAGGGATACATAAAATACATCATGTACTTTTGACATGGTAGGTGGAAGTTCCAGTCGATAGGCCACATCTCTGACTCGATCAAGGATCTCAAAGGGGCTGATATACATGAGACTTAGCTTTCCTTTCTTCCCAAACCTCATGACCTTCTTCCATAGAGATATGCGTAGAAATAACAGGTCTCCAACTTTTAATTCAAGTTCTCTTCGACATTATCCGCATAACTCTTATGTCAACTTTGGGCTGCCTTGTTATGCTGCTGAATGGTTTTCACCTTCTCCACCATTTCTTCGACCATTTCAAGTCCTAACAACTTACGCTTACCGACTTCATCCTAACACACCATTGTTATGAACCTTTTCCCATAAAGGGATTTATATGGTTCCATTTAGATTCTCGAGTGGAAACTGTTGTTGTAGGATAATTCAACCAGTGGAAGATGTTGGTCTCATCCTCCTTTGAATTCCATAGAACATGCTCTCAACATGTCTTTCAGTGTCTGAATAGTCTGCTCTGATTGGCCATCATTTTGAGGATGATAGGTCATACTGAAGTTTAGTTCGGTGCTTAGAGCATGTTGGAGACTTTTCCAAAACTTCGAGATGAATCTAGGATCATGGTTGGATACAGTTGATAGTGGTACTCCATGCAGCCTTACCACTTCTTTGATGTAAATCCGTGCAAGTTGATCCAATGAGAAGTCCTCTTGAATCTCAATAAAGTGAGTTGTCTTTGTAATATGATCCACAACGACCCATATAGCATTGTTTCCTCTGTATGTCCTTAGAAGTCTAATGACAAAGTACATGGTAATGTTCTCCCACTTCCATGTTGGTATGTGTAGTGGTTGCATCATCCCCTTAGACTTTGGCCTCTCAACCTTCACTTTTTGACATACCAAGCACTTTGATGCATATTTAGAAATATCCTTTTTCATATTGTCCCACCAAAATTTTTCTCACAGATCTCAATACATCTTTGTGCTAACAGGGTGTATAGAGAAATTAGATCTATGATCATCATCCAATAGTTCCCTCTTTAGCTCAGGAATAGCGGGAACACAAAGCCACTTCCTGAATTTCAAAATGCCACCTTCATATGCGAAGTCAGTCAACTTCCCATCATTTATAGATTTAATTTTCTTTTGAAACTCCTCATCATCAGACTGAGAACATTTTATCCTTTCCAGTAAAGAAGGTTCGATAACCATTTGAAAAATAAGTGATGTGTTACCTTCCTTGATAATTCCCATATCCATCTTTACTTGATCCATGAACATAGGATCCCTTTCAACTCTCATCTTGTTCAGAATTACAAGGTCCTTTCTACTCAAAGCATCTTCTACCTTATTTTCATTCCCTGGGTGGTAGTGTATTGTGAAATCATAGTCTTTGAGTAGCTCAATTCATCTCCTTTGTCTCATGTTGAGTTATTTCTATGAGAATATATATTTCAAACTCTTATGATCTGTATATATCTCACATTTTTCACCATAGATGTAATGTCTCCAAATCTTCAAAGTAAAGATTACCACTGCTAAATCAAGATCATGAGTTGGATAGTTTTGTTCATGAATTTTTAGCTGCCTAGATGCATAGGTAATCACTCAATCATTTTGCATATGGACACAACCAAGTCCTTTATTTGATGCATCGCTATAGATAACAAACCCATCATTCCCCGATGGTAGGGTTAGGATCAGATCATTCACTAACATCTTCTTCAATTCCTTAAAACATTCTTCACATTCCTTTGTCCATACTAACTTATCCCCTTTTCATGCGATCTTGGTCATTGGGTTGGCTAAATGGGCGAAGTTCTGAATGAAACGCTGATAATAACCTGCTAAACCAATAAAACTATGTACCTCAGTTACGTTCGCTGGAGTAGGCCATTCTTTCACAGCCTTTGTCTTCATAGGATCTACAAATATTCCATCCTTAGAGAAAATGTGGCCCAAAAAGAAAAATAATTAGAGCCAAAAATCACACTTGCTAAACTTCCCATATAATTTATTTCTTCTAAGTGTCTTTAGAATAGTGCGCAAGTAATTTTCATGATCTTCATGGCTTTTAGAGTATACCAGTATATCATCAATAAACACCACTAAAAATTCATCAAGATAATCCTTGAAAACTCTGTTCATTAGATCTATAAAGACAGATGGTTCATTATTTAGTCCAAAAATAATTATTGTGAACTCATAATGCATGTACCTAGTTTGAAATGTTGTTTTTGGAATGTCTTCTTTCCTCATAAGCAATTGATGATATCCAGATCGAAGATCAATCTTATAAAAATATTGGGCACTATGAAGTTGATCGAATAAATCATCAATTAATGGGAGAGGATACTTATTCTTTATTGTAATAGCATTGATCTCCCTGTAGTCAATGCACAACCTCATAGACCAATCTTTCTTCTTAACGAAAAGAACAAGGGATCCCCATGGAGAAACACTAGGTCAAATAAATCCTTTATCAATCAATTCCCCTAATTGTTTCTTTAGTTCCACTAACTCCATAATGTCCATTATATAAGGGGTCTTTGATATGGTCCTTGAACCAGAAATTAAGTCAATGGAAAACACAATTTCCCGCACTAGAGGATATCCAGGTAAATCCTATGGAAAGACGTCAACATATTCTTGTACAATAGGTACATCCTCTATTTTTACATTTATCTCTTCACCCATATATATTTCATTCCCTTCCTCCCCAATAATTGAGTTCAGTAGAGATACTGGGGGGTGGATCTAGATGATAATCAAATGGCGAGGTTTCTGCCCTAAAATAAGGGATTCTACACCATTCTAAAAAATCGTAACTTCCTACTTCTTGCAATAGATATTCACATAATAATGTGATAGAAAATTCATACTAAGAATTATATCATTGTAAAACATTGTTATGATGATAAGGTTAGTAACTAAAGCATTTTTATGTGTCAGGAGGGGGACAAATCGACACGCCTTTGTTGCAATGATACATCCACCAAGAGTTTTGACTGATAAATACTTTATTAAATCAAATTGGACATATCTAATTTTCTTGGAAAACTGGGAAGATATAAATGAATGCGACGATCCAAAATCAAATAAAGTATTTTCTAAGTTGGATGAAACAATCAATGTACCTGCCACCACTTCGTTAGTAACTTCAACCTCTGCAGTTGTGACCGTATAAGCTTGGCCTTGATCCCTTGGCATTCTTTGGGGAACATTTCCCTGACGCTTAGGACATTCATGTGCGTAATGTCCCATATCCCTAAAATTGTATCACAAAACATTGGTAGCTTCTTTATTCCCCTAAAAATCACAATATAGGTGGCCTTTTTCTCTGCACTTGTAATAGACTCTCATTCCCTTCAGGAAAGTGCTAGGGTGTTTCTTCCCACAATTACTACATGATGAAAATTCAACTCTTCCCTTCTTCCCCATTTCCTTATTTCCTTTCCCAGATTTTTCATTAACCCTCTTCTTCTCTTGCTTTCCCTTAAAGTCATAAGACTTAGAGAATTCATTTTCTGTATTAATAGCACTTGAGACTATATCTTCATATGATTAGAAACTTTGGGATACTAGATCCCTTCAGAGGAATGGTTTTAAACCATCAAAGAATTGATCAATTTTACTCCTTGGATTACGTATGTAGTCCGCAGCATGCATTGACATCCTTGTAAAGTTGGCTTCATACTTGGCAACATTTCTGCCTCAAATTCAAGAATTTCCTCTCCATATCTGCTTGCTGTTCATGAAGGAAATATTTTTCTAAGAATATTTCCTTAAAATCCCTCCATTACATCTCTTCTATTTCTTCCTCCTCCTTGGTGTTTTGCATTAATGACCATCATTGATCCGCATCTCTCGTTAGATGATAAACTTCCATGACAACCTTCTCTATTTCATTGTATCCCAAAGTGAGAAATATCTTCTCATGGGAACATATCCACTGCTCTGCTACAAACGAGTTTGTAGTCCCATTGAATGATGGAGGTTGTTGTCATATAAAGCGATCTAACATAGCTCTTCCATGTGGAGGATCTGGATGCTCTATATGGGTAAGGTTATTATTCATAACTTGAGTAATTTTTCCCAGTATAGTTATGAGTTTCTCAGCATCAGTCACAGCACCAGAGCCAACATCATTATCCTACATCGGAGGGAAGTCCCTATAGGGGACACACGCATTTGTGCGGTTTCCATTCCTTCCACTAGGCACTATCTATAGATAATGGCATACACTATATTATGCTATGAATCATAATGTATAATCTTAACTGAACAAAATACATAGCACAAATTGAAATCCTACGCATGGAAAATCCTATAATTACAAAAATGGTTTCTTTGAGGAAAAATTTACATTTAAATCATTCATAATTCCTTGTAAAGAAAATGTGAATTATTCTAAGCATATCCCCAGGGAGTGTCATAAACAAGAGTGCAACAAGGCTCATTTTCGTGTACCAGGATACATCGGGTCAATCCTGAAACTCCTTGTTAGAGCTTTCACTCCTAGGTACATTTATGCCAGAGCCACCTCTACCTGCTCGTATACAGACAGGGATGTATTGCTTGAAAGATAAATATAATCTATTCCTTACCATAACACCAGGATGTTCTTGTATGTTTATCCTCAAAGACTAACTTAGGGACTCTTCCCTAATCTACGGTTTATAAATCTAGTTTCCAAGTTTTCTACTAAACTTCCTCTAATACCAACTGTAAGGACCCAACCCCAGTTGCTCGTAACCGGTGCCGTATTGATTACATTAACATAAAAACAAGGAATAAGCATCTTGAATGATCGATTATTTTAGTATTATTTGAAACAAGATACATACATATGTTCATCATTACAACTTGACAGGAAAAACAACATACAAACTCCTTAGACAACTTCCATAACTCCTAGGTTATTTCATCATGTCATTCATAATAAAATTTTTCTTGCCCTGTGGAAATGAAACATAAGAAAGGGGTGAGCTCAAATACTCAGTAAGGGTAAGCAATACAGTGGAAGATAACATAAACATTAGACATGGTGAATAATTGAAAAAACGTGCCTTTAAAAATAAACTTGAACATAATATGACAGAAATATGAGCTTAGTAAATATTGTCATAAAATAACATAATCATGGGTATTCTACTAGTTGAATAACCACATGAACCATCAATACTATATTCATAATGAGGGAATTCATAATGCGGGACAACATATCCATACCGTCAAGGCCTCATGCCAAGACTATAAATAATCATTTTGTCAAGGCCTTATGCCAAGACCGTTGTTTGTATCATGAGACCTTCCGATGCACCGAGGGGATATAGAGGGCCCCACCTGAAACTTAAAATGTCCAATGCATTCCTCATATGAATGGGTATGAATATAAACAACATGTACATTCATATTGAAATTAATATATGAAATGAAAATAACTTTCCCCGAACATTAAGTATAAACACTAACCATTCGGGGTAAATTGGTGAATGGTTTAAAGATAGAAAATTCGTAGCCAAAATAATCATAAACCATTAAATTGAATATGGTAGATGATACCATGAATTATTAATCCCAATAATACATAATAATCATCAAGATTGTTGAATTTGATGAAGATGCTCTTAAATTTTTTTTGAGTAATTCTTGAAACAAATACTCTTTTACTTTGAAAAGAAGAGTTCTTTTGGAAAAACATTTCTATAAAACCAGAAGTGAAGTAAGATATTATTTTCATAATAAAATTATTTATTTAATAAATATAATGGTTTCTGAAAATAGAATAGAGATTTACCTTGAAAATAGGTAAGAAGTTGAGATATTCCCTTGAATCGGGCTTGTATTTTGGAAACAATTTTGAAAGCTCCTTTTAAAACATGTAACTATACATAAAATAAATAAGGATTATGGTTGGTGTACATATATAGAACACTAACACAGAATTTATGATGAGTATATAATAATACATAAGAACTTAATTTAGGTAATTAGACAATGAAAATAACCTGAATGTAAATGGAAGTTCGGGTGGAAAAACCCTTACCTGAACTCCAAACGTGTTCCCCTCTTGAACTAAAGATCCTAGAATATGAAATTATACTTATTAATAACTTATTTCAGAACATATTATAAATATATTTAGTTTATCATAATTCTATTTAGTTCATTTATTCCCATATTGATAAGTTATTATATTGAATTTTGTCGTTCCGCAATGTTCGCTTTCTTTATTTTCATAATCGGTTCACTTGTTCTTAAGTAATGGAGTTCATGTAAATATCCAGAATTGAATTCACATATTATTTATGGTCATACATATATTTTAGTGGTAATTTATATAATTTGGTTACATGGCATGATAATGAATTATTATATAGATCTTTAATGAAAATTGTTTTGGTTAAATTGTGGGTTTTGATTACAACGAACTCATTTTTCTTTATAACTTAATACCATTTGTACAAAGGAATTAAAGAACCTTACATAAGTTATATTAAATATATAATAATCTGGTTCAACCATAACAAGAATGGTTTCATGACCATAATTTAGAATGATAATAGAAATCGAAATCCCATCGTCCTTGAATGTGGTAAATTGACACATCTCGGATGGTGTTCTTGCTACTAGTATAAAAGAAGGTAAAAGGGAGAGATGATGATAACTTATTCCACTATCATGAAAACATTACAGTACATATAAGTTACTAGATTCATCACAAAATTTGGACAAGTATAGGTAATAGAAAAATAAAACAAATGAACTTTAAAGGAAAGACAAAGAATTGAAAAGAGGAATTTACCTCTTGAACCAAACTTCCTTGAGAGCCTCTTTAAGGGAGAGGTTTTGGTCTTTTTATGAGACCAAGGCTTTCTGGATGTGGGAGAGGAGGTTGGGAGGATATTTGGACAGAATTTTGAGAAGGAACAAGGCTTGAGAGGAGTGAGGAGAAGGGAAAGTGAGAGGGGGTTTTATAGTGGAGGAGAGAGAGGATTTCTTAATATAAAATTCATTAATTTATTATTTCCCCATAAGACAAGGAATAGTGAGTCTTCCTTGACCAAAAATAGTAATTTTATCATGTGAGTTTGAATAAAGTGGGCTTACATCACTTTTGATGTCATGAATAGTGTATTTAACTGATATACGGTATTTTACTGTATTTCACTATTCATCAAAAATTAAAATATTTTAGAAAAATCCAAAAAACTCACCCCAACCATTTTTCAACATGTAGAATCCAAAAATGAAGACCATTTTTCAAAAAAACTCTAACTATGATTGATTTAATATTTAATTAAAATCATAATTTATTCTAAAAACAATAGTTTCAAAACATTCTTTTACTTATTCCAAAGAATAAGTATATCATACTTTCACTTGAATATTATTTATATAATATCACAGGTAATGTTACTATTCATTATGCTATATTACTATTCATAAGGGTATGTCACTATTCATAAGGGTAGGTTAGTATTCATCAAAAATTAATTTTTTCTTATTGGACTCCAAATAACTTACTGATCGTAACCGTGTATGTGAGATTTTCGAAATTCACATCACAGAAGTGACAAAATTCTGTTTTAAGGGTCACATAGCACTTAGTAGTTAATTATGTTGTGATTTCATATGATTATGAAATATTTATAAGAAAGTAATTTCCATTGAAAAATATTGGTTCGTTACATTTAAGGGTGTATGTTTATGGTCGTTTCACAATAACATTTACTTATAAGTGTATATACATGCGTATATACACATATATTGGTTATATTTTCATTATATATATATATATAAAGGGTTTCTTATGCCATAAACTGTATTTCTAATTTTATGTTGGCAAAGAAGTCCCCTCTTTAAATTCAAACTTAGTTGGATGGGTTTTAAAATAAATTACTCAACCCATGATATATATATATATGGATGAAAACATTATTGTCATGTTTATATTTTTATAGTCAATTCATCGTTATATTGCTAAAAAATTGTGCATAACACATCGACATGTTATTTTAAACTTTTCATCTGTAGAGAGTCATGGTCATACAAAAATGCATATCGTCGACTCTCATTGCAAAATAATAAATTTATGGTATGAAATTTCATGGTTTAAATTATGTAATTAGAAATTAAATGGAATAAATTGAATATATTTTATTTTAAATGTTTCATTTTAATTTTATAATTAATTATCATGATCATTTGTGACAAATGTATTTCACGGAAAAAGGATTAAATACCTGGATAGTTCATGTAAAGCCTAAGTGGTATATGTTTTGGTTATAACCAAACTTGTAAGTGATGAAATAGAAATGCATGTATTTATATACATATATAAATTCATGAATGTGCATTTTAAAGCAGCAACATGTTTTCAAGATTGAAAACTCGAGTGAAAAGATATATATACATAGGTAAAGAAAGCTTAAAATGTTTTTCAGAAAACTCGGTGTTTGATCGTTGTAAATATGGATTGTCATTGGGGAGTGAGCCCATACTTCACTATGTGGGTAGGCCCAGGCAACCTTCAACAAATCAAGTGACCTCATACTAGTGTTTTTTTCAGAAGCTTGCGTATTGTTTTCATAAAAACACTGGATTATGATTAAAGCAGTTTTGAGCATAATTAATTTTCAAAGCTTTGAATTATTATTAAGGCGTAATAAATTCCAAATGATGATTCCAAAGGATATATATGTATATATATATATATACAAATGTATTTTTTAGATATAATTTTCAAAATAATGTTTCAAAAAGGATTAATCGAAGGTTTACAACCTCTTAATGATCATATTTAATGCTCACCCCTTGAGGACCCGACCCCAGAATACTCGGAGCTGGTGCATTGAATCGTGATATGTAATTTTTTTTACAAAAACATGCACCGATAAACTACACATCATGTCCCATATAGAGGATCGAATTTGGTTTAGGTTCTAGGAAGCCAGGCACATCTATCAAGCTTCTTCAGCTGAAAATTGATACCTGAAAATTTTCATTTAAAAACGTAGGGTGAGCATACAAATTCCCAGAAAGGGGTTTTAAAAATTAATTAATATATATATTTTGAAAACATTATTTAAAATTTTCCATAAAAATTTTCTTTAAAAAATGTTGTAGCACATGTAACATACCATAACAATTGTCTAAGAAATATAAGTTCACAAATAAAAGCATACTAACAAAATTTCAAGGGAACATGATTCAATTATAGGCATGCTCACTCAGAATTTCAAGTGAAAGAAATTCAAACTTTTATAAGTATGACATGTGAATATGCATGTAAAAAATTTAATAGTATTACATGATCAGAGTTGCGCTTAAATAAAAACTTCAATTTCAATATTTACTACTGAGAAATATACCCTGCCTAAAATCCCTGTGTACTGCATAAATACTATGCCATAACTTTTACTTATTCTGATTATCATGTGCAAGCTCTTTAACCAAGAACATTCTACTAGTCGAATATTCTTCTGGTTAATTAAGTTTCATAGCCATAATGAGGAAAGTTCATATGCTGGACATCATAACCATATTGTCCAGGCCTCGTGCTAGGACCATAAATAATCATTTTCTCAAGGCCTTGTGCCATGACCATAGTTAGTCTCATGAGACTTATCGATACATAGAGGGGCTATATCAGGCCCCACCCACCACATACTAAGTCCAATGCATTCCTCATATCTCTAAATCAATGTGCACATACCACTCTGATTTAGTAAATTACTTAATACTTATCATTTTAAGTGTCACATATTTCTTATTTCCTTATTTTACATTATTCAAACTGTCCCATAACACCTTGAATAATTTAATTTATCATTTCATATTATAAAAAGTGTCTCATACCACCTTGAATAATTAAATTCTTATTTAATAAATTATCATAAGTGATAAATAATAAATTATTTGATTTATCACATAAATTAACAACTTTACAACTCTTTCATAAACATTCAATGCATTAGAATTTATGTTTATAACTTTATATAGGTATTATTCATGCTCAATTCGTGCGCTGATAAATGGAAATGACAATAGACTAAAACATAATATGTCAGTTATTATTTAGATAATAATTTTCCCAATGACATGCATAAACTAGTAAACATTCTTTGTGCATGTGATATTAATTTAAAACACACGAGTAATGAATGGATGGGGTTACCACATAAAATGACAGTTTCTTAATTTTCAAAATCCTTGATTCATAGAAATGAATATTTATAGTTTAAAATGACTAATTTTAAATTAAGAAATATTTCATTTGTATACATGCATGCGCTAATAAACGGTCATGTCTTGATAAATGTCCATGCCTTGTGCTTCATAGCATATAAGGCCAATTGATTTGCAGTTCAACAATTGTTTTATGTAATGAATGCATTCATGAGAATTTAATTAAAAATATCATAAATATAATTTAACCACCGAAGTTTGTTTTAGGCCAATTTAATTTGGGTTATGGTTAAAGCTTATAGGTGCATACATATAACCATATATATATATATATAATATGTACATGTCACACATATTTGCATCGCTTTGAAGAAAATAGTCATCGAGTTTAAAATCAAATACTTATATAAATATATTTGTATGGTGAAGAAAAATCTTGCGACTGCTCACCTAAATTTATGTACTTATATATATTTGTCATGGATTTAAATTTGACAATCATAAACAGATTAATTATAACCTAAATACATCTCAAACAAATATACGTTTGAAAAATAAACGATTCTCCTCTTAAAATAAAATATTTTTAATAAAATATATAATATTCTCAATTGATTTGGAGTTGGACAAAATGGAGAGAACCATTTCAATTACGTATATATAAAACTTCTGATAATTAAATATTAAAAAAAATTAATAGTCTTCCCTTACAACAGATTATAAAAATATAAAACAAAATCATAAATAAATTTATTCCTTAAAAATTATGGTATTTCCAAGCTAAAACAATTTTATATTACACACTTTCAATATTTATTGTGTCAATTAAATTGTGAATAGTAACTTAAGAAAATAAGACCCTTACAATTTAACTTTGAAACTAAACTTCAAAGAGGATAAAACTAAACCATAACTTACACAACCTTAAATTAAAAATGACTTGTATGAATTAGAATAAATAATATAAATTTGATAATTCTTAGCTCATTACCAATTTTAAAATCAAATACCGTAATTGAAAATAATTTCCACCCATCACATTCTAAAACATCATTATAAATTAACACTTAGCAGATTCAAAATAGGGTGGAATAAAACTATATCAATGTGTATATATAATATATACTAGTATATATTCAAGTTTTCAAAAATGAATACATAGTTTATTGAACCCTTACAAAGACAATTACCGTAAATATAAATTAATTAGAATAAAATAATCCCTTACCTGAAATGTAGTCACGCGCAGCAGTTGCAGCATCAAAGCACACACCCTCTCTCTCATCGGACTAGCAGAAATGGTTTTTTCTCTATTGAAAATGCACAATGAAGACTTATAAAGCCATTTTTACTATCACACACACACACACACCAAGGAAAAAGCATATAGGTGAGAAAATTCCTACAACTCATCTATCACGGACAAAATTTCTTATTAGACAAATCATCATCCAAAACCAAAATCGAACAAAAACACTAAAAGAAAAGTAGGAAGACTACTTTGGGAGGTTGAAGAAGAATAGGATAGAAATATCCTATCATTGACAAAGAAAACGCAACCTAGATTCGATTCATCATTAGGATCGGACACCACTGCAAGGTCGCGCCTCCCACCATTTGAACCCGACTCAGTCCCGACCTCCTGCTCGAACTGTTAGGACTCAACCCCAGTTGCCCAGAGCTAGTGCCTTATTGATTACATTGGCATACAAAAAATTAATAATCATCCCAAAGGACCGAGTAGTTTAGTATTATTGGAAACAAGATACATATATAAATTCATCATTACAACTTGACATGAAAAACAACAAAGAAACTCCTTAGACAACTTCCATAACTCCTAGGTTATTTCAGCATGTCATTCATAATAAAATTATTCTTTCCCTTTGGAAATGAAACATAAGAATTGGGTGAGATCATACACCCAGTAAGGGTAAGAAATACAGTGGAAGATAACATAAACATTAGACATGGTAAATAATTTAAAACACATGCCTTTAAAAATAAATTTGAACCTAATATGGAAGAAATATGAGCTTAGTAAATATTTTCATAACATAACATAATCATGGGTATTATACTAGTCGAATAACCACATGAACCATAAATACTATATTCATAATTATGGAATTCATAATGTGGGACAACATATCTATACCGTCAAGGCCTCATGCTATGACCATAAATAATCATTTTGTCAAGGCTTTGTGCCAAGACCGTAGTTTGTCTCATTAGACCTACCGATGCACCGAGGGGATATAATAGACCCCACATGACAATTACTATGTACAATGAATTCCTCATATGAATGGGGATAAACATAAACAACATGTTAATTCATATTAAAATGAATATATGAAATGCAAATAACTTTCCCCGAACATTAAGCATAAACACTAACCATTCAGGGTAAATTAGTAAATGGTTTAAAGATAGAACATCCGAATCCAAAATAATAATAAACCATTAAATTGAATATGGTAGATTATACCATGAATTATTAATCCCAATAATACAAAATAATCAGCTAGAGTGTTGAATTTTAGAAAGATACTCTTATAAAATCTTCGAGTAATTTTTGAAATAAATACTCTTTTACTTTGAAAAGAAGAGTTCTATTGAAAAAATCTGTGTATAAAACCAGAAGTGAAGTAAAATATTATCTTCATAATGAAATTAGTGATTTTATAAATATAATGTTTTCTAAAAAGATATTATATATTACCCTTGACAATAGGTAAGAAGTTGATATATTCCCTTGAATCAGGCTTGTATTTCAGAAACAATTTTGAAAGCTCCTTTTAAAACACGTAATTGTACATAAAATAAATAAGAATTCTGGTTCGTGTAAATATATAGAACAATCAAACATAATTTATGATGATTATATAATAATACATAAGAATTTAATTGATGTAATTAGACAATGAAAATAACCCAAATGGAAATGGAAGTTCGGGTGGAAAACCCTTACCTTAACTCCAAGCGTGTTCCCCTATTGAACTTAAACACTTGGAATATGAAATTATACTTATTAATAACTTATTTCAGAACCTATTAGACATGTATTTAGTTTATCATAATTCTTTTTAGTTCATTTATTCCCTTATTGATTAGTTATTATACTGAATTTTGTCGTTCTGTAATGTTCGTTTTCTTTATTTTTATAATCAGTTCACTTGTTCTTAAGTAATGGAGTTCATGTAAATCTCCAGAATTGAATTACGTATGATTTATGGTCATACATAGGTGTTAGTGTTAATTTATATAATTTGGTTACATGTAATGAGAATTAATTATTATATAGATCTTTAATGAAAATAGTTTCGGTTAAACTGTGGGTTTTGATTACAACAAACTCATTTTTCTTTATAACTTAATACCATTTGTAAAAAGGAATTACAGAACCTTACATAGGGTATATTACATATAAAATAATCTGGTTCAACCATAAAAATAATGGTTTCATGACCAGAATTGAGAATGATAATAGAAATCAAAATCCCATTCTCCTTGAATGTGGTAAATTGACACATCTCAGATGGTGTTCTTGCTATTAGTATAAAAGAAGGTAAAAGGGAGAGATGATGATAACTTATTCAACTATCATAACAAAATTCCAGTACATATAAGTTACTATATTCATCACAAAATTTGGATAAGGAGAGGTAATAGAAAAAGAAAACAAATGAACTTGAAAGGAAAGACAAAGAATTGAAAAGGGGAATTTACCTCTTGAACCAAACTTCCTTGAGAGCCTCTTTACGGGAGAGGTTTTGGTATTTTTATGAGACCAAGACTTGATGGATGTGGGAGATAAGTTTGGGAGGATATTTGGACAGAATTTGAAGAAGGAAAAAGGCTTGAGAGAATTTAATAGAAGGGGGAGTGAGAGGGGGTTTTATAGTGGAGGAGAGAGGGGATTTCTTAATATAAAATTCATTATTTTCCCATAAGGCAAAGAATAGTGAGTCTTTCTTGACTAAGAATAGTAATTTTATCATGTGATTTTGAACCAAGTGGGCTTACATCATTTGTGATGTCATGAATAGTGTATTTAACTGATATATGGTATTTTACCGTATTTCACAATTCATCAAAAAATAAAGTATTTCAGAAAAATCCCAAAAATTTACCCCAACCATTTTTTGATGTTTTCAATCCAAAAATGAAGACCATTTTTCAAAAATAAATTTCTAAATATGATTTATTTAATATTTAATTAAAATCATAATTTTTTCTAAAAACTGCAGTTTTAAAACATTCTTTTACTTATTCCAAAGCATAGGTATATCGTACTTTAACTTGAATATTATTTATATACTATCACAGATAAGGTTACTATTCATTATGGTATCTTACTATTCAAAAGGGTAGGTTACTATTCACCAAAAAATTAAGTTTTTCTTATTGGACTACAAATAACATATTGATCGCAACCGTGTATGTCATATTTTTAAAATTCACATCATAAAAGTGACAAAATTATGTTTTAAGGGTCACATAACACTTAGTAGTTAATTATGTTGTGATTTCATGTGATTATGAAATATTTATTGGAAAGGAATTTCAACTGTAAGGACCCGACCCAAGTTGCCCGGAGCCGGTGCCTTATTGATTACATTAGCATACAAATAAGGAATAAGCATCCTGAAGGACTGAGTAGTTTTGTATTATTGGAAAACAAATACATACAAAAGTTCATCATTACAAATTGACATGAAAAATAACATAGAAACTCCTTAGACAACTTCCATAACTCCTAGGTTATTTTAGCATGTCATTCATAATAAAATTCTTATTGCCCTATGGAAATGAAACAAAAGAAAGGGATGATCTCAAATGCTCAGTAAGGGTAAGCAATATAGAGGAAGATAACATAAACATTTGACATGGTGAATAATTGAAAACACGTGCCTTTAAAAATAAACTTGAACATATATGGTAGAAATATGAGCTTAGTAAATATTTCCATAACATAACTTAATCATGGGTATTCTACTTGTTGAATAACCACAGAACCATCAATACTATATTCATAATGAGGGAATACATAATGTGGGACAACATATCCATACCATAAAGGCCTCGTGCCAAGACCATAAATAATCATTTTGTCAAGGCCTTATGCCAAGATAATAGTTTGTCTCACGAGACCTACCAATGCACCGAGGGGATATAACAGGCCCCACCCGACACTTACTATGTCCAATGAATTCCTCATATGAATGGGTATAAACATAAACAACATGTACATTCATATTGAAATTAATATATGAAATGCAAATAACTTTCCCTGAACATTAAGCATAAACACTAACCATTCGGGGTAAATCGGTGAATGGTTTAAAGATAACACATCCATAGACAAAATAATAATAAAGCATTAAATTGAATATGGTAGATGATACCATGACATATTAATCCCAATAATACATAATAATCAGCAAGAGTGTTGAAATAGAGGAAGATACTCTTATAAAATCTTCAAGTAATTCTTGAAATAAATACTCTTTCACTTTGAAAAGAAGAGTTCTTTTGGAAAAGTATTTGTATAAAACCGGAAGTGAAGTAAGATATTATATTAATAATAAAATGAGTGATTTTATAAATATAAAGGTTTCCAAAAACTGATTAGATATTTCCCTTGAAAATAGGTAAGAAGTTGAGATATTCCCTTGAATCGGGCTTGTATTTCGGAAACAATTTTGAAATCTCCTTTTAAAACATGTATCTATACATAGAATAAAGAAGTTTTATGGTTGGTGTACATATATATAACACTCAAAAATAATTTATGATGAGTATATAATAATACAAAAGAATTTCATTGAGGTAATTATACAATGAAAATAACCTGAATGGAAATGGAAGTTCGGGTGGAAAAACCCTTACCTTAACTCCAAACGTGTTCACCAATTGAACTTAATCTCATGGAATATGAAATTATAGTTATTAATAACTTATTTAAGAACCTATTAGACATGTATTTAGTTTATCATAATTCTGTTTAGTTCATTTATTCCTTTATTTATAAGTTATTATATTGAATTTCCACGTTCCACAATGTCCATTTTATTTATTTTCATAATCGGTTCACTTCTTCTTAAGTAATGGAATTCATGTAAATATCTAGAGTTGAATTAAAATATTATTTATGATCATACACTGGTGTTAGTGGTAATTTATATAAATTGTTTACATGTCATGAGAATGAATTATTATATAGATCTCTAATGAAAACTATTTCGGTTAAATTGTGGGTTTTGATTACAACGAACTCATTCTTCTTTATAACTTAATAGAATTTGTACAAATAAATTACAGAACCTTAAATAAATTATATCACATATATAATAATCTGGTTCAACTATAACAATAATGGTTTCATGACCATAATTGAGAATTATAATAAAAATCAAAAGCCCAGTCCTTGAATGTGGTAAATTGACACATCTCAGATGGTGTTCTTGCTACCAGTATAAAAGAAGGTAAAAGGGAGAGATCATGATAACTTATTACACTATCATGAAAAAATTACATTACATATAAGTTACTGGATTCATCACAAAATTTGTTTAAGGATATTTAATAGAAAAATAAAACAAATGAACTTGAAAGGAAAGACAAAGAATTTAAAAGAGAAATTTACCACTTGAACCAAACTTCCTTGAGAGCCTCTTTAAGGAAAAGATTTTGGTATTTTTATGAGACCAAGGTTTTCTGAATGTGGGAGAGGAGGTTGGGAGGATATTTGGATGGAATTTAGAGAAGGCACAAGGCTTTATAGAAGTGAAGAGAAGGGGGAGTGAGAGGGGGGTTTTATAGTAGGGGAGAGAGGGGATTTCTTAATATAAAATTCATTAATTTATTATTTCCCCATAAGACAAGTAATAGTGAGTCTTCATTGACCAAGAATATAAATTTTATCATGTTATTTAGAACCAAGTGGGATTACATCACTTGTGATGTCATGAATAGTGTATTTAACTGATATACGGTATTTTACCATATTTCACTATTCATAAAAAATTCAAGTATTTCAGAAAAATACCAAAAAGTCACCCCAACCATTTTTCGACATGTATAATACAAAAATGAATTCAAATTTTCAAAAATAAATTTCTAAATATGATTAATTTAATATTTAAATAAAATCATAATTTATTCTAGAAACAACAGTTTTAAAACATTCTTTTACTTATTCCAAAGCATAGGTATCTCGTACTTTCACTTGAATATTATTTATATACTATCACAGGTAAGGTTAATATTCATTAGGGTATATTAATATTCATAATGGTATGTTACTATTCATAATAGTAGGTTAATATTCATCAAAAATCAAGTTTTTCTTATTGGACTCCAAATAACTTACTGATCGCAACTGTGTATGTGAGGTTTTTGAAATTCACATTATAGAAGTGACAAACTTATGTTTTAAGGGTCACATAGAACTTAGTAGTTAATTATGTTGTGATTTCATGTGATTATGAAATATTTATAAGAAAGTAATTTCTATTGAAAAATATTGGGTCGTTACATTCTATTCAGTTCAGGTTCAGGGAAATCAGACACTTCTGTCAAGCTTCTTCAACTGAAAACTGATACCTGAAAATTCTCATTTAAACTTGTAGGGTGAGCATACGAATGACCAGTAAGGGGTTTTAAAAATAACTTAATATATATATTTTGAAAACATTATTTAAAAATTTCCATATAACATTTTCTTTAAAAAAATGTTGTAACATATGTAACATACCATAACAATTGTCTAAGAAATATTAGTGCACAAATAAAAGAATACTAGAATAATTTCAAGGGAACATGATTCAATTATAGGCATGATCACTCAGAATTATAAGTGAAAAACATTCTAACTTTTATAAGTATGACATGTGAATATGCAGGTAAAAATTTTAAGAATATTACATGATCAGAGTTATGCTTAAATAAAAACTTCAATTTCAATATTTACTACTGAGAAACATACCCTATTTAAAATCCCTGTGTACTACATAAATACTATGCCATAAATTTTACATATTACGATTCTCATGTGCAAGCTCTTTAACCATGAACATTCTACCAGTCAAATATTCTTCTGGTTAATTAAGTTTCATAGCCATAATGAGGAAAGTGCATATGCTGGACATCATAATCATATTGTCCAGGCCTCGTTCCAGGACCATAAATAATCTTTTTTTCAAGCCCTTGTTCCATGACCATAGTTTGTCTCATGAGACCTACTGATGCATCGAGGGGATATATCAAGCCCCACCTGCCACATACTAAGTCCAATTCATTCCTCATCTCTCTAAATCAAAGTGAAAATACCACTCTGATTTGGTAAATTACTTATTACTTACCATTTTAAGTGTCACATATTTCTTGTTTCCTTGTTTCACATTATTCAAATTGTCCCATACCACCTTTATTTATTTAATTCTTATTTCATAAATTATCATAAGTGATAAATAATAAATTATATAATTTATCACATAAATTAACAACTTTACAACTCTTCCATAAACTTTTAATGAATTAGAATGTATGTTTATAACTTCATATAGGTATTATTCATGCTCAATTCGTGCATTGATAAATGGAAATGACAACGGACTAAATCATAATATGTTAGTTATTATTTAGATAATAATTTTCCCAGCAACATGCATAAACTAGTAAACATTCTTTGCGTATGTGATATTAATTTAAAACACAAAAGTAATGAATGGATGGGGTTACCACATAAAATGATAGTTCTTTAATTTTCAAAATCATTGATTCATGGAAATGAATATTTATAGTTTGAAATGACTAATTTTAAATTAAGACATATGTCATTTATACACAAGCATGCACTGATAAATGTTCATGTCTTAATAAATAGCCATGCCTTGTGCTTAATAGCATATGAGGCCAATTGATTTGCAGTGCAACAATTTTTTTATGTAATGCATGCATTCATGAGAATTTAATTAAACATATCATAAACATACTTTAACCACAAAAGTTTTTTCTTGGCCAATTTAATTCGGGTTATGGTTAAAGCTTATAGGTGCATACATATAACCACACACACACACACACACACACACATATATATATAATATGTACATGTCACACCTACTTACATTGCTTTGAAGTAAATAGTCATTGAGTTTAAAATAAAATACTTATATAAATATATTTTTATAGTGAAGAAAAATCTTGTGACCACTCACTGATATTTATGTACTTATATATATTTGTCATGGATTTAAATTTGACAATCATAAACTGATTAATTATAACCAAAATACATCTCAAACAAATATACATCTGAAAAATAAATGATTATCCTCTTATGAAAAACTAGAAAATAAAGGATATAATTAGAATAAAAAAATAATCTTATTTAATCTAAATCATTTTTATGCACCGTTAAAAAACAAAATTTGTTTAATAAAATATATAATCTTCTCAATTGATTTGTAGTAGGAAAAAATGAAGAGAACCATTTCCATTACGTATATATAAAATTTCTGATAATCAAATATTTAAAATAATTAACAGTCTTCCCTTACAGCAGATTCTCAAAACATAAAACATAATTATAAATAAATTTATTCCTTACAAATTATGGTATTTACAAGCTCAAAAAATTTTATATTACACAATTTCAATATTTATTACGTCAATTAAACTGTTAATAGTAACTTAAAAAATTAGACCCTTACAATTTAACTTTGAAACTAAACTTCAAATAGGATAAAACTAAACCACCCCTTACACAACCTTAAATGAAACATGACTTGTATGAATTAAAATAAATAATAAAAATTTGATAATTCTTATGTCATTTCCAATTTAAAAATCAAATACCATAATTGACAATAATTTCTACCCATCACATTCTAATACATCATTGTAAATCAATACTTAGCAGATTTAAAATTGGGTGGAATAAAACTATATGAATGTGTATATATAATGTATACTAGTATATATTAAAGTTTTAAAAAAGGAATACATAGTTTATTGAACCCTTATAAGATAATAATCTTAAATATAAATTAATTAGAAGAAAATAATCCCTTACCTGAAATGTAGTCACGCGCAGTAATTGTAGCATCAAAGCACACACCCTCACTCTCACCGGACTATAAAAAATGGTTTTTTCTCCAATTAAAATGCACAATGAAGACTTATAAATCCATTTTTCCAATGAAACACACACACACAAAGGAAAAATCATATAGGCAAGAAAATTACTACAAGGCATCTGTCACAGACAAAATTTACTATTAGAAAAATCAACATTCGAAACCAAAATCGGACAAAAACACTAAAAGAAAATTAAGAAGCCAAATTTTTTAGGTTGAAGAATAATCGGATATAAATATATTTCCATTGATGAAGAAAATGCAACCTAGATCAGGTTCATCTTTTCTTATTCTTTACTCTAGCCCAGAACTTCACAGCTAGAGTAAGATTTCAAGAGGCTGCTTTGAATGGAAACCTTTGTGCAGTCTAAATATACCAACTCCTCTATTTTAGATTATATGACCATGTCTATAACTTATATTTTCTCAATCAGGATATAGTCTGGTGAGTCCTTAGACACTTTGTCCATTCAGACATCTCCAAACTTTCTACCATCTAAGCCTCACTCTGGAAGCCCAAATGCACTACGCAAGAGTTCAACCCTTTTTTATCAAGGTGTGTCTAGGCCAGGGAAGAAGAGGAGTTGAACACCAATTTGGGAATACACCTAACCACATCGGAGGACCCTCCATAATGGAGGATGTGGTGAAGTTTGTGAGGGAGTCTTTTTAATATGGTTATGTAGAATGAATTTCGAGGATGTAATTCTTTGTAGGGGATAATATAACACCCCAAAATATTCTAAATTTAATTTTTT
Source organism: Viscum album (assembly GCA_963277665.1). Lineage (NCBI taxonomy): Eukaryota > Viridiplantae > Streptophyta > Magnoliopsida > Santalales > Viscaceae > Viscum > Viscum album. The sequence continues at coordinate 118,381,549 of OY728162.1, read as the reverse complement.
TAAAAATTTGTGTTATTAAGTTTATTTCCTTTAAAAATTTATAATTTTAAAAAATAATTTTAATTAAATTGATTATAAGTTAATTATACCATAATTTTTTTATAGATAATTTTATAGTGTTCAAACTAAATATATAACATTATATTTTAACATGAATATATTTATTAATGAATTTGAATAATAAAATTTATCAAAATGAGTGTGATAAAATATTTTAAATAACTAAATTTCTTAAAAAAACAAGTATACTGACTATTTAAATTACACCAATAAAAATTATTTAATATGAAATAATAAATACTACACATTGAATATATTTGGAATTAAAATTTTTGATTTTCAAAATAATATATATATATATATATATATACAATTATTTTTTTTTAAATTATGAATTAGGATTAGATTTACAAAATTCTTACTATTTTAAATTTAGGATGAAAATATAAAAACTTCTTTTTTTATTTAAAACATGATTTATATCTATATGTATATGGTTTGAATTATAAATTTTGAATAAATCATTTCTTAAAAATATTTTAAATATATTATTATTAATATAATGTGGTAATTTTAATTTAATATATATAGTGTATATATATATAAAGTAATAATTGTTAGTTTTAAATTTATAATTTTGATTAGATTATTTTTTAAAATAAATAATTAATATTATGTTTTTTATAATTGTATAAATATTTTAATAATAAAATTTAAACTTATAATACATGTGTTATGTTAAAATTTATATAAATTACATTAAAGGAATTAATTAAATAGTGATAATGATATAATAATAATAATAATAAAACAAAAAAGAAAAAAAATTCAAATATAAAGTGGTAATGATGGCATAAAATTTGAATATGTGATTGAAAAAAAGAAAATGTGATTGAAAAAAAAAAATTTAAAAATGTGATCGACAAAATAAAATGCAAAAGAAATTTTTAGAATAAAAAATGATAAAAAACAATTGGATATTTGTTCCGCCATTTTTTTCAATAGGATTACCCCCTTCAAGTGTCATCTATCCGATCATCACAGATTAAATCACAATTTTCCCCTCTATAACAAATCAAACCCCTCCTCTTAAAATACTAGGGTTTATTCCAACCCTAGTATGATGTTTTTTTTAATCCTAGTCATCCATTTTTTTCTCCCTATTCCTTGTTGAGTAACACCACACAATAGGACATCCAACGAGATTCTATCCCAGCCCTTGGATCATCTCACCCTCATCCCGACCGCCCATTAATTTCTTGGTAGTCTTCTCCATGCCGTACACCATTTTGTGTTGCATGATGGGTCGATCGACCATATTACTTCCTCCTTCACTTTTTCTCTTCATCAACCTATGATTTTATATCCATCTCCATCAATGGACCCATGCACGCTTCTCTTTCCACTTCAATGATAAGATTTGTTTTTTTTAAACCAACCCATGACTCAAATCTTGGATTTAATTTCAAGATTCATTTCAATTCGAATGGTTGGGGTGAATTTTTGAGATTTTTCTGAAATACTTGAATTTTTGATGAATAGTGAAATACGGTAAAATACAGTATATCAGTTACATACACAATTCATGACATCACAAGTGATGTAAGCCCACTTGGTTAGAAATCATATGATAAATTTACTATTATTGGTCAATAAATACTCACTATTCCTTGTCTTATTGGGAAATAATAAATTAATGAATTTTATATTAAGAAATCCCCCTCTCTCCTCCACTATAAAACCCCATCTCACCCCCCCTTCTCTTCACTCCTCTAAAGCCTTGTGCCTTATCTAAATTCTATCCAAATATCCTCCCAACCTCCACTCCCACGTCCAGCAAGCCTTGGTCTCATAAAAATACCAAAACCTCTCCCTTAAAGAGGCTCTCAAGGAAGTTTAGTTCAATAGGTAAATTCCTCTTCAATTATTTGTCTTTCCTTTCAAGTTCATTTGTTTTCTTTTTTATATTACCTATCCTTATCCAAATTTTGTGATGAATCCAGTACCTTATATATATTGGAATGTTGTCATGATAGTGGAATAAGTTATCATCATCTCTCCCTTTTACCTTTTTTTATACTAGTAGCAAGAACACCATCTGAGATGTGTCAATTTACCACATTCAAGGACGATGGGATTTTGATTTCTATTATCATTCTCAATTATGGTCATGAAACCATTATTGTTATGGTTGAACTAGATTATTATATATGAAATATACCCTATGTAAGGTTCTATAATTCCTTTGTACAAATGGTATTAATTTATAAATAAAAATGAGTTGGTTGTAATCAAAACCCACAATTTAACAGAAACAGTTTTCATTAAAGATCTATATAATAATTCATTCTCATGCCATGTAACAAAATTATATAAATTACCAATAACACCTATGAATGATCATAAATAATATGAAAATTTAATTTTGGATATTTACATGAACTCCATTACTTAATAATAAGTTAACCGATTATAAAAATAAAGAAAACAAACATTGCGAAATGACAAAATTCAATATAACTTATCAATAAAGGCATAAATGAACTAAATAGAATTATGATAAACTAAATAAATGACTAATAGGTTCTGAAATAAGTTATTAATAAGTATAATTTCATATTCCAGGAGCTTAAATTCAAGAGGGAAACACGTTTGGAGTTAAGGTAAGGGTTTTTCCACCCGAACTTCCATTTCCATTCGGGTTATTTTCATTATCTAATTACCTCAATGAAATTCTTATGTATTATTATATACTCATAATAAATTATGTGTGAGTTTTCTATATATGTACACCAACTAGAATCCTTATTTATTTTATGTATAGTTACATGTTTTAAAAGGAACTTTCAAAATTGTTTCTGAAATACAAGCCCGGTTCAAGGGAATTTCTGAACATCTTACCTATTTTCAAGGGAAATCTCTAATCTGTTTTTGGAAAGAATTATATTTATAAAATCAATAATTTTATTATGAAGATAATATCTTACTTGACCTCTAGTTTTATACAAATATTTTTCCAAAAGAACACTTCTTTTCAAAGTAAAAGAGTATTTATTTAAAGAATTACTCGAAGATTTTATAAGAGTATCTTCCTCTATTTCAACACTCTTGTTGATTCTTATGTACTATTGGGATTAATACTTCAAGGTATCATCTACCATATTAAATTTAATGGTTTATTATTATTTTGGCTGTGGATGTGCTATCTTTAAACCATTTACCAATTTACCCTAAATGGTTAGTGTTTGTGCTAAATGTTTGGGGAAAGTTATTGTCACTTCTGTGATGTAAATTTCGAAAATCTAACATACACGATTGCAATTAGTAAGTTATTTGGATTCCAATAAGAAAAATCTAATTTTTGGTGAATAGTAACCTACCCTTATGAATAGTAACATACCCGTATGAATAGTAATATACCCTAATGAATAGTAACCTTACCTGTGATAGTATATAAATAACATTCAAGTGAAAGTACGACATACCTATGCTTTGTAATAAGTAAAAGAATGTTTTAAAATTGTTGTTTTTAGAATAAATAATTATTTTAATTAAATATTAAATTAATCATATTTAGAAAATTAATTTTGACAAATGGACTTCATTTTCGGATTCTACACATTGAAAAATGGTTGGGGTGAATTTTTGGGATTTTTCTGAAATACTTGAATTTTTATGAATAGTGAAATACGGTAAAATACCGTATATCAGTTAAATACAATATTCATGACATCACAAGTGATTTAATCCCATTGTTTTGAAATCACATGATAAAATTACTATTATTTTTCAAGTAAGACTCAATATTCCTTGTCTTGTGGGGAAATAATATATTAATGAATTTTATTTTAAGAAAGCCCCTCTCTCCTCCACTATAAAAACCCCCTCTCACTCCCCCTTCTCTTCACTCCTCTCAAGCCTTGTGACTTCTCAAAATTTTGTCCAAATATCCTCCCAACCTCCTCTCCCACGTCCAGTAAGCCTTTGTCTCATAAAAAGACCAAAACCTCTCCCTTAAAGAGGCTCTCAAAGAAGTTTGGTTCAAGAGGTAAATTCCTCTTTTCAATTCTTTCTCTTTCCTTTCAAGTTCATTTGTTTTATTTTTCTATTACCTCTCCTTATCCAAATTTTGTGATTAATCTAGTACCTTATATGTACTGTAATGTTTTCATGATAGTGTAATAAGTTATCATCATCTCTCCCTTTTACCTTCTTTTATACTAGTAGCAAGTACACCATCGAAGATGTGTCAATTTACCACATTCAAGGACGACAGGCTTTTGATTTCTATTATCATTCTCAATTCCAGTCATGAAACCATTATTGTTATGGTTGAAATAGATTATTATTTATGTAATATACCCTGTGTAGGGTTCTTTAATCCCTTTTTACAAATGGTATTAAGTTATAAAGAAAAATGAGTTCGTTGTAATCAAAACCCACAATTTAACCGAAACAGTTTTCATTAAAGATCTATATAACAATTCATTCTCCTGCCATGTAACCAAATTATATAAATTACCACTAACACCTATGGACGATCATAAATAATATTCAAATTAAATTATGGATATTTACATGAACTCCATTACTTAAGAACAAGTGAGCTGATTATGAAAATAAAGAAAAAGAACATTGCAGAATGATGAAATTCAATATAATAACTAATCAATAAGAACATAAATGGACTAAAAAGAATTATGATAAACTAAATAAATTTATAATAGGTTCTGAAATAAGTTATTAATAATTATAATTTCATATTCCAGGAGCATAATTTCAATACGGGAACATGTTTGGAGTTAAGGTAAGGGTTTTTCCACCCGAACTTCCATTTCCATTCAGATTATTTTTGTTGTCTAATTACCTCAGTGAAATTATTATGTATTATTATATACTCATCATAAATTCTATGTGAGTTTTATATATATGAACATCAACCATAATCCTTCTTTATTATATGTATATTTACATGTTTTAAAAGGAGATTTCAAAATTGTTTCCGAAATACAATCCCGATTCAAGGGAATATCTCAACTCCTTACCTATTTTCAAAGGAAATATCTAATATATTTTTGGAAACCATTATATTTATAAAATCACACATTTTATTATGAATATAATATATTACTTCACTTCTGGTTTTCCAAAATGACTCTTCTTTTCAAAGTAAAGGAGTATTTATTTCAAGAATTACTCGAATATTTTATAAGAGTATCTTCCTCTATTTCAACACTTTTACTGATTCTTATGTATTATTGGGATTAATACTTCATGGTATCATCTACCATAATCAATTTAATGATTTATTATTATTTTTTCTGTGGATGTGATATCTTTAAACCATTCACCAATTTATCCCGAATGGTTAGTGTTTATGCTTAATGTTTAGGGAAAGTTATTGTCACTTCTATGATGTGAATTTCGAAAATCTGACATACACGGTTGCGATCAGTAAGTTATTTGGTGTCCAATAAGAAAAACTTAATTTTTAGTGAATAGAAACCCACAATTATGAATAGTAACATACCCTTATGAATATTAATATACCCTAATGAATAGTAACCTTACCTGTGATACTATATAAATAATATTCAAGTGAAAGTATGATATACCTATGCTTTGGAATAAGTAAAAGAATGTTTCAAAAATGTTGTTTTTAGAATAAATTTTGATTTTGATTAAATATTAAATTAACCATATTTAGAAAATTATTTTTGAAAAATGGACTTCATTTTTGGATTCTACACGTTGAAAAATGGTTGGGGTGAATTTTTGGGATTTTTCTGAAATACTTGAATTTTTTATGAATAGTGAAATACGGTAAAATATCGTATATCAGTTAAATACACTATTAATGACATCACAGGTGATGAAGCCCACTTTTTTTGAACTCTAATGATAAAATTAATATTCTAGTTCAAGTAAGACTCACTATTCCTTGTCTTGTGGGGATATAATAAATTAATGAATTTTATATTAAGAAATCTCCTCTCTCCTCCACTATAAAACCCCCTCTCACTCCCCCTTCTCTTCACTCCTCTCAAGCCTTGTGACTTATTCAAATTCTATCCAAATATCCTCCCAACCTCCTCCCCCACGTCCATCAAGCCTTGTCCTTATAAAAAGACCAAAACCTCTCCCTTAAAGAGGCTCTTAAGGAAGTTTGGTTTAAGAGGTAAATTTCTCTTTTCAATTCTTTGTCTTTCCTTTCAAGTTCATTTGTTTTCTTTTTCTATTACCTATCCATATAAAAATTTTGTGATGAATCTAGTAACTTATATGTACTGTAATTTTTTTATGATAGTGGAATAAGTTATCATCATCTCTCCCTTTTACCTTTTTTTATACTAGTAGTAAGGACACCATCCGAGATGTGTCAATTTACCACATTCAAGGACGATGGGATTTTGATTTCTATTATCATTATCAATTATGATCATGAAACCATTATTGTTATAGTTGAAACATATTATTATATATGTAATATACCCTATGTAAGGTTCTATAATCCTTTTGTACAAATGGTATTAAGATATAAAGAAAAATGAGTTTGTTGTAATCAAAACCCATAATTTAACCGAATTTTTTTTCATTTAAGATATATATAATAATTCATGATAATTCCATGTAAAAACATTATATAAATAACCACTAACATCTATGTATGATCATAAATAATATGTGAATTCAATTCTGTAGATTTACATGATCTCCATTACTTAAGAACAATTGAACCGATTATGAAAATAAAGAAAACGAACACTCTGAAGCGAAACAAATTCTATATAATAACTTATCAATAAGGGAATAAATGAACTAATTAGAATTATTATAATTATATTATTAATAATTATAAATTCATATTCCAGGAGCTTATGTTCAAGAGCGGAACACGTACGAATTTAAGGTAAGGGTTTTTCCACCCGAACTTCCATTTCCATTCGAATTATTTTCATTGTCTAATTACCTCAATGGAATTATTATGTATGATTATATACTCATCATAAATTCTGTTTGAGTGTTCTATATCTGTACACCAACCAAAATCCTTATTTATTTTATGTATATTTAATTGTTTTAAATGGAGATTTCAAAATTGTTTCTGAAATACAAGCCTGGTTCAAGGGAATATCTCAACTTCTTACCTATTTTCAAGGTAAATCTCTAATATGTTTTTGGAAATCATTATATTTATAAAATCACTCATTTTATTATGAAAATAATATCTTACTTTACTTCTGGTTTTATACAAATATTTTTTCAAAAGAACACTTTTTTTCAAAGTGAAAGAGTATTTATTTCTAGAATTACTCGAAGATGTTATAACAGTATCTTCCTCTATTTAAAAATTCTTGCTAATTATTATGTATTATTGGGATTAATAATTCATGGTATTATCTACAATATTCAATTTAATAGTTTATGATTATTTTGTCTGTGGATGTTCTATCTTTAAACCATTCACCAACTTACCCTGAATAGTTAGTTTTTATGCTTAATGTTAGGGAAACGTTATTTTCATTTCATATATTAATTTCAATATGAATGTACATGTTGTTTATGTTTATACCCATTCATATGAGGAATTAATTAGATATAGTAAGTGTCTGTTGGGGCCCGTTATAGCCCCTCGGTGCATCAGTAGGTCTCATGAGACAAACTACAGTCTTGGCACAAGGTCTTGATAAAATGATTATTTATTGTCTTGGCATGAGGCCTTGACGATATGGATATGTTGTCCCGCATTATGCATTCCCTCATTATGAATATAGTATTTATGGTTCATGTGGTTATTCGACTAGTAGAATAATCATGATTATGTTATGTTTTGGAAATATTTACTAAGCCCATATTTTTTCCATATTATGTTATAGTTTATTTTTAAAGGCATGTGTTTTCAATTATTCACCATGTCTAATATTTATGTTATCTTCCACTGTATTGATTACCCTTACTTAGCATTTAAGATCACCCCATTCTTATGTTTTATTTCCACTGGGCAAGAAGAATTTTATTATGAATGACATGCTGAAATAACCTAGGAGTTATGGAAGTTGTCTAAGGAGTTTCTATGTTGTTTTTCATGTCAAGTTGTAATGATGAACTTATGTATGTATCTTATTTCCAATATTACTAAACTAATCGTTCCTTCGAGATGCTTATTCCTTATTTGTATGCCAATGTAATCAATAAGGCACCATCTCCGGGCAACTGGGGTCGTGTCCTTACAGTAGTTATTTAATAGAATATTTTAAATAATAATTATAATAATATAACTAATTTGTTTGTTTTCCAAAATGTGAATTATATATATATATATGTATATGTATACATATATATATTTATTTATATTGGATTTTAATGAAAATACTATTATAAAATTATAATTTTATATTTCAGTTATACATGACATTGAAAATTTTTATTTTAAAATATTTTAATGACATTATTTTTTGGCTATTTTAACTATGCAGATAGTCACTTAAACTATTATTTGAATAAATATATGGTTTTTATATATATTTGAAAATATGAACATTATTAGATTATAAATTGGATTAAAGTTTCATAACATTATTAACATTTTGAATATATAATAAAAATATTTTAATAGAATGATTAAAATTGTACATATGTGAATGATCTTTTAAATAAACATTAATGTTACTTTGAATCAAATATATATATATCGTATTAACATTTTTTGGGGGTTTAAAATTTACAAATATATTGATCAAATTAGGATAATTATTATTTTGATAATATATTTTCAATTATCAATTATTATTTTAATTTATAACATTATAAGTATATAATATAAAATATATAAATGTATGTTTTTTTAAAATAATTTAATAATAATAACTTTTACTTTTTAAAGCTATTGATAAAATAAGTTTAATATATTATTAGTTTATCCAACTTTTGACTTTTTTTTTAAATTTATTGATAATATATGATAATAATAAGTTAAATATTTAAAATAATAAAGATAAGGTGATAAGGATATAAAATATAAAAATCTAATAATAATAAAATCAAAAGAAGGGGAAAAAGAGGAGATCCATTAGAAGGGTTCTGATTTTTGGAAACCCGGCTTAGGGTTTCAGTAGGTGCTGATCTGGAGGAGGGAGAGTTGGGTGGATGTCATTAGTTTCAGCAGGCTGTGGTTGGGGTGTGTCACGCATGGGGGTGGATTCAAGCGGGTCTGGAGGCTTGCGGAGAAAGTCAGTCGAAGTCCCCAGGTCATGCGGCCGGGGTGCTCCGTTTCAGACTGGAGAAGCCGAGGATCTTAGAAGTCTGTGCATCAGTCGGTGTCGCGCACAGAGTTTTGTCTCAGTCGTCGAGAAGGAGGCTGGGACTGAGTCGGGTTCAAACGGTGGGAGGCGCGGCCTTGCGGTGGAGTCCGGTCCAATGCTGAACCGGATCTAGGCTGCGTTTTCTTCTACAAAGGAAGTATATTTCTATATGATTCTTCTTCAACCTACCAAAGTAGGATTCCTACTTTTATTTTAGTGTTTTTGTCTGATTTTAGTTTCGGATGTTGATTTGTCTAGTAGGAAATTTTGTCTGTGATAGATGCCTTGTAGCAATTTTCTTGCTTATATGCTTTTTCCTCAGTGTGTGTGTGTGTTGTAGGAAAAATGGCTTTATAAGTCTTTATTGTGAATTTGCAATGGAGCAAAAACCAATTCTGAAAGTCTGGTGCGAGTGAGGGTGTGTGCTTTGATGCTGCAACTGCTGCGCATGACTACTTTTCAGGTAAGGGATTATTTTCTTCTAATTAATTTATATATAAGGTTATTATCTTATAATGGTTCAATACACTATGTATTCTTTTTTGTAAACTTGAATATATACTAGTATATATTATATATACACATTCATATAGTTTTATTCCACCCGATTTTAAATATGCTAAGTGTTGATTTACAATGATGTTTTAGAATGTGATGGGTGGAAATTATTTTCAATTACAGTATTTGATTTTAAAATTGGTAATGAGATGAGAATTGTAAAATTCATCTTATTTATTCTAATTTATACAAGTTGTGTTTCATTTAAGGTTATGTAAGGGATGGTTTGGTTTTATCCTCTTTGAAGTTTAGTTTCAAAGTTAAATTGTAAGGGTTTAACTTTCTTAAGTTACTATTCACAGTTTAATTAACGGAATAAATATTTAAAGTGTGTAATATAAAATTGTTTGAGCTTGTAAATACCACAATTTTTAAGGAATAAATTTATTTATAATTATGTATTATGTTTTGAGAATCTGCTGTAAGGGAAGACAATTAATGTTTTTTAAAATATTTAATTATCATAAGTTTTATATATACGTAATTGAAATAGTTCTCTCAATTTTGTCCTATTTCAAATCAATTGAGAAGATTATATATTTTATTAAACATATTTTGTTTTGTAAGTGTGCACAAAAATTATTTAGATTAAAGAAGTTTATTTATTTATTCTAATTATATCCTCTATTTTCTGATTCTGTATAAGAGGAGAATCATTTATTTTTCAGACATATATTTGTTTGAGATTTATTTAGGTTATAATTAATCAGTTTATGATTATAAAATTTAAATCCATGGAAAATATTTATAATTACATAAATATATGTGAGTGGTCGCAAGATTTTTCTTCACCGTACAAATATATTTATTTAAGTATTTGATTTTAAACTCGACAACTATTTGCTTCAAAGTGATGTAAGAAGGTGTGACATGTACTTATTATATATATATATATATGGTTATATGTATGAACCTATAAAGAAAATGTTATGATATGTTACATGTGTTACAACATTTTTTAAAGAAAATTTTTTATGGAAATTTTTAAATAATGTTTTCAAAAGATATATATTAAGTTATTTTTAAAACCCCTTACTAGGAATTCATATGCTCGCCCAATGTTTTTAAATGAAAATTTTCTAGTATCAGTTTTCAACTGAAGAAGCTTGTTTGAAGTGCCTGGTTTCCCAGAACCTGAACCAAATTCGATCCTCTATATGGGACATGATGTGTAGTTTATCAGTGCATGTTTTTGTAAAAAAAAATTACACATCATGATTCAAGGCACCGGCTCTGGGTATTCTGGGTTCGGGTAAAATTGTAAGGACCCGAACCCCAGTTTCCCAGATTCGGTGCCTTATTGATTACATTGGAACAAAAACAAGGAATAAAAATCCCGAAGGACTGATTAGTTTAGTATTATTGGAAACAAGATACATACATAAGTTCATCATTACAACTTGACATGAAAAACAACATAGAAACTCCTTAGAAAACATCCATAACTCCTAGGTTATTTCATCATGTCATTCATAATAAAATTATTCTTGCCTTGTGGAAATGAAATATAAGAAAGGGGTGAGCTCAAATGCTTAGTAAGGGTAAGAAATACAGCATAGGATAACATAAACATTAAAAATGGTGAATAATTGAAAACACATGCCTTTAAAAATAAACTTGAACATAATATGGCAGAAATATGAGCTTAGTAAATATTCCCATAACATAACATAATAATGGGTATTCTACTAGTCAAATAACCACATGAACCATCAATACTATATTCATAATGAGGGAATGCATAACGTGGGACAACATATCCATACCGTCAAGGCCTCGTGCCAAGACCATAAATAATTATTTTGTTAAGGCCTTGTGCCAAGACCGTAGTTTATCTCATGAGACCTACCGATGCACCGAGGAGATATAGAGAGCCCCACCAACACATAATAGGTCCAATACATTCCTCATATGATCTAGGATAAACATAAACAACATGTACATTCATATTGAAATTAATATATGAAATTCAAATAACTTTCCCCGAACATTAAGTATAAACACTAACCATTCAGTGTAAATTGGTGAATGGTTTTAAGATAGCACATCCACATCCAAAATAATAATAAACAATTAAATTGAATATGTTTGATTATACCATGAATTATTAATCCTAATAATACATAATAATCAGCAAGAGTGTTGAAATAGAAGAAGATACTCTAATAAAATCTTCGAGTAATTCTTGAAATAAATACTCTTTTACTTTGAAAAGAAGAGTTATTTTGGAAAAATCTTTGTATAAAACCAGAAGTGAAGTAAGATATTATATTCATAATAAAATGATCGATTTTATAAATATAATGGTTTCCAAAAACAGATTATATATTTCCCTTAAAAATATGTAAGAAGTTGAGATATTCCCTTGAATCAGGATTTTATTTTGGAAACAATTTTGAAAGCTCCTTTTAAAACATGTAACTATACATAAAATAAAGAAGGATTCTGGTTGGTGTAAAAATATATAACACTCACACAGAATATATAATGAGTATATAATAATACATAACAATTTCATTGAGGTAATTAAAAAATGAAAATAACGCAGATGGAAATGGAAGTTCGGGTGAAAAAACCCTTACCTTAACTCCAAACATGTTACCCTCTTGAACTTAAGATATTGGAATATGAAATTATACTTATTAATAAATTATTTCAGAACCTATTATACATTTTTTATTTTATCATAATTTTGTTTAGTATTTTTATTCCCTTATTAATAAGTTATTATATTGAATTCTTTCGTTCCACAATGTTCGTTTTCTTTATTTTCATAATCGGTTCACTTGTTCTTAAGGAATGGAGTTCATGTAAATCTACAGAATTGAATTTGCATATTATTTATGATCATTAATAGGTTTTAGTGGTTATTTATATAATTTAGTTACATGGCATGACAATGAATTATTATATAGATCTTTAATGAAAACTGTTTCGATTAAATTGTGGGTTTTGATTACAACGAACTCATTTTTCTTTATAACTTAATACAATTTGTACAAATGAATTACATAACCTTAAATAGGGTATATTACATATATAATAATCTGGTTCTTCCATAAAAATAATGGTTTCATGACCATAATTGAGAATTATAATAGAAATCGAAATCCCATCATCCTTGAATGTGGTAAATTGAAACATCTCGGATGGTGTTCTTGCTACTAGTATAAAAGAAGGTAAAAGGGAGATATGATGATAACTTATTCCAATATCATGAAAAAATTCCAGTACATATAAGTTACTAGATTTATCACAAAATTTTTATAAGGAGAGTTAATAGAAAAAGAAAACAAATGAACTTGAAAGGAAAGACAAAGAATTGAAAATAGAAATTTACCTCTTGAACCAAACTTCCTTGAGAGCCTCTTTAAGGGAGAGGTTTTTCTATTTTTATGAGACCAAGTCTTACTATACGTGGGAGAGGAGGTTGGGAGGATATTTGGACAGAATTTGGAGAAGGCAGAAGGCTTGAGAGGGGTGAAGAGAATGGGGAGTGAGAGGGGGTTTTTATAGTGGAGGAGAGAGGATATTTCTTAATATAAAATTCATTAATTTATTATTTCCCACAAGACATGGAATAGTGAGTCTTCCTTGACCAAGAATAGTAATTTTATCATGTGAGTTTGAACCAAGTGGGATTACATCACCTGTGATGTCATAAAAAGTTTATTTAACTAATATAGGGTATTTTACCGTATTTCACTATTCATAAAAAATTCATGTATTTCAGAAAAATTCCAAAAATTCACACCAACAATTTTTCAACATATAGAATACAAAAAAGAATTCCATTTTTCAAAAATAATTTTCTAAATATGATTAATTTAATATTTAATTAAAATCACTATTTATTCTAAAAATAATAATTTTAAAACATTTTTTTAGTTATTTCAAAGCATAGGTATATCGTACTTTCACTTGAATATTATTTATATACTATCACAGGTAGGGTACTATTCATTAGGTTATATTACTATTCATAAGGGTATGTTACTATTCATAAGGGTAGGTTACTATTCACCAAGAATTAAGTTTTTCTAATTGGACTCCAAATAACTTACGGATCGCAACCGTGTATATCAGATTTTCAAAATTCACATCACATAAAATGTGACACCCCAAACTTTTTCATGTGTAATAGTAATAATTTTATGTTTTAATTATCATAATAACCAGTACTGTTTTCAAAGTAAATATTATCTCACTTTGTTCAAAGAATAATTCAAAATGTCTATATTAAACAAAATTTATTCTCATTGAATAATTATTTAATAGAATATTTTAAATAATTATTATAATAATATAACTAATTTTTTTGTTTTCCAAAATTTTAAATATATATATATATATATATATATATATATATTTGTACATTGTATTTTAATGAAAATAATATTATAAAATTATAATTTTATATTGCGGTTATACATGACATTGAAAATTGTTATTTTAAAATATTTTAATGACATTTTTTGTGCTGTTTTAACTATAGAGATAGTCAATTAAACTATTATATGAATAAATATATGGGTTTTATATATATTATAAAATATAAAAATTATTGTAGTATAAATTGGATTAAAGTTTCATAACATTATTAACATTTTGAATATATAATAAATCTATTTTAATAGAATGATTAAAATTGTACATATGTGAATGATCTTTTAAATAAAGATTAATGTTACTTTGAATCATATATATATATATCGTATTAACATTTTTTTGTGTTTAAAAATTAAAAATTATATGGTATAAATTAGAATAATTATTATTTTGGTAATATATTTTCAATTATAAATTATTAATTTAATTTATAACATTATAAGTAATAATATAAAATATATAAATGTATGTTTTTTTAAAATAATTTAATAATAATAACCTTTACTTTTTAAAGGTATTGATAAAATAAGTTTAATATATTATTAGTTTGTCTAACTTTTGACTTTTTTTAAAGTTATTGATAATATATGATAATAATAAGTTAAAGATTTAAAATAATAAAGATAAGCTGATAAGGATATAAAATATAATATAATAATAATAATAAAATAAAAAGAAGGGAAAAAATAAGAGATCCATGAGAAGGGTTCCGATTTTTAGAAACTCAGCTTTGGGTTTCCGTAGGCGCCGATCTAGAGGAGGGAGAGTCAGGCGGACTTCGTTAGTTTCAGCAGGCCGGGGTCGGGGTGCATCACGCAAGGGGGTGGCTTCAAGCGAGTCCAGCAGCATGCAGAGAGGATTCGAGTGATGTCCCCACGTTGTGTGGGCAGGGTGCTCCGTTTCGAACCTGAGAAGATGAAGTTCTCAGAAGGCCATGCATCGGTCGGTGTTGCACATGGAGGTCTGTCGTGGTCATCAAGCCGGAGGCCAGGACTGAGTCGGGTTCAAACGGCGGGAGGCGCGGCCTTGCGGCGGAGTCTGGTCCTATTGTTGAACCAGATCTGGGTTGCATTTTCTTCTTCAATGGTAGGATATTGCAATCTGATTCTTCTTCAACCTACCAAAGTAGGCTTCCTACTTTTCTTTTAGTGTTTTTGTCTGATTTTGGTTTTAGATTTTGATTTGTCTAATATGAAATTTTGTTTGTGATAGATTCCTTATAGCAATTTTCTTGCCTATATTCTTTTTCCTTAGTGTGTGTGTGTGTCATAGGAAAAATGGCTTTATAAATCTTCATTGTGCATTTCCAATGGAGAAAAAACCATTTCTACTAGTCTGGTGAGAGTGAGGGTGCGTTCTTTGATGTTGAAACTGTTGCGCGTGACTACATTTCAACTAAGGGATAATTTTCTTCTAATTAATTTATATTTAAGGATATTATCTTGTAAGGGTTCAATACACTATGTATTCCTTTTTTCAAACTTGAATATATATGAGTATATATTATATATACACATTCATATAGTTTTATTCCACCTGATTTTAAATCTGCTAAGTGTTGATTTACAATGATGTTTTAGAATGTGATGGGTGGAAATTATTTTCAATTACGGTATTTGATTTTCAAATTGGTAATGAGCTGATAATTATCAATTTTGTCTTATTTATTCTAATTTATACAAGTCACGTTTCATTTAAGGTTGTGTAAGGGATGTTTTGGTTTTATCCTCTTTGAAGTTTAGTTTCCAAGTTAAATTGTAAGGGTCTAATTTTCTTAAGTTACTATTCACAATTTAATTGACACAATAAATATTGAAAGCGTATAATATAAAATTGTTTGAGCTTGGAAATACCAGAATTTGTAAAGAATAAATTTATTTATAATTATGTTTTATCTTTTGAGAATCTGTTGTAAGGGAAGACTGTTAATTTTTTTTAAAATATTTATTTATCAGAAGTTTTATATATACATAATTGAAATGGTTCTCTCCATTTTTTCCTAATGAAAATCAATTAAAAATATTATATATTTTATTATACATATTTTTTTTGTAAGGGTGCACAAAAATTATTTAGACTAAAGAAGTTAATTTATTTATTCTAATTGTATCCTCTATTTTATGGTTCTTCATAAGAGGAGAATCCTTTTTTTGCAGACGTACATTTGTTTTATATTTATTTAGGTTATAATTAATTTGTTTGAAAATATATATAACTACATAAATATAGGTGAGCAGTGGTAAGATTTTTCTTCACCATACAAATATATTTATATAAGTATTTTATTTTAACCTCGATGAATATTTGATTTAAAGTGATGTAAGTAGGTGTGACATGTACATATTATATATATATATATATATGGTTATATGTATGTACCTATCAGCTTTAATCATAACCCGAATTAAATTGGCCAAAAATAAACTTCAGTGGTTAAAGTATGTTTATGATATGTTTAATTAAATTATCATGAATTCATGCATTACATAAAACAATTTTTGCACTGCAAATCAATTAGCCTTATATGCTATGAAGCACAAGGAATAGCCATTTATTAAGACGTGACAGTTTATTAGTGCATGCTTGTGTAAAAATGACATCTATCTTAATTTGAAACTAGTCATTTAAAACTATAAATATTCATTTCCATGAATCAAGGATTTTGAAAATTAAGGAACTATCATTTTATGTGGTAACCCTATACATTCATTACTTGTGTGTTTTAAATTAATATCACATGCGCAAAGAATATTTACTAGTTTATGCATGTCGTTGGGAAAATTATTATCTAAATAATAACTGAAATATTATGATTTAGTTTGTTGTCATTTCCATTTATCAGCGCACAAATTGAGCATGATTAATACCTATCTGAAGTTATAAATATACATTCTAATGCATTGAAATATTATGTAAGAGTTCTAAAGTTGTTAATTTATGTGATAAATCAAATAATTTATTATTTATCACTTATGATAATTTATGAAATAAGAATTTAATTATTCAAGGTGGTGTGGGACACTTTGAATAATGTGAAATAAAGAAACAAGAAATATGTGACACTTAAAATGATAAGTAATAAGTAATTTACTAAATCAGAGTGGTATGTGCACTTTGATTTAAAGAGATGAGGAATGAATTAGACTTAGTATGTGGCGGGTGGGGCCCGATATAGCCCCTCAATGCATCGGTATGTATCATGAGACAAACTACAGTCTTGGCACAAGGCCTTGACAAAATGATTATTTATGGTCCTGGAACAAGACCTGGACAATATGGTTATGATGTCCTGCATATGTAATTTCCTCATTATGGCTATGAAACTTAATTAACTATAAGAATATCTGACTAGTAGAATGTTCTTGGTTAAAGATATTTAACATGAGAAACAGAAGAAATAAAAGTTATGTCATAGTATTTATGCAGTACACATGGATTTTATCCAGGGTATTTTTCTCAGTCGTAAAGATTGAAATTCAAGTTTTTATTTAAGTGCAAATCTGATCATGTAATACTCTTAAATTTTGAACCTGCATATTCACATGTCATACTTATAAAAGTTAGAATGTTTTTTCACTTATAATTCTGAGTGAGCATGCCTATAATTGAATCATGTTCCCTTGAAATTCTATTAGTATGCTTTTATTTGTAAACTTATATTTCTTAGACAATTTTTATGGTATGTTACATGTGTTACAAATTTTTTTAAAGAAAATGTTTTATGGAAATTTTTAAATAATGTTTTCAAAAGATATATATTAAGTTATTTTTAAAAACCCTTATTGGGAATTCGTATGCTCACCCTACATTTTAAAATGAAAATTTTCAGGTATCACTTTTCAGTTGAAGAAGCTTGACAGAAGTGTCTGGTTTCTCAGAACCTGAACCAAATTTGATCCCCTGTATGGGACATCATATGTAGTTTATTAGTGCATGTTTTTGTAAAAAAAATTACACATCATGATTCAAGGCACTAGCTCCAAGTATTCTGTGGTCAGCTAAAACTGTAAGGACCTGACCCCCAGTTTCTCATAGCCGGTTCCATATTGATTACATTGGAATATAAACAAGGAATAAGCATCTCAAAGGACCGAGTAGTTTAGTACTATTTGAAATAAGATAGATACATAAGTTCATCATTACTACTTGACATGAAAAACAACATAGAAACTCCTTAGACAACTTCCATAACTCCTAGGTTATTTCAGCATGTCTTTCATAATAATATTCTTCTTTCCCTATGGAAATGAAACATAAGAAATGGGTGAGCTCAAATTCTCACTAAGGGTAAGAAATACAGCAAAATATAAAATACACATTAGACATGGTGAATAATTGAAAACACATGCCTTTAAAAATAAACTTGAACATAATATGGAACAAATATGAGCTTAGTAAATATTACCATAACATAATATAATCATGGGTATTCTACTAGTTGAATAACCACATGAACCATAAATACTATATTCATAATGACATAATGCATAATGTAGGACAACATATCCATACCGTCAAGGCCTCGTGCCAAGACCATAAATAATCATTTTGTCAAGGCCTTGTTCCAAGACCGTAGTTTATCTCATGAGACCTACCAATGCACTGAGGGGCTATAGAGGGCCCAACATGACACTTACTATGCCCAATTCATTCCTCATATTAATGGGTATAAACATAAATAACATGTACATCCATATTGAAATTAATATATGAAATGAAAATAACTTTCCCTGAACATTAAGCCTAAACACTAACCATTTGGGGAAAATTGGTGAATGGTTTAAAGATAGAACATCCATATACAAAATAACAATAAACCATTAAAAAGAATATGGTATATGATACCATGAAGTATTAATCCCAATAATACATAAGAATCAGCAAGAGTGTTGAAATATAGGAAGATACTCTTATAAAATCTTCGAGTAATTCTTGAAATAAATACTCTTTTACATTCAAAGGAAGAGTTCTCTTAGAAAAATATTTATATAAAACTATAAGTGAAGTAAGATATTATTTTCATAATAAAATGAGTAATTTTATAAATATAATTGTTTACAAAAAACATATTAGAGATAACCCATGAAAATAGGTAAGTAGTTGAGATATTCCCTTGAATGGGATTGTATTTCATAAAAAAATTTGAAAGCTATTTTTAAAACATGTAACTATACATGAAATAAAGATGTATTATGATTGGTTTACATATGTAGAACACTCACACGGAATTTATGATGAGTATATAATAATACATAATAATTTCACTGAGGTAATTAGACAATGAAAATAACCCGAATGGAAATAGAAGTTTGGGTGGAAAAACCCTTACCTTAACTCCAAACGTGTTCCCCTCTTAAACTTAAGATCCTGGAATATGAAATTATACTTATAAATAACTTATTTCAGAACATATTAGACATTTATTTAGATTATCATAATTATTTTTAGTTCATTTATTCCCTTATTTATAAGTTATTATATTGAATTTTGTGGTTCTACAATGTTCATTTTCTTTATTTTTGTAATCGGTTCACTTGTTCATAAGTAATGGAGTTAATGTAAATCTATATAATTGAATTCGCATATTATTTATGATCATCCATAGGTGTTAGTGTAAATTTATATAATTTTGTTACATGGCATGAGAATGAATTATTATATAGACCTTTAATGAAAACTGTTTCGGTTAAATTGTGGGTTTTGATTACAACGAACTCATTTTTCTTTATAAATTAATACCATTTGTAAAAAGGAATTAAAGAACCTTAAATAGGGTATATTACATATATAATAATCTTTTTAACCCATGACAAGAATAGTTTCATGACCATAATTGAGAATGATAATAGAAATCGAAATCCCATCGTCCTTAAATGTGGTAAATTGACACATCTTGGATGGTGTTCTTGCTACTAGTATAAAAGAAGGTAAAAGGGAGAGACAATGATAAATTATTCCACTATCATGAAAAAAATCCAGTACATATAAGGTACCGGATTCATCAAAAGATTTGGATAAGGATAGGTAATAGAAAAGGAAAACAAATTAACTTGAAAGGAAAGACAAAGAAAAGAAAAGAGGAATTTACCTCTTGAACCAAACTTCCTTGAGAGCTGATTTAAGGGAGAGGTTTTGGTCTTTTTATGAGGCCAAGACTTAACAGACATGGGAAAAATGTTGGGAGGATATTTGGACAGAATTTGGATAAGGCACAAGGCTTGAGAGGAGTGAAGAGAAGGGGGAGTGAGAGTGGGTTTTTATAGTGGAGGAGAAATGGGATTTCTTCATATAAAATTCATTAATTTATTATTTCCCCAGAAGACAAGGAATAGCGAGTCTTACTTGACCAATAATAGTAATTTTATAATTTTATTTCAAACCAAGTAGGCTTACATCACTTGTGATGTCATGAATAGTGTATTTAACTAATATATATTATTTTACTGTATTTCATTATTCCTAAAAAATACAAGTATTTTAGAATTTTTCAATGGAAATTCCTTTCTTATAAATATTTCATAATCACATGAAATAAAAAAATAATTAACTATTAAGTGCTATGTGACCCATAAAACATAAGTTTTTCACTTCTGTGATGTAAATTTCAAAAATCTGACATACTCGGTTGCGATGAGTAAGTTATTTGGAGTCCAATAAGAAAAACTTAATTTTTGGTGAATAGTAACTTAACCTTATGAACAGTAACATACCCTTATGAATAATAATATACCATAATTAATATTAACCTTACCTTTGATAGTATATAAATAATATTCAAGTGAAAGTATGATATACCAATGCTTTGGAATAAGTAAAAGAATGTTTTAAAACTGTTGTTTTTAGAATAAATTATGATTTTAATTAAATATTAAATTAATAATATTTATAAAATTATTTTTTAAAAAGGGACTTCATTTTTGTATTCTATGCGTCGAAAAATTCTTGGGGTGAATTTTTGGGATTTTTCTAAAATACTTGAATTTTTTATGAATAGTGAAATACGGTAAAATACCGTATATTAGTTAAATAAACTATTCATGACATCACAAGTGATGTAAGCCCACTTGGTTCGAACTTACATGATAAAATTACTATTCTTGGTCAAGGAAGACTCACTATTCCTTTCTTTATGGGAAAATAATAAATTAATGAATTTTATATTAAGAAATCCCCTCTCTCCTCCACTATAAAAACCCCTTCTCACTCCCCCTTCTCTTCACCCCTCTCAAGCCTTGTGCCTTTTCAAAATTCTGTCCAAATATCCTCCCAACCTCCTTTCCCATGTCCATCAAGCCTTTTTCTTATAAAAAGACCAAAACTTCTCCCTTAAAGAGGCTCCCAAGGAAGTTTGGTTCAAGAGGTAAATTCCTCTTTTCAATTCTTTGTCTTTCCTTTCAAGTTCATTTGTTTTATTTTTCTATTACCTATCCTTATCCAAATTTTTTGATGACTCCAGTACCTTATATGTACTGTAATGTTTTCATGATAGTGGAATAATTTATCATCATCTCCCCTTGTTACCTTCTTTTATACTAGTAGCAAGAACACCATCTGAGATGTGTCAATTTACCACATTCAAGGATGATGGGCTTTCGATTTCTATTATCATTCTCAATTATGGTTACAAAACCATTATTTTTATGTTTTAACCAGATTATTATATATGTAATATACCCTATGTAAGGTTATGTAATTCCTTTGAAAAAAATGTTATTAAGTTATAATGAAAAATGAGTTCGTTGTAATCAAAACCCCCAATTTAACTGAAACAATTTTCATTAAAGATCTATATAATAATTCATTCCCATGCCATGTAACCAAAATATATAAATTAACACTAACACATATGGATGATCCTAAATAATATGAGAATTCAATTCTAGAGATTTACATGAACTCCATTACTTAAGAACAAGTGAACTGATTATGAAAATAAAGAAAACGAACATTGTGGAATGGAGAAATTCAATATAATAACTTATTAATAAGGAAATAAATAAACTAAAAATAATTATGATAAAATAAATACATGTCTAATAGGTTTTGAAATCAGTTATTAATAATTATAATTTCATATTCCAGGAGCTTAAGTTCAAGAGAGGAACACGTTTGGAGTTAAGGTAAGGGTTTTTCCACCCAAACTTCCATTTCCATTCGGGTTATTTTCATTGTCTAATTATCTCAATAAAATTCTTATGTATTATTATATAATCATCATAAATTCTGTGTGAGTGTTCTACATATGTACACCAACCAGAATCCTTATTTATTTTATGTATAGTTACATGTTTTAAAAGGATCTTTCAAATTTTTTTCTGAAATACAAGCCTGATTCAAGGGCATATCTTAACTTCTTACCTATTTTCAATGGAGGATGTTGTGAAGTTTTTGAGGGAGACTTTTTAATATGGTTATGTAGAATGAATTGTGAGGATGAAATTCTTTATAGGAAGGAATAATGTAACACCCCAGAATATTCTAAATTTAATTTTATTAAAAATGTGTTTTATTAAGTTTATTTCCTTTAAAAATTTATAATTTAAAATAATAATTGTAATTAAATTGATTATAAGTTAATTATACCATAATTTTTATAGATAATTGTAGTGTTAAAACTACTTTTATATCATTATATTTTAACATGAATATATTTATTAATGAATTTGAATAATAAAATTTATTAAAATGAGTGTTTGATAAAATATTTTAAATAAATAAATTTCTTAAAAAACCTAGTATATTGACTATTGCAATTACATTGATAAAAATTATTTAATATGAAATAATAAATACTACACATTTAATATATTTGGAATTACAAATTTTTATTTTCAAAATTATATATATATATATATATGATTATTTGTTTTAGAATTATGAATTAAGATTAGATTTAGAAAATTATTACTATTTTAAATTTATGATGAAAATATACATACTTTTTTTATTTAAAACATGATTTATATCTATATGTATATGTTTTGAATTATAACTTTTGGATAAATCATTTCTTAAAAATATTTGAAATATATTATTATTAATATAATGTGGTAATTTTAGTTTAATATATATAGTGTACAAATATATAAAGTAATAATTGTTAGTTTTAAATTTAAAATTTTGATTATATTAATTTTTAAAATAAATAATTAATATTATGATTTTTATAATGGTATAACTATTTTAATATTAAAATTTAAAATTATAATACATGTGCTATGTTAAACGTTATATAAATTACATTAAAGGAATTAATTAAAGAGAAATAATGATATAATAATAATAATAAAACAAAGAAGAAAATAAATTCAAATATAAAGTGGTAATGATGGCATAAAAGTTGAATACGTTATTGACAAAAAGAAAATGTGATTGACAAAAAAAATTTAAAAACGTGATTGACAAAATAAAATGAAAAAGAAAATTTTAGAATAAAAAAATGATAAAAACATTTGGATATTTGTTCCACCATTTTTTTCTCCCAATAGGATTACCCCCTTCAAGTTTCGTCCATCCGATCGTCACATATTACATCACAACCATCCCCTCTATAACATATCGGACCCCCTCCTCTTAAAATACTTGGGTTTATTCCAACCCTAGGATGAAGTTTGATTTAATCCTGGTCATCTTCTTTTTTCTTCATATTCCTTGTTGAGTCACACCGCACAATAGGACATCCAACAGGATTCTATCCCAGTCGTTGGATCATCTCACCCTCATCCAGACTGCCCATTAATTTCTTGGTAGTCTTCTCCACGTCGCACACCATTTTGTGTTGCATGATGGGTTGATCAACTAGATTAATTCCTCCTTCAATTTTATTCTTCATCAAACTATGATTCTATATCCATATCCATCAATGGACCCATGCACACTCCTCTTTACACTTCAATGATAAGATTTGTTTTTTTAACCCAACCCGTGACTCAAATCCTAGATTCAACTTCAAGCTTCCTTTCAATCTGAATTATTTATAATTTTTTATTTGTTTAGATTTTTTGTTTCCTTATGTATGAGTTTCCTCTAGAGTCATTGTTTATCATTTTTGGGTTTGTTCCATGAGTTTTATAAAAATACACATAGTTTATATATATAGTATATATAAACTCGTTTTGCACACAAACCTTTCAGGTTTTCTTCCTCTTAAGGGATTCTCCAAATTCTGCTCGGCCCTGTCTTCTCCTTGAATACTGTTAAGGGTTAAATATACCTTGTCTTCTTAGTGAAAAACAAATATACACACTTTTTATATATGATTATATATATATATAGTCATACAGTTTATATAAGTCCCCTTTTGAATGGATTTTTTTAAGTATTCTAAGTGTTGTTTATCATTGTTTAAATCATGATTTAAAAAAATGTATGGAAATAGTATGTGTTATTTTTCAGTTTTAGTTTTGTTATATAAAATCCATATATACACTTTTGTATATATGGATATATGTACAAATAAATATGTTCATTATGAAACAAACCAGTTTTGTTTATGTGTTTTTCAAATGGTGAAAGTATACCTTTTTTATATACATGTAAATCATGTAAGTATCCTTTATTTTTGTGTATAAGTTGATTACACAAAAATATATATATATATATATGGTTATATGTATGCACCTATAAGTTTTAACTATAATTTTAATTTAATTGGCCTGAAACAAACTTCAGTGGTTAAAGTACGTTTTTGATATGTTTAATTAAATTCTCATGAATGTATGCATTACATAAAACAAATGTTGCGCTGCAAATCAATTGGCCTTATATGCTATGCAATATAAGGCATAGCCATTTATTAAGACATGATTGTTTATCAGCACATGCTTTGTGTACAAATAACATCTTTCATTATTCAAAATTAGTTCTTTTAAACTATAAATATTCATTTCCATGAATCAAGGGTTTTGAAAATTAAGGAACTATCATTTTATGTGGTAACCCCATCCATTCATTACTTGTGTGTTCTAAATTAATATCACATGCGCAAAGAATGTTTACTAGTTTATGCATTTCATTGGAAAAATTATTATATAAATAATAACTGACATATTATGATTTAGTCCATTGTCATTTCTATTTATCAGCACACGAATTGAGCATGAATAATACATATCCGAAGTTATAAACATACATTCTAATGCATTGAAAGTTTATGGAAGAGTTTTAGATTTATTAATTTATGTGATAAAAAAAATAATTTATTATTTATCACTTATGATAATTTATGAAATAAGAATTTAATTATTCAAGGTGGTATGGGACACTTTGAATATTATGAAATGCCAAATTAAATTATTCAAGGTTTTATGGGACACTTTTAATAATGTAAAATAAGGAAACAGGAAACATGTGACACTTAAAATGATAAGTAATAAGTAATTTACTAAATCAGAGTGGTATGGGCACTTTGATTTAGAGAGATTAGGAATGCAATGGACTTAGTATGTGGCAAGTGGGGCCCGATATAACCCCTCGATGCATTAGTAGGTCTAATGAGACAAACTACGATCATGGCACAAGGCCTTGAAAAAATGATTATTGATGGTCCTAGCACGAGGCCTGGACAGTATGGTTATGTGTCCATAATATGCACTTCCCTCATTATGGCTATGAAATTTAATTAACCATAAGAATATTTGAATTGTAGAATATTCTTGGTTAAAGAACTTATGAACATGAAAATCAGAAGAAGTAAAAGTTCTGGCATAGTATTTATGCAGTACTCAAATTCTTTAATCATTGTATGTTTCTCATGAAATTGAAGTTTTTATTTAAGCGCAACTCTGATCATGTAATACTCTTAGTAATCAATTTTGTACTTGAATTTTCACATGGAATGTCTTTTACTTCTTACCCTATATGAGCATGCCTATAATTGAATAATGTTTCCCTATATGTATTTTAGTATGTTCTTATTTGAGCACTTATAGTTCTTAGAAAATTTTTATGGTATGTTTCACGTGTTACAACATTTTTATTAAAAAAAATATTTTATGGAAATTTTAAATAATGTTTTCAAAAGTTATATTGGTTTATTATGTTATGTTTTAAAACCCCTTACTGGGAATTTTTATGCTCAACTTCGTTTTTAAATAAAAAAATTTAGGTAACATTTTTCATCTAAAGAGGCTTTAAAACAATGACTGGTTTCCCAGAAGTTGAACTAAATTCGATCCTCTATATGGGACATGATGTGTAATTTATCAATATATGTTTGTTTTTGTAAAAAAAAATTACACATCCTGATTCAATGCACCGACTCTGGGTATTCTGAGGTTTGGTCCTCACAGGTACATTCTTGGGTTCATTAGGATTTTCATTATCTTTTTTCTCTTTTTCTCTTATTGAATGGTATTATTATTTTTTCCCACCTTGTTGTGTTCATTTGTATTTTCATATTTTTTTTGTTTACTATATAGTATTTTTACCCTCCCCTATTTGATCTTAAAAATGAAATCCAACATAATTTTTCATGCTTGAGTCGATTGTGTAAAAAATTCCATTGTTTTTGGGAAAATGTTTTTCAAATGAATGTTGATATGGATTTTTTTCTAGAATTTTTATTTTCAAATTATTATTAGGTTTTTAATGGGTTTTTGAAACCCATGTCTCATTATCACTAACCAATATTCTAATCCCTTACTCTAGATACATTCTAATCCCTTTATTATATATTCTTCCTTTTAATCACTTTCATGAGAGTCTTGGGTCATGTAGAGAAACTAAAACTTTCCTTGATTATGTTTGAAGTCATAATATTTGAGTGTGATACATTCATGATATAGACCATCGTTTATTGAAAAAACCATTGTACAATTAACCTCTATTTTTTCCACCTTGACATTTTACCCTTCTTAAGCCTTAAAGACCATGAAATGCCTATTAGGTAGCCACATTACAAGATAATTTATCCCTAACTACCCATCTCTTGGGGACATTATTGTTTTATTTTCATCATGTGTGGGGGAGAGGGTGTTATATGGGAAATATAGGTAAATATTCATTGTAATGGGTGAGTTAAAGGGTGCCTACTTTTGTTTTGGGTAGTAGGTCAAAAACCCATATTATATCAATTTATTGTACTTGTTTCCCTCTTTGCCATAAAAAAATTATATATACAAAAAAATACAATATTTTTGTAAATAAAAAAATAACAAAATAAAAATAATAAATGGATAAAAGGGGATGTTTACTCATTTTATTCACTTTTTGGTTGTGACCCACATAAAATGAATAGAGGAGAGTGAGTTGAATGTGATACACTATTTGAGAGATTGAGTGAGTATATTAATTGTGAAAACTTGATGAATTTCGAAATTCTTTGTACTTAATATATTAAACACTCCTCTTATAACTTTTATTTTAAAAAATAAAATCCTACAAACCCTTGAACCTCAGAACAACCTATTGGAAGTCCTCTTGAGTAGCACACTAGTTTCTATAAGTAGATAGCTTAGAATATTGGAAAGTATATGGTAAGATCACATGAACTCTGGGAAATGAGCATAAATCCACTTTCATTTGTTCCTAGAGTTAATAGGGAAAATTTATAAATGAATTAGGTTGTGACATGTTTCATGGTAAACAAATTAAATTGAACAAATTTGAATGTGAGATAAGAAGAATGATAAGAAAATTGATTTCATAAACGATACATTATAGATTTCATTTAAAAATAATGTTGGATGTTTTATCACCTTTAATTTAGGAATGGGAATTGATTAAGATATGTTACTTTTACCAGGAGTGAATATGTTTAGGTGTGGGGGTGTGATCGCACCACGATTCACTGTTTTATTTCACCCTTACACCACTGTGTTAAACTGGTTTTGTATTGAAATTTAAAAATATAATATAAAATTTAAATTCATGTTTGGTTAAATAATTTAATTGTTATCAATGTTAAAATGTGTAATTTAATTTTTTTTGATGTTTTCATTATAGGTGGAGGTGATTTTGAGGGCCCAGGATAAAGTTGAAGAAAAATGGACCAAAATGAATAGCAATCCAAGAACACAAGTGGAATCAACTGCATACTGTAACTAATCCATGCATCCAATTGGGAAGAAATTTTTTTGTGGTCTAAAATTCATTTATATACAACTATTTTAAAATAAAAAAATACAAATTCATCCATTAATGGGCCCAACTGAACCGATATTTCCAGGAAAAAGAATCTGCATGAAGTCAAAAGTTTGGTTCTGTATTTTAGAAATATCTCCCATTTTATACATTATATGGTCTCAAAATTTAACATGGAGATAGATAGTAGGTCTTAAAAAAGTAATTTTCTTTTTTCAAATTAGTGATAAGGCATCTTACTATCCAAAAACCTTGGTCCAAATGGTATCTCTAAATCTGTGTTCCCAAAACCACCACCCATTTTTGGATATAAAAAGGCACTTTGGGAACCTCATTTGGGAGTTCGAACAGGAAGAAAATATCTACCATTTTGGAGACCAATAGGATTATTATCCTCTTCCTAGAAGTTCTGGAGGCTATGGTAAGTTCTAATTCAACATCTATGGCTTCCTCCCTTTCCATGGAGTTCTAAACTCCTTGTGATCATCCGGGGAAGAACGTGATATAAATCTTAAGCTTCTTATTTGTAATATTTGAATGATATTTGTAATTATAGGTTTGTATTTTTTTTCATATTATATTATTATTTTATTGATTTATATAGTAGTATGTCATACTCAACTCATATGATCATGTTTGGGGGTACCCATTCATGTGATGTTCCACACATCATTCACCACTTCTTCCTCCCCCTTTCAATTGCAGTGATTGTGTGGTTCATAGTGTTAAATTAAAATATCATAAACACTTCCATGCCCATGTACTCTAATTTCATGGTAAAAAATTTAAATAATATACAAACTTGGATAGTTCATCGAGTTCTTCAAGTGTTTCCTTAATGACTTTCAGTTATGAATTTAAACACAAGTCAATCAATCATCAGCGGTAACCTATGACTCATTTTGTGTTTCTGACCAAAACCTAGTAGGTATCCTAGTATAAACTCAATAAAATTATATTTCTTGGTGTTACAAACAAGGGATTAAAATATCTATACCCTTTCTCTTGAAGTGATAAAGGATGAGCATCATGAGAGTTCCTCATGTTGATCACACTTAATCAAAACTGTTAATTTCAATTTTGTTTTATTTTTTACCTTTATCTATTATCTTATTAAATCAAAAAACCCCAAAATTCCTAAAATTATATTCCCCCTTTTCATAATCAAAACCTTATTTTAAATTTAATGATCTAAGGCTCTGTTGAGAGACAACCTAGGGTTCCTGTTATACTACGGAAATTCTATTAAAAACCAAACATTTAATTTGATGTTCTTAACAATGAGATCAAGTTTTTGCACCATTTTTTAGGAGACAAGGTCATTTTTTCTCTTATTTTTTTATCACCCCTTTCAATATTTCCCCTTCCCTTTTGATTTTTTTTGTTTCTATTTGTTTTTGTGTGTTTCTTATCTCTCTCTCTCTTCTTCTCTCTCTATATCTACCTCCCTCTCTATAATTATTTAATATATAAATCTCTTTTTCTTTTATCCATTAATTATTATTATGTAATTTTATTTTATTAATATTTTATAAAAAAAATAAAAAAAAATAAAACAGCAACTAAACAATCAATCAAACTGGGCATCATTATTGCATGATAAGATCTGAGAAAGAAATACAACTAGAATTTGACCTAGAAATTGAAAATACACTTCACTCAAAAATTAGATCATATAGATTAGGAAAATAAAAAAAAATTAAGGAATCCCTTGTGGAACCTCAAGTGTTATTAAACCAATATAATAGTAAATGAACTCAAACCCCAGAAAAATTGGCTACAAATAACCAGACCTTAAAAGAACTGACCACCCCTGATGTGGAGTACCAACCTAGGTACATCCAATATCCTGAGGAAGTAGCCAACTTTGAGTTGAGATCGGGCCTCATCCACCTCCTTCCAAAATTATATGGCCTTCTTGGTGATGACCCTCACAAAAATTTCAAGTATTTTTACATAGTTTGTTTCACCATGAAACCCCAAAATGTGACTGAGGACCTTATAAAGTTTAGGGTCTTCCCTTTCTCCCTTGATGGTGTATCCAACGACTGGATATACTATATTACTACTAAAATTAGGGTCTATAGTGATATAAAATGAATGTTTATATAGAATTTATTCCCTACCTCCTGAACTTCATTAATTAGAAAAGAAATTTATGGAATTAGAAATCACAAGGAGAAACCCTTCATGATTATTGGGAAAGATTTTAAATAGTACAAGTTTCCCCCACAACCAAATTAGTGAACAATTTATAATTCAATACTTTTATGAGGGACTTGTACCCATGGATCATGGAATGATAGATACTACATCTGGTGGTTCCCTAGTTGATAAAACTCATTTTTCCGCTCATAACTTAATAGACAACATGACTCAAAATGCACAACAATTTGGTACATTAGCAATTGCACCCACTTGAGGAGTTCATGAGGTAAGTCATTCATCCTTATAATAAAAGGTAGTTAGTAAACATGATGAGATGCATACCCTTATAAGATAATTAGATCAAGCTCAAGGTAATTCACACTCTCCTCCCATTCCATTTCATTGTGGAATTTGTTCTGATAATACTCATTTTTTTACTAGTGTCCCCAACTATAGGATTCTTCTAAGTCTTGCATTATAGTATTTCATGGGCGTCCATTTCAACAAGAACCACCCTTCAAGAAAAAACCATTTAGGCCAAATCCAAAGCTCAGTTGGAAAGTGCAACCAAAGTACCGAAAAGGAGGAAACTCGAGCTACCCTAAACAGAACTGGTATCAATAGGGCCAAGATATGAAACCTTCTTATCCTTCAACTTCTCAAAAAAATCCCATTCCTCCTAAATCTGAACCAAGACATGAGGATATGGTGAATAAAATGCCAACCCAGAACCTCTAGTTTTAATAGACCATGAAATTGGCTATTCAAGACTGATGAACTTAAGTGAGACAATTAAAAAATGCCATCAGTGAGATAAAGATGAAAGGTTCTAAAAAAACCATCCCATCCTATTGGTAATCCAAAATATAAAGGTAATGTTTTTGAAATTACACCTCATAGTGGTAAATAAGTTTCTTATTCCACTGATTCTACACAATAGGTAAGTCCCCCACTTGAAAACTCTCTTTCTCTACCCATAAAATATTCTAATGAAGAAAAAAACAAAATGGGTAAAAAAGTTATTATTTATGATTCCCCTGAATAATTCATTCCTCTTCCTTTCCCACAAACACTCTATAAACCTAATAAAATTTTTAATAATCAGATTTATAAATAAATAATGGATACATTTAAAAAGTTTTAAGTTAAAATTCCTTTATTAGATGCAGTTAAACAAATCCCTCACTATGCCAAATTTCTTAAAGATATTTACACCCACAGATGACGACTGAAGGGGAATGGCAGATTCATCCATGGAAAAAATGTCTCATCTTTGATCCAATAATCAATTCTAACCAAATTCAATGATTCAAG
Source organism: Viscum album (assembly GCA_963277665.1). NCBI lineage: Eukaryota > Viridiplantae > Streptophyta > Magnoliopsida > Santalales > Viscaceae > Viscum > Viscum album. Next base: position 118,349,756 of record OY728162.1, on the reverse strand, counting down.
CACTTTCATGATACCTTTCACCATAGGGGAGACCTTATTTTCTAATGAAATTCTAGATTTGGGTTTTTTGATTAATGTGATTCCTTAATCTGTGTACACTTCTTTGTATCTTGGAGAGATTCAACCAATGGGCATCGTCATGAAACTTTCCAACCAGAGCACAACACATCCATTAAGAGTGATCAAGGATGTCCTCGATAGAATGAATAATATCACATTACCTTTAGACTTATACATTCTTAATATGGAAGATACATGAACCCGAGGACATGCTCCTCTCAAACTTGGGAGTCCATTCCTCAAAACAGCAAAGACGATCATCAACATTCACAATGGTATGTTATCCATGGAGTTCAGTGGTAAAAATGTAATTTTAAATATCCTTGATGTTATGAAACACTCTGTTGAAGAGCACTTCACTCTTCTGGACTATTCAATGGAAGTGCTCTCAAATGACACAAACACACAAAATTATCTCCTTGACCAATACTCCAATTTGTTTTCCTCTTCTTCACCCTTAGATGATTTGATTTTTTATTCATGTTTTGAGTGTTTTTGGGTTCAGAAATGTTTAAATTGTGTTCTTTAATTGATGAGTGTGTTCATTATGAGGTACTCATGACTGTAGATGATTTTTCAAATCTCATTTCCATTGATTATCTTTATTTAGCAAATAAACATGAGCATATAGATATTTTCATGGACCTAACTCCCCCTAAATATCCTCCCTCAATAAAAAAACGCTAGTTTTTGAATTAAAACCACTTCCATATAATTTAAAATATGCCTATCTTGAGGGTATTGACCAATTCCCATCATTATAGCCAATACCATCTCTCCACAGTAGGAATCAAAACTACTAGACCTTTTAGAGAGTATAAAAAGGTGATAGGGTGGACATTGGATGATATTCCTTGGATTTTTTCATCTATTGTTATGCACCATATACTTTTATATGACGAGGATAATCCCATAAGGCAAGCTCAATACTGATTTAATCCTAACCTCCTTGAATTTGTAAAATTGGAAGTTAGTAAAATTCTTGTTATTGGGATCCTCTATCCCATATCTGATAGTAAATGGGTTAGCCTAGTGAAAATTGTTCCTAAAAAAATATAATAATGGTTGTTTCAAATGAATATAATGAATTGGTTCCAACACATGTGAAAAATAGTTAGAAGTCTATATTTACTACTATTGAATTAATCAAGCCACATGAAAGGAACACTTTTCTCTACCTCTCATTTATCAAATGTTATAAAGATTGGCTATAAAGTCCCATTATTTTTTCATTTATGGATATTCAGGTTACTTTAAAATCCATATATCCCTTGAGGATCAATAAAGGACAACATTTACCTATACATTCAACACATTTTCATACAAAAGGATGTTGTTTGGTCTCTGTAATTCTTCTGGTAATTTTTAGGGATGTATGTTGAGTATTTTTTAGGAGTACCTTGAGAATTGTGGATGATTTCACATTATGTTGAGTATGTTGAGTTTTTATAGATGATTTCACAGTTTTTGGATCTTCCTTTGATGACTGTTTGGTACACCTAGGTTCTACCCTCCACCATTACATTGAAAAAGATCTCATATTAAATTATGAGAAATTCTATTTCATAGTTGAACAGGGGTATTTCTTGGTAATGTTATTTCAAATCAAATAATTCAAGTGGATAAATCAAAAATTGAATTAATTTCATCCATTCCATATCCAAAAAATTTCATGAGGTGCGATATTTCTTGGTTCATGCTGGTTTTTACCACCAATACATTAAAGACTTTAGTAATATTTCACTTACCTTATCTCAATTATTACAAAAAGATTCTGAATTTTTGTTTGATAAAAATTGTGGGGATGCCTTCAATTCACTAAAATGGAGTCTCACATCACCTCCCAACATCCAATAATAAAGGTGGGATCTCCCCATTGAACTTATGTGTGATGTCGCTAACTTTACAGTTAGGGAAGTTTCATCACAAAGGGTTGAGAAGTCTCCTCATGTTATTTTTTTAGAAAAGTGAGCCTTGAGGCCCTTGCAATATAAGAAAAAAAGGGTTACATTATTCTGAAAGAAGGAATTTTACATTTATCTCGTAGAAAGAAAATGCTCATGTCGTCAGGTAAAGAAGTCGAGTGTTGTCGTCCTTCTACACTCACTCCTTTTTTAGCCAACCCATTCACAATATAGTTTGCCTCCCTGTATGAATGGGTGATGATGTAATTCAGAGAAGAGAGCATGTCCAGACAATTCACCCATTTTGCGGCCAACTTCCATGAGAGATGCCTTTGGCCCATGAGTTCACCTTTGTTTTGAGTTTCTGTCAGACATTGGATTATGGGGTCTACTTTGGCTCTCAATGTATTGCTCAAAAGGTCATTGACTTGGGACTTTATTTTCTAACATTGTATAGGGATGCCCATACATTTTTTAATTCATGCACACATTTTCAATTTATATGGAATATCTCCAAGAGGAATGAATTTACCCAACAACCCATGTTATTCTATGATGTCTTTGATGCATCAGGCATTGACTTCATGGGGCCTTTTCCAAATTCATTTGGCTTTTTGTAAATATTATTAGTTGTTGACTATATCTCTAAATGGGTGGAATAAAATTCTTCCAGGACTAATGACTCTCAAGTGGTTGTTAATTTTATAAGGTCCCATATTTTCATTAGGTTTGGTTTTCCTAGATTTATCATTAGTGTTCAGGGTTTACACATTTTCAATTAAAACATGAAAAACTTTCTCCTTAAGTATGGGGTTGTTCATAAAGTCTCCATTGTATATCACCCCCAAACAAATGGAAAAGAAGAAATCTCAAATTCGGAAATTAATAGAATGTTGAAAAAATGGTACAACCCAATAAGAAATATTGGATTTTATGCTTGGATGATCCACTTTGGGCATATTGTAAAACTTTTAAAAACCTAATTGGAATGTAATCATTCATGATTTTTTTTGGAAAGGCTTGTAACATTTCAGTGGAGGTAGAGAACTAACCATATTTGGATGTTAAAAACTGTAATATGAATCTCTCATTTGTAGTTGAGCACAAGAAGTTGCAGATTTAGGAGTTGGAAGAAATTTAGAACGATGCATATGAGAACTCCTAAATCTATAAAGAGAAGAAAATGGCTATCCATGATGGGATGATTCATTAGTTAAAGTTTCATATTGGTGAGAAGCTCCTTATATATAATTCTAGGAAAAAGATCCACCCAGTTAATCTATGTTCCTAATAGATCAGCCCTTAAACGGTTACTAATGTTTACCCTTTCATTTTAATATAGGTTTTTCATGAGGAGAGTGGAAAAAGTATTACTGTTAATGTTCAGATAATTAAATACTTTTATGAGGATTTTCCAAAGAATCTGATGGATGAAATCCACCTTCAATAAGAATCATAACCATGAAACCCACTAGGGTTTATCCTTACTTCCCACATTCTATTTTATTATATTTAGGACACAACATACTCTAGGTGTGAGGGGAGGTACATTCCTAGGTTCGTTAGGATTTTCATTGTCTCTCTTATTTCTTCTCTTTTTCACTTGTTGAATAGTATTGATACTTTTCCCCACCTTTTTTTGTTCATTATAATTTTCATCATTCATTTAACTTGTTGTATAGTATTTTAACCCCTCACCTCTTTGATCTTAAAAATAATATCCAAAATCATTTTTCATGCTTGAGTTGATTGTGTGGAAAATTCCATTATTTTTGGAAAATTGTTTTTTAAATGAAAGTTGATATGAAATATTTTTATAAAATTTTTATTTTCAAATCATTCTTAGGTTTTAATTTATTTCTAAAACCCATGCCTCATTATCACTGACCAATATTCTAATCCTTTACTCGAGAGACACTTTAATCCCTTTATTTCATATTCTTCCTTTTAATCACTTTCATGAGAGTCTCAGGTCATATGGAGAAACTAAAAATTACCTTGATTCCATTTTAAGCCATAATATTTGAGGGTGATACATTTATGATAGAGGCCATCATTCATTTAAAATACCTTTTTACAATTAACCTTTATTTTTGTACACCTTGACATTTTACCCTTCTTAATCCTTAGAGACCATGAGATGCCAGTTAGGTAGCCACATTACAATCTAACTTATCCCTACCTACCAATATCTTGTGTAAATTCTTGTTTTATTTTCATCATGTGTAATGGATAGGTTGTTTCATGGGAATTTTAAGTAATGATTAATTATAATGAGTTAGTGAAAGGGTTTCTATATTTTTTTTGGTAATGGTTCCAAAATCCATATCATATCATTTAATTATACATTTCTCCCTCTTTATCTTCAAAAAAAATGTATATACAAAAAAATAAAATAGTTATGTACATAAAAAAATAAAACAAAATAAAAATAATAAATGGAGAAAATAGGATTTTTAGTCATTTTTATTCACTACTTGGTTGTGACTCGCACAAAAGGAATATATAGGGAGTGAGTTGAATGTGATACACTATGTGAGAGGTTGAGTGAGTGAATTTATTAGGAACACTTTATTAATTTTGACATGCTTTTTACTTAAGATATTAAACACTCCTCTTCTACCTCAAATTTTTAAACATCAAATTCTACCAATCCTTGAATCTCAGAACAACCTGTTGGAAGTCCTCTTGAGTAGCATACTAGTTTTTACTAGTAGGGAAATTATAATCATGACAAGAATATGGTAAGATCACATGAACTATGGGAAATTAGAATAACTATACTTTAATTTTTTCCTAAAGTGAATAGGTAAAATTTCTATGTGAGGTAGGTTGCGACATGTTGCATGGGTGAATAAATGAAGTTGAACAAATTTGAATGTGAGAGAAGAAGAATGATGAGAAAATTGATTTCATAAATGAGACATGATGGATTTCATTTAAAAATAATTTTGGATGTTTTATAACCATTGATTTAGGAATGGGAATTGATTATGATATGTGACTTTTCCTAGGAGTGCAAGTTTTTAGGTGTGGGTGTGTGATCACACCACGATTCACTATTTTATTTCACTCATGCACCATTGTATTAAACTGTTTTTGTATTGAAAACTCCAAATATGATAAAAATTTTCAATTTATTTTTGGTTCAATAAATTAATTTTTATCACAGTTAAAAAAGATAATTTCACTTGTTTTTATGTTTTCAATATATGTGGAAGTGGTTTGGAGGGCCTAGGATGAAGTTGAAGAAAAATGGGTCAAACAACGTAGGAATCCAAGAACACATGTGGACTCAACCGAACGCTGCATCTATTACATGATTCCAATTTGGATGAATTTTTTTGGTATGGTCAAAAATTAATTTTTATACAACTATTATAAATTCACACACCATAATATTTATATTAAGGAGCCCAACTAAACTGATTTTTCCAGGAAAAATAATCTCCAGGAAGTCAAAATTTTGGTTCTAAATTTTGGAAATATCTCTTATTTTTTACGTTATATGGCCACTAAATTTGACATGAATATATATATGAGTACATAAAATAATATTTTTCTTTTTCCAAGTCTTTATAAGGTAGTTTAATAGCCCGAAACCATGTGCTAATTGGTATCTCAAAATCTGTGTTCATAAAACCACCTCCCTTTTGGCTATAAAGAGACACATTGGGCACCCCATTTGGTAGTTCAACCAAGAAGAAAATCTCTGATATTTTGGATACCCAGTGGATTCATATCCTCATACTAGAAGTTATGGAGGTTATGGTAAGTTCTACTTCAACATCCATGGCTTCCTCTCTTTCTATGGAGTTCTAAACTCCTTGTGATCGCCCAGGGAGTAACGTGATGTAAATCCTGAGCTTCTTATTTGTAATAATTGAATGATATTTTTAATTATAGGTTTGTGTGTTGTTTTAATTCATATTATATTATTATTTTTTATTGATTTATGTACTATTATGTCATGTTTGACTCATATTATCATGTTTGGGGGTACCAATTCATGTGATGTTTCACGCACCGTTCACCACTTATTCTTCCCCCTTTAAATTGTGGTGTCTGTGTGGTTCATATTGGTCAATTTAACTCTCATAAATAATTTCATGGACATGTAATTTCATGTAATGGTAACACATTGAAATAATATACAAACTTGGATAGCACATTGAGTACTTTGTGTGTTGCCTTGGTGAGTTTCGGTTATGAAGTCGAACACAAATCACCCAATCATCGATAGTAATCAGTGAGTCATTTTGGGCTTCTCACTAAACCCTAAGAGGTATCCTAGTATAAAATAAATAAAATTATAGATCTAGGTGTTAAAAAATAGGGATTAAAATAACTATACCCTTTCTCTTGAAGCAATGAAGGATGGTCATCATGATAGTTCCCTGGGTTGATCACACTTAATCCAAACTATTAATTTCCATTTGGTTTAATTGCGTACCTTTATCTATTGGCTTATTAAATAAAAAAAACCATGATTTTAAAATATCATTCCCATTTTTCATAATAAAAAACTTATTTTAAAATTAATGATCTAAGGATCTGTCAAGAGATAACCTAGGGTTTATGCTACACTGCATAAATTCTAGTAAAAACTGAACATTTAATTTGACGCGCTCAACAACGTGATCAGTCTCTCAAGGAGAAAGGGTTGGTAGTATCACTATACTATCACTTATGTGTTTTTTGGGTATTTTTTTCTTAATTTTGAAAGCATTAAAAGATGATTATTGGTTTTTTTATTTAATGAATTTAAAATAAAATAAATAGAAATCAACATAACAATGGGTGTAAGGGGTTGGATCCAGGGTCAAACACATAGATACTTCATCATTTTGTGGTTGTAATTCAATAATGGTGTCAATATCATTCTCCAATTATTCTCATTTATCTAAATTGTGGTTATGAACATACACAATAGAAATATTCCATGATAGATCTAGTTTCAACTCCTCCACAATGAAGAGGAAATGAACACACTTGATCAAGACATTCACTATCTCAACAACTAGCTCCATCGTATGTTATTTATCCCTAGATCCATAGTACTCCACTAGTATGAACTATGAACCATGAGAGAGGGTGATATGATTTGATAAATTCGAGGATACAGTATCTCGTCAAAAAGAGCATATGAATATCATCAATCTTCTTCTTTCTACATTGCTACTGCATCAAGGATGAAATCAATAAATATTTAAATTATAGAGTGTTTGTGTGATCTACCCTAGGTACCTAGTACTCAAGTTAGTTCTACATAACTACATAGTTAAAGAGATCGCGTTAATGAAACAAGGGTTAAAGAAGAACATGAAGAATTGTGGGAGAAGAGAACAACACAACACAATTAAAAAAACTGAGTAGAATTAGTATAAACATGCGAAAGGAAATTATAGAAAAGAAAGATATAACATAAGAAAGCACTAGTCAGAATATGATGAATGCTTTTATTGGGAAAGGGTGCAATATTATTTATAGTAGTGGCCTTCTTCATCCATGTATTCAATGTTGAGGAAAGCTTCTCATATGGATACCATGTGTTCAGCTCTAATGGTGGTGATCAATAATGTTAGGAGCATATCTTCCCAATATTTTAAGGGTGAAGAAATCCAGTACATTATAGTATAATGGAAGTTATTCTACACTTTAAATGTTTAACTTTTGGATTTCAGAAGACCTTGGAAACTAGTCCTGGAGGTCAGTGGAAGTAGTGGGTAGATTAGTCTTGGCCTCAAGATGTCATGGGAATTGTGGTGACTGGTTCTGGGAGTGTGGTGGGGCTTCATTGGTTCAACTTCATCCACGGAAACATAGTCTCCTTCCTCAACAACGGTAGGTGATTAAGCTCGTGTGATCTTCAACTGGTGTAAGTTCGATAGTGGTATGTGACTTCTCCAGTCTTCACAGGAAAGGGAAGCATTTGGTGGTTCTAGAGTCTCAGACATAATAGATTTATGGTGAAGTGGGTGTGGGGTCTTAGTCATTATAGTGATTGTGTGAAGGTTGGAGATGAGGCAAAGGAATTGGTCGTGGCATGGTATGAAGTTAGTGAGGGAACTCACATTCAATGTAGTGACTGTGAGATGGGTGTTGAAATGGGGGGTATGGGAGGCTAGAGTGAGGCATGGTCGGTTTCCAATTGACTATGAATGATGTTCAAGGTAGGGTGTCCATGGTTAGTATACTGACCATGGAGATAGTTTATGGCGGGTTGTGTGCTAGGCAGTGCCTCAGATGGGGTGACCGTGAATGAGATCCATGGTAGGCATACTAACCGTGAGAAGCACGGTCAGTTCATGCCTTTTCATTTTTTTCAATCTGTATTTAAATAAAGTAAATTTAATTTCAATGCAAAATTGTTCCAATTCCACTATTAAACCCCAATTTAAAATTAATTTCAATTTGTATGGCTTTGCAATTTGTATAAAAATTATTAACTTGGTAAAAATTGGTAATTAGAACATTTTAACATTTAACTTCAAAATTCTTAAAAGTCACAGAAACCACTACTACAAAACACGTTATATAAATCACTCATAAAGGCACCCTTTATCAGTGGTTTTTTTAACAGTGATAAAAGGTTACCTTTAATAATGCTTTTTTAGTGCTGATAAAGGACACCTTTATCAGTGTTTTATTTTTAGCGCTGATAAAGGGTTCCCTTAATCAGTGTTTTCTTAGCACTAATAAAGGCCCTGATCGCACGCATAAGTCCCACATCAAAATTGTGCAAGGGAAACCACTTCTTTATATATAATTTTGCCGCATTCTAAGCTCAAAATCATGTTGTGGGGATAGGTTGTCGCATACACTACACACATATATATGGGTTCATTCATGGGTCCATGCTTGCCTCGGACCACCCTCTAATTCCCTTGGGTCTTGGCCCACTGTTATACACCCAACCAAGTCCTGCACGACACGACCCACCTATCTGAGCAATTACACGGCCTGGCCTGATCCATGCCCTGATTTTTTTATATAATTAAAAATATTAAAAAATTGAAATAATTAAACAAATAAAAATTAGAAATGAATAAATTAAAAATATTTTAATTTTTTTAATTTAAAAAATTAATATATATATATACATATATATATATATTATAAATATTAATAAATAGTATATATTAAATATATATATATATAATGAATAAATAATTAAATAAATAAAAATTAAAAATGAGTAAATGAAAAAAAAATATTTAAAAAAATATTAATTAAGTAATTATTAATGAAAATGAATAAATTTAATATACATATATATAAATTATAAATATTAAAAAATATTATATTTTGAATATAGATATATAAAATGATTAAATTGTAATATTTAAACAAAAAATTAATAAATGAAAAAACTATTAAAAAAATATCAATGAAACAGTTATTAACAAAACTGAATAAATTTAATATATATATTTTTATATATTATAAATTTTAATAAATAATAGGTATTACATATAAAAATATAAAATGAATAAAATTTAATAATTAAAAACATATTACTGTCTTATTCATTTTTAATGGTTTTTATATATAATTATTCATTAATATAATTAATATTTTTATTATTGAAATATATTCATATGTATTTCTATGTATATATAAATATATATATATATATATATATTATTCCCTAAAATATGATTTATATAATACAAAATATTTATCCTTACATTAAATAAGTCATATATTTAATGAAAATTGGTTTATAATTAAAAAATAATATTAATTAAAAATATCAATTAATTGTATCAAGTAATAGACATTTAATTGAATATCATTTGATTTTTTAATTTAACATATATCAAACATGTGTTACATTGATTTCACACATACATATAAGTAATTAATTAATTTTTATATACAACATGCACACACACACAATATTTTTGTAATTTATTCAGTTTTTAATATTCATTTTTAAAATTAAATTTATTAACATAATATATTTAATATTTTTTTTTCTAATGAGTAAATTTTTTCATTTTTCATTTTTTTATTCAATATATACTATTTATTACTTTTTAATATTTTTCCAAATTTTGTTCATTTTTAATATTATTTATTAATTAATAATCTTAATTGTTTTTTTATATTTTTTTAATTTATTCATTATAAAATTTTCATTGTCCAATATGTTTGTAATTTTATCCATTTCCAATATTTATTTATACATGTTTATTAATTAACATTTAATGTTTTTGATATGGTTATATTTTATATAATTAACATGTATTCATTAACATATAAAAATATTCATTTTTTATTTTTTTTTTAAATTATCTATATAATTAATAATAGTAATTATTTTTTAAAAATTTACTCATTCTTCTTATTATTTATTTCATTAATAGATGTTACATAATATATAATGTCATTGTTCAATTTAACATATATCAAACTTGTGTATATATATACACACACACGTTAATTTTCCACACACAAATATTTATGTAATTAATGAAATCTTATATAGAAACGCATACATCTAATATTTATGAAGTTTATTCAAATTTTAATATTTACTTTAAAATTTTATTTAGTAACATAATATATTTAATATATTATGTTTTTCATCAGTAAATTCTATTTATTTATTTTTAATATTATTATATTTAGTATTATTTATTCATTTTTTTATTTTTTATTTTGGAATTTAATAATTTTATAATATTTATTTATACATATTTAATTACTATGTTTTAATATTTTCAATATGTATTCATCTTAATTTCAGTATATTTCTATATTTTATTTTTTTAATAATTAGTATAATTAATAAAACATTCCCATTTTTTCAATATTTTTAAAGTTTACTCATTTTTAATTATTCAATTTCACTTATTTTTAACATTCATGCATTTGAGATTATATATTCATTAATAATGTTAAAATTATATTTATAGGTAAATATTTATAAATAAATATATTTATAAATGTATATTTATAATATTTATAAAATTATATATTTATAATTATAAATAAAAAAATATAATTTTTTTAAAATTATTTATATAATTATAAATAAATAATTATATATTTAAATAATTATAAAATTATAGTAAATATATTTAAATGATGAATATATTTACTATATTTATATTTATATTTATATTTATTTGTTAAATATATATATATATATATATATATAATTATATAAATATACAATTATATAAATATATTTATAATTATAAAATTATAATAAATATATTTACTATATTCATATTTATATTTAATAATTAAATATATATAATGATATAAATATATTTATAATTATAAATAAATAATTATAAGTATATTTAAAAATATATTTATAAACTTAAATATTTATAATTATAAATAAATATATATTTTTTAAAAATTGTATTTATATAATTATAAATAAATAATTACATATTTAAATAATTATAAAATTATAATAAATATATTTAAATAATGGATTTATTTTATAAAATTATATTTATATTTATATTTATTTATTAAATACATATATAATTATATAAATATATATAATGATATAAATATATTTATTATTATATATTAATATTTATAAATATATTTACAAATATATTTATTTATAAATATAATTATAAATCATTATTGAAAATCCATATTTATCAACGCTAAAAAGTGATGATAAAGTAGTCTTTTATCATCATTTATTAATTTAACACTGATAAAATCTCTCTTTATCAATGCTTTTTTGATAGCGCTAATAAAACCCTCCCTGATCTTTAAAAAAACCCTAACCGAACAGATTTTTGTCATGCCTCTCAAACTCTTATGAAAGTCCAGTGCTACCATCACTCCCTCTCAACATTCTCTCAGACGAATCAAGCCTCAAATCTAAGTAATGTTATTTTTTTCTCCACCTCTCTTGTTGCTTGCTTGTTCAGGTTTTGCGGTGCGCATTAGTGCAGTATTTTCTTTGTTCGGTGCTCACGTGGGTTTTATAGTTTTTTGCTCCTTCATTTTATCTTCCATCCATGTTCTTCTTTCTCCTTCCTCACTACTTCACGCTATTAGCTGAACCCTAGTTGGGTTCAGGTTCTAAATTTTTAATGTCTCGATCCGTAGGGTGTTTAGGTTCTATTTTTGGATATATTTGATTATTATTTATTGGTATGTTTTTTTATTGGTATTTATTTTGGTTTTATGGTTATAGATTTTAGAATTAGGTTATATTTTAATGGGATAGTTATGGATGTCCAAAATTTTTGGTATTTATTAATTTGGATCAGTTCTAGGGTTATGAATTAGAAATATGATGAATGATTTGTGTCATAGTTCATGGTGAGATTTTGAGTTATGCATTGGAAATATGGTTATAGTTGATTATTTGGGATTCAGTTTCAATGTTATTTTTATCATCAATTATAGTGTATTCTATGATTTGGTTTCTTTTGTTATGAAATTATAGTTCCATGGTTTTAGGGGCTTCTAATGATCATTTATAATTTTAAAATATCTCTATTAATATTGGTAGGTGGTATCAACTCACCATGTGATTCTTAGGATATGCCTATAACATATTTTCCCTCTATTTTCAAAATATTTTTATAAAACACATATTATATTGTAAAAATATCAATGGATGGTTTCCAATTATATTTTTATATAAATAATTAACTATATTCAATGGTTCCACATGATTGTATGTAGAGATCATCACTTTCTCTTACTAATTTGGGATGAACCTTACTTTACAAATTCAACTTTTGTGATCCCCTATAAACCTATATCATAATGTGTCAGATTATTTCTTGAAATTCAAATATATTACCCCATATTAGATCTTTTCACATAACCCCATACTCTTAAATTGAAACTGTAACAACCCAGGTATTTACAAAATAATTTGTTTTCTTTCTGAAATTAAATAGTAAAATTAATTATAATTGTATAATGAAATAAGTTGTATTTATCAAAATTAAAAAATATATACTAATAGAATATTAAACTCACCTATTATAGTATAAATAAAATTTATGTATCTTATAAGTGAAAAAATAATATATTTATATCATTGAATAAGTAAATATTTTTTTTTTGAAAATTATAAATTAAGTGTTAGTTTTTTTGTAAGTTATAAATATTTGATTAAAATTTTTTAAGTAATATAATGATTTAAAATAAAATATAGTTTCATAAAATAGATTCATAAATTAATATTTTATTGTCTTATGATTATAAGATAATTATATTAGACCTTAATTAATTTTTTAAAGTATCGTAAAATCAGTTATATTATTAAAATTTGTATTTTTAAAATAAATGATGAATTTAATTAAAAATTAAATTTATCATATTTAGAAGATTATTTTCGAAAAAATGGATTCCATTTTTGAATTATACACATTGAAAAATGTTTATGGTGAATTTTTGAGATTTTTCTAAAATAGTTGAATTTTTTATGAATAGTGAAATGTAGTAATTTATAGTATTTAACAAATAAATAAATTATTGTGTCATAAATGATGTAGGGATTATTTAAGACCATAATCTATAACTATCATTACCTCTTTATTATATTTATTCATAAGAATTAAAACTATTCATAGTCTTGAGCCAAAATAATAAACTAATGAATAAAATATTTAAAAAACACCCCTCTTCTCCACTATAAATAACACCCCTCACAACCTCTTATACTCACACCTAAAATCATTTTATATTGTTTAATTTCTTCCAAAATCCCTTCCCAAGAATCTTACCCATTTCCAAGACCTTCTGGTCTTACCAAAAGGTCAAAACCAAGGGCCTTAAAGAGGTTCTCATGGAGGAAGATTCAAGAGGTAAAACCCTCTTTCATTTTATTTTATTTTATTTTCCATTTCTTGTCTTTTCTTATTCTCTCCTCACCTACCATAATATAAGTGACATGATAAATCTATTATCTTAAATATACTATAATGTTATTGTGTTAATGTAATATCATCATCTTACCTCTCCTCTTCGCCTCTTATTCTAAAAAATGAAATCATCGTTCGTGACGTGTCAATTCACCGCCTTCATGGGTGAAGAATTTTCATTTTCTTTTACCAACTTCAAGGATGGTCATAAAACCATCCATATGGTAAAATAAGATTTTATTATACATATTATAAGTTATATAATGTTTTGGAACCATTATATAAACATGATATTAAATATAATTATATGAGTTTGTGATGATCATAAAAACCGCCAAAATAAATTAAATCATTTTCATTAATGTTTTATCTAATGATTCATCCTCATATCAAAAAACAAAATGATTTATGGTATCATTTATGATCTTTTAAATATTTTAATACCATTTCTTTCCACTTCTGGATTCTCACTTTCATTCAACAAGAAAATCCATAACAACCTGACAATGGAAACCATGAAACGAACACACCCGAAACAGTAGAAATAACAAAATATTCTTAATGAATGGGTTAAAAATATTATAATAAGATCATGTAAATTATTATATATATAAATATGGTTATTTAATATATATAAATATTTTTATTTAAAATATTAATAACACTATTTAAACCATTATACAGTAGGTTTTAACACGTTTGAAGTAAGACGAACCCGAGGTAAGGGAATACTTAACCCGATTTCCATTCTTTGGGTTAACCTTCTACTTCATTGATTATATAGTAATAATATTATTTGTGAAATTAATTTTGATTCTATTATGTTTTATTATGTGGATTTATAGTGTATACACATATTCCATTCTTTTATCAATTCTCACTTCAAATGTATGATATTTGAAAGGGACATTTCTTTAAAAATCCTCTTTTAAATTTCTATTTTTACAAAATTCAAAAGGAATTTTTTTATGAAAGTATTATTATTTTATGATTATGGTTATTTATAATTGTTTATGATGAAAGGTAGAATCTATATATCTCTCTAATGCATTGGGTATGTTTATGTTGGAGGTTGATTGTATGGTTACTTCAAGTGTAACTATGATGGTTACACCATAAGATTGTCATGAGGGTTACATAATAAGGTAGATTATAGGGTTACATTGTAAGGTAGTTGTAAGGGTTACAAATCATACGGTATCCATGAGGTTTACAATCTTATGTAAGTAATTCCCCAAGTTACCTTTATGGTTTTATTTATGTTTTCTATGTTTTATGGAAATATCTTGTTTTCACAAAGTAACTATATGATACTTTATGGGTGATAAGTATGTATTTGTGAAAAGGGTTTCATATGTTTATATGTATTAATGTAATAATGGTTTATTTCCTTATTTTTATGTTTCTTATTGAGATTTTGTGCTTATCCCAAGTTTAAAAAAAATCATAGGGTTTAATGTTGGGTAAGATCAAAGAATAATCTAAGATGAATTTTTTGAAGATTTTTCATGAAAAGAATTCATGTTTTATTAAAAAAATTATATTTTGGAAGAAATAGAATCATTTTAAGTAGTATCCACTTTGTATGATTATGGGATACCATGTATGATTTATGTCCTAATTATCTAAAACTCTAAAATGAAAAGATATTTGGGAATGTAATAATATGAATTCTAGTTGAATTAACTAGATTATGTAATGTTTAAGGTCAGGTCCTTAGAGAAACACACTTTATATTGACTTATACTTGTTCAGAAATGGAACCCTTGGGTATGTTTCTAAGTCATTATATTTTATAGACAACTTGTAGCTAAGGGCCTCCACTTGACTTATCACTTTTGTTAATTTTCATATAACTAGAGTGGACATATTTTAAACTCAACCAAATTCTATAATTAGAGTCAATCATTCCCACTTGAACTTTAATTAGCTAACATTAAATAGACCACACTTGGCTAATTGAAAATAGTGTTTCAATGTTTATTTAGAAGCTGAGTTTAATAGGTAAGAAGAATTGATTTACTATTAAGGACCAAAAAATTAATATATATACCCAAACATCACACTTGAAAACTATGATGGTTTTATGTGAGTTAAAGTGTGGAAATTTTTATGGATACCTTATTCTAGAAATGGTTTCTCTTAGGATATTATTTAAATTTTTTCTCATTTCTATATTTAATTATTCTTAAAAAGGTTTTATACAATATTTTTTTAGTTACTACTCACATTTCCCATCTAAAACATTGCCACTTAAATGAAATGTGGTTATATCTAGTGTTGATTATAAGACTTTTTTTGATTGTTGAGTTAAAAAGTGTAACATTGAACCTAAAAAACCTAAAAAATAACAAAGATAGTATGTTATAAACTTGTAACATTGTTTTTAATTTATAATTTACCATTTCATCCCAAGGACTACCACTAGAATTCCCAAGTTTAAATGTTAAAACTATTTTAATCTATATATTTGTAAATTATTAGATATTTTCATTCTCACAACCTTTTTCTCTATTATGTCAAGACATTATTAGTAGTTTTCTACTATGTATTTTTTTATCAAACCCTACATGGACTCATTGGTGGACATACAACCTCTCTTCTACTAATTTCGATGTACTTAGGCATAATAGTAACCATAAGATCACATGACTGGGTAATTTATCATTGTTATAGAATATGGATCAGTTCCTACATTAGAGTATGAGCTACTGGAGGTTATCCATGATCCAATTTGGATCTTCTCTAATTCCTTTTTTTTCTTAGTATTAGGATATATTTTGTTTGAATTATATTCTGGAATGCCTTTATACTATGAGTTTTATGTTTTTAGTTGTGCATTACTTTATGTGGTGAGTTATGGGTGGTTTATATTCTTTTTCTTTCCGCGTATGGACTTTTTGGTTAATGTTTTATTCTTGGAATATTTGACCTATTGATGAGTCATTATGAATTTTATGTAAATAATTACCATGATGTATATCTATAGAAAAATGGGTAAATCATTCCCCAACTGTAAGCTGAGACCCACTACATAGCCACCAGTTGTTGGGGACCAAGGAGTGCTCTTGGGGTAGTAGTGAACGTGAATCAAGTGATATATGGGTATTAAAGTCATGGATAATACATAAATAGTTGTTTTTTACTTCTATGAATATTATTAATATCATGGATTCAAATTCATAGTAATTTAATTCCGAGGACAACTATATTAAAGTTAAAAAATGAGTAAAAATTTAGATGTTGATAAAAATAAAATGGTTGACTGAACTTTCTCACTCCTTTAAAGATCCACTCAGACTATCAATAAAACACCACGTGGCCTACTATATACCAAGTGAAGAAATGAATAAACATAAATTACTACCACTTATTAGACTCACACCTAGAAAGGTTACAGAAACCATCCTAGAAATACCTTCTTTCTGTCATGGGAAGCTAAGAACTTTTGAAATTAATTCCTCAGACCAAAGGCCTTTTCCTTTTCATGGATTAATTGAAGTCTTACTTTGAATATTGAAACTGCAACAATTGTATCATCATGTGTGTGTGTAATAATATCTAGCTGAGCCTTCTCACGATCACACCAATCAAGGAGCCCCTTATAGGGATCAGACTGCTTTTGGTACTTTTTTTCATCTTTCTGGTGCTTCACCAACTCTCATCCCGAGAACATTTAAATTTAAGGAGAAAATGGTTGTCCTCATCAGTTTCATCTCCTAAATACTTATTATTTCATTTTATTTCTCGAGACTCATCCTCCATCTCTTTTGAAGATGCACCTATGTTTCTTGAACTACTTTTAGTAGTAGTCATCCCATACCAGGTACCGATTATCATTTTGGATGAATTCAGAGGATAACACCTACCACTAGTGGAGTAATTGTTTTCTTAAATTAAATTACTTGTTTCCTTTAAAGCATACTGAAATTATTTGAAACAATCAAATGTCAGGTTCCCCTCATTATAATTATCTATAACTTTCTTCTTTGATTATGAATATATTATGTTTATTTATTTATTCTTTATAAAAAATGAATATTTTATGAACCTAATAGGATGGATATGAATGAAAAATGGATGCATGATAATCTTATGACAAAATAGTATGAATATAAAGTTAAACAGTTCATAAAGTTTGCAATATATCATGCATAAAACCCTTCTCAAATCCTTTTTATTTGTTTATATTATTGTTATTCAAGAAAAATTAATCTAAAATAGTTGGAAGAACATTTGTTTTGTCATGAAATAGATTAGATCTATAAATTTTGAACTAAACATGGGAAAAACTAAACGTGCACACCGATTGGGATGATATTGTGGTTTATGGATCATTTTATATGAATACTAGTGTAAATGATGATAGAGATCACATTGAATAAATAAAAATGGAAATTGAAGACGGAATTAGTGATTTTCTAAAGTTATTTGAGAAGTTAAATAATTTTTCTAAGAGACCATTATATATTATTTGTACTAAATACACAACATTGTTAGTTGTATTGAAGTTATATAATTTGAAAGCTGACAGTAGATGGAGTGACACCCGCTTTATAGAAATACTTAGTCTCATGAATGATATTCTACCATAAGAAAATTAAATTCCTTATCGAACATATGACACTAAACAAAGGCTACATTCAATGAGTATGATCTCTAAAAAATACATACTCATCCAAATGATTTCATGTTTTTTCACAAGGACCATTAATCACTCTTAAAATTCCCTAATTGTGGTGTGGATCGATAAAAGAAAGAAGAATAATGTTCTTTGAAAGATGTATAGTACTTTCCTATCATTGCATGATTTAGAATACTATATGAATATCAAGAAACTGTAAGACAATTGAAATGGTATGCAAATATAAGAATTAAATATGGGAAACTATTCCATCCAACAGATTATCCTCAGTGGAAGAAAATTGATTACGAGTATCTTGAATTTGGAAATAATCCAAGAAACTTTTGTCTTACGTTATCTATATATGGAATAAATCCTTTTGGTGTACAGAGTAGTACTCATAATACATGGCTCATCATGTTTATAAATTATAAATTTCTACCATGGTTATGCATGAAATGAAAATACATTATTTTTTCCCTTCTTATATTCAGACTAAAGCAACATGGTAATGATATTGATGTCTATTTGGATCCATTGATCAAAGATCTAAAATTGATGTGGGATAAATTTGTTACAATGTATGATACTCATAGAAGTGAAGAATTTACATTGGGGACCATGTTGTATAGGATGATAAATGTCTTTCCCACTTATGGAAATTTTTTAGGCTATTTCATTAAAGAAATGTTGGGGTGTCAAATTTTTTAAGAATTCATGCAATCAGTTCAGTTGAAACATTCCTTGAAGACTATGTTTTTAGTACATCATAAATTTTTACCTTGAAAATATAAATACTTATCTTAAAAAACAACATTAGATGGGAATACCGAACAAGGTACAACACCATCTCCACTACCGGATGACTGAATTTTAAATAAAGTAAAATATATTAACATTATTTTCAATAAACCATTTTTGAGAAACCTTATGAAATAAAGTTAGAAAATGAGATAAATTTTATTTGAATTACCATATTAGAATTGTTTGTACATTAGAAATTTTCTTGATATCATACATGTAGACAAAAATGTATTGGATAATGTTATTGGAACATTACTAAATGTTCCTGAAAAAAAAAAGATAACATCGAGGCTAGATTGGACATGATTTACATGGGGATAAGGGAAAGTTGGAATCATTTAAGGGTAAAGGGCAGACTTTTCTTCCTCTAGCAACTGACACTCTATCCAGATAAGAAAATTTGTAATTTTTCATTTTCATTAATGGTGTAAAAGTTCCATATGGTATTCATCAAATATCAAGAATGTAATGTCGATGACTAATTTGAAGTTATAGGGAAAAAATCACATTACTTTCGTGTTTTGATACAATATTTAATGCTTATCGCTTTGCATTGCATTCTTCCTAAAAATTTATGACATACATTAACTAGAATCTTCTTATTTTTCAAATCCATATGAAGTAAAGTTATAAAATTTTTAAAGTTTCCAATTAAAATAAGGAGGTTGCAATCATATTATATGAATTAGAGATGTTATTCCCACCATCATTCATTGATATAATGGTCCACTTGATGGTTCAGTTAGTTATAGAGGTTCAAATATGTATTCATATCCATTACATATTGATGTACCACATTGAATGGTATATAAAGATTTTGAAAGGGTTTGTCAAGAATTTATTATGTCTAGAAGGTTGTATTGTATAATGATATATTGTTGAAGAATCTATTGAATTTTTTACTGATTAACTATCATATGTTGATATCATCAGTCTCCCAAAGTCTCATCATAGTGGAAACCATATGGGTGAAGGGATTTCCATAAGAAATGTTGTTACAATTACCATCACAGAGCAGGATCAAGCACAACTTTACATTTTACATAATATTAAATATGTTTATCCATTTATTGAATCCAAAAAACAATTATTATAAATTTGAATCCATCAAGGGACAAAGGATGGATATCAAATACAAATAATTAATAGTTTATATGATTGTTCTGAGATCGTATTTATAAGGATTTATCTGAAAATATGAATACAATTGTCTAACGACTTTGATGGCTAGCTAGAATACCAAATTAAAATGTTATATCTTACAATGGTTTTGTAATCAATGGTTAGACATTATATATAAAATAACACGATGACTGTAATATGATGAAAAGAGGTGGAGCTACACTTGTGGAAGAAGTGATACACATATCCGGTTCCAAGGATAGAAATTCAATTTATGTAAATATGTCATATTTTAGTATTATCGAATAGATATACAAGTTAGATTATAAAACATCTCA
The DNA here is from genome assembly GCA_963277665.1 of Viscum album. Classification (NCBI taxonomy): domain Eukaryota; kingdom Viridiplantae; phylum Streptophyta; class Magnoliopsida; order Santalales; family Viscaceae; genus Viscum; species Viscum album. The sequence goes on along the minus strand of OY728162.1, from coordinate 118,329,034 downwards.
AGTGCCAATTTTACATCACAAATGGGTTGACAACATGAGTGTAATGAAAGTTGACGAAATGGGATTTATGAAGGTGAATTTCATTGTGGAAGGGGAAAGGATGATTCCTTCATAGTTGAATCACAAGTATTGCAATTATTTTATGTCTCGGATCCAGAAAACATGAATTGGTAAATTTTCTTACTAGCGACTAAAACAACTGTAGGTTCAGATGAAAATTCAATCAAGGATGTCCCTTTCATTGAGAGATCATAATCAGTTCATGGTGATCCTAATGTAGATAATGTCTTGTATGTTAGAGGGGACCACAAAGAGGGGATTAGGATTCTTGATATAGGATATAAATACCTTAAACCTTTAAAGAGAGGGAGAGAGTTCAATGAGAAGGTTAAATTATTTTTTAATATACTATGATTTTACTCATAATATTATATGTTCTCTACTCTATTAACATAATATAAATTTAATGTTTGACTAATCATGTAGACAATGTCTTCTACACATGATGATGTTACCAATTTTGTGGAAGAATAAGAAGTTGATGTTGAAACTATAGAATTATTAGGGGATCAACAACATGTTGATGAAAAAAAAACAATAATGATGTAGCATCATAGTGTTGAATAAAATTATCAAGCCAATAAGTAAGAGTATAAAATTTGAGGTTGGATGGAATCAACATGGACAACCCGTTGACCCCAAAAAGTCAGTTTTCATTAGTTATGTTAGGGTCACAATAAGGATGAATATACCAATTGATATATAGTTGTGGTGCTATGTCTAGCCTATAATGAAGGAAACCATTGGGGAGACATAAAGGTAGTTTTATGATACCCTTTATTAGTTTTACTAAAAATTATATAATGAAACGTTGATTTAATTTTCATTATTCCTTGAAGAGTTAATTTGTTTTAGAATATTTCCATAAGAAATATGTCTTAATGGATTCTATAAAATCCCATAGATGCTTCCAAACTCTTCTTGCCAAGTTTCATCTTAGGGATGCTGAGGGGAAAGTAAATCCCCACCCACCAATTACTTATGCATGCATTATAAAGTAGGAAACACAGAATGATTTCATCAATCATCAGGATGATAAAATCATTTAAGGTACATTATTGTTTATAATATATTATTTAACTTCATTTATTTTATCCAATTTTATTCAAAATTGTTAATTTTTGAAACAACAAAGGAGTTCTGAAAATAAATAATGTGCATCAAAACCAATGTACCCCTATCATAAATCAATGATCATAAAGCAATGATGGGGTATGATTCACTAGTGTAGAAATTGGTGTGTATTTTAAATCAATAATAAAAATTTATGTGATATGAAACAATATATATTCCTATATTTATATTCAGATTGATGGATCAAATTTTGAATCCACTTTCATCTCACGTCGTGTGCTATGGAAGGAGGATTATGTAAATAAGTAGGGTAAAGTTGATGAAAACACAAAAGCGGTATGGGAAACAAGTGTAAGTATGAAATAATAGTAATTTTTTATTCTTTATAATAATATTACATAAAAATATCTATATATGTTAATATGTTTTTTATATGGTTTAGACACAAGAATCGACAGTGAATGTGCTGGAAGAAAAACCACTTTCAGTAGCTTTGAAATGACTGGAACAATATGGTATCGTTAGAGGTATAGGTTTTTGAGTGTCACCATAAACATATTTTGAGAATAAAAAAACAAAATAAGATACATATAATATGATGAAATGATTTTAGGAACAAATAGGTTCTTTTTAAGATATTATTGTCTGATTGGGTTTGGAAGACCAATATATGCGAAAAAAATCATAGTGAACCGATGGTGGAACAAAGATTAGAACATGAACAACCAAATGAACCTGCAATATTTGAGGTTATTCATTCCCCTCATCCACATACCTTACCCATGGTAATCAATTTTTTCATTACTCGTTCTCCTAAATATGAATCAAAAAATTTCTAATAACTTTATATTACTAAAAATTTTTAGGGTAAAGTTGTATGTGAAATCTATCTGTCAACACCCACGCACCAACTTGTCGTGAGGGGTATGGTGTTTACTATACCAAGAGACATGAAACACAATAAAGAACTCCCAAAATATCACATGTGAGTGGGGATTGAGGTAGCTCAAGAGCAGACCACTGAGTTTCCTATTCCACTTGATGATCTAGATATTACAATGGCTAATGATTATATTGAAACATTTATATAATGGTCGTCTAATCCTATAAAGATACATGAGGTGTGTCTTTAACAAAATTTTTAAAAGGAAACAACAATAACAGTTGATTAAAAGGGGTTTTAATTGAGTTATGGGATTACAAACAGATAAAGTGATGGGGAAATAGAAGTTCAGATCAAGAAAATTTAGTGAATTGACTAAGAAAACAAAAGGACCTTACAGGAGTACCTTCACCCCACTAGTTCCACTACAATATTTATTATCATTAAAACTTCTTACATATACCACATTAAATGATATTATCAAGTTTGAATGTTTGGGAGTCTCAGTTGTGAATACATATATAAGGTACATTTTCATAATACATTTGTCCAAAAATGATCTAATAAGTTCATTAAAGTTAATAACTATTCATATTTTATGCGGGTGTTTATATTACTACTACGTAAAGGAAAAACCCTTCAAATCCCGATTTGGATTCATTAATCCCTATATCATTTCGATAAAAAAACTAAATTGGTTTCAAAAGAAATTGATAAGAAAAAAATATGAGTTAAATGAGCCATTTGAGAAGAAAATAACATATAAAAGACTTTTTGATGCCTACAATATAGGGGTAAAATTTTTCAATCTAATCATATAAAAATATTTTTATTTTTTTCATTACTTATTTGTTTTTTAGGAAGCACTAGATATTGATCATAATAAATCTAGATACCCAAAATGTTTATTTTTTGGATCCAATTCATAGATATCCATCAAAATGACCACACCTGATGTGTATTTTGAGTTTTTAATGCACTTCAATCAACATTTTATAGCTAAACATCGAATTATATATTTAAATATATGTTTTAACAAGATTTTTTTTATGATAGGGTAGTTTCTAAATATAGGATAAATCATGGTATGAAGTCAGTGACTGAATGTATGAATCCTATGGATTACTTAAAATGGTAATAGATTAAGGTATATATAGAAATATTTAATTATCAAAACATATTTCAAAACAATTCACTTATTTTGGTCAATGATTTTACAATGCCTGAAGTAAGATAAAAACAATGATTATGGATATTATGTTTTAAAATTTATGAATGATATCATAAACCATGGAAAGACCAGCATCCCTAAATAGGTAATTTTTGAAGTTAATTACAATTTAATTAAAAATATTTCTTAATAGTTTGTTTATTTCTCAGTTTTACCAAGATCACTAACAACCTTCATACTCAAAAGAAGAAGTAAATTTGTTTAAAGATGAGTGGGCAGTTTTACATGGCATCGGAATATTTGATGGAAAAAAAATTATGTTATTACCTACTATGTTTGTGATCTATTATAGTTTAAGACCTTAGAAATATATTTTGGGTATGAAGCATTAGTGTCTTAATGATTATATATTATTTTTGATTTGTTTCTCAAGGAGAAGTATAATGGAGGAAATTAATTTTTTTTAAATAAATGGGAAAAATATATGGTGTTATAATGTATACATACATCATCAAGATATGACTTCCTACTACTTATTTAGTTAATTTTCTCATCATTTAATATACTTTTTTCGTTAATTTCATTATCATTTTTATCTGATAATTATTTTCTTAGATTTACAAATTAGTTCCAAACACACATCACATTCTCAAAACCTAGAAAATGATATCGTATTTTTTTTTTCAAACTTTAGGGTAACGATCCATAAGTCATTTATGATGTGTAGGAATTAATTTCATGTTAATATGACACCCAATGTGTTTTTTCTGACTCAAAGTACATGTTTTCAATATAAAAGTGTCATTTTAGTTTAAAACATTCATTAAATAGTAAAAACCAAGAAAATGAGATCATATTGTTTTCAAAATTTAGGAAAATGATCCATATAATTCATTTTCCATGTGTAGAAATTGAACGCACATCAATCTGACACCTGATGTGGTCAGTATGACTTGAAGTACATGTTTTCAATTAAAAAAGTATTGTTTTAGTTTAAAACATACATCAAATAGTCAAAATTGAAAAAATGATCTCATATTGTACTCATATATCATGAATATGTGACTTCTTACTACTTATTTAGTTGATTTTCTCATCATTTTATCCTTTTTTAGTTAATTTTCTTATTATTTTTATATGATACTTATTTTGTTACTTTTCAAAGAGATTGTGAAGAAATAACTTCTTTAACAAAGATTATCCACTCAAGTAATGTGATTATTCACTCAACAAGGATGATGCACTCATACTGATGAAATTTTCTTTTTATTCTCAAATGCATTCAACATTCTGAGTTATCAAATAACAATATTGTTTGATAACCCAGAATTTTGAATGCATTATAGCATAAAAAGACACAGAGGAATCAAACATACCTTAATCTAATACACTATGTACCCGGTATGAATCAAATTGTGTGGTATAAGTTTAAAATTGAAATTTTATTAACATATTATTTAGTATTTATGTTTAATTTATTTATTTATAGTATTACTAACATAAAAAAAATATATAGGTGGATTATTTTTCTCGATTTGGGGTGGTTTGTTTGAAGCTTCTCATGCTTCTGAGAGATTTGAATTTGAGGCTACAATTGAGATAATGGAAACAAGGAAATGGGTTCAGAATGTATATATACATCATGAAAATTTAATACCTACTACGTATTTAGTTATTTTTTTCATTATATTTTCTATTATTTTTAATTTTATTTTCTTATCATTTTTATCTAATACTTATTTAGTTTTTTTTTTCACAGATCTTTTGGGAAGTGATATTTTTATTTCAACTGTCTCCAACAAGCATGAAAAGAGAGAGCATGTTCCTTTTGTATGGAAGAGGAAACTGCATGCTGCCTAAAACGTGAAGTGATTCAGGAAGAATGGGGTTTTCTCATCCATCGAAATAGAACATGTTCTCTTTTTTCTGGCTTGTTTAAAATAGTTGAAATAAAAATAAACCTTAATCGTTGAAATAAAAACACACATCACATACTCAATAATCCATACCTTAATCTGATACACAGTGTGCTCGGTATGATTTGAACTGTGTTTTTTTAGTTATAATTTACATTTTAGTTTCAAACACACATCACATACTCAAAACATAGAAAACACATTCAGATTTCTTTGATACATTAGTCCAACAATCCATAAGTTGTTTTTGACATGTATAAATTAGCCACACCTAAATCGGATGCACGGTGTGACCGGTATGACTCCAACTGCGTATTTTTATGTAAAATTGACATCAATTTTAGTAAAAAAGACAAGTGACATACTCAAAACCAAGAAAGAACATTAATATTGTTTTGAAACTTTAGGAAAACAATCCATAATTCATTTTTTGATGTGTATGAATTATCCGCACCTCAATATGATACACGGTGTTCCTGGTATGACTCAAAGTGTCTCTTATCAGTTTAAAATTGACATTTTAGTTCAAAAGGTGTGTCACTCAATAAAAACCAATAAAAACACTCTTATTGTCTTGATAATTTAGTGCAATGACTAATAATTCATTTATAATCTAAATGAATCAGTCTCAAGTAAAACCGACACATAATGTGACCGGTATGAATCAAAGTGCGTGTTTCCAGTTTAAAATTACATTTTAGTAAAAAAACACAATTAACATACTCAAAATTGATAAAAACACATTTAGATTCTTTTGATACTTTAGGAAAACGATCTATAAGTCATTTGTGACATGTAAGAATCATCCCCACCTCAATCTGGTGCACAGTGTGATAGGTATGACTCCAAAGGTGTCTTTTTATTTAAAATTGACATTATTTTTATAAAAAAAAGACAAGTTACGTATTCAAAACTGAGAAAAAACATTCATATTATTTTGATACTTTAGGAAAACAATCCATATGTCATTTTTAATGTATATTAATCTTCCTAACCTCAATCTAATATAGGGTGTTCCCAATATGGCTCAAAGTGTGCGTTATGAGTTTAAAATTGACATTTTAGTTCAAAAAACATGTCACTCATTGAAAGCCAAGAAAATTCACTTATATTGACTTAATAATTTAGTAAAATAATTTATAAGTAATTTTTTACATGTAGGAATTAGTCTCTTGTCAAACTAAAACACAATGTGACTAGTATAACTCAAAGTGTGTGTTTCAAGTTTAAAATGACATTTTAGTAAAAAACATAAGTGACCTACTCAAAACTGAGAAAATTCATTTTAATTGTTATCATAATTTAGTAAAATAATCCATTAGTCATTTGTGACATATAGGAATCAGCCTCACCTCAATCTGACACACGGTGTGACCGGTATGACTCCTAGTATTTCTTTTAATTTAAAATTGACATTAATTTTAGTAAAAAAACAAGTGACATACTCAAAAACAAGAAAACACATTAAATTTTTTTATACTTTAGGAAAATGATCCATATGTCATTTTTTATGTGTAGGAATCATCCTAACCTCAATCCAATACATGGTTTTCCCGATATGACTCAAGGTGTCTATTTTCAGTTTAAAATTAACATTTTAGTTTAAAACATGTGTCACTCATTAAAAATAAAGAAAAAACACTCACATTGTCTTGATAATTTATAAAAATAATTCAAAAGTCATTTTTTAAATATATTAATCAGTATCACATCAAACTAACACACGATGTGACTGGTATTACTCACAGTGTATATTTCCAGTTTAAAATGACATTTTAGTAAAAAACATAAGTGGCATACTCAAAACCAAGAAAACGCATTCGAACTGTTTTGATACTTTAGGAAAAGGATCCATAAGTAATTTTTTATGTATAATAATCATCCAAACCTCAATATAACACACGATGTGACCAGTACAACTCCAAGTGTGTTTTTTATTTAAAATTGACATTGATTTTAGTAAAGAAGAGAAGTGACATACTCAAAACTGAGAAAAACCATTCAGATTATTTTGATACATTAAAAAAAATATCCAAAATTAATTTTTAATGTGTATGAATTATTATCACCACAATCTAATACATAGTGTGCCCGATATGACTCAAAGTGTCTGTTATTAGTTTAAAATTGACATTTTAGTTCAAAATGAGTGTCACTCACAATAAACTAAGAAAACATGATCATATTATAGTGATAATTTATTAAAATGGTTCATAAGTCATTTTTGACATTTAGGAATTAGTCTCATGTCAAACTGACACACAATGTGACCACTTGACTCAAAGTGTGTGTTTCCAATTTAAAATGACATTTTAGTAAAAAACACAAGTGACGTACTCAAAGTTGAGAAAATGCATTCATATTGTTTTTATACTTCAATAAAATGATCCATAATTCATTTTTTACATGTAAGAATCATTCACACCTCAATATGATGTACAATGTCACTGGTATGACTCAAAGTGTCTCTTTTTATTAAAAACTGACATTAATTTTAGTAAAAAAGATGAGTGACATACTCAAAACCAAGAAAAAACATTAATATTGTTTTGATAATTTAGGAAAATGATACATAATTCGTTTTTGATGTATAGGAATCATTCACACCTCAATCTGATACACGGTGTTTCCAGTATGACTCAAAGTGTCCCTTATCAGTTAAAAATTCATAATTTATTTAAAAATGCGTGTCACTCACTAAAAACTGGACAAATGTGATCATATTATCTTGATAATTTAGGATGATCCATAATTAATTTGTGACATATAGAAATTTACCGCACATAAATATGACACACAATGTGGTCAGTATTAATCAAAGTGTGTGTTTTCAATATATAAGTGTCATTTTAGTTTAAAATGCACATCACATATGCCAAAACCAAGAAAATGAGCTCAGGCTATTTTCTCATCATTTTAGCTTCTATTACTTAATTAATTCCCTTATCGTTTTTATCTTATACTTATTTAATTAATTTTCAAAGAGATAATGTTTGAAGATGAACAAGAAATGGCGTGATGGTTAAAGGCTTATTATCAAAAAGCAAGTCCTATTGAATTGAATTTCATCTATAGTGAATTTTTTATCACCACGGATGAGATCCAATTCAATTGTACATTCATTTAAGAATAAAAAAAAAATTGTGTGATGTGTAAGAATTAACCGCAACTCAATCTGATACATGGTGTTCCACCTATGACTCTAAGCATATGTTTTTAGTTTAAAATTTAAATGTTGTGTTTAATTTTTTTCTTTATATAATTACTAACATAATAATTGTTTTCTTATACAAGTGCATTATTTTTCTCGAGTTGAGGTGGTTTATTCTCCAATAATATGATTGGGGGTCATGAGCCAAGGACAAAGGAACATTGATATTTTTTAATGTCTATGATAATTTTTACTTATGTAATTGTATAAACCAATGTTTGAAATGTCTTTAATATAGTTTTTTTCTTTTATTTGTGTTGTAAATTTTATTTCATTTAAATTCTGTATTATCTATTTTTCTACTATTTTTGTTGTTGCAGTGTGTTATAATATTAACAGCACAATACAGTAGTACGGTCCTTTATTAGCTCTAAAAGAATCACTAATAAAGGTACCTTTAATAAATGATTTTCATAGAACTGATAAAGTGTTCATTTATCATCACTTTTCTAGTGCTGATAAAATTCTAGGGCTTTTAATCATGATATAGTACTCAATGATTTTTTTACGCTGACAGTGGCCAATTTGAGTGTTGTTAAAGGATATATTTATTTTAGTAAACTATTTTTTTACCCAATATTTGAATTAAAAGTATGGGTATTTTCAATAAATAATAGATAAAGATATTTAAATTTACATCTTACATCACTCCCCCACTCTTAAACTATTGAACTCGGGCAATTTTATCATTGAATTTTATTTATTCAAAATAGAAAAAATAAATAAATTCATACTACTTAAATTTAAATTTAAAAGCTAGAATTGAAACAAAACAAATATTCTTCCAAATTTAGAAATACCATGCCTCATATATGAGTCAAATCACTACCTCACTTTAATTCAATCAAAGTTTCAGTTCAGGAGTGGATCGAATTAGATATAAGTGGACTCAAATTTTTAAAAAAAATCTCCCACATTTATCCCTCTTTCTTAAGTATCTTAAACTAATGTTTTATTTTCCACTTTATTGAAACAACTCAAATTAATGTGTTATAATTCAATTGACTCTCTTTCTATGGGTTAAATATTCTCCTTGCCTAGATGAAATCATTTTTGACAAGGAACTTTTGAATTTTCCCAACCATAATGTTGTGCAAAGCACTGTGGATAACACTTATTGATATTGAAAATGGATTTATTTAATTACAGAAACACACCCAGTGCCCTTTTCTCATAGATCCATTATGAGTTCCCAATTGCCTATTTTAATTCCAGGTTCAAAGAACTTATATTATTTTCAATTTATTTGGTGTCCTAAGGTGTTCTTTATTACATAGGTTAAGTTACCTCAAATTAAGTTCAAAATTTTAATGACTTTAAGTTATAAAACTAATTCCATATAAATATTTCCACTCATACTCCATATCCTAGTTCTAAAACTAAAATTCAAAAAAGGCAATGACAATCCACTCAACAATCATATAAGTCTCACAGTTTCAAAACCATTGAATTCCTATAAATTTTGAATGATATTTTTAAACAATTCAGGATAGAAATCAAGTTCAAGAGATGTTTAAAAAATTAAAATAGATAACTGTAAAAAAGAAATATGTACAAAATTGTATTTATAGAACAATTTTTATTATTTTAGTTTTTTTATTGAATTAAAGGCAATAGTTAATTTAAAATAGAAAAATGGTATTTACAATATTTATAAAAAACAATTTTTTACTTATAGATTTTATAGATACTTATTAAAATAGTAAAAATATTTTTTAGTTATTTATTTACACATCCTAAGACATTAACTAAAAGAAGTTAATTTTTTTAGTGATTCTATGATATTAACTAAAAAGTAATTAAATACTAGTATAAATAGTTTGATTTCCTCCGCCATGCTTATTCAACACTAATCATTTATGTTCCATCAAAATGCATAAATAATATAGTGATTAAAGAGTTCCAAAAAGGATAAATACAACCTGATGTTTATTATCCAGCAAGTTCATGGTAAGCTGTCCCCTGGGTGTTCTATGGACAGTGGAGTCATCCTCTTTTGTTCTTTCCACTTAAGAAAAACCTATATAAAAAAATATAAAACATTAGAAAATTAAAAATTAAAGTACAGAAAATGAAAAAAAAAGAAGAAAGATGAGAGGATTAGTGTTTTCCCTCCTAAAATGGGTTATATTTAGACTGTTTATAATTATAAAGTCTTTTGACTATCCCCATTCCATAAGGGGATAGGGTTTCTGTGATTCAAACCACCACATTCTTATTCTTCCACAGTAGCTCAGCTCTACTTCTTGGAGGCCCTAATTGACATAGTATGGCATTTCCATCCCATTAGTAGTGTAAATAAACTTCAAAGGTTGGGATAGAAGGATGATAAATGGGGTTTCCTAGAGTTATATTACAATGGTTGTGGATTCCTCTTCATCTATTAGAAACTCAAATTGTTCTAATTAGATATATTAAAATAAGAGGAAGTCAGGAGATAAATTAAATTGAAAATTTTCATCACGTGGCAAGTTCAAGTCAAGATATATCCCTTCATATGTAGCATTTTTTTACTTTTATTTCTTCATGAGTGACCTATGGTGATTCATCTTATTCCTTTGTGCCTTCCTCAAGTGGATGTCGCTAATATTGATAGAGTGGTGTCTTCAAAACATGTCCAAGGAATTATTATTTATTAGTCACTTCTCTTATGAAATATTCTTTAAATTATTCAAAATAAGATTCAAGTAGTCTATCAAAGTAATCTTCTTCTAACTCCTCTTTTTCATCATCCTGGGTAGTCTCATTTTCAATTTCTAGCAACTCTAATTTTTCTTCAAGAGAAGCTCTGGAAGGTTATTTATATTCATCATCCATGATTAAAATTAGTGGTATCATGTCTACAAAATTAAAATTATGAAGATTAATAAAAAAAATTATCTTGTAAAAACTTTTAATGAAAAAATACAGCTTATTGGTATCTCCCTTTTCAGTCTTAGCATGTTGGTCTTTTTCTAAGTACAATTACTCTTTGAAGGTTTCGTGTGTGGATGGGGGCAGTAGTGGGCATTCTATCTTCTCTTTAAAATGGAGCTCATCCTCTTCTTCATCATCCTCCAGGTATTATAAAAATTGTTCTGATTTTTTGATTTCATTAATAGCAGGTGGTAAATTAGAATACAATTAGATTTAAATAAAATTAGAGAAAGAAAAGTTTGAAATAAATTCTCCCACAAGTGTTTCAACTTTACGTTTCTTTTCCTGGTAAACTAGCTCTGGGGAGATTTGTTCAAGGGTGAACAGTGGAAGATCCTCTGATTCTAAAAAACTTCCCATTTCCTCTTGAATATCTTCATAGGAAAATATCAAGGACTCTAAATTTCCACCTTCTTGTTGTTTCCTTTTCTCTACAAGCTCTTAGAGGGAAGTTATTATTGCAGTTTTTATACCTATTAATTCCTTAATCATTTCTCTATGTTCCTCCAATTGTTGATTTTATTTCACATTAAAGTCATTAAACATAGATGAGTAGCTCAAAATTTCCTCCCATGTAATTTCTTCTCTAGTTTGATGGTGTGGGGCATGTATTGTTGATGGTAGTTGGGTTCATTCATGTAGTCACATCAATCATCCTACCTATTGGTGTGTACCAAAGGTTGTTGTTGTTGTTTCCAATGAAAGTTCATCTCCTAGGATTCCTGTGGGAATGTAAACTGGGTATATGGGTGAGAATCCATTAAATAATGGTCACAATTGAATTCTTATCTCAGTTTGAGAAGAAGAGAAAGAAGAAAACCAAAAAAAATAAAGATAGATTAAATAAGAAAACACTATTTACATTTGTGTTTAGATAGTGGGAACTCAACCTTTCTCCCCATAAACAATGCCAAATTGATCATGTGGTTATCATGGGTCACGGTCAAATAGAATCTATATTATACTTCTAATGTAGCCTAGTGGCTGATCAGGGTTATCTCTTAAGGAGAAAGGGTTGAGAGTCTCACTATCCTAGAACTTATGTATTTTTTTTGGGTGTTTTTTTCTTAATTTTGAAAGAAATTAGAGATGATGATTTTTTTTTGGAATTTTATTTAATGAATTTAAAACAAAATAAATAGAATTCAATACAACAATGGGTATAAGGGGTTTTATCTAGGGTCAAACACATATATTTTTCATCATTATCTAGATCCCATCTGATAATGGTGTTAATATCATTATTACATTTCTCTCCTCTATAAAAATTGTGGTTCTGAACATACACAATATAAATATCCCTTGATACATCTAGTTCCACCTTCTCCACGGTGAAGAGGCAATGAACACACTCAATCATGGTATTCATTGTCTCGACACCCAAATCCATTGTATGTTGTTAATCTCTCAATCCATAGTGCTCCATCAATATTCACTATAAACCAAGAGAGGGAGAGTGAGAGGATTTGAAAAATTTGAGGATGCAGTATCTCATCAGAAAGAGTAGATAAATATCATTGATTTTATTCTTTCCATGTTGCTATTACATCAATGATGAAATCCATAAATAATTAAAGAACAAAGTGCATGTGTGATCTCCCCCAAGTACCTAGGTCTCATGTTAGTTCTCCATAACTATGGATTTTAAGATATCATGTTAACGACATAGGGTTTGAATAAGAAAACTAATAATTTTGGGAGAAGAGAACAACATGACACGATTAACAAAATAAAGAATAATTAATATTAACATGCAGAAGGAAATATAGAAAAGAAAGTTGTAGCAGAAGAAAGCCTTGGTCGGCAGATGTTGAATGTTTCTATTAGGAAATGGTGAAAGATTATTTATAGTAATGGACTTATTCATCCTCATATTCAGTGTTGAGGCAAGCTTCTTGAATAGATTCCACATGTTCATCTCTGATGGTGGTGATCAATTATGTCATGAGCGTCTCTTCCTAATATTTTGAAGGTGAATAAATCCAGTGCATCGTAGTACAATGGAAATTATTATATGCTTCAAATGTTCAAATTTTGGATTTTATCAGGCCTTGGTAAGTGGTCTTAGACATCAATAAAAGAAGTGGGAAAACTGGGCTTGGTCTCAGGATGTCCCAGGCATGGTAACAACTAGTTCTGGGAGTGTGACAGGGATTCAGTGGTCCAACTTCATCTTCGTCAATGTGGTATCCTCCCTCGATGATGGAAATCATTAGATCTCATGTGATATTAAAAGGGGGAAATCTCAACAGCAGCATGTGACATATCCAATCTTCATAGGATAGGGTGGCATTTGGTGGTTTGGGAGTCTCGACCAAAATGGGATCATGGAGAAGTGGGTGTGGGAGCATGATCATTATGGTGATCGTGAAATGGGTGGATATGCAACAAGGAAAGTGATTGTGGCATGGTAGGTAGTTGGTGAGGGAACTCATGGTTAGTGCAGTGACCATGAGATATGGGTTAAAATGGGGGAATGGTAGGCTGGAGTGAGGCATGGATAGTTTCCAATTGACAGTGAATGAGGTTCATGATAGGTTGTCCATGGTCAGTATACTGACTGTGGAGATAGTTTGTGGCATGTTGCATGGTAGGAAGGGCCTCAAATGGGGTGACTATGAATGAGACCCATGATAGGAATACTGACCGTGAGAATCACAGTTAGTTCATGCCTTTTAATTTTTCCCAACCTACATTTAAACAAAGTAAATTTCATTTCAGTGCAAAATTGTTCCAATTCCACTGTTAAATCCCAGTTTAAAAATTCTTTTCAAATTATATGGATTTGAAATTTTTATAAAATATTATTAACTCACTAAAAATAAATAATTATTCCATTTAAACATTTATGGTCAAATCCTCAAAAGTCACATAATCTATTATTATACCTGGTATTTGAATTAAAATTAGGGGTATTTTCAATGAATAACATATAAAAATATTGAAATTTTCAGCTCGCATCAATCCCTCTATAAATGAAATCCCAAAGTGGTCTTGATTCAAAAAAATTATCCCTCCCCCAAACCCTAACTAACCACTACACATCTTGTCTTCCTCCAGCCACATCTTCTAGAGAGTCTAACCCCTTGATTCATCTGGATCAAAGTTTCAAGGATCAAGGTACTCTATTTCTTCACTCCTATTTATTTCCTCTATTCTTCCTTCCAGAATTTGTTGTTTGTGGGGGGGGGGGGGTTTCCCTATTTTTTGGGAAAGTAATCAAGTTAATATTGATGGTGGGTTGTTTTTCTTAGGTTCTAATAGTGCCTATATATTTTTTGGTAGTGTTACCTTCAATGGTGGTTGTTCCTTGTTTATCTATTCTTTCTCAAAGAGAATTGGGATTCTAATCAAGGTAGGGGATCAATTACTTATTATTTTCTTTATATGAAATTTTGAATTAATCTTGCTTTAAATCATTGTAAAAATGGGTTTTATTTACCTTAATAAGATGGAAAAAGGTTCCTTATATTGAATAATTAATCAAATTATGTATAATTATAAAAACTAAGAAAATTGTTGCATTCTCTTGATTATATTAATCATTAGAATCACTCACATGCCATGGAAAATAGTATTTTTTATAATTCTAGAATTTGAGGAATTGATAAGGTTCTATCACATGATCAAGATAATTGATAATTCTTTTAAAGAAATAAATGATTGTTATATTTTGATATTATTTGTGGATTACATTTTATATTATCTCTCGATGCTTGCTAAGATATTTTGATATATGTGTGACAGTGTTTTTACTATTTTTTTATTCAGTTCGGTTAGTTTTTTGAAATTTTAACAACATAAAAAATGATTATAATTAATAGAAGAGTCATGAGTAGTGTGATACTACTAATCTTGGTTGTTTTTATAAATTAATGCTTGGAATCATGTTAATGGTTAGCTATGTTTAGCTAATACCCTTAGGTTTACTTATACGGGTAACCTATGTTTAAAAAAAATAATTAATTCAAGTTAGGATTAAAAATTTTGTTTGATAAAGAATAAATGTTTAGGGCTGAGAGAGCCCATTTACATTGGGTGAGAGTCATATCTGTCTCAATGTCATGGCCTTAGTGCCTTCACATTTGTGCAAAAAAATCCTTTGATTCATATTTGTTCTCTAGGATTTTAGAGTCTTGTTTGTTTGTTGAAAATTTTAGTTATGGTTGGGAACCTCTGATGAGTGATGGGTTGGGAGCCTGGGGCTGTAATGATGGTCAATATCAATGATGGTGGGACAAATTTTATGTTATGTGCAATGGTTTGGGGCACTAAATGGACATGATTAGTTCAGAGCAGAGTTTTATCATCAATATGGTCAATATTTCTTAATGTTTTATTGATGGATAAATGGTTGGATGATGTTTACTTGGTCAATATCCAACTACTTGGTGAAGTCTATTGTTATTCACTATGAGTGTGTTTTGAATAGGTGTCTTAGGTAGAGTCCTAAAGTACCTAGATGTTTATAAAATAAAAATTGAACTAATAAATGAATAGGGTTGGTTCATGGTGTTCAAAATAATGATGAAATACTCAAGAATAAGAAATAGAATTTAAGAGTGCTTTTGGAAATTGGATTATGAAAATTAATGTGTTGATCTTATAATCATGTCAATTTGATGAATAATTAATTAATGAATATTTAACTCGATGCTTGTATGCTTATTTGATACCTTGACCTTATTAGTGTCAAACAAGGGTCATGTGCGATGATATTGGTAGATGAGACTAAGGCTAAGTAGTTTTCCTTATTGTGTTTTTTGTGGTATTGATTTATATTTTCTAATTTCATATGCTACCCCACCTATGTTGGTAGAGAAACCGAAGCTCAAATGTCTTAGGGGGGTTTTCTTCAATATCCAGGATAGTGATAAAATGGATGGATGAATTATCTCTCTCCCCCACTCCCCTTTAGACTTAGATGAGTAGGTGTATATCAGGCTATAATGGCTTATTATATAGGGTGTGTTCCAACTATAGTAGTAATAAATCATGTTTTACTATACATTTATGTGTGTTCTATAATGGATTGATTTATTTCATGTACTTGAATCTGGTCATGGTGGATCTAGACTCTTATGGGTGTACATGATTGGGTTATGACGCATTAAGGTATAATAAACATACATAGGTTATAGTTGATTCTAGGAATACACTTGGTTACTATTGGGTTATGACGATGATGAGGAATCAGGCTGCAAAGGGTGCAGTAATGGTAGTATTATTATTGCACGAGATGTAGGGTAATATACTAGAGGGATGAGCATGGGACTTATAAATTGGGGTGTGAGAGTGAAAAACTGATGGAGAAGTAAAAGCGGGATACCCTATTTATATATATGATTTTTTATAGAATGGTCTACTTCTATATGTTATTTGGTGAGTGATTCATGGTGAAGATGGGAAACTATAATTTCTTATTTAGGTGATGATTTAGTTTCATTTTTTTATTAACTTGTATTTTTTATGCTTCATTCGCATTTTTTCATGATAGGTTTCAGGAAGGATCCCACTGAGTATACATGTTATGTTCACCCTACATGTATATAAACTATTTTTAGGTCTGTGGGAAACAAGTTGGTGATCGGGTTAGACATTACTAGATCAAAGGAGTTATTGAGTAGTTATCTGGATTTATTGAAGTTCATTGTTTCTACATAGTCTTAATTTTTATACTTTTAGTTTTCCTTTAAGTTATATATTTAATTTCATGTATTGGGATTTTTATTTTGTTTTATGCATGGTGTTGGTTGGAATTTTATCCTTCTTATCTCTAGTTACTTGAATATATAGAGGGTAATTCCTCCCATGTGTTTGATTTATATACCCTCAGTGATAGTCACCAACCCATGGCCAATTGAAGGTGGGATTTGGGGGTCATCATATCCCTTTCTTCATTTTCAGCCCAAGTGGGGTACCTTTTGAGGGAGGAGATCATGATATATTGGTATCCGAAGTGATGGTTGAGAGATATGATGGATTTTAGAATTAGTAACTGTTGGACCCATGATGTTCCTAACAACGGACCAGATATCCAACTGGGCCACCAACTTGTGGGATGCACTAAACTAGGCCGCTAACTAGGCTGAATATTAGGCACTTCCCCTATCCAGGTAGGGATTTAATCTCACCTACCTAGAGAATCAAACCCGAGGTTGACTGGTATTTAACCAACCGGGGAGCTTCTCTGGTACCACTACGCTATATAGTGTAGTGGTACTATAGAAGTTCATAGTTTGGTTAAATGGTAGTCATCCCCAAGTTCGATTCTATGGGGAGGTGAGATTAAATTCAAATCTGACTAGGGGACAGTGCCTGATATCCAACCCAGTTAGTGGCCCAATTTATCACAACCCACAAGTCGGTGGACCAGAGGGATATCTGGTCCATTGTCAGGAGCATCACAGGCCCAAAAAAAATGTGCCTTTTTAACAGACCTATGCCACAATTCGGTCGTAGTCCGGCCATGCCCTGTCCTACCATTACTGTAGACCAGGATCAACTGGGGTTAGCCCATGTGGTAGGTATTTTCCCCAGACTCAACTAGGATTTAATACACATCCCCTATGATTCAAACATGGGACCTCAGGCTTAACAACCACTAGAGAGCATCACAAGTACTACTACACCAAATGGCATAGTGGTACTCATGATGATCCCTGGTGGCTGTTAAGCCTTAGTTATTAGGTTCAAATCACAGGGGAGGTGTATTAAAAAAATTTTCGGACCCGTGATGCTCCTAAAAATGGACCAAGATACTCCCCAGCACCTACACTCAGGTTATTGGGCTGGGTATCATGGATATCTCCCCTAGACAGCTGGGGATTTAGTCACCTCCCTAGAGAATTGAAACTGGGGATGATTGAAATTTAACCAACCGGGGAGCTTCTCTGGTACCACTACACCATATGGAGTAGTGGTATCAAATAATATCCTCGGTTTTTTAAATTCCAGTCATCCCCAGGTTCGATTCTCTTGGGAGGTGAAATAAATCCCCAGCTGGCTAGGGGAGATATCCACAATACATAGCCTAGTTGAGAGGCCTAGTTGAGAGCCCAATAACCCGAGTGTAAAGGATGCATATAATTTGGTCTATTTTTTGGAGTTTCATGGTTCCAACAAAAAATTTACCTTTTTAACAAACCTACGCCACAATCGGGTCGTAGTCTGGCCACGCCCCAGTCCACTAACCTGTGGACTGGGCTCAACTGGGGTCAGCCCACATGGAAGGTATTGTCACCAAGCCTGAATGGAATTTAATACGCCTCCCCCGTGACTTGAACCTGGGACCTCAGGCTTAACACCTACTAGGGAGCGTCATGAGTACCACTATTCCATATGACATAGTGGTACCAGAGAAGCTCCTCGATTTGTTAAATTCCAACCAGACCTTGGTTCGATTCTCTAGGGAGGTGAAATAAATCCCTAGCTGGCTAGGGGAGATATCCACGATACTCAACAGATTTGAGTGGCCCATTAACCCGAGGGTAGGGGCTGGGGAGTTTGTTGGACCCATGAT
Organism: Viscum album; assembly: GCA_963277665.1. Taxonomy (NCBI): domain Eukaryota; kingdom Viridiplantae; phylum Streptophyta; class Magnoliopsida; order Santalales; family Viscaceae; genus Viscum; species Viscum album. The sequence goes on along the minus strand of OY728162.1, from coordinate 118,310,281 downwards.
GCTCTCAAAACAGACCAGGATACTCCCCAACTCCTACACTCAGGTAACTAGGCTCTTAATTGGTCCACTCAACTGGGCTATGTATCATGGATATCTCCCCTAGCTAGATGGGGATTTATTTCACCTCCCCAAAGAATAGAACTCAAGGCTAACTGGCATTTAACCAACTGGGGAGATTCTCAGGTACCACTACACCATATGGAGTAGTGGTACTCGTGATGCTCCCTGGTCGCCATTAAGACTGAGGTCCCAAGTTTGAATCACGGGGGAGGAATATTAAATCCCAATCAGGCCTAGGGATAATAAATGCCACATGGGCTAACCCCAGTTGATACGGGTCTGCAGTAATAGCAGGATAGGTAATGACCAAACTATGACCCAGTTGTAATGTAGGTCTGTTAAAAAGGCACCTTTTATTAGACTCACGATGCTCCCGAAAACGGAAAAGATATCCCGCCATCCCACCAACTTATGGGCTCCTCTAAACTGGGCCACTAACTGGGTCAGATATCATGCACTATCCCCTAGCCAGCTGGGTATTTAATCTTGCCTTCCCAGATAATTGAACCTGGTCTGACTGGAATTTAACCAACTAGGGAGCTTCTCTAGTAACAATCCTGAAATAGACTAAGATACTCCCCAACCCCTACACTCAGGTTACTAGGATCTTAACTGGGCCTCTCAACTGGGTTGAGTATCGTGGATATCTCCCATAGACATTTGGGTATTTATTTCACCTCCCTAGTGAATCGAACCTAGGGATGACTGACATTAAATCAACTAGGGAGCTTCTCTGATACCACTATGCCATTGGTACCAGAGAATCTCCTCGGTTGGTTAAATTCTAGTCATCCCTAGGTTTGATTATTTGGGGAGGTGAAATAAATCCCTAGTTGGCTAGGGGAGATATCCACGATACTCGGCCCAATTGAGAGGCCCAGTTAAGAGCCTAGCAACTCAAGTGTAGGGGCTTGGGAGTATCTTGGTCTATTTTGGGAGTGTTATGGGTACAATAAAAGGTTCCTTTTTAACATACCTATGCCACAATCGGTTCATAGTCTAGCCACACCCCAGCCCACCAGCTTGTGGACTAGCTCAATCGGGGTCAGTCCACGTGGTAGGTATTTTCCCCAAGACCAATTGGGATTTAATATGCCTCCCCCATGATTCAAACCTAAGAAATTAGGCTTAACAGCCACCAGGGAGTGTCATGATTACTATTACACCATATGGAACAGTGGTACCATAGAAGTTCCCCGGTTAGTTAAATGTCAGTCAACCCTGGGTTCGATTCTCTGGGGAGGTGAAATAAATCCCTAGCTTGCTATGGGAGATATCCATGATACTCGGCCTGGTCGAGTGGCCCAATTAAGAGCCTAGTAACCCAAGTGTAGGGTTTAGGGAGTATCTCGGTCTGTTTCGAGAGTGTCATGAGTCCAACAAGAACTAGTGAGTATGCATGGGTTAGTAGGGAAAGAGTATTAGATGGGAATAGTGTGTACTGTAAACAAGGGAGATCGTCTAGGACATGGGATTTTATGGCCACCTGTGATCTGATGGAAGGACCTTCAAGTTTACTAGACATTCTAAGTGAATTGATGTTTCCTTCAGGATAGATATATAGTAGAAGATCATGAATCAAAATTGTTCTGTGCATGTGTTTGAATTTTGGTAGACAATGGGAAATATTTTTAAATGAGTTAATTAATTAATTAATTAACCTTAAAATTCTCTTTTGTATTGGTTTTAATAGTACCAACATTTTTTATTTTATAGATATAGAAATGGTTGATGTCCTTGTTGGGTTCCTATAGAAGATTCCCAGTGGGATGTTCTAGTGGATCATAGTAGAGTGGAGATTGAAAACAATGACACTTGGAGGAGGACACTCTAAGTGTTTCAGCACCAGGATATATAGGATTATGAAAGATCTATTTTATATTGAGAGATATAGGATTGGTTAGAGAAGGTGGATATAGTATTCAGTTCAATCTATACTCAGAAGGAGCATTGGGTTTCTTTAGTTGTGAAGATGTTATGTGGATCATCTCACCAATGGTGGATTTTGTTCCTTGTGGATTGTGAGTTAATTGTTTCATGGGAAAAGTTCATGGATTAGTTTTTGGATGAGTTATTATCTTTTACTTCTAAGGATTCTTTCTGGTAGGAGATCCTTACCCTTTGATAGGGGAGTCCTAATGTTTGTGATTTCAGTATCCACTACAAGAACCTTATACATTATTCTTTAGAACTTTTGGTAGATGATGAGGCCAGGGTGAATCATTTTGATGAGGCTTTGTGTCCAGAGATCCAACACTAGCTCACTCCATTTGTATTGAATTCATATGATGAGGTACTAGAAAGGGTGGAGGTCATTGAGAAGATATTGGCTAAAACTAGATCATCGTGAGATGGGAGTCTCCAAGACCTTCCACATAGCAGATTTGTGACTAGGGGTTCTCATTTTTAGGGCTAGAAGAAGAAGTTTTAGTCAGAAAAGAGCTAGTTTTATCCTACTTGAACTCATTTCACTGGATCTAGAAGTTATCAAAACCCTTCCAGTGACTCAAGTGTGGTTTTTTTCTCTTTTCAAAGTTATGGTTATCAGAACCGAGAGTGACTGAACATTATCAGCAGTTAGTGTGCGGTTGTTGGATCAATATGAGCTCAGAATTTGCAGTAGTTTCAGCCATGACAACAGCAATAGTAGGTCATTTTGGATTTTTATCAACAGAGGGGCGATGGGGTAGGAATAGGATATACCTTAGGTATCTCTCATCCTCAGGGATAGTTGGTAGAGTTTAGTCATGGAGGTGGTCACAATTAGGGCTAGGGAGGTCGTGGAGCAGGACATACTCAAATGTATGCTTTAGTGTTGTATGTGTCAAGAAAGCCCAATTCCATACGAGGTACTATCTACCTATTTTCTACTTAGTGTTATTCCTTTTTTGATTATTGGGAAACACACACCTTCAATTTTTTCACTCTATTCCATGATTAAGTACTTGACGTGGAGATTCTGCTAGTTCCCTTGGTGTTGACTACACCAGTTGGAGGTCAACATATCATTTTTTATGTGTACAGAGACTATGAATTGGTTCTAGGGAAGCACTGCGCTTGGGGATATTTCCTATATTTAAGGATAAAACCATATGGTATCATAATCAACATAGATTTATTGTTTTTGGTGTAGGCTGCTGAGGATTTATTTAGTATCCATGCCATATTCTATGACGTTGATGGGACCCAAGTGATGTTTGTTGGTGAGTGAGGCCCTCAGATGGGATAGAGGCGTATTGAGTCTCTATCTTCCTTATTGGATGATTTGGTGTACAGTTCTATGGAGGCTCAAACAGTTATGTTTCCTAGGGTTGTGGAAGATTACCTTGATGTATTTCTTGAAAAGGTTGTGGAACTACCCTTGTAATGATCTAATATAAACCACTAAGTCTGAGATGGATAGCCATAAGACCTCATATGTGCTTCCTCATATGCAAGATGTTGTAGACTAGCAGTATGGGTCCAAATAATATCAGTGGGGAGATTATACCCTCAGTATCATATCCTTGAACCAATAATATAAATACAATATAACAACTCAAAGTAAACTATGTGGAATAAAATAATATCAAATGAAATACATGTCATACATTAAATAAATAAACGGGCTCCTAGGGTGGAAATCCAAACCATAATAGTAAGTGAAAACAGATAAGTAAATAAATCAAACCCTATGGTATTCCTATGGATTCAGTTCTGGTACTGCTACAACCCCATGCTTCTTAGCTTAACCATCCACCATGGGGCCCTTTCCCTTTACTGGATCCCTATACATGAAATCTTCATGCGCACTGAGATGCCCCATACAAGGTGTGAGTAATAAACCTAGTAGGACACTACCAATGTATCCTTAGCATAAGTGAACGTGATATATAATAGTGTATGACATTATTTAAAGTAAATGATCAAATAGAAATATAACCACACAAGTTCTGAGTTATTGTGCATTAACCAGATCCCACAAAACTAGGCCCCACCTGTTCCGGCATGATGATGGTAAGGATGTCAAAGTCTGTCTTCCCAAGTTCCATGTTTAAGGAAACACTGCATTTCCCACCTTGATGGTGGTTATGATTAGTAACACCACACTCCCCACCTAGATGGTGGTCATTATCGCCATATGATGGTAAGTCTCGTCTGTCATAGACACAAATGGATAATAGAACACCCTTGCATGACATTCTACCACTTCAGCTTGAAACTGATGGATTCTCAATTCCCATGCATGGTCTACTACCACATCATTAGACATGTATGTGATCAAACCCATTACATAAAACAATCCATAGTATATAGTCATCACCATGTCATCATGATCCCCCTCCAAAGGGCCACATAGTCTAAACTATGCAACCTCATCATCCTGATACCTGAAGTAGGGTTCCATACGCTATGAAATACCATAAGTAATAGGTATCATAATAAGGAACAAGAAAGAAAATCGAGAACAATTCTCAATATACTACACATAATCATATGATCACAAATAAGCAAGGTCTCAATGTCTCCCACACACCCACATGAAAAAACATAATAAACATGGGTTATCAAGCATAAACAAAGGCTAAACCTTGAGGTTTTGGTGAATAACTCCAAAGTTCATCAGGGATCAAAGGCTGAACCACATCACACACCCATAGAGAATGACTTCACATGTCAAGTATGTCTAAATTGAGTACTAATTCATCAATAAACATGTTTAGAATAGAGACTCAATAATATTCTACATCAAGAAGCATGGTTCTAGAATCACATACCTTAAGGAGTCAACCAACGAAACCAATTACGAGGTATGTTGAAGGATACATTTCTAAATCACTAGATATATTGTTGATTCAAGAAAGGATTATGAATTCCTTGCTAATTCTAGTAGATAGTCTCATTTCTATCCAGTTATCATCAGTCCATCAATGTAAAAGAGACTAAATATAAGATTATATAAGTATAAGGCCTCATAATGATTGTCCTAAAAAACCTACCCAAAAACATCCATTGTTCTAGATAAATATTTCTCTAGTCAAGTGGATTTTCATTGACATGTCGATACCTCCATCAATATACAAAATAATCATTAATAGATTAAGTTTTTATCATTAATACATCATACATTTAGGAGGAGGATCCACAAACACTTGCCCATAGAATGCTCATATTCATTGGTAGATCTTGACTTGATCAAGGAACAATGTCAGCTCACTAGATCTACCACTGATCTAAGAAGAAAGGGAGAAATCATCATTGGATCGTGATATAAAACACAAAATCATCATAGATCCATGTTCACATCTCAATAAGAATGAGGAATTTGGCATGAATCTAATAAAAACTCATCATTTAGGCATTGTCAGATCATTCCAACAAAGGAGATCTAATGGGAGATGAATGAGAAGACCAAGAATCAATATATGAGTTTTAAAATTCATAATAGTCCCATGGGTGATGGAATTTGATAGTAAAGAGGGTTAAAACCTTTTGGAGTTAAAACCCATGGGTGCATTTAATGCACCCCTGGATAGGGCACACCGACCAGTCAGTGGGCCTTGTCAATCGGCTGGTGTCACCACTAGTTGGATGGTGTCAGGACAATGGTTGGACGGTGTTCTTGGAAGAATTCATGGAATTATTCTATGGACACCAACTAGCCAGTGGGTTCTATACTTTTACAGACCCACTACCAGCACCATTGATTGGCTGGTGGCCTTGTTTCATCCACCATGTAGCCCTTAAGCTTCACCCCTTTAACATTCATCTTGAGACCCACTAAAACATAAATACCAACTTAAAAAACTCCCATTTTAGAGAAATAACATCAGAGAAATAGATAATTTTATTAACATTAACATTACATATATCAAAAAAAGTGATCACGTTACAACCCCCTCGATAAGAGATATAGTTTGGGATAGAGTTGCAACCAGGCGTCTCACCAATATCAATGCCTCCATATCGGATGACCCCTTTTGAGTTGTGGGAGATTTGAATTTAGGTTTATGAACAATTTAAGATGTAATTTATTCATCCCAGTGTGTCATATTGGGGATATCCAACTATGTTTGTAAATAAGGTGGATGGAATTTTACCATTATGTGTTGATTATCACCTTTTAAACTCAGTGATGGTGAAGAACTGCTACCCTCTCCCATGGATTGATGATGTATTAGATCAATTTAAAGGATAAATATTGATCTTGAAGATTTACTTGGGGTATGGGTACTAATAAATGTGAATAAAGGAAGAGGATATCCCAAAGAATGATTTCCAATTTCATTATAGGCATTACAATTTCGTTGTAATGTTTTTTGGTGTAACGAAACCTCCATTTGTGTTCATGGGATTAATGAATGTAGTGTTCCATGAGTTTTCAGACCATTTCCTAGTTGAATTTATCGATGATTTAATTTTGTTTTCAATGTTAGGGGAGGAACATGTAGGGAATCTACAGGTCGTGTTGGGAGTTCTTCGGTCTCATCAGTTATTTAGGGAACTATTGAAGTGTGAGTTCTAGGAATGTGAGGTCTATTTCTTGGGGTATCTCATATCTTAGTGTGGAGTGGTCATTGATCTATTGAATATTGAGGTAGGGGTTTCTTGGGTATCCCCCAATAATGTTGTAGAGGTTCATATTTTCCTTAGTCTAGATGGTTATTATTGGAGGTTCATGAATAAATTCTCTTGGATTTTTACTCCTATAGAAGTTTTGACTATAAAGGATCAGAAATTTGGGTATACTAACTAGTGCTAGGTTTTTTTAGAGTATTTGAAGGAAAATCTGGTTAGTGCTCTGGTTCTTCATCTCCTAAAATAGTGATTTGTGTTCAAGGTTTACTGTGAAGTATCATGTCATGGTTTGGGTTACATGTTAATACAACAAGGTATAATTATATCATATGGGTCCTAGAATTTATGGCCTCAGGATTGTAATTATTCCACCCACAATCTTGATATTTTTTCGGTAGTGTTTTCTTTAAATTTGTGGAGACACTACCTTATCGATGAACATTTTGTAGTCTTCACAGATCACAAATCCTAAATTATGTCTTCTCCTAGCATGACTTGAATTTGAAGTAGTGATGTTGGATAGAGTTATTGTAAGACTACTAATTCAAGATATCCCTTACATTATATAAGGGAAATATTATGGTGGATGCCTAGATAAGGAAGTCATGATGTGGTGTTGTATTCAAGTCCATAGACTCTTGGAGAGTGAGGAATGAGTTAGTATCATTACACCTTGATATGGGAGTAGTTGATGGAATAGGTTGTATTTATCATATTGTGGTGAATTCAACTTCAGTGCATCATGTGGAGGAGTCCCAACTAAGAGATTTTGGGGTGGAGGTTTAGTGAGATCGAGTTATTTGTAGCAACAATCCTGAGGAATAGTCTAAGGATAGATAAGAACAGGTGTTATTCCAAGGAAATCTCTTCATTCCTTTAGCGATGCATGAAGTGATTCTATGTGAGATCCAAAGTTCACACTTATTGGTACACCCAAGTGTGATAAGGATGCATCGTGCTCTAAGGGTTCATATTTGGTGGTCTGGTCTGAAGCATGCATTTTCAGTGTTTGTCTCTCAGTGTTTGGTCTTCTATAAGGTGAAGGTTGAGCATCATGTTCCAAGTGGTTTTCTCCATCTTCTTGATGTCCCTAAATGGAAGTGGGGGTACATTTCAATGGAATTATTCACCATTTTCCCTAAATAACAGGGTGGTTATGATGTTATATGGGTGATCGTGGATCGCTTGATGAAGGCAGCTCGCTTCTTAGTAATTAGAGAGTCAATCTTAGTAGAGGTTTTGTTGAGGCAGTTCCTGGAGGAGATAGTGGAGATTCATAGGGTTACAAAGATGATCAAATCTAATCATGATCCTCATTTTACTTCTAGGGTATGTAGAGGTCCCCAGAGTTCCTTTTAAGAGTTTTTCATCCATATAAGTATGGTCATATAAAGAAAAATATCCAAAATTTATAGAAAATGTTGTTGTGTGCATTCTGGATTTTAGAGGTTTGTGGGTACGACACCTATCCTTTTTGGAGATTTATTACAACAACAATTATCTCTCCACAATTTGAATGTTTCCTTTTTAAGAACTTCATAGTTGGCCTTACCAATATCAGTTATGATAAACCGAGGTGGGGGAGTCAGTTGTTCTTGGATTGGAATTGGTGTAGAGTACGATAGAGAAGGTGCATGTGATCTATGAGCGAATGAAGCTGGAACAAGATCACCAGAAGTCCTATTTAGATCATAAAATGAGGCCTCTGAAGTTTTATGTCAGAGATCACATGTTCTTGAAGGTGTATCCTCATCATGGGTAGAAAATATTTTATCATGGGTGTAATCTCTTTACTAGGTTCAGTTGGCCTTTCGAGGTGTTAACTTGGGTTAGATTCGTGGCATATTAGTTATAACTACCCATGTAGATGAGCTAGATTCATGAAGCCTTCCATGTATCATATATTTGGTGATATCTTCGTGATTATTCTCACATCATCAATTAGGGAAATCTTGATGTTGAAGACAATACAACCTTTGAGGAATGACCTATCAAGATTCAGAACCATTAAAAAAAGGTATTGTGTGGGAATTCTATACCTTTGGTTTGTGTCCTCTGGTGACATGGTGATTTGGAATAGAACTCTTTGGAGCAAGGTTCATAGATGGGTTCTCAATACCCCAAGTTATTCTGATGCCTTTTCTGTTTTCCTTTTGTTGAGACAATGTTTTATGATCTTGTATTTATATATAAGTTCTATTTTGGTGATGTTTCATGTTTATGCACTCTTTCTTCATGTTGTTTTGGTCATGCTCCTATTGTAGTGGGATCTGTGAGAGGTATCTCTTGTGGTGGTTGTTCAAACCCCCTTTATATTTCTTCCAGGTCTTGTTTTAAATTATCAATGATGATAATTGTTTGAGATATATCTAATATGATGAATGGAATTTCTAAAGTCCTTTATTTTTCATTTTCTTAGGGACCAGAGGTGTCATGAGGGAGTTTAGAGGGGTTCTAAAGGTTAAAAAAGAGTTTTGTTCATTTACGGTCACCACCTAATGGAGGTGGACATGGTGCCGACTATTTTGAAGTTTCTTGGAGGCTTTATCATGGGGTAGTACATTTTGGACTTAGGAGTTTTGAGTCAGGTTGTGGTGATGGATGTTTGGTGTTGGAGTGCACCATGGCTTGTGAAATGGGTTGTGTGGTCATAGTGAAGGGGGTATTGCCTTGATATTGTTCATGTGAGACACAAGGATGAGGAAAACATCTTGGGAGGTTGTTTTGATGAAGGAATCTCAGCATGGTGATCGGCGGGTTCCACTATCAAAAATGAGTAGTGTGGGTATCCCCACACTATAGTGTTGGGCTTGGTGAGGATAAAATGGATTGGGTTTTGACATCACATAGTAGTGGAGTCTGTAGTGGTGGTCAAATCAGTTTGAAGAGGGTTTTAAAGGTGCACGATCCATGGGGTTCAAACACATTAAAAATTGGATCTCACTTTGACTAGAGGCACCATGTTCATGTTGGGAGTTCACTATGATGTCGTGAAGTCTTTCAGGCTCACTCTATAAATGGAAGAACCAAGAGGTCTTAGTTTTGATTTTTTTTCTCCCTCCCACGAACCCTAGTCGACCCCTACACTCCTCACCATGCTCCAGAAATATCTTCCTAAGAGTCTAACCACTTGATTTTTCTAGATCAAAGTTTCAAGGATCAAGGTACTCTCTTTCTCCTCTCCTCTTCATTTCCCCTGTTCTTTCTTCTAGAATCTATTGTTGGTGGGGGTTCTCTTTATTTTGTTAAAGTAATCGAGTTAGTCTTTATGGTGGGTTTTTGTGATTATTTTTTAGTGGTGTCTTCATCATTTTTATTAACGTTACCTTCAACGGTGGTTATTCCTCAATTATTTGTTCTTGCTCAGAGAGAATTGAGAATCTAATTGAGGTAGGGGATCATTTAATTATCCTTTTATTTATATAAAAGTGTGAATTAATCATGTTTTATATCCCTTTATAAATGGGTGTGATTGACCTTAATAAGATGTTAAAAGGGATCTCATGTTAAAAAATTAATCAAATCAAGGAAATTTATAAGAACTAAGAAAATTATTGCATTCTCTTGATTAGCTTAATCTTTATAATCACTCGTATTCCATGGAAAAAAATTTGTTTATAATTATGAAATTTTATGAACTGATAAGGGTCTATCACATGATCATGATAATTGATAATTCTTTCAAAGAACTAAATTATGGTTGGGTTTTGACATCATTTGTTTTTAAAGTTTTATGTTGCCTCTTAATGGTTTCAAAGATAGTGTAATATATGTATAGCAGTGTCTTTCAGTTGCCTTTTCATCTTATTTAGTTGTTTGAAACCGCAACAATGTAAAGAAAAAATGATGATAATTAATAGAAGAGTCATGAGAAGTGTGATACTGCACATATTGGTTGCTTTTGTGAACTAATGACTAGAACCATGTTTATGGTTAGATATGTTTATCTAATTCCCTTAGGTTTCCTTGTGCGGGTAACCTATTTTTAATAATATGATTAATTAAAGTTGTGATTAAAATGGTTATTTTATAAAAAATAAATGTTTAGGATGAGAGAACCTGATTTTATTAGGCAGGAGGCATATTTTCCTTGATGTCATGGCCTTGGTTCCTTCACCTATGTGTGAAAAATACATTTGATTCATATGTATGCTCTAGGGAGCCTTGTTCATTTGTTGATAACTTTTGGTTGTGTTTGGGAACCTGTGATGAATGATGGGCTTAGAGCCCAAGGCTATAGTGATTGTTGATATCGATGAAAGTGGGATAGATTTTATGTTATGCACAATGGTGTGGGACACCAGGAAGATTGGGAGAGTTCAAAGTGGGTCTTTCTCATCAATATGCTTAATATTTCTTGATGGTTTCTTGATGGCTAGATGGTCGAATGATGTTTACTTGGTAAATATCCAACTACTTGATGCAGTCTGTTGTTATACACTAAGAGTGCATTTTTTAATAGGTAGATTAGGCAGAGTCTTGGAGTACCTGTATGTTTAAGAATTGAAAATTGAACTAATAAATAAATGGGGTTGGTTCATGGTGTTCACAATAATGATGACATACTTGAGAATAACCAAGAGAATTTAATAGTGTCATCAACACTTGGCTAAATAATATTAAAGTGTTAATATTACAATTATATCAATTTGATGACTAATTAAATAATTAATATTGAAATTGATGCTTATGTAACATCCTGACCCAAGTGTCACACATTGGTTCCCCGATCTAGTCTGCTATATGACCTCAGGCGTGTCTCCTCATACGCCAGAGGCTGCCAACTAGCAACGAGGGTCTAATATCAATCATGAGGAGACTGTACCCTCTTTATTAGAGTAATACAACAATGAAAATAAATAAAAAATAACAAAAAAGGTATAATAAAATCTAGAATAAACTAGTATCACATGACAACCAAAACAGGAAATTCAATATCCAATACTAAAGCATAAAATATATCATGCCAAGTATGTGTCCAGTTTCAATATGCAAAACCCAAAATAAATAAAGACACTGAAAACTCCCAAAAATTTCTTGAATCATGTATGGTTCCCTCATCCATGCTACATCCCATATCAACCATCTAACACAGAGCCTTTTCCCTTATCCTTTCCTACAAACATAAATTCTATTCAGGTACCGATCAGGCGGACCAAGTAGGGTATGAGTACAACTTAGTAGATCACCACCAATGACGTCTAAAACAATATCCAATCAAAACAGTGTATATAGTTATATAAATAATAAAATATAAGAAATAAAGTAAAGAATTTACATTTATTCAATTATCCTTTATTTAATCGAATAAACTCATGGGTTCCCAAGGACACCTGAACTCTCAATACCTGCTTCAGCTTGTGTTAGATTCTGAACCATATCACATATTCAATTCACATTTAATTATAACACATGGGATTTCATTATCCATGTCATCTTAATTCATTATAACGACCAATTAGAACCATGATCCAATACCAAAAACTTAGGTCAAGATCACCATGCCTAAGACCCTATGGGATTTTGATGCAGCGGGCCATGTCTCACACACAAATATCAATTTATCACCATGGGATTTTGATGTAGTAGACCGTTTCCAACACATGAATATTAATTTAATCACTATGGGATTTTGATGTAGCAGACCATATCCTACACACGCATATCACATATATCATAATATCATATGTATCACAATTTCACATCAATCAAGATGAATCATCATTAACACTCTTATCACATATATCACATATATCATAATATCACATGTATCAAAAATTTCACATCAATCAAGGTGAATCAACATTAACCTTATTATCACTTTTCATGAACACAATATTCCATTAATTAATTAAATAATTAATTAATCCAATTTTACACAATCCCTTTATCACAACGATTATCATTAATCAATTCAATAATTAATTAATACAATTCAAAAATTGTGTAATAACATCATTCTGTTAATTAATTCAACAATTAATTAATCCAATTCAATAATGTCTTATGATTCTTGCTCAAATTTACCCAAGAGAAGAAGGTAAGACGGTCCTTGTAGTTTAGCTTGGGTTATCGAATCCACAGAGACCTAAGAAGAAACCTATAGACACGTACATTCTATGGACTGTTTTAGGCTATGAAGTGGCCAACTTGGATTGATTTTGGATGGTTTTTAAAGATATCTAATATATTTAAGTGAATTCAATTTAAAAGAATGAGTTGATCCTAGGTTATCGCTCGGGGTGGATTGGACGTATTTTCTTTTTAATGATTTCAATTTCTTAAATTTGAGATGGGTTCATTTAAGGAGATAAAACAATATCATCACTTACTAGTTTAATGCCTACACCCTTTAATACTAATCACCTATACACTTTAAGGATCAAAGTTTTGAGAACTTCAAGGTAAAGGTTCGTATTAGTACTTGAAGTGTGTGGCCTTAAATTCAACAAGGACGATGGAGTTTAAAAATCATCAAATAAAAATCCCAATTAAAGAAGTGATTATACATTAATTAGGTGATAAATAACATCCAATCCAGCCCCTTTATACTCCCTTGGATCAACCCATAAGTGGTTTATCCCTCCATTGATCCCATGGTTTCAATGGAAGCGGAAAGTAGACTCATGAGGGAGGAAATGGAGAAGTAAAGAAAGCAACAAAAATAAAATGATCACTCCACCGTTGTGTGAATAATTTCACAAGGGTTGGTGTGAATAAATTCACAGATTGATCCAAAGGTATCAAATTGACATTAAGAACAACAGAATAAGAGTATAATAAGAACTTTTATTAAGAAACTAAAGTGAATTGAACAACTTACATGTGAAAGACAAATTTGAGGCAACAAAAATGCAGCATAACATTACAATTGAACAAATCATCCAAGATTCCAAACTCCTTCACCACCACTGCCTTAAATAGGCATTTTGGGATCCTTGGGTTGAGCCTCCAACAGTACAAGTCATCCCACTTGAGTATGGTAGGCCTAGGGTGGTGGAAAGTTTGTGGAAAGTTGATTTTTCTACCCTTGACCCGAGGTGGCATCCAGCTTTCCTTCACCGAACAGACGCATCTGTAAGTACTTTTATATGGCCGACTAAGAGTGGTCCATAGAAGAATAAACTGGAGATACGGATGTATTCTAACAGTCTGTAAAATTTGGGCCCATTTGGAGTTGTGGATTCCGAGATATGATAAAAGTAGTGGGATGTTTTTTTGGGCCGCAGAATCTGGCCCAGAATTTTATCTCTAACTTGGGCCGACTAAATTCCCTACATGGAGGCCTAATTAGCATTAACTCCTTAAGAGTTATTTGTTCCTATACATGTATTCTAGCATCCTACGAAATTTGGGATTAATTGGGCCTTTATGTTGGGCCCCACAGTCTCATCCGTGGGATGATGTCCAATCTGCCTTCTCCAGAATTGCTTCCTTTCATTTCCAAATATCTCCATCATCCTCCATGAATTCTCTACTGATCCCTAAATAAAACATGTTCATATTTAAGTGTAGATCAATTTAAAAAAATATCAAATTAAAATCTGTATAATTAAATTCTTTAAAATTAGATGAATCATTGGGTACTTTAAATGATGTTCAAAAATGTACCACATAATAGTGCATTTTAAGAAGGTATTACAATCATAATGTGAAATGATGTTCAAAGTGTAAAATGCACTAAAATGGTGTTTATGAATAATAAAGAACACGAATATTATGTATATTAACAATGAATATTAGCCTCATTTAGTGGATAATCACACCCCCCAACTTGAGTTTTGCTAGTCCCGAGCAAAATATATCTCAACAATATGAAATTCGAATTCCCTTTTCCAAAAACATTTTAATACAAAATGATCACCAAAAAACCTTATACCAAAAAATCATGAAACCCCTCAAAATATTTTAATACAAGATAGTTTCATAAGCAGATCCCAATCCCAAGCTCATTCCTTTGTTCAAATTCATTGCCATATTTCATCCAATATCAATTAAGTATGAGGATGTGTTGTGCATCACAATAGACATGGGGGTTCATCTTTATTCAAGGGGGAAATTATGGAAGTGCTAGGTGGAATCACATTTCAATATTAAGATGAGTATTCATTTTTTTTTGTATAATTTTTTTGTTGTTTTTTTTTTGCAATTTTTCCATGGTAATTGAAGTTGCACTCAAAAGAGTCAACCCCTGTAGCGAGACTTTGCCGATGACTCCCAGGCTCAAAGACCTTAGGGCACCAAGTGAAACCCACATACTCGGGCATCATCTCGAGTTAACTCAATCAAAAACAAATTCAAATTACCAAAAATAGAGATAAAATTACTAACTCTGGGCCAGACAACTATGGAGTCACGATCCCCAAGTGCCGAAAGCCACACATTAGGTCATTTCATTACTCTACGCGCAAAAAAAAATTTAATTTTTTTTGAATACTCATATTAAACTAAAATGATCACCAAACCTATGCTATTTATTTAGGGGACCCCATGAACTTAAACTAATACCCCACTATCCAAAGGACGTGCATTGTGATCTTTTTTTTGGATGAAAATATAAACGATGAAATATCACATTGGACAGCCACACTTTCCAAAATCAATTCTCATGAAATTATACAAGGATTAAAATCAGAATCAGGGTATGATAAATTATTTGATATTCAGTTTCAAAGTGTGCAATGTGTATTACCATGTTTAAAGTTAAAGAAATTTTTCCTTCCATTTTCACAATTTTTTTTTAATCATTTATCATTTTTTTGACACAAAAGCATTTTTTATTTTATCCCCCCCCCAACTTAAAATAACACTGTCCCCAGTGTTTGAAGAAATGCAAATTTAGAAGAAGTAGAGGCAGATAATGGAAGTTCAAAAAGGAAATTGAAACTGAGGATCATGGAATGAAATCACCTGGTGGTTGAAGTTAAAGTTCTTGCTGCTCCAAATTAGTCCTTTGATCTCTTGGGGGATGTAGGCACCTCCTTGATTGAACATGTATCACCCAAAATAGTACCTAAACAAAAAGAAGAACAAACCAGACAAAAAAAAAAAAACAACACAACGACTTATTTAATTCCAAGTATCATCATTTTTATGGTTTTTCCTGTTTTTCTATTTTTTTTTAAATCAAACTAATGATACATTGTCTTATTTTTAATTTTCTGGGTAAGGTATTACTCAAGGATCACACCGCGTGACACGGATGAATATGATGCTCCCCTTTTATACCCATCCATAATCATAATAGAAGAACAGGTCAATAGTCTTTTTTTAATATAAAAATGATTAATTAATCCTATTTAAAATATAAAGTTTATTAAAACAAAAAAATGATAAGAAACTTGAAAACCATGGGTTGCCTCCCATGCAGCGCTTTGTTTAACGTCGTTAGCCCGACATGGACCCTAAATCTATCAATTTTTTCCTTGTTCATAGGTTGGCTCAGTTAACTCAACCTCTATTTCCTATTTATTGAATGATTCAATGAATGGTTTTAACCTTTGACCATTGACCTTGAAAATGTAACCACTTGTGGGATCTTGAATCTCTACTGCCCCATGGGGGAATACATGATGCACTATGAAAGGACCTGCCCATCTATACCTTAACTTTCCCAGGTGTAAATGAAGTTTTGAACTATACAAGAGTACAAGTTTTCCTGGTTCAAAATTTTTGAACTTGATATTCCTAGATTGGTAGGCTTGAACTCTAGCTTTATTGATCCTTGAATTTTCATAAGCCTCCATCCTTAGTTCCTCCAGTTCATTGATATCTAATTTCCTTTTTGTTCCGGCCAATGAGAGATCATAATCCATTTTCTTAATTGCCCAAAAGGCCTTATGTTCAATCTCCACTGGAAAATGGAATTCTTTACCATAAACCAACCTATATGGGGACATTCCTAAAATGGTTTTATATGCGGTTCTATAGGCCCAAAGAGCATCTAAGAGTTTCTCAGGCCAATATTTCCTAGAGGGGTTGACAGTTTTTTCAAGAATTTGCTTAATCTCCATATTCGCTAACTCAGCTTGACCATTGGTTTGAGGATGGTATGCAGTGGACACTTTATGAGAAATACCATACTTAGACATGAGTGAAGAGAATGGGCGGTTGTATAAATGGGTTCCTAGATCACTGATTATAGCCCTAGGAATTCCAAATCTTGAAAATATGTTCTCTTTTAGAAATCGAATCACAACTTGATGATCATTGGACTTAGTGGGAATGGCCTCAACCCATTTTGAGACATAATCAATAGCTAAGAGTATGTAGAGGTATCCCTGAGAGTTTGGGAAGGGACCCATGAAGTCAATTCCCCAACAGTAAAATATTTCAACCACTAAGATGTGAGTGAGTGGCATTTGATTCCTTTTTGTGATGGACCCTACTTGTTGACACCTAGGACAGCTTTGACAAAATGTGTATGAGTCCCTTGAGAGGGTGGGCCAGAAAAGACCACATTGAAGAATCTTAGCAGATGTTTTCTTAGAGGAAAAGTGACCTCCACATGCCTCACTATGACAAAATTTAAGGATGGACTCTTGTTCAGATTCTGGAACACACCTCCTAATGACTTGATCAGGGCAGAACATATAGAGGTATGGATCATCAAACACATAGTTTCTAACATCAGAAAGGAATTTCCTTCGAGCTTGAGTCCCTAAGAATTTTGGAATGACTCCTGTAACTAAGAAATTAGCTATGTCAGCATACCAAGGGCAGTCACTCACAGAGTATAGGTGTTCATCAGGAAACGAATCAGACACAGAAAGGTGATTTGAGTTGTCTTTGAATTCCATCCTAGAGAGGTGATCAGCTACAACATTTTCAACTCCCTTTTTATCCTTGATTGTGAGGTCAAATTCTTGTAAGAGAAGGACCCACCTAATCAGTCTAGCCTTAGCATCTTGTTTTTGGAAGAGGTATTTTAGTGCAGAATGGTCAGTGAACACAGTGATTGGGGATCCTAAGAGGTAGGACCTAAACTTCTCTAAGGAAAACACAATAGAAAGTAACTCCTTTTCAGTAGTGGTGTAGTTTATTTGGGCATCATTTAAGGATTTTCTTGCATAAGCAATGACATAAGGTGTTTTATCACAGCGTTGTCCTAACACAGCTCCAACAGCAAAGTCACTGGCATCACACATAAGTTCGAAAGGAAGGTTCCAATTTGGAGATTTCATAATGGGAGGAGAGGTGAGAGAGGATTTGAGGGTTGAGAATGAACCCTCACATCTTTCTGTCCAAACAAATGGATCATCCTTTACTAGGAGAGCACAAAGGGGGCGGGATATTGAACTAAAGTCCTTGATGAATCTTCTATAGAAACCAGCATGTCCTAAGAAATACCTCACTTCCTTGCCAGTTTTGGGTGATGGAAGGTGACGAATGATGTCAACCTTGGCTTTATCAACTTCAATCCCCCTACCTAAGACCAGATGGCATAAAACTAGTCCCTCTTTAACCATAAAATGGCATTTTTCCCAGTTTAGGACTAGATTCTTTTCTTCACATCTTGAAAAGACTCTCTCTACATTCCTCAGACATCCCTCAAATGTATCCCCAAACATAGAGAAGTCATCCATAAATACCTCTAGAAAATCCCCTACCATGTCTGAGAATATTCCCATCATGCACCGCTGGAAGGTTCCAGGAGCATTGCATAAACCAAAGGGCATGTGTTTAAAGGCAAAGGTGCCGAAAGGACATGTGAATGTAGTCTTCCCTTGATCCTCTAGGGAGACCTCAATTTGATTGTACCCTGAGTACACATCTAAGAAACAGTAGAAGGCATGACCTGCCACTCTCTCAAGGACTTGGTCAATGAATGGTAAGGGGAAATGATCCTTCTTGGTGAATGAGTTTAGTTTACTATAGTCAATGCAGACCCTCCATCCACTACTCACCCTTGTTGGAAGAATCTCTCCATCCTCATTTGTTATCACTGTGATTCCAGCCTTTTTTGGAACCACTTGGATTGGGCTCACCCACTCACTCTCAGCTATGGGATATATGATACCAGCTTTTAACAATTTCAGAAGTTCCTTCCTTACTACCTCCATGAGATTAGGATTGAGTCGCCGTTGAGGTTGATGACATGGCTTTGAATCAGATTCCAGAACAATCCTATGAGTCCTGATAAGTGGGCTAATCCCAGGAATATCAGAAAGGGTCCAACCAATGGCTTTTTTATGCTTCCTAAGGATATCTAGAAGCATCCTCTCATGATTGGCTTCAATAGAATAAGAAATGACAATTGGATGTGTTTGATTGTCCCCTAGGAAAGCATACTTTAGTGCAGTAGGAAGTTCCTTCAATTCAAGATCAGGTTGGTTCAGAATTTCAGCAGAAGATTGGGACATTGGATCAAGTTCAATTTCTTTTTTTAGAGTTTCAGATAGGATTGATTCCCCACATGTATAATTTTCAGCTACTAGATTGGCTTGATCATCTTTAGGGAAGGAATTTGGAGTGGTCTTCATGAAAGTGGTTTATTGAAAGGTTTCACTAATTGTTGGACCTAAGACTTCATCATAAGAGAAATTTGAAAATGATTCAAGCCAAGGAGATAAACTTTCTTTATATGAACAAAGGAAATCAATCTCATCCTGACTTAAACATTCATTAAATATTCCTTGATGTTCCATGGATTCATTATCAATGCTTCCTATCATGTTTACTTCATGAATTTCCTCATCATCCCCTATTTGTGAGCTTGCATTATAGATGTTCAAGTCTAGACTCATGTTCCCAAAGGTGATGGTCATGTTCCCATTTCAGACTCGGATAAAAGAGTTGATTGTTGCAAGGAAAGGATGACCAAGGATGATTGGGGTTTGTTCCTTATTTCCTAAGTTTGGATGGTTTTCAAGGACAATGAAATCAGCAGGGTAGATAAAGTTTTCAACCTTTACTAGAACGTCCTTTAAAATCCCCTTTGGAACCCTAATGCTACGATCAGCAAGTTGAAGTGTGACAGATGTGGGTTGGAGTTCTTCTAGGCCTAACTGGCAGTACACAACATATGGGATGAGATTGACACTAGCACCTAGGTCACACAAGGCCTTGACAACTTTGCTTTCTTCTAGTTCAACATTGATGTAAGGGCAACCTGGGTCTTTAAACTTAGGAGGAATGGTCCCTTGAATGGTGTTACTCACATTAGAAGCCAAAAGGACTTGGTTTTTATGTGAAAATTTTCTTTTAAAAGTGCACAAATCCTTAAGGTACTTTGAGTAGGCAGGTATGGTTTGGATTTCATCGAGAAGGGGTATGTTCAACTTGACTTGTGAAAATATTTCTCTCAACGTTTCACTCAGTTCAGGCTTGGTTTTCCCCCTCATGCGTTGAGGAAATGGTGCAGGTTGTGGGGTTGTTTGTTGAAGAGTTGTTTCCTTGACAATGTTATCAGTTTCCTCAGTTTGATCTTGTGGTTCATTTGAATTTTCATCCAAGTTTGAATCTTTAAGTGGGTTCTGAATTAGTTGTTCAGGTTTCTCAATTGATTTCCCACTTTTTAAAATAGTCACAGCCTTTAGTTGCTCATGAGTTGTTTGAGCACAACTTGACTCTCCCCTTGAAGTTGAGGATGGCACCGCCTGAGTAGGAATGGGTGCCCTTCCAGTTTTGATGGTTTGAAGTTTTTGTTTTAGGGAAGATACCTCCAAGTTCATCCTCTCCATTTGTTTTCATAGTTGTTCTAATAGGCTTTTTGGAACAGTTTGGGTTGGTGCTTGAGAAGATTGGTTTATCCCAGGGGGATATTTTGGAAGTGGGATGGTTTGTTGAAAATGGACCGGTGGCTATTGGTATTGGATAGGTTGGGTTTGGAACTGGTTATGGGTTTGGTAGTTCTGATGGGGGTAAGGATTTTGTCCCTGTGGTTGGCTAGGTTGTTTGTTATCTTTCCAGCAGAAGCCTGGGTGGTCGTTATACCTTGGGTTGAAGGTGTTTTGGTATTGAGGCTTTTGAAAGTTCAAAGCATTTACTTCTGCTGGGGGTCCTCCTAAGAGAACATCCTTTATGGATGGAATGGTTGGGCAGTTGTCTGTCTTATGGTCATGTTTGTCACAAATTGTGCAAATAGGGTCAACAGTTTGGATTTCATGGACTTTCCTAAGGTCTATCTCTTCAACCTTCCTAGAGAGTGCTGCGAGTTTAGCCCTAAGGCTTTCCTCTTCTCTAAGTGTATGAATTCCAGTAGTTCTTTATGGCTTTTCAGAATAAGGTGAAGTTCCCAATGTTTGGTTTTGTTCATAAAGGCTTTCTAGATACTCGTAAGCATCATTTGGGGCTTTGTTTTTAAATGTTCCATTACACATCATGTCAATGAATTGTTTGTTCCCTGGACCCAACCCTTCATAGAAAATTCTCACTTGTCCAGGAATAGAAAAACCATGGTGTGGAACCATTTTTAGAGTGTCTTTGAACCTTTCCCATGTTTCATAGAATGACTCTCCCTCTTTTTCAAAAAAGTTTTGGATACTCTTTTTAAGTGCAATTGTTTTGCGGTGGGGAAAGTATTTTTTGTAGAATTCTCTTTGTAGTTGGTCCCAAGAGTTCATGGATGATGGTCTCAAATTGTTTAGACAATTTTTAGCTCGATCCTTTAAAGAAAAAGGAAATAGCCTCATCTTAGCAGATTCTAGTTGATGTGGGGGACACATGGTTTCTAAAATGTCATTGAACTCCTTAATGTGCAGGTATGGCATCTCGGACTCCATTCCATGGAATGTGGGAAGGTGGTTTAGGACATGGGGTTTAAAGATGTATTTGGCATCTCCTAGGGGATTGTGTCTAATGCATGAGGGGGAATTGGTCCAGGAAGGTGTGAGGTAGTCATTCATGGTTTGATCAATTGCATTCCCCAAGTTTGGGGCTGCCTCATTTGGGTTTCCATTTTGGTTCCCACCCGGGTTTATGAGTTGGTTTCTTTGAATACCTTCCAATGAAATGGGCTCAATTTTTGACTCGGGGGTGTTTGAAAGAATTGATCTAATTGAAAGAGTTCCTTTGTTGTACTTGACTCCCCAACCCTAGGACTATCCACCCTAACTAGATGGTTTGATTGATCGCGGGTGTAGGCGGACATGCGCCAAAAGAAAAAAAAACGAGAAAGGGACAAGATAAGAGAATTTGGATGAGAAAAGAAGAAATGGGGGAGAATAGAATGGGTGTTTATATGACTTACTTGGGTCCCCGGAAACGGCACCAAAATTTTATTCTCGCTCAAATTTACCCAAGAGAAGAAGGTAAGACGGTCCTTGTAGTTTAGCTTGGGTTATCGAATCCACAGAGAGCTAAGAAGAAACCTATAGACACGTACATTCTATGGACTGTTTTCGGCTATGAAGTGGCCAACTTGGATTTATTTTGGATGGTTTTTAAAGATATCTAATATATTTAAGTGAATTCAATTTAAAAGAATGAGTTGATCCTAGGTTATCACTCGGGGTGGATTGGACGTATTTTCTTTTTAATGATTTCAATTTCTTAAATTTGAGATGGGTTCATTTAAGGAGATAAAACAATATCATCACTTACTGGTTTAATGCCTACACCATTTAATACTAATCACCTATATACTTGAAGGATCAAAGTTTTGATCACTTCAAGGTAAAGGTTCGTATTAGTACTTGAAGTGTGTGGCCTTAAATTCAACAAGGACGATGGAGTTTAAAAATCATCAAATAAAAATCCCAATTAAAGAAGTGATTATACATTAATTAGGTGATAAATAACATCCAATCCAGCCCCTTTCTACTCCCTTGGATCAACCTATAAGTGGGTTATCCCTCCATTGATCCGATGGTTTCAATGGAAGCGGAAAGTAGACTCATGAGGGAGGAAATGGAGAAGTAAAGAAAGCAACAAAAATAAAATGATCACTCCACCGTTGTGTGAATAATTTCACAAAGGTTGGTGTGAATAAATTCACACCTTGATCCAAAGGTATCAAATTGATATTAAGAACAACATAATAAGAGTAGAAGAAGAACTTTTATTAAGAAACTAAAGTGAATTGAACAACTTACATGTGAAAGACAAATTTGAGGCAACAAAAATGCAGCATAACATTACAATTGAACAAAGCATCCAAGATTCCAAACTCCTTCACCACCATTGCCTTAAATAGGCATTTTGGGAGCCTTGGGTCGAGCCTCCAACAGTACAAGTCATCCCACTTGATTATGGTAGGCCTAGGGTGGTGGAAAGTTTGTGGAAAGTTGATTTTTCTACCCTTGATCCGAGGTGGCAGCCAGCTTTCCTTCACCGAACAGACGCGTCTGTAAGTCCTTTTAGATGGCCGCATCAGAGGGGGCCATAGAAGAAGAAACTGGAGTTCCGGATTTCTTCTAACCTCCTATAAAATTTGGGCCCATTTGGAGTTGTGGATTCCGAGATATGATAAAAGTAGTGGGCTGTTTTTCTGGGCCGCAGAATCTGGCCCAGAATTTTATCTCTAATTTGGGCCGCCTAAATAACCAACATGGATGCAGAATTAGAATTAACTCATGAAGAGTTATTTGTTCCTATACATGTATTCTAGCATCCCACGAAATTTGGGATTAATTGGGACTATATTTTGGGCCCCACAGTATCATCAGTGGGCTGATGTCCAATCTGCCTTCTCCAGAATTGCTTCCTTTCATTTCCAAATATCTCCATCATCCTCCATGAATTCTCCACTGATCCCTGAATCAAACATGTTCATATTTAAGTTTAGATAAATTTCCAAAAATATAAAATTAAAATCTGTATAATTCAATTCCTTAAAATTAGATGAATCATTGGGTACTTTAAATGATGTTCAAAAATGTATCACATAATAGTGCATTTTAAGAAGGTATTACAATCATAATGTGAAATGATGTTCAAAGTGTAAAATGCACTAAAATGGTGTTTATGAATAATAAAGAACATGAATATTATGTATATTAACAATGAATATTAGCCTCATTTAGTGGATAATCAGCTTAGTCACATCATTCCATTAATTAATTCAATAATTAATTAAACACATCAATTCCATTAATTAATCCATAAACTCCATTAATTAATTCAACAATTAATCAATCTGATTTCCCATTTCAAATCAATAAATTCCATAATAACATTATTCATCAATTTCCCAACCCTTAATTAATTAATTGAACAAATTAATCAATACAATTTAGGAAACTCAATTTCTAAATGATCCATTGAAATTCTAAAATTACATACACATGATTGAAATCAAGACTATAGGATTTTAATAATAGACCACCTACCTCAAGATCAGTGACAAATGCTCACCAACAGATATCCCCAATTTAAACGGAATAACCCTAATCACGATGAAGAATGAGGACTAGATCTAAAACCTAGATTCAAGAATAAAATGCATTATATCTAATAAAACCTAGATCTATATCTAAAACAAACAGGGAAAACATCCCTTCAAAAGATGGGAGAATAATGGGAGAGAGACGGGAAACCAATAGGGATGAGATTCGCTTACCTAAAGAGGTGAATATCTTCAATCCGAGCTTTGAATCATGAATAATGGAGGTTGGGAACCCTTGGAATTCATCCATGAGCCTTAAAAAATGGGAGGAATAGGTTATGTTTGAGTTGCAGTCGATTTTGGGTTAATATAGGGGTTAGATTATTTTTAAATTAAATTTTCGGGTTAATTAAAAACTCGCACATGGTTTCCTGGGCAAGGGCTCATGGTTTTTCAAACCACGCACCTCTTTTAAGGGGGCATGGTTACTTCTAAGAGGGCACATAGTTTGAAAAACCATGCACCAACCATGCAATCCCTCTTTGTCTGGGGTTGCACGGTTTGTAGGTTCAGGGTGAACAGTTTGGGAAAATCATGTGTTAACCATTCACTTACCCTCTTTCTTATAAATTTCTCAAATTTAACCCAAATTTCCCTAAGGTACAACCCAAACAAAAAGTACTCAAAACTAGTCAAAATAGTTTCTGAAAAATAGCTCGAGACATCCCCAAAAAAGGTTAGGATATTACAATCTCCCCACCTTATAACATCTCTTCCTCGAGCTATACTCCCAAGACTCTCTAAGATTCTGAGCCAAAAAGATTAGGCCACTAAGCCTGAATATATGCTTCTCTCTCCCATTTTTCTTCCTACACACATCCATGTTTCCACAATACATGAACTATCGGTACAGTATTTCCCTGTAACACTTCATCACTATGATCCAACACACGTATCAGATGATCCTCAAAGGATGCATCTATCTCAAGCTCAACATCATCCACATAGATCACATAAAAAGGGTCGAGGTGATACCTCCATAGTTGTGACACATGAAAAACATCTTGCATAACATTGTTCCTTTTGGAAGAATCAATCGGTACGCCACCAGCCCAATTCTCTCCACAACCTCAAATGGTCCAACAAACCTGGGCACCAGCTTTCCCTATCTTTGTATCCTGTGGTGACCCAATCTAGGTGACACCTGAAGGAATACATGATCACCCTCTAAAAACTCTAGGGGTCATCGTCATCTATCTGCATATGACTTGTGTCTACTCTGAGTCATAGCTATACACTTCCAAATCAATTTTACCTGCTCAAAATGTATCCTGCACGAGAATCGATCCCAACAACTATGACTCACCAGTCTCCATCTAGTATAGAGGTGATCTACATGGACTACCATAAAGTTCATTATATGGTTTCATCTGTATTGTTGCCTGATAACTGTTGTTATAGGAAAACTCCACCAAAGCTAGGTTTTTCTCCCAAGACTCACCAAATTCTAGGACACACACATGAATCATATCCTCCATCACCTATATAGTACACTTTGACTACCCATCAATTTGTGGGTGGAAAGTCGTACTCAACAAAACCTGTGTACCAAGTGCCTTCTTCAAGCCCTTCCAAAAGCGCAAATTAAACCGTGAGTCATAGTCTGATATAATACTCTGTGGAACCACATGCATATGGACTATCTCCCAACTACTCCACTAAGAAAGTCTCCTATATCGATAAGAAATGTGCCACTTTTTTCAAACAATCCACAATCAACCAAATAATGTCATTCTTCTGATGCGTCCTTAGGAGACCCACCACAAAGTCCATGTTAACGTCATCCTACTTCCATTCTGGGATGGGAAACGACTGTAGTAAACCACCAGGTAGTTGATGCTCTGTCTTCACCTATTGAAAGGTGAATCATCATGTCACGAACCCTGTTATCACCTTTTTTATTTCTAGCCACCAAAAGTGTCATCATAGGTCACGATACATCTTGGTCACACTTGGATGCACTTCCCACTTCAAGGCATGAAATTCATGCATCTTCTCCTCCCACATACTCATAGGTACAATCAACCTAATTTGTGGTCCAATATGAAGGTGACTCCCCACCTTCAAGGCTTTCCCTCAAAGCCAAACATTATGGATCCTCATACTTCATATCCCTAATCCATCTCAAAAGTGTAGACTTCACTAAAAATGATACGATATTTATCTACTTGTGACTCTCCTAAACAAACACAACATGCATTTCATCCAGCAAAGTCATCATATTCCACTCAACACTAGACTCTTGAACATCTTGATCCTGAGTTTTCATGCTTACGCATTGGAAACAATATTTCCCTTCTAGGGTGTATATGCTAACTCAAAATTGAATGAATGCACATACTCAACCCTCACACACTATCGAAGATTAAAATCTCACTATGAAAAGATATACTTTAAGCTCTTGTGATTCGTATATACATTAAACTTTTCTCCCAATAGATAATGTTTCCAACACTTCAAAGCATAAACCACTACAGGTAACTAGAGTTCGTGTGTAGGGTAATTATATTCATGTGGACTCAACTATCGTGACCCATACACCACAACTCAATCTCCCTACATCGACACTACTCTAATTTTGATCCCAAAAGTGTCACAAAACATTGTGTACTCTTCACCTGGATCAGGTAGGATCAAGATCATTGTCAATGTCAAGTGCTTCTTCAACTCATAGAAAGCATTCTCACATGCTCTAGATCATTCAAACTTTATCCCCTTCTTGGTCAATTTTGAAAGTGGTGCTTCCAAATAGAAAAATTCCTAGATGAACCTCTAATAATATCCAACTAATCCAAGAAATCTATAGATATCAAAAACATTCTTGGGATGCTCCAAAAACACAACTGCCTGAACCTTCTCTAGGTCCACTAACACACCTTCCTCTGAGATTATGTGACCCAAGAAGTGTACCTGATTAATCAAAAACTAACAATTAGATAGCTTGGAATATATTCAATGCTCTCTCAGTGTACTCAGGAAAATTTCAAGATGTTGGTAATGATTGTCATGAGCCTTGGGGTACACCAAGATGTCATCCATAAACACTACCACAAACTAATACAGGTACGAAAGTAAGATTCGGTTCATCAGGTCCATAAACATTGTTGGATCATTCATCAGCCCAAACGGCATCATGACGAATTCATATAGGTCATAACTACTTCTAAAAGCAGTCCTCGGTATATCAAAAGGTTGAAATGTCAACTAATGATACCCTGATCTCAAGTTAATCTTCAAGAAAACACAAGATCCCCTCAACTGTTCAAATAGATCATCAATACATGGATGAGGATACCAATTTTTCATAGTCATCCCGGTCATATTTTGATAATCAACACACAATCATAGATTCTCTTCAGCCTTCTTGGAAAACAAAACTGGAGAACCCCATGGAAACGTACTCAAACGGATAAACCCCTTATCATCCAAATCTTCCAGCTGATTCTTGATCTCTTGAATCTTTGTCAATTCCATTCTATATGATGGAATAGAAACTGGATTAGCTCCTGACATGAGCTCAATTGTAAACTCCACATATCTCTCAGGTAGAATCCCTAATAATTATTCAGGAAAAACATCCTAAAAACTATCCACTATGGGTGGAAAGACATCATTCTTTTCACCTCTATCATCTAGTAACAGACTAGCAACCTGGGTGATGAGCTCCCTCAGTTGCTGAAAAATTGGCCCTGTATGGCCCACCTGGATATTACACTCTCTATGGTGAATATAATTTCCACCCTTAGGAGATGTAAAATTCACTCTCCTATTGTAACAATCTATGTGGGTTTGGTATGATACTAACCATTCCATAACCAAAATTAGTTCAAAGTTTAACATATCAAGGATGTAAATATCCCACAGAAAATGATACTAACCAACCTCAAGAGAACACCCCTTGCACACAATGATATCTCTAGACCGTTCTCCCACTCAATAAATTCCACCATCAATATCAGACCATTCACAAGTTGGGGAGATATAAAAGAATGAGAGGCACGAGTATCAAATAAGGAACTAGCTAGTGTAGAAGCTACAAGATTAGTACCTCTAACTGTCGATAGTCCAACCTCACTATCAATAAGTATAGGTTGTATCGTATGAAACTGTCTTGGAACTCTTCCCTATTATGCATTATGAGTCCCATGTGTTACACCACTCTACTGATATGGGCGCTCTTTCCCAAAATCTCCTCATCCACTGCCTATACCACCACGACCAGTAGAACTCCATCTGCCAGACTAATATGGTGCAGAATATCCCCTTCCCACACTTTGGTTCTATCTAGTTCTTACATCACTACCCATCTATCATGGGTTCCTATAGAAATTATGTAGATGGATCATCTTGTCGTAGGCTCGTCACTCTATCAGTGGTTGGGGGAACTATCTCTAAAAGTGTCCCTACCTACCACACTAGTGATAGATCACTCAAGAAAAGTCATGTGTAACTGACCCTTCCCCTTGTCCACTATGTTTTCTACTACTCCAGATAAAGTTCTCATAACGACGCTTCCTACTCTCAGAAGTCATACCACTTGATCATCCAGTAGAAACTACATGTCCTCCACTAGAAGCCTCCTTATGGTTCCCCTCATATATGAGAGCATGATTTACCACTTCTAAAAATTTCTTCAAACTAAATATATTAACCTGGGACTTAATTTCACATTTGAGCCCATCTTGAAACTACCTTGTTGAAGTAGCCTCATCTCCTTCCACTACTGTAATAAAGCATTGAAAGTCAGTAAAGCAGCTGACATAGTCCATAACAAACATATTCCCCTATTTCAACCTCATGAACTCATCTTCTCTCTCCCACCTGAGCATCTCAAGATAAAAGTGCTCCAAGAACTTCTCTTGAAAGTACTTTCACTCCATATCTTCCAACTGTCCAACCTGAGTTTGGATGTCCCACCAATGCTTCTCTTGACCATGAAACATGTAACCAGCCAATTTGATTATCTTCTCAGCAAGAGTCTCTAAGTGTTCAAGTATAGTCTGGATAGACTCAATTCAAAACTCACCTACCTCAGGTACACCCTCTCTAGTGAAAGTCAGAGGGTGATGCAAGTGAAACTCTTGTTTCAGATCAGATATTCTTTTCAAAACCTTCCCTGGGTATCCCTCCATAAAATGTATGAACAGAGCGAAGTTCTCACGAAACTGTTCTCCAACTTCCTCACCCGACACTATCGGTGCCTTGGGTTCTACCACTGGAGGATTATCTCTAGTCATGTCCTCTTGTCTTCCTCTCAATAATCATCGACATGGAGGCATAATTCTATAATGTCAGACATGCACCTTAGGACACATAACACAATAATAACACTTTTATGGAAAAACTCAATAAGCCCTAACAATTCTATCCCCCAAACCCCGCCACACGGTCAAAACCAAGGAACTATCACTACACTTAACCATCCTACATCTAGGTAATGGTTGAAAAGGGGAAAACTCAGTCCCATTTTAAAGTTTCATTATACACCCATTTATTCACATTTTTCATCATTTACAATTTTTCACAATTCACATTAGGAACCATTTTTAGTTCAATTTCAATAACTTATTCAAAACCTTATTTTATGTGCATGCCTATAAATGATGCATGTCACATTAATCTCTGAGTTCCTAGAATGATGTATGCATACTCAACTCTCATGCCATACTTGGTCATGATTCAAACCTCAGAAAATCTCAGAAGCAATTATCACATCACACAATAAGTGCATCACCCAAGGTGAAATAACATCCAACTATAATAGAAAATACCAATAACAATAATCCCACCATTGGTACTTGGGTTCTCCCTCATACATGGGTTAGATACTCCCATATATGAGCTCATAACCAATACCCGACTCTTCCTAGTCTTCAGTCTACCTTTCCCAAAATAGTAAGATAAAATAAAATAAAATAAAACTGGACTCTGATACCACTTTGTAACGTCCTGACCAGGGTGTCACACACCGGTGCCCCAAGCCGGTCCACTACGTGACCTCAGGCCTCCCCATATGTCAGAGGTTTTCGACTAGTAGTGAAGGTCTAATATCGATCATGGGGAGACTATAACCTCTTTATCAGAGTAATAACATATCGGAAATAAATAAAAAAATAACAGAAAAGATATAATCACACCCAAAATAAAATAGTATCACATGATAACCAAAACAGGAAATACAATATCCAATACTAAAGTAGAAACTATGTCATTCCAAGTACATGTCCAATGTCAATATGAAAAACCCAAAATAAATAGACACTGAAAACTCCCAAGAAGGCCCCAAATCATGTCTGGTTCCATCATCCATGCTCTAGCCCATATCATCCATCTAACACAGGGACTTTGTCCTTATCCTATCTTGAAAACATAAAATCTATTCGGGTACCGATCAGGCAACTTGAGTAGAGTGTCAGTACAACTCAGTAGGCCACCACCAATGACATATAAAACAATATCCACTCAAAAAAGTGTATGCAGTTGTATAAAGAATAAAATAAAAAGTAATAAAGTAAAAATTTTACATTTATTAAATTATCCTTTATTTAACTGCATAAACCTCCAGGTTCTTTAGGACACCTGAACTCTCAATACCCGCTTCAGCCCATGCCGGAGTCTAAACCAAATCATATATTCAATTCACATTTTATTATAACACATTGGCTTCCATTATCCATGTCATCTCAATTCATTATCATGTCCAATTGGAACCATGGTCAAATTTCAATAACTTGGGTCTAGATCGCCATGCCTAGGACCCTGTGGGATTTTGATACAAAAAACCATGTCCCATGCATGAATATCAATTTATCACTAAGGGATTTTAATGTAGCAGACCATGTCCCACACACGAATATTAATTTAATCACAATGGAATTTTGATGTCGCAGACCATATCCCGCACACATATATCACAATTTCACATGTATCACAATTTCACATCAATCAAGGTGAATCAACATTAACCCTCTTATCGCTTTTCACGATCACAATGTTCCATTAATTAATTCAACAATTAATTAATCCAATTTTCAAAAATATCTTTATCACAAAAATTCTCATTAATTAAATCAATAATTAATTAATCCAATTCAACAATTACATAATCACATCATTCCATTAATTAATTAAACAATAAATTAATCCAATTCAACAATGGCATGATCACATCATTCCATTAATTAATTAAACAATTAATTAATCACCTCAATTCCATAATTAATTCAACAATTAATTAATCACATCAATTTCATTAATTAATTCAACAATAAATTAATCCATAAACTCCATTAATTAATTCAACAATTAATTAATCCAATTTTCAATTTCAAATCAACCAATTCCATAATCACATTATTCATCAATTTCTCAACCTTTAATTAATTGATTGACCAAATTAATCAATTCAATTTAGAAAACTCAATTTTTAAACAATACATAACAATTATAATATTACATACATGTAATTGAAATCAAGACTATGTTATTTGAATAATAGACCACCTGTCTTAAGATTGGTGATGAACACTTGCCAAATGATATCCCTAATTTAAGCGGAATAGCCCTAATCACGGTGAAGAATGAGGTTTAGATCCAAAACCTAGATTCAAGATTCAAATGAATTAGATATAATAAAACATATATCTAGATCTAAAACAAGCAACGTAAAGCATCCCTTCAAAGGATGGGAGAAGACCAAGAGAGAGACAGGAAACCAATCGGAATGATATTCAATTATCTGGAGAGGTGCATATCTTTAATATAGGATTTGAATCACGAATAACGGAGGTCGGGATCCCTAGAAATTAGTCTAGGAGCCTCCAAAAATGAGAGGAATAAGTTATGTCTGAGTTGGGGTTGATTTTGGGTTAATATGGGCTTTCAGGTATTTTAAAAATAAACCTGCGCACTGTTTCCTAGGTAGGGATGCATGGTTTGTCAAACTATGTGCCTCTTCTAAGGGGGGGGGGGGGGGGGTGCGCAGATACTTCTAAGAGGGCACACGGTTTGAAAAACCATTCGCAACTGTGTAATCCTTCTCTATCTGGGGTTGCACGGTTTGTTGGGCCAGGGCGCACGGTTTGGGAAAACCGTGTGCCAACCGTGCACTTTCTTTCTTCCAAATTTCTCAAATTTCACCCAAACACCCCCAAGGTACAACCCAAACAAAAAAGTACTCAAAACTAGTCAAAAGAGTACCTGAAAATGAGCCTGAGACATCATCAGAAAAGTTCGGGATGTTACAGCTTGTATACTTATTTGATATCTAGACCTTAGTAGCTACAGTCGAGGGTTTTATACGAAGATATTGGAAGATGAGTCTAAGATTAGGTAGTTTCCCTTAGTATGGTTCTGTGCAATATTACTTTATATTTTATAATTTTATATGTTACTCCACCCACGTCAGTAGGGAAACCAATGCCCAAATGTTTTGGGGGGTGTTTTCTCCAATATCTAGGATGGAAATGGAACAGAAGGTTGGATCCCCCCCCCCGCTCTCCCTTCATACATAGATGAGTAGGTATATCCCGGGTTATAATGGCTTATGTTATAGGGTGTGTCCCTACTAGGGATATGATGGATCATGATTTGATATACTTTTATGTGAGGGATATAATGGATTGAGGTAAAACATTTACTTTTATATGATCATGGTGGATTCGACTTCCCACAGGTGTACGTGTTTAGGTTGTGATGGAATGAGGTATAATGAACATACACAGACTATAGTGGCTTATAGGTATACACTTGGTTACTATTGGAATATGACGATGATGAGACGTCGGGTTGTACAGGGTGCAGTAATGGCAGTATTATTATTTCACAAGATGCAGGGTGACATGCAAGAGGGATGAGAACAGGACGTAGTCATTGGGGTATGAGAGCGACAAAACAATGGAGAAGTGGAAGCAGGGTACCCTATTTACATATATGATTTTGTTATATAATGGTTTACGTTATGAATTATTTGGTGAGTGAGTTATGCTGAGGATGGGAAACTAGAATTACCTATTTTGGTGACGAGTTAGTTCTATTTGTTTATTCATTGGGTTTTAGTATGCTTTTTTCACATTTTTAGGAGATTTTTCAGGAAGGATCCTACTAAGTATACATGTTATGCTCACCCTACATATATATAAACTATTTTTTAGGTTGGTAGAAAAGAGGTTGGTGACTGAGCTGAACATTACTAGATCAGAACATATGTTGAGTAGTTTTCAGGGGTTAATGGAGTTCATTGCTACTATGTAGTCTTATTTTTTGTACTTACAGTTTTCCTTTCAGTTATTTATGACATTTTTTTTTGGGATTTTTCTTTTGGTTTATGAATGGTGTTGGTTAGTTGTTTATCCTTCTTATCTCTTATTCCTTAAATATATAGAGGGTAATATCACCCATGTGTGTCCTTTATATAACCTCAATGCTAGTTGTCAACCCATGGCTTATTGGAGATGGGATTCGGGGGTTATCATATCCCTTTCTTCATTGTCACCCAGGTAGGGTACCTTTGGAGGGAGGGAGTCATGGAATTAAATCATTTTAAATCTTTTCTATGTTAATGGATTGGTTGTTTATTAAACTATTTACTTCATTTAAATATTTAATTAATCATTTTTTCAAATATACTCTCTCTCTCTCTTTATGTTGTTTATTTTATCGTTATGTCTATATTATCTTAAAATCATTGGTTATAAAAGTTTAGGGATTTATTATTTTTTTATAAATCACTTCATAATAATTTTTTATTCATGTTTCTTTAACTGATTTAAACTAGTTTTAACTAATAAAAATTGACTAATTTGGTTTATATTAGTTATGGAAGAATCATCAGTCAATTTCAATTTTCACTTAAGGTGATTTATTTAAATCAGTCAATTAAAACTATCATCCTTAAACAATTTTAAACGACTATGTACACCCCTGAAGAAAAATTCTAAAGATTAAAAGATAAATTCATATTTTTTTAGATAGATCCTAAATAAGTCTTTATTAAATTTTTATTTTCTAATAATATAATTTTTATAAATTTTTATTGAAAGCTTCTATAGAAAAATTCTGAAAGAGTTCACCAAACACATGTTCATACGAGCATCATTGAAGTACCAAAATAATTAGGTATATGTTACACCATCTTTTGTATATTTTAATTGATTTTTTCACATTTAAATGGAGAAATTCTATAAAGATAGTGAAAATTTATTGATTGGGTAATGAATGTTGGGGATAGTCACTTTTCCAAGTCGCTTAACCACACATCAGTGTGATTAGTGGTCTATGTGTGATAATGATGAACTGATTTCATGTAATGAATTAGCCTCTACATTCATAGTACACCCCATTATTCTTCTTAATGTAAAACTCCATTAAAAGTGTTTTTCATGAAAAATAGAGAAGGTTTCTTCAACCAAGTGATAGTTTATCTATTTATAAGTTTAAATCATCATAAATAGATAAACATCGTTATGTGGTATGTGTCAGGTTTGGTTCCCCTGTTGAGTTATTAATTAAATTTTTTATTTAATATTCATGAATTTCATGATCAATTTTTGAATTTCAATTGCATGAATAATTTTGGCCATTATGTTTCACTATTACATAGTGTTAGTTTTACCTTTATGTGAGGTTTTGGTTTACCTTTATGTGAGGGGATTATTACCCTTACATGTGCCTTATATTTAATGGTGTACCTTTACATAGAGTCACTATGATCCTTAAATGGGTCTACTAACCCTCACATGGGTTTGATAACCCGTACTTAGAGGTCGAGTGAACCTTACATGGAGTCCCTAACTCTTACTTAGGATCAGCTTGACCTTTACATAGGGGGGTCGTCCGACCTTTATACAGAGATGTAAAATGAACTTCATGTTGCAAGGTTTATGATTACCTTTACATTGGGTTTTGTTTTATTTTTCTACTATTTTTTCAGGTTGTTAGGGCTTGTTTATTTTCAACCTTTCATATCTTGGTTTCTATTAAACTATTGCAACTTCTTCAATTCACGAAGGTATTTCTACCCTTTCCATCTCAGGATTGGGTAGAGGCTTTTGGGGTGGGATGATTCTATTTAAAAGAGCTTGGCTTCATCGAGAGAGAGAGAGAGAGCGGTGGGGAGGGAGAGGTTCGGTGGACCTATTTTTTAGCTCACCAGAGAAGAAGCTCGATGATGTTTGTTTGATATGGTTCGTGGAGGTCATCACCAGATATTAGAGTTGTGACTCCTTGTGATGGCTCGTGGTGTGCAATCCACGATGGTGACGGACCTGAAAATCAATGATCTTGAGGATATCAGACTTTTGAGAAATCAACAATGATGATTTCAGGGCCCGTATCAACCTTCTTTATCAGAAAAGGTGAGACCGATCCCTGGTAAGGGGGTCTCGACCCTATATATGTTTTTCTTTTTCGATTTTTTTGGAAGTTTTGTTAATGCCGCTTTTTTATGTGCAATATGTTTCTTTCCTTGCCATGTTTTGTTCATGTCTCCTATTCCTTGTATACTCTCATTATTGTTGTATAGTGGAAAACCATAATGATCCTGCCTCATGCACGTAGGCGAATTATTCTAAGCACATTAAATCCTCATGTCATTCACTACTTTCCTTTCTTTGTTTTAATGACCATGAATTATCTAAATGTCTCTCTAGTTTTTTATGTTTCTTGAATTATGCTACATTTGTCTCATGTTATTTTGATGTATCAAGATTGGTTTTCTTTCACTTAGCAAGTTGAGTGTTCTCTTGTGATCTTTTTAATCATTGCATGATGCTTCCTTCATTCTTTCTTTCTAGGAATGATTATTTATGTTCAAGAATATTGTTTTCTAATTCTAGTGTTTGCCTGTGTGAATGTGGAATTGTTTTCTCATGATTTTACAACTATTTATTTTTGTTATGAGAATTATTATAATGTTATTTTTCAATGGTTTTAGGCACTGATGGTGTTGTTTTTCACAGTATCATTAATCATTTGATAATTCCTGATGTTTGGAATTTTCATTTGAACATTTTTCCTATTTATTGGAATAGTTTTTTATTTTTTTAATCATTGTTTGTTTTTGTTTTTGTTTTTTGTTTTTTTGATTTTGTAAACCAAAATTAAACCCAAAACGATTCTGGATATTGAATGTGGACTGGTCACATCATCGCAGTCCACACCAGTTGGTACCAAAACCAAAATTGAATTAATTTTATTGCATTAAAATTTGAAATTGATTACTCGTTACTTTAAAATGATTTGTTCAATGGTTTATTGTTGTAGCATGATTTAATTGTTTTATTTAACTAATTCATTTATCTCTCTAGCTGTAATTTTACAATATGTAGTTGATTATGGTTTCCTAACTACCCACTTGCATGTTTGACCCTGATGTGACAATTGATTTCCTATGTTGAATAACCTATTTGTGTCTCTTTTTTTGAGGCTTGGGTGGGTTTGTGTGAGGTTGGCATGTGTATTAGATTTGGTTAACAATGAGGTGTTGTAAAGGTCTTTTGTTATAATTTTTTGTCATTTTCCTAGGAATTGAGGTTATGTTAGCTATAGTTTCTTCCTTTGTGTCCCCTAGGGATATTGTTTATGGGTATGGAAATGCAGTAAATTCAGTGTTTAGTATTGGGTAGTTTGTTGGTGTAGTGTCCTTATAAGTCTCTTAGATGGTCACTGTGCTTATTGGATTCACTTCTTTTCCCTTTGTAGCTTGAATTTGGTTTCCTGGTGTTTGGTGTTGATTCAAAGTCTCTCTTAATCTTTAGTTTTGAAAATCACATAACACTCATGTTTTGAAAATCACATACGTTGATGGCATCAGTATGAAACCTGCTTAATTAGAAAAATTGAGACAAATGGATTATATTACATAGTACATGTTCATATGTGGTTATTTTCATTACGACATTTAACTTCTTTCTCTACAAATTTCTCGGTGTGTAATTAGATGCTAATCATGTACTTTAGATGGTTCTGCCTAATGCTACTAAGAATGAGGCCTAGAGAGTCACACATTATGTGTATTCAGAACCTCACCTAAATTAAATTTGAATTTAACATGTTTAATGAATGTTATTATCATACGTGATTTAATAATTATTCATGTTTGCTTGATCACACATATTCAATCACCTGTTATTCATCAAAATATTAAGTGGGTTGAATATTGAATAAATATTTCTATATCGGGTAATTATTTAATTACATAAATATAATATTTATTTATTTTTCTTTGTTTTTAATGTAAAAAAATTATTTATTTGGTTACGTAAATATTTAATAAGTATTTATTCATTATTTTAATAAGTATTTATTTATTTAAAAAGATATTTGTTATTCAAGGTCTAATATATTGAGGATACGGGTCGAGTTAATGGCCCAATAATAAAATGACATTAAAAATTATTCGAATAAATATGGGTTTATTTAGTTGGGAAAATAATATTTATTTAATATTTGAGTTTAGTGCATGTCAAGAAAATAATACTATTATTATTATTTTAGATATGAGGTTCGCCAGGGATTTAGAAAATAATAAGGGTTTGGGTGCAATTATTATTTATCTAACCCAAGCCCTAGATAAACTCGATTATGATATTTCTAAACTTAATCGTCATTATGCACGATGAACTTTTAGAGAGACCTATCAAGCCCTGGAGAGTGATCATACCACGATTCACTGTGTAATTTTCACCCTTACACCACTGTGCTAAACTTGTTTTATATTGAAAATTATAAAAATAATTACAAGTTTAATTCCATGTTTTAATCATTTATTTTGTATTTATCACTGTTAAAAAGGTCAATGTTACTTGTTTTGATGATTCTATTGTAGGAGAAGGTGGTTTGGAGGGTCCATGATGATGTCCAAGAAAAATGGGTCAAACTGCACAGGATCCAAGCACACCAGTGGATTAATCCGCACACTGCTACTATACCGTGCATCCAATTGGGCTGAAATTTTGTGGGATGGTCTAAAATTCATTGGGATACATTTAATATGAAGGAACTAAAGACTCATTCGTCCATATGGTGGCCCAACCAACCTGATCTGTCCAGCACACCAAATCTGCACGGAGTCAAAAGTGGTGTATTGTGATCTGTACATATCTCGTGATATAGGTGTCCAAATTATGCCAAACATTAGGTGGAGACATCCAAGAGGTGGGGATACAACTTTTTTATTTTCTCCAAATCTAGATAAGGCTGTATATAGGTCTAAACACCTGTTACAAGTTGTTTTAATAATTCTATGTGCTCAAAACCAC
This sequence comes from Viscum album, assembly GCA_963277665.1. Lineage (NCBI taxonomy): Eukaryota > Viridiplantae > Streptophyta > Magnoliopsida > Santalales > Viscaceae > Viscum > Viscum album. The sequence continues at coordinate 118,272,079 of OY728162.1, read as the reverse complement.
CTTCCCATTTTTCTATAAAATGGAACATTGGGATCCTCATTTGCAAGTTCATCCAGGAGGCAAAGCTCTAGTATTTTGGAGACCCAAATAAGTACTCTCACCATCCAAGGAGTTCTGGAGGCCCCTATCCTCATAGGGGAATCAAGTATGAAGAGGGAGTTCCACCCCAGCCTTCTCCTCCTCTCGATGGAGAGCTAAACGGTGGACGATCATTTCGAGGGAGCTACACAAACTTGGGAGGGAGTTCCAGCACATGTTCTTCTACTAGTTTTTTATAATTTTTGTGTTGAATATTTAACTTATTTCTTATCTTTACATGATTCTTCTCTGATTGCATTTCTATTTTTGAAATCAAGTGAAACACTTTTTATTTCCACACTGATTGGGTTGAGATTTCAAGTGGGAATCTTGGGTTGTTCCGATTGGAAAAGACAAGAGTCCTATTTATCTCACACATACATAATATTTCAGTATGATTTGGTAGCCTTTATTCTCTATACTCGATACCCAAATCCTGAAAACACGGTTGTTGTGTCAAGGGGTGGTTCTTTGATCATCGTTTAAGAGGCAAGAGGGAAGTTGAGATCTTGACATCCATCAACCAAATGATTCCATTAAACCATGTGTATTTTTCAGATTGATGAACTCACCAAGATGTGTAGTGAATTTGAAATGATCTCCTTATCTCATAAATCTAAAACACCACTTTTATTTATCAATTATTAAACTCTTTAATTAAGTAATTTACTTAAGTTTTTTTTTCAAAAACACACCCCTCTTTTAGAAATTCTTATTTAAAATACATACTCAAAACCTATCAACTCTCCTTGAGAGACAACCTAGGGTCTTCCCTAGACTATAAATCAATCTTAAAATCATAATAAATTTGATGTGTCATGACATTGCGGTCAAATTTTGGCGTCGTTTCCAGGGAGCGCTTTGATTTTTAGTGCGTGTTTTTGAAAATATTTTTTGTAAAATTTTGTGAATATTTATCTATTTTATATTATACCTCTACATATCTTTTTGTATTATGATCTATTTGTTGTATAGGTTTGGTGCATGATGCATTCTAATCAGGGAGATTTACCTCCTTTCGAACCTGAACCGGAGAGGATCTTACATCAACGACCCCGAGACGCATAAGAGAACCCATCGAAGGAGGACACGCAAAACATTGACATTCTTCTTGATCCCTCCTCTTCTTCTTCTGGAACCAATATAAAAACTAAAATAAACTTGTATAATATGGCTGAAAGCAACCAAACATTAAAAGAACTAACCTCACCTGATGTTTATATCCATCCCACCTATATTCAAATGCAAGGCGAGGCACCCAATTTTGAACTAAAATTCGATCTAATTCACTTATTGCCAATATTCCATGGACTTCCTGGAGAAGATCCACATAAACACTTAAAAGAATTTCATACTATTTGTTCTACATTAAAATCTTCAAATGTGGATGAAGAACAAGTAAAGTTAAGTTCATTCCCTTTTTCATTAGAAGACACAGCAAAAGATTGGTTATATTATGTTAATTTCCCAATAAGAGGTTGGGCAGACATGAAACACCTTTTTCTTGAAAAATATTTCCCATCCTCTCGAACTGCAACAATAAGGAAAGAAATTTGTAAGATAAGACAATCTCAAGGGGAAACATTACATGAATATTGGGAACGCTTTAAAAGGTTATGTTAAGGTTTCTCACACCACCAAATAAGTGATCAACTTTAAATTCAATATTTTTATGAAGGTTTAATCCCTATTGATCAAAATATGATCGATGATGCTGCAGGTGGTTTGATAGTTGATAAGACCTTAATTGGTTCAAGAAACCTGATTGAGAACATGGCGCAAAACACACAACAATTTGGTTCAAGGTCCAATGTACCGATTCGAGGTGTCTATGAGGTGCAAAGTACTGAATTTGAGAAGAAAGTGGACACAGAGTTCGAAGAGGTAAGTACCCTTCTTCAACAACTTGATCTTTCCCAAGGGAAATCACAATCTCCTCCTCCCATCCATTGTGGTATATGTTCTTCTGACACCCACTACTCTTACCAATGCCCCCAATTGAGAGAAAATTATGAGAGTTATGAGGAAATATTCCCAGGACACCCCTTTAAACAACCCTTTAGGCAAGAACCATACTATCCATCCAACTCTGGGTGGAAAGAGAACCAAGCTATAGGCAAGGGGGGTATTCAAACCAACCTCAACAGCAATGGAACCAACCAGGGCAGAGTAGTCATCCACCACCACCACCGAGAAATCCTCAACCACCCCAAAGGCCTTTCCAACAAACCCCTCCAAAACTCGAGCCTAAACTAGAAGATATGATGAAGAAAATGGATACCAACAATATTCAATTCCAACAAACCACTCAGGCAGCTATACAAGACCTCAAAACCCAATTAAGCCAACTAGCTAACTCAGTGGGTGAAATTTAAAGTCATGGGTCAGGTAAACTTCCCTCTCAACTAGTAGTTAACCCTAGGGATAAAGGAAGTGTTAGTGTCATCACCCTTTGGAGTGGAAAACAACTATAAAGTAAAATGAATCCTCTATTAGAGTCATCCCCTCCCAAGGAAACCTCCATCCCAGCCATTAAGAATGTTCCAAATGTTGAAGAACCTTGTCCTCATAGAATCCCTTACAAAGGAAAGAGTGTGTATATTAATGATTCACCTAGTCCAACCATTCCTCTTCCATTTCCTCAAATTTCCACTCAACCAAGAAAAAAAAGGAAACTGAACTTGATAAGGAAATATTGGAAATTTTCAAGAAAGTGCTGGTTAACATCCCATTGATTGATGCTGTGAAGAAAATTCCACGGTACGTGATGTTTCTAAAGGAGATGTATACATACCGAAGGCGACTTCGAGGTGATGAGAAAGTGAGCTTGGGGAGGAATGTTTCAACATTGATAGATCCATCACTTCTCACCAAGTGCAATGATCCTGGAACATTTTTAATTTCATGCACCATAGGGGAGTATTCTTTTTCTAATGTTATGCTTGATTTAGGTGTTTCTATAAATGTGATGCCTCACCCTATTTAATCTACATTGCAGGTCGAGGAACTGAAGCCCACTGAAATTATTGTTCAACTGGCTAATCGGAGTACTGCACACCCCTCTGGTGTGTTAGAGGATGTTCTTGTGAGGGTTCAAAATTTAATTTTTCATGCTGACTTTTATGTTCTTAAAATGGAAGATGATAGGATGAATGGACATTCCCAAATTATATTGGGGAGACCTTTCCTGAAAACCGCCAAAACCATAATTAATGTCCATAATGGTACATTATCTATGGAATTTGGTGGTGACATAGTCCATTTCAACATCCTTGATGTCATGAAGCACCCCTCAGAAAAACATTCCTCTCTCATAGTAAATTTTATTGATGTACTCCATTCCCCTAAAAACACTTCTTATCATTCCCCTGATCCCCTTTCTGAGTTTTCTTCATTGATTGAAATTCTAGGTAATGATTCATGCATTGATTGTTGTAGTGGATTAGAAAAATGTCATGCATGTTTATTAATTGATGATTTCTTGAACATTGAGGATCCACTGACCATCGATGATACTGCTAAGCTTGTAAAAGCTCATTCCTCTATTGAGGGTGATACCATTGAGCAGTTAGATGAGATCAGTGACCTCTCACTTTCACACACACTCCCATGAATCCAAAATCCACCTGAATTGGAACTGAAACAATTGCCTCAATATTTAAAATATTCATATCTTGAGAATGTAAACAAGTTGTCTGTCATCATTGCTAGTTCACTCCCTCCTGAGCATGAATTATGACTGCTTGAACTTTTGAGGGAGTATAAACAAGATTTGGGATGGACACTTGCCGACATTCCTATTATTAGCCCATCAATTTTTACACATCATATTTTTTTAAATGATGAGGCTAAACCAGTGAGGCATCCACAACGTCGACTGAACCCAAACCTCCTAGAAGTTGTGAAAAATGAGGTAACAAAATTATTGACTACTGGAATCATTTACCCCATCTGTGACAGCCAATGGGTTAGTCCTGTTCAAGAAGTTCCTAAAAATACCGGCCTTATAGTAATCAAAAATGAAAACAATGAATTGGTTCCAACTCGTGTGCATAATAGTTGGCATGTTTGTATAGACTATCGCCGACTAAACCAACACACTAGAAAGGACCATTTCCCTTTGTCATTCATTGACCAAATGCTAGAGAGGCTAGCGGATAAGTCCCACTACGGTTTCCTTGATGGGTATTCTAGATACTTTCATATCCGTATTTCCCCTGAGGATTAGGAAAAGACAACCTTCACTTGCCCCTTTGTCACATTTTCCTATAGAAGGATGTCATTTGGTCTGTGCAATGCTCTGGGTACTTTCCAATGATGCATGGTTAGTATTTTTTCAGATTACATGGAGAATTGCATGAAAGTATTCGTGGATGATTTCACTGTTTATGGCTCTTCTTTTGATGAATGTTTGATTAGTCTTGGTTCATTTCTACGTCACTGTATTGAAAATAATCTTGTATTAAATTATGAGAAATGTCATTTCATGGTGTGACAAGGTATAGTTTTTGGGTATGTCATTTCTGGGGATGGAATCCAAGTAGATAAATCAAAAGTGGATTTCATTTCTTCCTTACCATTCCCCAAAAATGTACGGGATGTGCGGTCTTTCCTAGGTCATGCTGGATTTTACCGTCGTTTCATTTGTGACTTTAGTAAAATTGCACTCCCCCTCTCCCGATTACTCCAAAAATAAAAAGAATTTGTTTTTGATAAAGAATGTGATGAAGCTTTTAATAAGTTAAAATGGAGTCTCACGTCACCCCCAGTAATCCAACCACCTTAGTGGGATTTACCGTTTGAGCTCATGTGTGATGCCTCTAACTATGCAGTTGGGGCATTCTTGTCACAAAGGGTCGATCGAGCTCCACATTTCATTTCATATGCCTCACATACTTTAGACCCTGCCCAAGAAAACTACACGACAACTGAAAAATAATTCCTTTCCATTGTGTTTGCCTTGGACAAATTCAGATCATACCTTTTGGGGTCCAAATTCATTTTGTTCTCAGACCATGTAGCCCTCCGGTATCTCCTTAAGAAACTGGAAGCAAAACCACATCTCATTCGTTGGATGCTCCTCCTTAAGGAATTTAATCTAGAAATTAGAGATAAAAAGGAGTAGAGAATGTGGTTTCTAACCATATCAGTAGGATCCTCTCATCCTTAGAAATTGACTCATCCCCCTTTATTCCCATTAATGACATGTTTCTTGATGAGCAATTATACCGAGTGTAAGATGTTATTCCTTGGTATGCTGAAATTGTAAATTATTTGGTAGCATCTTGAATTCCTACTGATTTCAATAAAAACCAAGCCATTCGTCTAAAACATGAGTCTCGTTGTTACATTTGGGATGACCCCTACCTTTGGCGCACATGTAGTGATCAAGTCCTTAGGTGTAGTGTTCTCGATAGTGAGTTTCAGTATGTCCTTAGATTTTGTCACGCTCTTGCTTGTGGATTCCACTTTGGTCCCCAACGGACTACCCGCAAGGTCCTTGATTCTGATCTCTTTTGGCCTACACTTTTTCAAGATGCCCATGAATTTTGCAAATCTTATCCTCATTGTCAAAGAATGGGGAATTTCTCTAAAAGAAATGAAATGTCACAACAACCATTAATATTTCATGACATTTTTTATGTTTGGGCATTAACTTTATGGGTCCATTTCCCAATTCCATTGGCAACTTGTACATTCTTCGGGCAGTTGATTACATGTCAAAATGGGTAGAGGCATGAGCTACAAGGACTGATGATTATAAGGTAGTTGTAGAATTTTTGAGAACCTAAATCTTATGTAGGTTTGGTTTACCTAGGTTCATCATCAGTTACCAGGGTTCTCATTTCTGCAACTGAACAATGCAATCACTTTTGCATCGGTATGGGGTCGGTCATCAAGTGTCTACTGCATATCACCCATAGACCAATGGTCAAGCCGAGGTGTCAAATAGAGTGGTAAAACAAATTCTTGAAAAAATGGTTCAACCCAATAGAAAAGATTGGATTCTTCGACTTGATGATTCATTATGGGCCTATCGTACTGCTTTCAAAAATCCCATTGGAATGTCACCCTATCATCTTGTGTTTGGAAAGAGTTGTCACCTCCCTATTGAGATTGAGCATCGGGCCTACTAGGCTATCAAACAATGCAATTATAATCATTATGGTGCAGGTTCTCAAAGGAAGTTGCAGATTCAGAAGATATAAGAAATGAGAAGAGATGCATATGTGAACTCCAGGATTTATAAGGAGCGTACCAAGGTTGCCAACGACCATCTCATACTTCATCTTCAGTTTCACATTGGGCAGAAGGTCCTCCTTTATAATTCAAGGCTTAAGTTGCATCCAGGTGAAATTCGTTCCTGCTAGTTTTTCCCATAAACTGTTATTAATGTATCTCTATTTGGTGTTGTTCAGGTTCAGAATGAAGAAATCAAGCAAACCTTCGTTGTCAATGGGCAGTGGCTGAAGCACTTCCACGAAGCCATTCCGGAGTTCCCAATGGAGGAACTCTATGTTCAAGAAGCAACATACCAGTGAAACACACCATGTTTTATCCTTATCACATTCTCAAATATTACAGTGAGGACACTGCATATTCTAGGTGTGGGGGATGGGTACATTCCTGGGTTAGTTAGGAATTTTCATCATTTTTTTCTTTCTTCTCTTTTTTTAACTTCTTTATGGTATTTTCATTTTCCCCTATCAAAAATTTCAAAGTTCCATGATGTGGTCTCCATAGAGGGGGGGGGGGGGGAAGTAAAAATACCATAACTAAGGGGAAAAAAGAATGTATGTATGAATTTAACATCAGGGAGTGATTTTTAATAAATTGGTTTTATGTCAATGATATAAATGGTTGTATCTATGTGAAACCATTGAGATGATCAATGCCCCTTGTGTGAGTAGTTTTTGGGGACACTGTGTCACTAATATCTCCACACATTTTTTGCACCAAACCAAAAATTGTGAATATTTATTACTTAATATAAGGTAAATATATGTTAGGTTAATATTTTTCAGCTTTAAATAATATTTCCATGCATTCATTCCTTATCTGATCTGTTTCATTACTGTACCAGATTGACCTATGCGTGTGTACCTAATGTCCAACTATTATACGCACTAAAAAAATTGGTTTGTGTCTTGGGTAGGTCAAAAACCACTCCTCCTCAATCTTTTATCTTGTTATAACTATTGCAATTAGTGTTGTGAGGAGATCAAACAAGGGTTGAGAGATGAGTGTGAGATTTGTTCCAAATGCAACTTCTAAAAAAATAAAAATGAATAAATGAGGGGAGTGATGAAATGTACAACATATGAGGATATCTAGGTCAGGATCTTATGGTTTGACTTCTGGGAATGCTTAAGTGAGTGGGTCTTGAAATATGATTTCAAAGGATGTAGGGTAGGTTCGGTGAAAAAAATCATTTAATCTGAAAAATGTTAAAATAGCCTATATTTATTAGATAGCAAGTGGAAATAATAGAATGGAATGGTTTTTACACACACACACATGGAGAGTTAGTGTTATGGTTGAATTTTGAATTCCTTGCTCAATTTGGTATCATTAATCTTTTTGAATTTCACTATGATATGATTTATGAGACATCTTTTTCTATTTTCACTAGGAAGAACTCCTTAGTGTGGTTCATGCATTGATCACATTACTTTAATTAAAATTTTCTCAAATGTTAAATATTCATGATGTTGGTAATATATATATATATATGCATAATTTTATTTGTATATGTGAATTTTTTCAGGAGTGCAAATGTTTAGGTGTGGGGGTGTGATCGTACCATGATTCACTCTGTAATTTTCACACTTACACCATTGTACTAAACTTGTTTTATATTGAAAATTATAAAAATAATGACAAGTTTAATTTTATGTTTTAATCATTTATTTTGTTTTTATCACTATTAAAAATGGCAATGTTACTTGTTTTGATGATTCTATTGCTGGAGGAGGTGATTTGGAGGGCCCATGATGGTGTCCAAGAAAAATGGGCCAAACTGCGTAGGATCCAAGCACACCAGTGGATTAATCCGCACACTTCTACTAGAACATGCATCCAATTGAGCTGAAATTTTGTGGTCTAGTCCAAATTTCATTGGGATACATTTTATATGAAGAAACCAAAAACTCATTAGGCCATCTGGTGGCCCAACCGACCCAATCTTTCCAGCACACCAAATCTGCACGGAGTCAAAAGTGGTGTGTTGTGATTTGTCCATATCTCGTGCTATAGGTGTCCAAATTATGCCAAATTTTTAGTTGATATAGACAAGAGGTGGGGATACAACTTTTTTATTTTCTCCAAATCGAGATAAGGCTGTCTGGAGGTCGAAACACCTATGAAAAGTGGCTTTAAGAATTCTGTGTGCTCAAAACCACCTTCCCATTTTCCTATAAAATGGCACCTTGGGCTCCTCATTTGCAAGTTCGGCCAGGAGGAAAAGCTCTGGTATTATAGAGAACCAAATAAGTCCTCTCATCATCCAAGGAGTTTTGGAGGCCCCTATCCTCATAGGATAATCAAGGATGAATAGGAAGTTCCACTCGAGCCTTCTCCTCCTCTCGATGGCGAGCTAGACAGTGGACGATCGTTTTGAGGGAGCTACACAAACTTAGGAGGGAGTTCTATCACATGTTCTTCTACTGGTTTTGTATAATTTTTGTGTTGAATATTTAACTTATTTCTTATCTTGACATGATTCTTCTCTGATTGCATTTCTATTTTTAAAATCAAGTGAAACACTTTTTATTTCAACACTGATTGGGTTGAGATTTTAAGTGGGAATCTTGGGTTATTCCAATTGGACAAGACAAGAGTCCTATTTATCTCACACATACATAATATTTCAGTATGCTTTGGTAGCCTTTATTTTCTATACTTGATACCCAAACCTAGACAACATGGTTGTTGTGTCAAGGGGTGGTTCTTTGAGCATCGTTTAAGAGGCAAGAGGGAAGTTGAGATCTTGACATCCCTCAACCAATGGATTCCATTAAACCATGTGTATTTTTCAGAATGATGAACTCACCAAGATGTGTAGTGAACTTGAAATGATCTCCTTATCTCATAAATCTAAAACACCACTTTTATTTATCAACTATTAAACTCTTTAATTAAGTAATTTACTTAAGTCTGTTTTCAAAAACACACCCCTATTTTAGAAATTCTTATTAAAAATACATCCACAAAACCTATCAACGCTCCTTGAGAGATGACCTAAGGTCTTCCCTAGACTATAAATCAATCTTAAAATCATAATCAATTTGACGTGTCATGACAGCGCGGTCATAGAGATCCTCTCCTAGAATTATCTTAAGAATAAAAAGCGATCATCATCCACCGCCCTCTCTAGTTTAGAGAGAACAAGACCAATTCCTTCCTACCTTGAAGGATTCTATTACAATCAACAACGAGCAAAACAAACATTAAAATATTCAGTTCTAGAACTTGAGTATTTCTATGGCAGTGTTTGAAGGTTTACGGAGCACATGTGGATCATAGCTAATGAGATTCTACCTTTTAATCCTCTCACTACAACCATTGTACACCAAGAAGTCATCAACTACTTCATCAATGAAGAAAAAAATTTAACACGGGGTATTTCTTTATGAAAATAAATTATTTATAAATTATTTGTGATGAACATGTCTTCTTGGTTCTATCATAATTTTAATTAATCTTTAATTTAATTTTGTTGGTCATGACATTCATTATCATGCACATATCTGTTGCGGAATCGGCGGGAGACACAACGACAGAAATGAGAAAAAACTAAAAGAAAGAAAGCAAGGGACAAAATGATTTACATGGTTCGGGAAAAATCCATACGTCCACAGGAGAGGCAGAATTTCACTATGATTCAGGGGCACATAATTATAGAGGATTTCAGTAGAAACTCTAGCCTGAAAATGGGCTATAAAACAATGGAGAAGACGATCACTTTTCGAAAAAGTGGTCCGCATCACTACAGTGAATGACAGCTGGCTTTGTCAAAAGCGCTATAATAAAGTTGACCCCGATGTCCGCACCGCTACAATGCTTGTCGGTGTCGGTCAGTCAGCTACTCTATAGTTGTGGGCCACAAGAATTCGGCCCAACCGGATCGGGAAACACCAATCCAACAATCTCCCACTTGTAGCCTGATCTGCTGCACTGTTATGCTTCGATGCAACTGATGAAGACAACTTACTTAATCTAAGTTCTTCCTATTCTTCACTCATCAGTGGCGTGCTTTCCATTCACAGATTCATGAAATACAAACTGTTTTCCTCTTGTGCTCCTACCAGGTCCTCCATCATTCTGCCTCTCATCCTCCGTTCATCAGTGGAGACCAACAGAGGCACAGTAGTGCCTCAACTTCTGTATCACCATTGGCTTTATCAACATGTCTGCCGGATTGTTGGTTCCACAGATCTTCTGCAAGGTCAGCAACCTATCCTGTATCAAACCTCTGATGAAATGGTATTTCAACTGAATGTGCTTCGTCCGGGCATGAAATACTGGGTTCTTGGAAAGATGTATAGCACTCTGACTATCACAGTGCAATACATTCTCCTCTCGCTTTCTTCCCAATTCATCCATGAAGCTCTTCAGCCAAACCATCTCTTTCCCAGCTTCTGTTACAGCAATGTATTCTACCTCTGTGGTGGATAAATCCACCACCTTCTACAATTGTGATATCCAACTTACCGCAGTTCCTCCACAGGTAAAAACATAACCCGTGGTACTCCTCCTGCTGTCGACATCACCTCCAAGATCAGCATCCACATACCCCTGCAATGAAGTTCCTTTCCCAAAGCACAGAGATACCTCCTTGCTGCCTTTCAAATACCTTAGTATCCACTTCACAGCTTCCCAATGTTGTTTTCCAGGGTTATCCATATACCTGCTCACAAATCCCACTGCATGAGCAATGTCAGGTCGAGTACAGACCATGGAATACATCAGGCTTCCCACAGCTGATGCGTATGGAACTTTTGCCATGTACTCCACCTCTTCTTTCGTCTTCAGTGATTGCTCCTTTGATGGTTTGAAGTGGCTCGCCAGGGGAATAGAGACTGCCTTTGCTTCTAGCATGCTGAATCTTCTCAGAACCTTCCCAATGTAATCAGCTTGTGACAACATTAAAGTTCCAGTTGTGCGGTCTCTCTTGATCTTCATTCCCAGAATCTTGCCAGCTTCTCCAAGATCCTTCATTTCAAACTCCTCAGCCAATTTCCCTTTCATCTCATTAATCCTCTGCATACATGATCCTGCAATGAGCATATCATCCACATACAAAAGCAATATAATATATTCATCACTGAAAACTTGATGTAGCAACACTGATCCATGCCACATCGTTTATATTCATTTTTAGACATAAATGAATCAAACTTCTTGCTCCACTGTCACGGTGCCTACTTCAGTCCATATAAGCTCTTCTGGAGTTTGCACACCAAGTCTTCCTTTATAAACTCTACATATCCCTCTGGCTGCTGCATGTAGATATCTTCCTCCAAATCGCCATGAAGGAAAGCAGTCTTGACATCAAGCTGCTCAAGGTGCAAATCCTCTGACGCCACAATGTTGAGAACCACCCGGATGGTGGTAAGCTTTACTACTGGTGAGAATATTTCAGTGAAATCTACTCCCTCCTTCTGTTGAAAGCCTTTCACCACTAGCCTTGCCTTGAACCTCCTCTTTCCATCATGTTCTTCCTTGACCCGGTAGACCCACTTATTCTGCAATGCTTTCTTTCCTCTTGGCAGAGGTGTCAGCTCCCAAGTGTTGTTCTCATGCAATGAGGAAATCTCCTCCTTCATTGCCAGCTCCCACTTGCTTGACTCCTTCAGCTGCATTGCCTCTTCAAAACATTCTGGTTCTCCACCGTCAGTCAATAACAGATAATGCAATGATGGTGCCTCTGCACAGGCCTTCTCACCCTTGATGATCTCCTCAACTCCACTGGAGTGGTAGGTTCCACCGGTTCGGATCTCTCAAGCTCAGGCACACCTTCAAGCTCCACTTTCTCTTTGCACTCTGATTCAATGTTCCCATTTTCATCTTCAGCTTCATGGCGACCTTTGTACATGACACCTTCATTGAATACCACGTTATGGCTCCTGATAACCATCTTCTTGTGATCATCCCAAAACCGGTAACCAAACTCATCAGCACCATAGCCAATAAAGAAACATGGCTTGGACTTAGCATCAAGCTTGTCCCTTGAGTTAGCATCAATGTGTACATAAGCTAAATTGCCAAATACTTTTAAATGTGAGAGTTTTACCTCCTTACCAGACCAGAGATCCTCGGGTAGGCATTCTCCCATTGGCACAGATGGACTCCTATTGATCAGATACGCTGCCATGTTTACTGCATCACCACAGAAGGTTTTGGGAAAACCTGAGTGCAGCCTCATGCTCCTAGCACGTTCATTCAGTGTCCTATTCATCCTCTCTGCCACACCATTCTGTTGTGATGTTCCTGGGATTGTCTTCTCCCACCGAATTCCATTATCAGAACAAAATTCCCTGAACTCCTGACTGCCATACTCTCCACTGTTGTCAGACCTCAAACATTTCAGCTTTGCTCCTGACTCGTTCTCCACCATGACTTTCTACTTCTGAAACATCTTGAACACATCAGATTTATTCTTCATAAATTAAACCCATACCTTCCTTGTTGAGTCATCGATGAATGTCACATAATATTGTGACCCTCCTAGGGATGGTACTGGTGCAGGCCCCCAAACATCTGTATGCACCAGGTCCAGCTTTCCAGCCTTCGGTGTTCTACCTCCTTTTGCAAAGGACACCTTCCTCTGCTTTCCAAAGATGCAATCTTCACATAAGCCTACTTTCACCGACTTCAGCTCTGGTAGCAACCCTTTTGTTTCCAGCACCTTCATCCCCTTTTCACTCATGTGGCCGAGTCTGTAGTGCCACAAATGAGAACCTCTGATAGCTTCCAGTGATGCAGCCATGTCCATGCAAGTTTCTGTCAGGTTGTACAGGGTGCCATTCTTTGCTCCCCGATCTATGACCATATCTCCTTTTGTGATCTTCCATGCACCACCAGTGAACGTGGTACTCAACCCTGCATCATCAAGATGTCCCACAGAAATGATATTTCTTCTTAAACCAGGGATGTACCTCACGTTTTCCAGAACCAGCAAGCTCTCACTATTGGTCTTGATCCGTGCATCTCCTTTCCCCACAATCTGCAAGGGCTTGTCATCAGCAAGATGCACCTTGCCAAAATTTCCAGAAACAAAATTGTTCAGGAAACCCATCTCCGATGTAGAATGGAAAGACGCCCCAGAGTCTAAAATCCAAGACTCCATCGGGCTGTCCACGATGAGCAGTAGCACGTCATCAGTTCCTTCAGCTACTGCGTTTGCTCCACTGGTTTCTGGTCCCTTCCGGTTATCTCTGCACTCCTTCTTGACATGTCTTTTCTTCCCACATGTCCATCAGGTAGGACCAGGCCCCTTTTCCTTGTCTCTGCTCTTTCCTCTTGACTTCGATCGTCCTCTGCGATTGTCCCACTGTGGGTACCTTTCTCTTCCTTCAACGTTCAAAGCAGAACCAGAGAATCTGCCTGATTCTCTTCTTCGAACATCCTCACTAAGGATTATGTCCCTTATATCTTTCAGAGCCATCTTCGAATTCCCCGAAGTGCTGCTCACAGCTGTTACAGTTGCTTCCCAACTTTCAAGTAACGAAGATAATAAAACCAGAGCGCATACCTCATCACCAAGGTCAATGTCCACCGATGACAACTGACTTATGATGGTATTGAACTCGTTGATATGATCTGCAATAGGTCTCCCTTCAACCATTTTGAGGTTGAACAATCGTCGTATCAAATGCACCATGTTTGCCGCAGAAGGCTTCTCGTACATATTTGTGAGGTCTTTCATCAGGTCCATCGTTGTCTTCTCCTCTCTGATGTTGAACGCCACATTTTTTTCCAACATCAGGCACACAACACCCAGAACCTGTCGATCCAGTAGCTCCCACTCCGACTTCTCCATGTCCGCTGGCTTCACACCTAGAAGCGGCAAGTGCATCTTTTTCTGATAAAGATAATCCTCGATCTGCATCCTCCAGAAACTGAAATCAGTTCCATCGAAGCGATCGATCTTCACTTTACCTTCATCCAGAGCCATCGTTGGAGAATTCCGAACCTCCTCTGATACCAGTTGTTGCAGAATCACCGGGAGACACAATGACAGAAACGAGAAAAACGAAAAGAAAGAAAGCAAGGGACACAACGATTTACGTGGTTCGGGAAAAATCCCTACATCCACGGGAGAGGCAGAATTTCACTATGATTCGGGGGCACAAAATTACAGAGGATTTCAGTAGAAACTCTAGCCCGAAAATGGGCTATAAAACAATGGAGAAGACGATCGCTTTTTGAAAAAGTGGTCCGCGTCGCTACAGTGAATGACGGCTGGCTTTGTCAAAATAGCTACAGTAAAGTTGACCCCGAAGTCTGCACCGCTACAATGCCTGTCGGTGTCGGTCAGTCAGCTCTGCTACAGTTGCGGGCCACAAGCATTCGGCCCAACTGGATCGGGAAACACCAATCCAACAATATCGAATTATTCATTGATTATGACAAAAAACCAAGTTGGTAAGAACCCAAAGGTGCTTCAGTTGCATTCGGAACCTTCAACATAGATGTCGAGTGACCCTTACATGGAGTCTCTGACTTTTTCTTATGTAGGATCACCTTGACCCTTACACGGGTTTTGTTTAACCCTTACATAGGGGGTTCTTCTGAACTTTACATGGTGGATGTCACAAGAATATCCCCTAGTGGTGCCACACTCACCAAGGTGTTCCTATATCCATAACCCGACACACCTAAGGTTCTCAATGTGCTAAATTTGTAAAAAAAACATTTTAAAACCAATATTCACAATCTTATAAAACATTTTCATAGAAAAATATCATCACACCCATGCTTTAAAATCCATTTTGAGTCAAAATAATCTTTGAGGCATTTCATCAAACACATAAAGTGCATAAATTGTTTTTAAATCAAAACCCCTATAAAACCTCGTTTTTCATGCCACCCATGATGCAATTCATAAAAAAAATCATCTTTGATATCAAACCAATAAATTTCACAAACCAAACCAAAAAAAAATTATAAGAACATTAAGTAATTCATGGTTTAACACCATTACATAAAGACACCTACCCTACCAATGGAGGAAAACTAGTCACCTTTGAGAATAGATATTGGAAATGAGGAGATCTAGTCTTCAAAAGCCTAGATCTATAAGAATCGTCATAAATTCCCCATCAAACCCTCTAGATCTAGAAATCACAACCCAATTTGGCTCCAACAGAACAAGGGGGAAAGAGATCAATGGGGGATCTAGAAAGAGGAGAGGAGATCAAATCAAAAATGGAACATACCTTGGAGAGATCCACCAAAACAAAGTGAAATCACCAAGGATCCAAGGATAGAAAACTCTAGAGCATTAGGGAGAGGTTAGATTGGACCTAAGAGAGATTTGGAGGGGTTTAGACTTAAAAAAGACCAAGGTCATCGGGGTAAATTTCAATTTTAAGAAATTTGGGTATGGGTGCATGATTAGGCTGCACGGTTTAACAAACTGTGCACCAACCATGTGGTGGCCTCTGTCCTTTGAAAATTGTGGTGCACGGTTACTTGGGTAGAGCTGCACAGTATGAAAAACCATGCTCAGTCCATGCGGCAACCCCTAAACCAACTCACAGACACATGTGCAATTTGTCTGAAGACTCGCATGGTTTGACAAACTATGTTCAAACCGTGCAAAATTCCACTGGGACTCATAGTACTATACTATATGGTTACCACACAGTTAGTATTAAATGTTCACCTAAATCGTGCATCTAGTCTGTTTTACCCCAAACTCCAAATTTTCAACACCTAGAAACCTCTAGAACCTCACAAAAGATAAACCAAGCTCAAATTAAATCATATATGTGACCCGGAGGGCGTCACAATTCTCTCCACCAAAAAATATTCATGCCCATAGAAAGTGCTCAAGATTTTGGACTAGAAAAAGAGGAGGTCTCTATTTCCTCATCAATTATTCCCACTCCCACGTCTCGTGGATATTCTATCAACATTTCCACATTACACATGCCAAATGAATTGTTTTACCTATAGTACCTTATCTTAGAGATCCATAACCTAAACTGGTTGTTCAACCACAGAGGTGTTAGGATCAAGGTCAACATCTTCTCATTCAATCATATGGGAAGGATCTGGTTTATACCTCCCCAGCTGGGAAACATAAAATTTGTCATGGATCAACGTTAATCAATATGACAATTCCAACCGATAAACCAACTTTCCAAGGTGTTCAATGGTCGTGAAAGGTACAACAAATCACAATGTTAACTTATCATGCTTACCCAATTGATGATGTACCAAGTGAGGTTAAACTCCAAGAAAGACCTGATCACCAACCTTAAACTCCAACAGGTGATGACGATGATCTATATAGGATTTATGATGACTCTGAGTAGTTGTTAATCTCTTCTGGATCAACTAAACCTTTTTTGTCATCTCTTAAAAAAGTCTCAGCCCAACTAAAGAACATTATCCCAATTCCACTGAACATAAAGGAGGTTGACATGGTCATCCATACAATGCTTTGAAAGGTTCCATTTTAATCAAATCCTAATAACCATTGTTATAGGAAAATTCGACTAAAGGCAAGATTTTCCAACGAACCACCAAAATAAAGAATGCATGTCCAAAGCATATCCTCAAGGATCTGAATAGCTCAATCAGTCCTCCCATATGTATGGGGGTGATACACCATGTTTAATTTCAACTGGGTACCCATCACAACTTGAAAACCTTTCCAAAACCAAAATGTAAACTAAGAGTCTTTTTCAGAAACAACTGTTGAATGAACTCCATGGAGCTTCATGGTCTCTCGGACATACAAGCTTCTGAGTTCTTCCACCTTCCCCATTTTCCTAATAGGAAATAAATTGTATTATTTCATTAGTTGATCAATGATCAACAAAATAACATCCTTCCTACTGGAATTATATTGTAAACCGACAGTGAAGTTCATAGATATTTCATCCCACTTCTAAACTGGGATGGGTAAATGTTGCAACAAATTATCAAGTCTCTGGTGCTCCATTTTAATCTTCTGGAATATAAGGAATCATGACGTAAAGTCTACAATCGACCACCTCATCCCCGACCTTCAATACCAATGTCTCAAATCATGATACATATTGATAGTCCTAAGGTGTACAGAATAACAAACTAGTGTCCACTATACATCAATTCTTTCCTCAGAGATATCAGAATGAATAAACTATCTTGGAAACAAAAAGTACCCATGGGAGACTGAGACCAACTACCAAAGGTCTCCTCACCATAAAGGATTTTACTAAAATGCTGGAAATTGGTTGTGGTTGCCTGTTTGAGCTGAATCTGATCATCAAATAATGAGTCATCCTTCACATAATCTATGAACACCAACCCACCAACTTCTTCCAAATCCAAGATTATCTTGGAAAACAAACTCATCAGAGACCACTCCTCAATTGATTCCTTGAAGGTTTGAGGTGGTAACTTCCTTCTCGATGTGTCGGTGACCATATTCCCTTTTCCCAGTGTATGTAAATTATCAAAATTGAAAGTTTTAAGATACTCCACCCAACATCTCTATCGCAAGTTTAGATCCCTCTTAAGTAAAAAATATACTTTAGACTCTAATGGTCTAGATATACCATAAATCTCTCCCCAAAGAGATAGTGGTGAAAAGTTTTGAGAGTGTGCATCACAAATGCCAACTCAAGGTCATGGGTAGGATAGTTATTATCAAGAGGGCGTAATTGGCATGAGCCATAGGACACCACATGTTTCCCCTTCATCAGAATACATCATAGTCTTGTACCTAAGACATCACAGAAAACATCATTGTCAAAACCCAGTTAAGGAAGAATCAGAACTGGAGATTGAGTCAACCTCACCTTAAATTCCTCAAAATATCCCTAGTGTTTATCATTCCAATCAAACTAAAACCCTTATGGGTTAATTCTATCCTCATAGATGCAAGCTTGGAGAAATCATAAACAATTTGTCTGTAATAACCAGTTAATCCCAAGAATCTCTGAATCTCAAACACATTTTTGGGTCGTTCCCATGACACCACTACACAAATCTTTACAAGATCCACTGATATTCCCCTCTCAGATATGAAAAATCTCATAAACCTTACTTCTTAATCCAAAATTCACATTTAAAAAGATTTTTGTATAGATGATGTTCCTTCAAGATTCTAAGGATGGTATCCAAATGATCCATGTGTTCCTCCTTTGACTTGGAGTACACCAAAATATCATCCACAAAAATGATAATGAAAGAGTCCAAGAACATATGAAATATCTAGTTAAGAAATGTCATAAATACCGCAGGAGCATCAGTGAGATAGAATGGCATAAATATAAACCTGAAATGCTCATATCCTCTCTTAAATGCTGTCTTTGGTATATCATCTTCTTGGACTCGCAACTGATGGCACCCTGATCACAGATCAATCTTAAAAAAGCATCGAACTTCTCTGAGAGGATCAAATAGATTGTAAATCCTAGGAAAGGGGTATTTGTTCTTAACGATTTTCATTAAGATTATGGTAATCAACACAAAACTTGAGGCTTCCATCTACCTTCTTTGCAGAGAGAATTGGTGAAGCCCAATGTAAAAAACGAGGAAAAATAAATCTCTTGGCCTCAAGATCTGTAAGTTGAACTTTAATCACTTTTAACTCAGCAGGTGTCATATGATATGATGGTATAGAAATAGTCATTTTACCATAGAGTAGGTCAATTATGAACTAGACCTCTTTCGGAGGTAGAAACCTATAAAATCATTAGGAAAGAACATAGGGTATACACTCATCACTAAGGAAGTGGACTGCTCAAATGTTCATCAATGACATTAAGAAAGATCTCTGACAACAAACATGAGATGTCAACGAGCCTGTACCCGAGTGGTAGAGGCTCCTCCTTGAAATCCGAAAGACCCAAGGTCAAATTCGAGTGGGGTGAATTTTTGGGTTACTGTAGCAGTACATAGCAATTATTGTGCGGTACTATAGTATTCAAAACTATTTATCTGGGTTGGGCCTTCGGGCCACCAGTTTGGTCCTACGAGTCTATGGGCCTTCAGGACACCAAAGGCTTTCGAGCCACATATGTTGTGGAAACATCGATAGTCACAATAACAAAAATGGTTTGCATATAAAGAAAAGAAAGAAGAAATAATCACATAGGACACAGGGATTTATGTGGTTCGGGAAATGATCCCTACATCCACAGAGAGGTAGAAAATTCACTATAGTCGAGAGAAAAAATTACAAGGAGTATCAGAGATTCACACAACATCCAAAAACTCTAGCTCGTAATGGGATAATAAAGAAAATGGATCACTATTCCACCAACTGCACACGAAGTATGTTGTGCTATAGTGACATGCAGCTGAAAGTATGCATCACTACAATGTCGCGACCACCCAAGTCTAATGTTCTACAGTGGTTGGAAGTTGTGAGTCCACGAAGCTATAGTACCGGTGTCTCTAAAGTTTGACCTGCTATAGTAGTAGTACCAAAGTCTGCGCTGCTGCAATTCCTTGTCGGTGTCGGCTGGTTATCTCTGCTACAGTCGGTCAGAGATGCTACAGTGCCCCCCAAATTTGGGTCGGGGGCCTTCGGCCCTCGGACCCTCAGAGTAGGGGCAAGTTGCCCCTATAACCCCCAACGAGCTCACTATATAGTTACGACATGTTGAACAGTATGATCCAGAGGCATTCATCCCAAACATCATTCAAAATGGATCAGGCTACACCAATCTAACAACATTGACCTATCAACTTTCACTTCCACCAAATCTAGCTCAAATTCATAATGTATTCCACGTATCTCTCTTGAGGAAGTATATACCTAATCCATCATATGTACTAAATCCAAAGGTGATACAACTGGAATATGAACTCTTTTATGAGGAGCAGCCAGGAGAGATACCTGATCTCTCAGCAGTCATCTTTGATGGTGTCATATGATACTTTTTCTTGTAAATGTTAAGCTTCTAAGGTTTCATTCATTCTACTACCTCCATTTATAGGTAGAAAAGCTTCCTAATCACCTTCTTCAACATATCTAGGTAATCATCTCTTGTTAAAAAGGGAAATTAAAATTCAAATATAAGATCAGAGAAGCTCAATCAAGAAGCTTCCCAGGTATCAGCTTTATCTTGTCCCCTGTTTTTCTGCCACTAAATTAGATATTAAGTAAGCCTCTTGGAAATGCCGCCAACAGAATAATTCCCTTCCAGATCATCACTATAGGGGAGGGCAGGATCTACCTAATATTGCAAAGTGATACCCATCACATAACTCTTCAATTGTTTTCCATGGCATAGAGGGTCTGTAGGAAAGTTAGGGTCAGTAAAAAGGAAATGACAACTTGATAGGGGTTCTGTCATCTTGTCCAAGGAGGCAGTCACCCAAGGAGTACAAAAGTAGTTACAGATGTACATGGCTTGCCACCTGTGCCACCTCTGATCATAGTATTTTTCTATGGCTTCACACTCTGGTTGGTAGTGGAAGGCGAACATGGTGGTGTCTTGGTATAGCCTATTGAAGAGAAGGACCACGTCCTCAGGGGCGGACTAGTTGTCGATGATTTTGTTATCGCATAAAATCTGAGCATCTCGGGCATTATTGATAAGATTATCCATGAGAATTTCATAGGAAGTGAACTCCCCCTCACAGCTTATCTTCCACTGGGACTGCTCAAAGCATATGAGATTTTGAAAGAGGGGTTTTTTCATCTCATCCAATAGTAATGGTGGTATCTCCAAAATTCCCCAAATCTCATGGAATTCCATGTTCAACAGGCCATTCTTAATAGTGTTGCGCATGAACGGGATGCTTGTATCGGTGAGGCTGGTAGCAGAAGGCATCTGCACCACGCACTTCTGGAAGTCCCAAATGGTAGGCTTCTTCTCCTCTAAAACCACATACCACCTCAAAAGGTCCAACAAGTGTAGAGTCCCAAAAATCCATCGAGGCGGTATTGCCGGCAGTGAGCCTTCTTCATATGAGAACCTCAGTTTGAGGAACCCTAAGGCCATATCATATAGGGCACAGGAGATTAAAGAGGGGTAGATTGATAGAAATGGATACTCCAACACAAACCATGACATCTGGTTTTCTAGTAACAATAGGTTAGGCATGAGGAGCATGTTTAGGATGGGCGTGATTCTGAAGGGGTCGTCCAAGAACACTTCATCAATGCGGACACAAATCACTAGAGGTGATCACAATAAAATTGCACTTGAAACTAGATTTTATTTCTTCAACTTTAAATGATCATAAAATGCACACAACACACCATATTTATAGAGATACAAACACAACAAAACAAACAAAGAAAACAGAGAGCTAAAAATTCCATGGATCTGGTGTAGTAGGAGCCGCCCAAGCCTCCAACACCAAACATGTCAAGCAGTCCAAAATTAAAGTCTTCAAGCCACCATTGTAGCAGTAAGTGTTGGTGTCATCCAAGAGGAAAATAGGTTTATTTTTCCAACATACCCCATTAAACTTTTTTCCCTTGTGACCTGGACATTTGCATCATATTTCTTCACATATACAGGTGGTTGATCAATAAGTGCAATGACTTCATCATAGTCAATGTCTTCCTTTTGATTGTATCCTTTGATTGAATCAATGTTATAGATTTCATCATCTACCACTTTCCAACATATTTCATCAGATTTAACTTCCTCAAAACTAACTAGATTAGAAGAAGCCAAGATACAATATAAATTTACGTACCCCTCTATTGGTTTTATCCTCTCATATATATCTTCAAGGCTTGAAACATTTTGTGGATGTATATGAGAAAGTTATCATTCAATTTTTCTGATATAGAAGTATGTGGTGACGATTTCATTGGTTCTTCAATTCCTTGTTCCGTCATTGTTACTTTAACGCTTTCTTCATCTTCTAGATTGAGTTGCATTTTTCTAGAATCATCATCTTGATTCCATTTCCAAGACTCATTTTCTTCAAAGATAACATATCTTATATAAATAATCTTCTTGGTGATGAGATTATACAAATGATATCTCATTGCTCGATCTTTGTATCCTATAAGAACACACTTCACTCCTTTTTCATTAAGATTTGTTCATTTTGTCTCTGACATCATGACATGGTAATAGAGCCAAAAACTCTAAGATGGCTTAAAATTGGCTTATAAGTACTCCATGCTTCATACAGTGACTTTGCTTCAAGTTTTTTTGTTGGGAATCTATTGAGTAGATACACCGCACACAAATCCTCTTTAGCTCATAAAGTCATGGTACTCCTTTTTCTTTCAACATACTTATTTTCATGTTGAGAATGATTTGATTTCTCCTTTCGGTTACTCCATTGAGTTAAGGTGTGTAAGTCGGCATCAGTTAGTGCTGAATTCCATATTGCTTGAGGTGCTTTTGAAAAACATCATAAGTGTACTTCCCACTTCAATTATATTGTAAAGTTAGTATTTGATGGTTGCTTTGATTTTCCATCAGTGCCTTGAATTCTTTGAAGACATCAAACACTTCTGAATTCATCTTGAGAAAGTATATCCATGTTTTCCTGGAATAATCGTCAATAAATGTCAAAAAGTACCTCCTTTGTCCATTTGATTTTTGGATTCAATGGAACACACACATCGGTGTTGACTAACTCAAGTGGAGAAGCATCTTTCTAGTCAGACTTCATTGAAAATTTGATTCTATGTTGATTTCTTAGAAAACAACTTTCAAATATTTGATTTGGGTGTCAAATGATAAAAATCACATTCACCATATTCTTGTTTCTTAATGATCTTAAACTTTCTAAGTGTAAATGTCCAAACTTAAGATTTCATAGTCAGTCTTTATTGTCAAGTGGCATCATCAAACATCGTGGTACATCAGGTTGGATCATAAGCAGAAACATGTGGTTCTTTGTCATCGGTATTTTTTTGATCATCTTTCCTTTGTCATCAACAATAATCATTTGTTTATTTTGTAGGATTATGTGAATTTCTTTCTCTACTAATTTTCTGAGACTCAAGATGTTGGTCTTCATGTCGGGTATATAGTACACGTAGGAAATGAAAACATGATGTCCATCTTTTTTCTTGATTAGAATATCCCCTCTTCCTTGGACAAATATTATTGAGATCTCTAAATGAAATCTTTCCTCAAACCCTCTCATCTAAGTTTTTAAAAAAGTGATTATGACCTATCATGTGGTTGTTAGCTCCAGATTCAAGATACCACATACCTTGATTTTTTGTTAATGTATGTTCCATCAACACATGTGACTCCAAAAATATATCCTCCTTCGGTGATATTTGAATCATCAGTGTCATTCTTCATGGGTTTCTTATTCCAACATTCATTGTTATAATGTCCATATTTTTGACAATTATAGCATTGAACATTTCTTTTTTCTTTCAGTTGTCGATTATTGAAACCTCTCATTTCATGTCCTCATTCTCATGGAGTATAATTTTGATATCATCAACCTCCTCGATTTGGGTTTCTTTCACCTCATCCTCCTCTTTTTGAATCAGATTCTTGTCCTTGAAATATCCTACCTCGACTTCTTCAAAATGTCCTTGTTGCTCCTTTTCGTAGTTCTTGAGATGCAACTTTGATTGCAGGGCATGCTCCACTCCATTGGTATCACTCCGGCAATTCACCTCCAATTTCTAGGCTTTTAGAGATCCCATGAGTTCTTCGATAGAAATTATCTTTTAGTCTTTAGTTTCTTCTAGGGCAACGACTATGTAATCAAATTTTGAATCTAAGGATCACAAAATTTTCTCACATACATGCATATCAGCAATATTTTCTCCATTTCTTCATAGTTAGTTCAACACAACCATTGCACAAGTATGATACTCAGTAATGATTTCAGAAGATTTCATAAACAAGGATTCGAACTCACCTCGTAAATATTGAAATTGTATTCACTTCACTTTGTTGACACCTTTGAATGCTTTTTGAAGATTTTTCCATATCTTCTTTTGAAAATTTCAATATAGTGATTATCTCGAAGTGGCTTCATTAAGACCTTGATAAATGATGGATTTGGCCTTGCAGTCTTGCTTCCATTCTACCCAAAGAGCAGTCTCTACTGCTTTGGATTCTGGATTGGTGTAACCATCTTTCACGATATCATCTTGAGTGTCAAGGAGTGCTCGAATTTGGATGTACCAATTATTGTAGTTGACTTTTATCAGTTTAGGGATCAAAGCTTCTGCAATCACGTTCACCATGGATATTCAAAATTATTTGGATGGGAAAATGGCAGAGTGATATTTTTTTCTAACAGTGTGGGTTGCTTTTTTTTTCTTTGCAGTGAAAATTAATGGAAGAAATAATTTTTTTATGTATTTGAAGGAAAGAGAGGAAATAGGGGTGTGGATGAAAATGAGGTGGATTTTTTTTGGGATGTGAGAAAGGAATGTGGAAGAGGGAGGGCGTGGGAGACTCACATAGGCTAAAGGGGGATTTTAGGGAAAATAGTGGGATAGACAAAAAAAAGTGAGATGCTTTGACAATTGGAAAAAGAGAGGGAGGAAAAAAAGAAATGGGTCGCAAACCAATTTTAAATTATCACAAAAGTGGCATGAAAAGATGGGAAAATGAAAACAAAATTTTGGAAAATTTAAAAAGAAAAAACAATGTGTGAAGGAAAAACTCACGTCATGATTTGGAATTTGTAGGAATAGTTTAAATATTCATCTTCATCCTCCTTTCCTCGCTACAACAGATCGGTAAAAAACGTCACATATCCTTCCCTCGACACAACTCACCCTCAAATGTTATGATATCACTGAAGGTGGATTTTGCAGCATCAAACGTGGTCACAATAAAATTGCAGCAGAAACTAGATTTTATTTCTTCAACTTTGAATGATCTCACAATGAACAAAACACATCCTATTTATAGAGATGACACATAACAAAACAAATGATCAAAACAGAGAGAAATAAAAAGTCCACAGATCTGGCGTAGTAGGTGCCGCCCAAGACACCAACACCAAACACGTCAAGCCACCCAAAATTAAAGCCGTTAAGCCTCTATCGCACCAGTGAGGTTTGGTGGTGTCCAAAATTAAAACAATTTTATTATTCCAACACCATCGGTATTTCTATATACTTAGGTGCATTTAATTTGATGAACTCTGCACTGACATAGCTACTATGTGCTTAGTCTTCAATTTCGGACACAGATAGGGTTAGATCAACCAGAGAGATGTTCTCTTAAACCATGATTTCGTGCACGTAGTGAAATTCGATGCCCTCAGTGACCTTCAATCTTTGCTCATCATGGTGGAGGAGGCTGGTGGAGAAGGCTTCAGGTCGATACGACCGACCATTGAGACAGAGGAGGGTGGGGTCACTTTGTAGATCGATCATTGGGCAGATAATGATGCATCCCCTCTTCTTATCCTCCATTGATCTCAGGAGGGACTCAATATCAATGGAGTCATTAGCGCCCTTCTCGCGAATCCTTCGTTGTAGCGACGGCCTCAGAACCTGTTGGATTGGTGTAGCCCAATCCGGTTGGGTCGAACGCTTGTGGCCCGCAACTGTCGCGGGTCAAGCTCTGCGGTGAGCTTGTTGGGCCAAGCTTTTTCAAGTCGGGCCATTGTAGACTTTTATTATTTTCAAAATTATTGTTTGTTTTAAAACTTTTTTTAACATTTATTTAAATTTTTTTACATTTTTTTTAAACGCATGTTTTTACATGTATTTTTTAAAAATATTTAACATGTTTTTTATGAAAACATTTATTTTATTTTTTATTAACATTTTACAGTGGGTGGATATGTTATTTTTTTGTCTAAATAGATCTATATATGTGAATCTATGTATATATTATGTGCAAATTGTAAAAAAAAATTAATGAGGGTTGGGGGATGCGTAATAGCAGGTGAGTTTAAAACATTGTTATTTAAACATTTTTTTAACATTTTTTTAAAACATTTTTTTTACATTTTTTTAACTTATTTATAATTTTTTAAGTGTTTTTTATTTTTTTTATTTAAACGTTTTTATTTAAACCATTTTTAACATCTATTTAAAACATTTTTTTACATTTATCTTTAAATGATTAATTTAAAAAGTTTTTTAATTTTTTTTAAACGCATGCTTTTTACAAGTATTTTTTTAAAACATTTAACTTTAAAAAAAATAATGTAAAAAGTTTTTTAAGTGTTTGTTTAAAATAATAATAATTTAAATGTTTGTTTTAAGAACTTTTTTTAAACATTTTTTTTAAACCATTTTTTAACATTTGTTTAAAACAATTTTTACATTTATTATTAGAAGTTTAATTTAAAATATTTTTTTGAACACATTTTTTTACATAGATTTTGTTTAAACATTTAACATGTTTTATGTAAAAAAAAAATTTATTAACATTTTATAGTGGGTGGATATGTTATTTTTTTCAAAATAGATTTATATATGTGTGTGAATTTATATATATTATGTGCAAATTGAAAAAAAAAATAATGAGGAATTGGGGGGTGCATAGCCGTGGGTTGGTTTAAAGCATTGTTTTTTAATCATTTTTTAATCATTTATTTAAAACGTTTTTTACATTTGTTTTTTTAACGTGTTTATGAAAAGTATTTTCAAGCGTTTGTTTAATTTAAAATATTTTTTTTAAACATTTTTTAAAATCTTTTAAACGCATGTTTTTTACATGTATTTTTATTAAACGTTAAACATTTTTTTGTAAGAACGTTTATTTTCTATTGTATTTACATTTTACAGTGAGAGGATATGTTATTTTTTTCTAAACAAATTCATATATGTGAATCTATATATATAATAAGTCATTATATATATATATATATAATATGAGAAAATTTAAAAAAAAAATAGGGGTTGGGAGGTGCATCGCTGTTGGCGGGTTATTTTTTTCTAAATAGATTTATATATAATATATACAAGTTGCAACATACTTAAAAAAATAATGAGGCGGGGGCGTGCACCAACATCATCAGGTGAGTGTTATTTTTTTATTAATATATAATAATTTACTATATATACACTATTAAATCATTGATATATATATATATATTACTAATAGGTTATATATATATATATTATATTAAATCATTTATATATATATATATATATATATTAATGGATTTTTAAAAGCCACACTTAATTGATATATATTATTAATAGCTATATATATATATATATTATTAATATCTTTGTTTATATATATATATATATATATATTATCATATCATTGATATGTATATTATTAATAGATTTGTTTATATATATATACATATATATAATATTCTAGTTTCATCATATTTAAAAAAATTAATGAGGTTGGGGGGTGTATGTGAACATCATTGGGTGAGTGTATTATTTTTTTGTTAATTTATATTAAGTTATTATATATATAATGTTAAATGATTGATATATATAAATATATATAATATGAGAAAATTGTAAAAATAATAATTAGGGGTTGAGGGGTGTACCGCAGTGGGCGGGTTAATTTTTTTTCTAAATATATTTATATATGTATAGTATGTATAATATATGCAAGCCGCAACATACTTAAAAAAATTAATGAGGTTGAGGGACGTGCACGGACATCATTAGGTGACTGTTATTTTTTTATTAATATACGACAAGTTATTATATATATATATATAATATTAAATCATTGATATATATATATATATATATTAATAGCTTTGTTTGTATATATATATTATTAATGGATTTTTAAGTCACACTTAATTAATATATATATATATTATTAATGGATTTATATATATATATATACAATATTATATATATATATATATAATTATATATCGTTGTACACACACACACATTATAATTATATATAATAATAGTTATATGTATATATATACATTATTATATATATACATATTATTTTTTTGTTAATATATAATTATACACACTCACACACACATATATATATATCGTTGATATATATATATAGTCTCGTGAGAATATAACAGGCGCAACGCCTGAGCCAGTTGGTCCAGATGCAGCCTTGGAAGCTTGAGGTAGGGGGATCGAATCTCCTTACCAGCAGCTTCCTATTATATTTTTTTTACAGCGGGCTAGGCTTTGTACGGGCCAGTGGGGCGGGCTTTTTCAGCTCGGCCCGGCCTGGCCTGCGGGCCTTCTTGGACCGGCCCAGGCCCGACATGATGAACCTATGGTCTGAGCCTGTCTGGGCCGCTCGGGCTTTTGGGCCGGGCCTCTCGGGCCGTCGGGCTAAAATTACACCCCTAAGAAAGACCTTATGAAAGGTTTCAGGTTGACTTAACCATATTACATCAAGAGGAGTAACCCTTACTAGAATTGGTGTAATATTGGAGGCAAGAGTTGAGAAAATCTAAAAGTCATGTTTTCAGGATTGGGGAGTCCACTCAACAGATCAAGGAGCTACAAGCCCACAATTGGCAAACACCTGACTACCTAAATATCTTGAACAACCATTGTCGGGGTTATGCGAAGGGAAATATAGATCCTTGCCACTAGAATTTCATAACAAGTGGACATTCTGAGTTCAATGGTGAGGGCCATTGAGACTTGATAAAATAGTGGGAGACTTAATAAAAATTTATTATTTCTAATAAAATATAATCAAGAAAGTACTGATGATCTACTCTTTTAATTGTAGAATAAAAATGACAAGTTCATCAACCACATTATCCCTACGATCAATTCTGGATAAAGACAACATCCTCACCGGTAGTAACTTCCAGGAATGGTTTAGATGCCTTTGGGTTATCCTACTCCATGAACGAAAGTCTTACATGTTGGAGTCAGCATTACCTGATCCGCCTGCCAAAGAGGCGAGTGATGAGGATTTTTTGTTCTATGAGAAACACATGAACGACATAGTCGATGTTCAATGTTTGATGTTGTCATCAATGTTTAGTGAGCTCATGAAGTCTCATGAAAACACTGGGTGTTTATAGCATGCTTGAGAACCTCCATGGTCTTTACCAGGAGAGAGAAAGACATGAAATATTTGAGATCTCTAAGGTACTCTTTCACAGTAAGCTTGGGGAAGGTGCCCAAGCTGGGCATCGTATAGTCAAGCTCATTGGCTACATTGAGCACCTAGAGGTTCTAGGGTTTAAATTGCCTAAAGAACTGGACCTCGATCTCATTCTCGCATCACCCCCTTAGAGATTCTCCAGTTTTGTTGTTAATTTTAACATGAACAACATCGATAAGTCTCTATATGATCTTCTTGTCCTCATTCGCTAAGTGGACAAAGATATGAAGCGTGAAAAGCCATATGTCCTTATGGTGAATAAGAGGAAATGGAAGACGAAGAGCTTTAAACCCAAAGTTTCTTCACGACCTTCCATGAAAAGGAAGATCAAAGGAGAGGTAAAGGAATATGAGGTTGTTTGTTTCGTATGTGGCAAGAAAGGTCACTAGAAGAAGAACTGCACTCAGCCTAATAAGCAAGGGGAAGCTTTATGTGCATTTGTTATTGAATTCAATCTATCTATTTCTAAAAATTGGGTATTAGATACAGCTTGTGGTGATCACATATGTATCCAAATAAAGGAACCAATTAGATTCAGGAAGATTGACCGAGGGGAGGTAGATCTACGAGCAGCCAACGGAGCTAGACTTGTTGTTGTAGCTGTCGGGGACTACCACCTCACGTTTCCAACTGGGATGATCTTGGTGTTGAAGGGTTGTTATTATGTGTCTTATATTACTAAAAACATTATTTTTTTATCTAGATTAGATACAAATGGTTTTGTTTTTGAGTTTGGAACGAATGTTGCTTCTTTTACAAAGATATCATTTGTTTTGGTAGGGAATATTTATACAATAGTATTTACGTATTGGATTACACAAAACAAGTAATGACAATCAATAACAAAGATACTTCACATGACTCATATCACACCCAACTTTGGCATCACCGGCTAGGTCATGTAAACGAGAAACATTTGACAAAGTTACATCAAGATGGATATTTAGATTCTTTCGAACTAAAACCACTTGGCGTATGTCATGCATGTTTACAAGGCAAAATGACCAAAGCCTCATTTAGTGGTAAAGGTGAAAGGGATAAAGAACCTCTTGAATTAATTCATACCGATGTGTGTGGACTATTTTCAGTTAAAGAAAGGGGAGGGTACTAATAATTCATAACTTTTACTGATTATTTTAGTAGATATGGATATATCTACTTAATGAGGTATAAGTCATATTATTTTGATAAGTTCAAAGAATACAAGAATGAAGTTCAGAACCAGCTTGGTAAGAAGATTAAGAAACTCTGCTCAGATAGAGGTGAAGAATATCTTAATCAAGACTTCATTGATTACTTATGAGAGTTTGGGATCCTATCCCAACTCACTCCTCCTTACACACCCCAGTGGAATGGTGTGATTGAAAGGAGAAACCACACCCTGTTGGATATGGTGAGATCAATGATGAGTCATGCGAGTCTTCCATTATCCTTTTGGGGATATGCATTACAAAAAACAGCGCACAAACTAAACCAAGTACCAACTAAATTGATAAATGGTATTCCATACGAGTTCTGGAGTGGAAAGAAAGCCATATTATAGAATTTACATGTGTGGGGAAGCGATGTGTTTTCTAAGGCCTCTTCAGGTAACAAACTTTCACCCTGAGGCACAAAGTGTACCTTTATAGGATACCTTGAGGAAATAAGGGGATATTACTTATACAACCCCTCATACAAAAAGGTTATAGTGGAAAGACATGCCATATTCCTTGAGAGGGAGCACATCTCCAAAAGAGATAGTGAGTGCGAGGTATACTTTGATGAAGTTGAGGCTCACGGTACACAAGAGTTGGTACATGAATAGATTCCACAAAGCCCTGTGGAAGAAAGAACTATTCTAGAGACACAAGAGCTGCATAGGAGTACAAGAGAGGTTAGAGAACCAGAACAATATGGTTTTCTAGTTACTGGGGATGGTGACTCATTATTAGTTGATAATAATGATCCTCTAACCTAAAAGGAAGCAGTAAGTGGCACAGATGTTTCCAAGTGGCAAGAAGCCATGAATTCTAAAATGGATTCCATGTACCAAAACCAAGTCTGGATTTTGGTAGATCCTCTAGTTGATATAAAGCCTGTTGGTTTCAAATGGGTATTCAAGAAGAAACTAGACATGGAAGTACAAGTCAATACCTATAAGTCACGACTGGTTGCAAAAGGGTTCAAAAAACTTCAAGGCATTGACTACAATGAAACCTTTTCACCAGTTGCAATGCTGAAATCCATCAGAATTCTATTGGTCATTCCCACTTACCATGACTATGAGATTTGGAAAATGGATTTCAAAACAACCTTCATTAATAGGAACCTTCAGGAATATGTCTACATGACCCAACCTGAAGGGTTTATGAATCCAAAGGATGCCAATAAGTTATGCAAGTTGCAGAAATCCAATTATGGATTAAAACAAGAATCCAGGTCATGGAACATTTGTTTTGATGAATCCATAATGAAATTTGGTTTTATCAAGAATGAATGTGAGCCTTGTGTATACAAATGGTTTAGTGGGAGTGCAGTCATTTTCTTAATAGTATATCTTGATGACATATTACTTATTGGAAATGAGATACCAGTATTATAGTCTATTAAGGAATGGTTGAATCAATGATTCTCCATGAAGGACTTGGGCAAGACAACATATATTCTTGGGATCAAGATCCATCATGATATATCCAAGATATTGTTGGGCCTAATTAAAAGTATATACATTGATAAGATACTGAAGATATTCAGTATGAAACAATCCAAGAGGGGATTGTTGCCAACATCACATGATATTCATCTTTCCAAGAAAATGTGTCCTCAGACACATGAGGAAATAAATATAATGGTAAAGACTCAATATGCATCAGCGATTAGGTCGGTCATGTATTCCATGCTACGTACTAGGCTGGATGTCGCCTACACATTGAGTGTGGTAGGCAGATATCAAGCTGACCTAGGTTACCACCATTGGATGACTGTCAAGACTATCCTAAAGTATCTGAGGCGTATTAAGGATATGTTCTTGGTTTATAGAGGATATGGGGAAATAGTCATCATAGTATATGCATATTCTAGTTTCTAGACTGATCAAGATGACATGAAGTTACAAACGGGATACATATTCGCTTTGAATGGAGGTGCAGTGAGCTGGAAGAGCTCAAAGCAGAGTGTGGTTGTAGATTCTACAGTAGTGTCTGAGTATATCGCAGCTTTTGAGGTAGCTAAAGAAGCAATTTGGATGAGAAGCTTCATCCAGGAGCTGGATATGATACCTAGTAGTAAAGATCCCATCACACTGTATTGTGATAATACTACTGCGGTGGCTCTCTCAAAATATCAAAGGTCACATCAGCAGACAAAGCATATACTTTGGAAGTATCATCTCTTGAGGGATTTTTCTCAGAGAGGTGAAGTTGCAGTGAGTAGTATTTCCATGGAAGATATCATGGTATACCCCTTAACTAAAGCCTTTACTTAGTAGAAACATGATCACCATGTGAGGTCTAGTAGACTGAAATTCATAGGCAGTTGGCTCTAGTCCAAGTGGGAGTTTGTAAGAGTTTGTGTCCTAGAACCAACTAGTTGTACATTGATTACATGGATATTTGATGTATTTAAATATTAAACATCTTATTACATATTGTTTATTGTTCTTCATGACTATGACCCTAGAGTATTTGTTGCATTGATAAGGTCATGGCAGTTTCCCGCTATGATGAGAACCTTGAAATGATATAACAATATTCTTAAATATAGTTCTATGGTTGGATGAAATACTATGAAGGGATACATATCATGAATACCATTAGGTGCGAGTACTTGTAAGCATATGAGACTTCCTCTCATTAGGTTCTCACTTGGTAATCTCCAAGATAGGAAATTATGAGAACAAACCCGCTAGTAGGAATTCTGCATGTTTTGGTGTCATTGGATATTTCTATCTGTGAGCGTGTGTAATGATCCGTAGACTTTAATATTATCATTAATACGTTTCATGACTAGCACACTTTGATTCACTGACAAAAACCATCACACAAATAGTTGGCGGGAAGTAGGGTACGTTGGGTGTGTCACGAGTGGCATGTTATTAATGGAAAGTCGAGGAAGGATTTGTCCCTTCCATTTATGGAAGTTGATATCTCGGCCCTTTGATTGAAATAGAATTGTCGCGTGAAATTCCATGGAAATGGTGTAACGATGAGTTTATTTCAGGTAGTTAAAGAATGATGTATCAAGCATAAAGGTTGATGACATTATCATGAAACCTACATGATTAGATATTGAGACAAAGGGATTATATTACACAGTGAGTGTTCGTATGTGGATATTATTTTTGTGACTTTATGTTTTTTCTTTTAGGTGCCTTGACCCATTTCTAGACAATACTCTTGGACTTTAGGCAAGCCCGCCTAATGACAACGAGGAAGAATCCTAGAGGGTCACACACTAAGTGTTTTTGGTGGTCTCAGTTAAATTCTATTTGAATTTAATTAATTAATTAAATATTATTCTCAAGACCGTGGAATAATTTTATTCAAGTTAATATGATTGCATAAATTAAATAAAATTTATTTATTTATTTTATTAAAAATTTAATAAATATTTATTTACTAGTTTGTAAATAAAATATTTATTTAAGAGAATAAATTATTTATTTATTTATTTGGGTGTTCAATAAATGGAAGTCAAGTTCGAGTAGACTAATGCCTGTATGGTGGTAAAATAATTATTTTCAAGAGGGTAAATAATTATTAGTTGGCACAAGTTAAAATAATAATGATGCTGCTATTATTTTATGATGCATAATTTTATTTATAATTCCGTTTTGTGCAAGTTGGGGCACTATAAATAATGACGCGGTATTATTATTATAAGCATGAGTTTTCTCTAAGTTCGTGAATATATTTAATTGTTGTTATGAAATTAAATATTGTAACTGAAGTTCCATGCATATAAATAGACATACACGTCTATTGTGCCATAAAGAATACACTGCATGATTGGTGAATTGAGAATTGTTGAGCTAAACAATTTCTCTCTCAAATCCTCTTCCCGCCCCTTCCAAGAATGAGAGACGTTCTTCAAGGCTGAGGAAAAAACGATCAAGAATGAATGACACAAGACACTCGCTTCACCGCGCTAGTACTTGAAGAACGAGTGGTGTCAATCAGAGGCCATCAGAGCATGTGTGGATCACCTCTAGAGGGATTCTAGTTTGGATCCTTGCATGCGCAGCAAGATAATCTGGAAGGATCATTCCGAACGATCAATATTATCAACGAAGAAAATACCAAAGATCCGGGTATTCTTTTCTTTATGAAATTAATTAAATTTACTATAAACATGATGTAAAAGATCATTTCTAAAGGTTTCATGCCTCTTACTTCTTTATCTAAATATTTGATTTTATTCTGTGGAGACTGGTATTCATTGTCGTATTAATCCCAGAATAATCATTGATCATGGTAAAAATTAAAGTTGGGTTCTATCCCAACCACACTTCCACTGTACCCAGAACCTTCAAGTGCATCCTTTACCATAACCATAGTAAGTTTGCCTCCAAGCACTAAGTTGCTGAGTGAGACGACAAGCGTATCCCAGTTATCAGGAAGTGTCAAGAGTAAGTGGTTTTCCTGATCTTCATCATTTAATTTCTTACCAGAATCCACTAACTGGTTCACCAGGATTTGGAACTCGTTGGTATGTTCAGCTATAGAGCTTCTACTCTATAGTTTAAGATTCATCAACTACTTCAACAAGCAGATCTTATTTCAAGCAATCTTGGACTGGTACACATTTTCCAACTTTGTCCAAAGTTCGTACACACGAGTCTCTTGAGAAACATGGTGGTAAACGTTGTGATCGATCCATTGGCAGATTTGATTATCATCTTCTTTTTCATATTTTCCACTATGCTTCCTTGGTGGCATCGGGTTTGACTCCCTCATTCTCAATGGGGTCAAAAAGATCCTTAGCATTGAGAAGATCTTCCATCCGAGACTTCCAAATGGAGTAGTTTGAAGAAGTCAACATGATCATACCTTCCGTGGATGATCCCTCCATTGAATTTAAATTCTTAAAAATTTGTTATAGAATATGAAAAAATAGAGCTCACTATTGCATCTGTAATGGTTGAAAATGGTGGAATCAACTCCTAGATTGTCGAAATCAGATACCGATTGATCAAGATATGATCAAAACAGTATCAACGACTGAGATCATTTGATGACGTGACAATGGTGTGATGATGACATGTCAATGATGTGGTGATGTTGTGTAATACCAGAGCACCAGCCGAAAACTCGCCGAAAGATTCACTGGTGCAGAAATAGTACCTTCTTCTCAGGCAAGTGGGTATTGTAGCACCCAAAGTTTGACCAAACTTTGACTGGGCCTAGAAAGCTCATTTTAGCTCCGTTTTCGATGATGTTTTCACCGTTGGAATCGTCTCGACACAGGATTTCATAATATGCCTTCAAAACATGATTTCAAGAAATTTGAATTTTCTGGTCATTGGAAAATTTCCACTGCCCATTTCCATTTCACCGGAACCTCCTATGATACCACTTGTTATGGTTCACTGACAAAGAATAGAGAACAATGGAGGGAGAAACCAACCTTTATTTCAATATGAACAAAGATTTACAAAACTCCCTCACTACACCTTTCTCTCTCTAGCATGGATCTCTCTTAGCTCTCTCTATGGATGTAATGAGCTCTTATTGACTCAGATTGATTATACTAGAATCCCCCTTGGCCCTCTTTAAATAGCCATGATGGGAGGTGTCAAGTTTAACACAACTCCCACCAATCCCCCACCAACCATTGTACTTCAACAATAGTGCCTTGCATATTCTGCATGTGCCGCATCCTGTATTGAAGCAGCCAAGGGTTAGGTGGGGTAGGTGCACCAGCCACCTACCAAGGAATCTAGAAAATCCCAAGGTTCAATAGATATTCATGGGGTTTGAAAATAAAATAGGATAGTCACTCCAAAAATATTGACAGTCTGAACCCCTCTGTCGGTGAATCCGCTCAGTGTACTCCTCACCAAACCTCTTTGTGATCCCGTCAGTGAATCCCTTGGAAAACTCCTCGGTGAATCTCTTATCGAACCCCTCTGTGATTTCATCGATGAACCCCTCAGTGATTCCATTGACAACTCGCTTGATGAATCCCTTGGAAAACCCCTTGATGAATATCCCACCCAAACCACCTGCCAACCTTTCGGCGTACCTCTTGCTAACTGTTGTCATGTCGATTCAGTCTAAGTTTTTCATGGATAAGGATGGAAGATGACAGGTAGTTTATGCGGTTTTTGTTTTTTGTTTTGTTTATAATTAATCTAAGTCATTGAGAGAGAGTCATATTTGGTTTTTTATTTGTAAATTTTTAGAACTATGAAGATAGAGAACTTAATATTGTTTTAGTTCATATTAGTGAGTTTGAGTTTCTACAGGGATGTTTTTGTTTCTGTGTGTGAGTTTCTTTAAGAAATATAGGTTTTTTTATCATGAATCTAAGTAAATAAAACACTATGAATGTGATGATTTGGTTTTTTTCTAGTAGGATGTTCAACTTGAAATTTTGAGTTAAATTTTCCTTTGTTCTCCAGTAATTCCAAGTATGAGAAATTTTATTGAAACTTCCAGCTGTCTTGCACTACGTATTTCAATTGGCCCATTCCACTTTTGTACAAATGATTTGTAGTGTGAGTTTCATATTCCATTTTTTTGGGTCAATTCCCACTAGCTATGTTGATTTACATTCATAATTGTCCATTAGTTTTTAACATTGATTTTTTCAATTATGTTTAAATAACTAATAATTTCTATTGAGATTTTCCAATTAGTTAGAAATGTTGAATTTGTTAGGGACTATTGTCCTTTTGGAGTATTTAGAAAATATGAAATTATTTCTTAACATTTTTACAGTAATTTTGTACAATAAAATTTTAGTGGCATTAGTTTTCCATTGCAAATGTTTCTTACAATATTTATTTTGAGTTTCCACCGAGAATTTCATACGAGAATTTTCACTGGGAATTTCCAACTGGTATTTGCAGTATAAATTTCCATTGTCAATTTTCACTGGTAATTAGATTTCATTCAATGTAACATAATTGTAATTTCTAATTTATTGGAATTTTAAAAGTCATCTGGAAATTTACAGTTCAATTTACAAGTTGAATACAAATTGAAATTTCCTCTAACACTTTACATTGTGGATTGCCAATGAGAATTTAGTATAGGTATTGCAACTGGGAATTTTTATTCACTGATAATTATTGTTGGGAATTTGAAGTGGGAATTATGACTTGGAATTTCCCACTAGTGTTTCCCAATGCAATTTATAAATAGGAATTTTTACTCGGATTTTTTATTCACTAGTAATTTCTATTTCATATTTTCACTAGGAATCCCCACTAGAATTCCAAAATTGATTATAGCTGGAAATTTCCATTAAAAATTTTCAAACGATTCCAAAACATAATTTTAATTTTGAACTGATTGGTTGTCAGTTTTCATCTTCCAGATGATGTTTTCAATGCACTATAACTGAAAATTTCAGCAGTCAGATTTTTCACTGGAGATTTTTCTAGTTGAAATTCCCTCTGTCACTCCCTATTGAAAATTATAGAGTGTAAAGTTCCATTGAAAAATACATAGTGTGAATTCCCAATGGAAAATTGACTGGAAAGTACAATAGTAAATTCTCAATGTAAATTCCATGTTATCTTCACTTATAAATTCTAGCTAGTAAATTATTATTTATAATCAATTGAAAATTTCCTCCAACAATGCCCGGTGGAAATTCCCAGTGGATATTTTCTTTGGAATTTCCCAGTGGATATTTCCAGTGGCAATTCCCAATGGAAATTTTCGGTGGCAATTCTTAGTAGAAATTCTCAATATAAATTCTCAATGACAATTCCCACTGGACATTCCCAGTGGACATTCCCAAAATAAATCCACAATGGCAATTCTCAATGGAAATTTCCAGAGACAATTTCCAATGGAAATTCCTAATGTAATCCCCAGTGATCATTCCAAATTAAATTTAATTATAATTTTCAACTACATATTAAATTTTACTTCAATCAGTTTAAAATTCCAATGACAATTCCTAGTGGAAATTTTCCTATGGACATTCCCCTATAAAAATCCCACTGGGAATTCCCACTGGTCTTTCCTGGTAGAAATTACAAGTAGATTTTCTTACTCGACATGTTTATACACTAGTAGTTTCTATTTCATGCTTCCACTAATAATTGAAAATTTATTACAACTAGAAATTTCTATTAATGATTTGAATATTATTCCAAAATATATTTGAAATTTCGAATTGATTTTCGGTTAGCTGTCTACTTCCAGATGATGTTTTCAATGCACTATAACTAGAAATTTCATCAATCATATTTTCCAATAGATATTTTTCTAGTTGAAATTCTCAATATCATTCCCTCATAGAAATTCTATACTGGAAAGTGTCACTGGCTACATACTGTGAATTCCTAGTGGAAAAATCAACTAGAAAGTCCCATAGGAAATTACTAGTGGAAATTATCTATTATATTCACTTATAAATTTCGATTAGTAAACAATTATTTTTAATCAATTTAAAATTTCCACCAACAACGCCCAGTGGAAATTTATAGTGGAAATCCCCAATGTACTCCTCAGTGGTCATTCCCAATTAAATTCAATTATAATTTTCAACTACATAATAAATTATACTTTAATGAGTTGAAAATTTCCAATGACAATTACAAGTGGAAATTTCCATGTGGAAATTCCCCTATAGAAATCCCACTAGTCTTTCCCAGTGGAAATTCCCACTGGAAATTCACAGTGGAAATCCCCACTGGAAATTCATTGTGGAAATTCCTAGTAGCATTTCACAGTAGAAAGTTCCAGTGGAAATTTACACTGTAAATTCTTACTGGAATTCAATTATAATTTAAAACTAGCGAACAATTGAAAAAATCATTTTAAATTTTCCACCGAGAATTCCCAGTGGGAATTCTTGACTGGAGAATAATTTATATAACTGTTTGGAATTTTTCTAGTTGGAATTCCCACTGCCCATTACATGTTTTCACTTATTTTCTATGGGTGATGCTAATTTGTTAGGTATAGTGTTTTTTAATGATAAAAAAAGTCTCTACATCAATTTTTGACCATTATAGGTCTTTGATGAATGGGATGTGTAAAATATTTAATGATATCTGGCCAAATATTACTAAAAATCACATCAAATTTATTTAAAGGAT
Organism: Viscum album; assembly: GCA_963277665.1. Taxonomy (NCBI): domain Eukaryota; kingdom Viridiplantae; phylum Streptophyta; class Magnoliopsida; order Santalales; family Viscaceae; genus Viscum; species Viscum album. The sequence goes on along the minus strand of OY728162.1, from coordinate 118,232,560 downwards.
GTAATTTTGGCAGTTGTTTAAAGTTTTTATTGATAACACACTACCATTTGATGATTGAAAAAAAACTGTTGGCTCTGTTTTATTTATTCTATAGAGGTAAAATGTTAATTTACAAATTTTTAACATATAAGGAAGGATAATGGAGTTAACATATATCGACATCTACCATATATATGGCATTGAGGATGGTGACATACCATTGGCAGCTGCCTATACATTACAACCAAATATATCAACACTATTGAGGATGAGGTTTGCACATGTTGGTCGATTATTATCATAGGGTGTGTTATAGAGATCCATAATTTAAATTATTTAAGGTTGTGAAGAGTAATATTTTTCTGATGTTTCATGTTTGGTTTCCCTTTTTTCATGTGCAATATTATTTTTCCCCACTTATGGTTCCTATGTGGGTTTGAATTTCGTCACATGTTTTGAAGACATCTCAAAAGTGAAGATCTATTATTAGGTTGTTGGTCTTCATCACCAGCTGATTACATCAATGAAAAAAAATTCACCACTCATTTAAAAGTTGTAGGTTTTATTGTCAGTTTATTGGTAAGGTCTTAAAGGTTTTTCAACTGTGTTTATTTTTTCTAAGTTACTTGAGTTATTCCTAACAATATTAACTATTATAGTATTGGTTTGCTGAGAAGTATGGGAATTTACTACCAAAAAATAGAGGGTGCACCATTATTTGTTAGGTGGAGTTTTCAAGATGTTGATGCTGCTCTACAAGAAAGTCCTAAGGTAGTGGTACTAGAATATGTTTCCAAAATTTCATTTATTTTCATATTAATTTCAAATGTTTACATTTATGGTTCAACTATTCCATGTATACTCAAAGCACTCTAAGGATTAAATCAAGTCCTTATGAGGGTAAACAACTTGTTCAACTAGTTTTTGATGAAAAAACAACCTGGTCAGCCTTCTTTTATTGATGAAACAAAACAACCTGTTCAGGTGGTTGTTGATAGAAAAAACCTCTAATTCATATCAAAGGATGGGTGAGATAAGTTTCAAATGAATAAACTGTGGGATTTTATATTGAGAATGTGAAACTTAATAAAAAGGTCAGGAGACTAGAGGCCCAATTAAAGTTGAAGAATTTACAAATTATGATTTTGATAGAAAGAATGAAGAAAGAAGAGATGAAACTAGTTCCCAGTATGGAGAAAGGCGTTATTTTAGAGGATATTGGGATTCCATAAATTCATAAATAAATAAATAAAACTTAAGACTCTTCTATATAGGTGAGCATGTAGGACCCCGGGACACCCTGAGAGGGGAGGGGTGAATCAGGGTGTCAACTTTTTCTTCTTAAAGTTGTGGATCTTGTTCCCACGTTGGTAGGAACTACTTAAACTTGTATGAAGGATATGATCAGCAATGATACATTCACATGCAGAGAGATGACACAACGATTTTTACTTGGTTCACCACTAAGGGCTACGTCCAAGGAGCATACGCTGACAGGTTTTCAATCATACCTGAATCCACTATGCTTCACTAGCTGTAGATTACAATTGTTCGGGCACAGTCACTCTGTCCCAGGCTCACTGCCTTTACAAAGGTTCAGGGATAGATCACTGCTTCCCTCGGGTCACTCCCGTTGACTCCCCCTGGCTCACTGCCGTTGGTGAAGTCTCACTCAGTTTATAGACGTGAAGGTCTCTTCAATAGATTTGCATTGAAGTCTTTGTCTCCTGTTCAGCATGAGACTTTGCTTGCATCAAAGTCCTGAGTTGATGCTCTTTTGTATTCAACCTTTTACTTTAGTGCAATGACTGAATGCACTTGATCCCCTTGTCTTCGTTTGCCTGAATTACAATCACTTGTGTGATTGCTCAATAAATGATTCTCTGTTGAAGTCCAAATTTTATCCACTGATGAAGACCCCTTTTTCCCTGTCTTCTGGGTGAACAACCTTTGGAAAGGGCCTTCACAAAGTACCCTACTTCGCAAGGCTCCCAATTTTGGAAAGCTCAAACAAGTCTTCGCAGATCCCCTGCCTTTTTGCGAAGCTCAATCGCGAAGCACTCTCACGATGCTCCAGCCATCGCAATGCTGGGCTATCACGGAGCTCCTGCCTCTTCGCGAAGCTCACTGAGCCAACGCGGGGCGCAAGACTTTCGCGGAGCTAGAATAGCCGCCACGAAGCTCCTCTTTCGCGAAGCAGACTGCCTTCACGAGTGACCTTTGCGAACTGAGAGCAAAGGATTTTCGTTGAGAGCTCTCTCTACTTCTCTTGAGGGGTTCAGCCTCTGTTTATAGGCGATTCCACCAACCCTCAACCCTTCCGCGCGAAGTCAGCGCCACGTTAGCTCAAATCGCGAAGCTCCGAAGTTCCCACCGGAATTCTGTCCAAATCGCAAAGCACCACGGCAATTTTCCATTCGCGGAGCTCGTCGTAATCGCGGAGTATCACCGTCATCATTCCTTCACGCCTTCGCCGCGAAGCTCCCTCGCAAAGCCCTTCATCACCACGAAGCTCTCCAGCCTCTGCCGTTCACGAAGCTTGACGTAATCGCGAAGACTCACCGCCTCCATTCCTCTAGTCTTCGCGAAATCCAGTCCATGCATCCCATCTTCACGAAACTCATGCCTTTTCCATATTAAATTATGATCTTCCTAAAAATCCACTTTTCACGATGCTCACCAACCTCCAAATTTTGGACCCCAAAAATTTGGCAAACACTGGAAAACGGCGCCACCTTGTACCTGCTCTTTTATTCCGCCTCCAGATCATCCATTCCTTTGTCGATGTTCCATGAATAAAACATGGATCATTATTCACAATCTTCAAACTCGACATGCCACCATGGAATCTCCTTTGCCAACAAATTTGTATGTCGTCTGTTTGCTTTGTCAACAAGCACGATCACCTCAACAACACTTCTTCTTGGTGATATGTATCCTTCAACAACTCTTCTGCTTTTATCACAAACTCCTCTATTGTGATATGTATTCTTTGAAGGCATATATTTACCATCATCATCTTCTATGACAATGTGATGTGCATGGCTATCTCAGAATTCCAATCCTTGCACGACCATCTTAGAATTCCAATCATTGGCACATTGTCTTCTTCATCAACCGTCATGATCTACTTCATGCAAACCATGTGATTCAATTCGTCAAGAAGTATCTTGCATGGTTCTCATGCAATCATGAGTAATTTCATGGTCTTCATCAAAAACTCCATTCTTCTTTAATCATCGTCAGATGGATCCTTTGACACAATGTATCACCTTTGAAACATGTTCTTTTGAACTTACGATCAGTACAACAATCGTCTGAATCACCATTCCTCTACTTCATCGGAGTACTTCTTGATCTCCTTCATTTTGATCTTTATTGACAACTATTGACAACAAATACAAACTTATATGCAAAGTTTTTCCAATTGAGCACACATTAAATTCCTGGATATGACATGAGGGAAACTACTGGTATAGAGGTAAGCGAGTGAGAGGGAGAATTATGTTGGATTTGATGGCCTAGAACCAACTACTTTGTACTTTATTCATTAATAAATACCTTATCACAACTTGATTGTTCTTCTGCGTGACAATGCATGTGATAATTTCCTAAGGATAGTTGTTGCATTAAAGGTTCATAGTGGATCCATGCTATGATGAGAACCCATAAGTTCCATAACAGTGTTCTTTAGTATATATTCTATGGCCAGATGATGTTATTTGAGAGACACAAATAATACATACCATTAGGGGTGAGGACTCGTAAAACTTTGAGACATCTTCTAATGGTGTGAATCCTTGGTAATATCTAGGAGGATATTATGAGAACGAGACCCACCAGTAGGAAATCCACATTTCATAGTGTCATTGGATGTTCCTATCTGCAGATGCGTGTATTGTTCCTTATACTTTAATATTATTATTAATGGGTATTACAACTCATGCACTTATATGTATTGATGAAAACTATGATGACACACTGTTCGTAGCGAGGTAGGATATGTTGGGTGTGTCATGAGTAATACTGCATTAATAGATAATGCGAGAAAGGATTTGTCCATTCTGTTCCATAACAGAAGTATATATCTCAAGCCCTTTGATGGAATTGATATAGCCTAAATAAATCCATGGTCATGGTAAGGAATGAGTGAGTTAAATTCCAAAAATTCAAAGAAAGAATAATTGAGCACATGGGTTGATGGAACTAGCATGTAACCCACTTGATTTGAGATATCGAGACAAAGGGATTACATTTCATGGTAACGGTTCGCAGTAGGTGACACGTCATTGCATCGTTAACTTCTTTCTCTATGGATTCCTTGGTGTGTTTCTAGACACTAACCTTGGACTTTAGGCAGGCTCCACCTAATGCCACTGAGAAAGAGGCCTAGAGGGTCACACACTAAGTGTGTCCAAGTATCTTAGTTAAATGTTAATTTAACAAGATGAATAAAGATTATTCCTGATTGTGGTTTAATAATTATTCAAGGATGCCTGATCGCATTTATTTCGAAACTAATTATTTGAGAGAATATATTGTGGGCGAAATAATATATTTATTAGTGAGTAATGCAGTGATATAACTAAAATTATGTAGTTATAATTTCTTCTAATATATTGTACTATATACTGAAATAACATATTACCTCCATGGAAACAACAATGTAATTTGAGAATGCATTGAAAAATCATATTATATGAATATGCAGAACATTATCGATTTGTTAAATAAGAGGTGCACATCGATTATGGTATGTGTCATATCACTTTATGTAACCAACACTGTTGTTTTTTATTTTATTAAGTCTTTTTTTGAAAACAATTCATCAATGTGTAGACTGTGATAATTGTAGAAAGACTTCAACTACATATTATGGCTAACATTGTTGAAATGGAAATATTTTCATTTATGCCCAACACCTTTACAATATGAATGCAAATCATTTTTTACATAATGAATTATCTTTTTTTTTATGATTTATGTTAATTCAATGGATATTTAAAGTTGACAATGACTGGATTATTTGATTTTTGTTTTTTATTGGAATATAGGGAGTTATGTATTTAAAAAATGAGAATTTGAAGGAGAGATTTTTGAATAGGCCAACAATTGTTAGTATGAGGTCCTGCATGCTTTTATTATGCCCAGTAAATTCAAAAAATATCTATTAGACTTTATTAGTAATGTATATTAAAAAAATATTTTTTAGATATTATAATTCTATGAAACCTATTTGAGTAACAAGAACTAGCTACCCTTTTATTAAAAATGTAGCTAGTGTGGTAAGAAGTTATACATTGTTTGAAAAAAAATTCAATAAATTTCAATATGGACCACTGATTTATTTTTTTATAGAAATCATATTTGGAAAATGTTTTCAACCATAATTTTTCTGAATATTTGAAGCAACGTAAATGGGACATGATAATTGAGAATACTTCACAGTAGGGAGATGACACTTTGGATTTTGGTGTCATCATTTGTTATGTAATGGAATGTTTGGCAATAGGTATTTTAGTGCTCAATAATTTGAGTGAAAATAAAGTAAATGACCATCGATTTTATATGGTTTATTATTTACTTAATGATCCTAGAAGGACAACATCATAGGTGGATGCTGATAGTAGAAAATATCTGGTTTCGGTAAGAAATTTTGAAGACAGTGTAATCATTCATTCACGGAAACTTAAATTTCAATTTCATATAACAAAATTAAATATTTTGATTTGTTCTAATGATTTGGGTGGGTGGCGGATTGGGGATGAAATTGGTTCTGATGTAATATGTGATTGTATAATAGTTGTTCAATTTTTATTTTACTTTGTAGTTTCTACTATCTATTCTTGGAATCAATTGGAAACTTATAGTGCGTAGAAATTCCCACTAGGAATTCTCTTTGCAAATTTACATTGAGAATTATTATTGAAAATTTTCACTAGAAACTCCCACTATAAATCAAGACTGGAATTTTCCACTTTGATTTAGATAACCATTAAACTATAATCTAAATTTTTAGTCTATAATGTCTATTCTTGGAATCAATTGGAAACATGTACTATATAGAATTACCACTGGGAATTATCATTAGAAATTTCAACTAGAAACACCCACTATAAACCATTATTGGTAATTTCCACTTTGATTTAGCTCATTTGGGTGGGTGGTAGATAGGGGTGGAAGCAATTATTTGGTGATTTGGATGAAAATATTGATATAGTTGATATTGTTGTAATATGTGACTTTATGATAGTTGTTAAACTGTAATATGGATTTGTAGTCTCCAATGTATATTCTTAGAATCGATTGGAAACCTGTACTACATGTAATTTCCACTAGAATTTCCCACTACAAACCATGAATGTAAATTTCCATTTTGATTCTGTGAAAATTTCCAATAAAAATTTCCAGTACTGCAACTCGACACTAAAAAATTTCTATGTAAATTTACATTGCAAATCAATCAGAAAACCTTAGTGGAAATGACCATGAAAAGGTCCTAGTGGTTGGATCACACTACAAATGGGTAGTTAACAATCATAGGAAATAGATTGAAATTTCTCATACTTATAATTCCTAGAAATGTCGGCTACCTTCCAAAAATGTCTTTAACATTAACATTATTAACTTATTAATAAAGAAACCAATTTTAGAAAGCATCTAGTACAGACACCCACATCATTATTAATAAAAACTGGTTTTCATAAACATTTTCACATTGTGATGACATATGCAGTTGAAGTTGTAGATCAACTAGATTCCAAAATGTTTCCATTGACATGTCAATCCACAAACTTCTACTACCATTATGATTTGTGGTGCATGCTTTAGAAATATGTCTATCAGAGTGACTACATGCACCATTTTTTCCTACATTTTTATATAAAATGTTGTCTTTATTACTTTGATTTTATGACTTTTTTTAATAAACCATCTAACCTTGAAGAACATTATTGTCAGTTTTGGTGACTCTAAGAAAGGACTCATTGGTTGATGAATTTTCCACTCTGGATCGATGAAAAGTGGTCTTTGTTGCCTCCTAATTCCAGTAAGAATTTTATATTAATAACTAAAAAGATAAATAGTATAATTATTGCATAATAGTAGTTTATTATAAATTAAAATATCATAATATATAATTTCTTCTGATCTGTGTTTAAATATAAAGTTTTTTAACCTACAGTGCAGTAATTACATACATTAAGATATATGATAGGAGCACCATGGTATCCAATATTTGACAGTTCTTTAGAACCTCCCTTCAATAAAAATATAAAATTATTTATTCATGTTATCACAACCTACATTAGTTCATTAACATAAGAATAATATACCAATTACATACAAGTTTTGTGGTATCTTGATATTTGATATTGCGCCTGTTATTTATGCATTTTCTTGCCCGCTCTAGACAACTTTTGAACCTATCACCACCTTTTCTTTTATATTTCTTCTTGAATTATGTTTTAGATTTTTGTTTATGTTCCATGTTATATTATTCTTGATTGTGTTTTGAGGGTAAATTATTTATATCTTCCCACAATTCCCTCACATAATTGTTCATATTTAACATCCCAATCATATATCCTTGTTCAAAACTCATAGGATTCTGTTACAAGATTTATTTTAATTTGTGCCAACTGTTGGTAACATGTAGATTCTATTGCTACCATATATCCTTAAACATGATTAACTATCATGTATGCCATGTGGATGTCACATGAATTTCTTGTCCATACCTTATGAATATATAACTCTAGAAAGAACTATACATCCAACCTCTCAAATATTTTAAGTGCATGATAATAAAAATAATCGTAACTCTCAAATTCCATGCAGGTATAACCAATTATCATAGGCGATTCTTGGTACACTATAACTAAAAAATAATTTGAGGAACCTTTCATTCTGACAACAAACCTTTTGGGGCAACTGTTTCATTATAATACTTAAGGTAATAAGCACCACATAATTGGTGTTCATGCTGAAAAATATCAAAAAAATTATATGTGTACAAATGACTAGCTTAAACCATGATCGGATAATATGGAAAATGATTGTGTGAGATTTTTTACCTTCCATAAAATTCAGCCTTCATTTCCTGATACTGTTTCTTCTCCAACACATGGTCAAACTGATTGAAGAATTTAAAGACACTGATCTTGCATTTCAAGTAATCCTTTAATACTGCATTGAAACTCTCACTCGATTGTGTGCTTCAAATTCCTAATGTCAATGCAGTCTTTATAAAATAATGAGCCCATTTTCCCCTTACTTTTTACATATCTCCTAACCAAGTAAAATTTGTATCACTGCGTTCTTCTTTGATTTGTTACCATAAAGACTCAAATTTTGAAGTGTCATCAACCCCATACATGCATTTTTTAAATTCCTCAAACAAATTCATCTCATGTTTCATTACAGGTCCTAAGTGTTTAATGCCATTTTTCATCAAGTGCCAAGTACCTAAGGCAAGTCTTGTTTTAGATAGTTCTAAAGCAATGGCTTTAGACATAGCTTCATCTTGATTTGTGAAAATCATCTCAGGAATCTTACAACCATGAAAATCAATAAATCTACAAAGAAACCAACTAATTGAGTATGTTGTATCATCATATAACAATGTTGCACTAAAAATTACCATCTCCTTATGATGGTTTATTCCTACAGACACTCCCAAAGGCCTACACTCCTTGTTTATATTGAAGGTAGTGTCAAATAGAACAACTTCTCCAAAATACTCATAATCTACCTTCATTTTGGGATCAACCCAAAATATATTACTATTTTGACCACACATGTCAAGTTTCACTGAGTACAATAATTATGTGTTACCCCTTGATTGGTTCTCTAGGTATTGTAACATATCATCAATATCACCTAGATTCATCTCTCTCCGTCTTTTGGACTGTAGAAATTTTTGTTAGTCTACTCGTGTATATTCAAGACTCTTAGGCTATAATACCCCCAAATGATAAAGGGTTAAATGACTAACTGATATGACCCATGTTAACAATGTGCACCTACTTTTTTAGGAGCCTACCTGATTAGAACTCCACAGTTAAGTGTGCTTGGCCTGGAGTAGTGGTCAGGATGGGTGACCTTCTTGGAAGTTTCCTAGGGTGTGTGCGAGTGAGGACAAACCACACTAGAAAGGACACGTGTTGGACTGTGGAGACTACCATTAGTAAGATGACCTGTTCGGGCACACAGGTGGGCCCTAAGGTGGGGACCACGTGTCTGTGGGGCAACTGGTGGTACCTGACAGACCCGGACTCGATGACTATGTTAAGGTGGGGTATCTATGTTGTCACCAGGTCCCAGTTGTCACATTTGGTATTAGAGGTGGTACCCAGCCTTAAGTGTGGTGCACTACTTAGGTTGATATGTAGGGCCCACAACGAGGACATTGTGCTCTAAAGGGGGGTGAATGTAACACCCCCAAATGATAAAGGGTTAAATTACTAACTGATATGTCTCATGTTAACAATGTTCACCTTTATTTTTGGGAGTCTACCTGATTAAAACTCTACAGTTAATCATGCTTGACCTAGAGTAGTGATCAGGATGGGTGACCTTCTGAGAAGTTTCTCAGGTGTGTGCGAGTGAGGACAAACCATACTGGAAAGTACATGTGTTGACCTTTGGTGACTATTATTAGTTAGATGACTCGTTCGGGCATGTGGGTGGGCCCTAGGGTGGGGACCACATGTCTGTGGTGCAACTAGTAGTACCTGGAAGACCTGGACCTGATGACCATGTTAAGGTGGGGTATCTGTACTGTCACCAAATCCCAGTTGTCACAGAGGCTCACCTGTAGTAGTTATTATAAGTGAAAATGAATAATTGGGCTTAAGAACATCTTTATCATTTACCCCCAACTCTACACCTTGTGCATAACTGATGTGTTGTTGTGACCTAATAAAATGATTAGTATCCACACTGGAAAGGACATGTGTTGACCTTTGGTGACTATCATTAGTTAGATGACTCATTCAGGCATGTGGGTGGGACCTAGGGTGGGGACCACGTGTCTGTGGGGCAACTGGTGGTACCTGGAGGATCCGGACCCAAAGACCATGTTAAGGTGGGGTATCTGTGTTGTCACCAAGTCCCAGTTGTCACATAGGACCACCTACAGTAGTTATTACAAGTGAAAATGAATCATCAGGCTTAATAACATCTTTATCATTTACCTCCAACTCTGTACCTTGTTCATAACTAATGTGCTGTTGTAACCTAATAAAATGATTAGTATCTGGAGAATGTAAAGAGTGGTTATGATCCACAATATTGCATACATGTAGGAAAGAAGGATTCTGAAGATCAAACAAACGTGATGTATACATGTAAAGAGTGGTTATGCTCCTCAATATTGTATACATGTAGGAAAGAAGGATTCTGGAAAGGACATGTGTTAGCCTGTGGGGACTATCATTAGTTAGATGACCTTTTCAGGTATGTGGGTAGGCCCCAAGGTGGGGACCACATGTCTGCGGCACAGCTGGTGGTACCTTGTGCATAACTGATGTGTTTTTGTGAACTAATCAAATGAATAGTGTATGGAGAATGTAAAGAGTGGTTATGCTCCTCAATATTGTATACATGTAGGAAATAAGGATTATGAAGATCAAACAAACGTGATGTATACATGTAAAGAGTGGTTATGCTCCTCAATATTTTATAAATGTCGGAAATAAGGATTTTGTAAAGGTCATGTGTTGGCCTTTGGGGACTATCATTAGTTAGATGACCCGTTTGGGCACATGGGTGGGCCCCAGGGTGGAGACCACATGTCTGTGGGGCAACTGGAGGTACCTGGCGGACCCGAACTCGATGACCATGTTAAGGTGGGGTATATGTGTTGTCACCAAGTCCCAGTTGTCACATAGGCCCACCTAGAATAGATATTACAAGTGAAAATGAATCATCGGGCTTAAGAACATCTTTATCATTTATATCCAACTCTGCACCTTGTGCATAACTGATGTGTTGTTATGACCTAATCGAATGAATAGTATATAGAGAATGTAAAGAGTGGTTATGATACTCAACAAGTTTCATACACTCATACTGATTATTAGACATGTAGACAACTCATATTCATGCTGGAAAATTGGTCCTTATTTCGTCACATGGCTTTTTGACATTGACATCACATTTGTTCGATCTTTAGAATCCTTCTTTCCTAGGAAAGAAGGATTTTGGAAAGGACATGTGTTGGATTGTGGGGACTATCATTAGTTAGATGACTCGTTCGGGCATGTGGGTGGGCCCCAAGGTGGGGGCCTTGTGTCTGCGGCACAACTGGTGGTACCTTGTGCATAACTGATGTGTTGTTGTGACCTAATCAAATGAATAGTATCTGTAGAATGTAAAGAGTGGTTATGCTCCTCAATATTGTATACATGTAGGAAAGAAGGATTCTAAAGATCAAATGAATGTGATGTATACATGTAAAGAGTGGTTATACTCCTCAATATTGTATACATGTAGGAAAGAAGGATTTTGGAAAGGACATGTGTTGGCCTGTGGGGACTATCATTAGTTAGATGACCCGTTCAGGCATGTGGGTGGGCCCCTGGGTGGGGACCACATGTTTTCGGGGCAACTGGAGGTACCTGGTGGACCCAGACTTGACGACCATGTTAAGGTGGGGTATATGTTCTATCACCAAGTCCCAGTTGTTACATAGGACCACCTACAGTAGCTATTAAAAGTGAAAATGAATCATTAGGCTTAAGAACATCTTTATCATTTACATCCAACTTTGCACCTTGTGCATAAATGATGTGTTGTTGTGACCTAATAAAATGAATAGTATCTAGAGAATGTAAAGAGTGGTTATGCTCCTCAACTAGTTTCCTACACTCATACTATTTATTAGACATGTAGACAACTCTTATTCATGTTGGACAATTGGTCCTTATTTCATCACATGGCTTTTTGACATTGACATCACGTTTGTTCGATTTTTAGAATCCTTCTTTCCAACATGTATACAATATTGATGTTACTAAAATTTTATCCTTTTTATGTTTGTTATACTACTTTCATACACTGAAACCAACAATTCCTCTGTAAGCAACATAAAATGAATCGGCTTGAGACTCTGATTTAAAAACCATCCCAATGCATGATCTCCATGTAGTGTTTTGTTTATAAATGCTATTGGATAGGGTGTTTTCTTTTGAATATGGAACTTTATCTATATCAATGAAAATTTATGAATTGAAATTTGATTTTATAATTTCTGCACTATTATGCTCCCTTGTGTAAGAGTCGGACGAATAATGCACAGTATTCAAATCTATTGAATTTTTTTGTTCTGAATCATGTACACCATCCAAATTCAGCTTGGTCCCATTCATTTTAACCTTTTAAATATAGGAGAACAAACGGTCAGATCACCTTTTTTATAAATTCTATTGGATGGGTTGCTTTATTTTGAATCATTTGGAAATTTCCACTTATATTCAATTTTAAATAGTAACATCAAAATAGAAGATGAAATTTCTGCTTTAAATCAATTAAACATCACAAATCACTTATTCTGAATCATTTGAAAACATCAAGTGGGAATCCCAACTATGAATTCATAGTATGAATATCCAGTAAAGATGCAATTTTTCAATTCCCTGGGGAAATTCATAGTGGAAAGAGCATATGACATTTCCACTTTAAATCAATTTGAAATCACAAACCAATTCTTCTAAAACAATTAAAATTTTCAACTAGGAAAACTAATTATGAATTTATAGTGAGAATTTAAAATGGAGTTGTTATCTTATAATTCCTTTTGAAAATTTTATGTCAAAATTAGTAGGGGATATTACCAGTGGAAAATCGCAGTCAAATTTTTAGTAGAATGGTCTTTTGGTTAATATTATAAACATAATCATAAACGATTAGATTTTTCAAAACTTTCCCTGAAAATTTCCACTAAAAATATTGTACGAAATGTAATTTTTCAATGAAATTTATTAGCAGCTTATTACAAGGTTTCAGAACTAAACATCGACAAAAAATTCAATCATCATCTTACCTATCTATTTGTTTCACACATTGGAAAAGATTATGCAACAAATAGTTTGGTCGGTACCTATTTTGATTTCTCAAAGAAGTGTGAAGTTCATCACCCCGGTATCACCACCCTCATTCTCTATGGAGAAACATTTCATCATTATTTTGACAGGAACCAAATTTAACCCACATTTTGTTTATTTTTTATGGAAATATTGATTTTTATTTTTCTTTGTTTCAACACTCATGATATGACAGACTTACATGGTAGTTATCCAATGGCCAATCTGAGGGTCGGTTTTAGGGCTAAACCTAAGGCGATATTAATCCCCTTTTATCATCACCTTTTTCTGATATCCAAAGCTCTAAAATGTGTTTTGATGATGTCTCCTTAAAAAAAATTTCCAAAAAAAATTGATTGGATAAAAACGAGAATTAAGATTTGAGTAGAGTCACATAAACTTCCTCTAAAATTCACATTATATAAAAAAACTATAAATTTTGAAACACTCATCTTTATATTGCATGAAGGTTTCCTAAAAGAAGAGGTCCATAATGAATTTGTAAATAGATGGAAAATGGTATATAAAATAATTAAAAATAATATTAATTAAAAAATTTCTAATTATTATTGAGCAATAGTCATTTAATAACGACTTTAAGATAGAAAAAAAATCAATAAATTAATAAACTATCTAAAATAAGTTAAAAACATGACTCGAACTTCAAGTCTTACATTCATATGGATATTATGATGTTCAAATTTTATCATTTATTATATTGTATTGTTATTTATAATTAAATATATACACATATGCATATTTTTATATATTTACACAGAAAATTTTAATTTTATAAATAATATGTAAGAATATTTACATATAAAATATCTTTCTAAATATATAAACCATATCTAAATAAAAAATAATATCCATTTTATTTAAAATAAAAATGTATGAATATTCATATACCTATACAATGTATATATAATGTTTTTATATATATAAATATATTTGTGTGTGTGAGTGTGTATTAAAAAATAGATATATATGTATCTATATATTTTAATATATATACATAAATATTAATATATAATATATGTAAATAAATATAAATAAATATATTTATATTTATATTTATAGACACACACACACACACATATATATATACGTATTTATTTATAAACACACACAAAACATATTTTATATATGTATTTAAAAATAATTATATATATATATATGGATAAATAATGTAACAAAATATATATAAATAAATAAACATATCAAAAAAATAGAGAACAAAACAATATAAAATAGTGGTAAAGGAGTAGATCTGTGAGAGGGATGTCTCGGGTTCGAAACCAAGTGAAGGTAAGGGCGCATGAGGGTGGGCAGCAGGTTCTCTAGCACTGATAAAAGGGGGTAGGGGCCTCTAACACAGATAAAAGGGTAAGGGGAGGGCTATAAAAGTGCCAATAAAAGTGGTGTGGTCTCCCCATATGAATTTATAGAAAAAATATTTTGTTTGACTTTTATCAATGCTCAAAAAGCACTGATAAAAGTCACCTTTTATCAGCATTTATTCAGCATAGATAAAAGACCACTTTTATCAGTGCTTTTGTTAGCGATGATAAAAGGACCTATTTTAATGATACTTAGATAAAAAATGCTTTTTTAGCGTTGATAAATCCTTTTTATAACACTTTTAAAAGCCACTTCTATATTAGTGTCTTAATTTAATTGTGTGGCACACACGACATTATCTTTGAATAATATTGTTGGTCTAATATATATACACGATCTATTTTCTACATTAATGTGTTGAGTCATAGACGACAACCAAATGCATTCTTTATGTTTCTATTGCAATGATGTCAATTCTACATGATTTGAAGATATTGCAAAGAGTTTCTGCTTCTATGATCTCCAAAATATGGTAGTACCTCCAACTGTGAGCATATAGCCAATATGTGATCATGCATTATGCGAATCTGATAAATAAATTAGATAAAAAACTGAATATATTTTTCTCTAATTTTTAGGAATAGAATAAACTCAAATCAACAGTGTCACAAAGATAATGAAAAATATGTTTAATTCCATTTCAATGTCTTCGTGTAGGGGTTGAACTAAACCTTTCTGATAAATTAGTAGAAAAAGATATATTAGGTTGAGTATAATTAGCAAGATACATAAGTGCTCTAATGGAACTGTAGTACGGTACTTCTGAACCAACCAACTCGTTATTTTCTTCACAAGGTTGAAATTAATCTTTCTCAATATTTAAATATAGAACAAAAATTAGAGTACTTAAGGATTCTCTTTATCTGTATAAAATGGGACCCTTTTAGTGTAATTTGATTGATACAAAAAATACACCACTTGACATGTGCTCAATTTATAAACCAAGACAATACTTGGTTTCCCTCACGTCCATCATTTCAAATTCATACTTTAAGTTTCTCATTGTTTTTTGGATATCTTTGGGAATATTAATGATATTTAAATCATCAAAATAAACAACAATGATTGCAAATATAGATGTTGTTTTCTTAATAAAAACACATGGGTGTATAAGATCATTTACACACCCTTTATTTAACAAATATCTGCTCAAGTGATTATACCACATATACTCAAATTCCTTTAATCTATATAGGGATTTCTATAATTTAATTGAATATAGGTTTTGGGTTTTGATTTAAATGATTTGAATATTTTGAATCATTTAGGGATTCTCATCTATATATTATTATCAAGTAACCCATATAAATAAGTTGTAAACACATCCATAATATATATTTTCCTTTTCCACTATTGAAAGGATAATTAGATGACGACGGGAAATAACATCCATAACAGGAGAATATGTGTCCTCATAATAAATTTTGGGTCTCTGGGAAAACCCTACATGATAAGACAAGATTTATATCTTACAGTTTCATTTCACATTATGTTTACACATAAAAACCCATTTATATCCAACATACACAATAACTTCTGGTGTGAACATGATATGTCCAAAGACCCTTCGTATATTAAATGAATTTAATTCAACTTGAATTTTATCTTTCCATTTATTCAAATTAGTCTATTTTTTTCATTCCATAAGAGAACTTGGTTCGGGGTTTTCATTTTTGATATTATGTTCCATAGAATATGAAAACATGTTATCAATATTCTCCACTTTACTTTGATTTCATATATCACTCATAGTGGCATAATTAAAATAGATTTTATTATTTTAAAAACCTCCATGGTTTTTAATATCATGTGAATTATTTTTATGATCCCCATCATGTGTTTCATCAAGAACACTTAAATTACAGGTTTCTTTTGGAACAATCACTTCCATAATGGGGGTTTCAATTATACTCACTCCTTTTCTTTTTTGAAGATTTTTATTCATAGAAACAATTGGATTACCATGATTTAGGTCTGTTTTTGACATTTATATAACATAATTATTTAACTGTGTCTTCGAGACATCAATTCTAGATGGTACATGTTATTTACTCACACCCTTTGTATTAGTAAATGCAATAGACAACTAATTTTCTAGTTCTTAAAAATGTAAAATCCCTTTTCACTTCCATCTCATATTGTTGGGTGAGAGGGTCAATAAAATATAATTTTTTCACATTCCAGGAAATCTCCTCCCTTAGTTTCTTCCTCCCTTAATGTTGGGAACACTTCTCCATTGAAGTGACAATTAATAATACGTGTTGTAAATGAACCACTAGTTTAAGGTTCATGATACCTAATAATGGATTGGGATCCATATCCCACAAATATCCCCAACCTCCTTTGAGGTCCCATTTTTATACATTACAAAGGATCAATCAGTACATATACTACACAATAATAAAAAAATTAAGTAGAGATGTCAGACTCTTGACCAAATTCCAATTAGAGTAGAGAGTGCTTATTACATGCACTTGGTTTTAAGTGAATTAATACCGAATCATGCAATATTTCATGAACCTATACAAAAATCAAAAACTTTTTCATCATTATCAATGGTCTAACAATAAGTTGGATGTGTTTTATAAGTGATTCATCTTAACCATTTTATGTATGCACATGGATGACTAGATACTATACATTAATCTCTATTTTCATACAATAATCATTGAATGTTTGGGATATAAATTTTCTAGCATTATCTAGCCTTACTTTCTTGAAAACATAATAAGGGAATTATGATCTTGATTTAATTATTCTATTAAGAAATATTGAAAATGTTATATCATGTGTTGAGAGAAAATATATGTGTGACCATATGCTAGATGCATCAATTAATACCATAAAATATTTAAATGGACCACGTGATGGATGAATTAGTTCGCATATATCTCCTTGGATTCATTTGAGAAAGGTAAGAATTTTAACCTTAATTTTAGTTGGTGATGGTCTCATAATCAACGTTCTAAGAGAATAATCCCCAAATGGGAATTTTTATAGCATAAAGATCTTCTAGCCCTTTATTATATGTCCATTAGAATTTTCAATTATTTTTCACATCATTCTAGAACAAAGGGGACCTAATCATCCATACCATAAATTGACGATTTTCATTCCATTATTTAACAGTATATGTGTTTTTATTATACTTATATATGTATAATAAAATCCAAAAGATAATTTTGGTTGATTTTCTAGTATATTACTCTTATTGAATTTATTAAAGGTAATGAACATGTACTTTTCATTTTCCTTAGATATAGTTTGAGTATCATACCTATGTTGGTATATATCATTTAAACTTTACAAGTTTCTTTTGGAGTTTGGAAAAAATATCTTTTATAAAGAACTTTTTCCCATTTGGAAAAACAAAACATTTTTTACAAGTCCCTTCTATCATATCTATAGGACCCACTACAATATTCATAATTTATTTTGTTTTCTTAATATTATAAAAATATTTTTTAGTTTTAAGAATCATGTGCATTGTTCCACTATCCAGTATATAAATATTTACTTCTTTATCACAATTCATTTTAGAGAATCAAAGTACAGACAATGATATTAATAAATTAAAAAAACACACTTTATAAAATTTAACTATCACAACATCAAAAATATAAAGTATACAAAGAAAACACCATATTATATATCATGATTATTGGAATTTTTTTTGAATTATTTCCATCTATCATCTCGTCAAAGTCACAAGTAAAATTACCTACCTTTAGGTAAGTAAAATCGTCATTTGATGGTTCATGATTCTCAGTAAAATTCTCCTACTTTTATTTCCTTTTATAGGATATCTAAAAAAAGTTTGATTAGTTATTATTTTCTTTAAGAGTCACTTCATAGAGATTACAAAGGTGTTATGGGATTTTACATACTCAGGACCAATGTCCCTTGGAACTAAATATATAGCAAGAATCTTTAAGATTACTCATAGTGCTTGAGCTGATCTTTATTTGATTATAATATTTGTTTCAAGTGTGTCCATGGCTATGGCACATCCTCAATCACACCTTCCACCAAAACCACACCCATATAAGAATAATTTCATCAAGGAAATTCTATTGAAAAACCCATATGATGAGACTAGTGATTTTAATCAAAAGATTATTGTTCTTATCTACTTCCAGTAATGATGAGATGAGATCAAAATATTTTGTATACCCTTACAAGCAATATTTTTGTCATAGGGTTATGTGAGATGCATGAGAAGTAGTATATGTATTTTCAAACATATCAACATATGTAACATCAATACCACAATACTTTAATGGTGATATAATTATTTACATAGAAAAATTATAATCATAGAACCTTTTATAGTCTTGGAAGTGTAGATTATTCCATTAATCATGGGTTGTAGGAAGAAAAACCTCCTTTTCATGATCATATCTTTCTTTCAAACTCTTCCAGATCTTTCTTGAATCTCTTTCTATGAGGTATTCACATTCTGGTCCATCATTGAGATCTCTTCCAAGGAAGATCATCACTTTTACTCTATTTTAAAAGGGTTTATGGATTATTTTATTTAATTTTTTCTATGAAATCCATCGATTCAAGATGCATTTCAATATCCAACATTCACAACATATAATTACTTCTGGAAATATCAAGAGTGATGAATTTGAGTTTCATGATATTTTTTTTGATGATAATTAGGAAAAAAAAGCTTTATTTATAATAAAAATATGACTAGAGTTTACATTTTTCATAAAGAAAATACAATAAATAAAAGAGGTAGTAAAAAAAATTAGGCTCATAATATTAATACTATCACTTAATTTTTTTATACATCCCATATTAATTAGTTAATAAATCTTTCACATGGGGGTTTAAAGAAAATCTATATACCGTGTTACTTGTTTTAAAACTTTCTTGCATGTACCAATTTATTAATGACATCGTCTAACCATGTAGTGTAAAAATAAGAAAATTTGAACCTTCTGAGTAAGTGGAAAACCAACATTTTTGGTGGTAATTAAACGAATTACATAAAAAATCCAATCTGGTGGTAAAAATAAGGCTTGAAATTAAAACATACACTTCTCCCTTTTTGATAATTCATGCTGATAACGTGTTGTATTTTTTTTTGAAACGAACACAATTTAAGTACTGCGAAAAGTGAAGAAATTGAAATAGATATATGAATTTATTATAATTTTCTTAGCATTTCTCATTTGTCTCCCATAAAGGAAGACTGCACTAGCATTTATAGACAGTGCAATGGGGGGGGATGAGTAAGGGTGGGCAACCCACCACCTTTTTTTCTTTAGCACCCATTTAAGGTTGCCTGGCATTATAAATTTTTTGTAGATTGTCAAAATTTTCATAGACACTTCAACTATATTCACATAAATAGTAACTATCATGGTTATTATGTTGAGGCCCTGAAGGTGTTTAATGTTGAAGGTACCCTCAAAGGTGTTTGTATCAAAGGGGGTATTATTGGTTAATGAACATGTGGGTATGATTATAGGTGCTTAACGGGTTGAACCAGGGTGGTGCGGGGCAAGACCACATGGACTAGGCCAAAAAATGCCCCATCCATTTTTTACCACATTTAATGCAGGCTCCAAAAAATCAAGTCCAGTATAGTTTTCATTTTAAGTGGTCCGGTTTGTGGGTTGGTCAGTATTTATAATCATGATTAACAATATTTTAAAAAAATAAAATAAAAACACTTAAAATTGATGAATATTAAATATTAAACACATTATAACTATTGCATATATATATATATTCATCATATACTAAAAATATATTTATATTTTCATAAAATAATTCTACATTAAATTGGAATAACAATTAAAAAATGAAAAAAAATTATTTCTTCTCAACTGTCTAGCCTATATATTTTGATGTTAGTTCACTTAAGCCCATGAGATTTTATCCCTGCCCTATTTAAACTCTTAAAATGTAGGTTGTTTTTTAGTCCAGTCTATCCCATAAATGCAGGCCAATGGTCTTGACCCTCAAACTCGAGACCCATTAAGAACCCCTAGTTTGAATCATGACTGAGGTGTTGGCTTTTATTGTCAACACATAAATTGACGTATGAATAATATCCAAACTCAAGTGGATATGGATGATTCAGATGAGGTAAATACCACTTTGATGTAAGGAAGATATTGGAAGGATATTGGATTTAAAAGTTAAATTTTGGAAAAAAAATAATGTTGAAGAGGAAATCAAGGAACAAGGGAAGTCATCACATCATGATGAGTGATAAGGGGACTTTATCATAATGTCTTATCAGTGATATTTATAAGAATCATAAAATTGCATCATTATGTTTGACTCTTAGGTATTTACTCAAGGAGGCTACACTTGATTATTGTTCTTCATTCTCACTTATTTATATGTTTGCCATTTTATTTAAATAAATGAAAACAAGAAAAAATGGGGGGTTTGTTTCTTTGTAAATTTTAAATGAAAAAAAGAAATATAAAATACTAGAATGACCTGAATCAAACACAAACAAACAAATGAAAAAAAATTACTTACACATTCTTTAAATTTAAATGAAACAATGAATTAGATTAAAAATTAAAAAAAATTAAAATCATAAAAATAAATCTAAAGAAAAATTATGGGAAGAATAATTTAACATAAAAATACCATAAAATTTTACCAGGGGTGAACTATGGAATTCATGTCTAACTTTTTCATGCTTGTTATAAGGAATATATAATCAACCACAAAAAGGGATTTAATGTCCCCGCTCCTCCTCACAACCCTTTGATGAATCACCCTAAATAATAATAATCTTTATACCTCATTCTTAGGACCATTGGGCTAAAACTCTATCACTTAATGTATCAAAAAAGAATACATCATCATTAGATAAAGACATTCTCTTTCAACCCATCTTGTAACCACCTAGCCTAGAATGACCCAAACCCAAACCACATCATCACCGAGCTCCAACACATTCTCCTAAATCACTTGAGGTTTTTTACTGGTGATAGATGAATACATACCATGGGAGAATTGTTTCCCTCAAACTAATTAATTTAAACAAAATAAATAATAATATTTAAGCATAATGGGCCACCATGAATGAATGGATACACCACATGATAAATATAAATACAACACTGTGTCAATAAAATATTCCAATAATAATAATTACAATAAATGTCACTCATGTACCATAACAACATAAAAATGAAAACGAAAGACCAAACTGGTCGGTGTAAACTCAATGGATATCCACCGCCTATTAATCTCTCCAAAACTCAAGTGAGGGTAGCATCAGTGGTATGAGAATACTAGTTCGCCATTCTGGGCCATCACCTAATCCCTAAGGTTGTAATTTCGGCCCAACCGAACAACCTCATGAGGCGGCCTGAGCCCAGCCTCGGGCCGACCCAAACCATTGTTGAAAGTGGGTGCCCTAGACCCAACTTTTATTGTACTTTGATTACCACTACATGTATACAGTTTGTTATAATACACATGTTTATCTTTCCATAATAGTGTATATACTTCTACATCCACTTTGTTTATGGAAATTTCCCTAGATTACCTATCGCATCAAAGGGTTATAGTAGATCCCAGACTATAATGAGAACCCTAAGATTCCATGAGAGTAATCTTAAAGTAACATCTTATGGTCCAGTTACATAATTCTGAAAGGACATAGATGATGTGTGACCATCAGGTGTTGGGGGCTCATAAGCATTGAGACTTCTTCTCGTGAAGTTCGCACTTGATGATCTCTAGTAGTTGAGATCACGAGGAGAGACCCACATAATAGGAACACCACATGTTTTAGGTGTCATTGGTCATTCTTATCAACGAACATGTGTAATGGTCTTTTGACTTGAGATCATTGTCAATGGATGTCATTTAATTACGTACATTTGATTCAAGGTGAAAACTATGGTGACAAAGTCGTGGTGAGGTAGTTTGTATCGGGTACGTCATTAATGGCATGGCATTGATTGAATGATCAAGAAAGGATTTGTCACTTCCAAGTTCAGGAAGAGATATCTTGGGCTTGGTTGATTAGGATGGTTTCACCTTCATTAAATCCATGGCCATGGTAGTGGAAGTTAAGACCGTATGGACAAATCAACAAATAAAATAAATCAAAATAAAGAATGATGACTCTAGTGTGCATTTTGCTTTATTGAGATATCGATGATGAAGAGATTATATTACATGGACTGTGTTCGTAGGAAGGCAGTTGTTGCTTTGACTTTGTCTTATCTCTATATGGGCCTCGATGGGTTTCTAGACCCCGCTCTAGGTCGGTGGATATTATTCACTACTATTGAGGTAAGGGCCTAGAGGTTCACACACAATAGCGCCTTGAGAATCTTCCATATTCTAGGAATAGGAATATAGAACTTGGTGGGCCCTGCCAAAGGGTCCGAGCACTATCCAAGTTCTATGGATCACCAAAGAATAAAAAATTCATAAATTATTCAAGTTTAGAATAATTCATTGAATTTTTTTATAACATGTATTTACAATTTATATATTAAATAAAAGTATTAATATTATTTGAATGGATTTTAATATCCTAGGTTTTTTTAATATTTGCAGGAGGCGGGGATCGAGTGAAAGACTCAAATTTATCACATAATATATTTATATATTACAAGTAAGTGATAAATTATAAATATTATTTATGGCATAATTTTATTTTTCATAAATAATTATTTATAACACTTATATAGCATACATTTATTACACAAGAGCTGGGAATCCATACTGCATGTTTTAAACATTCCCTATATAAGTGAAAGAGAGGCTCTCCCATTTAACTATTCATGTGTTGGGATTGAGAGATTCTCTCTACTCCTGGAATCTAGAGAGAGAGTCTCTCAAGAGAAGGAAGATCTTCAAGTTCGTCCATCACAGATTGAAGGATATTGCCTTGGGGTCATCGTCATTGCGTTGAAGTGAGCATTGAAGATCCTCTCTAGCACTCAGATCTCGACGAACGGTGTGTGAGCAGATTCAAGAGGCGTGTGTGGATGATCTTGAGGGCTTCGACGTTAGATTCTTCGAGCAACGATCACCGGTGTCCTGCGGCGGACTTGCACACATCAAATCCAAACTAGGTACATGTTTAGTTTATTTTGTGCTCTGTTTAAACCTTGTGAGATCCTCAGACCAGACCAGGACCAGATCAGTGGAGTTGACAGGGTTATGTCACTCTGGTGATGCAGAAAATTTTAAATTCCTAGCCCACCGGCTTCTGCTACGCCGTCCCGGTACCTTACAGTGGTATCAGAGGGATCACAAATTTTTTCTGAGTCAAAAAAATTAAGATTCATTAAATTTAAGTGTGGAGTGTTGAAACGGTTCATTCAGATCTGACCGTGCATTGTTTTGTTTTCAAATGATCAAGATACGATCACTTAAAAAATTTAATCGGATCGACATCATAGTTTTTCCATTCATTTGATGTTAATATCAATCATTATTGAGATAAAAATAATTATAATATTTTATTATTATAAAATATAATATTTTATTTTATTATAAAATATTTTCCACAATGTAAAGGGGTGTGGAAAATATTTTTCACAAAGTTTAAAAAATAAAATAAAAAAGGAGACTGCCACCCCTTCTCGGACCATGCCTCCCTGACTAGCCCAGCGACCTCCCTTGTCGTCCGTGCCATCTCACTCCCACCTTCTTGGCCGAGCCCTGCCGGACTGCCTGTTCACGCCGCCCCGAGTCACACCGCAGCGCCTGGTCGCACCACCCCGAGCCCCGCCGGACCTCCTGGTTGCGCCGCCCCGAGCCACGTTGTGCCACTCTCGAACCCCGGACGCCAGACCTCCGCCTCAAGCCACCTCAGACTGAACCACACCGGCCTCCGTCGGTCTAGGCCGTGCCGGACCGGGCCGCTGCCCCGCCGGCTGGCCGGAGCAGCGGGCTACCGGCCATGCAGCTAGCCGGATTGTTTCCTAGCCTCCTCTCGCTCCCTTCGAACCTCACTGGAAGCTGTTGCCACTGCGGGAGTCGCTGGACTGAGTGGTCACGCCGCAGTCACGCTGCAGTCACGCCGCGATCACACTGCAGTCAGGCCATGGTCACGCCACGGTAATGTTGTGATTTGGGACTACTCCAAGACGACACCTCATAGTGGTTCACAGTCCTGCCGGACTCCTCCCCGGCTAGAGGTAACCCTGCTTTAAATTAATTTTAATTAATTTAGTTTTTTAAATTAAATTAATTAGAATTAATTTGGGGTTTAAATTTATTTTTAATCCAAAATATTAATTTAATTTAAGATTAAAATTAAATTAATGGTTTAATTTAATTTTAGAATTAAAATTAAATTAATGCTTTAATGTAATTTTAGAATTAAAATTAAATTAAACAAATGGAACCAATAAATAAATTATTTGAATTTAATCAAATTCATTTAATTTATTAGTACACCCTCACACTATTTAAATTTATTGCAATATAATTTTCTTGCGCATATTTTACCCTGACTGGTCTTGAGCAAGCAACTGAACTATGTATGTCTGGTGTTTATTTATTTATTTAATTATTTATTCAATGCGTGTGATGATTGTAATAATTAATTAGATAAATGATGGTCTGTGAATCGTCCTTTTAATTTCAAATATGTATATGGGCTTACGTGTCCAATGCACAAGATTTATTTTGTACCCCTAGACCCACTCGCCTGCGTACGAGTAAATTTTTAATTAAATGATGATCCAAGACACAGACCCCACCAAGACAAGGCGGTAAACCAGATGGGAGCCAAGAGCATTACACTGGGCTAGCTGCGACGTGAGTCAAGTCACGACTCAGGTATGGATGCCCCTAGGTCAAGATTGTTTCATTATCGATCGATATTTATAGAATGCTTAAGACCAGTCAGATTGCATGATTTACTTTATGCATAGTTTATTATTTTATGCATCTGCATGATTATTGCGTGATCACATAGAATAGTAAACAAGATAAAATGCATAAAGATGTGACGAATTATATTATATTGCATGTTCAGTTGTGAGCATGACAACCCAGTTTGAACATAATAAATAGAAAAGGATTATATTCATCAATAAATATAAAAATCCCTCAAAGATATATTAAGTCTAATAAATGCCTTCCATTTCTCACATCTAAACAAAACCGGCTGTTTGGGGTGCTCGTCAGCCATAGTTGAGAGTGCCTCTTACTACCGGGGCGTTTTCATGAGAGAAATGGGTCTACTTAACTAAAGTGAGTAGTCAAGGATTAGCCTTATCTAACTTACTATCACTTTAGAGGCAAGATGTTGAGGGAATCAAGTTCAAATTCCAAAAGTTGGGACTTTACTCAACAACACAAAGAACCACAAGAAAAAGTGGTTTACCAGCCTAGTGCTAACCTTGAAACCCTCAAAGTAGTGGCGTAGCCTTATCTTGTAGACTACGAGGGAGGTTTCTAGGATCCTTGCCACTAGAATAATCAAGCAACAGAGTGTTCTGAATCAAATAGTGAGGGCTATTAAGGTTTGCTAAAATAGTGGGAGACATTAAAATGGTATAATAATTTATTAATCATAAATGTCAAAAGGTAATCAAGACAAAGTACTAACTGCTAAATGTTTATCTGATGTAGATTCAAAATGGAAATCACCAACACCACAAGTACTTTATCACTACGATCGATCTTGGATAAAGAAAATATCCTGACCCGCAATAACTTCCAGGAGTGGTACATGCACTTGCGCATAGTACAGCGCCAAGAAAGGAAGTTATATGTGCCGGAATCCCCAATTCATGTTGAACCTCCTCAAGGACCAAGTAAGGTGGAAAAAGATAAATGGAGAAAGCATGTAGATGATGCGCTTGATGTACAATGCATCATGTTTCCATCCATGTCCAGCCAATTGAAAAAAATGCATGAGGATGAGGACGCCTACAAGATGCTCTCACATCTCTAAGAACTATATGAGGAGAGGGCTAGGCAAGAAAGGTATGAGATCTCAAGTGCACTTTACAAGTGAAGGCTAGCAGAAGGGCACCAAGTCGGTCCTCACATACTCAAGATGATTGGGTATATTGAGAGGCTTGAATCCCTTGGGTTCAAACTGAACCAAGAACTAGCAGTGGATCTCATTCTTTCCTCTTTACCGTCAAGCTTCTCGAATTTTATTGTCAATTATAATATGAATGATATGACAAAGTCGCTCCTGGACCTTTTGGCTTTAGTTCGCCAATCTAATAAGGATATTAAAAATACCAATTCATCTATCCTTGTGGTGAACAAGAAAAACAAAGTCAAGGCAAAGGTGTCTAAGGCCAATTCAAGGCCAAAGACACCAATGCATCGTCCTATAAAGAAGCCAAAGATTCAGAGGCAAAGTAATGAGCAGAAAGCTGTCTGCTTTGGATGTGGTAAGAAAGGCCACTAGAAGAAGAATTGCAGATCTGGGAAGAAGAAGCAAACCAATGCTTCTACTTCAGGTATTTTTTTTCATTGAATTCAATCTATCTTTATCTACAAGTTGGGTATTGGATACGACATGTGGCTCACACATTTGTATTCATATACAGGAACCAAGTAGGTTCAAGAAGATTACAAAAGGTCAAGTGGATCTCCGAGCTGCAAATGGTGAAAATATGGAAGACTTTGATGTGGGAGACTATCACTTAAACTTTCCAACTAGTTTGGTTCTAGTTTTAAACAATTTATATTATGTACCTTATGTTACCAGAAATATTATCGTTGTGTCAAGTCTAGACACTATGGGTTTTTATTTCAAGTTTGGAAATAAATGTTGTCTCTTTTATAGGGATAACATATGTTATGATATGACACATCTTAACAATGGTTTATATATGCTGGAACTAGAGAACTCAGTAATGGAAATCAATGATAAAAATAGCCAACATGACTCAAATAACACCTGCCTATGGCACTTCAGGCTTGGTCATGTAAACGAGAAGCGATTACGAAGATTGAATCAAGAAGGGTATCTAGACTCAATACAGTTAGAACCCTTAGATGTATGTCAATCTTGATTACAAGGAAATATGACTAAATCACCTTTCTCAGGAAAGGGAGAAAGAGACAATGCAGTGATGGAATTAATATATACTGATGTATGTGGTCCATTTCCAGTAGAGGCAAGGGGTGGTTTTATATACTTCATTACTTTTATCAATAACTATAGTAGGTATGGCTATATCTACTTAAGGAGGTATAAGTCATATTCCTTTCGGATGTTTAAGGAATACCAAAATGAAGTAGAAAACCAACTTGGTAAGAAGATAAAAGCACTTCGCTCAGACCGAGGCAGAGAATATCTTAACCAAGATTTCATTGATCACTTAAAGGAGTGTGGGATAGTATCCCAACTTACTCCTACTTATACACCACAATGTAATTGTGTTAGTGAAAGGAGGAATAAGACCTTGATTGACATAGTCAGATCAATGATGAGTCATGAAACTCTTCCATTATCCTTTTGGGGATATGCCTTGCAAACAGCAGCATGTACCCTTAATCGAGTACCAACTTAAGCTGCAGATGGGATTCCATGTCAGTTATGGCATGTAAAGAAACCTAACCTGACACACATATGGGTATGGAGGTGTGAGGAATTTCTCAAGACTTTACCAAGTGAAAAATTAGTATCTAGAAGCACTAAGTGCATCTTTATAGGTTATCCTAAGGAAACTATAAGATACTACCTATATAAACCTTTAGATAGAAAAGTCATCATGGCATGATACGCCAAATTTATAAAAATGGAACACATTTATATTGGAAATAGTGGGATTAAGATTGACTTCGATGAAGTTAATGCTCCAGATGCACAAGAGGAACAATCTCCACAAGAACAAGTGGAAGAAGAAGTTGTTCCTGAGACACAGATACTGTGTAGGTTTATGCAAGAGGTTAGAGAACTAGAGTGTTATGGTTTTCTTATCACTGAGTCAGGTGACACATTAGTCCTTGAGGATGATAAACCTCAAATCTACAAGGAAGTAGTAGAAGGAAAAGAAGCTGCTAAATGGCAAGAAGCCATGAATTCTGAGATGGAGTCCATGTACCAAAATCAAGTTTGGATTTTGGTAGACCATCCAGCTGATGTAAAGACCATTGGATGCAAATGCTTATTTAAGAAGAATCTGGACATGGATGGTGAGGTTAATACCTTTAAATTAAGACTGGTTGTAAGGGGTTTTAGACAATGTCAAGGTATTGACTATGATGAAACCTTATCACCAGTAGTAACGCTTAAATCCATCAGAATATTGCTTGCAATAGCAGCATTTCATGATTATAAAATTTGGAAAATGGATGTCAAAACTACTTTTCTAAATGGGAAGTTGGTTGAAGATGTCTATATGACTCAACTCGAAGGGTTTGTTAAGTCAAATAATGCCAATAAAGTATTCAAGCTGCAGAGATCCATTTATGGATTGAAGCAGGCATCAAGATCATGGAATGTTCATTTTGATGAGGCCATAAGAGATTTTGGTTTTGTCAAAAATTAAATCAAGCCTTGTGTCTATAAAAAGGTTGAAGGTAATGCCATCGTTTTCCTAGTATTATATGTTAATGACATATTAATTATGGGAAACGAGGTGAAAGTCTTACAGTCAGTTAAGACTTGGTTAAATGAATGCTTATCCATGAAAGACTTAGGTGAAGCAACCTACATTATAGGGATAAAGATCTATCGAGATAAATCTCAAAGGTTTCTTGGGCTAAGTCAAAGTACATATATTTACAAGGTACTCAAAATGTACAATATGGAACAATCCAAGAGAGGATTGTTACCTGTGTCACATGGTGTAAATATCTCTAAAAAAATGTGTCCACAAACACATGAGGAGATTGAAAGAATGAGTAGATTACCTTATGCTTAGGTAGTGGGTTCTATCATGTACGTCATGCTATGCACTAGGTTTGATGTCGCCTTTACTTTAAGCAATGTGGGTAGATATCAAGCCAATCCAGGAGAGCTGCATTGGACAACTGTTAAAACTATCCTAAAGTACTTGAGGCCTACTAAGGATATGTTCCTGGTGTATGGAGGAGATGAGGAACTAGTTGTGAGGGGATACACTGATGCTAGTTTCCAGACAGATCATGATGAAATGAAATCACAATCAGGCTACATCTTTTTCCTGAATGTTGGTACAATGAGCTGGAGAAGCTCGAAGCAAGATGTGGTTGCTAATTCTGTAGAAGAGTACGAATATATTGCAGCTTCTAATACAGCAAAGGAAGAAGTCTAGATACACATCTTTATCTCATACATTGGTGTTGTACCTAGCAGTGCAGAACCTGTTCTAGTATATTGTGATAATACTGATGCAGTGGTGCTTGCCAAGGAGCCCAAGTCTCACCAGAGGACAAAGCATATTCTTCAGAAGTTTCATCTCTTGAGTGATTTTACTCAAAGAGGTGAAGTGACAGTTAGCAGAGTAGACATAGAGGACAACGTGGCAGACCCCCTGACTAAAGTCATTTCTTAGAAGAAGCATGATTCTCATGTGAGAGCTAGCAGATTGAAACCTGTTAGTAGTTGGCTCTAGTGCATGTGGGAGTGTTGAAAGTGGGTGCCCTAGACCCAACTTTTATTGTACTTTGATTACCACTACATGTATGCATTTTGTTATAATACATGTGTTTATCTTTCCATAATAGTGTAGATACTTCTGCATCCACTTTGTTTATAGAAATGTCCTTAGATTACCTGTTGCATCAAAGGGTTATAATAGATCCCATGCTATAATGAGAACCCTAAGATACCTTGAAAGTAATCTTAAAGTAACGTCCTATGGTCCAGTTACATCATTCTGAAAGGACACAGATGATGTGTGACCATCAGGTGCTGGGGGCTCATAAGCATTGAGACTTCTTCTCATAAAGTTCACACTTGATGATCTCTAGTAGTTGAGATCATGAGGACAGACCCGCATAATAGGAACACCACATGTTTTAGGTGTCATTGGTCATTCATATCTACAGACATGTGTAATGGTATTTTTACTTGAGATCATTGTCAATGGATGTCATATAATTACGTACATTTGATGCAAGTCGAAAACCATGGTGAAAAAGTCATGGCGAGGTAGTTTGTATCGGGTACGTCATTAATGGCATGGAATTAATTGAATGATCGAGAAAGAATTTGTCGCTTCTGAGTTTAGGAAGAGATATCTCGGGCCTGGTTGATTAGGATGGTTGCACCTTCATTAAATCCATGGCCATGGTAGTGGAAGGTAAGACCGTCCGGACAAATCAACAAATAAAATAAAGCAAAATAAAGAATGATGACACTAGTGTGCATTCTTCTTTATTGAGATATCAATGACGAAGAGATTATATTACACAGATTGTGGTCGTAAGAAGGCATCCACTGCTTTGACTTTTCCTTATCTTTATAGGGGCCTCAATGGGTTGCTAGACCCAGCTCTAGGTAAGTGGATATTATTAACTGCTATTGAGGTAAGGTCCTAGAGGGTCACACACAATAGCACCTTGAGAATTTTCCATATTCTGGGAATATGAATATAGAACTTGGTGGGACCTGCAAAAGGGCCCGAGCACTATCCAAGTTCTATGGATCACCAAAAAATAAATAAATTCATCAATTATTCAAGTTTAGAATAATTCATTGAATTTGTTTATAACATGTATTTACAAGTATTAATATGATTCGAATGGATTTTAATATCCTAGATTCGTTTAATATTAGTAGGAGGTGTCAGTCAAGTTAAAGACTCAAATTTATCACGTAACATATTTATATATTACAAGTGATAAATTATTGCCAACGAGCCTGCACCCTACAGGGAACTGTAGCACTACTGTAGTAGCAGAAAACTGTAACAGTGGCAACACTGTAGCGGTGGAGGGACTGTAGCAGTGGCGGTACTATAGCAGCCCGGGTACTGTTGTAGTACTGTTCACTGATGGGTCCTTTGGGCCAAAAATGGGCTTTTAAGCCTTGTATTCAGGCCACTTGACCTTGGGCCTTCGGGATTTGTTATGGGTCACCCTCTTCCCAGTCTAAAGAGGTCTTTACTTTAAATAATAAATTGAGGCTTCGGCCCCAACCTTTTGAAAAAAAGCAAGTGATAAATTATAAATATTATTTATGGTATAATTTTATTTCTCATAAATAATTATTTATAACACTTATATAGCATACATTTATTATACGGGGGCCGAGAATCCATACTGCATGTTTTAAACATTCCCTATATAAGTGAGAGAGAGGATCTCCCATTTAACTATTCACGTGTTGGGATTGAGAGCTTCTCTCTCCTCCTGGAATCTAGAGAGAGTTTCTCAAGCAAAGGAAGATCTTCAAGTTCGTACCTCACGGATTGAAGGATCTTGCCTTGCGGTGATCGTCACTGCGCTAAAGTGAGTGTTGAAGATCCGCGCTAGCACCCAGATCTCGATGAACAGCGTGCGAGCAAATTCGAGAGGTGTGTGTGGATGATCTAGAGGGATTCGACATTAGAGTCTTCGAGCAACAATCACTGGCGTCTTGCGGCAAACTTGCACACGTCAAATCTGAACTAGGTACATGTTCAGTTTATTTTGTTCTCTGTTTAAACCTTACGAGATCCTCAGACCAAACCGAGAAAAGATCACCGGAATTGATACGGTTATGTCACTTCGGTGATGTAGAAAATTTTAAATTCTCAGCCCACTGGCTTCCGTTGCGCTGTCCCGGTACCTTACAACCATCTGGCCGGCCTGGGCTTTTTTGGACCGGGCCAGGCCTTTTCAAGTCGGGTCATGGTGGGATTTTATTATTTTCAAAATAATTGTTTGTTTTAAAACATTTTTAAAACATTTTTTTAAAACATTTTTTTATATTTATTTTTAAATGCATGTTTTTTAGATGTATTTTTTTAAATATTTAACATTTTTTTGTAAAAACATTTATGTTATTTTTTATTAACATTTTACAGTGGGTGGATATGTTATTTTTTTGTCTAAATATATTTATATATGTGAATCTATATATATTATGTGCAAATTGTAAAAATAAAATGAGAGGTTGGGGAATGCGCAATAGTGGGTGAGTTTAAAGCATTGTTATTTAAACGTTTTTTTAACATTTATTTAAAACATTTTTTAACTTATTTATACTTTTTTTAAGCATTTGTTAATTCCTTTTACTTAAACATCTCTATTTAAACCGTTTTTTAACATCTGTTTAATTTTTTTTACATTTATCTTTAAATGATTAATTTATAATGTTTTTTAATTTTTTATACCAATTATTTTTACAAGTATTTTTTTAAAACATTTAACTTTTTTTGAAAATTTAATATAAAAAGTTTTTTTAAGTGTTTGTTTAAAAAAATTAATTTAAATGTTTGTTTTAAAAACTTTTTTTAAACATTTTTTTTAAACCATTTTTTAACATTTGTTTAAAATAATTGTTACATTTATTATTAGACGTTTAATTTAAAACATTTTTTTGAACGCATGTTTTTTTCTTGTATTTTGTTTAAACATGTTTTACGCAAACACATTTTTTTATTAACATTTTATAGTGGGTAAATATGTTATTATTTTCAGAATAGATTTATATATGTGTGTAAATTTATATATATTATGTGCAAATTGAAAAAAAAAATAAAGAATTGGGGGATACACCGCAGTAGGTGAGTTTAAAATGTTGTTATTTAAACGTTTTTTTATCATTTATTTAAAAAAATTACATTTATTTTTTAACATGTTCATGAAAAGTATTTTTAAGAATTTGTTTAATTTAAAACATTTTTTAAACGATATTTAATTTTTTTTAAACACATGCTTTTTACATGTATTTTTATTAAGTGCTAAACATTTTTTTGTAAGAACATTTATTTTCTATTTTATTAACATTTTACAGTGAGGGGATGTGTTATTTTTCTTCTAAACAAATTTATATATGTTAATCTATATATATTATGTGCAAATAAATAATGAGAGGTTGGGAGGGTGTGTAGTAGTGGTTGATTTAATTTTTTTTCTAAATAAATTTATATATGTATATATAATATATCATCATATTTAAAAAAAATTAATGAGGTTGGGGGGTGTGCAGACATCATTGAGTGAGTAGTTATATATATATATATGAGATAATTGTAAAAAAACAATTAGGGGTTGAGAGGTGCATCGTCGTGGGCGGGTTAATTTTTTTTTCTAAATAGATTTATATATAATATATGCAAGTTGCAACATACTTAAAAAATTAATGAGGTGAGGGGCGTTCACCAACATCATTAGGTGCGTTATTTTTTTATTAATATACAATAAGTTATTATGTATACAATATTAAATCATTGATATATATATATATATTATTAATAGCTTTGTTTATATATATATTATATTAAATCATTTATATATATATATATTATTAATGGATTTTTAAAAGCCACACTTAATTGATATATATATATATTATTAATGGCTTTGTTTATATATATATATATTGTATCATATCATTGATATGTATATTATTAATAGATTTTTTTATATATATACATATATATATAATATGTAAGTTTCATCATATTTAAAAAAATTAATGAGGTTGGGGGTGTGTGCAAACATCATTAGGTGAGTGTTATTTTTTATTAATATATAATAAGTTATTAAATATATATAATGTTAAATTATTGATATATATAATATGATAAAATTGTAAAAATATTAATTAGGGGTTAGGGGGTGCGCTGTAGTGGGAGGGTTAAATTTTTTTCTAAATAGATTTATATATGTATAGTATGTATAATATATGCAAGCTGCAACATACTTAAAAAATTAATGAGGTTGGGGACATGCACGAACATCATTAGGTGAGTGTGTTATTTTTTTAATTAATATACAACAAGTTATTATATATATAATATTAAATCATTTATATATATGTATATTATTAATGAATTTTTAAAAGTCACACTTAATTGATATATATTATTAATGGATTTGTTTATATATATACATATATAATTATATATCGTTGTATACACACACACACACACATTATAATTATATATAATAATGGTTATATGTATATATACACATTATTACATATGTATATATATTATTTTTTGTTAATATATAATGATATATATACATATACATATATCATTGATATATATATATACATATATATATATACAGTATGGTGATGATATAACAGGCGTAGTGCTTGAGCCAGTTGGTTTAGGCGCAACCCTGGAAGCTTGAGGTAGGGGGATCAAATCTCCCTACCAGCAGCTTTCCGTTATATTTTTTTTACAGCGGGCCGGGCTTCGTACGGGCCAGTGGGGCGGGCTTTTTCGGGTCGGCCCGACCCGCAGGCCTTCTTGGACAGGCCCAGGCCCTGCCTGATGAACCTACAGCCCGAGCCCAGCCTAGCCTGACACGAGGTTTGCCAGGTCGAGCTACTCAGGCTTTCAGGCCGGGCCTCCGGTCCAAAATTACACTGCCTATTAAGCCCCAACATACCATAAGAAACACCATTGAAAAAAGATTGCTCATAAGGCTCATCAACCAGACCAAGCACCAAACCCAATTCATCTAAATATAGGAAAGAAATCTCAAGTGGGGGAGTCATTTCTCATTCTTTGGTATTCTCTATCAAGTTATTTCATAAATCTTATTTTAAAATAGAACCACCCATGTTCCCATATAATCCAATTGTGACCATTTAAATAACCCATTTCCACCCCTTTAAAACAAAAACATAAAACTCATCACTTAATTTCAGACCACCCATTATTTAGCCAAACCCCACTTAGGTTTTTATCAAAAATAATTCATCAAAACATAATTAAAATTTACACCCATGACAAATAAGTCACCCATCTTAATGGGCTTCTATAAATTTAATCGCTGAGAATCTCAACCATTGATTCATTCATCAATACTTAATGAACCAAATTTCTAAATCCATAAATTGAACAATTCATTTTAAAGTTTCATGTTATTCCTAAGTCAAATAACCTTTATCAATAAGTCATATGATGAAGTTAAACCTTATAATGATATGTTTCGACTAACCATGGAGTCTATAAACCACCACTAGTGAAAGAACCTTACAAAACAAGTGTTGCTTTGTGCCTCAATGAAACCCCCAAATAGCGAAATCTCTAGATATAGAATTATGAACATCACCAAGTAAAGGGGAATAAGAAGCATAAGGAGAGGGAGAAGGGATGATGATCCTATATTTGATCCATAAGAAATCACTTCATGACTGAGGAAGAAGGAGAAAGGGGATTCACCCTTGTGGCTCATGAAACCTCAAATAAGGGAAGGGAGGGGCCTTTTATGAGCCTTTAGTTTGAGTCACCGATTTCATGCCCCTTATCAATAAAAAAACGAAAACAAGGCTCACAAAGAGGATTTATAGACTCGGGTGTCAACGTCACCCTAAACATTGATAACTGAAAAGACATACATTATTCAGAATAATAATAATAATAATAATAATATACAATGAATTAAAAGGTTACAAAACATTAACAAAAAACACACACCAAGAGGTCCAATGTGCCATACCACAACCCTCCCTCAAAGGACCAGTCGGCCCCCAATTGAGCCCAACATATTTAGCCAAAAGGCTTATTTCAAACATCAGGACCCTATTGAGCATTTTATTACTCATCCCATACTAAAATCATGGCTTGTTAATATTCAAAATAACAAGAAAATTTTACCCATCCCTAGGCTAGTGACTAAGTTTCTTTTTTATATTTTTTTATCCCTAAACTTAGTAGCCACCAACTACTGGGGCCCAACTGAGCCCACTCCTTCCAAGGGTTCATCATTGATCAGCAAGACTAGTGCAGCACCCTGATTCATATGAGGCCCACTCCTATAGCCCCAGGGAACCGTTACCAGCTTGCCTACCTACCAGCATGCCGATAACACCACCAAGCCGGTTGCCTCAACCCAGAAGAAATGGGTTAATCTCCACCCAACCACCAACAATGCCTAGATAATGCGCCCATCAACCAGTACCAAAACCTAAAAACAGCCAGCACTGATCATCCATAGTATTAGTTATTCCACATGTAGTGGGACACAACCACATTGACCCATAAATCCGCCATTTGAAACACCCCCACATGTACTCCACATCATGAATATCACTACACCACCCGCAAGTTGAAAGCCTACAAAATCACCACTTAGAATATATAAAAACAAGAATATATATATGAACTAAATAATCCATTAAGCTCTAATTACACCCTCTAATGATTTAAATAATAAAGTTAACAAATTATAATTCCTTTAATTAGCCCATTTATTAATTAAAATCAAAGCTTGGGAAGATTGGAGATGAAAATAAAAATTTTGGGAAGATATTTGATGATGAATGGTAACAATGCATCGTTTACCAACTGTGCATATCAAGATTTTTCATCCAGTAGGCACGCATGGTTATACTTTGCATGGTTTTATAATCAATTACCTTAATCATGAAACCATTTAAACCTTGGAAATATTCCTACTTAGCCCAAAATTAACTAAAATTCATATATTTTATCAAATATCAAAATGTGGACTATTATAATTCTCCCCAACACAAAAAAAACATCCCCAAAAAGCCTCATTGTTGTGATTATCTGGTCAAGAAGAGAGATGAATGGAATAGGAAACAAGTATCATTTCAACAAGAACAAAGATTACAAAAAAACCCTCCCACACCTCCCTTTCTTCACACACATGGAGCTCTCAGGCTCTCTCTCATTGGATAAAATAAGCTCTCAAGGCTCTCTCACTGGATATAATAAGCTCTCAAGGCTCAAATCTGATGATTTTATGAAGCTCACATTACCCTCCTTTTATAGCCATGGTGGAAGGTGTCAAGTTTGACACAAATCCCACCAACCTTGAACTTCAAACATGGTGGTCATCTACACCTTTGAAAACTCTCATGGCTTCCAAATGAATAATTGTTGCACATGCAGTATATGTAGCAGCTAGGTTGGAAGTCTTAGGTGAGGTTGGTGCACCATCTTTGAAATGGTGGATATTATCTCCATCAATTCTCCCCCTTCAGCTGCAATTTGTTGGAGCATCTGCAAATGTGTAACTGGGTCCCGCTAACAGCACAAACACCACGTCTTAACATGGTCGTCGGGTCCTGACCCACCAGGTACCACCAGTTGTCCTACAGACATGTGGTCCCCACCCTGGGGTCCACTCACATACCTAAACGGGTTATCTGGCTAATAATAGTCCTCATAGACCCACATGTCCTTTCTAGTGTGCTTTATCCTCACTCACACACGACCCTAAGAAACTTTCCAGAAGGTCACCCATCATGATCACTACTCCAAGCCAAGCACGTTTAACTATGGAATTATAATTAAGTAGGCTCCTGAAAAGGAAGGTGCACCTTGTTGACATGAGTCATATCATTTAGTCATTTAACCCTTTTTTTTAAGAAAGGGTGGTGTCTCAGTCAAAGACCAAGGCACAATTTATTAAATAAAAAAGGAAATTACATGATTCTAAAATAAGGGATTTTATTACAATCTCTTTCATAAAAAGGTAGGAGCTCAACAGGCAGATCCTCTTTCCAAGTAATGTCCTGGCTGATACCCATGTTAGCAAGACCATCAGAAACCCTATTCGCTTCATGAAAGGTGTGCGTGAAAATGTAGTTGATCTCCAAAAGTGAAGTCAGGCATCTCATCCAGAGGGTAGTGAGAGGCCAAGCGAGATGTACAACTTCATTCCAAATCGCCTGGACAATTGTGGTTGAGTCACTCTCAATCCAGAAGTTGTTCTAGCCCTTTTTCTTGATGAAATTCACCGCATGAATCACACCCATCATTTCTGACTGCAAGGATGAATTCGTACCGCAGTTACCAAAGAAGTATCCATGGCACTGCCCCATAACATCTCTGAATATAACACCAAAACTAGAAGGTCCTAGATTGCCTTTGGAAGCTCCATCAACATTCACTTTAATCCATCCTGGAAGTGGAGCTTGTCAGAAAACTTCGAAGGTGCACCTTAGTTGCCTGTAGATAACATCAACTCTAAGATGATGAAGGATCTAGAAATCCCCAACAGAGTTGTCACAATAAGATTTCTGTATCGAAGCGACATCCGTAATGGCAATTCAAATTCATGTCCAACCTGTATTAAGATTGAATGAGGAATTGTTGTAGATAATTGCATTTCTATCATACCAGATCACGTGGAGGAGCTCCGCAACCACCGCTAAGAAGAGATTCTTGATTTACTGCGAAGAGTTCAACTCCACACAACATTTTAATTGAGCACTAATAGAGTTAGAGTGTAACCATCTGCAACCAAACAAGTCAGTAATATAATTCCAAAGCATTGTAGCCGCAACACAAGAAAAAATAGATGATTATCATCTTCTCTATGTTGGTGAAAAAATGGCACTTAGAACAAAGTTGGATTCCAAAAGATTGAAGACAAACCTCAGTGGGAACACGATTGTGGGCAATATTCCAAACAAGATTGAGTCTCGATGGCTTAATCCAGGTCTTATCAAAATATTTTAACCAAACAATGCTGAGATCTGGACTTGTGAGATTGTGATTGTAAAAACTTTTTGAGTCAAGAACCCCATTTTGAGAAGGCTACCATATAATAAAATCATTATTAATAGCATAGGAGTAATTGTCAATAATATGCATAATGTTGTCAGGCAGGTTGATATTAGAATGCATGATATCCTTTGTAGTACAATTAGTGCTCACCGGTGCAGAGTTGGGAGGTAACATAGACATTAGAGGGACACCAGCCCAATTATCCAACCAAAAGTTCATAGAAGAATCAACACTAACCATCCATCTAGAGTTAACCATAATGTTTGCAAAAAATTGTCTAATGGAGGGCCAGATGGAAGATTGGATATAGTTCAAATTACCTTTCATAAGTTTGTCTATGAGCCTTTTTCTAAGAAAATCAATGGAGTCAGAGTTGGTATTAATCAATCTCCAAGTGATCCTTGTTTAAAGGTCATCATTAAAGAGCTGATTATTTTTTATATCAATACTACATTTATCTAACGGTTTGCAACAAGTAGCCCAGGGAATGGTCACAAGTTTTATTTCAAGAATGATACCAGTCCAAAAAAAATTCTTGATGTAAACATTAATTTTTTTAGAAGACCAACATTCCATTTATAAATCATTAGTGAGTAGACCAATTTCGACACAATATTAGATTTCAGCAAATAAATCATTCCCGCCATGGAGAGAGATTTACCCTTCCAGGCAGATAACTGATTGACAACTTGGTCAACAATGGTGGAAAAGAATATGGATTTAGTCCTTCCCTAAAAAATTGGAACACCAAGGTAGTTAAAGGGGAAAGATCCTTCTTTGATATCAAGACAATTGATAATGTCATTTTTTTATTATGAGAAAAAAATTTCCCAAAGAAAACAAAAGATTTACCCCAGCTTATAGATTGACCAGAGAGCTCTTCATAATGAACCAAGGTGTTTTTAAGACTTTGAATATTTCTTTTATCACCTTATAAGAAAATAATGATGTCATCAGCATAAAAGAGATGTATAGGCACACTTAAGTTTCTAGTCACCCAAATGGGTTTAAGTTTGTTTTGAGCAACCAGATTCGTGAGAAGCCTGCTAAGGTAATCTTCCGCTATATCAAATAGGATTACAGATAAAGGATCACCTTGCCTGACACCCTTGGTGCATTTAAAATATCCCCTAGGAGATCCATTTACAAGAATAGAAATAGAGGCCGATTTGAACAAGGAATTAATCCTACTAATGAAAATATCATTGAAACCAAAGGCTTGAAAAACCTTGAAGATAAAGCTCCAGTCAATGGTATCAAAGGATTTCCTAATATCAAGCTTAATGGCAACATTACCTCATCTGTAAGCTTTGTTTAGAGTTTTGGTTTATTCCGAGGCAAGGCACATGCAATCTTGTATGGTTCTTCCCATTATAAAACCAAATTGATTCCATGAAATAATTTTCTGACATAGAGAAGAAAGTCTATTGGAAAGCAGTTTTATGATGATTTTATAAATAGAGTTAATAAGAAAAATGGGCTGGAAGAGATGGATTTCAGAAGCATTAGCCACTTTAGGAATTAAGGTAAGGAATTGAGCATTAAGCACATGAGGGAGAACCTCATTAGAAAAAAAAAATATTTAACAAGTTTTCACACATCCATGTGAATAATTTCCCGATGATGTTGAAAAAAACCATTATTTAAACCATTAAGTCCTAGAGCATTATCAGGATTAAGGTTGAAGACTGTGTCTTTGACTTCTTGGTCAAGAGGGATTCTTAAAAGAAAAAGATTGTCTTCTTCATTCACTAAGATCGGAATGACCTCAGGAAGAAGGTCTTTATTAATATTTGGTCCGTTGAAAATATTATCAAAGTAGTTGACCAAATGACCCGCAATTTCCTCCTCTAAGTCTAGGAGGGTGTCATTGACCCTAAATAAAAAGAGAGGATGACAAAATTTCTTTATTCTTTGAAGAGAGTTATAAAACTTAGTGTTTCTCTCACCATCCGATAGCCATTTTGCTTTGAAATTTTACTCACGTATGTTGTCTTTTAGGACTAGGAGCGAATTCAATTTCAGAGCGGTGTTGATTTCAGATTGAGGGTCAGCAGAAAAATCATAGCAAGTAGAGTTGTTTTGAATTTGAGAAAGTTCATTCTCAAGAATTGAGATATCTTTGTCCATTTACTTGTATTTAGCATTGCACCATCCCTTAAGACACTATTTGAGGTGCATTAACTTTGTAATACAGGAAAAAGAATCTTTGTGATGGTTTATAGACTCCCAATAATTTTTTATGATGGTAGAACAATCCAAATCAGAAGACCAAGAATTGTTAAATCTGAAAGGAAGAGTGGATCTCATATTTTTAGAACTGAGGCTAACAAGGATGGGTTGATGGTCAGAATTAAGTTTGGGTAAAGTGATGTTGGAAATGGTGTCCCAATAGTCCAGAGCTTGAGTATTAGTTAGATCCCTATCTAGTTTTCTAGAAACTACCCTATTGTAGTGTCTTTTGTACCATGTGTATTTGGCACCAGTAAGATTGATCTCTAAGAGGTTGCAATCTTCAATAGCAGCTCTAAATTCTTTTGAGGAAATGAAAGATAAATAAGAGCCAATTTTCTCACTGGAGGTAAGAATAAAATTGAAATCACCTAGCACAATCCAGGGATCATGTATGATGTTAGATAAATCACCAAGATCTTGCCAGAGGATCCTACGATCCTGATATCTATTCTTGCCATAGATCATCGTACAAAAGTTAGGTTTTCCATCAAGATTAAAGTTACAAGTAAACATTTGATCAGTGGAATTTAAAGCACTAACATTCTGTAATGAGTCATGATAAAACATCCAAATAGATTCAACTGATGACCCAGTTTTGAAAGCACCTAGATAATTATAACCATAAGCACACAAATGTCTAAAATTTAAAGAAAAATTGATTTTTGGTTCAACTATAGCAAAATTTTTTGGTTTGCGAGTCAAAATAAATCTTTTAAGCATAGAAAAAGTGCCAGGACTCATAATGCTCTGACAGTTCCAAAAAAGGAAATCCATTAAAACCTGTTCTTGGGGCTAGAACCCCCTTTTTTCTTTTTGGATCCACCCAAGCCCTTCCTCCATTGTGATCTTCTAACATTTTGGGGAGAAGGCTGATTGGTCCTTTTAACCTGTTTACTCATAGAAGAAACAAAGTTTTTATTAGCAACACCTGTAATAGGAGTAGTCTGGTTTTTTAGGTGATTCCTCAATCACATGTGGGTCAGTGTGATCAACTCCTAAATCAATAGAGGGGTTAACCGCATGGGTAATAGAGTGACTAGGAAGCTGCGATCTCACTGCCAATGCAGGTTGAGCCACTTCTAATTTTCCATCTTGGTGGTCCATACTATTAACAGAGCCCTTTTTGGGAGAGTTCTGTGTATTCACTGCTATTGCAGGTTCATGAGCTAGGGATAATACTATTTGATGAGCTCCACCTGAATTCTTATTCATGGAAGCCAAAAAAAATGGCAGTTTCCTTTCCTCGTGAAATGGGAGAGTCTATATTCTGTTCATTATTCATAGCAGAATTTAAATTCTTGAGGGCAGGAGTACCTGAATTCGCATCCAGAAATGTCAAAGCAACAGTATCCATGGGGGGTATTCCTTCTTTGGCTTTGTGACCAGATGTTGTAGTCATGTATTTGCCATGTTCCTGTGTCTCACACATCGGCTCACAACCATTCTATTTTCCAACACCCTTTGGATATTCAGTAGACTTGTAAAGCAAGTTAGAGACATCTTGATTATCCAGTGTTGTCCCCTTGAGACCACCATTTGGAGGGTCCATAGGCAAGGGAAAACATCCAGTATGATCCAAAGTAATTGTATTTAAAAGCTCCACTTGAGACTGCTTACAAGTATCCAAAACAAGTTGTTCAATATCATCTGAAATGTACTGATCAACATCCGAGTTCTCCTCATCTTCCACCATATCCGCCCAGGTTTTGCCTGAGTTTTCTCCTGGAAGTATGGGCTTATTCACCCAGACTTCTGATTTTTTCTTGGAGGCCTCCGGAATATCAACAACAACGGCTTTGTTTTTGTGCTTATGAACATCTTTCCAACCATCATCAATAGGTTGAGCGACTTGACTCTTAACAATCCTACATTTGAGTAAAGAGTGCCCTACAATTTTACAAAGCTCACAATAAGGAGGCATGCGTTCATATTCAGTTCAAACCTCAATTCTAAATCCATTTGCATTGAAGAGAATGACCTCAGGTCTCGTACACACCAAAACGTACATCAAGCTTCCAACTGTTGAGGAGTAGAGTATCATCTCTGTTAGAGGTTAAGTTGTGTCGAGTCCCATATCAGACTCTAGGTGTCATGTCAGCTTTATTATTCATTATAAATAGACACCAAGGTCTCCCTTAGAGAGGCACCTTGGGTGTTCGGTCCACTCTTCTATTTCACCGACACCTCTTGCGAATTCCCCATCTCCCGTCGTCGGCCCCTCCCGATGGGCTGCTCCACCCCCTGCTACACGCGACGACCCTTCCTGCGCAGAATTGCCGCACCTCATCGCCATCCCTCCCGAAAACCCTCTACAGACCTCTCCCTGCGCGCAACGACCCTCTGTGGGCCCCCTCCCTGCGCGCGACAACCCTCTACTGCGCCCTCTCTACGCGCAATGACCCTATGTTACCCCTCTCTGCGCGCGACGGCCCACTGCTCCACTATGTCCCTCTCGCCCGCACTCCAGCATGGCTCCCTCGAGCCCCATCATTGGTCTTTTGTTGTCCCTGTTGTCTGCTCTCCTATGAGGTAGAACTTGATAGAGACCATGTTTGTCGCCTGGATTAGTTAGACCCCCAGCCCAAATTTTCGGGAACTGTAGAAACTCTGACTATTGTAGCAAAACTGACTGACTGACACCGACAGACATAGTAGCAGTGCATACTTTGGAGTCGACTATACTATT
Organism: Viscum album; assembly: GCA_963277665.1. Taxonomy (NCBI): domain Eukaryota; kingdom Viridiplantae; phylum Streptophyta; class Magnoliopsida; order Santalales; family Viscaceae; genus Viscum; species Viscum album. The sequence goes on along the minus strand of OY728162.1, from coordinate 118,188,605 downwards.
TCACTTTTGACTTCCAACCCGAGTCACTGTAGCACTTTTGACAAAGGTGTCTGTCTTTCACTGTAGCGACACAGACTTCTTGTTCAGAATAGTGGATCGTCTTCTTCATATGTAGCTCATTTGGGGCTAGGGTTTCTTACAAAAAAACTCTATAATTGTGCTCCCGATTATAGTGAATATTATGTCTCTCTGTGGACATAGGGATTATTCACAAACCACATAAATCATTGTGTCCTTTGTTCTTTTTCCCTTTTACTCTTCTGTTTTTTCATCATTTCTATCTCTGCAACTCCCGGCGTTTCCACAACACGGCGCACACCATCGACCGTCTGCTTTACCTTCAGATGTGACGCGCACTACGGGACCCATTCCACCACATCGCACCCAGGTGCACCGTTACACACTGCTGGTGACTTCCGCGGCAGCACCGCACGCTCCTCGTTCGAGATTTCTAAAGGCACGCAATCAGATTTTTACTCGTGGAGAGGCACGTCACCATGCAATATGTGCTTCCAAAGTGCTTCTCCTACAATTGAAAAAAATAGACTTGAGCCACTTTTTTATGGCAGAGAAAGTTAACACTGGAGAAACAAAAACAACAAAAAACAACTACAGAGGACTGCCCACCAGGGGCGCCACACGCTGCCGCTCCCTACTAGAGGATACACGCTTATAAGGGAGCGCCCCGCTTGTCACGACCCGTCCTCGGGGCCCGTGTCGTGACTACCCCAAGCCCGCCTTCCATAGGCCAGGGGCTGGCGACTAGCACCAAAGACATAAATCCTGATAAAAAGGGAAGACATTACCTTTATAAAAGTAACAAACACAATAGAGTACGCAAGTGAAGTAAACACTAAGAAAAACGGAGTACAAAAGTAAGTGCTGAAAAGTAAATGGGCCAGTATACAAACCCAACTAATAGTACAATACAACCGAAAAGAAAGTACAATAGCAGTAAAGTAAAGCGGCAACCACTGAGCCGTCCTCCGGGAATCCCACCTGAAGGGTGGGTACAGATGGTCTCCTCGGCACCTCGGGTCCATCCGTTTGCTCCGTGTACGCCTCACTAGGTAATCCACCTCCGGGTACTGTCCAGCTCCACAAGACTCCTCCACGACCAGTGATGTCCATCGTCAGCATCCAACACAACGTAGTGCGGGCATAGCCCGTGTAGGGGTGAGTATACGATACTCAGTAGGGACTCCGAGACCCCCGAAGGTCTCCCAGAATCCACGAAGGATAACCAAAAAGGAAAGATACAACACGAAGTATCAACCAACTCCACTTAGGTATATGCCCATACATATACCCAAGTCATCAATCCCAGTTCGGCTCCTACTCTCGAGCCCAATCACAACCTAGTCCACACAGGAAGGAAGTCAATGACACCGTTGGTAAAGATTGAAGTCAAGATTCAGCTCACACAGGTACACATCTTTGTATAATGATAAATATGATCAGATGTTGTTACTGATTCATCTAAGCTATCGGACCCACACAGGATACAAGTCCAGCTAAGCTGTCGGACCCACACAGGATACAAGATCAGCTACTCTACTGGACCCACACAGGATACAAGTACAGAGGTCAATACTGCTGGACCCACAGAGGATACAAGAACAGTAGTCATCGTCGCCGAACCCACGGAGGATTCCAGTATGGTAGTCGTCGCTGTCGAACCCACGGAGGATTCCAGTACAGTAGTCGATGCAGTCGCAGCCAGCTCTAGGGTTCCCGCACACAGCACGCTCGATTTCGGGAGGGTCCGCTCCTCGAGCAAGGGGTGGGTCGATACATCAACTGTCACAAAGTCCATAGTTGATGTATCCCAAGGTTCTATCTCATCAAAAGAAACCCAACGCGACAGACGGTGCGTCAATCGGACGCCCGGTCTGAGAGTTATTGGTTTTTCCGTTCCAGATGCCCGGTTGGTTTTTAAGCTAAAACCAACTCGACCGTACTCCAGCAACGTCCAAACCTTAAGTGGAGTATTCCAAAATAACCTTCTCATCAAAAGGAATTCAACGTAGTTGACCGCACGTCAATCGGACGTTCGGTCCTTAAGTTATAAGCGTTTCCACTCCAAGGGCCCGGTTGGTTTTGGGTTCGAACCAACCCGGACGTACCCAAACTTCACAGAAACCTCAAGTGTAATATACTGAAATGAATGTCTCGATCCAAAGATTCCTACGTAACTGAAGGTGCGTCGATTGGAGGTCTGTAGCTCAAGTTATGGGCAAAAGACCAAAAAACGGTCCGAAGTGGGGGGTCTGGGCCCGAACCGGGTGACCCAACCCAGGTCCGGGCCTGGCCCGACTGGGCGCAGCACGGCCCGGTCCGTGTAACCCGCCCCGGCCCGACCGAGGGGGGGGGTGTGCTGGCTCGGCCAGCTGGCCGAGCGGGGGGCACGACCCCCGGTTCAGTGAACGCGGCGCCAAGCTGGCGCCGCTTGTCTCCCAGATCCCGCGCGGCCACAGAATCCCCTCCTCTCCGCCACGGTCAGTGCCATGGCGGGCTTCTTCCGTTGGCGCGCTGGGGCGCCGCCGCCTCCAGGCGGCCGACTGGTGCCGGTCGCCGCCTCCGGTCGCCGGTGGCGCCGCACCGGTGACCCGCGCCGCCGCGGTCTTCTGCGGGCCACCAGAGTCATTCCGATGGTCCGTTTTTGCTTCTGTCTGCGCCTGCGGTCATCTCGGGATCCGAACTCCACTGTGAATGCTCCAAATCGCTGTTGCGGTCCCGTTTCGTCGTCGCCACCAGCCCACACATCAAGAACGATACGGCAATGGGTCCGAACTTGTTCGTTAGTCCGTACCCACCACGTTAGTGGTTCAAATCATCACCCAACAATTAAATGTCATGCTCGAGGGTATAAATCACATAAATGAAATATACAAATCCCCCTACCTCGTAGTTGATGGCGTTCATCGTTGAGCCGCGGAAGACGAGCGTCGCGGTAGTCGGGCATCGCGGAAGAACGGTGTTATCCCATCAACGATGGAGGAAGAGTCGTTGTCGTAGGCGACGTAGGCTCCTTGGCGTCGGGGTGCGTCCGAGGAAGAAGTCCTTCGCGTTCTTCGTCGGGGATGTTCTTCGTTGAAGAACGATGTTATTCGTCGAAGAAAGATCACCTCCCTTTTTAATTCTCCAGAGCCTTTTCCCCAAAAGTGATTTTCCAACGCAAAAGAAATAAGGAGGCTCACCAATTAATAGAATTGTCATGCAATTCATATTAATTCAAAAGTGGTGCCAATAAATTAATGCTGATATTAATTATACGAATTGGCACAATTTATGGGAGGATGGAGGTGGGAAGGTTCCACCATAATAAATACGTGGAGTTGTCAAAGTAATAAATAAGGGGTATTAATGGGTGGTGAAGGGTTTGGGTTCGTGTGGGCCCCACCCTTAACTTCCTCTTGTAAATAAAATAAAATAAAATTGTGTACAATAATTTTTATTTAATTCATTCTAAATCCCCAAAAATAAACTTTCAACCCCCATAAAACGCAACTGCGGTAAGGGCCCCCTTAAGAGAAAACCGGCGCTGCGAGTTCATCGGTGTCCTCGGATTTCAATTCCAAGCACTGGTTCAAAAGATAGACAAACTCGCTCGTACGTTTACTGAACGTACCCGAAAAAAACTTCAAAAATTGATTCCGGGCACAACGGGCCTCTGAATCAGGTGCCTTCAGAAGCCACAGACTCATAAAATTTCAAAGTATTTAAGAAAAAAATCCTTGAAATTTTCGGGTCTTTACATTACTTCTACCTCAGAGATTTACGTCCCCATAAAGCTACAACATACACTAGGGAAACAAAAAGGGGTACTGAGCACGCATCTGAGCCTCCCGCTCTCATGTGCTCTCCTAAAGGTTCCTGTGCTGCCAGCGAACGCGCACTAGAGGAATCGACCGTCCACGAAGGACCCGCTCCTGTCGATCCTCGATCTCCACCGGAACCTCCGAGAATGTCGCCCCGTCGTCGATGTCCAGCTCCCCGTGGTCGATGATGTGGGTCGGGTCATGCACGTATCTCCTCAGCTGAGATATGTGGAAGACGTCATGCACCCGGTGCAACTGAGGTGGAAGGGCCAGGCGGTAATCCACCTCGCCTACTCTACTGAGGACCTGGTAAGGTCCGATGAATCGTGGAGATAACTTGCCGCCCCGGCCAAATCTTCGTAGACCTCATCAAGGTGAGACCCATAGGAAAACGTGGTCGCCAACCTCGAACTCCAGTGGTCTCCGTCTCCTAGAAGCATAGGAATTCTGTCTGCTCTGTGCAGTCTTCATCCACTCCTGGATGATCTGCACCTTCTCCGTCGTAGCCTGCACCATCTCTGGTCCTACAAGTGCTGACTCCCCCAGGTCAGTCCAGCACGGAGGTGATCTGCAAGGTCGGCCGTACAACGCCTCGTACGGTGCCATCCCGATGGTGGAGTGGTAGCTGTTGTTGTACGCAAACTCCACCAAGGGTAGGTGATCCTCCCAGCTACAACCAAAGTCAAGGACACATGCACGGAGCATGTCCTCGAGTGTCTGAATGGTTCTCTCAGTCTGGCCATCCGTCTGATGATGAAAGGCGGTGCTCAGACGTAGTTGCGTCCCAAATGCCTCCTGAAACCCCTTCCAAAGCCGGGAAGTAAAGCGAGCATCTCGATCGGAGACGATAGTCGATGAAACACCATGAAGTTGTACGATCTCCTGAACGTAAGGGCATCCCAAGCTCTCAACTGAGCCCTTCTATCTGATCGGTGGGAAGTGGGCCGACTTGGTGAGTCGGTCGACAATCACCCAGATAGAGTCGTGACCCCTGGATGTACGTGGAAGCCCTGTCACAAAATCCATTGATATCCCATCCCACTTCCACTCCGGGGCCTCTAAGGGCTGTACCAAGCCTGCTGGTACCTGGAGCTCCACCTTCACTTGCTGACAAGTGAGGCATTGTGAAACGAACTTTGCTAGAGCCTTCTTTATACCCAGCCACCATTGTTGTCGTCTGAGGTCCCGATACATCTTCACCACTCCTAGATGTACTGCTAGAGGGAAAGTGTGGAACTCCCTCAACACCTCCTCATGTAGTGCAACTGGTACCATCGTACGCCCCTTAAAGAGGATGGTGTGCTCCCCTCCTTCAGAAAATCCATCGGGTGCCACCCCTGAGGATATCTGAGCACGTCGTGTCTCGCAGTCAGCGTCCCCATACTGTGCCTCTCTAACTCACTGAAGAAGCGGAGGAGTGACCGTGAGAGACTGAAGAAAGGCTGCTCCATCTATATCCACAAAGGATATCTACAACACGGCTAGCTTCTCCGCCGCCTCGCCTAGTAGCCGAATGCCCGATCTCCTGCTGAGAGCATCAGCCACAACGTTCCCCTTCCAAGGAGTATAGACTATCTCAAAGTCATAGTCCTGGAGGAACTCAAGACATCACCGTTGTCTCAGGTTCAGGTCCTTCTGCGAGAAGATGTACCTGAGACTCTGGTGGTCAGAGTAGACTGTAAAGCGCTCGCCCATCAGATAGTGCCGCCACATCTTCAAGGCGAAGACCACTGCTGCTAACTCCGGGTCATGGGTAGCGTAGTTCTGCTCGTGCTTTCTCAACTAACGCGAACCATAAGCGATCACCGCTTGCTCCTGCATTAGGACACACCTGAGTCTGGTCTTTGATGTGTCACAGTAAACTACGTACTCAATGCCCTCCTTCGGTAGCCTCAAGATGGGTGCACTGGTCAACCTCCACCTCAGCTCCTGAAAGCTATGCTAACATCTATCTGACCACACGAAGGGTTTCCCCTTCTTTGTCAAAGCTGTAAGCGGTGCTGGAACTCTGGAGAAGTCTGGCACAAACCTCCGATAGTACCCAGCCAGACCTAGGAAACTCCGAACTTCTGTTACACTCCTGGGCGGCTCCCGAGCAAGCACTGCCTCGATCTTCGCTGGATCCACTGCAACTCTCACCTCTGAGATGACATGTCCCAAGAAGTGCACCTCTCAAATCCAGAACTGGCACTTCAAGAGCTTACCATAAAGCTGGTGCTCTCAGAGTGTATCCAGTATGACCCGCAAGTGGTAGGTGTGCTCCTCCTAAGTAGTCGAGTAAATTAGTATGTCGTTAATGAAGACTACGACAAACCGATCGAGGTAAGGTTGGAAGATCCTGTTCATGAGACTCATGAACACTACTGGAGCGTTGGTTACACCGAAAGGCATAACCAAGAATTCGTAGTGGTCATACCGACACCTGAAGGTCGTCTTCTGCACATCATCATCTCGAACTCTGAGCTGGTGATAGCCTGACTTGTGGTCTATCTTTGAGAACCATCGTGCTCCCTTGAGCTGATCGAAGAGGTCGTCAATCCTCGGAAGTGGGTACTTGTTCCTTACGGTCACCTGATTTAGTCGACGGTAGTCGACACACAGTTGCAAGCTCTCATCCGCCTTCTTAGCGAACAAAATCGGAGAAGCCCAGGGTGAAACATTGGGCCGGACGAATCATTTTCCCTGCAAGTCCTCCAGCTGTACTCGCAGCTCATGAAGCTCGGTGGGAGCCATCCGATATGCTGGAGTAGATATCGGTGTTGTCCCAGGGTACAGGTCTATGTAGAAGTCTACATCTCTTCGAGGAGGTAGTCCTAGAACGTCGTCAGGAAAAACGTCTGCATACTGATCCACCACTACAGGAAAACTCGGACTCCGCACGTCAACTGCTCCGAGGATGAGACTAGCCAACTGATGTGTGATCGGCTGCCCTCTCCTCTGCGTAAGTCCATCCTGTGCTACAAAGGTTCCCTTCTCGCCAGTGAAGGTGAACCTGCTCCCATCCGTGCAGATACATCGCACCTTGCGCCTAATACAGTCGATCTGAGCATGGACTATAGATAACCAGTCTATACCCAAGATGACGTCATAAGGCCTCGACGCCGCTACAAGAAGATCTCAGCCAAAGCTCTCGCCTCGTAGAGTAAGCTCACATTGCCGGTACCAGTGCGTAATCGTCGAGTCTGCTCCCGTAGGAGTCTCTAGCCGTAAGGATCGAGCCAACAGCTTCATCGAAATCTCCGAGCTCCGAACAAGGGCAACAGCAATAAAAGAATGACTCGCACCTGTGTCTATAAGAACTGTAGCAAGGGTGGATTAGACACAAATAGTGCCTCGAATCATCTCAGGTGCGTCGTGGTCGTAAGTCTCCGCTGCCTGAAGCTGAGCCTGCCTCTGTCCGCCAGCTCCCTGTGGTTGGGGTGGACCTCCTGGGGGTGGTGGTGGTAGAGTCTCGAAACATCATCCACCACCCGCTGCTCGGCCAGCTCCTCTGCCTCGTCCGCCTGCTCCCTGTGGACCGCCACGGTCGAACCTCTGCCTCTGCCTGGGAGGTCCCTCCATTGTCTGCTGCTCGTCTGCATGGCGGGTCGGGCAGTCACGAGCCATGTGGCCCTGCCCGCCGTATGCATAGCACTGTCTGCTCCTCGTAATGTTGGATCTGTTTCGTGTGCCCCACACAACCGAACCTGTATCCTAAGGTCGGCCACCTGATGGCCTGGTCCGCTTGGACCCCTGTGACATCTGTCTACTACCGGCTGCAAAAGACTCTGCTATGTGTCGCCCTACGGTGGGTCTCGTTGTAGGTGGCTGCTCAGCGAGAAAGCTCTCCACTAAAAGGGCTCGCTCCAGTACCCCTGTCTGCGTCAGAATGCTGAGGGGAATCGTCGAAGCCCTAATCTCGTGCCTCAGTCCCTGCTCAAAGGTTAGAGCCCTGAAGAACGGGTCCCGTACCATATCCGTGGAGTATCGTGAGAGGTCAGTAAACCTCACCGAGTACTGAGCTATTGTCATGCTGCCATGATGTAGATGTAGTAAATCCTGAATCTGCACCGCACGAAGGGTGGATGGAACAAACTCCGAGCGGAAGAGACTCTCGAAGTCTTTCCAAAGTAGAGATGTCTCGTCGTGCACCTGGAGCATCAAGCTCCACCATCTACCTGCTGCTGCATGCAAGAGACTCGCAACAAAGATCACCATAAGGTCGGTCGATGTCCCTACCAATCTGAAGACTTTGACGATAGCCTCCAGCCAATCATCGGCTTCCTGAGGGTCCGTCTCTCCGCGGAACCTGGGCAGCCTCTGTCGCTGAAACTCATGCAACGCACTCAGGCGGTGTTCACTCTCTGCTGCTGGGGCTGGTAGTATCAGTGGCTCAGCGAGTAGTGGTACCGCTGGTGCCTCCGCTGTGATGGGTCCCTGCACTGAGGCCTCATCGTTCGCTGGGCTGTCATCTCGCACGTAACTCAGAACCCTAGGTGGCTACCTTCGAGGGGTCATCCTGAAAAGAAACAGGTGTGCCACGGTCAAACAGTATACCTGGTGAGCTGACACAAAGTAATCACAAAGAAAACTTTTGAAAGGAAACACACACGCAAACAGTGTTTTCGTGCACTGAGTCGTAAATCAGAGGTCAGGGTCCTGGTGTATGGATACGTCGGCTGCCGCACCAATACTGGACTCGCTGGACTGAAAACCGCACTCAATACTCTTAACACTATTGCTTCACCAAAAGGAAAGATCAGAGTCCTGAGTTCTATGGTAGAACTGACTCCTCTGATACCAATTTGTCACGACCCGTCCTCGGGGCCCGTGCCGTGACTACCCCAAACCCGCCTTCCATAGGCCATGGGCTGACGACTAGCACCAAAGGCGTAAATACTGATAAAAAGGGAAGGTATTTCCTTTATAAAAGTAACAAACACAACAGAGTACGCAAGTGAAGCACTAAGAAAAACTGAGTACAACAGAGTCCGCTCCGTGTACGCCTCACTAGGTAGTCCACCTCCGGGTACCGTCTAGCTCCACAAGACTCCTCCACGATCAGTGGTGTCTGTCGTCTGCATCCAACACAACATAGTGCGATCATAGCCCGTGCAGGGGTGAGTATAAAATACTCAGTAAGGACCCCAAGACCCCCAAAGGTCTCCCAGAATCCACGAAGGATAACCACAAAGGAAAGATGCAACACGAAATATCAACCAACTCTACTTAGGTATATGCCCATACATATACCTAAGTCATCAATCTCAGTTCGACTCCTACTCTCGAGCCCAATCACAACTCAGTCCACACAGGAAGTCAAGACTCGGCTCACACAGGTACACATCTTCGTATAGCGATAAAGATGATCAGATGTAGTCACTAATTCATCTAAGTTGTCGGACCCACACAGGATACAAATCCAGCTAAGTTGTCGGACCCACACAGGATACAAGACCAGCTACTCTGTCGGACCCACACAGTATACAAGTACAGAGGTCAATACTGTCGGACTCACACAGGATACAAGAACAGTAGTCATCGTCGTTGAACCCACGAAGGATTCCAGCACGATAGTCGTCATTGTCGAACCCACGGAGGATTCTAGTACAATAGTCGATGCAGTTGCAGCCAGCTCTAGGGTTCCCGCACACAGCACGCTCGATTTCAGGAGGGTCCGCTCCTCGAGCAAGGGGGGTCGATACATCAACTGTCATTAAGTCTAGAGTTGATGTATCCCAAGGTTCCGTCTCGTCAAAAGAAACCCAACGCGACAGACGGTGCGTCAATCGGACGCCCGGTCTGAGAGTTATTGACTTTTCAATTCCAGGGGCCCGGTTGGTTTTTAAGCTAAAACCAACCCGACCGTACTCCAGCTGGGTCCAAACTAGTGATGCAAAGCGAGCTCGCGGCCCGCGAGCTTTGTGGGTATGGGGCGGATGTGGGGCGGGGCGGGCCTAAAATTTTTGACCGTTTAGAGTGCGGGCCAATGTGGGTTGAGCCCGCGTGGGTGCGGGCTTGCCCGCAGGCCTGATTTAAAATATATATATATTATTTTTACAATATATGTTTCTTTAACATTTTAGTTTTTTAATAAAAAATCATGGTTAAACCGTGACATATGATTTCTCACCGTAATGATCATATTAATTCACCATTTATTCACATGTGAATTTTAAATAGGCCTATATTTATTGTTTTAATATGATATTATATTATTTATATAGTAATTGTTAATCATATTCACATGGTGTGTCAACCCATCTCTCAAAAAATGGAAATCATCGCCCCTGTGCATGGTTTCAATTCTATTAGAGTTATTATAATCATAATATTTTTTAGGTCGATTTAATTTTGTTATTATTTAATTTTATTTTGTTATTAAGAGAATTGGATAAAACCTAGTGAAAACACTAATAACTTCCTCTGAAACTAATTCTTACCTAGAGAGACTTCATTCATTCACATGTTTAGTTGTTCACATCATCAAACAACCAACATTATCATTCATCGCCCATCACCGATCACTCACCTACTTTCCATCTCAACAGTTCGTCACCACATTGGCATTACCGCATGTCACCATTAACCCACAAAAATGTTCTATCACATCCTTTAAAACTCTAGTTATTGTTAATTCATAATTCTCCCCACAAATACCTTTAAGAATGATAAAAAATAAAGTATTTAAATGATTATAAATAGTATTTTTTTTGTAAATGTGGATAAGCCCACGGGCAACCCGTGGGCAACCCACGGGTTTATGCGGGGCGGGGCGGGCTTGAAATTTTTTGTTCGCATTATATGCGGGCTTTTGCGGACAAACCCGCGTGGGCTCAAACCCGTGCGGGCTTGGCCCGCCCCGCCCCAGCATGCCCATTTCGCATTACTAGTCCAAACCTCAAGTGGAGTATTCCAAAAGAACCGTCTCATCAAAAGAAATTCAACGTAGTTGACGACACGTCAATCGGACGCCCGGTCCTTAAGTTATAAGCGTTTCTGCTCCAAGGGCCTGGTTGGTTTCGGGTTCGAACCAACTCGACCATACCCAAACTTCGCCGAAACCTCGATTGTAATATACCAAAACGACTGTCTCAATCCAAGGATTCCTACACAACTGACGCTGCGTCGATCGGAGGTCCGTAGCTCAAGTTATGGGAAAAAGACCGAAAAACAGTCCGAAGTGGGGGGTCTGGGCCCGGTCCGACCCGGCCCAACCCACCCCAGGTCGGCCCGAACCGGGTCCGGGTCCGGCCCGGTCCGCGTAACCCACCCCGGCCTGGCCGGGGGGGGGGGGGGGTGTGTGCTGGCTCGGCCAGCTGACCGAACGGGGGGCACAACCCCCGGTTCCGCGAACACAGTGCCAGGCTAGCACCGCTAGTCTCCCGGATCCCGCGTGGCCGCGGGATCCCCTTTTCACCGTCGCCTCCGGTCATCGGCGGCGCCGTGCCGGCGACCCGCACCACCGTGGTCTTCCGCGGGCCACCAGAGTCATTCCGGTGGTCTGTTTTTGATTCCGTATGCACCTGCGGTCGTCTCGGGATCCGAACTCCAATGCGAAGGCTCCAAATCGCCATTGCGGTCCCGTTTCGTCGTCGCCAACACCCCGCGCATCAAGAACGATACGGAGATGGGTCCAGACTTGTTCGTTAGTCCGTACCCACCGCGTTAGTGGTTCAAATCATCACCCAACAATTAAACGCCATGCTCGAGGGTATAAATCACATAAATGAAATATATAAATCCCCCTACCTCGTAGTTGACGTCGTTCGTCGTCGAGCCGCGGAAGAGGAGCGTCGTGGAAGAACGGTGTAGTCCCGTAAATGATGGAGTAAGAGTCGTTGTCGTAGGCGACGTAGGCTCCTTGGTGTCAAGATGCGTCCGAGGAAGAAGTCCTTTGCGTTCTTCACCGGGGATGTTCTTCGTTGAAGAACGGTGTTCTTCGTCGAAGAAAGATCGCCTCCCTTTTTAATTCTCCAGAGCCTTTTCCCCAAAAGTGATTTGCCAACGCAAAAGAAATAAGGAGGCTCACCAATTAATAGAATTGTCATGCAATTCATATTAATTCAAAAGTGGTGCCAATAAATTAACGCTGATATTAATTATACGAATTGGCACAATTTATGAGAGGAGGGAGGTGGGAAGGTTCCACCATAATAAATATGTGGAGTTGTCAAAGTGATAAATAAGGGGTATTAATGGGGAGTTGAGGGGTGGTGAAGGGTTTGGGTTCGTGTGGGCCCCACCCTTAACTTCCTCTTGTAAATAAAATAAATTAAAATTGTGTACAACAATTTTTATTTAATTCATTCTAAATCCCCAAAAATAAACTTTCAACCCGCATAAAACGCAACTGCGGTAAGGGTCCCCTTAAGCGAAAACCGGCGCTACGAGTTCATCGGTGTCCTCGGATTTCAATTCCGAGCACCAGTTAAAAAGATATAAAAACTCACTCGTACGTTTACTGAACGTACACGAACAAAACTTCAAAAATTGATTTCGGGCACACCGAGCCTCGGAATCAGGTGCCGTCAGAAGCCACAGACTCGTAAAATTTCAAAGTATTTAAGAAAAAAATTCCTTGAAATTTTCGGGTCTCTACACCGCTTTTCGGATGCCACATCCTATGAAAACTCAAATACAGGAACTCTAGGCTTCCCTGACCTGGGTGACCCGCAATCAAGAAAAAAACTTATAGGAGGAGTTTCTACTGAAATTTTCAGCCACACATCTGGAGACGTGGATCTCAAGGGCTAATGAATATTTCTCACGCAATCAAACATCGGATCAGATGAAGGTTCCAATGGAACGCCTCTGCATGTCAAATATGTCTGCACTTTGGTTTTTAGTGGCTAAAGGAACTGTAACTACGTTCACTTGGGAGCATCTCAAAGAAGCAATCCTTGAGGATTTTGGAAGCTCCGTCAGCGAACCCCCTGCAACTACATTCGAGGTCCCGCCACCGATAACACAACTATCTGCATTGCATTTCGAGGGGTCTACCGAACATGGGCCGCACAACTGGAGCAAAGGGGTGGTTGAAAATCCTAAAGACACTATCTCAAACCAATCTGTGATAGACCTCCTAAATATTGAGCTGCACACTTCAAAGTTCGTAATGTTGTCGCCCGAGCCACAGCAGATTAAGCTGACTCATACATGGGCTCTTGTTATTTTACCACCAGTTGTACAGGGCTCGCCCGCGGTGTCGGACTGGGGTCTCCAGGTTCATGAAGGAGGTTCTTCCATTTTTTTCACCCCCGCAGACAGGTGGCACCGGCTGTACTTGCGGCCCAGCTCACGACATGACCTTCCCACTGGATGGAGGTCAGGCATTACAGCAAGCAACACTCTCACCTACGTCTCTCCATCCCTGATCCATGACGGCAGCCGACGTGTTTGAGAGATTGTGTGGCGAACACCTGCGGCACAAGTACTTTATACAGGACTACCGCAGAGGATATAAAAGATTGCCTAACACCATTTCCTGCCTAGTACCCCTTGTCCTTTATTCCCTACAACACATATGATATGGCAGATTGCCTGGCATGCCTACACGATCCACCACCCCGAGGACAAGGTGGTTTTTCGGGACAGTGGCAGTGATAGAGACCATGTATGCCACCTAGAGTAGTTAGAGGGAATATTCTAAGGAATATTATACAGAATATGTTGTGGGCCCCAATGGAATATTCTTAGTAAATTAGGGAGGAAGATTATAAATAAGGGTGGAGGGTTAAGGTGATGGCATCTTGGAGTTTATCAGTTTATTGGGGCTGCTTTGAGCAATTCAGCCTTTAGGCTTGGGCAGGAGTCTCTCTCAATCTCCTTCTTCTTCCTCATTTCTGTTGTACTTCGGTTACATATCTTCTATAATAAAAGTTGTCGGTCTTAGGGTTTTATTAGAACCCCTCACCCCATCGTCAGCCCTCCACCCAACAGTCCTGCGCTGGTTTGACACGACTTTCCTGACATCCCATCGATCGGCCCCGTCTGTCTTCCCGGCTCCTCCACAGCTATCCCGACGCATCATCAACTAGCCCCGCCTAAGGGGCTTTCCCGACGCCTCATTGAACGGCCCCGCCTAAGCGGCTTTCCCAGTGCCTCATCGATTAGCCCCGCCTGTGCGACTTTCCCGACGCCTCATCGACTGGCCCCGCCTGAGAGACTTTCCCGGCGCCTCATCGACTGACTCCCCTGTGCGACTTTCACGGCACTCCGACGATCAGCCCCACATGTGCGGGCTTCCCGGCACCCCATCGACCGACCTTGCCTGCGCGGTTCCTCTGTTGTGGCTCGACGACTTGTCGCGCCACTAATGTAATCCAGCTATTTCAGCAACATCTCCCATCATCCATCATTTTCATCTTGAGGGGGAGCTGCGATCACATATGATTTATTTTTTGTTTCGTCTTTTTTTTGTAATCAAGTTGGGTATGTCCAACTTGAGGGGGTGTTTGCAGTGTTTGTTGATTGATTTGTTTTCTTTACTTTGGTTTATTTAATTATGTGTCTAAGCTAGGCACACCTAGCTTGAGGGGGAGTGTTAGAGGTTAAGTTGTGTCAAGTCCCATATCAGACTCTAGGTGTCATGTCAGCTTTATTATTCATTATAAATAGACACCAAGACCACCCTTAGAGAGACACCTTGGGTGTTCGGTCCACTCTTCCATTTCTACAATCTCCATCGCCTCGATTTCTTCCTTGATTGACGAGCATGAACTTTTGCTCAACTTCACGTACCGTCCCGAATACCCATTCAACTAGGTTTCAAAACCGGACCGTGGAAAGACTCAAAGGGCATTCCCAATTCCCACAGGCCAGCAACCCATACATCAAACAACAGCCAGAGGGAATGATTTCGCCCAACCTGAAACAAGATACATGGCATATATATAGAGAGAGAAAACCGAAAAAGGGATAAGCCATAAACCAAAGAGCGTAAACGCTAGCAGAACAACCCAAACGTAGCTAGACCAAAACTCAAAGTACATGTCCACCAATAACTTAAAAGGACAACAAAAATAGGGAAAAACTACTCCATGTGATATGAGCTGACCACGTCCCACCATATCACCACTAGTTACCCAACCCAACTGACAGAAACCCGGTTGCCTCACTGTGTTGCCTTGACCTTTCTTGCATTAGAAGACAAAACAAGGTCCTCACACCCACAAGGGAGTGTATAGGATGTGAGCTAAACAGACTTAGAAAGATCTCACTCAGGTGTTTCATATCAAGTCTCTACACAATAATCTCAATATGGTTATATCGAAAGAAAAAAAGACATGATAAACAGTTGAACAGTTTTATGTCAAAAGCATGGTAAACAATTCCCCTTTTCAAAATCTTTCACAACACTAGGTAAAACAGTTTCAAAGCATAATTTCAATAATCATTTAAATTAATCAAATCATGTATTATATCTCAAATCAAACCAAGAAGCATAATGAGAACACACAAAGGAAAACACCCTAAGGATAACATAAGGTCAGGATAATTAGGTCACTCATACTTCAATCTCAATCAAAGACTAGTGCGCACTAAAATCCCTAGAGCTCATGCATCAAAGTCTAGGGAACATAGGAACACCCCCATAAAGTGAACCCCAACAATGTGAATCAAGTCCTAGAGCCAATGCATTTATGATATAGGAATGGAAGAACAACCTAGAAAGTGAACCCCCTCACAATACCAATGGACGAGGCCCAATACTACACTTTCCACCTAAGTAGTCAGAGCTCCCATGTGCGGCATATATCAAATCAGTTTCAAAGGTCCTTCACATTTCACAAACAATTCCAAACAACCCTTTATTCATCAACAACATGCTTTGAAAACCAATTTCAAAATGCTTTAAAAATATATTTTCTATCACCAAAACTAGGGGAAACCCATCTTTTCTCAAAAACCCATTAACACGCAGAAATCAATCAATCAACAATCATGTCAATTTATTTAGAAAAAATTTTAATAAATCAAGAGCATTCAAGGTTTTATCCAACATAGGCTAGAGACATAACCACTTACCTCAAACACGGGTCGCACACCAACCGCGAAGGGATCCACACAAACTGGACAGGGAAGAGAAAGCATGAGCAACGAATGAAGGCCCTAACATCGATTATCACGTCTTAGAATCAAATTCCACAAGAAAAAGGGTCACCAAAGAAGGTAGATAAACACATACCTCAAGAATCTCACGCACCGCACCACAACCAACAACAGAACCAGCCACCAAAAGACAATCACAAAGAGGAATCTACAAAGGATCAAGAGAGATCACATCTCGATCAATAAATTCCAATAACGCAACCCAAAACTGCTCAAAAACCTATATATCTAAAAGGAACAAAAGAGAGAATGATCTCACTTACCAAAAGAGAGGAGCAACCAACCAACCCGGAGATCAAAGCGCCAATTGAAGAAGCCCGGAAGGGCTAGATTCACCCAAAATCTATCGGAGCAGCCCTAGGATTAGAGAGAGAAAAAAAAGATGAATGAGAAAAGAGTCGGGTGCGCAACACATATAAATCTGCTCATCAGGCATAGTTCATGGTGTGAATCCCCAATTCACAACATAAGGTGGCCTGTGCTGAAAAAGGCGTCGTTTTTTTAACCTGAAAATCAAATTCACAGCGTAAAGATAATGTTCACGTTATGAAACTTCTTCACATCATGAATGGGATTCATGGCTTCTGCCCAGGGTCAATTCACATTGTGAAAAGAAAATTCACAGTGTGAATAGGCTCCTGTGGCCAGCGCACAGCCCGAGTTCTTTAGAAAACCCCTGGTTCACCTGCGAGAACCCCTGAACCCAAAGTACAGCCTCTTAAACATTAAAAAGAGAGTGCACCTTAACCATGATGTTACAAAACCCTTTTATTTTTAAATCAATAACAATGTTTAAACATTTTATTATATAAAAGAAATTTAAACAAAATCATCTCAAAATATCATAAATAAGTGTTTACACATTTATTGGGTCATCCCTACAATGACTATAAGATGCATGACACAATAGTCATCTTTCACCTTCTTCGGTCAAGAAACAACACTACGAGAAAAATAAAACAAGTAATCCCTCAAGGACCGACCAAAATATCACTCACTTGTATATCCCCTCATTACTTGAGTTTTACTATAAAAAGGCTAATTATGCTTTTTTATAACTACAATTAGAGATTCAACTATCCTATCTCCATGCTTACCACTAATTATCCCAGATGACTAGACAAAACCTCACACTAATACAATTTGTAATGATCTGACACAAGATGACACAAACATGTACCAGATCTCCCCTAGCCTCCATGATTCGAGGGAGCACATCAAAGGTCGTGGCGATCTAGTTTGGCTTTAGGTCATCCCATGATGGATCATTACACAATCCCTCTGTCTTATATTCAATTCCATATAATAGAAAATATAATGCAAGCTCTTGCAATCTTTATAGACCCTAAAGTGTTCATCAAGCAAATAGCGCGTCCATAATTTCATAGAAAAGACTATTGATGCAAGCCCGGCGGTTCCTCCCTCCTGACGCAGCTTCCCCGCCCGAGATCCCCGACCGCGGACGACGACCACCTCTGCGCGACTTCCTGGTGACCATCGGCCACCACCTCCGACGTGGTCGCCTGCCCTCCAAGCTCTGTTTGGCTTCCCGGTAGTGTCCGACCCTGGCCTCCCGGTCGACGCATCTCCACGCCCTCTGCCTCTGACACGACACCGCACAGCCCGCCTCCTTCGCGACACCAAGCCCCTACCTCTCGCGGCCTCCCAACTTCGCGCCCGGCCCCGCCTCCTGCGCTGCTTTTATGGCCCCGCCCTCCCTGCGGCCACCCGATGCCTCCCAGTCCCAACATGGCCCTCTGTCCTTCCCGACGAACATCTCCCGCCTGACAAACCCATGCCTCCCGTGGTGATCTCCCTTCCCAGCAATGCACAAGCTCCCTCCCACGGCACGTCCCAGCCCACCTCTAACGAGGACGAACGGCCTCGTCTCTCTTCAGCGGGTCTCCAGGCCTGCATCCTCGGTCAATCGGCCCTCCCTCCCTCCTCGGTGCTTCCGACCACCGCCTCTGACATGGTCTCCCGCCCTCCAGCAGCCTCCCAGCTTCGTCTGGCCCCACTCTCCTCGGTGAGTCCCGACCCCACCTCCTTACGGCCCTTCCAGGCCCACCCTACTTTTGGCTTCCCGGCAATCTCTCGGTCACCACCCTCCTCAGAGCTTCCCGACCCACCTCCTGCACTGGCCACCATCACCACAACAGATTCCGCAGCACCGACGGCCCATTTCCAGTGGCCTATTACCCGCATGGCGCCCACCGACTCCATCATGGTTGGCACTTCCACCCATGGGACTCTGACACCACCTCCGGTCGCCGACACTCCTGCAAGGCCGCCCCCTCACCTCAGTTGTTGACCTTCCTGTACGACAGCCCCACACTTCATCCCTCCGTTTATACGCCCCCTAAGTAGTTGTCTCATGCTCTGTCACCAGTCTCGAGTACCCGATACAAACTGGCACTCTCGCTGGAGGATATTGCATTTATACAATCTTAGCAGGCTGTCTTGCCCCCTTCCTCTTCTCCAGCCACCATTGTTCAGACTGGTGGCCCTGCTGCGGGTATCTCCCCCCAGCCGACAGCTTGGATGCTTGACTCTGATTTGTCTGAATATCTCACAGAGGATTCTGGTATGTTCACTACCTATTATCTGCATACAGTTGCCTCTGAAATTACTGTTGCTAATGGATCGAAAATCCTCATTGTGGGCTTTGACACATGCTCATTGACCTCGTCTATTCACCTGACTTCAGTGGCTCATGTTCTTGATAGTCTATTTAATCTTATCTCCATTAGCAAACTCACCAAAGATTTAAACTGTGTTTCTATTTCAACATCTTCTGGTGTTGTTTTTCAGAAGCGGACGACGAATCGAGAACTTGATCGAGGTCATCTTCGGAATGGGGTGTGTATGTTTGATACCCCACCATCTCTTGTTTTATTATCCACCTCAGCCTGTGGCCTTGACCTACATTCTCGCATTTTTCATCCACCGACTTCCATCCTATATAATCTTTTCCCCCAATTCAGTTCTCACCTTTCCTTCCATTGTAAATCTTGCAAGTTTGCTAAACATCATCGGGTGACGTATGTCCCTCGACCGGAACAACGTGTCGCGAACCCTTTCGACCTTGTTCATTCCGATGTATGGGGTCCTTACAGGGTTCCTAGCCAGTCCAGGTAAAGTTATTATATATCCTTTATTGATGACTACTTGTCCATGACATGGTTTTACCTTCTTCGTGATCGTTCTGAAGTTTTTTCTACTTTTCAGACATTTTATAATGAAATTCATACTCAATTCTCCACCTCCCTTAAATGTCTGAGCTCTAACAATAGATGAAAATATTTATCCACCTCCTTTCAGCAGTTTCTCAAAGATAAAGGCATCATTAATCAGACATCATGCCCTGACACACCTCAGCAGAATGGAGTGGCTGAGCGGAAAGATCACCATATTATGGAGACTGCTCGTGCCCTCATATTCCACATAAAGGTGTCTCTCCTTTTTTGGTCTGATGTCATCCTGACTGCTACCTACCTCCTAAAATGAGTCTCTTCTTCTATCCTTCAAGAGGAGACTCTTTTTCAGACTTTTTTCTCCTCTCTCCCTCCTCACTCACTTCCACTCCATGTGTTTTGGTCTGTGATATGTTCTGAACACTTGTCTCAATCTCTCCAAACTTTATTCCAAATCCCTCTGTTGCATTTTCCTCGGATATTCTCGCACTCAGTGCGAATATTGATGTTTCTCTCCCGACTTACGATGATATATCATCTCTGTTGATGTGTCGTTTGTTGAGAGTTGTTCTTTCACCCATCCTTCTCCCCATCAGGACACTACCATCGATGATTGTCTTCCTCTCATCATCCACCCACCTCCGGTACCGCACTCTGTTAGTCACCGGTTTTGCACTATCTACTTTCGCTACCCATCGACTGTATCCTCGGTCCAGACTGAGGACACCATCATCCAAGATTCGTCTAATGCTCCTGCTTCGACTCCAGACAACTTTCTCATTGCTCTATGAAAAGGTACTCATTCTTGCCAGGATACTCCTCTATGCACATCCTCATATAGGGGTCTTTCCGCTCTGGAGACGATATTTATTCCCCACACAGTTGGCGACGCTAAATCTCACCCTGGATGGCTTCAAGCAATGCGGGATGAATTGCAGGCTCTGGACGACAATCATACTTGGGATCTGGTCCCCCTTCCGGTAGGAAAACAAGCGGTCAACGGTAAATGGATCTATACGGTCCACCTCAATGCAGATGGCACCCTTCATCGCCTCAAGGCCAGACTTGTGGCGAAGGGCTTTTCTCAAACATATGGTATAAACTATTTTGATACCTTCTCTCTGATTACAAAGATGCCATATGTTTGATTGTTCATCTCTCTAGCCGCTCATCATCATTGGCCGCTTCATCAACTTGATGTCAAGAATGCTTTTCTCCATGGATTTATTGAAGAAGGGGTGTATCTGCAACAGCCTCCAGGATTTCATGTTTCCGGAGCAGACTCTCATGTCTGACGACTTCGTCGCTCTCTATATAGCCTCAAGCAATTTCCTCAGGCTTGGTTTGGCCGATTCAGCACCATCGTCACTTCATTCGGGCTCTCTCGGAGTATGAAGAACCACATTGTCTTCTACCGTACGACGTCCTCCAGTTGCATCCTACTGGTGGTGTATGTTGATGATACTATCATCATTGGGAGTGACTCAACTAGAATCGCCCAACTAAAGGGGGCATCTTCACCACCACTTTCACACCAAAGATCTCAGTCCACTGACATACTTCCTTGGCATTGAGGTCTCCTGTTCTGCGGACACCATCTTTCTTTGCCAATGGAAATATGTCTTGGATATCTTACAGGATGTTGGATTGACTCATGTCACTACCATTGACACTCCTCTTGAGCATGGGGAACGATATCTCTATGACAACATGTAACTCTTTTCTCACCCAGAGAGCTACTTTCGTCTTGTAGGAAAACTCAATTATCTCACCATGACACGTCCGGACATTGTCTGCGCTATTGGAAAAGTTAACCAATTTATGGAGCATTCGACCAAATCTCAGTGGGATGTTGTACTCCGCATTACAAAATACATCAAGAAAGACCCTGTCTGTGGTCTCCGGTACTCACATCACGATCATCTGAATGTTGAGGTCTTCTGTGATGCAGACTATGCTGGTTGTCTTGCTACCCTAAAGTCTACTTCTGGGTTTGCCGTTTTCTTGGCAGGTAGTCTCATCTCCTAGCGCAGCAAGAAACAGACGGTCGCCTCCATATCTAGTGCGGAGTCTGAATACCGTGCAATGGTCACAGTCACTACTGAGATCTTTTGGCTTTGACATATCCTCCATGAGTTTGACTTCCTGTCACAAACGTCTGCTCATATCTGGTGTGATAATCAGACCGCCACAAAGATTGATTCTAATCTCATCTTCTATGAACGCACGAAGCATATCGAGGTGGACTGTCACTTTCTTTGCCATCAACTTGAGCAGAACCATATCAGTTTCAGCCACATACCGACGGTCGATCAGCTTGCCGATATCTTCACCAAAGGCCTCCCGGGAGCTTGTCTGAACTCTCTCAATACCAAGCTGGGTATCCACAGCATTAGCGACCAAACTTGAGGGGGAGTGTGTATGGTCTGGTTTGATGTCATCTTTCTTTTTGTGGGACTCTTGGTCTAAGCTGGGCATGTCCAGCTTGAGGAGTGTTGAACCCTGTTTATTATAGAGGGTATTTCTGAGTCCCACATCAGAATACTTCATCATGTAATCTATTTTACCTATTTATAAAAGAATGTTTCTACCTCACCTTGAAGTATTGAGAATTCACCATCAACCGAACCCAATACCCAAGATGTCGCTCTAAAGGAGGCCTTGGTGTCGATTTATAATCAATAATAAAGATCACATAATACCACAAGTCTGATGTGGGACTTGAGTCAACTTAACCTCTAACAACCCCCATCAAGCTAGGTGTACCTAACTTGGACACATAATTAAATAAATCAAAGAAAAAAAACAATCAACATACACTGTAATCACTCCCCCTCAAGCTGAACATACCTAGCTTGATTACATAACAAGACAAAACATAAGAAAAAATAAACTGTCATGGATGCTCCCCCTCAATAATGCACTGCCCATTGGATGTGCTCCACGAGTTGGGCTCCCCCGCCCATGGTTGTGAAAGAAAAGATGACCATCGTAGAACTCTCATATTCCCTTTTTAAGGACGACCCTTACCTCAAGATGTCAGATGAAACGACGACCCACATACGACCGGGTGAAACGACGCTCGACTAACGGACCCAAAAGGTCGGGTAAAACGACATCCAACTTTGCAAACCCAAAAGGTCAAGTGATACGGTGCCCGTCTTTACGAACCCAAAGGCCAAGTGATACGACGCCCAACTAGCGGACCCAAATGGCCTGGTGAAACGACGTCTGTTTTGCAGACCCTAAATTCTGATTGACAACAAAGGTCAACAGTAGGGAGCAACAGAGAACCTAATATAGGCAAAAAAATCCATTTTGCAGCAGGAAAGCAGGAAAGGGGCTGGGCAGCAGCAGAAAGGTCCAGCAAAGGCCGAATATGTGGTGCAGAGGTAAATATGAAGTCGGGTAGGCACAACAGTGAAGTGAGGGGCCTAGAGTTGTGTGTCGTTGGAGCAGGATGGGCGCATGGAGCATGATTCACGCACCTGGCATGACGCCTTTGTAGAGGTGCAACGCTTGGAGAGGTGGAAGAAGACCCGACCGGGGGTGCGCAACAAATTGGGTGTGGGCCGTGTGCTAGGGCACATGTAGGGGGTTGGTGTTGGGAGGTTGTCGCCGGAGAAGAAGAGGCGAGTAGGGGGGTCAACTGGACGGTTGAGGGTGGATCACCTTGGAGGAGGGCGGGCAAGGGATCCCCTGGATAGAGGAGGCGCCTAGTTTGCTGAAAGGAGCGACCGATGGTGATGATGTCCACAAGTGAAAGAGACTGTTGTGAGTCGTCGTGCAAGGAGGTGGCGCGTTGTAGGTGCCGTCGCTCGGGAGGGGGCGGAGATGCCCTCGTACAGGAGGGGCGACTGAAGGGGAGTTCTTCGCGGTGGGGTTTTTCCCGCAGGGAAGGCCGCACGTGAAGAGGAGCGGCATGCTAATGCGGAAGGGGGCTATGCAATTGGTCGGGGCGGTCACGACGAACAGGATAAGTTGCACCGAGAGTCGTCGCACGGGAGTCACCGACCAGGGAGGTGCCAACGTGGCGTTGTGATGGAGGCCGACGGGGAAGCGGAGCAGAGCAGCAACCGTCGCGTCGGAGGTTCGTCCCGCAGGGAGGGGTTGCGCGCAAAGGCGGAGTGGCGGCGACAAATGAGGGCTCGGTGGCCATGGGGTCGCCGCCGCCCCATCGGGGAAATAAAAAATGTACGGGAGGGAGAGAACCGAAGGGAAGGACTAGGGAGATGAACTCATACCCAAGAGATGAACTCATACCCAAGATCCCTCTTAAGAGAGGTCTTGGTGTCTATTTATAATGAATAATAAAGATGACAAAACACTCACGTCCGATGTGGGACACAGACTCCAACACTCCCCCTCAAGCTAAGTCTACTTGGTTTGGATGCATAATTAAAGAAAACAAAGCAAAGCAAAAACAAAGGAGACACTTCCAGTTTTCCCCCTCAAGTTGGACATACCCAACTTGACTACATAACAAGACAAAACATAAGAAAAGATAAATCGCCATGGTTGATGCTCCCCTCAAGAAGTTTATAGTCCCCCTCAAATTAAGTCTACTTGGCTTGGATGCATAATTAAAGAAAACAAATCAAAGCAGACACTTCCAGTACTCCCCCTCAAGTTGGACATACCCAGCTTGATTACATAACAAGACAAAACATAAGAAAAGATAAACCGCCATGGTTGTTGCTCCCCTCAAGAAGTTTATAGATGATGTCGTCGAAAAAGATTGTGTCAACCAAGGAACAATAATATTCTCCTATATTAGAACACAACTCAAACCTTGGTGTGAAGACTCTCAATACACCCCATGTAACAACCAGACTCAGCTCTTCTGTTAACCTAGATCGAACCACCACAAGGCCTCAGGTGCACTTCCCAAACACCAGAAGCTAGCATAAGTGCCGAGAAACAATTAGGATGAGGTGGAAAAAATTCTCTATTTGGGAGTTAAGTTGGGTCAATGACGAATTCTATCAAAAATCTGAAATAACCTATATGTATATCAAACATTCCAAAAAATTTATAAACTTGTACACGAGAGGGTGCTTGTTGTACATGTATAACAATATAAAACAAAGATCTCTATGTATGTGACCCAAAGCAAACAACAATCCACAAATATAGAATCTATCATACAAACACAACTATAACACAACCCATATTTATCCATACATCCCAAAAAACAAAAACAACACTAGAGAGGAGCAAAGAGACATCCCATAAACATGGTATCCAAAAAGGGGAAACAAAAGCAACCCTAAGTCCGTCTCTAAGTGAGATGTCCAATGCAAGCACCAAAGCATCCATTACGACCCCTATCTCTTTGTCCTAAGAATCCTTGTGTGTTGTGTCCCGCCCTTTCCTGGACCAAAAGCAATGAGATCTACACATGTACCAAGGGGACACGTATAGGGTGTGAATACAGCATACCAAGCAGTCACCACCAGACCCCTACTTATCAACCATAATATCAAGTGCATGCAGTTGAAGTATAAATATACAAGTGAGAAGATTATAACATTAATCATTTTATATTATATGGGCCGCATTAAATAAAGTAATAACCTTGGGCGTTTGTTTCCACATGCTAACTGTAGATGGAGAATCTCTCTTACCTCAATGTGAGGCGAAGATATTATTTTATAGACAGGTAATATAAATTACAAGGTGGGATATTCCGATGTGGGACTCTGAAATACCCATTATAATAAAATGGGGTTCAACACTCCCCATCAAGCTGGACATGCCCAGCTTAGACCAAGAGTCCCACAAAAAAGAAAGACGACATCGAACAAGACCATACACACTCCCCCTCAAGTTGGGCCGCGGAGGCTGTGAATACCCAGCTTGGTAGCGAGAGAGTCCTGACGAGCTCCCGGGAGGCCTTTTGTGAAGATGTTTGTAAGCTGATCCGCTGTCAGAATATGTCCAAAACTAATACGGTTCTGCTCGAGATGATGGCGAAAAAAGTGGCAGTCCACCTCAATATGCTTTGTTCGTTCATGGAAGACGGGATTTGATGCAATCTTTGTGGACGTCTGATTGTCACACCAGATATAAATAGATGTCTATGGTAGGAAACCAAACTCGTGGAGGAGATGATGAAGCCAGAGGATCTCAGTGGTGATTGTGGCCATAACACGGTATTCAGCCTCCACACTAGATCTGGAGATGACAGTCTGCTTCTTGTTGCGCCATGAGATGAGGTTACCTGCTAAGAAGATGGAAAATCCAGAAGTAAACTTGCGAGTAGCAAGGCAACCAACATAGTCTGCATCACAGAAGGCCTCAACATCCAAATGAGTGTGATCTGAGTACCAAAGACCACAGGCAGGGTCTTTCTTTATGTATTTGGCAATGCGGAGCACAACATCCCACTGAGATATAGTCAGATGCTCCATGAACTGACTCACTTTGCCAACAACGCAGATAATGTCTGGTCATGTCATGGTGAGGTAATTGAGTTTGTCCACCAAACAACGGTGGCTCTCTGGGTGAGGAAAGGGTGTCGTGACGACATAGAGAGAGTGTTCTCTAGGCTTAAGAGGAGTGTCTATGACAGTCGCTTGACTCAACCTTGCATCCTGCAAAATATCCAGGGCATATTTCCGTTGGCAGAGAAAGATGATGTCCTCAGAACAGGAGACCTCGATGCCAAGGAAGTATGTGAGAGGACCAAGATCTTTGGTGTGGAAGTGGTGGTGGAGGTGCCCCTTGAGTTGGGCGATTTCAGTGGAGTCGCTCCTTATGATGATGATATCACCAACATATACTATCAACAAGATGCAATTGTTGGATGTCGTACGGTAGAAGACAATGTGGTCTTTCATACTGTGAGAGAGGCCAAAGGCGGGGACGACAGTGCTGAAATGGTCAAACCAAGCACGAGGAGACTGCTTGAGGCCATATAGTGATTGACGGAGTTGATAGACATGGGAGTAGGCTCTTGAGGCACGAAATCCGAGGGGCTGCTGCAGATAGACTTCGTCAAGAAAGCCATGAAGAAAGGCATTCTTGACATCCAGTTGATGAAGCAACCAGTGATGATGAGCTGCCAGAGAGATGGATAAGCGGACAGAAGCCATCTTGGCAACTGGAGAGAAACTGGAGAGAAGATCTTAAAGTAGTCGATGTCATATGTTTTAGAAAAGTCTTTCGCCACAAGTCGGGCTTTGAGGCGATGGAGAGTGTCATCGACATTGAGACGGACCGTATAAATCCATTTGCAGCTGACCGCTTGTCTTCCTGCCAGAAGGGGGACAAGATCCCAAGTATGGTTGTCATCCAGAGCCTGCAGTTCATCCCGCATCGCCTGTAGCCACCCTTGGTGAGATTTAGCATCACCAATCGTACATGGAATAAATATCGTCTCCAGAGATGACAAACCCCTGTATGAAGATGTAAAGAGATGAATAACATGGCAATACCAAGTACCTTTCCAGAGAGCAATAGGCAAGTTGTCTGGTGCTGGGGCAGGAGTATCGAACGAAGTCGGGACGTTGGTGTCCTCGGCTTGGATGGGGGGCACAGTCGATGGGCGATGAGAGTAGACCGTTCCAAAGCGATGATCAGTAGGGGGAGACACCAAAGGAGGATGAATGATGAGAGGAAGACACTCATCGATGATAGTGTCTAGATGGGGAGAGGGAAGAGAGAATGGAACGCTCTCAACAAACGATATGTTGGCGGAGATGATATATTATCGTAAGTCCGGAGAGAAACAGCGGTATCCACGCTAAGTGCGTGAATATCTGAGAAAAATGCAGCGAAGGGATTTAGGAGAGAGCTTGGAGAGGTTGAGCGAGTGTCATAGATATAGCAGAGACATCCGAACAAATGGAATGGAAGTGAGGAGTGAGAGAGGGGAACAGAGTCTGAAAAGGAATCTCCCCCTGAAGGATAGAAGAAGGCGATTGAGGAGGTACGTAGTAGTGAGGATGACATCCCCCCAGAAGAGAAGAAGCACCTTGCAGTGGAAGAGGAGAGCATGAACAGTCTCCAAAATATGATGGTGTTTTCACTCGGCCACTCCATTCTGTTGAGGGGTATCGGGACAGTAGGTATGATGAATGATGTTGTTCGCTTGGAGGAACTGCTGGAAGGGAGTGGACAAGTACTCTCGCCCATTGTCGGAGCAGTGACATTTAACAGTGATAGAAAACTGGGTATGAATCTCGTGGTAAAATGTCTGAAAGGTGGAAAATACCTCAGTCCGATCGTGAAGAAGGTACAACCAAGTCATGCGTGAAAAATCGTCAATGAATGATATATAATATTTATACCCTAAGTGACCTGAGGTGACACAAGAAACCCATACATCTGAATGAACCAAATCAAAGGGTTTGGCGGCCTGTGTATCCCCTCGAGGAAGATATAAAGTGCGATGATGTTTCGTAAATGTACAAGACTCACAATGAAAAGAAACATGTTGACTGATATCTGGAAAGAGCTGATAAAGGGCGGAGTGAGGGTGTCCCAACCGAGAGTGGAGA
Organism: Viscum album; assembly: GCA_963277665.1. Lineage (NCBI taxonomy): Eukaryota > Viridiplantae > Streptophyta > Magnoliopsida > Santalales > Viscaceae > Viscum > Viscum album. The sequence continues at coordinate 118,160,993 of OY728162.1, read as the reverse complement.
TCCAAGACACGAGCAGAGACAGACGTGCAGGCGACTGAGGTCGGTCCATCGAACATATACACCTCGTCCCGAAGCTGACCTCTACCAAGTTCTTGGTTCATTGTCCACTCCTGAAACACAACAGCAGACGATGTAAAGATAACATTACAGTTGAGATCCTTTGTCATCTTACCAATGGAAAGAATGTTAAAAGGACTGCGTGGTACATGGGCCACAGATGACAGGTGAATAGATGAGGTCAGGGAGCATGTACCAAAGCACGCAATGGGGATAATAGAACCATCAGCGACAGTGATGGTTAAGGAACCAGTATAGGGATGGTAGTTGGAGAGCATACCTGCATCACCGGTAAGATGGTCGGATGCACCTGAGTCAAGCATCCAGGTAGGTGAATGATGACTGACAAATGCAATGGAGCCACCAGAGTGGGCAAGAGATGTCGAAGCAGGGCCCGGTAGTGAGGTGGCCCAATGAACGTGAATCATCTGAAGCTCAGCCAAGGAGAGATCCAGAGATAGAGGAAAAGCGGTAGCGAACAAGGAAGCATTTTGGACCCCAGTCTGACCCTGTCGCGGTTGTTGAGATGGGCGGCCATGAAGGACCCAACACCGGTTGATCAGGTGGTCGAGCTTGCCATAGTGCTGACAGAGGGAACAAGGTAAGCTATCTCCACGTCCACGTCGACGCCCACGTCCACGAGTGCCTGAGGAGCGGTCACTACCACGGCCTAGGAGGGCAGTGTGATCAAGGCTAGGGGCGGGTGGGGCAAGGGCCCGACGAGCCTTCTCAAGGCGATGATACACTTGTGGAATTTCAAGTGAAGAGAGGCTGGCGAGCATCTCCGTAGCCGTCATCGAATATTCTGGGTCGAAGTCATGAAGGTTGAATAGGCATAATTGGTCCCTCTGGGTTGAGGCGTCTACAGGTGTCTTTGGAATGAGTCAAAGCTCAAACAATTCATCTCGTAGACACTTTCATTCCATGAAGTAGGCCGAAAATGGACGGGCTTGCTGGCGGAGGAGGGACAGCCGCTGAAGTAGATCGAAGACCCGTGCCAAATTATTGGTCTCAGGGTACATGAGATTCAAGGAATCCCAGAGTTCCTTAACTGTATTGGCTGTTCGGGTGACGTCTTTGACAGAGCGGTCCATAGAATTGACCAGCAAGGCAAAGATCTCGTTGTCCACAAGCTTCCACGAGCGGTATTTGGTATCGGTAGGCGGAGGTGGAGGATCCTCGAGGTGAGAATCGAGGTCCATGTCGGTTAGGGACATCAACATGGTCTTCCGCTCGACCGAGAAATTGGTGGAGTCGAGCAGCTCATCAACCAGGCGGGTGGAGGCGGTGATAAGCGGAGGCAGGACAGAGTCTGCCATTGGATGAGCAGGTCTGGGACTTGCCGAAGAGAGCAAAACCGGGAGTTGCTGGAGGGCAGGAGTGTCGAAGAGCCGCTGGGCAAGAGTGTCACAGGAGGAAGGCGACGATCAACGCCGGGAAGTCGCGCGGTGGACTGGGGGACGAGAAATGCTGAGGAGGGGCAGGGCCGAACAACTTCGGGAAGCCGCTGGAGGTTGGAGGGTCGAGAGACCAAGGAGGGGCCAAGAGCCGTTTCGGTAAGCGGGACGGGAGGCGGGCCACAGGGAGGGGTTCCGGGAAGCGCCGCAGGAGGCAAACCAGGAAGCGCCGAAGGAAGCGTTGCTGGGAAGCATCGCAGGAGAGCGGTTCCGAGAGGTTGGAAGTGGACGACGCTGGAGGGCCGTAGGGAGTACGCCGCAGGGAGGGACGACGCTGGAGGACCACTGGAGCCGGAAGCCGCATCGGGAAGCGGGACCGTTAGGATTTACCGCGGGAACTGCGTCAGGCAGGAGAGGAGCCGCGAGTCGCGGTGAAAAGAAGGAGGTGCACCGGGATGCCACGGGAGGAGGCGGGCCAAGAGTCGCGCGAGGAGGCCAAGGAGGGCGGGGTCATCGTGCGCAGCGGGGAGGAGAGGTCGGGGAAGAAGGTGGGCCAGTTGTAGCTGGGAGGCCGCAGGGAGGGCGGTGCCGGACAAAACTGAGAATCTGCAAGGGAGTTTTTCGCAAGCCTAGACAAGAGAGAGAAAAGAAAATGAGGGTTGGGTTAGAGAGTACCCTCTGATTGTAACGCTACAGAATGATAAAGGTTTAAATGACTAAATGATATGACTCATGTCAACAATGTGCATCTTCCTTTTTGGGAGCCTACCTGATTAGAACTCCACAGTTAAGTGTGCTTGACCTGGAGTAGTGATCAGGATAGGTGACCTTCTGGGAAGTTTCCTAGAATGTGTGTAAGTGAGGACAAAACACATTGGAAATGACATGTGTTGGCATGTGGGGACTGTCATTAGTCAGATGGCTCGTTCGGGCACATGGGTGGGCCCTAGGGTGGGGACCATGTGTATGAGGGGCAACTGGTGGTACCTGACGGGCCAGGACAGGACAACCATGTTAAGACAGAGTGTTTGTGCTGTCACCGAGGCCCAGTTGCCACATTTGGTATCAGAGGAGGAACTCAGCCTTAAGTGTGGTGCACTGCCTGGGTTGAGATATAGAGCCCACAACGAGGACGTTGTGCTCTGAAGGGGGGTGATTGTAACGCCCCAGAATGATAAAGGGTTAAATGACTAAATGATACGACTCATGTCAATAAGGTACACCTTTCTTTTCGGGAGCGTACCTGATTAGATTTCACAGTTAAGCGTGCTTGGTCAGGAGTAGTGATCAGGATGGGTGACCTTCTGAGAAGTTTCTCAGGGTGTGTGTGAGTGAGGACAAAGCACACTGGAAAGGACATGTGTTGGCATGTGGGGACTGTCATTAGTTAGATGGCCCGTTCGAGCACATAGGTGGGCCCTAGGGTGGGGACCACATATATTTGAGGGGCAACTGGTGGTACCTGACGGGCCAGGACCCGACAACCATGTTAAAGCGGGGTGTCTGTGATGTCACCGGGCCCCAGTTGTCACATTAATACCATGTAGACGGAGAATTCCTCTTACCTCAATGTGAGGCGGGGATATTCTTTTATAGATGAGTAATATAAATTACAAGGCGGGATATTCCGATGTGGGACTCGAAAATACCCATTATAATAAGGTACACCTTTATTTTCGGGAGCGTACGGGCAACTGGTGGTACCTGACGGGCCAGGACCCGACAACCATGTTAAAGCGGGGTGTCTGTGATATCACCAGGCCCCAGTTGTCACATTAATACCATGTAGACGGAGAATTCCTCTTACCTCAATGTGAGACGGGGATATTCTTTTATAGATGAGTAATATAAATTACAAGGCGGGATATTCCGATGTGGGACTCGGAAATACCCATTATAATAAGGTACACCTTTCTTTTCGGGAGCGTACCTGATTAGAACTTCACAGTTAAGCGTGTTTTGGTCGGGAGTAGTGATCAGGATGGGTGAACATTTGAGAAGTTTCTCAGGGTGTGTGTAAGTGAGGACAAATCACACTGGAAAGGACATGTGTTGGCATGTGGGGACTGTCATTAGTCAGATGATCCGTTCGAGCACATAGGTGGGCCCCAGGGTGGGGACCACGTGTCTGAGGGGCAACTAGTGGTACCTGACGGGCCATGACCCGACAGCCATGTTAAAGCGGGGTGTCTGTGATGTCATCGGGCCCCAGTTGTCACATTAATACCATGTAGACTGCGAATTCCCCTTACCTCAATGTGAGGCTGAGATATTCTTTTATAGATGAGTAATATAAATTACAAGGCGAGATATTCCGATGTGAGACTCAGAAATACCCATTATAATAAGGTACACCTTTCTTTTCGGGAGCGTACCTGATTAGAACTTCACAGTTAAGCGTGTTTGGTCAGGAGTAGTGATCAGGATGGGTGATCTTCTGAGAAGTTTCTCAGGGTGTGTGAGTGAGGACAAAACACACTGGAAATGATATGTGTTGGCATGTGGGGACTGTCATTAGTCAGATGACCCGTTCGAGCACATAGGTGGGCCCCAGGGTGGGGACCATGTGTCTGAGGGGCAACTGGTGGTACCTAACGGGCCAGGACCCGACAGCCATGTTAAAGCGGGGTGTCTGTGATGTCACCGGGCCCCATTTGTCACATTAATACCATGTAGACGGCGAATTCCCCTTACCTCAATGTGAGGCGGAGATATTCTTTTATAGATGAGTAATATAAATTACAAGGCGGGATATTCCGATGTGGGACTCGGAAATACCCATTATAATAAAATGGGGTTCAACACTAACAAAGCCACCAAGAAAACTAACCATACCTACTTAGAATCATACTCAGAACCCACGCTGGTGGAAAACCAGTGTTAGAGTTTAAGTTATGTCAAGTCCCACATCGGACTTTAGGTGTTACACCATCTTTATTATTGATTATAAATAAACTACAAAGCCTCTCTTAAGAGGTATCTTGGGTATTGTGTTCACCTCTTTATAATTCTACATGGTATCAGAGTGGCTTCTCTAACCCTAGCCCACCCTCCCCCCTCTTTTCTCTCAAAGAAAACCTATGATTCTTGCCGAGGGGGGTGGGGGCTCCAAGGCCACGGAGCCATAAGTCCATCAATTGTCACCCCTCCCTCCGCCTCCTACACATCGCCCTGTGAGACGGATCATGTCGCGCCATCTCCCCGCACGTCCCTGACCACCGTCGAAGCCCTTTGTCCCTACGGGTACCCCTCCTCTGTCGACCGACAGCCTGGAAGAAGCTCCATGCGCCCATGCGCCCCTTCTCGACGGCGCCCCCCAGTGTGCAATGGCCTCCTGTGCGCCACCTCCTCACGCCGACTCTCCTCCGCGACCAGTACCGTCAGACCCTGCCGACCGGCCCTCTTCCAACCTTCTGCCTCCTGTGCGACAACCCTCGACAACACTCCTTCATCTCCCAGCCCTGCGCATCAACATCTCCCACAGCGACGACCCCATTCACGTTGTTTGTGTGACACCTCTTGCACAACTGCTTCCTGTGCGACCCCCTACGCAATCCATCCCTACGGGACCCCTACTTGCGTGACACCTCCCTACACGATGGCCTATTCTTGCGCAGTTGCTTTGTTTTTTGTTGCTATTTTCGCCAGATTTGTTGCTGTCGAGGCTCCTGCATTTTCTCCAACAGCTTCTCCGAAGAATTTACCTTCCGTGACACCTTCGCGGTCCACACCAATGCCACCGTGCAAAGCAATCGCACGCCCCCTTCCTGATCCAGGCGTGCATGATCGGGCACCGCCCCTTCCTAATTGGCTTCTTCAAATCTGCTCCTTGCTCGCATACATCCTTCTACAAAATGACTTCTTTAACCCTATCAGGTTATATGTTGCTCCCTGCTGTTCCTCAGACCTTTGTTGTCAACCAGAATTTTGGGTCCGCAAAGATGAGCGCCGTATCACTGATCCTTTTGGGTCCGCTAGTCGGGCGACGTTTCACCCGGTCGTTTTGATGTCGTTTGTCGGTCACCATTTCATTCAGCATCTTGAAGCAATGGTAGTACTCAGCAAAGGAGCATGAGAGTTCTATGATGGTCATCTTTTCTTTAGCAGCCATGGGCGGGAGCGCAATAGGTGGAGCACAACCAGTAGGTAGTGCATACGGGCGTTGTTCCATGGTCGACACAATCTTTTTCGACGGCATCATCTATAAACTTCTTGAGGGGAGCAGTACCCATGACGGATTATCTTTTCTTATGTTTTGTCTAATTATGTAATCAAGCTAGGTATATCCAACTTGAAGTGTTTGCATAGCTTGATGGGGAATGTTAGATGTTAAGTTATGTCAAGTCTCACATCAGACTTGAGGTGTTACGCCATCTTTATTATTGATTATAAATAAACTCCAAGGCCTCTCTTAAGAGGTATCTTGGGTATTGAGTTCACCTCTTTATATTTCTACAACCAGCAATCAAAATTAATCATGTGCACGATTGTATAGGGAAAGGGATAAACTATTTGTTTGCCAGAATGACACCCATACGAGGGAAGGAAAATAACATATTGAGCGCTCTTGGAACCCCATATAAATCCACAGGTGTCGTCACTGGCCAGAGGTACCTGCACATAGTTTATAGCAATATTTATGCCCTTCCTCCTTGCCTAGAATAATAAGACATCACACATATATATATACACGTAGCAACAATTACAATATCTAGCATGATATATTTCAATATTTCATACCAACAAAATATAACTACAAGTCAACCCAAGCCTAACTAGTGGCATGAAGAATAGCAAAGCATAAATAGTATCATGGGAATAATAACTCAACCAAATCAAAGCCCAAGTTAAAATGAAGTTTTAGAAAAAGAAAAACATTTATTTAAAGGGAAAAAATCATTTTTGGTTGAGTCTCATTCTACATCATGCTAACGCCAACCCTTACACTGCGATAATATGTGAGAGGGGAGGAGTCGCCAACCAATTAACTCATTGAACCCTAACTGGAAGCCTGAGGAATAGAGAATACCACCAGTTGAAGAATTAAGGAAGCCTAGATGAAAAGGAATTACAGACTTGATCCGCTGTCAAATAAATAACAGGGAAAAAAAAGAGAAGTGGGTTTCCCTAACTTAGCCACGTAAAATGATAACTCTTGTGGCAGCTTGGTGAAGATACAAATCAAACTTGAGGATTGGACCACCTTGGAGTTGGAGAGGGAAGGTGGAGGAGAATCCAAGAAAGGGGGCCTTTGTATGGAATACAGAAGAAAAAACCTCAAGGAACCTATTTAAGGGGTTAAAATATAATTAAATTACTATTTTACCCCTAGTTTTAAAAACACAATCTGGCACCAAGAGTACCTGGTGAGGGGTCATCGACCACGTGGTACCCATTGATAGACCATCAGGTACCCATTAACTAGGCCAAAAGGGTTTACAATCCTCACCAAATACAGATGGGAACCTAATACCCTAACCCCTAGTACCGAGTACCCTACCATCGGATACTCGTGCCTCTCCTACATCAAAACTTATTTTCTGACCTTCCAGCTTCAATTTCTTCTTTAACCTCTTCTAAACTCCAGATTTCTCAGAATAAGGAGTAAATAAACAAAATTAAAATAAAAAAACTAACTCGAAATGATGAGGGTTATTACAAACTCTCCACCATCGGGCTTTTCATCCCTAACAAGCATCAATGAGGGAACAATCCCGACCATTGAGCTTTAAGCCTCTTGCTCCGAAGTTTCATCTTAAAGTCTTCCATGTTGTCATCATACCTACACCAATGGAATGAATTTCCCTCATAGAACCTTCTTGCTTTAATTGATGATACAAATCGGTTGCTCCGTATAGGAACCATAAGCCTCCAATTCTATATCATCGAGCCAGATCACATGAGTAGGATCACGTTCATATTTCCTCCATGCAGAAATAAGGAATAGATTATGCATGGCACTGAAATGAGGAGGTAAGGATAAACCGAGGAGTTTGTCTCCCCTGCTTTCTCATCCTTAATGGTAAATATTTTTGAATCAATTTCACCTGTGGGGATGGGGTGTGTCGTCGGTTGGCGCTGGGTGGTCAGCAGCGGGGGCTAGGACGTCGTCGGCAGGGGTCAGGTCGGCGACGACAGGGTGTTGGGTTGTCATTGGTCGAGGTTGGGTCGTCTTTGGTGGGGGCTAGTTCATCGTCGGCAAGGGTTGGCTCGTCGGCAACGGGGTGTTGGGTCGCTCACAAGGCGAGGTAAGATTCAAAAAAACGAGCAAATGAAAAAAAATGGAGCGCTACGACGCTCGCCATTGCCATGCTAATGGCGACATGGCGCACGCCAGTGGCGTGCCATTTCATATGCGCCTCGCCAAGGGCATGGCGAGGCGCAGAGTACCATGGCGCATGCCATTAACAACTATGACATTGAAATGGCACATCTTCTGCAGACAGTGGACATTTATTGTATTGGGTAGTGATTGTTGGGGACAGACTTTTCCAAGTCGTTTAACCACACAACAGTGTGATTGTCGGTCTGTGTCTACAATGATGAATCGATCTCATGTTGTGGATTAGCCACTAAATTCATAGTACCCCATTATTCCTCCAAATGTCAAACTCCATTCAAAGTGTTTTTCATGGACAAAAGAGAAGGTTTCCACAACCATGTGATCGTTCATCTCCTCGTAAGTTAAAACCCCCTATATAGATAAACAACTCTGTTGTATGTGGTTATACATACATGGTCAACATACACTATGAAAAAATGAAAGACAATAAGGTGTCAACAAAGGTAAATCTATAAGAATCACATGATAAATGCTGATTTGTAAAAGCTTAGCCACCCAATTTGATTGATCCAATTCATCCAAAACACCTCCAACAAGACTGGAGCGGAAATCTAGCAAACATTATAGAATGGTTTCAATTATTGATGCCACAGGTTGTGATTTTGTAGACAAGAAATGACATTGAGTTTATTAGCGAAGTTAGCATCAATCTAAAATTTGAAAACAAACAGGCCCATGCTGATAAAAGCAGGAAAATATTGCAGGTGGTGTAATTTAAAATAACAAGATGAAAGATCTTGTTCTGATAAACAACATAGGTCTTACATAAACACAATGAGAACGTCCAAAACAAAGGGAAAAAGGCTCAAACTTGATGACATTACATAGCAAGCTAATGCAATGGGATAGAGGACCAAAATAATGTCTAGATGGGCTCATCAAATTGGAAATTACCAATTAAAAAACAAGAAACGTGTTGATTAATTATGTGAACTAAAATTTTAATATGAGTTGACTTTGGAGCATAGCACATCATTCAAATACGGCAAATGCAATAATTCAAGATGGAAAATATTTTTCACCTCCACGAATAAATAACAGGTCAAGGCCACCACCATCTACAACACTGATACTGCATGCTTCAACTTCATCACTTTCATCAGCAGTCATCTTTAATGATGTCATATGACAACCTTTCCTTGTAAATGTTGAACTTTTCAGGTTTCATTCATTCCATCGTCTCCATTTACAGGTAGAAAAGCTTCCCAGTCACCCTCTTCAACATATCTAGGCAGTCATCTCTTGTTAAGTGGCGAAATTGAAATTCAAAGATAAGATCAGAGAAACTCAATCGAGAAGCTTCCCATGTATCAGCTTCATCCTGTCCCCTGTTCTGCTGCCACAGAAATGGATATTAAGTAGGCCACTTGGCAATGCGGCCAACAGAAGAATTCCCTTCCAGATCTACACTAGAGGGGAGGGCAGGCTCTACCCTATGTTGGGAAGTGATGCCCATCACATAATTCTTCAATTGTTTGCCATGGCGTAGACGGTTTGCAGGAAAGTGAGGGTGAGTAAAACGGCAGCGACAACCTGAGAGGCAATCGCCCAGGGAGTGCTGAAGTAGTTACGGATGTACATGGCTCGCCACCTAGGCCACCTCCGATCACAGTATCTTTCTATGGCTTCACACTCTGGTTGGTAGTGGAAGGCAAACACCGCGGTGTCTTGGTACAGCCTGTTGAAGAGCTGGATCACGTCCTCGGGGGCGGACCAGTTGTCGATGATTTTGCTGTCGCATAAAATTCTAACATCTCGGGCGTCGTTGATGAGCTTATCCATGAGGATTGCGTAGGAAGTGAACCCCCCCTCACAGCCCGTCCGCCACCGAGACTGCTCGAAGCATATGAGGTTTCGAAAGAGGGGTTCCGTAAACTCGTCCATCAGTATGGGCGGTATCTCCAGAATGCCCCGACCCTCATGGAATTCCACGTTCAACAGGCCGTTCTTGATGGTGCCGCGCCTGAACGTGACGCCTGCATCCGCGAGGCTGGCAGCGGAAGGCATCTGCACCACGCACTTCTGGAAGTCCCGAAAGGCAGGCTTCTTCTCCTCCGAAACCACGTACCTCCTCAGAAGGTCCAGCAAGTGCAGAATCCCAGAAAGCCGTCGGGGCGGTATTGCCGGCAGTGAGCCTTCTTGGTATGAGAACCTCAGTTCGAGGAACCCTAAGGCCAGATCGTGCAGGACGCGGGAGCTTGAAGAGGGGTAGACCAGTAGAAACAGACGCTCCAACACAAACCACGGCATCTGGTTTTCTAGTAACAAGAGGTCATGCATGAGAAGCATGTTCAGGACGGGCGTGCTTCCGAAGGGGTCGTCCAAGAACATTTGGGTCGCCCGCAACGAGTTTCGGTAGAACGTCTCAATGAGGAAGCACCCGTCGATCACCAGTATTTCTATCTGCTTTCGTGCGTCGAATTTGATGAACTCTGCACCGGCATAGCTACTCCGCGCTCTGTCTACGATTTCGGACACGGCTAGGGTAAGATCGTCCAGAGATACGTTCTCTCGAAACATGAGATCGTGCGCGTAGTGCAATTTGACGCCCTCGGCGGCCTTCAATCTTTCCTCGCCGTGGTGGAGGAGGCCGATGGAGAAGGCGTCGGGTCGATACGCCCGACCGTTGTGGCGGCGGAGGGTGGGGGGCACTCTGAAGATCGAGCGTTGGGCAGACAACGATGCATCCCTCTTCTTGTCCTCCATTGATCTCAGGAGGGATTCGATATCGACGGAGGCGTCAGTGCCCTGCTCGCGGATCCTCCGCTGTGGCGGCAGCCTCGGAACCGACCCTTGACGCCGAACAGACAGCGACCAGAGACCACCGTCGGTAGCCATTGAAATAGTAATCCACAGAACTGGGGCGCCTTTTAATTGTGTGACTCACGTTCAATTGTACATGATTTGATGATATTGCAAAGAGGCAAAGAGTGTCATCTTCTACAATCTCTAAGATATAGCATTGCCTCCAACTGTAATCACATAGCTAATATGTGATCACGTATTATATGATCACCCATTATATGGATCTGATAAATAACTTACATCAATAAAACTCATTATTTTTTTCTCTAGTTTATTAGAATATAATAGACTCAAATCAACGATGCCACAAATACAAAAAAAAAAAGTTTAATTTCATTTCAATGTCTTGATGTATGGCCTAAACTAAACATTGCCAACAAATTAGTAGTAAAAGATATATTAGGTTGAATACAATTAGCGATATACATAAGTGCTATAATAGCATTGAAATACGGTTCTTCCCAACCAACCAAATCATTATTTCCTTCATAAGGTTGAAATTAATCTTTCCCAATATTTAAATATCAAACAACCGTTGCAGTACTCGAGGATTCCCTTTATTCGTATAAAAACATTTTAAGACTCTTTTAATGTAATTTGACCAATACAAAAATAAACTACTTGACTTATGCTCAATTTATAAACCAAGACAATACTTGGTGTCTCTCATGTCCTTCGTTTCAAATTCATCCTTTAAGTTTCTCATTGCTTCATGGATCTCTTTTGGAGTCTCAATGATAGTTAAATCATCAAAACAAACAACAGTGATTGCAAATATAAATGTTGTTTTCTTAATAAAAATGCATGAGCGTATTGGATCATTTACACGCCCTTTATTTAACAAATATCCGCTCAAGCCATTCTACCACATATGCCCAAATTGCTTTAATCCATACAGGGATTTCTACAATTTAATTGATTATAGGTTTTGGGGTTTTGATTTCAATGCTTTGGGTATTTTGAATCATTCGGGGATTCTCATCTATATACTATTATCAAGTGACCATATAAGTAAGTTGTAACAACATCCGTAAGATGCATATTTCTCTTTTCAGCTATTGCAAGCTTGACTGGATACCGACGAGCAATAACATCCATATCAGGAGAACATGTCTCCTCATAATCAATTTCAAGTCTTTGAGAAAAACCTTATGTGACAAGACAAGCTTTATATCTTACAATCTCGTTTCTCATTACGTTTACATACAAAAAACCCATTTATATCCGACAAACACAATAGCTTCTGGTGTGAGCATGATATGTCTGTAGACCCTTAACCTATAAAGTGAATTTAATTCAACTTGCATTTCATCATTCCATTTATTTCAATTAGCCCATTTTTTAAATTCCATAAAAGACCTTGGTTCGAGGTCTTCATTCCCAGTATTATGTGTCATAGAATATAAAAACATGTCATCAATATTCTCCATTTTACTTTGATTCCATATATCACTCATAGTGTCATAATTAAAAGAGATTTTATTATTTTCAAAACCTCCAAGGTTTTCTATATCATGTGAATTCTTTTTATGATCCCATCATGTGTTTCATCAAGAACACTTAAATTACATGTTTCTTTTGGAACACACACCCCCATAATGAGGTTTTCAATTATACTCACTCCTTTTCTTTTGTCATGATTTTTATTCCTAGATCTAACTAGTCTACCACACTTCACGTGTGTTTTTAACATTTCTATAACATCATTATTTAATTACATATTTTAGACATCAATTATAGTTGGTACGAGTGATTTACTCATGTTGTTTGTATCAGTAAATGCATCAGGCAACTGATTTTCCAGTTCTTAAAAATATGAAATCTTTTCACTTCCAACTCATACTATTGGGTGGGAGGATTGAGAAAATATAATGTTTGCACATTCCAGGAAATTTTCTCTCCTTGTTTCTTTACCCCTTAATGTTGGGAACACTTCTCCATTTAAGTGACAATGAATATTAGGTGTCGTAAATACACCACTAGTTTAAGGTTCAAGATACTTGATATTGGACGATGATTCATATCCCACATATATTATCAAGCTCCTTTGAGGTCCCATTTTTATACACTGTGGGGGAGCAATCAGTACATACTACACAACTAAAAAAATTTAAGTGAGAGATGTGGGGTTCTTGACCAAATTCCAATTAGAGTGGAGGGTGCTTATGATATGCACTTGGTTTTATGTGAATTAATACTAAATCATGAAATATTGCTTGACCTCATACAAAGCTTGACAACTTTGTTCTCATTATCAATGGTTTAACTATAAGCTGGATGTATTTTATAAGTGATTTAGCTTAACCATTTTTTTATTCACATGAATGACTGTATACTCTATAATAATCCTCATTATCATATAGTAATCGTTGAAATCTTAGGATATAAATTATCTAGAATTATCAAGCCTTACTTTTTTGATAACATAATCAGGGAATTGTGCTCCCAATTTAATTAGTCAATTAAGAAATTTTGAAAACGCTATATCATGTGTTGAGAAAAAATATACATGTGACCATATGCTTGATGCATCAATTTATACCATAAAATATTTAAATGGCTCACATGATAGATGAATTAGTCTATATATATCTCCTTGAATTCATTTGAAAAAGGTAAGCATTTCAACCTTAGTTTTAGTTGGTGATGGTCTCACAATCAACTTTCCAAGAGAATAAGCCTCTCATGGGAATTTTCATAGCGGAAAGATTTTTTGGTCCTTTATTGTATGTCCATGAAAATTTTCAATTATTTTTTCACATCATTCCTGAACAAATAAGATCTAATCATCCATTCAAAAAATTAATGATTTTCAGTCCATTATTTACTACTATTTGTGTTTCGATTGCACTAATATATGTATAATATAATCCATATGATAATTTTGGTCACTTTTCTAGTATATGACTCTTACTGAATTTATTAATGGTAATGCACATGTACTTTCCATTTTAATTAGATACAGTTTGAGCATCATACCTATGTTGGTATATAAAATTGAAACTTAACAAGTTTCTTTTGGACTTTGGGGAAAATAAAACATCTTTTATAATGAACTTTGTTCCATTAGGCAAAAAAACTTATTTCGTAAGTCCCTTCTATTAGATCTATAAAACCTTCTATAGTATTCACAATTTATTTTGTTGGTTTATGAATTAGAAAAATATATTTTATTTTTAAGAATTATGTGCATTGTTCCACTATCTGGTATATAAATATTTTCTTTGTTATCACAATTCATTTTAGAGCTTCAAAGAACAAACATTGATATTAATAAATTAAAAAACACACTTTATAAAATCTAAACATTACAACATCAAAAATACAAAGCATACAAAGAAAACACTACATTATTTATCACAAATATTGGATTTTTGTCGAATTATTTCCAGCTATCATCTTGTCAAAGTCACAAGTAAAATCACCCACCTTGAGGTAAGTAAAATCATCATTTGATGTTTCATGATTCTCAGTAAAATTTTACTCCTTTTATTTCCCTTTACAGGACATCTCAAAAAAATTTAATTCATTCTTCTTTACTCCAAGAGATGCTTTATAGAGCTTACAATAGTGTTTTGGGGTTCAAAAAACTCAGGACCAATGTCCCTTAGAACCACACCTGTAGTAGGAATCTTTAGGATTCATCATAGTGCTTAGTTGATCTTTCTTTTATTCTGATATTTGTTTCAACCATGACCATGGATATGGACATGTCCTCAGTCATGCCTACCACCAAAACCACACCCCCATGAGAATCATGTCCTCAGATTTATCATCTTTCGTGATTTTTTTCATGAGATGTAGTATTTTCTTAAGGAAATGCTATTGCATGACCGATAAGGTGATAATGATGATTTTAATAAAATGATCATTGTTCTTATCTACTACAATTAATGATGATATGATATCTGAATATTTTGTATACTCTCACTAGATATATTGTTGTCATAGGGTTATGTGAGATGCATGAGAAGTCGTATATGTATTTTCAATTATATCAACATCTGTAACATTAATACTACAATACTTTAATTGTGATAAAATTCTATACATAATAGAATTGTAATCACTGACCCTTTTATAGTCTTGGAAGTGTGGAGTATTTCATTCATCACAACTTGTAGGAAGAACAACCTCCTTTTCATGATCACATCTCTCTTTGAATAGAGCTTGATTAGATCTCTTTCTGTGAGGTATTCACATTTCAATTTCTCTTTGAAAATCCTCCTAAGGAAGATTATCTCTTTTACTCTATTTTAAAGGGTTTTTGAATTAATTAATTTAATTTTTTATGTGAGACCCATCAATTCGAGATGAATTTCAATATCCATGATTCAGGACATATAATTACTTCTGGTAATATATAAAGTGGTGAATTCAAGTTTCATGAGATTTGAGATGATCATAACGAGGGAAAACACTTCATTATTATTTATAATAAGAATATAATGAGATGTTATGTTTTTTTAAATCAAATACAATATATAAAATAAGTAGTAAACATAAAAATCATAATCTTAATATTAATATTATAACTTAATTTTTTTATACATCTCACCTTAATTGGTTAATAAATATTTTATATGGGGATATAAAGTAAATCTATATACTGTACATGTTACTCATTTTAAAACTTTCTCACATGTACCAATTTATTAATTACATCATATAATGAGGCAATGTAAAAATAAATAAATTAAAACCGTTTGAGAAGGCGGAAAGACAACCTTTATGGCAGTAATTAAATGAATTACATAAAACAATCTAATCTGGTGGTAAAATTAAGGCTTGAAATTAAAACATATTTTATCCCTTTTGGACCATTCATGCTGACAACATGTTGTAAAAAAAAAATTGAAATAGATATAATTTAAGTGCCAATGAAAGTGAAGAAATTGAAAGAGAGATAGAAATTTTAATATAATTTTCTTAACATCTCTCATTTATCTCCCATTAAGGAATATTTCACTTCCATTTATAGGTAGTGTAGTGGGGGGGATAAGTGGGGATTGATGGGGGTGGGTATCCCACCACCCTTTTTTTCTTTGATAGCTACTAAAGGTGGCTGCCTAACATTATTAAATTTTTATGGATTTCCAAAATTATCATAGACACTTCAACTCTATTCCTATAAAGAGTCACTATCATGGTCATTATGTTGTGACCATGAAGGTGTTTTATGTTGAAGGTTCCCTTGAAGGTGTTTGTATTAAAGGGGGGCATTACCGGTTAATGAACAAGTGGGTATGATTAGGGGTGCTTAACGGGTTGAACCAGGGCGGTGCGAGCCAAGCCCACATAGACTGGGCCTAAAAATTCTTGATCCATTTAGGCCAAAAAATTAATGCGGGCTCCACAAAATTGAGTCAAGTACAGTTCACATTTTAAGTGGGTCAATCCGTGGGTTGGTCGGTATTTTAATCATGATTAAAAATATTAAAAAAAAATAAAAAAACACTTAAAATTTATGAATATTAAATATTAACACATTATAACAATCACATAAATGTATATATATATATATATATATTTATCATATACTAAAAATATATTTATATTTTCATAAAAAAACTATACATTAAGTTGAAATAACATTAAAATAAAAAAGAAAAAAAATTATTTCTAGTCTGCGGTCTGGCCCATATATTTTGAGGTCGGTTCGCTTAAGCCCATGAGCCCTTTTCCCCATTCTATTTAAACTCATTTAAAGCATATTCCTTTTTTAGTCCATCCCGTCCCATAAATGTGGGTTGGAGGGCCTTTCCCTTGGGCTCGAGGCCCGTTAAAAACCCCTAGGTATGATTTATGACCCATGTGTTTAATTTTATTGTCAACATATAAGTCAATGTATAAATCATATTCAACCTCAAGTGGATTTGGATAATTTAGATGAGGTGAATACCACTTTGATGTAAGGAATATATTTTAAGAAGATTCCAGTAGAAGATTAAAGTTTTGGAGAATTTTTTGTGTTGAAGAGGATATCATGCCGTAAGGGAAGTCAAAACGTCATGATAAGTGATAAGAGGAATTTTTCATAATGTCCTATCAATGATATTTATAATAATCCTAGTAGTGTAGAAATATGGTTGACTCTTAGGTATTATCTCAAGGAGGTTACACTTAATCATTGTTCTTAATTGTTTCATATTTATATTTTTTCATTTTATTTAAATTAAGTAAAATAATAAAAAATGGGGGGTTTGTTTCTTTTTAAATTTTAAATGAAAATAAAAAAATAAAGAAATATAAAATAATAGAATTACATGAAGTGAATACAAACAAACAAATAAATTAAAAAATTACTTGCATGTTCTTTAAATTTAAATGAAACAAGGAATTTTATTAAAACAACTAAAAGACATAATTTCAAATCATAAAAATAGATCTAAAAAAGTATGGTAAGAATAATTTGACATAAAAATTCTATAATAAAAATAAAATAAAATTACAATTATGATTGTGAAAATTATAAAACATTAATGAAGAAAAATAAAACAAATAAGAAATGATGGAGTGAGAATTTCTCTAAAATTGAATGACATGTCATTCAAAACATTAATTCAAGCATGGTCAAGCCAATATATACCCTTGAAGTAATTAAAATTATCCCCCTCCATATCCTCTGAGACCGCTCTTCTCTTTCATGTGTATCCTCATTTCATGGAATCATATCTCATTTTTTGATCTTCCATGATTTTAGGTTAGTTAAATTCTTTCAAATAATCCATGATATCTACACCAAATTATCCCTAAAATTATTTTCCATGTACTAAAGCAATGAATGTTTAAAAGTCATGGTCAAAGTCATCCCTATTTTTATTCATTTCACTTGACCATTTTATTGATCTATTTAGCCTCCTTAATCTTCTATAGAGTTATGCAACCTCTAATTCTCTAAATGTTGTCAATATTTCAACACAATCTAATCTAAAATGATAGAGTTATGGTTTTAATGGTGACATGGTATTTAATATGACATATGGGGTCCATCTAGAGTTCATGGTCATTTTATCAACTTAAACATTGGATAATGTTAAAATAAATTTTCTAAAATTTTAATATATCCCCCCTTGGATGTCTTCCCCACTTTTTTTACTTTATTTGAAAATATTTTCCATGTTTTGTTCATTAATGAGGTCAATTATCAACATAATAAATTGATTTGTCTTTGAATAATCAATTCCTTTGACTTTGACACATGAAAAGACAATTTTAAGGATTGAATCATACTGTGAATTTTATTAGAGATATATAAAATTGATTTATATTACATTATCATCTATATTAATCCCATTTGGAGTTTTAAATCTCGAGTTATGACTCATTTACTAAATGTGGGTCAAATTTATTTTCCAAAACATTTCCCAATTTGTATGCTTCATTTAGGTATCATATATTTTCATTGTGTACTTGGTCTAGTTGAATAAATCATATCTCAATGAATGTAAAATAATTTCAAAAAAATAAAAATAAAAATAAATACCACATAAAATGTTATAGGAAAAAAATACTAGAGTGGATTTAAAAAGGTAATACTATAATTTTAATTACATCTTAAAATCTATGTTCTAATTATAATATTTCATTAAATAATCATATTAAACTCAATATGGGGGAAATTTTATCTTTTATTAACAATTAAATATTCTAAAAAATCTTGATTCATCAACAAGCCTATGTATGATTAATGTTTTTGTAAGTCAGAACAAATCACACTGTAATGAAAATGTTTTACACTGTGATTTGGTTCCTAAAATGTGGATATGTGTGAGTTGTTCCTTCATGATAAGAATATCACACTACAATGTTCATACCATGATTTTTTTTGTTTAGTTTTTTTGGTGAAGCAAAGAGTTATGTGATGTGAGAGATGAGATTGCACTATGAAAATTCATGGTCACACCTCAATATAGGTTGTTGTAAAAATGTAGTTCTCTTATGGATTGAAAGTTTGAGTGGTCACTACTACTTGAAATTGATCCTGTACCAATGGAACTATACCAATGGTTTTTTCCAAACCATTGATATAGGTACCTTAGAGAGACCCTATACCGATGGTTTTGTAAAAACTGTTGGTATAAGTACCATGGAGAGAACATATCCCAACAATTTTGGCCAAAATCATTGGGATATGTCACTTATATGGACCTATACCAACGGTTTTGGCCAAAACCCTTGGTATAGGTTTATTATAGAGACCCTATACCAACTATTTTTCCAAAACCATTGGTATAACTCAAAAAATAAAGGTACCTATACTAATGGTTCTCAAAACTATTGGTATAGGTACCCATATTTTTTATGTATTCTATTTTCAAATAAAATTAATTACATAAAAATTTATAATACTTGTAAACATACTTATATATATACATATATTTATGAAATTATGTTCACAAAAGGCATCTTAGGTTAGTGGTTTGGTTATTGGATTATAAATGGGAGGTGTTGGGATCAAAACTGAGATGGGTTTTATTTTTACATTACCTGTACCAAAGGTTTTTAAAAACCATTGATATAGGTCTATACCCACTCCATAATATCCAACTCCCCTCCAAACCATTGGTATAGGCTATACCAACAGTTTTAATACATATACCAATGGTTCCAAACCGTTGGTATAGGGATTTTTCTAGTAGTACACGCTGAAATGGAGATTGATCACGTCACATTGACCATGGGAGTTGATCAATTGGAAGGTAACCAGTTTTTGGAAAACATACTTTCTTGTCATAGTATACATTTTTGCATCGTGAAGAACATGGCCTCACTACAATATTCATGGCCACATCGTGATTGGTGCCAAAATCCATTTTGATTATTTTTTATGCAGCTTCTTATATGATTTAGGAGTTGCTTAAAATCAATCCTTAAAGTCCAAAAATCACATCAAGGGATACCGATAGGTCTGTATTGATCCAATGGAACAAATTGTAGTGTTAAAAGTTGAGAATGAAAGTTAGATTTGGTGTTTGAACTTGAAATTCAAATTCCACTGATAATGTATAATGGCTTTATAAAACACAAAATTTTCCATATTTTAATGTTTTAATTCATTGATAATATAACATTTTTTACATTTTATGGTCCTTTAGCACCTTTTTAGTTTTTAGGTGTTGATTAGACTTTATTATAAAAATAGCATAATATTGAGTTTTTTTATTTAATTAATTTTCTATATTAAAATTTCTTGGACATACTTTAATTTAGGTTTATTTTGATTTTTAAATGAAAATAGAAGAGTATCCATGCTATATAAAAGTATATTGGACTTCATACAAAATTCATAAAAGTAAAATCCATTTTGAACTAGATATGTGTGATTAAATTCATAAGTGTCTGTCTGCATGAGATTAAAAAAGAAAAAGAAGTTGCAATATAAGAGTAGAACAACATAGGAGATACGTCATGTAATGGTAACCTCATCCCACATATTCTATGTAAGAGTAACCCCAACTCCCAATAGTTACATATGAGTAAAACAGAAGGATCTGTATATCACTAACAATGAGTAAAACACTACATAAGATTAACTTACATGGGAAAATTATTGTGCAAGAGAAACCATGTGGGGAAGCACCTTGTGTAAGTGTAACTTGGACAAAGCATATGGTGCATAAGAATAGAATCTAAAAACAAGCAGATATATAAGATTAATCTCTATGGGTGAGCATTGTGTAAGAATAAATTCATCATGACTATTGTGTATGAGTAATAAGGTAGGAGCTATATCATTATTCATGACTGAAGTAGTGAACTGGGGTAGATTGGTCATATCTTATGACTCCAATACATTAGAAGCTATGAATTTATCAAAAACTATGATACCAAGATGTCTTTACTCGAATAAGAGGCTCAAATTTTTAGTTCAAGATAATATTTCCATGCAGTAAGCATACTCATCAATATGGTTATTTCAACATGGGAAACCTAAGGGTACACAACTATTTCAGGACATTCAAGAACACATTTCAAGAATCAATAAAGACCATGGGACCTAACCAAGTTCCATGCACTTTACATTCAAGGGATTGACAATCAAAAGTAAATAAACATTCTCATCATTATCCCAAATCGGGAAATGCCCAAGTGAGCACACCCCACATGTCAATCATCCAATCCAAAGGGAATCTCAGACCATAGGAATCAAGAATAAGTGATTTGAGGAGAATAACCATGAAGTTAAGGGAAATTTATTGAATAAATATACATGTAAGAATCACCAAATATGCATTTTACATGTGGATTATAGCAGACCATATACACGACCGTCTAATAAAATGACATAAATAAAATATTGAATTATAATACATTCCCATGACATTTTAGGTTGAGAGTTTTAAAGAATTGGGATAGAACATTAAATAACAAAACCCATTTTCTTTGCATCAACAAGACATTTTACCCAATATATATGAAACTAATTAATTCATAATTAGTATTAAATATCTCCCACAAATTCTCTATATAAAGAACTCTTATATACATTTCATACTTTTCTTATCTTCATAACCTAGGGAAATGGAAACATAAGAAATGGATGAACTCAAATTCTCAGTAAGGGTAAACATAAGCGATAACAATCAAAGATCATAAGTGATAATAAGATGAGTATATGAGTACAATTAGGATAAATAAGAAAGTTATATCCAATAAAGAATAGATCATAAATCATGGAATAAGGATTGACATATCATAATACATGAATCAAAAGAGTTTGAAAACTTGAGTCAATAAATATGAGCCATGAGAGAAAACCATATGAATAATAATAAGCATAAAAGTATATAATATCATGGAAAACAACTGTGAAATATAACAAAACCATAATCATAGAAAAAACTTTGTGCAAAAACCCATTATCCCCATGCCTATATGAACATACTCATCATGTCCACACCTGAAAATGTGAGCAAACTCATCACGCCCATGCCTATGTGAAAAAAATCATTATGTCCACACTTGACTATATTATGAGGTATAAACTTAAACCAATGCATTGGATAATAATATGAGACCCCACCCATCATCATCTATACATATGTGTCCCACATAAAATCATATCATAAAGGATGCCTGGAAATAAAATGAGTTTCATATCCTTTTAAAATGGAATCATATAATAAAAACATTCATAGTTATATCATTAATTAAAACATGATATACCTATGGAAAATAAATAGGTATCCAAAGATATCCAGTAACTTTCTAGGTAAATACCATTCAATCAAGATAATAGATCATATAGTATTTACACCATATAGATAAAGGGATTATGGTTAAGTAAATAATTTCCACAATCAATCAATGTATGGAACCTATATGAACACACTTAAATCAAAGGAATCAAAAATAGGGTATTTATAGAGGGAATACATTGAAAGTAAAATTAGATTTATAAACCTTTAATGACCAGGAAAAGAAAAGGCAGCGATGAATCATTTCTGTGATAGAAAAGAACATTCATAATCCATACAGATAAGGAAGGTGGATGATATCATCTCAAGAATATTTTTGATCAATCATGATATGTATCAAATGATATTAACATAGAAAAACACATTTTTATAGGTTTTAGAAAAATCTCTTTGTAAATAAGAAATATTATTGATATTTTGAAAGCATTTTGAAAGATTTTTTTCATAAAACCATGATAAAAATAATATCTTATATAAAAAATATAGATAATAAGTTTCATAGAGAAGACAAAGATAGTGTAATGATGCGTTCACATGTAAGGAAACATAAAAAAATATTTTATAAAACATTTTTAATATTATCATAAAAAGACGAAGTTATTGGTCACTTTAAAAAGTTATTTTAAAAAAGGGTGAATTGAAATCATTAAAAATATTTAATTTTGAAAAAGAAACTTCAATAATAGATATTTGAAAAGATATAAAGGTTATAAAAATAAAAGTGGGTTGGAAGATAAAACATTTGGTTTTAAAAGGATGAAAAAACATTTTTTTAATATTTTGAAATACCTTTGTTTGAAAACCCACATATTAAAAAAGTATTAAATTTTCCTCTCAAAAGGGGGTAAATATAAATATAAGAATCATAGAAAATTATCCAGGTTAGCTTTCTTAAAAAGAGAGGATAACATTATTGGGAAAGAAATTATAAACATGGAAGAAAAGATTCATTTTTAGGAATGAGAGTTATTCTTACCAAAGTTACACATTTATTTCATAATTTTTTTATCAAAGAAGTGGTTATTGATGATGAGAAGTAATTTCCCCAACTAAAAAAAGGAAATACCATATAAAATTTTGAAATGGTAGAATCAAAACTACTAAAAAATTGGGTTTATCTAGTGCTAGTGCTTTAACAACGCTAACTAAAAGTTTTGTTAAAGATCCCCTTTGTCAGTGCTATAAAAAGAACTGTTAAAGGGAGCCCTTTATCAGTACTTATAAAAAAGTGCTGATAAAGGTCCCCATTTATCAGCATTAGAAAAAAAGAACTGATAAAGGGTGAGCTTTTATCATCACTTTAAGAAAGCACTGATAAAGGGGGGCCTTTATCAGTGCTAGAAAAAAGAGCTCATAAAGGACACCCTTTATCAGCATTTTCTTAAAAGCACTGATAAAGAACCACCCTTATTCAGTATTTTTTCTAGCATTGATAAAGAGTATATTTCATAAAAAAAAAATTCATTAAAAATAATATATTAATATATAAATATAAATATATTGATATAAATATAACATTTATTTTTAAATATGTTTAAGATAAGGCTAAATAGACATTTTCACTTAATATATAAGATATTTAGTGAAAATGGATTATAAAATAATTATAAAATATTATTAATTAATACTTTTCTAATTATTATCAACTAATAGTCATTTAATAATAGTTGGATGACATAAAAATTAAATGAATTAATGAACAGTCTAAGATAAGTTGAAAATAAGAGTTGAACTTCAAACGAACATAACTTTTGATCCGAGTGTTTGTTTGGGCACTACCACATATCAAATTGAAGTTTGTGATGAGATCTACGCACTTGTGATTTGGGGGAAACCCTTATTGCATTTTTCAAGTCCAAAAATGTCCATAAGTCCTCCAAAATTGAGTTTTTAGTCGGGGTACCCCAATTTTTTAACATTTGATGGAATTTCAGCCTTGTTTAAGGGGGTATTTTTGCGCATTTTCAATAGGGGAAAAAATTATTCTTAGGGATTATATTCATATTGATATTATGGTTTTTAAATTTTATCATTTTTCAAAATGTAGTTTTATTTATAATTAAATATATGCATATTTTATTATATTTACTTATAATAAATCACTTGTATAATGCATATTTAAATATATTTACATAAAAATGTAATTTTAAATATATAAAACAAATATTTATTATCCATTTTATTTAAAGTAAAAAAATTATCCATTTTATTTACCTTATAAAAATGAATTAGTATGTATATATATACTTATACAATTAATGATTATATATAAACACGTGTGTATTAATAATTAACAAATATATATGTATATGTATATTATAATATATGTAAATAAATACATATTCTAAAAATGTATTTATAATAATATCTAACCATTTTTTACATTATAAAAAAAAATATATGATGTTTATATATACATATATATGTGTATTAATAAAAAATATTTTTATATTATATTCTAGTATATGTAAATGAATATAATAATATATATATATATATATATATACCACACACATATATTTTATAAATGTATTTAAAAATAATTATATAAATATATGAATAAAAAATATATATGTAAATATATATATATATATATATAGAAATATCATTAAATAAACAACAAAACAACATGGTGTAGTGGTAAATGCATTCCATCTTCAAAGGAGAGGTGCATGGTTCGAATCCAGGTGGACACAGGAGTCTGCTGTAACGACCCGAGTCCGGAGCCCCTCCACTGGTGCCCCGTACCCGGTTCACCACATGACCTCAAGCGTGTTTCCCCGAATGCCAGAGGCTGCTGACTAGCAGCGAGGGCCTTGGTGAGTCGGTGGGGAAACTATTCCCTCATTCGGTAAGGTATACAAGGTAAGAAAACAACAATAAACAGCGGAAGCAGTAAACAACATGCATAACAACAGAAACCAACAGCGGAAACAAAGTAGATATATAACTATGATGACAATGATGCAGCAGGTACAAGTATCTAAGGAAAACAACAAACAAAACAACGTGCTGAAATACAACTGAAACCAAGTGCAAAAGAAAACAAAGAAAACTCCTCAGCATCGCGAGCCACAACTCGGTCCCATGCTCCCCAGCTCCTGGTGCAATCAAGATCCTGAGGTAGAAGGGCGCTTGCCCTTGTCTATACCTGCAGCAACATAGTCTGCTTGGGCCCAAAAGCATGGCCCAAACAGGGTGTGAGATACAATCACAATAGGCAATCACCCAAAGATTTGTGCCTAACAGTCAATGAATATATGACAGTAATAACAAGAAGCAGTAAACATGAAAGCACAAGCAGCTACAATCCACAGTTCTAACAAGTAAAGCACACAAGTAAGCAGTCAACAACAAGAAGAAAACAGGTAACCCTCTGGGTAGCTCTCACAGTCTAACCCCTATGGTTCAACCTCTAAGTACTAGCAATCCTCTGGGAGACACACACAGTCTCACCCCTCTGGTTCAGCTACGTAATTAAGCTGAATCTCTGGGGAAGCACTCACTGTCAATTCCCCCTATAGTCTCATATCGTGCTAAAGGATCTCTAGGGAAGCACTCAATGTCAATTCCCCCTGTGGCCCATGTCGATGATCTACAGACTCTCTGGGGAAGCACTCAATGTCAATTCCCCCTATAGTCTCGCATCGTAATTAAAAGACACTCTAGAGAAGCCCTTCCGTCAATTCTCCCTTTGGTCTACTACTCTAGGTTCTCACAGTCCTGAGTATAACTAAACATGCTCAACACACGTTCATCATCCAAGAAAACCTCAAAAACTACTTATCTATCATTATACGGCTCAACAAAAAAATAAATCAACAATTACACTATCCTACAACTAGGCATGGAAACTGGAAAAACACCAAACATGTAGAACAAGCATGATAAAGCAATCTGAGCATAAAAAAATTACTCTAATCACAAGCAATAACCTCTACTAAAGCAATCAAGCAAAGCAGGAAAGTAACAATGGAAAAATAGGAAACACACAGTACCCCGTTCAAGGGTATTGGTGGAAATTTCACAAAATATTCATCAACTTTCTACGGAAAGGCACAAACCACCTACCTCGATCCGAGGAGATCGATATATGCGAACCTCGATGACAGATTCCTCTTAGAACAATGTAGATCTGAGAAAATGCACAAAACATTCATCCCACGATAACTTGGAAATGAGGAGGAATCAAGAAACAAGGCTCAAGAAGAATGAAGAACTCACCGCTACGATTCCAACGCAATCGACCGTGCTTGAATCGAAGAACGGACGACGAGGCGGGAGCCCGTCGAAGATCTGGCCGTACGGTCGCTCTCGGATGGATGAAAACTAAAGAAGAAGACGTTCTCGAAGGTTAGGCATGACCCCGGTCCGTTTAATGAAAAAAAGTACACGGTGTGTACTTCTTGAGTACACGGCGTGTACTTCAATTTGTCGTACTCTGAAATAACCGGCCTCCACCTCAGCCTTACACACCATGTGTGTGGCCCGGACACGGCCAGCACACGGCTTTGAGCCGGGGAAGAGTACATGGCATGTACTCAGAAAGTACACGGCATGTACTTCTGAAATTTCCAGAAAATTTATTTTCCTTAAAAACTCCAGAAAAAGGGAAAACATACCTGAACAAAGATCCAAGTTCTTACAAACTTCCCCCCTTAAAGAAATTCATCCCTGAATTTCCCTAACAAGGTGGAGAAGAAGAATCCCCGAACAACTCCGGCTACTGCGATCGTACATTGTCCTCCCTCTCCCAGGTCTCGTCCTGTACTCGCCCGTGCTGCCATAGCACTCGTACCAGAGGAACAGACCGTCCGCGGAGAACCTTCGTACTACGATAGACAATCTAGATAGGCTCCTCAAATGATGCATCCGCTTCAAGCTCGACTTCCTCGGGCTGAAAGACGTGAGATGATTCTGAAAAGTAACGTCGGAGCTGAGAGACGTGGAAGACGTCGTGCATGGCCCGATACCTCTGAGGTAGCTGCAACTGATAGGCGACCGACCCCACTCTCTCCAAGACCTCAAACGGCCCGACGTACCGCGGTGAAAGCTTACCCAGTCTCCGAATCCTCTTGTGTCCCAACCTCAGTGCGACACGCAGGAAAACCTGATCACCGACCTCAAAATCTAGAGGTCGTCTCCGCTGATCAGCATAAGACTTCTGTCGAGACTGTGCTGTAGCCATCCTCTTCCGAATCAGCTCTATCTGCTCTGAAGTCTCCTGAACAAGATGAGGTCCCAGCAAAGCTGCCTCTCCTGCCTCCAGCCAGCATAAGGGTGATCAGTATGGCCTACCGTACAAGGCCTTGTATGGTGACATCTGAATGGTCGCCTGGAAACTGTTGTTGTAGGTGAACTACACCAGAGGAATATGCTTCTCCCAAGAACCGCCAAAGTCAAGGATGCAAGCCCGAAGCATATCCTCAAGCACCTGGATCGTGCGCTCGGACTGGCCATCAGTCTGGTGATGGTAAGTTGTAATCAAAAGTACCTGTGTACCCAAGGCCTTCTGAAGTCCCTGCCAGAACCGAGAGGTAAAGCGCGCATATCTGTCTAAAACAATAGAGCGTGGAACTCCATGCAGGCGAACGATCTCTCTGATGTAAAGTCATCTCAGATCATCGACACTGAAGGTCTCCTTGATCGGCAAGAAGTGAGCAACCTTTGTAAGTATGTCGATGACAAACCAAATAGCATCGTTCCATCAAGGTGACCTCGGCAACCCGGTCACGAAGTCCATCGCGACATCGTTCCACTTCCACTCTGGAATGGGTAATTGCTGTAAAAGGCCTGCTGGTCACTGATGCTCTGCTTTCACCTGCTGACAAGTAGAACATCTCCTGAAAAAACCAGCAACATCCTTCTTCATACCTGGCCACCATTAGTGGTGATGAAGATACCGATACATCTTGGTGACGCCAGGATGAACTGACCAAACTGAGGAATGGAAATCCCGCATCAACTCCTCGCGTATGTCTGCTGGCACCCATACGCTTCCTTGGAAATGCAAGATCTCATCCTCACCCACTTTCCATCCAGGAAGAGGGTCCTCTCCTAACACACTCTCCCGCATGACTAAGCCTTCTGAGTCTGATAGCTGCCTCATCCGTACCTGATCAAGTAACGTGGAGGTAACAGCTACCGAAGATAGAAAGGTCTGTCCCCGTCTGTCGTGCACCTCCAGATGCATCTCAGAGAACAGATCCATCAGCTGCCACTCACTACTGGCCTCCTAAACTGCCTGAATCTGAGTTCTCCTGCTTAATGCATCTGCCACGGTGTTGCCCTTTCTCGGCGTATAAGCAATCTCGAAGTCAAAAGACTGTAGATACTCAACCCACCTACACTGCCTCAGATTCAGATCATGATGAGTGAAGATATACTTGAGACTCTTGTGGTTAGTGAAGACCACAAAGTGCTCTCCCAGAAGATAGTGTCTCCAACAACGCAAGGCATGAACAACAGCTGCCAACTCCAGATCGTGTGTAGGGTAGTTCCTCTCATGTGGCCTCAGCTACCGAGACCCATACGCAACGACTGCATCTCCCTGCATAAGCACAGCTCCCAGCCTGATACCCGAAGCATCACAGTAAACAGTGTAGCTCTTGCCTGGCTCTGGCAAGACTAGTATCGGTGCTGACGTCAACTTCCCTTTCAGCTCCTGAAAGGATGACTCACAAGAATCTGACCATAAGAACTTCACCCCCTTCTTGGTCAGACCTGTCAAAGGTGCTGCTAGATGAGAAAAGTCCCGAATGAAGCGTCTGTAGTATCCATCCAGCCCTAGGAAGCTCTGTACCTCAAAAACATTCTTCGACTGCTCCCAGGAAACTACAAATCTCACTTTATCTGGGTCCACAGATACTCATTCCTCTGAGATGACGTGACCCAAGAAGTGAATCTGATACATCCAGAAGTGGCACTTCGAGAGTTTAGCATAAATCTGATGCTCTCTCAGTGTACTCAGAACGATCTCAAGATGTGTGAAATGGTTGTGTTGAGTGTGAGAGTACACCAAGATATCATCCATGAAGACCACGACGAAGGAATCTAAGTAAGGATGTAACACTCGGTTCATCAGTGCCATGAAAACTGCAGGGGAATTCGTGAGACCGAACGACATGACTGTATACTCGTAAAGACTGTACCTGCTCCTGAAGGATATCAGAGGTATATCTGATGGTCTAACGCACGATTGATGATAACCGGACCTCAAGTAGATCTTTGAGAACACCCGGGCTCCTCGAAGCTGATCGAAAAGGTCATCAATCTGTGACAATGGATATCGGTTCTTGACCGTCAACTGGTTCAGCTTCCAATAATCCACACAAAGCCGAAGGGTACCGTCTGCCTTCTTTGGAAACAGGACAGGCGAACCCCAAGGAGAAGTACTGGGTTGGATGAAACCCTTAGCCTGTAGCTCCTTCAACTGCTTCTTGAGCTCCTGCAACTTAGGTGTGTCCATCCTATAGGGAGGAATGGACACTAGTACCACTCCTGGCACGAGCTCAATAGATAAGTCTACCTCACGCTCCGGAGGAAACCCTGAAAAGTCTTCTGGAAGGACATCCCTGAAGCGATCCACCACTGGAGGAAAATCCAACTGTGGAGTCCCCTGATCATCCAGATAAAGACTAGCAATCTGGGCTGTCACCCCTCCTAGCCCAAGATGCTCAAGTCCCGCCCGACTCGCCCGAACGTCCCATTCGCCTCTATGAAGGAAGGATTCACCCTCTGGTGAAATGAAACTGACTCTGCGGTGATAACAGTCAACGACTTCCTGGAAGGGGATCAACCAGTCCATGTCGAGAATGACATCATAGCCTGTCATCTCTAGGACATAGATATCCTATAAGAAGTGATACCCTGCAACCTTGAGAGGGAACTCTCTACACAGGCGTACACTAGATGTCCTCATTCCCAAAGGTGTGTCTAGTGTCAAAGAGTCGGCAGAAGAAAGGACGCAGAGTCCAAGGCTCTCCACAACAGCAACAGAGATAAAACTATGCGTAGCACCAGTATAGAAATGGGCTGAAGATAAAACTGAGGCTACTAAAATCGTACCTCGAACAGTAGAAGGGTCGGGATCCTGCTCATGATAAGTCTTCTCCACAGCGAAAGACTGGCCTGCACCGCGGCCCTGCACCCCTGACTGACCACTCTGAGCTGAACCTCCCTACTGGTGCTGAGGAACCGGTGGCTGACTGCCACGGCCTCGACCTCCACCTCGGCCCGAACGACCGGAAGAACTCCAGTTCCCTGACTAGTGAGAGACTGGTGGGGCTGCTCCTGAACGAGGAGTCATGGAAGAACCCCGATCACCTGCTGCTGGTGATAAAACATGGAAGAAACGCTGAAGATGACCCATCTTGCCGCATGATCAGCACTCCATGGGGTCTCTCTGGCACTGTGGCCTCGTGTGCCCTGTCCGGCCACATTGGTAGCATGTCACCTGACTGCCTGATGATGCGTCTCGCTTCCTCGCATCACCGTGCGTAGGCTCCCTACGACGCTTCTTGTTGTCATCTGAAGGGAAGTTAGCTATGGAAGCAGAACCGCCCTGACTCACAGCTCCAGAGTCTTTCAGATTGCGCTCCTCAATCAGTGCCTGGTTGACGATGGAAGTAATGGAAGTCAGCTGGAAGATGTTCACCTGTGAGCGGATCTCCCGCCTGAGTCCATCCTCAAACTTCCTCACCAAGAACACCCCACTCCCATCCCGAAGGGGTGTAAAACGTTGTAGCTCAGTGAAACGGGAGGAATACTCCATGACAGATAGAGTACCCTGCTCTAAGCTCATGAACTCCTGGGCTCGATCGACCCTCAGAGTCTCCGGGTAGAAGTAGTCGTAGAACACGCACTGGAACTCCTCCCAAGCCATAGCATGCTACTGACCCGCCTGTGAGATCACGTCCCACCACCTATTGGAAGAGTCTCGGAGAATGTAGGTGGCGAGCTTGACCCACCTCTTTGGAGGCATCTCCAGATGCTCAAATATAGTCAGCATGGCTTCCATCCATGACTCTACAGCCTGAGGTCCTCCCTCCCCTGAGAACGTGGGATGCTGCTGCTGCTGAAAGACCCGTGTCAAGTCTGCCATAGACGAGGCAGGAGGCGGTGCTCCCTGGAAGTCCTACATCATCCTCATAAAACCTTCCCTGAACTGTGCATCAGTGCCCGCGACTGGTACAACAACCGGTGCCAAGGCTGGATCGGCTGGGGGATCGACAGGAAGTCCCTGATCAGCCCTGGCTGGCGTCTGATCACTGCCTGACGACAGACGTACAACTGGAGGATGTCTCGGATGCATAGCTCTGAAAGATCAAAAGCACACCTTAGATCAGGAAAACAAGTACAAAGAACACAAGAGTACAAATGGGAACAAGGGAAGAAAAACACACAAGATTGCAAAACACGACTACACGACGTGTATAAAACTACACGGTGTGTCTTCTTAAACCACTGACATGGGCGTGTACTCCTGCCCTACAAGTCGTGTACACTACAAACTACATGGTGTGTTGACCCCCACACACGACATGTACTTGAAAACTATTCCCCTGCCCGAGTCTCCTTACACGGCTAACCCACACGGTCCGACTCAACCCGAGACTACACGGCGTGTTCGAAACAACACGGCGTGCACTAGACAAGGCTTCGACGGTCCGTGTTGTTGAGTACACGACCGTCTACACGGCTGGACCTTACACGACGTGCTCTGAACAAGCACGACGTGCATAGGCGAAGGCGACACCGTCCCGTGTTGTTCGTGACACGGCCGGGTACCTGGGCAAGACTACACGGTGTGTTCCGAACAAACACGGCGTGCAAAAAAGAAGATCACGCTGGCCCGTGTTGTTCGTGACATGACCGGGTACCTGGACAGGACTACACGACATGTTCCCTACGGACACGGCGTGTTCTACCCAAGATTCCCCGGCCCGTGTTGTTAGTGACACGGCCGGGTACACGGCTCCAAACTCACACGGCGTGTACCAATGGTACACGGTGTGTTCCCGAAGTTACTCCCATGACACCGTGTTCTGCTCACACGGTCAGTGAAACGGCCTGAAAACTACACGGTGTGTATCCAAAAAGTACACTCCGTGTATTCTGGGTTTTTCTGGGCAGTAGCTCAGAAACTGCACAGAATTCCAGAAACACTAAAAACAAGGAAAAAGGTTCCAAATTCCGATCCGTGAGGGACCATAACACCTCAAGAACCAAAATTTGGCATTCATTTTAAGCAAAGAACAAAACAAAAAGTTTCTAACATAGCAGCAGGGAATCTATCAAGCAACTATCACAAAAGCATGCATAATCTACACAAGGTCTATCACAACAGCATGCAAACGCTAATACACCCTAGATGGCATGGCAAGAATGCATGGCATGTGATTTCTACAAGTGCCTATATGATTCATGAGATGACATACCCTCATCTCATCGGGTTGCAACAAAAATAGAACCGAAATATCAAAACAATAACCGCACAAGTCATACTAATCACTCTAGGTGAAATCAGATCAACTATAAAATCTCAAAACCAAAAAACTGCAATTAACGAGGTAGTATGGCTTTTCCCTGTACACGGGTTAGCTACTCCCGGGCACAGCTTAATAACAAGTACCGAATCCGTCCTATACCTAGATAAAGTATCCAAACAGTAAGGCAATAGAAAATAACTCCTCTGATACCACTTTGTAACGACCCGAGTCTGGAGCCCCTCCACTGGTGCCCCGTACCCGGTTCGCCACATGACCTCAAGCGCGTTTCCCCGAATACCAGAGGCTTCCGACTAGCAGCGAGGGCCTTAGTGAGTCGGTGGGGAAACTATGCCCTCATTAGGTAAGGTATACAAGGTAAGAAAACAACAATAAACAGCGGAAACAGTAAACAACATGAATAACAACAGAAACCAACAACGAAAACAAAGTAGATATATAACTATGATGACAATGATGCATCAGGTACAAGTATCTAAGGAAAACAGCAAACAAAACAACATGCTGAAATACAACTGAAACCAAGTGAAAAAGAAAAAAAAGAAAACTCCTCAGCATCGTGAGCCACGACTCGGTCCCATGATCCCCAGATCCTGGTGCAATCAAGATCCTGAAGTAGAAGGGCGCTTGCCCTTGTCTATACCTGCAGCAACATAGTCTGCTTGGGCCCAAAAGCATGTCCCAAACAGGGTGTGAGATACAATCCCAGTAGGCAATCACCCAAAGATTTGTGCCTAACAGTCAATGAATATATGGCAGTAATAACAAGAAGCAGTAAACAGGAAAGCACAAGTAGCTACAATCCACAGTTCTAACAAGTAAAGCACACAAGTAAGCAGTCGACAACAAGAAGAAAACAGGTAACCATCTGGGTAGATCTCACAGTCTAACCCCTATGGTTCAACATCTAAGTACTAGCAACCCTCTGGGAGGCACACATAGTCTCACCCCTCTGGTTCAGCTACGTAATTAAGAAGACTCTCTGGGGAAGCACTCACCGTCAATTCCCCCTATAGTCTCGTATCGTGCTAAAGGCTCTCTGGGGAATCACTCAACGTCAATTCCCCCTGTGGCCCGTGTCGAGGATCTACAGACTCTCTGGGGAAGCACTCAATGTCAATTCCCCCTATAGTGTCGCATCGTAATTAAAAGACACTCTCGAGAAGCCCTTCCTTCAATTCTCCCTTTGGTCTACTACTCTAGGTTCTCACAGTCCTGAGTATAACTAAACATGCTCAGTGCGTGTGCATCATCCAAGTAAACCTCAAGAACTACTTGGCTATCATTCTAGGGCTCAAAAGCAAAATAAATCAACAATTCCACTATCCTACAACTAGGCATGGCAACTGAAAAAACGCCAAACAGGCAGAACAAGCATGGAAAAGCAATCTGAGCATAAACAAATTACTCTAATCACAAGCAATAACCTCTACTAAAGCAATCAAGCAAATCAGGCAAGTAACAAGGGAAAAATAGGAAACACGCAATACCCCATTCAAGGGTATTGGTGGAAATTTCACAAAATATTCATCAACTTTCTACGGAAAGACACAAACCACCTACCTCGATCCGAG
Organism: Viscum album; assembly: GCA_963277665.1. NCBI lineage: Eukaryota > Viridiplantae > Streptophyta > Magnoliopsida > Santalales > Viscaceae > Viscum > Viscum album. Next base: position 118,127,108 of record OY728162.1, on the reverse strand, counting down.
GAGATCGATATACGCGAACCTCGACGATAGATTCCTCTTAGAACAACGTAGATCTGAGAAAACGTACAAAACGTTCATCCCATGATAACTTGGAAAAGAGGAGGAATCAAGGAAAAAGGCTCAAGCAGAAGGAAGAACTCACCGCTGCGATTCCAACGCAATCAACCGTGCTCGAATCGGAGAACGGACGACGAGGCGGGAGCCCGTCGAAGATCTGGCTGTACGGTCGCTCTCGGATGGACGAAAACTGAAGAAGAAGACGTTCTCGGAGGTTAGGCGCAACCCCGTTCCGTTTAATGAAAAAAAGTACACGGTGTGTACTTCTTGAGTACACGGCGTGTACTTCAATTTTCCGTACTCCGAAATAACCGACCTCCACCTCAGCCTTACACACTGTGTGTGTGGCCCGGACATGGCCAGCACACGGCTTCGAGCCGGGGAAGAGTACACGGCATGTACTTATGAAATTTCCAGAAAATTTATTTTCCTTAAAAACTCCAGAAAAAGGGAAAACATACCTGAACGAAGATCCAGGTTCTTACATCTACAAACTCACAAAGCACTGATAAAGGGGTAGTGGGGTGAAAAGAATTGATAGGAGGTGTGGAGTACTATTAAAGGGATCATGGAAGCACTAATAAAGGGTTCGATCTCATAAAGGTTTGAAAAATTATAATTTTACCCCCTTTAACAGTGTTTTTTGCGAGTGCTGTTAAATCCTTCCCTTTAATAGCGCTTCTGTAGACAACACTTTATAAGGGTTATTAAAGGGCCTTTACTAGCACTGTTAAAATGTAGTTTTTTAGTAGTTCAGAGAAAGACTGAAAGGTATATTCAAGTAATAAATATTGTGATCCAATGAATAAAAAATTGAGTCGATGAAACTCTTATGGAATTGGTGACGTAAGAAAAAAAGGATCTTGAGAGGAAGATCATGAAATGGAAATTAAAATCTCATTAAATGGAATATATTTTCATATGTGAAAGTAATTGGGTAGTGGATACAAGATATAAAATAAATTATGATTCACGATATCAAACATGTCTCGTGGATTAAAAAATGAGACAAAGAAACCCTTACCTTGTTTCCATGATTAGTCAAATGCACTCTAAGATCCTATATAACAAACATAAATATCTTAATCACCAATTTCAGAACCTTTTTCATATGCATAAACTCTTATAAATTAATTTATAATTATTCTCCTTATGTATATTAGTTATTTTATTATCTATTTTCAATATCGGGTGTGAGTAACCTTGGTCGTTTTGAACTAGTTTCGTAATCATGATGTCGTTATTAATTTTTATCCAAAATTTCATCATTAAAAGATCATAAAAGGTAATATAATTTATTTTTTATAATTATTTATAATTTTATAATTTCATTTTATGGTATCTTTGGTTATGATATTTAAGGATGAATTTGTCTATGGGCATGTTTTGACGATTCTTAGCGAATGGAGGGTATTTTATTAAATAATGACTTAAATTTTTATATTACTAGTATAAAAAAAACAACTCATTGTTTACATATTTATATAATATATTACCAGAAATAAATTTCTTATAGTAATCCATGATATAAATTTATATCATTGTTCAAGTTGGTGGTTAAACAAACCCAAACAAGAACATACCTTAATAAATGGATGATTATGAAGTGATTTAGCTGTAATATAATCATAAAAAAAGAATAATGATATTATTTAGTGTTTATTATTTCTTTATAATAGAATTGGAAATAATTATGAGAATAATATAACATATATGAAGTTATTTCATAGTATAAAGAAATCATTTTTTCTCTTAAAACACTCTTTTAGATGGTTGTATTTACAAAAGTTGCCTATTGTTCATATTGTTAAAAGGTTGTCCAATTAGACTTTTCAGAACCTTAATAATTTCATAAAAATAATATTTATCCCTTAAATATAATTTTATAACTAGCCATGGATAGTGGTAATGAATGACATGATACACTATTCTATGGAGGTGGTAGTTTGCACATATGCATGGATGATGATTTCATTTTCCATAGAATGAGGAAAAGGAGTAATATGGTTTATCATTTCAAAATATAAAATATTTAATAAATATAATACTTATATATTGAATTCCCTATTAGGATCATACTTTTATGGTAGTGAATTAAAACAAAACACATTGCGTCGTGGAGGCGGTAGTCCGCACAATGCAAAAATGACGGTTTTGTTTTTCTTAATAGAAAAGGGAAAGGTGGTTAATGCCTATACCATCATTATAATAACATAAAATTATACTAATGATATTTATTTTATAATTATAATATGGTGTAATGTAATTTGAGGAATAATAAGTGAACATAAAGAAATAGAAAAGAGGGAGGAGCAGTTAGAAATTTATACCTCACTACTTGGATTATCTTCTTCGTGAAGGGAGTTAAGCCTCTGAGGGGCAGTCTTTTGAGAATACCAAAACCTTTTTAGGGTGGGTAAGAGGCTTAAGTATAGGTATGAGTAGTGTTTGGTATGAACTTAGGGAGTTATGGTGTGAGGGTAAGTGAGGAGAGGAGTGCCCATTTTATAAGTGAAAATGGATGACATTTTTATAAATACCCAAAACTTATCAATAATGAGAAATCACTCTCAAGAAAAGTGGATCCAAAATTGAGAAATAATGGATTATAGAAGCTATAAAGTAAATAAAGTCCTCAAAAACACATTCCTACACATGTTTTAATCATGTTTGAGACCATTTACTCTTAGATTTTTTACTTCTATCATTTTAGATTTTACTGCGTTAACTAGTTTTTACCTAAGTAATTTATCCTTTTTTTACTAAAAAATAAATTTTAATTTTTAAATAATTTGAACCTAATAATTCCAAATTTTAAATCCACTTAATAGTATTAAATTTATAAAATTGATAAAATTTAATAATAAATGTATAATGTATTAAAAACAATTTTTTTAAAAATATAACTTAAGTTCTAAAATGTAAGATATGGGTTTTTAAATTAAAAAAAAATTATATAAAATTATAAAGTTAATTATAAAATAAATATATGGTCTTATAAAAAGGTTTTATGTATTTTTAATTCATACTTATATGCTAATAATTTCATAAAAGTTATGTTATTTGTAAAAATGGTATTTTTTCACCATTCACCTAAATATAAATATTTTTAGAAAAATCCAAAAAATTAATATTAAACTAACATTAAAATTCTAAATAAAAAAATGAATTTTATTTTTTCAAATTCAATTTCTAGAATTTTCAATTTTAAATTTTAAATAAAATCATAAAATATAATAAGAAACTGTTTTTATAGGAAAATAACTTTTTTTAAATACCAATTGTTCTTATTCTTATTTTCTATAAAAAACTATTAAAACTAGATTTAACTAATCAATATTATATTTTATTAAAAATAATAATTTAATAATAATATACTTGGTTTTCTTTAATAAAAGGTATAGTACATAAAAATATATATTCTTATACAAAATAATGAATTAAGTAAATTTGTATAATATAACCTTTATAAATATATATTAATATATTTTAAAATTCAGTCACTCCTATTCATACCTACCAATTCAACGATCATGTTTAAACAATCTAAACTTATTGTGGTTTTTTTAGTTTAGTGTTGTGTGTGGTGAAAGCTATCAAATACATTGTTTATTTAGGGAAAATATATAGTGAAATATTAGGTCTTTATATCTCCCCCTTAAATAAATTTCATCCTTACAATTTTAATTATTACCCATTGAGGAAAGTAGGTGAGGATATTCTTAAAACATTCCTCATTCAGTGTATAACCTCTAATATAGCATCTACCATACTCTCTTAGGCTATATAAAGTTACTTATCTTTCTTTAAAAAATATTATCCATTCATACAATCATATACCCATGTAAGTATATACCCTAATCATATGTTATCCACAACATACCTCTCCCAAAACCATTTTAATCTCCAAAACATTAAACCACTGCAATATATATATTCCTCTAAAAAAATAACTCTATTTTCCACCCTTAAATTTATTAATCACTAGTTCATAAAGTCACAAACTAATATATATATGAATCCAAAAATTAGATAAAATTTATAAAAAATACCATGGATCACTTTTTCATTAACTCAATAATAAATTACAAGGATATCAATACTATCTAACTCATTTTTTCTTAAAATAAATCAACCCTTTATTATCTCAAACACAAGTATATATTAAACCTAAGTGTTGTTCATACCTCAATCATGTGTTCTCCAATAGTTATCCCCAAAATATAACCTTTTCATAAAACCACTTTTCAAGGTTATTGATACCATTTAACATATTTTTCCAAACCATTAAAGTATAACTACTAAAGAACAATCCTTAGATGATTTAACTTTTATAATATACTAGAATAAACTATAAGAAAAGGGTTGAGTAATGGAATTTTAAACCACCACTACATGGTTCTGCAACGATTTCAAAAAACCGCTGCTAAATCGTGTGTCGAAATCCAATACATGACAGTTTCTTCCATTTATAGGTGGTTTCTGGTAAGCTTTGTAGAAAGTGTATTTAGTGGCGGTTATTTCTATTTCCACGGAAGTTTTCCAAGGGTTGAAACAATGAGGATTTAGCGTCTGTTAAAACCGCCGCTAAATAATAGTGTTCCATATTTAGCGGTGATTTTAACCACCACAAAAAAGAAAAATGCATCTTATAGTGATGGTTTTAACCACCACGAATAAAAATAAACCATATTTAGTGGTGGTTTAAACTGCCACTAAATTCTGATTGACAAAAAAAATGCTAGTAGCAGATTCTGCAGCTCTAGAACTACCCTGAAAAAATGTAAACCAAGTGTATCACCTATCAGCAGAACACAAAATCCCTATTAGAAGCATAGAAAATCACACATATATAAGAAATATGGCATCAAAAAACAAGTATATTATTTCATATATGACCATAAATTGTTTTAGGTATGTGTCACAAATAATACATCAACACACCCTCTCATTCCTTATTAGTCCAAAACATCAAAAAGACCACTAATAACTGCCAGATGAACTCTGCTTGTCACCCTCTCTATCTCCATCTCTATCTTCATCTTGATCTCTACTTCCTACTACCGACACCTGTAAGATAATTATATTGAAAATTAAACAGTTTTGTATATTTATATTTATACTTAAAACCAATAAAATTTAGTGAAATAAATGATTTTGAAGTCGTGTGATATACCTATTCACCAGTCATCAATGCAAAATCACCGGGGAAAGATCTGGTCATCTTCTGATATAAATCAACCAACACTTTCAATGTCCACTTTTATGCTATAACATCAGAAATGGGAAAGTGGGAACACATATATACAAAGAGATTCATTTTGAAAATATTATAATTTAATAACATGATGACATTCAATTACACCATAATGTATTAAAATTACCTTTATCTGTGAGTCAAAAACTTCATTTTTCCATGATTAAGGCATATGTCTCTAATCATCATACGTAATCAGAAGGGTAACCGAATCTACTGCTAGTTGGCCTAGAATCTGGCCAAATAATCCCGTGGTGCCATCCTTAGGGACTCCATAACAGTCAAATGGGACAACTATATTTAGTTCTTTCAGATTCCAGACATCTAAAATTTTCATATTTTTCTCCGTAGTAGCATTGTTTCCATATTTTATGAAAAAAAGTTATTAGTATAAAAAAACTTCAATAACTTTATTCATATTAAAATTTGTACCTATAACAGTCACCCTCCAATATCCTCATGAAGAACCAGGAGTGGAATGTTTCCTCACTACTGTGGGTCGCCTGGTATTAATATAATGTATCCTCCTTGGCATTCTGGTCATTTAATCAAATAAAAGTAACTTCAGAACATATATTTCAAAAAATTCATGCATAAAAAAATTAGAAATGATAATAGATGCACAATACTGACAAAAAAATATACGCAACTATGAAAATGAATGACTTCAAAAATGACATAAGTGGTTGATAAATGAATGTATGACTACATATACAATCATTTTCTCCTTCAATCATGTCATTTTCATGCTCTACAATTACTTCATCTAATTTATCCACCCTTGTAAGACTAATATTTTCAATATTATGATGGACAAATAAGTTCGCTTCTTGCTATTGATGAGATTCAATGTTAGAGGTAAAATCTTTCACTTCATCACCCATATCATACAATTCTATTTGTTTTACGTGAGCAACTACACTCCACCATTCATCCATGACATATTCCGCATAATATACCATTTTCACTTGCAATGATAAGATATACTGATCATGTAATTTATAGTCACCAATATCAATCAAGTGAGAGAAGTTCATAGAAGTAAATTGCAAGGAATATCTTTTAACACCCCTAATAAAATCTACCCAATTTCATTTGAATAAAACAACTAAAAAAAATGCCTTTGGTAGTTTAATTTGATAATATCAGTCAACTTTCCATAGTATCCCACTTTGGAAAATGTAAATAAACCACTTTTCTATCTTTTCAAACCCTCTTCCTGATTGACTGTACAAAAATTTAAATCCATTCACATTATAAGCGTTGAACTTTCTAGCTTATTTTAGAGGACCTCGATCAAGAAACTTCAAATCTTATGAAAACTCATCTCAAGTATCAGTATTCATGATCTAAAAAAAGTAATATACATCATTAGATTTGAAAAATATATGTATTAACATAATAACTGTATTGATTGATATATTTATGAACTTACAAGTCATGAAAACCATTCTAAAAGATCTTTATTAATAGCTTTTGTTATATATTTCTCATTTCGTGTTTGTCCTCTCATTTATCTCCTTATTTGTATCCTCAACTCTTCAATAAATGGATTTTAAATTTTACTATTCAGTAGCACATATCTATGTGCCTGTGTCGTCAACATGACCAAATTGATTGAATCTTATCTCAATATCGTAAAAGTATCTAGAACAAAAGGTAAGACACTCCTCTACCAAATATCCTTCATAAATAGAGCCTTCAGGTTGAGATTTATTTTTCACGTATTATTTCAAATGCCCAAGATATCTGTGAAATAAAAGAAAGAAACATAATTGTGTATTTAATAAAGTGATAAGAATTGTTTACTTAATTGAAAAACATATAAATTTTTCTACCTCTCAGTTGGATACATCCATCGATAATATACGGGGCCTCCTAATTTATCTTCCTTAACCAAATTCAGAGTTAAATGCATCATGATAGTAAAAAACGAAGGAGGAAAGATCATCTTCATTGCAAAAAGTGTTAATAAAAATCTCTCCTAAAGGTTTTCAAGTTCAAATTGTTTTATAGTTTTCTGTAACACCCCAAGTTTTTCTAAAAATAAATAGAAATGCTTGGAACTTTGTTTTAAGTAGATATTTTTAATTAGCCTTTAAAACATAACTTTTCTACTTCTATGTTCTGAATTTCAAGAAACTGCCATCTACAATTGTGTTCAGTATGTTATTTGGAGTCTTTTGAAACCAACTTGTTTTTTTTTGTGAATAGTAACATATCCTTATGAATAGTAATATGACCCTAATGAATAGTAAATTTTATTATTATTTTATTTTATTAAGGATTTAAGATAATAGAATCTAGGTTAATTTTTCATTGTGATATAGAAGTATTTACAGAATTAGAATTGTTAATTTTTGAATTAAGTATGCTTTTATTTAAAATTTAAATTAATAATATTTAGAAAATTATTTTCAAAAAATGGTCTTCATTTTTTAAATCTACATGTCGATAAATGGTTAGGGTGAATTTTGGGAATTTTTCTGAAACAGTTGATTTTTTGGGGAATAGTAAAAAATACAGTTTTTAGTTTCGGTGTGTTAATGACATCATTAATGATATAATAATGATGTCATAAATCTGGTCGACTTATGTACAGTTAAATAAGATGTGAGGTGTCCCAAGTGGCTTATACTATGGGAAAGCCCATGGTTTTTCAAATGCCACTCATGAGGTGTCCCTTGAAAATTATTAAAATAATCCCTCACTTTTCCTATAAATACCAACTCTTCCCTTCATTTAATTCATTCCCAATTCTCCCTCAACGAAGATCTGCCCTCCTTAACTTCATAGTAATCCTCCCAAGGTTTCCTCAAGCCCCCAAGGTTCCAACCTTCATGTTCTAAGGGTTAATCTACAAGGTAAGAAAATTCTCAATTTCATTCTTTTTTCCTTTCAAATTCTCTTTTATGTGGTATAATTTTCAAGTTTCCATACCATGTTCTTATTTCCTTATTATTATTTATCTTCTCTATATTATGATTCATTTCTGGATGGGTGAACCTTTTCCCCTATCTTTTTAATATTTTCTAAAACCATGTTGCGTAGCCGTTAGGCTGCCAAATTTTTTTGTAAGCGATTTCACAATTTTTCTTTTATTTTGAGTTCCTTCCTTATTCTTTATTCATATCTACTTACCCAAGAGGCATGAAATATCCAAAAATAATGTATACTCTATATTTTATCATTTTTATTAAAAATTACTCATCATTATTCTTCTCCTCTCCCACTTATTTAAAGAATAAAAACATTGTCCGTTTGTGTCGAATTATCGACATCGTGGACGATGTGATTTCAATTTCCATTAATTCTTTCAAGTCTGGTAATGAAACCATTTATATCATTGAACCAGGTTATAATATATGTTTTATGACTCACCCATGGTTCTGGAATTATTTTGTACTCATGGTTCTAATTTATAAGACAAAACGATGTTGTTATTATCAAAGAACCACTAAAAGGATCTAAACGAACATCATTAATGTTCTAACTTATGAATCATCCTCATGTAAGAATTCAAAATGATAAATGAAATAATTTATGTTACTGGTTATATGAAAATACCACTCCATTCCAATTCTGGAGTATCACTTCCAATCGATAAGAATTTCTACCATGAATCAATCATAGAAATCATGTAAAGAATTCAACCAAAAACAGTGAAAGGGGAAAAATACTTACAATTAAGGGTGAAAAGATGATATTAAATGATCATATAAGATTTTATAAACATGAACATGTTTCTTTAAAATATTAATAACACTATTTTAACCATTATACATTAGGTTTAAACAATTTGGAAGTAAGAAAAACCCGAGGTAAGGGAATTCTTAACCCGATTTCCATTCGTTGGGTTAACCTTCTACTTCATTTTTTATGTGCTATTTAAATTGTTTGTGTGATGGGTTATGCTTATATTATGTTTCATTATTTTTATTTACTGTATATATACATACTCCATCCACCCTATTAATTCTCTCTTCAAATGTATGATATTTATAATGAGCTTTTCTTTAAAAATCATCTTTTTAAATTCGGGTTTACGAAATTCCAAAGCAATGTTTTTATGGAATTATTCATGTTGTATGATTATGTTTTGGTTCTTGGAAATTATTTATGAAGAAGGGTGGGACCTATATCTCCCTCCAATGCATTGGGTATGAGTAAGTTGGAGGTCGGCTGTATGGTTACTCCAAGTGTAACTGCGATGGTTACACAAAGTAAGGTAACTGTGAGGGTTACAAATTTTAAGGTAGCCAAGATGGTTACAAGATTATGTAAGTAATGCCCCAAGATACCTTTATGATTATATTTATGTTCTAATTTTTTTGTGGATCCTGTGTAAATCTCATGTTACACGAAGTAAGTATATATGGGTGAAAATCATGTCTTTTGAAAATGTTTTCATACGTTATGAGTATTCATGGACTAATGTGATTTTTCCTTCTTTTCCATCCCTTACTGATATTTTGTGCTCATCAAAAGTTTTTAAATGATTTTTCACAGGTTAATGGATGTGTAATACAATGAAGGAAGACAAGTTAAATGTTGAAGAATTTTCAAGGAGTCTTGTTTTTAGTTTTAATGTTTTATATTTTGAAAAAAAATGGAAACTGTTTTTATGGTATCCACTCTATAATAATGTGTAATGTCATGAATGTACTGTCCTAATTCTCTAAAGCTCTAAACTTGAAAGGATCTTCAATGTAAAAGGAAGTGTTTTCTTGACTAAATTCAAGATTATGTATGTAATAAGGCCGGGTCCTTATAGTTGGTATCAGAGGATGGTTTAGATAACTTTAGGGGTTAGGGTGATGTTAATAGAATACCATAAATGAATTTCACTCTATGTTTAATTTGTTATAGAATTTAAAGATTACCATGTTGTTTTATCTAAGAAATGTTTGTTCAGAATGGTTTTCCGCAGAAGGAACAAGGATGCTGAAGAGGAGAGGCACCGACAGAATGACATCCTTCCAGAACTACATCCCGGAATGGTAGGGATTGGAACAGAGTAGTTTGTGATAGCAATGGATTAGGTAACGCAGGCAATAAATGGTGGTGGCATCCATTCAAGAGAACCAATAGAGGTACCACAACAGAACATGACAGTGGTGGAACATTTTATGAGACAACATCCTCTAGCATTCAATGGATCTTCTGACCCAGTGGCAGCTGAAGGATGGATCAAATCCCTTGAAAAGATATTCGATGTTATGAGATGTTTAGACAATCAAAAGGTAAGTGTTGCCATTTATCATTTTAAAGGGGAAGATGATCAATGGTGTTTAATGGTAAAGAATATCAGGGGTAGAGAAGATTTTTATGCCTTAGAGTGCGATGAATTTAAAAGTATTTTCCTTGAAAAATATTCTCCTAAGGTGGTGCGACTTAGGATGGAGAAGAAATTCCTTGAAATGAAACAGAAGGAGGAAGATTCAGTGGCTGTGTATGAAGCGAACTTCACCCGACTGGCGAGGTATGCTTCAAATCTTATTCTGGATCTTGATATCAAAATCAACCGCTTTTACTCAGGATTGAATCCAAGGTATCGAAGGGTGTTGGCCTCACATGAATTCAAAATTTATGATAAACTTGTTCGATGTGCTGAGAGGGTAGAGATGGAGTTTTATGATGATCATGTGCATTTTGGAAACAAAGAGAAGAAGAGGTATAGTTGGCAAGTAATGGGGAAGAATCAACCAAAGAAATTTGATGGTAAGAAAATCCAATTTCCAGTTTGCGAAAAGTGTGGCAAGAAGCACCCTGGGGAATGTCTTAGAAAAACTAAGAAGTGTTTTAAATGTGGTAAGTTTGGACATATGGCCCAAGATTGTAACGAAAATGATCCAAAGACTAATCCTCATAAGAAAACTATAATGTGTTTTAAATGTGGTGAGATGAGTAACTATGCAAACATTTTCCCAAAGAGAGATTCGAATGATGCAAAGAGGCCAGACTACAAGTAGAAAGGTTTAGTGAGATCCTTTGTGACTACGTCAGCAGATGTTGGGCCATCCAATGAAGTTGTATCAGGTACTTTGTTTGTTCACTCAGATTTTTCTAAAGTTTTGTTTGATATGGGGTCTACACATTCCTTCATCTCTGAGAAATTTTCTGGTAAATTGGAAATATCACCTCAACAAATGAGACCCGAACTTGTTGTTAAAACACCAGGGGGAAATGTTATAGAAAAGAGTAATTATAATAATCTTTCTTTTGTGGTCTGTGGAAAGACTTTACCTTCAAATCTTGTTGTTTTACACTTAGTCAAGTTTGACGTTATTCTGGGGATGGACTGGCTTTCTGATTATCATGCTAAGATTGACTATAGAGCTAAAGAAGTTGTTTTTTCAGAAAGAGTTTTAGTTTGTATACAAGAATGAACCCATACAATTGATAACATATCAAGAAGCTGAGAAACTATTGAAAGATGGAAATGAAATTTATCTTTCTCATATTGTTGAAAACAAGGGAACTATTCAAATTAATGATGTGCCAGTGGTAAATGAATACCTTGATGTTTTTCCTAATGAGTTACCCGGTGTTATACCTGATCGAGAATTCGAATTCACAATTGACTTAGTTCCTGATGCTAAGGCAATTTCAAAACCCCCATATCGTATGGCTCCAATATAACTTCTTGAATTGAAAAATTAGTTGCAGGATTTACTTGACAAAGGCTTCATTCATCCTAGAACTTCACTATGGGGAGCCCCTGTTTTTTTTGTTAAAAAGAAAGATGGTTCCATGAGACTTTGCATTGATTATAGAGCTTTGAATAACATCACTGTTAAAAACAAGTATCCTTTGCCTCATATTGAGGACTTGTTTGATCAGCTCCAGGGAGCTCAGTACTTTTCCAAGATTGACTTGAGATCCAGATACCATCAGCTGAAGGTGAAGGAGGATGACATCCCAAAAACAGCCTTTCATACTAGATATGGGCATTATGAATTTGTTGTTATTCCATTTGGATTAACTAATGCACCTGCTTTATTCATGAATCTAATGAATAGAGTATTTCATGAGTTATTAGATAAGTTTTTGGTTGTATTTATTGATGAAATTCTGGTTTTTTCTAAAAATAAAGAGGAGCATGAAAAATATCTAAGGGTTGTTTTGCAAACATTAAAAGAAAATAAACTGTATGGAAAATTCAGAAAGTGTGATTTTTGGTTGCAACAGATTTATTTTATTGGGAACATTGTAAATAAGGATGGAATAACAGTTGATCTCGCCAAAACAAAAGTAGTTGATAAATGGCCAAGACCCACAAATTTTACAGAGATTTGTAGTTTTCTGGGCTTATCAAGTTATTACCGATGGTTTGTTAAGAACTTTTCACAGTTATCTAGACTGATAACTAAGTTAACACAGAAAGGGATTTAATTTGTTTGGACAGAAGAATGTGATGTTTATTTTCAGGAACTGAAGAAGACATTGGTGAATGATCTAGTTTTGGCCTTACCTTCCCGAAATGGTGAGTTTGTCATCTACAGTGATGATTATTTGAAGGGACTTGGTTGCGTTTTGATGCAGAATGATTAGGTAATTGCCTATGCTTCAAGAAAACTTAAACCTCATGAGCTAAATTATCCCATACATGATTTGGAATTGGCAGCTGTGGTTTTTTGCTTTGAAAATTTAGAGGCATCATCTATACAGAACCAAATTCCAAATATATACTGACCATAAAAGTCTAAAGTATATATTCACTCAGAAGGAATTAAACATGAGGTAGAAAAGATGGCTAGAATTGATAAAGGATTATGACTGCACGATCAATTACCATCCCAGAAAATCAAAACAAAGTGGTGGATGCCTTGAGTCGGAAACATCATGCATCATTAACCATGTTACGTTTGGAACATGATCCCTTGATTAATGATTTGATGAATTTTGTCTTAGAAGTTGTTGGTGCAGGGAATACATCTGTTTTGTTTTAGGTTTCAGTGTAGTCTTTGTTGTCATACAGAATTAATCAAGCGCATAAGGAAGACCGTGAGCTACAGAAAAAGGTAGAATTGGTTTAAATGGGTAAGTTTCCAGAATTTAATCTTGATAAAGATTGTGTTTTAAGATTTGGAAAAAGGTTGTGTGTGCCTAGTGATTCTTAGTTGAAGAAAGATTTGTTGTGTGAAGCTCATAGTTATCCATTTTCTGTTCATCCTGGAAATACTAATATGTACAGATACCTTTGGGAGTATTATTGGTGGGATGGAATGAAAATAGATATTGCTAATTTTACCATAAAAAGTTTGATATGTCAACAGCTTAAAGCAGAGCGGCAGTTACCAAAGGGGATGCTTCAGCCTTTTCCAGTTCTAGAGTGGAAATGGGAGAATGTATCCATGTAAATTGTGGTGGGACTACCAAAGAATTCTCGATGTAACAATGCGATTTGGGTTATTGTTGATCGAATAACAAAGTCTGAACATTTTCTTTCTATTCGAGATACAATGACTTTGGATCAGATTTCTCGATTGTACCTAAAGGAGATTGTCAGGTTACATGGAGTTTCTCTTTCCATTGTATCTAACCGAGATCCCAGGTTCACTTATAACTTTTGGAAGGGACTTTAGAAGTTGTTGGGAACAGAGTTAAATTTCAGTACAGCTTTTCATCCTCAATCAGATGGGCATTCAGAACAAACGATTAAAACTTTGGAGGATATGCTTCAAGCTTGTTCAATGGACTATCAGGGAAGTTGGGATCAACATCTTTCTTTAGTTGAGTTTTCTTATAATAACAGTTTTTATTTTTGTATTCAGATGACACCTTTTGAGGCCTTGTATGGGAAGCGGTGTCGGACTCCAGCGTTTTGGGATGAAGTCGGTGAAAGAAAGTTGATGCGGTCATTATTAGTAGAAGAAGTGGCTGAGAAAGTAAGAATGATCTAGTAGAACATGAGGACAGCTCAGAGCAGGCAGAAAAGTTATGCAGATAACAGAAGGAAAGACTTCTCTTTCGAGGTAGGTGACCATGTTTTCCTTAAAATCTCTCCTTGGAAAAGTGTGATGCATTTTTGTAAGAAAGGAAAACTAAGTCCACGGTTCATTGGTCCTTTTTAAATCTTGGAGAAGGTTGGAACAGTTGCATACCACGTAGCTTTGCCTCCGAGTTTGTTTCAGGTACACAATGTTTTTCATGTTTCGATGTTGAGGAAGTATGTGTCAGATTCATCACATGTCTTGAGCCCAGAAGCAGTTTAGCTGGAAGAGAACCTTTATTATGAAGAGAAACCAGTTTAGATTCTTGATTGAAAGGAACAGGTATTGCAGAATAAGGTAATCTACTAGGTAAAGGTTTTGTGGAGAAATCACATGGTTGAAGAAGCAACACAGGAGTCTGAAAATGCTATGAGGAAGAAATACCCTCAGTTGTGTAATAAGTAAATAAAATTGCGAGGACGCAATTTCAAGAAGTTGAGGATAATGTAACAACCCAAGTTTTTCTAAAAATAAATAGAAATGCTTGTAACTTTGTTTTAAGTAGATATTTTTAAATATCCTTTAAAACAAAATTTTTCTACTTCTATGTTCTGAATTTCAAGAAACTGGCATCTATAATTGTGTTCAGTATGTTATTTGGAGTATTTTGGAACCAACTTGTTTTTTGGTGAATAATAACATACAATTATGAATAGTAATATGAATATTAATATGACCTTAATGAATAGTAAATTTTATTATTATTTTATTTTATTAAGGCTTTAAGATAATAGCATCTAGGTTAATTTTTCATTATGATATAGAAGTAGTTACAGAATTATAATTATTAATTTTTGAATTAAGTATGATTTTATTTAAAAATTAAATTAATAATATTTAGAAAATTATTTTCAAAAAATGGACTTCATTTTTGAAATCTAAACGTCGATAAATGGTTAGGGTGAATTTTGGGAATTTTTCTAAAACAGTTGATTTTTCGGTGAATAGTAAAAAATACAGTTTTTAGTTTCGGTGTGTTAATGACATCATTAATGATATAATAATGATTTCATAAATATGGTAGACTTATTTACAGTTAAATAAGATATGAGGTGTCCCAAGTGGCTTATACCATGGGCAAATACCATGGGCAAACCCATGGTTTTGCAAATACCACTCATGAGGTGTCCCTTGAAAATTATTAAAATAATCCCTCACTTTTCCTATAAATACCAACTCTTCCCTCCATTGAATTCATTACAAATTCTCCCTCAACGAATCTCTATCCTTATTAACTTCATAGTAATCCTCCCAAGGTTTCCTCAAGCCCCCACGGTCCCAACCTTCAAGTTCTAAGGGTTACTCTACAAGGTAAGAAAATTCTCAATTTCTTTCTTTTTTCCTTTCAAATTCTCTTTTATGTGGTATAATTTTAAAGTTTCCATACCATGTTATTATTTCATTATTATTATTGATCTTATCTATATTATGATTCTTTTCTGGATGGGTGATCCTTGTCCCCTCTCTTTTTAATATTTTCTAAAACCATGTTGCGTAGCCGTTAGGCTGCCGAATTTTTTTGTAAGCGATTTCACAATTTTTCTTTTATTTTGAGTTCCTTCCTTATTCTTTCTTCATATCTCCTTACCCAAGAGGAATTAAATCTCCATAAATCATGTATACTCTGTATTTTATCATTTTTATGAAAAATTACTCATCATTATTCTTCTCCTCTCCCACTTATTTAAAGAATAAAAACATTGTCCGTTTGTGTCGAATTATCGACATCATGGATGATGTGATTTCAATTTCCATTAATTCTTTCAATTATGGTCATAAAACCATTTATATGTTTGAACCAGGTTATAATATATGTTTTATGACTCACCCATGGTTCTGGAATTCTTTTGTACTCATGGTTCTAATTTATAAGACAAAACGAGGTTGTTATTATCAAAGAACCACTAAAAGGATCTAAACGAACATCATTAATGTTCTAACTTATGAATCATCCTCATGTAATAATTCAAAATTATAAGTGGAATAATTTATGTTACTGGTTATATGAAAATACTACTCCATTCTAATTCTGAAGTATCACTTCCAATCGACAAGAATTTCCACCATGAACCAATCATAGAAATAATGTAAAGAATTCAACCAAAAACAGTGCAAGGGGAAAAATACTAACAATTAAGGGTGAAAAGATGATATTAAATGATCATATAAGATGTTATAAACATGAAAATGTTTCTGTAAAATATTAATAACACTCTTTTAACCATTATACAGGAGGTTTAAACAAGTTTTAAGTAAGACAAACCCGAGGTAAGAGAATTCTTAACCCGATTTCCATTCGTTGGGTTAACCTTCCACTTCATTTTTTTACGTGCTATTTAAATTGTTTGTGTGATGGGTTATATTTATATTATGTTTAATTATGTGTATTTATATTATATATACGTACTCTATCCAATCTATTAATTCTCTCTTCAAATGTATGATATTTATAAGGATCTTTTCTTTAAAAATCATCTTTTTAAATTCGGTTTTACAAAATTCCAATGCAATGTTTTATATAATTATTCATGTTGTATGATTATGTTTTGGTTCTTGGGAATTATTTATGAATAATGGTGGGACCTATATCTCCCTCCAATTAATTGGGTATGAGTAAGTTGGAGGTCGGCCGTATGGTTACTCCAAGTGTAACTGTGATGGTTACACAAAGTAAGGTAGCCACGAGGGTTACAAATTTTAAGGTAGCCAAGATGGTTACAAGATTATGTAAGTAATGCCCCAAGATACCTTTATGGTTATATTTATGTTATCATGTTTGTGTGGATATTTTTTAAATCTCATATTACACGAAGTAAGTATATATGGGTGAAAAGCATGTCTTTTGAAAATGTTTTCATACATTATGAGTATTCATGGACTAATGTGATTTTTTCTTCTTTTCCATCCCTTATTGAGATTTTGTGCTCATACCAAGTTTTTAAATGATTTTTCACGGGTTAATGGATGTTTAATACAATTCAGGAAGACACGTTTAATGTTGAAGAATTGTCAAGGAGTTTTGTTTTTAGTTTTAATGTTTTATATTTTGAAAAAAATGGAAACTGTTTTTATGGTATCCACTCTGTAATAATGTGTAATGTCATGAATGTACTGTCCTAATTATCTAAAGCTCTAAACTTGAAAAGATCTTCAATGTAAAATAAAGTGTTTTCTTGACTAAATTAATGATTATGTATGTAATAAGTCCAGGTCCTTATATTTTCTCACATAGTTTTATGAAGAATGTGAAAAATTGGAGTACAATAGAAGTAACCTTTTTAGGTAATAATGTATGAAATGACAATGGTATAAACTAATGTAACAAAATATGTGAATCGTGACTTTTCAATCCATGTAACTTATGATGATTTAAGTCAACACACTTTAAGATGTTATCTGAATACCCATTAGATACCTTGACATGTTTTAAAATTTTAAGGAATGTATCTTTATCCTTATTTTTCATTGAAAAATTGTTGGAGCATACTTTCCATTCTCATCTGGCTAGAGATTATGCTTTATGTTCATTTCTTGTAAGTCTTCCAAACATTGAGATGATCCTTAGATTTTCCATGCTCATTAAGCAATGTGAAGATCAAATTGTCCCAAAAATTATTCTCAATATTCATCATAACAAGATTATGCTGCAAAAAAATAAATTCCCAATACGAAATTTGAAGAATATACTTTTTTTATTCCATTGTTGCGTTCCAATTTCACTTGACGATGCACTTCGAACTCGTTTCCCACTACCATTCAAATTACACACCTTCCCAAATTATATTTCAATATTTTCAAGCTATTCCAATATTTCAGAACCTATAAAAAACTTTGGAGGTGGTCTACGATCAATAAAACCATTGAATTTTAACTTGTTCAACTGAAATCTATGAGATGCATCAAGAAATATTCAATGAAACAAGAAATACCATTTTCTATTGTGAGGTAGTTGTTTGGGCTCAAAATCAAAGTTACAAATAGAACAATCCAAACCCATGTAAATGTTCCAACCAGCTAAATTTTTAACTCTAGGGAAGTCACTAATGGTCCACATTAGATCAGCTTGCATTTTGAACATTGTTCTAGAAGATGCATCATACGTCTCAAAACCGTTGCTCTATAAATCCTTTAATTATTCAATTAAAGGCTGTAAGTATATATCAGTATCATTTCTAGGAATTTTTTTCTATGAATAATCATCGAAATGATAAAATACGTTTGTGGCATACACATCCATAGAGGCTGATTGTAAGGGATTAAAACAACCGTCCAAATGCTATAACTGGTGCTCAAAGTCCCAAATGGGTTGAATCCATTAACACCCAATCCCAATCAAACATTCCTAGGACCAGATGGGAAATCTAGATGTAATGAATCAAATGTATTCCATGATTGTGAATCTCTTGGATGTCGCATTAACCCATCATTGTTATTATCTATAGAATGCCAATTCATGTGTTCATCAGTTTTTGATGACATGAATAATCTTTGTAATCGAGGCTTTAAAGGAAAGTAATGCAAAACATTTATAGGTGTGTTCCTTCTATTCTTATTCATAGTAGCATGTTGATCCAAACTTCTAACACCACTCATTGAATGACATCTAGAAGAAGAAAATTTTTTGCAATCCTATCTGCTTGAATCCTATCCCCAATAAATCATACAATCATTGGGACACGTGTGTATTTTTGTATAATTTAGACCAATCTTGTTAAAAACTTTTTTCATATCATAAAAAGACTCAAAAATATTTACTTTATGAAATGCATCACACAACAATTCCAATATCATGGACATCACCTTATTTGTAATTCCACACATTCTTTTATATGGTATAACTTCAGTAGAAAAAAGAAAGTTTTGAATATTTCCAACATCCACTATAGAACTCTTGATTTCCATCATCAACTAAACCATGAAATGCATCTGTCTACTCAGTGAAGTTTTCTCTTACATTAGTCTCCCTCGAACCAAGAGGAGGATCTGATGATATGTTACAATATTGATCTGGTTGTCCTATAGTCTCAAAAACATCAGCCATCACATTTTAATTTTTTGCAGCCTCAATTAGTTTTTCTAATATGTTTTGGGGTTTATTTTGTTGTTTTGAAACTCCGAATGCATCTTTAATAAGGTTTTTCATTTCATTATCCATTTTTGAAAAAGTTGGAATCTCATTCTATTGATTGATGTCAGTGCTCAAAGTTTATGTAACATTTGATTCTCTATACCAAATCCAAAAGAAATATTGAGAATAGAATTTCTTTAATATCAAGTGTTCATAAACTTCATATCTCTTCAACCATATTCTAAATTTACATTTAGGACATGTACATCTTATTCTCCCACCAACGTATCGATTGGAAATTGAAAAATCTAAAAAGTCCTCCAAACCCTTAGCATACAGAGGTGCGTTCCTCAGTAATGTGATCCAACTTTTATCCATATATATCACAATGTGCCTACTCAATATTAAAAAAAATTAAAACACATAACTATTACTAAATAGAAAAATAGGTAATGGTAAAATCTGGTAAAGTGGGAAATGATAATTAAGTTAATGAATATCCTAGTTTGAGAATAGAGGAAACCTTACATAAATGGAGTGTAAATGCTGAGATGACCTTAGCAGTTCCATCCTTCAAAACAACACAGGGAATACCTGGCATGAGTTAGTATAGATCTCACCTCCTGGTAGGGGTCTAACATAATGATGGATTCTAAATATTTATATTAGAGGTGATATATTGGAATCAAAATAAATCCCATTGTTATGGGAACAAATACACACATTGTTCTAGATATAGAATCCCCCTATACAGATCTGATTTATATTAAGGATGGAAATAGAGAAATGTATGGATGATATGGTGAGAGATATGAATGAAACCATCATGGAATTATGAAGTTTCTCATCACTATAGTATAACTAGTTATGGAAATGGAAGCATCATTTCATATACGACTTGATGAATTTTAACATATCAATGAGAAAAGGCGACACATGTCGAATGAACTTGAAATCAATTATAATAGAGTACAATTATAATTTTACAAGAAGTATCTCTTATACTCATTTTTTCAAGGGGAACTAGTATGGTCATTGAGAACTCCCATGATACCTTGGTAGTGACCTTTGTTGATGGTGAAAAAATAGAAA
Source organism: Viscum album (assembly GCA_963277665.1). Classification (NCBI taxonomy): domain Eukaryota; kingdom Viridiplantae; phylum Streptophyta; class Magnoliopsida; order Santalales; family Viscaceae; genus Viscum; species Viscum album. The sequence continues at coordinate 118,106,638 of OY728162.1, read as the reverse complement.
GACCATGGTCTATAAATATGGTCTATACAAATGAATCATGTTCCTTAATTATAATTATTAGAGAGTATGTCATTCATATCACTAATTCATGGTTTCTTATAAAATACATATCCTAACAAACATCATCTAAAGTTTAACTTATGATTCCATAAAAAAATGATGTAATTATATAATTGAATATTATAACTACCATTTTTTATTATTGATCAAACCATATGTAAATATAACTCAATTTGGAAGCTGTGATCACAGTATATAAAATTGCAGACAAGGGATTAGGGGGCTTAGGATATGGGGGCTCAGGCTGGGGCTCGGTTATAGAGGGCTTGACTAGTGAGGGATTGACTGATGAGAGCTTGGAGGGCTCCGGATTGGAAAAAATTGGAGAGGGATTTGAGGGCTCGAGATACGAGGGTGCGTGCTTGGCCGATGAGGGATTGAAGGGATCAGGCTTGAGAGACACTGATGAGGTCTTGGAGGGCTCGGGATCAGGAGATACCAGTGAGGGCTTGGATGGATCGGACTCAGGAGACGCCGGTGGGGGGTGGGGGTTAGCTAGGGTTCGAGGTCGAGGGAGTCAAGGGAGGAGGGAGTTGGGGGAGAAGGAAGGGGGGAGGGTTAGGGGAAATTGTGTTTTTTTATTAAAAACTAAATATTTAGTGATAGTTTTTAAAAAACCACCGCGAAATCCTAGATTTTTTTAGCAACAGTTCACTAAACCACTGCTACAAAACCACCGCTAAATAACGATTTTGGTGTAGTGATACCATCGATAAATACAACTCATTAATAAAAATTGATAAGAGTATCAAGATTTAATTTATATTAATATATCATCCTTACTACCTTAGGTATTGTAATGGATCAGACCTCTCTGGTCCATTCCTTTGCGAAAATCTGGTGTCTGAGGTGTTTTGGGAGGTCAAGGTGACTTATCCTCAACACTTTGCCAAATTTCCAGTTCTTTGAACAGTGTTTCCAGAATGGTGAAGTTCCAATGGTATCCTCTTTCCTTTTCCAAATTTTGAGTTCATGAATAGTGTTTCTAGAATGGTGAGGTTCCAATGGTAGCCTCTTTCCTTTGCCAACTTTTGAATTCATAAAGAGTGTTTCCAGAACGGTGAGGTTCCAACGGTAGCCTCTTTCCTTTTCCAAATTTTGAGTTCATGAACAGTGTTTCTAGAACGGTGAGGTTCCAATGGTAGCCTCTTTAATTTTCCAAATTTTTGAGTTCATGAACAATATTTCTAGAATGGTGAGGTTCCAATGGTAGCCTCTTTCCTTTTCCAAAATTTGAGTTCATGAACAGTGTTTCCAGAATGGTGAGGTTCCAACATTAGCCTCTTTCCTTTTCTAAATTTTGAGTTCATGAATAGTGTTTCCAGCTTCCTACAATTCCCCCCCTTTGACGTTTCCTTTGACGTAAAATGCATTTAAAGCCTTGTTTTAAGGACTCTAAGGCTGAATCAAAGGCCATAACTCCTATATTAATTTTTCCTAAGGCTTGGGATGCATTTACTTGGTCAAAACACATGGTTTAATGAAATCCTCTTTTAATGGAAAAACCAACGTATCTTAAACTGCTGCTCTATTAAATCTTCTAAAGGGATGAGATATCTTCCACCCTAGTTCTTCCTCCTTATTCTCGAGTATGAGATGCTCGAACCTTCCATTCCTTCTCGTAGGAGTTGTGCAATCAAACTTTCCTCCTTGGATTGGTTTCCCTCTATTTTTGATGTAGCCAAGCAGTATCGATCATTCTTTGATATAAGGTATGATCTAATGTCATTCTTTTAGGGTTCATCTCATTCTATTTATCCTTTCCCTTTTATATAATTCTATCCCCATGTTCCTAATGGACTTTTCTTGGGTGTTGACTGATGTGGTGGTGTCCCTGCATCCTCAGGTGGATACAGTTGTCATAGGGGGAGGAGATCGTAACCCATTGTGTGGCTCATTCTCATATAAAGAACGTCAAGAACCATTTGAGATGGGGGATTCGTTGCTTCTATTTTCATTTATGTGAAACTGTAGAGTTATCATGTTTTATCCCACCGAATCATAATGGAATTGACATAATAAATATTTGAACCGGATAAATAAATTGATATCGATCGTATGTTATTGCCTATTGTTTTTCTAGATAGTGTGATATCTATGCTTGATTTTTTTAGATTTTTTTTCTTGATGGAAATTGGTAAAGAACGTAAATATGGGATTAATTGATAATTGTTTGGATAAAGATAAAGAGGCATGTGAATGAATCTGATGGTTGTTGTTGTAATTTGATGTTAATCAAATTGATGTAGTAAGAATGTTTAATCAATTTCGTGATAGCTTAATTTTTAGGTTTCCTGAAGTTAGAACCTACGAATAATAAATCAGTTAATTCAAGATGGATTAAAGAACTGGTTGTTAGATAAAAGATAATTCCTTTTAGGGTTCTGAGTTACCCTCTTTCTTTTTTAAGGGCCAAGATCCCAATTGATATGATGTTTGTTTTCTTGCTGCTTGTGTTGTGATGTGAGCCTGGATGGTTGACGTGATATGTGGGGGCAATGAGGCCTATTGGTTTTGGAAGTAGTTGATGCCTAGAGTGGCGAGATGCATCATTTTATGCATGTGGGTGTCGGGGAGGACACCGGGGATGATGAAACGGGTTGGATGTGAATGTTTGGATGCTTGATGATATTATTGGTTGTTATATGTTTTACTTTCCTTACTGCTCAAGGTAGCTGGTTTTTCTTACCCTCCTTCCAAAAGGGGTGAAGACGTGGGAGGTATGCCACGTGCTTTCCATGTTTAGCTTCCTAAGGGAGGATGGGTCTATGCTCTTTCTATAGACAGAAAAGACTCAATGGGTAGTTCATATACTCATCATGTTGAGCCCCCTTGGGTTTAGTAGCATATAATGTTATTCTAGAATGCCTAGTAATATGGGAAAGTAATGCTATAAATAAATAATTAAATAAATGATGTTAACCCATGGGGTTGGAGCTTGCTGGGGCGCAATACTAAGGTTGTAATTTGAAGGAACAGTGAACTTTGGGTGTGATGATAATGAAATATAATGTGGAAATAATTTATGGTTAATTAATATTCAAAGAATTAATTAACGTAAAGTGCAACTGATAAAAAGGGAATGAAGTAATGTATTAAAGATCTTTAAATGGTTGTGTTCTTATAGGATACCTAGTCTTAGAAGTGGCAGTTGGGAGTTCGAGAGACGTTAGCTGCAATTGAGTCTAAGACTAGGTTATTCCCATAGTGTGGTTGTGATCCATAGTATATTATGTATTTTTTGTGTTTCTATACGCTAATCCACCCCGTCAGTTAGAGAAACTGACACCCCAAGGATTCTGAGCCCTGAGGGGTGTTTTCCCCAACATTTCGGTGGGAGGATGGATGGCTGACTACCCCCTTTGGCCCCAATCTCTTATCTTGGTGGTTACTTGTGTTGGTAGGCACAATGGTTAGTTTTAACCATTTATGTGTGTAGAGGGCTGTAATGGCTTTTGGTTATTCACACAAATATATTCTGGATATAGTTTCCTATGGAATACTATAGGTGTAACGTGTATAACATGTGATGTCTTGAAGATCCTTACTCGGTGTATAGGCTGTAATGTCTTGAGGTATAATACCCAATGTATGATACACGTTATGTGAGCTATGGTGGATCCCTAAAACTACCTGGTTAATTTGCTTACGTGGACGTGGTGGTTTTTTTGCATGAGGTGCATGTTGTGGGGCTTCGCCCAGGTGTTTGTGGGCAAGCCTTTTTTAGAGAGAGATGCTTAGGACATGCAACATTGGGGTAAAGCAGTAAACCACTGGGGAAGTAGTATCGGGGTACCCTTGATATTATTTATTATGTTATATAATATTATATGCAATACTTGGTGAGAGTAGCAATGGTGAGGCTGGGAACTTAGTATACTTATTTAGGTGATGAGTTAGTTTCACTTGTTTTTCACTGTGATTTAGCATGATTTATTTACTTTTGCACAAGAGGCTCTAGGGAGGATCCTATTGAGTATAATATTATACTCACCCTATGTATATATAGACTTTTTTTCAGGTTACTTGGAGAATTTTGGATATCAGGCTGGTTTCTACTAGCTTGGGGTTGTAGGAGCTATTTGGGCTTCGTGGTTGCTATTGTTTTTACTTTCTTTTGAGTACTTGCAGTTTTTCCCTTTTAGTTGTAGTAGTTTTTAATTACATTACATATGTGTACTTGGGATTTCATTTATATTCTTGTCTGAGTTGGAGTTGGTTGGTGTCCATCTTATCTCTCTCTTTTTCATGTGTTCTCTTAGAGGGTAATGCCTCCCATTTGTGTGTTTACTATACCCTCAGTACTAGTCGCCAACCCAGGTCCTACTAGAGGCGGGACTTGGGGGGTCATTATCTCCCTTATCACATTGTCGTCCTAGGAGGGGTACACTTTGTGGGGAGGGGGTCGTGATAGGTATGACCAGGAAACTCAAATTTTCCATCATAATAGGCATATACTGAAATTATCAACCATTTAACCAAGCCCCCTTATTTGGATATAATATATATTAGTTTCTAGATACATACCTATCTCAACTTCATTTTCATGATCCCATTTCAACCAAATACTATAACTAAAATATTTAGTATAATATACTATATAATTAAAGTAAATGATCATATTAATATTAATGATCAATACTAAGATGTATTCTTCAATGACACCTTAATTACAAACTATGATACTTTCATTTCAACTATGTCACACTTAGTTCATCCTACAACTCTCTCGGTTCTACCTTGGATACTTTGTGTTCTATATTACTTCTTAAACTAGTCATTTAAAGTAATTCAGAAATAAATCCTTCAGAATGGTTTTTAAAGAGAATGTGATTAACCAAAGAATATCTCCCAGGCATATCAAAATAGGTGTGTAGTTAGGCCTCTTTTTTGTGTGCCAAGTGATAATTGATTTAATACCCACTATGTCATTTTTAGGGTTATTACCCTTAGGTACATCTATTCCAGATCTTGTATCCTCTTATAGTATCTATGAAGGGATATAATTTCTAGAAAAATTACAAAATCTCTACTTTACAAAAACTTTAGGATGTTATCCTATACTTAGAATTATCCCTTAAACTTATCCTTAGGGTTTTCAATAAAGTTATATTATCCCAACCCCTAGAATATTACCTCAACCGACATAAAGGTTATCTATACCTTTGAAATTATATTCAAAATTAACTTATCAAACTTTGATGACATTTATAACTTTTAATTTATCCACAACCGATATCATCCTAATATCCAAAGTTATCTAAACCCTACTCTGATACCAACTATAGAAGCTCATAGACATGACCATATAATTACATTACATAAAGAAAATATTAAATTATAATACATTTCTAATACCTTTTAGGTTTATAGTTTAAGAGAATTATGGAAAGCATTATCTAAAAAAGACAATATGTTCTTTGTATCAACCAGATATTTCCCCCAATATATATAAAACTACTTGATCCATAACGAGTCTTAAACATAATCCACAAATTCTCCACATAAGGAACTCTTCTATAAATTTTTTACTTTTCCTATCTTCATTACCTAGAGAAATAGAAACATAAGAATGGTGTGATCTCAGATTCCCAGTAAAGGTAAACATAAGAAATAACAATAAAATATCATAAGTGAGCATAAGATGAGTATATGGGTAAAATCAGGATATGTAAGAGAGTTATAAAAAACAAAGAATAAATAGTAAATCATGGAATAAGGATTAATATATCATAATAAATGAATGAAAAGAGTGTGGAAATATTAGTAAATAAACATGATCCATGAGAGCATAAAATAGAAATAATAATAAGCATAAAATTTTGGAATATCATGGAAAACAACTTGGAAATATGAAACAACCATAATCATAGAAAATCCTTTATGAGAAAACCCATTATACCCAAGTCTATGTGAACAAACTCATCATGTACATGCCTGAAAATGTGAGAAAACCCATCATTCCCATGATTGTGTGAAAAAACTAATTATGACCACACCTATCTCATGAGATATAAGCTTAAACCAATGGATTGGAAGGTGATATAGGACCCCAACCATCATCATCCATACATATGTATGCCACATAAAATCATATCATAAAGGACCCATGGAAATAAAATGGGTTTCATGACCTTTTAAAATATAATAACATAAGGAAAAAAATCACAATTCCATCAATAATCATAACATGATATACCACTAGAAAATAAATAGGTATCCAAAGATATCTAGTAACTTTATAGGTAAATACCATTCAATCAACATAATAGAGCATATGGTATTTACATCATATAAATAAAGGGTATACAGTTAAATTGATAATTTTCTCAATAAATCAATGTATGGAACCTAGGTGAACACCCTTAAATAAAAGGAATAAAAAATAGGGTATTCACATAGGTAAGGCATTGGAATAAAAATAAATTTTATAAACATTTAATAAAAAGGTAATGATTGATCATTTACATGGTAGAAAAGAAAATTTATAAGCCATCCAAAGAAATAAGTTGAATGGTATAATTTTAAGAATATCCTTGATCAATAATTAGATTTATAAAAGGAAAATTAATGAGATAAAAAACACTTTTTATAGGTTTTATAAAAACAAATTTTGAAATATGAAATATTCTTGATCTTTTGAAATCATTTTAAAACAATTTATTTTATAAAACTAGGAGTAAAATAATTTATTTTAGAAAAAATATAGAGAGTAAGTTTCATAGATAATATAAAGAGGTTGGAATTATGTTTTCACATGGAAGGAAACATAAAAAGATATTTTAGAAAACATTTTTAACATTATTGTAAAAAGATAAAGTTACAGGTCGATTTCAAAAGTAATTTTCAAAAAGGGTGAATTGAAAACATTAAAAACATTTAATTTTGAAAAATAAACTTCAATAATGGATATTTAAAAATACATAATGGTTATAAAAATAAATTTGGAGTGTAATATAAAACATTTTATTTTGAAAGTATTGAAAACACATTTTTTAAATATTTCGAAATAGATTTGTTTAAAAACCCACATCATAAAAAGAGTATTAAAATTTATTTTTGAGAAGGGGTAAAGAGAACAATGATAATAATAGAAAATAATTCATATTATATTTCCTAATAATATATGAGAACATTGGAGAGAATGAAATTATGGACATGGAAGAAAAGATTAATTGGTAAGAATGGAAGTAATTCTCACCAACTTTACACTTTTATTTAGGAAAACATTTTATCAAATAAGTGGTTATTGATGATGAGAAGTAATTTACCCAAATAAAAAATGAAATAAAATATAAAATAGGTAAATGGTATAATAAATTAAATCTTGAAAGGTATATTAAAGTAAGAAAGACTATTACCCAATGAATTGGAAATTGAGTTGATGAAACTCTTACGAAATTGGTAACATAAGAAAAAAAGGTGATTGAGAGGAAGATCATGAAATGGACATTAAAATCTCATTAAATGTAATGTATTTTCATATTTGAAATCAATTGAATAGTGAATAAACTATATAAAAGAAATTATTGTGAACAATATCAAACATGTCCCATGGAGTTGAAAACGAGACAAAGAAACCCTTACATTGTTTCCACACTTAGTCGAATACACTCAAAGATCCTATATAAAAAACATAAATATATTAATCAACTAATTAAATTTTTTTACGTACATAACATCTTATAAACATAATTTATAATTATTCTCTTCATTTATATTCGTTATTTTATTATCTATTTTTAATATTGGGTGTGATTAACCTTGGTCATTTTGAACCAGTTTTATAATCACAGTGTTGTTATTAATTTTTCTTCAAAAGTTAATCATTACAAGATCATACAATGTATTATAATTGATGTTTTATAATTATTTATAATGTTATAATTTCATTTTATGGGTGTTTTGGTTATGATTTTTAAAGATGAATTTGGCGATGAGCATGTTTAAATGGTTCTTAGCGAACAAAAGGAATTTTCTTAAATAATGAGTTAAATTTTTATATTGAAATTATATAACAAAAAAACTCATTATTTAATTATATATATCATATATTACCTGAAATTAAATTACCATATTCATCAATGATATAAATTTATGTCATTGTTTAAGTAGGTGATTAAAACAACCCAAATAAGAATATACCATAATTAATGAATGATTATAAAGTGATTTAGTTGTAATATCATTATAAAAGAAGAATAATGATCTTATTTATGCTTATTATTATTTTATATTATAATTGTAAAGAATTACAAGAATAATATAACCTATAAAAATTTATTTCATAGTATGAAGAAATCCTTTTTTTCTCTTAGAACGCTCGTTTGGACGGTTGAATTTATACAAGTTGTTAATTGTTCATATTATTAAAAGGTTTTCCAATTGTACATTACAAAAACTTTATAATTTTATAAAAATTATATTTATCCATTGAACCCAATCTTAGAACCATGAATGGTAGCAATGAAAGAAAAAATACACCATTCCATGGAGCTGGTAGTCTGCACATTCGAATGGATGATGATTTCATTTTCCATAGAACATAGAAAAGGAGTAATATGTATTATAATTTAAAAATATAAAATATTTTATAAATATAATACTTATATATTAAATTCCCTATTATGAACATCCTTGTAAGGCGGTGAAGGAAAATGAAACACACTGCATCTTGGAGGCGGTAGTCCGCACAACACACGAATGATGGTTTTGTTTTTATTAATAAAAAAAGGAAAAGTGGTTAATACTTGTACCATAATTATAATAACATACCAGTATACTAGTGATACTGATTTTATAATTCTAATATTATGTACTGGAATTTGAGGAAGAATAAGTGCACACAAATAAATAGAAAAGAGGGAGGAGCGGTTAAAAATTTATACCTCACTACTTGGATTATCTCATTTTTGAAGGGAGTTAAGCCTTTGAGGGATGGTATTTTGAGAATAGAGGGACCAATTTAAAGTGAATAGGAGGATAGGATAGGATCTCCCTTTTATAATCGAAAAGGGATGAAATTTTTGTAAATACCCAAATATTTTCAATAATGTGAAGTCACTCTCAAGGAAAGTGGATCTAAAATTGAGAAATAATGGAGATGATAAGTGATAAGTTGATAAAAAACTCAACCACACATTCCCACACATTCTTAAAAAATGTTTGAGGTCATTTAATCATATATTTTTACTTTTAACATTTTATCTTTTACCACAGTAACTATTTTTCACCTAAGTAATTTATACTTTATGTCTAAAAATAAAATGTTCATTTTTACATAATATAGAAGAAATTATTTCAAATTATAAATACATTTAATAATATTAAATTTATAAAAGTGATAAGAATTAATAATAAATGTATAATTTATTAGAAACAATTTTTAAAAAATATAACTTAAGTTCTAGAATGAAAAATATGGGTTTGTAAATTAATACCAATTTTTTTTAAAATTATAAAATCACTTATAAAATAAATAATTAGTCTTAAAAAAGGTTTCATGAATTTAAAATTCATACTTATGTACTAATAATTTCATAAAATTCATGTTAAATTTAAAAATAATATTTTTCATTAATTACCTAAAAGTCAAACTTTTTAGAAAAATCACAAAAATTAATCTTAAAATAACATTGAAATTATAAATCCAAAAAATGAGTTTATTTTTTCAAATTCAATTTCTATAATTTTCCATTTTATCTTTTTAATAAAATCAAAAAATATAATGAGGAACTATTTTTATAGGAAGATAACCTTTTTAAAAATACTAGTTGTTCTTAGTATTAATATATATAAAACACTAATAAAGATATAATTAATTACTCAATATTATATTTTATTAAAATAATCATTTAACAATATTATATTTAGTTTCCTTTAAAAAAAGTATAACACATAAAAATATAGATTCTTAAACACAATAACTAATTATATAAATTTTATAAAATAACATTGATAAAAATATATATTAATATATTTTTTAATTCAGTTACTCCTATTCATATTTACTAATTCAACAACCAGGTTTAAATGGTCTAAAAATATCATGGTTTCATTTTAGCCCAATGTTTTGTATGGAGCATGCTATCGATCACATTATTAATTTAGTGAAAATATACAATGAAATATCAGGTCATTACATGGATCACATTTAACCATGGAGAGAAACCACTAGGCATATTAGCCATGTCTTTTTAAGGGGAGCTAAGTCACTGTGATTTGGGTTCCCCCTAAAAGGGATTTATTCATATTGTAGTTTTTATTTGTTTTCATTTTTTACTACATTATTATTCTATTATTGAAGTTCAATGTTTCTTCTTCCTCTCAACTATGATCTCCTTATCTTATGGTTATGAGAGGTTAACCCGAGGATTTATTCCTAGAAGGAAACCTAGTGTCTCCCAAGTCTTCTACATTTTTAATATTTTATTTTCTTTTTGAAATTATAGGAACTCAAAGGCAATTGAGTTTGGGGTTAGTGACAATGCCCTTCATCTTGGTTTCTTTCTTACTGTGAAAATATATTTCCTCTCCCTTTGTTCAAGTATATGGTGGAACTAGTGTTCAAGTGAGGACTAGGATGTGAATGCAACCCAGTGATGTTGGTGATGGTTTCATACTCATTTGAAGTGTTTCCATCTCTTAAACCTTAGAGATAGTGGTATATGGTACAATGGTGGATTTTTATTTGTAATGTGTTTCCACATCATAAGATAAATAGGGATGGTCATGAATACATTGAAGCTTAATCATCGAATTATAATAGGGATGTTTTTTGAATGATAGATAAGGGAGAAGGTGAATCCTAGGAGTAGTATCCTTTCATTCATTTATATGTCATACATAAACATTTTGTGTCTGCATGCATCTGTATTTTCATTTTTTCCTTGTTTATTTACACTTCTATCTCTTGTATTTATTTTTTTTATCATTTTTATAATTATTTTATATTAATTAAATATGTGAAAAAATAAATATTTGCATGCACTTGAATGAATCTCATCAGGAGATGACCCAATTCTCCACTAATACAACATTTTAGGAGTAATAGAAATACTATTGACAAGGAGTTCATGAAAAACACCTTTCATTAGTTTAGAAATATTATTAAGGAGAGTTTCTCATTCATGTTTTTTCTTATTTTTGAAAAGAAAAATATTAAAATATAAAAAACACATTCAACCAATGATATAGATTAATGTAAATCATTCATATACACGGCCTAATAACTCAAATATTCTCAATAAAGTAAAGATGGTGGTTGATCTTGTACTAGTAGAGTTACATTTTGAATTATTTTTATCCCAATTTTATTGATGATGAGTTGAGAACTCACTTCTTCTTTGAAATCATTAAAGTTTTGACCAATTAGTGGATACCCATGGAGGATCACAAATCAAAAGAAGAAGCACTAATTGGGGAACACATTAAGCTCTCAGATATCATCAAAGATATTTTAATGGGAGTAGAAGAAGAAGTTAAGGCTGAGGATCCCTCATTGAAGTCCCCAACATTCCCAAGCTGCATGGAGATTGAGGTGGAGGACCTTTATTACACAGTTTTATAGGGCCTAAACATAGGGATAAGGAAGAAGCAGTTTCAAGTGTTACAATGAAACCTTTCATTACAATACACTAGATTGAGAAGAGTATGGTGGTTCCTGAAGAACCTTTGTGATACTTTATTTTAAGAAAGTTTTTGTATTTTTTAAATCTAACCTTTTTATATAAGAATGTTTTTGTTATTAAGGATTAGACCCAGTATATAGTAATGATATTTGTAAGAAATTTTAAAGTTTCTGAAAGTTTGAACCCAGACATAAAGGGGGAGGGGGAAGTTTTGTTTTTATGAAAGTTGTTTTCCAGACTTAGAGGACCAGACCAAGAAGAATTGGATGTTGATTATTAGACCGAGAAGCATCAGATGTAGAGGTGGTCAAAATGATAAATTTTTTGATCAGACGCATCATCGACCTCAGGTTCATCAGTATGAAGATCAAGATCCATTAGACTCAACATTTGTTAGAAATTCTGAAGTTGTTGAGTGAAGAAGTCATACTATTGTTGATGAGTTTTAAAAGAATACAATGAGGTTAGGAGTTATAAATTTTTCATACTTTCTAAACAAAATAAAATGATTCTTTACCAATATTGAAGTTCTCATAAATCTTGAAAACTATCATGATAAAATATTTTGAAGAAATAAATGAATGATAAATATTTCATCAGTTCTAGAAACCAGGACATAGAAGATTGGTTCCTGAAGTACTAGACACAGAAGTTTTTAGAAGTTAGAATGTGTAAATCTGATGAAGTTTGAAGAATTTTGAAGTTTCTGAGTGGAGTTATCATTGTAATAATAATGCCATCATAATGATAATTCCATAATTATGAGGTTTTTAACTAGACTGAATCTAAGGAGGACTTTCAATTAGATCAGGAACGTGCATTGATTTATCAAATGAATTCCTCACACTGATAACACATTATATGTAAAATATCAGAGTGATCAGAGTTTCTGATGCTGATCCATCAAAGAGAGATCAGTTATGAAAATAAGTGAATATTATAAAAGAGTTGCATTTTCTTGAGAATAAACAAAGGTATAGTTCAAATTTGTAATTTAATAATATTGTGATACCAATAAGTCATCTACTGAGGAAGTTCATCGTAATTAGCTAAGGAATATTTTCAGATCATAATGAGTTGAGGAAGATAGTCAGACCGTAATGAGCAGTGCAAGATAGTTAGATCATATTGAGCTGAGAAATAAATTCATATCATATTGATCTCAGAAAGAGTGGAATATTTCAATGATAAGAGGAATCTAAATCTAAGGAAGTTCATCATAATGAGATAAAGATATCCAGATCATGGTGAGTTGAAGAAGTTTCATTGCAATGAATCTGAGGAAGTTACATCAGAATGAAGTTGAGTAAGATAATCAGACTAAAGAAAAGTTAGTTAGTTCAAGAAGATAGATCTTGAAGAAATATTTATAAGGTTTTAATAAGTCAAATATGAAGTCTAAATGTGAGTTATTTTTAGGGTTTTAAAATTTGAGTAATCGGGAAAAGTTTTTCAGTTTCCCATCTTTGCTATTCTGAGTTGCATATAAATAGTTTTTGAGTACATTTTTACTTTGAAACTTTTATAAGAGAGAAAAAGGTAAAATACTGAGGGATTTTTTTAAGAGTTATTTCTAGACATAAATATCATTAGAAGATCAGACGTCTGTTGTCTTGTTAACAAGGATGTGAAACATCATATTTAAAAGATCCTATTGAGTCGATCAAATTGAGGAAGATCATACTGAGTTTTTGAAAAGAGTTTGAGAATTGAAAATTGAGAAAGAAAAGATCATATTTAGTCAATCATATTGTGTCCATAAAAATAAATTCATCAGACTGATTCCACCGGACCCAGTCTCATTGGACTGAGAGAATTAGACCTATGAAAATCAGACTGAGGATCCAGATTGATCATTTGTGGAGCAGTTTGAACAAAGTCTTTATTATTTTGTTTTGGATCAATTATTTTATAAGAAACTTTTTAAACTGAAGAGAGTTATCATAATCATTAATATAGGGATATAGAAGGTGTCTAAATTTTTTTGGCACAAGTTGTATTCATTTATTCATAATAGTAAATTTCCTTAAACCCACAAGAGTGGCTATAACAAGGATGTAAGTTCTCATATTGAGGCCAAAGATTATAAATATTATGTTCTTTACTTACTTTCTTATTTTTTCATGAATAAGTATTTACTAAAAGATGATAAGGAAATCAATATTAACAATTTTTAGGGTTTAAGTTTCTAAAAGTCTTGAAACTCATAAAAAGTGAACAACTAGTTCAACCCCCCCCCCTTCTTAGTTGTTTTTAGATCCTTTGGAACTTCAATTGGTATCAGAGACAAGGTTACCTTATTAAATCCTTATAATAAATAATATAAATTCTATCAACAATAGATGAATTCCAACATTTTATAGAAAAATTATTATGGAGGAAAAATAGAATGATTTCTTATCTCCTATGTCTTGGCCTAAAAGTTATTGATGCTACTATAATTGGTTTTCCAAATATTGAAAAGGATGCCTCGATGAATTTTTCTGATAAGAGAAATATCAATGTTGATGGAAAATCTAGTAATTTTATCCTTATGTCCTTATCAGAAAATGTTTATATAAAGATAACGAGTCTTAAAAATTCAAAGAGTATGTGGGAAAATATGGAAAGTATTTTCGAAGGGAATAATAAAGTGAAGAAAGAAAATATTCAAATATGTCATAGTATTTATGAAGATATAATAATGAGAGATGAAGAAAATATTGATTAATACTTCACTAGAGTAAATGAAATTGTCTAAAACATCAAAGGATTCATAGATGTCTTAGAAGATTCTACAATTGTGAATAAACTCATAAGAAAAATTACGGATAGGTTTGATTCTAAAATTTCCTATTTAGAAGATAAGGATGATTTATTTATTGATGAATTATATAACATTCTTGTTTATTATAAAATGAGGAAGGCTCTAATGTTCAAAAAGAAGATGAAAGATGAAATGACTTTTGATTCCATCAGAAAAATGAAAATACAAGATGTTGAAGATGTTGCTCTTTGTGACTCCGATGATAAATAGGACGATGATTTGAATGAAAAAATCATGTCTATTATATATAAGAACTATCAAAGAGGAATATGAAAATATGGAGGTAAAATTCCTCTAAATTTTTTTGAGTGCTGTGGAATCAGACACTTTTCTATGAATTGTCCTAAGAAAAGTTGAAGAATATCAAGATTATTCTGATGAAAAAGCTCGATGTAAGAAGTGGAACAAAATTTCTAAAGAAGAAAAGTCATCCAAGAAAACTAAAAATAACATTATTGGGAACAAGAGAAGTATATTGAGTAAGAAAGATGAATCAGAATCAACTGAGAACAATTCTTCAGAAGAAGAAAGTTCAAAAAAATTTAGAACATTCATTTCAAAAGTTGAGAAAACAAAATATTCTTGAGATAATGAAGAAGGTGGTGAAGAATAATATATAGAGTATCAACTTAGAATAGAAATTTTTGCATGTCATGAGAAAAACAAGACTCTCAAGAAAGAAATTAAAGCAATGAAGAAATATTACAGATAAGTTGCTGAAGGAAAAAAGATGTCATAAAGTAGGAGGAAGAATACATACAGGAGATATTAAGTTACAAACTTAGAATTGTTGAATAAGGAAAGATGGTTGAATATCTTAGCATGAAGCTAACAACTAAGGAAGAAGAAGTTAACAAGTTTCAATCAAAACTTCTTGAGTCCAAAAATACCTCGAGGAAGATGAATGAAAATTTAAACAAACCTTCAGAATTAAAAGTTGTGACTTCTAAAGTTGCTGAGAGAACTAAAACAAAGAATTAGGTGGAATCCTTACCCACAAAAAATAACGTTTCATCTGTTTTTTCTAATATTTCAGGTTTCGAAAAAAGTATTGGGAAAGCACAGGTGGAAAAAGGGTGTGAGAAAATTATTTCATATACAAAAGATAAAAACCCACTCAGGAGGAAAGATATTCCACATCCGTAGATTGTTAAAGTAAGAAGAAGTTATCAACCTCAACAAAGATTCTTTAGAGAAAGATATCACTTCAATATAAAATCATGATTTGATGGCCATTGTTGGTGTTGTGTAATCTATGGGCACAAGGCTTATAATTGTTGGCATAACTTTTCACTTTATGGAATATGGTTTGAAAAAAGTAAAATCAATGGGTAAAGAAGTATGAGTAATTAATGAGAACCATGTTGAAGGAACTGAGTCGATTTTGTGGGAGGAGGAGTTGGATTTACAAGGCCCGATGACACGAGGGAGATTAAAGAGCTTGAATTCTACAATTAGATCCCATCTTGCTTCATTAAAGGATCAATGGATCTTTCCTTTCATGGATGGAGAAAATGGGCCTATAATATCACTTATTCAAGACTAAACATGATGTTTAAATCTTAGACCACATAGTTGGATGAATTTTATATGCCTTTCCCACATAGAGGATTTTAGAATGGAATATTTTGACACCAAAGTCAAATCTGGTGGGCTCTGTACTCAAAGTCAAATCTAATGGGATATAGTTGGAAAGTTATGTGCAACTTTTCCAAAAATTATTTGGTAGATTTTATATTTTTTTAATTTAAGGGAACAATATAGTTTTATCCTTTATGAATTTAGGGTATTGGAACCTTGACTATTTTATCACCCCTTGGCTATAAATAGCCACCCCCATGGAACTTTTATGGCATTCAAGATTGTAATAGAGAGATTATGCCTCGTTTGTCTCCATTGTGTGAGGATTTTTTTGGTTTCCCCCTTTCTCTGGTGCATTCCGACATTATCAATCTACAAGTTAGATTGGTGATCCAAGATCACAAAACCCCCAATTCTATGCCTCAACCCAAGTGCATTGTTTTATGGATTGGTTATCACATCCCTCCCTTGAGTGTGTTGTCTAAGTAGTTGGCCGAACTCCTTATAGCATTGATTGACCACTTTCATCCACTTTCCATGCCCATCATCTTCCACTTAGCCCCAAACTGCATCCTTCATATGCCTCCCTACACCATTAATATCGAGCTACCATGTGCATCACTCATTAGTTGGTATCAGAGCTCCGATTTATGCGGTAGGCATCTATACCTTCATTTACATTAATTTTACCCATTACCCTCCTTATCCTTCCATATTATCTACCAATTAAAAAAATCCCCTTTCCTGAAAACCTCCTGAATTTTCCTAGTTTGTGCAAGCTTGAAATATTATACATTGATCCAAATATTTAACCCTCTTCTTTTCATGTTTGATTTTCTATATGTAATTTGTATCTGAAAAAAATCAAAAAAATATTAAATTATCTCAACTCATTGTTTTTTGATTTTCAAAATTAAGAACATCCTTTCTTTAAGAGATTTCAAAAAAATATTGTCTTACTCTCTGTTCATCATTTTGTTCATTAAAACTCCAATCGTGACACTTTTTTTAGAGATTTGACAAAAAAAGGAAAAAAGAAAAAAAATTGGATACAACTACTTATTATTTGTGCTTTACATTATTAGCACTCTCCATTTCCATACATCACTTTCTCCATCATTTTACTTTATCTTCATATCATTTTTTATTCTTATTTGTATTAATTTTTCTTATCTTACACAGTTGGGAAAAACCCACATACCAACTTTCTTCCCCCTTTTCACCTTTTACCTATTCTACACCCTCTTTTTCACCATCTACCATTTTTTAACCCTTTACCACTCAAAAAGGTTGTGTTAAAACATTCCCCAACACAATCATGATTTGGGAAGGATTGGTGGTAGGTGATTGTCCCAAATAAGGTATTATTTTTCATAATATATTGGGATTTGAATTGAGTGTTGATAGTGTAGAGAAATAAGTAAAAAAACACTCATGAGTGTGTATCCTTGTGTGTATGAGTGTGTATATATTGCATTCATGAGTGTGTAATATTATGTACATGAGTGTGTATTTCTTACGTGTGTGAGTGTGTATCCTTGTGTGCATGAGTGTGTACATCTTGTGTGTGTGAGTGTGTACCTCTTGTGTGTGTGTGTATTCATGTGAGTGAGTGTGTGTGTGTATCATTGTGTGAGTTTCTCCTTGTGTGTGTTTTTTTTTTGTGTAATATATCATGGTTGAAGATCATGGGAAGAAAATTTCTCATGCTAGCAATGAATGAAGATGAAGTAGGTCTCCCATACCGGAAGCTTTGAAACTCCAAATGCAAGATTTGGTGAGCCATTTTGAGAAGATTATTGATAGGAAGTTGGAAGAGCTACATGAAAGGATTGACAACTTGGAAAATCAACCAAGCCTGAGGATGATCCATGTTAACCCGTGATGACTCCAACACCACATTGCCCCCACACCATGGAGGAGGAGGTAGAGAACTTTGATGATGATTTTGAGGATGTACAAGAAAGGAGGAGGTTGTTCCAACAACCTAGAGGAGGCCAACAAAGACCACATGATGATGAAATCCTTGGAGGCATTAAGGTGAAGGTTCCCTCTTTTCAAGGTAAAAGTGATCTAGATGCATACTTAGAGTGGGAGATGCAGATTGAGCAAGTGTTTTCATGCCATGCATATTCCAATAAGAAAAAGGTTAAACTTTATTGCCCTGAACTTTCTAATTATGATTAAATTTGGTGATATCAAATGAAAAACAAGAGGGCTAGATATGGTGGATGTCCCATAAAAACTTGGGATGACATGAAGTTTTCCATGCAGAAGAGGTTTATTCCCACACATTACCATAGATATCTCCACAAAAAACTTCGATTCTTCACCCAAGGAAGTAAGAGTATTAAATATTACTACAAGGAGATGAAAATTTCCATGATCTTAGCAAACATTGAGGAAGATCTAGAGGCAACCATGACACAATTTTTACACAGACTCAATCAGGAGATTTCTGATCAAGTGGATATGTACCACTATGTGGAGATACATTATATGATCTACCAAGTCACTAAGATTGAGAAATAAATCAAAAGGAGGAGAAACCTGAGGAAACACACTACCCCTTTCACTCCATGGATAAATTCAAGGAATTATATTAGAGAATCATCAAATCCAAAAGAGGTGGTTGATCATAAAAGTGACAAGGTAATTCTTCCACCTAAGAAACCTACTTTTGAGACTAACCAAACAAGAAATCAGGATATTAATTGTTAAAAATGTCAAGGAAGGGGTTATATTTTTAGCGAATTCCACATCGGCATACCATGACCATCAACAAGCATGGATAATGAGAAACCAATGGAGAGAGTTCGAAGGAGGAAAATGATGGATCCCCCAAAATTAATAATGGAGAATTTGCAGAAAATGGTGAGATTCTTATCACTAGGAGAGTTATAATCACACAAATAACCATGGGAGAGAAGGATTAGTGGTATAACCTTTTCTATACATGGTTCAAGATTAATGGGAAGGTATGTATAGTTATTATTGATGGATGAATCTGTATCAATGTAGCGAGCACCAAGTTGGTGGAGAAGTTAGGACCTCAAACTTTTAGGCATCAACATCCATATCGGCTTCAGTGGTTGAATAATTGTGGAGAGATAAAGGTTACCAAATATGTGAAGGTATTGTTCTCTATTGGTAAATACAAGGATGAGGTATTATGTGATGTTGTTCCTATAAAGGTGTACCACTTGCTATTGGGTTGACTGTGTAAGTATGATCAACATGTTACTTATGATGGGTTCTTGAACTATCACTCATTTTTACTCTGAGGGGAACCTATAACCCACAAACCCATGTCCTCGAAACAAATTCTTAAAGATCAAATTTTGAGAGAAAATAAAAAAATGAGTGATGAAGAAAAAAGAGAGAAAATGAAAAAGGATAGAATGAGAGAAAAATAGAAAATGAGAGAAGAAAAGAAATAGAGATCAAAGAAAAATAAATAGGGAAAAAAGATTTGAGAGGAGAGAAAAGTGTGATTTTGGAAAAAAAGAGAGAGGTTAAGGAAGATTTTATTTCTAAAAAAAAACCTTTTAATGCTTATGTATAAAGAGGTGATGTTGAACACTAATGACTTAACATCTCCTTTGAAAAATGTTGTTGAATCTTTGTTATAGGAGTATGATGATATCTTTCCAGAAGAGGTCCCATTGGGTTTTCCACCCATTTGAGGTATTGAGCATAAAATTGACCTTATACCTGTATCATCACTACCAAACCACCCTGCATATCACACCAACCTGAAGGAGACAAAAGAAATTCAAAGGAAAGTTCAAGAGCTATTGGATGTGGGATATATCAGAGAGATCCTTAGTCCTTGTGTTGTATCGGTGCTTCTAGTACTAAATAATGATAGAACTTAGAGAATGTGCATTGACTGCAAATCTATCAATTACATCATGATCAGGTATTTTCATCCTATCCCTAGGTTGAATGATATGCTAGATGAATTAAATGGTTCAAATATTTTCTCAAAAATTGATTTAAGAAGTGGATACTATCAAATAAGGATGAAAGAAAGAGATGAGTGGAAAACTAATTTTAAGACAAAACAAGGACTTTATGAATGGTTAGTCATTCCCTCTGGTCTCACCAATGCACCTAACATATTTATGAGGTTAATGAATCATGTTTTACATGCATATATTGGATTTTTTTGGTAGTTGTATTTGATGAAATTTTGGGGTATAATAGGACTTTGCATGAACATGTATAACACTTAAGAAAAGTCCTAGAGGTGTTAAGGAATGAATTTTTTTTGGAAACATAAATAAGTGTGAATTTTTCCTCGATAAGATCATTTTACTTGGATATGTTATGATTGGAAATGGAGTTGAATTCGACAATGAAAAGATCAAAGCAATACAATAATGTCCAAATCTAATATCCATTGGGTAGGTAAGAAGTTTTCATGGGCTTGCTAGTTTTTATAGGAGATTTGTGAAGAACATCAGCACACTAGAAGAACCATTGAATGAGTTGACAAAGAAAAATATTCCTTTCTAATTGGGGACAACTCAAGAGAAAGCCTTCCATGCTCTTATGGAGAGACTCACCCACTCCCCTCTACTTACACTTCTAGACTTCGATAGGACCTTTGAAATTGAATGTGATGTAAGTGGAATTGGAATATGAGGAGTAATCATGTAAAAAGGTACACCTATTTATTTATTTATTAAGAAGTTAAATGGACCAACTCTAAACTATGATACATATGATAAAGACTTTTATTAATTGTTTAGAGTTATAGAATCATGGAACCATTATCTTTAGCCTAAATAATTTATGATCCATTCTGATCATGAGGCTCTCAAATACCTTAGGAACCAACATAATCTAAATAAGAGACATGATAAATGGTTATAATTCATTGAATCATTTCCATATGTCATCAAGCATAAAAAGGGTAAAGAAAATATTATGTCTGATGCACTTTCACATAGATATTCTCTTTTATCCTTGTTGGATTCAAAACTCCTTGGTTTTGAATGCATTAAGGATTTATATAACACTAATATTTATTTTAGTGAACCTTAGGAACATTTTAAACCTAGAGTTAGTTGGTAAAGGTTCTATTTACATGATGGATTCTTATTCCAGATTAATAAGACTTGCATTCCCAATCGCTCTATCTATTTACTTTTACTGAAGGAGTCACATTATGGTGGGTTAATGTAATGAACCAGATTTCCTTAGGTGTTTCCTTTTTGAAAATCTAGTAGTCCTAATGTTCATAGGGATCAAAGTGGATTGCTCTGGGAGTTTTTCTAAAAACCCAGTTCCACCAAATGGTTCCACTAAAATGGTGGCACCGTTACGATCACACCGATTATGGTGGAACCGTCCCAGTCGCATCATTTACGGCGGTGCCTTCATGGTCGCGCTATCATTGTCACACCTTCACAGTTGCACCATTTAAGGTGGTACCATTACGGTGTCTCACCAAACAGTGTCACACCCCCTTGCCCAGTTTTCTGAGTTTTCCCAGTTTTTCCCCTATTACGTGTTTTTCTCTGTTTAAAGTTAATTTATCAACTCACAACCATAATCTGGTCTATCTCCACCATTTCCAAGGGGAATTATTAAATCTAAATTAATTCCAACATGTGAAACTACCAGGCCACGTGGTCAAGACACAATATGACTTTTAAGTACTTCAAAATGGTCTCCTTAATTTTAGGACCTGGTCTCTTCTTAAGCTGAGATCCTTTGTTCCTTATTCATTTTAATTTCCCTTGGTACTCTTGGAGACTTACTCCAAAGATGAGTTTTGTGACTATTCTGGAGCCCTTCCTGCTCAGCCTTGGATTTTTTCCTGCAAGTCGTGCCATCCCTTGTTCTTGATGAAAGAAGGAACTTTGATCTTTGATCATCCAAGTAGGAATTTTATTTTTCTTATCTTTAATTATGCATCATTTTAGGTGGGTATATTAACGTTTTTTTGTAAGAAATGGCTGTATACTCTTCTTGAAATGATAATTAAACAAGAGTTTAATATAATTAAAAGATAACTTGCGTAACTAAAATAATGGCCAGGGTGTAGCTTGATCTTGGTCGCCTGTTTTTATCTTGTTATCTTTGATTCTTTTTATGGATTGTTGTGACTGTATGAATTCTAAAAGTCACGATCATTGGTGATCTTTTCTTGTGAACCGATAATACCTTATCTTTCTTATGGTGATTTGAAAAATGATAGTAACATGAAATCTAATTAATCATGTAAACTCAGTTAAATAAATGGATGCCCTAGGATCAAACCTATTCTGTGATCACCCCGATTATATTTAGGTGGAAATTAAAGAACCACTATCGGTTAAATTTGAATATTTTTGGTTTGATGGTTGTAATTATGTGCTGTGTGTTCTGGTCTGGGTTCTGTGTGTTTGGTATATGGGGTCGTACACAGGGGGGTGTTGGTGTCTTAGTCTGAGAGATTTATTGATTTTGGAATGGATAAACTTGTAGGTAGAAGGACTATCCTTTGTGTGCGGTGTATTAGTCTGAGAGATTGATTGATTTTGGAATGGATGAACTTGTAGGCAGCTGAACTACCTTTATGTCGTGTTGTGGTCATGAAGCGACGTCGAGCAGTGGGAATGCGGTATGGTTGTGGACTTGTTATGCAGTTATACTGTATTGGGGTTTTTTATAGGCAGTGGGGTTGCACGGATGGGTTGTGTGAGAAGTAATGGGTGGTTTTTCTTTGAATAATGATGGTTTATAGTAGTTTAATGAGGATGTGAAGTGGGACTTCAAGTCTAGTTTTGTGCTGTTGTTTTGTGCTATTGTACAGTGGGACTGCAATTTGGTTTTGTTAGTTTCCCGGTAGTGTTGTAATAATTTAATTGAATCCCCTTAAATAAATAAATGGAAATTGAACAAAGGGGGGTGGGTGGGTTATTCCTTAGTAGTGGTTGTTGTGTGGTTGTACATGTAGGAGTAGCAGCAAAAGCGGTGCTAGTGTGGACTTGTTGTCTATTCATGTGAATCCTGTAGGTTGGGGTTGAGTGCTTGTTTACCTATATATATATATAATGTAGTTCCTTGTGTTTTATATACACACCCCACCCTTATTGAGCACTATGTTCTGAACACCTCCTTCTCATGGGGGAGGGTGTCCTT
Source organism: Viscum album (assembly GCA_963277665.1). Taxonomy (NCBI): domain Eukaryota; kingdom Viridiplantae; phylum Streptophyta; class Magnoliopsida; order Santalales; family Viscaceae; genus Viscum; species Viscum album. The sequence goes on along the minus strand of OY728162.1, from coordinate 118,083,424 downwards.
CCCAGCATCCCAGTGAGAGGATGGATAACTGGTTACTAATTTTCTTCCTCGCACCCTCTTCCATATCTTGTCGCTCGAGCATATCTGAGCAACCTATAATGGCTTAAGGCTTACCATAGTCCAAGATTCCTCAGGAAAGGGTTTGTTTTGGACTAGGGGCTCAGGTGCTTGTGGGACAGGTATGTTTTTCCAAGTATCTTCAGGATGAGGCCCAGGTGTCTTTGGGAATGGTGGTGGTTGTTGAGGCCCAGGTGTCTTCAGGCATGGTAGTGGTTGTTGTAGACCAGGTGTCTACGTGCGTGGTTGTGTGTCGTTTGAGGCCCAGGTGTGTGCAGTAAGGTTGCAGCAATGGGACTACGTGTGGGAAGAGTGTCAACAACAAAACTTCAGATTGTTAGGAATGATCAGTTAATCAGTGGGAAAGTGGTGTGCGGGGTACCCATATGTCAATGTGCTTATATTATTACTTTACTTGACTTGCATTACTTGAGTGAGTGTACCTTGGTGAGGTTGGGCTGGTTAGTATTCCTTGGTATGTGCTTGAGGATCTACTATTTCCTCATATGGGCATTAGTATGTCCCCTCACTTATGCATGAGTAGCTTTAGTTTCACTATTGAGTATACTTGTATGCTCACCCTACGCACATAAAACTGTTTTCAGGTTTCTAAGAGTAATTTAAAGACCATGCTGGACTTTACTAGCCCGTGCATTTGGATAGTTGTTGTTGCTGATTAGTTTCCTTTATTCCAGTACATTATTTGAGAGTTTTGTCTTACTTTGTATCAGTTTTACTTTTGATCATGCATGTGGGAATGGATTCTTGGATTTACTTTTACCCTTAGTTTTTGTGTTGTTGGGATTTACCATCTTATCTCCCCATATTGTTATATAAAAAGGGTAATTCCTTTCATTTGTGTGAGATTCTATAACCTTGGTTCTAGTCGCCACTCTGGGGCCTATTGAAGGTAGGACTTGGGGGTCATTATTTCTTCTTCACCTTGAAGAAGGAAGGGCAGGGCACCTTACCTTCCCTTCCCTCATCTTGGAGATAGAGGGTCATGATAGAATGGTATCATAGGCTAATGGTTGAGAGATAGGATAGATTTCGGGGTTAGGAATAGTGAGGATTGCATGGGATGGTTGGAAAATAGTGTTAGATGATCTTGGTGTGTGAAGTAGGCTAGGGAAGACTAGAAAGGACATGGGATTTTAGGCCCCCTTGTAATTTGATGCAAGGACTCTAGACCTCCTGAATGACCAGGTGAGGCTACACTGATTGTGGGGTCGAGACCCTAGGAAAGGAAAATGCATTATAATTACTTGTGTTCTTGTGTGTCTTAGGTGTTTTGGGATTTTAAAAATAAATAAAAATTTCAAATAAAATTTAAAAGGAAAATTCCACACTACTTGGGCTTAGTAATTCTTTTTTTCTCTTTTTAGCTATGGAACCCGAGAATTTTACATGAGTAGTGAGGGTAGTTGAGGCCCAATAGGTTGATTTGGTTGATCAGTGGAGGGTTTATTGAGAGGAGGAGGATGACCAATGGAATAAAACGCTTCGTGCCTTCTAGTGGAAAACTCTGAGAAAGTATGAGGGAAGCATCTCAGACATGGCGACAGAGAGCTGGATCTAGGATCTGATGATCGCTTTGAGCTTGATCTGGGATCCAAAAGAGTATTGAGTTCTTCTGGGAGTGAGCTAGATGTGAGGAGTGGTGTGTCAGTGATGGATGCTTTACCTCGGGGATAATAAAAAAATTGAGGTTTTGTGGACTGAATTTGAGAAGGAGTTCCGGGCAGAATTCTTTTCTTCCACGATGAAGGTCCAGAAGAGGTAGGAGCTGCTCTCCCTTCAGCAAGGGAGCATGTAGGTAAGGGAGTTGGGGATCAAGTTCAAGGATCTCCTTCATTTTTCTCCAGACCTTTTTTCGGATGAGGAGTCATGGGAAATACGCTTAGAGGAGGCACTCCAACCTTCTCTTCAGTAATTTGTTACTCCCTTCACTCTACTGACATACTTGGAGGTTCAGAAGAAGGATGAAGTAGTAGAGAGGATGCACACGATGAGAGGTGTTCCACAATAAGGGAGACAAATGAGTTCATCAAAGGGAAAGGCCGTCAGCAGTAGGCCTCCGGCATCAGGACCTTCCAGGTTTTAGCCAATGGGGAGTAGGCCTCAGCAGTTCCAATTTCAATCTCCTGGTCCTCGCCCTTTCTCCACGGGCCTAGGGCTGAGATGATTTATCTGTGGAAGTCATGGGAATCTTCGAAATCAATGCCCCATCCGAGTGCAGTATAGGGGGTGGGTAGGTTCAACACCCACCTCAATATTAGCAGTTTCCAGCCAGGTCTTTCCAACAACAGGGGAAGCGAGCTCTTGTTGCACCGAGGGTGGATGATTCCAGAGGAGGAAGACCTTAGGTCACTCCTCAGGGACCTCGACTAGGGCATGGTTGGAGAGGCGACCAATAGCCGAGGGGTATAGGATTTGGGCGCGGGTGGTTGCACGATGCAAAGGAAGTAGTTCCAGTGGGGTTGGAAGTTGTTCAAGGTATGATCAGTATGTTTAGTACACTTTCATGTGCCTTGTTTGATTTAAGAGCTTCACACTCCTTTGTTGCACCCAGTCTTACCCATGACCTGGATCTAGACATAGAGATACTTTCCATGCCCCTAGTGTCTAGTAAGCTAGTTAGAGGTCAGAACATCTTGTTTGATGTTTGTCAAGGATATAGACTGATGTTGGGGATACATCAGTCTAGTGGGGATATTCTTCTGCTACAAATGCATCCATAAAATGTCATACTAGGCACCGACTAGATGTTTTACATGCACACTGTTATCAACTTATTCCGAATAAGGGTCGTGGTCATAGATATGGGTAGCCATTGTGTAGATTTATTTGACGAGCGGGGTTTCCAAGAGGGCAGCCGGCGTGTGGAACCCTTCTTTACTTATTATTCGAGATGTCAGTGGAATCAACAGACTCAAAGATGGTGGATGTTTCAGGGACTGTCAGTGAGATCCTGGATGTCTTCCCTAAAGAGGTTGTGACTCTACCCCCTCGACATGGTGTTGAGTTTGGGATATACTTACAACCCGGTGCATGTCCGGTTTCGATGTCTCCCTATTAGATGACGCCCTTTGAGCTACAATAGTTGCAGATTTATGTTGATGACTTGATGAAGAAGGGTTTTATTTGATTGAGTGCGTCACCATGGGGTGCTCCATTCTTGTTCTCAAAGAAGGCAGACAGTGGTATTAGGCTATGCAGAGACTACCGGAGACTGAATTAGGTAATAGTCAAGAACCATTACCACCTCCCAAGGATCGATGACCTTTTTGACCAGTTGAAGGGAGCAAGTTGGTTTTCTAAAATCGACCTGTGGTATGGATATCACCAGTTGAGGGTGACATCCCGAATACTACTTTCAAGTCTAGGTATGGGCACTTTGAGTTCGTGGTGATGCCGTTTGGCATTACTAACACACCGGTTATGTTCATGGGACTCATGAACTCCTTTTCTGTGAGTATCTGGACCATTTTTTGGTCGTGTTCATCGATGAAATTATGATCTACTCAAGATCATATGAATATCACTATGAGCACTTAAGGACAGTTTTGGAGGTCCTCCGACACCACCAGCTCTATAAAAGTTGTCCAATTACATGTTCTAGACATGATATGTTCACTTCCTTGGATACGTGGTGTCCCAGTAGGGAATATAAGTTGAACCATGAAAGGTCTAAGTGGTTGTTTCTTGGGCAACACCCAAGAATGTGGTAGAGGTTTGTAGTTTCTTGGGTCTGGCAGGTTACTACCGAAGGTTCGTGTCCGAATTCTCTCAAGCTATGGATCCATTGACAGTTTTAACTAGAAAATACCAGGATTTCATATGGAGTGAGAAGTGCCAGAAAAATTTTAGTTATCTGAAAGATAATCTGGTCAGTTCCCCAGTGCTGAGGTTGCAAGAGGAAGGGGTAATGTTCGAAGTGTTCTGTGATGCTTCCGGTCTAGGCTTGGGGTGTGTGCTGATGAAACAGTGGGGGTGATCTCTTATGGGTCTAGGAAGTTATGTCCTCATTAATGTAACTATTCCACCCATGACCTATAACTTATAGCGGTGGTGTTTTCACTAAAGTTGTGGTGACATTACCTCATCAGGGAATGATTCATGGTCTTCACAAATCACAAAATCTTGAGGTATATCTTCTATTAGTGGGACCTGAACTTGTGGCAGTAGAAGTAGATGGAGTTTCTTTGGGAATAAAACTTTGAGATCTTCTACACCTCAGGAAAGGGAAATGTTGTGGCCTATGCCTTGAGCAGGAATTCACAGAAGGATGTAGTTCGGGAGTTCGCAGATTCTTGGAAGGTGATGGAGGAGTTGGCTGCTTTGCATCTGGGATGGAGACTAGAGGATGGTAGAGGTTGTCTGTTTTAAATGACAGTTCAATCTTCCTTGGTATAGTAGGTGGAGGAGTCTCAGTGGGGAGACTTAGAGGTTAAAGTGATGCATGATAGCGTTATCCCGGGTTATGCTTGAGAGGGATGGTTGGAGGATAGTCAGAATCATATGCTATTTTGGGGGAAGTTGTTTGTCCCAATGGCGATGCATGAGGGAGTTCTCGGTGAGTTCCATAAATCACCATTGGTGGTATATCTAGGAGTCACCAAGATGTAATAGGGCTTTAGAGTCCAGTTTTGGTGGCCCTAAGTGAAGCGGGAAATGGATGAGTTCATGTCAAGGTTCCTAGTGTGTTAGTAGGTGAAGGCTGAATACCGTGTTCCCAATGGTCTGTTTCATCCCTTAGACATTCCTGAGTGGACGTGGGATGATTTATCGATGGATTTAATCACGGAAATACCTAGGGTTGAGGGAGGCTATGATTCCATCTAGGTAGTGGTGGACCGATTGACGGAATTGGCTCACTTCTTAGCAGTTAAAGAGTCGAGCATAATGGATGACTTAACACAGAGGTATGTGGGTGAAGTGGTACAACTGCATGGAGTTCCAAGATACATTGGTTTGGATTGGGATACACACTTTACTTCACAACTTTGGAAGGGATTAAAACATGATTTTGGCACCCGGTTATGCCTTAGCACTGCTTTCCACCCTCATACGAATGGGAAGACAGAGAGGACCATCCATACATTGGAGGATGTGCTGCAAGAATGTGTTTTGGACTTCGGAGGATCATGGGTATGAAAATTGACCCTGGTGAACTTTTCCTACAATAATAGCTATCACTTCACCATTAGCATGGCACAATTTGAAGCCTTGTACAGAAGACTATGTTGTTCACCCGTGTGCTGGACAAAGGTTAGAGAGGCAGGTGTTCTTAGCCCGGAGGTGGTGCAGAACACAATGGAGAAGGTTCATCTTGAACGTGAAAGGATGAAGGAAACTCAAGACCGACATAAGTCATATTCCGATCATAGGAGGATACCCTTTGAGTTTGAGGTTTGGGACCATGTTTTCTTAAAGTTATACCCTCAGTGTGGAAAACAACGGTTTGGCAGGGGGAGTAAACTTTCTCCCAGGTTCATCGGACCTTTCGAGGTGTTGGGATGATTTGGCAAGGTGGCATATCAGCTGGTGTTACCACCGCAATTGGAGAGGATCTACAAAGTCTTTCATGTCTCTTAGCTCTGTTGGTATCTACACGATGACTCCCACATCCTAGACTGGGGAGAGTTGGATATCGAGGACGATGTGACATTTGTGGAGAGGCCAGTGAGAATCAAGGATTGTAAGGAGAAGGTGTTTCATGGATAGAAAATTCCTTTTTTTTTGTTTTATGGAGGCATGGTGTCCTCTAAGAGAGTACTTGGGAATGAGAGGCACAGATACTTGCCCAATACCAAGAGCTATTTTGAGTTTTGATATTGTGTTTGTTTTGTGCCTTGCTTATGGTGTAATTTTTAACCTCTCTTGTTGTATGATATTTTGCTTCCTTGTTCTATGAATTTTTTGTGAAATGTACTGACTATGGGGAGGGGAGGACCTGATCCCTAATCAAGATGCATTAATGTGGATGCGATTAAACCCGTGCGAGCGAGTCAGTGCTGCCCAAATCAGATAGTATATTGATATGAAGGAAGGAGCTCCCTAATCCATGTATCTGGACAGTGTGACCTTTTTTGATTGTGTGTTTTCTTGGGACAATGGATCCTTAGTGACTCCCCAGTTTTTTAGAAGATAGATGTAAAAAAGGTGTTCCTATATGTTGAGGTTTCCCCTACAATTTTCAACTTAGGGTGGTTTATCCCTGAGAGGTATTTTAAGAGGTGGTTGTTCATACTCTCTCTCTTCTAGTTTGGTTTTGGATTATTAGGGATAAGAATAGTTTGAGAGTTATCTGATGTAATGACCCAGATTTCCATGGGCCTTTACATTATGAAAATCCAATAGTTCTAGTGTTCTTTGGGATCAAATTGGCTTACTTTGAGAGTTTTTCCAAAAAATCGGTTCCACCAAATAGTTCCATCGAAACTATGACACTATTATGATCGCACCGGTTATAGTGGAACTGTCACGATGGCACTGTCACGGTGGCACCATCACGGTCACACCATCACAGTCACACCATCACAATCACACCATTTATGGTGACACCATCATAGTGGCATCATTATGATGGCACTGTTACGGTCATTCCATCATAGTCGCACCATCATGGTCGCACTGTTTTTGGTGGAACCATTACAGTGTCTCACCAAACAGTGTCACACCCCCTTACCCAGTTTTCTGAGTTTTACTAGTTTCTCCCCTGTTACGTGTTTTTCTTTGTTTAAAGTTAATTTATCAACTCACAACCATCCTCTAGTCTATCTCCATCATTTCCATGGGGAATTATTAAATCTCAATTAATTCCAATGTGTGAAACCACCAAGATGCATGGTCAAGCCATGATCTGACTTTTAAGTACTTTGAAATAGTCTCCCTGATTTTAGGATATGGACTCCTCTTAAGCTGAGATCTTATGTTCTTTCTTCCTTTTCGTTTCCCTTGGTACTCATGGAGACTTCTTCTAGATATGAGTCATGCACCCCTGCTGGATCCCTTCCTGCTCAGCCTTGGAGTTTTTCTAACAAGTTGCGCCATCCCTCGTTCTTGACAAAAGAAGGAACTTTGATCTTTGATCATCCAAGTAGAGATTTTCTTTTTCTTATATTTAATTGTGCATCATTCGGGGTGGGTATATTAATTTTTTCTTATAAGGAATGGATGGATACTCTTCTTGAAATGAGAATTAAACAAAAATTTAATATGATCAAAAGATAACTCACGTAACTAAAATAATGGGTAGGGTGCAGCTTGATCTTGGTCACCTATTTTTATCTTTGATTATTTTTATGAATTTTTGTGTTTGTATGCCTTCTGAAAATCATGACCGTTGGTGGTCTTTGCTTGTGCATTGGTAATACCATATCTTTCTTGTGGTGATTTGAAAAATAGAAGTGATATGAAATATGATTAATCACGTACACTTAGTTAAATAAATGGATTCCCCAGGATCAAACCTATTCTGTGATCACCCCAGTTATATTCAGGTGGAAATTAAAGAACCCCTATCAGTTAAATTTGAATATGTTTGTTTTGATGTTTGTGGTAATGTGATGTGTGTTCTGGTCTTGGTTCTATGGGTTTGGTATGTGGGGTGGTACATGGGGGGGGGGTGTTGGTGTCCCAGTCCGAGAGATTGATTGAATGTGGAATGGATAAATTTGTAGTAAGTGGGACTATCCTTTATATGTGGTGTCTCAATCCAAGAGGTTGATTGATTTTGTAATGGATGAACTTATAGGCAACTGAACTACCTTTATGTTGTGTTTTGGTCTCAAAGAAATGTTGATCACTGATACTATGGTATGGTTGTGAACTCATTATGCATTGGGACTATATTGAGGTTTTTTTGGGTAGAGAGGCTACATGGATGGGTTGTGTGAGAAGGGATGGGCGATTTTACTTTGAAGAATGATGGTTGATAGTAGTTGAACGGGGATGCATAGTGGGAATGCAAGTCTAGTTTTGTGCTATTGTGCAGTGGGATTGCAGTTTGGTTTTGTTTGTTGCCCGATAATGTTGGAATAATTTAAGTGAATCCTAACAAAATGGAAATCGAACAAGGGGGGGGGGGGGGGTTATTCCTTGGTAGTGGCTTGTATGTGGTTGTGAAAATAGGAGTAGTAGTAAAAGTGGTGCTGGTGTGGACTTGTTGTCTATTTGTGTGAAACCCATAGGTTGGGGATGAGTTCTTGTTTTCATATATATATATATATATATTGTAATTCCTTGTGTTTTCTATACACACCCCACCCTTGTTGAGCACTATGTTCCAAAAACCTCCATCTCACAGGGGAGGGTGTCTTTCCCAACATCCCAGTGGGTGGATGCATGGCTGATTACTGATTTTCTTCCTCGCACCCTCTTCCAGATCTTGCTGCTCAGGCATATTTGGGCAATCTGTAATGTCTTGAGGCTTACCACAGTCCAAGGTTCTTTGGGAAAGGTTTTGTTTTGGACTAGGGGATTAGATGTTTGTGGGACAGGTACGTTTTCCCAAGTATCTTCAGGATTAGGCCCATGTGTCTTTGGGTGTGATGGTGGTTGTTGAGGCCTAGGTGTCTTTGGGCGTGGCAGTGGTTATTATGTTCTAGGTGTCTACGGGCATGGTTGTGTGTGTTTTGGGGCCCAGGTGTGTGTGGGAAGGTTTTGGCAGTGGGACTGCATGTGGGAAGAGTGGCAGCATCAAGACGTCAAATCGTTAGGAATGAGTCGTTAACCAGTGGGAAAGTGGTGTGTGGGGTACCCAAATGTCGACGTGCTTATATTATTACTTTACTTGACTTGTATTACTTGGGTGAGTGTGCCTTGGCATGATTGGGATGGTTAGTATTCCTTGGTAGGTGCTTGAGGATCTACTGTTTCCTCACAGGGGCATTAGTATTTCCCCTCACATGTGCACAAGTAGCTTTAGTTTCCCTACTAAGTATACTTGTATGCTCACCCTATGTATATAAAATAGTTTTCAGGTTTCTAGGAGGTATTAGAGGACTGTTATGGACTTTACTAACTCAGGCGTCGTGATAGTTTCTATTTATGCTTAGTTTTCTTTATTTCGGTACATTATTTGGGAGTTTTTTCCTACTTTGTATTAGTTTTACTTTTGAACATGCATGTGGGAATGGATTCTTAGCTTTACTTTTACCTTCAGTTTTGGTGTTTCTATGATTTACCATCTTATCTCATGATATTGTTATATAGAAAGGGTAATTCCTTCCATTTGTGTGAGATTCTATACCCTTGGTGCTAGTCACCACTCTGGGGACTACTGAAGGTGGGATTTAGGGGTCATTATCTCTCCTTCACCTTGAAGAAGGTAGGGTAGGGAAGTTTTCCATCCCTTCCCTCATCTTAGAGAAGGCGGGTCATGATAGTTAATGGGAAAATTTGGTGTTGAAAAAACTTTAAGAATTATTAGTGAGAATTTTTATTAGCCTAGGTTATCTAGAGATGTTGAAAATTTTGTGGGAAAGTGCATTGTTTTTCATAATGACAAATTGAAATTGAACCCACATGAATTATATATTCCTCTCCTAATCCCCAACACCCCTTTGTAGGACATATCAATGGAATTTATTGTGGGGTTACCATGAACCAAGAGGGGTATAGATTTTATTTTTGCTATGGTGGATCAGTTTTCAAAAATGACACATTTTATTCCTTGTCACAAAATAGATGATGCCACTAACATTGTAACACTTTTCTTTTAGAAATTAGTCAAACTCCATGGAATGATAAGGGCGATTATGTCAGATCGAGAAAAAAATCCTCAATTTCTTTTGAAAGACCTTATGTAGAAAACTGGGTACAAATTTACTATTTTACACTACTTTTCATCTACAAAACGATGGGAAAATGAATGTTATGAATCAAACACTATCATCCCTTACATGAAAAATTGTCAAGAAGAATCTAAAGAATTTATAGGAGTGTCTACCACATGTGGAATTCACATATAAAGGGGCCACGCACTCCACTACTCAATATTCTCCATTTGAAATTGTTTACAGTTTTAACCCTCTTTCCCCTATTGATATAGTTCCTTTTCCTTTGTAGGAAGAAACTGATAAAAATGTGAAAGGGAAAACAAAATTCATCAAATACCTCCATGAAAATTCATGAAAAAAATATTGAGTGTATGACCTAGAAATACATTGATCATGCAAACAAAGATTGAAAGCAAATGTTATTTGAGCCCAGTAACTTAGTCCGTGTTCATATGCGAAAGGAAATATTTCCCAAAAATCAGAAATAAAAAATCATTACATGAGGAGAAAAAACTTTTGGAGTGCTTGAGAATATTAACAACAATGCTTACAAGATAACTTTTCTATATGATTATGGTGTAGGTGCCACTTTTAATGTTTTTGATCATTCTCCTTTTTTGGGTGTAGAGGATAAAGATTCAAGGACAAATCCTTTTAAATAGGGGGAGGATGATGAGAAATATGTTGAAGGCACTGAGTAGATTATGTGGGAGGAGGAGTTGGATTTTCAAGTCCTGATGATGCGAGGGATATTAAAGAGGTTGAATTCTACAGTGGGCGCCCATATCGCTTCATTAAAGGCCCAATGGATCTTTCCTTCCATGGATAAAGAAAATAGGCCTATAATATCACTTATTTAAGCCCAAACATGATGTTTAAATCTTTTCCCACATGGTTGCATGAATTTTGGAAGCCTTTCCCACATGAAGGATTCTAGAATGGCATATTTGGACACTAAAGTCAAATCCGGTGGGCTATGTACTCAAAGTCAAATCTAGTGGGATATAGTTGGAAAGTTGTGTGCTAATTTTCCAAAAAATATTTGGTAGACTTTATCTTTTTTAATTTAAGGGAACAAAGTAGGTTTAGCCTTTATGACTTTAGGGTATTAGATCCTTGACTATTGTATCACCCATTGGATATAAATAGCCATCCCCATGAAACTTGTATGGCATTCAAGATTGTAATATAGATATTATTCTTCGTTTCTCTCCATTGTGTGAGGATTGTTACAGTTTCCCCCCTTTCTCATGTGTATTCTTACATTGTTAATATAAAATTCAGATTGTTAATCCCAAATCCCAAATCCCCTAATTCTTTGCCTCAACCCAAGTGCATTGTTTTGTGGATTTTCTATCACATACCTCCCTTTAGTGCATTGTCTAAGTATTAGTTCATGATAATTATAGTGTTGATTGACTACTTGAATCCACTTTCCATACCCATCATCTTCCACTTAGACCCGAACTATATCCTTTATCCGCCGCCCTACACCATGAAGATTAATCCACCCTGTGCATCTCACATCAGTAAATTTCCTAACCCATAGGAAGTTAGAAAATGAAAATCTCAAGATGTTATAAACCTTCCAACAAAAACTCAATTTGAATGTATAGAAGAAGTTTGTGAAATACATGATTAGGATATTCATCATGCTAAAATATGTATGGTACCCCTTATATAATAATTTTATTATTGGTGGAAAGAAAAGGATTCTGGAAAGAAGAAAGTTAAGGAAAGATTTTTTTTTGTTGAAACTACCTTGAAAGTAAGTAAAAATAAAAAACCTTAGATACTTGATAGTAATTATTATTCACATATGATAGGTGATATAAAAATATTGAAACATGTTGAAATTCCTGATAGAGGATCATTTACCTTTGGTAATGATAGTTCCATAAAAACTATAGGAATCAAAATGATTGAGATTGAAGCATAAAAGTTGAAATATAAGGAAGTTTTATTTGTTGATGGGATAAAAAATAACTTACTTAGTGTAAGTAAACTTTATTATTATGGAAAATAAGTTATCTTCACAAAATATTCTTATGTTATCAAAAGTGTGATAGATAGAAATGTTATTACAAAAGGGGAAAGAACTAGTGGGAATCTCTTCCAAATAGGAGAGTTTTATAACTCATGTTACTTGAGTGTTGAAGATGAAAATAAGTTGTGGCACTAAATACTTGGCCACCTTAGGAAAATAAACATGAACAAAATTTCTAAAATTGATTCCACCCACTATTTTCTATAATTGAAAAGAAGAGATGAATCTATTTGTGTTACTTATCAGAAAGGAAAGATGACCAACAAAATTCATAAGATATTTGAGATTCATTGTACCAGACCTCTTGAACTTATTCATTCTAATTTATGTGGGATGATGATACATAAATCAACAAAATGAGATTTATAATTTATCACTTTTATTTATGATTTCACTTGGATGAAAAAAATCATGTTTATAAAACACAAGTCAGGGGCTATGGAAATGTTTTGGATTTTCAGAAAAAGATGTTGAGAAATAAATGGGGGATTATATGATGAAGTTGATAATAGATAATGGTGTCAAATTCACAAGCAACACTTTTGAATATTATATAATAAATAATGGTATCAAACATCAGTACATTGCTCCCTAAAATCCACAAAAAAATGGAGTATCAAAAATGAAGAATAGAAGTTTAGTGGAAATGGGAATAAATATGCTATCAGAATACAAAATTTCAAAGTTTTATTAGAGAGAAGATGTTAGTAATACTATACATGTTCAAAAATGATGCTTTTTGAGATCAGAAACCAACATGAATTCCTATGAAATGTGGTATAATAAAAAACCTTAATTTAAGTTCTTCAAAGTTTTTATAAGTCCATGTTTACTTAAAATAAAAAATCCAGATCTATGAGAGTTTGATGAGAAAGATGAGGAAGGAAATTTTATGGGTTATTCAACCAATGAAAGAAGTTACAAATTTTATAACAAAAGTTTTAAAAAGTTGGTGGAATCATATGATGTGAAAGTAATTGAAAATAAAAATTCCTTAACAAAAGTTTTTGAGAATGATGAGGAGGATAAACTGAGATTTCCAACAATAGTGAAAGTAAGTCAAAAAATCCTTATCAAGATTCAAAAAATTCATGTGATGAGGAAAGTTTAGCTGGGAACAAAAATTTGAAATTTACTATCTTATAAAAACATGTTGATTTTGAAAACATTATAAGAAGTTAGAAGGATCTAGTTCAAACCAGAAGAAAGTTGAGATTAGAGAATCAAACTTCACTTATCTCAAAGGTTGAACAAGAATCAGTTTCAAAAACTATTCAACACAAAGAATGGGTGGATGCTAAGAATTTAAAGTTGGATCAGATTGAGAAAAATGAAACATGGGAACTTGTTCCATGACTATCAAATAAAAATGTTTACAGAACAAAGTGGGTTTATAGAAATAAATTGAATGAGTATAGAGAAGTTTCTAGAAACAAAGAAAGACTTATTTTTAAAGGATATGCATAGGTGGGAGGTGTATATTTTAAAGAAACCTTTTCCAAATTTGCAAGATTAGAAACCATTCGAATGTTTTTATCAGTGGCTGCACATCAAAATTATGAAGTTTATTAGATGGATGTAAATCCATCTTTCTTAAATGGTGATATTTAGTAAGAAGTTTGCATTGAACAACATTGTGTTTTTAAACTTGATGAGGATTAAAACAAAGATGTTAAACTGAAGAAATCTTTGTATGAGCTAAAACAAGATCCACATTATTGGTATTAAAAACTTGACAATTGTTTGAGAATTTTGATTTTTTATAAAGGAAAAGTTGATAGCAACTTATATGTGAAATATGTTGACTCTGAAACTATAATTTTAATTTTTTATGTGGATGATATAATTTTTTTTGGGAGGAAGAAAATTTTTGTAAATATTTTTCTTAATAAATTAAGTAGAAATTTGAAATGCCAATTTTTGGGGAATTAAATTTCTTATTTAGCTTACAAGTTCAAAAAAAAGAAAAGTACATTTTATTATCTCAAGAAAATTATTCTAGGGAATTGTTAAATAATTTTGGGATGGAAGAATACAAAGAAGTTTATAATACTATATATGTGAGTACAAATTTGAGTAAAGATACGTCTGGTAAATGGTTGAATCAGAAAAAATTTCATAAGATGATAGGAAGTCTACTTTACCTTACAACCTCAAGGATTGATATTGTTTATGTTGTGGATTTTTGTTCTAGGTATCAAATTAATATTAAATAATCACATATGTTGGAAGTAAAGGGGATTTTAGATATTTCAAAGAAACAACTTCACATGGGTTGTTATACAAAAGAAATTGTGAGATGAAGTTTCATGGTTATACTGATGCCGATTGGGATGTAGATTGTAATTATAGAAAACCAACCTCAAGAGGAACATTTTTCTTAGGTCAATTTTGTGTTAGTTTTCATAGTAATAAATAAAGTTCAATAACTTTAAGCATAGATAAATATGAATATGTTTCATCTACTCAGGCTTGTACTCAGATGTTGTGGATGAAAGTTTAGCTGGAAGATTTTAAAGTAAAAGTTTCTAAACCATTGAAGATAATTTTTGATAATCAAAGTGCAATTGATATTTCTAAAAATACTATACAACATTAAAGATCAAAACACATTGATATAAATTTTCACTTCATAAAAGAGAAAGTTGCTGCTGGAGATGTTTTACTGGAATATGTCTCAATGAAGTATCAAATTGCTGATATCTTCACAAAGGCAATGATGAAATAAAGTTTTATTGAGTTAAGGTTTCAACTTCATGATAATCATCCTCCAAATGACTTCTTAAATATCATAAGTATGTCCTAACCATTCTTTAGATTATGTTGAAAAAGGGGTAGAAAAATTAACAACTTTATACTTTATAAGAAGTTTTTACTTATCTTTATTTTATGAAAATGAAGTTGTGGTTATCATAGAATGGGGGAGAGAAAAAGAAAAGCGAGAGAAAAAGAAAAGTGGGGAATGTTTATCCTAACATGGGTGAAAAATTTACTTTCCACTGAGGGATGAAATTCCTTCAAAAACATTACTTTATCTAGTAATGTGGTGTCATGACACTCTCTTTTGAGAAATATTATGTTTTGATGAAAGTTTAAAACCTTGATTTGTTTACAAAAAATTGAGTTGTGAATTTTTTTGAGAGTTGGAAAAGTTTTTAATGGGGATTGTCAACAAATCAAAAGGGTGATATTGAAGAACCTTTGTGATAATTTGTTTTAACAAAGTTTTTGTATTTGTTGACAACTAAACTTTTTCTATAAGAATTTTTTTTATTCAGGATCAAACCTAATCCATCATAATGAGATTTGTATGAAATTTGAAATTTATTGAATGTTTGAACCCAAACATAAAGGGGAGAAAAGTTTTGTTTTTAAGAAAGTTATTTTCCAGAATCATAGGATCAGACTGAGAAGCATCAAACATAAAGTATTGGACCGAGAATTAGTGGACACAAAGGTGGTCAGAAATGTGAATTTGTTGATTAGACACATCATTGGTCTTAGGTCTATCAATATAAAGTTAAATATCCATCAGACTTGGCAATTGTTAGAAAGTAAGAAGTTGCTAAGTGAAGAAGTCATAATGTTTCTAAAGAGTTTTGAAAGAAGATAGTGAAGTCAAGAGTTATAAAGTTTTCATACTTTCTAAAAAAATCAGATGATGATTTACCAAGCTTGAAGTTCTCATAAATCAGAGAAACTATCATGATAAAATGTTTTGAAGAAATAGAAGAATCATAAAGATTGTATTGATTCAAGAAACCCGAACACAAAATATCGGTTCCAGAAGTACTAGACATAGAAGTTGTCAGAAGTCAAAATGTGTAAAACTGTTTAAGTTTAAAGAATTTCAAAGTTTCTGATCAAAACTATCATCATAATGAGAATTCCATCATTATGAGGTTTTTAACCAGACTGACTATAAGGAGGAAGATCAATCAGATCAGTAACATGCATCGATTCATTAAATGAATTCCTCACACTGATAACACATCAAATATAGAACATTAGATAGATTAGAGTTGTTTATTATGATCCATCAAAGGGAGATCACTTATGAATTGAAGTAAAGATTCTAAACTGATTTCATTTTATTGAGAAGAAACAATGGGAGAGTTTGAGTTTTCAATCGAATAATATTGTGATACCAATAAGTTATCTTATGAGGAAGTTCGTCGTAATGAGTTACGGAAGATAGTCAGATCATAATGAGTTGATGAAGATTGTTAGACCATAATGAGTAGTGCAAGATAGCTAGATCGTATTGAGTTAAGAAAGAAAGGTAGATTGTATTGAGCTACAAAAGAGAGGAAAATCATAATGAGTAAAGAAAGCTAAAGCTAAAGAAGTTCATCATAATGAGATAAAGATAGCTAGATCATGGTGAGAAGAAGAAGTTTTATCATAATGAATCTGATTAAGTTACATTGGAATGAAGCTAAGAAATATATTCAGATTGAAGAAAATCTAGTTAGTTCGAGAAGACATATCTCAAAGAAATCTTGAGAAGGTTTAAAAAGTCAAAGTTAAAGCTTAAATGTGAGTGATTTTAGAAGTTTTGAAATTTGAGTAAGCGGGAAAAGTTTTTTAGTTTCTCACCTTTACTGTTCTGAGTTGATTATAATTAGTTTCTCAGTACTTTCGTACTTTGTAACTTTTACAAGAGAAAAAAATGTGGAGTGCTAAGGAATTTGAGTAAGATTTATTTATAGACAGAGATCTCATTAAAATATCAGACATCTATTGTCTTTTTAACCAGACTAAGAAACATCATATTGAGAAGATCATGTTGATTTGATCATACTGAGGAAGATCAGACTGAGTTTTTTAAAAGAGTTTGAGAAAAGAAGATTGAGAAAGGGAATATCGTATTGATTCAATTATACTGAATCCATCAGACTAAATTCATCGAGCCAAGTCCATTAAACCTAGTCTCACCGGACTGATAGAACTAGACCCATCTAAATAAGACTGAAGATCCAGATTGAGAATTTGTGGAGTAGTTTGAACAAAGTCTCTATTCTTTTGTTTTGGCTCAATTATATTGTATGAAACTTTTTAAACTGATGAGAGTCAGTATAATCATTCCTATTGGGAGATAGAAGGTGTCTAATGGGAGTTAGCGCAAGTTGTTTTCACTTCTTCATAATAGTGAACTCCCATAGACCCATATGAGTGGCTATGATAAGGATGTAGGTTATCACACTGAGGTCGAACCTTGTAAATATTGTGTGCTTTACTTTCTTTCTTAATTTTTCATGCATGAGTATTTACTAAAAGATGATAAGGAAATTAATCTTAATAGGTTACAGGGGTTAAGTTTCTAAACATCTTGAAACTCATAATAAGTGAACAACTGATTCAATCCCCCCTTCTTAGTATTTCTTCGATCCTTTGTAACTTTAGTTCCTATTAAGGAAATCCCATCCTCTTACATAATGGGAATAACTTTTTGGAACTGTGTAGATGGACATTCAAAATGAATCCCTTAATTTGGAGGGTTAACCCATTTTTATTTTATCATATAATTTTCACTCACTTACTTGTTTTTTACTTATATTTGTTTTCTTTTATAGGTTTTGAGGGTGGAAGTGGTTGGTACAACAACTAGAATAAATCAATTGAGTTGTTATCATTCCCATGAATAACCATTAGGTTGTAACATTCATGTTTATTAATTTTTTTACTTCCCAACTGATAATATATGTTCATAACAACCATAATAATTTTTGAGTTGAAAAGAGGTTATAAAATAAATTAGTGTGTGGGGGGGGGGGGGTACCAACCTACTATAGGATTGAATATTTCATTTTCATTTTTTTGTTTTTTTGGTGCGTTTTTAATGGGTCTTTTAGATTTACTAAATACTCAAGTAAAATTCATATTATCATGTATTTTTTAGAAAAACTGATTGATTTTAACATTTAAGGATTTTCAATGATTGATGGAAGGTTTTTGGGTTTCACTGATTTTTATTTTCAATCACTTTCATGGGGTTTTACTAGAAATTGAAGTTCAGACCCATGAGTGTCTATCCAACAAGTTTTTATCCCCTACCCAAGAGGCATTCCAAACTTATTTGGCATATTCATTCTTGTGTTCTATTTTTTTAAGAGTCTTAATACATGCATGAAACTATAACTTTCCTTAATTCTTATTAAAAGCCATAAGATTTTAGTGTTATAAGTATTATTAAGGCCATTATTCATTGAAAATCCCCTGTGAATTAATTTTTAATGGACACCTTTATATTTGAACCCCTTTCACAGTAGAAAAAGGTCATTTAGAAATAACTGCTGCTAAATGTTTCATTTTTTTATTGATAGTTTTAAGAAATTGTCTCTAAATCGTGATAGTTTATTTAGAATCCATTTTCATTTATCGGAAGATAAAACTACAACAAAATATGAAATTTTTATCTAATTTTAGCTTTGGTTTGTTAAAAACCATTATGAAGCAACCTATTAATTAATTAAAATTTAATATTTATTATTTATAATTATTTGTTATTTATTATTTAAAATTTTAATTAATTACAAATTGTTGATTATTAATCATTTAGTAATTATTAAATTCTTACTAATTTTTAATTATTAATTAGTATCATTATTTAGTAACTAATAACGATTAATGATTAATTATTAATTGTTAATTGTTAATTTTTTAATAATAATTTTTTTGTTTATAATTATTTATTATTTAAAAATTTAATTAATCATTAATTTGTAGTTATTTATAATTATTAGTCATAAATATTTTAAAACTAAATTAATTATTAATTAATTATTAATTATTAATTATTATTAGAAATTATTTATATATGTATATATTTACATATAAACACACACACACACACAGACACACTAAAATCGTGGATGAAACTTCCTCACTCAATCAATGTTATAAGAGAAGTTGAAAATAAGACTTCAACTTCAAATGACCATAACATTTTATCCGGGTGTCCATTTATATTCTATGACCTATCAAATTGAATATTAAGAAAAGAACTATGATCATATTAGATAAAAATTTGGTAATAATTAATAAAAAAATTTATTGATGTTCTATGAGAAGTTGAAAATCACACTTCGAATTCAAATGACCATAACTTTTGCTCTAAGGGTCCATTTGAGCTCTATAACTTATCATTTACCAAATTAAGATTTTTGGGACCCTTTAACCCATTTTTTCTGAGTCAAAATCATCCTAAAAGGTCTCTAAAATGGAGTTTTAAGTTAAGGAATTTTAGGAATTTCTATTGTTTTTTGATTTATTTAAGAGGGTATTCTTATCTTAGTAGGATAACCTTTGTTTTTTTGGATTATTGATCGGGTACAGGTATGAGATCATAAATGAAGATATTGTAATAACCCACATTGCATGGGTTGGTGAAAATAAGGGGAAATTTGAATTTTTGGTCCCAAAGTGGGGGTCATTTTGAGAAGTGGGTCTCATATCAAGAATCCAAGAGTTGGAACATCACTATGAGATGTTTTGGGATATGATTATAGAACCATAAGTTGTTTTGGGTTCTCAAGTGAGCATTGGGGTATATCTAGGATGTCCTTACTAAATTTTTTGGGCTACATACAGATCGTCACATAGTGACAGTTGAGGGTTACACTGTGACAAGTGGCTGGTTGAGGGATCATTCCATGGCCAAATGTGATCCATGGAGTGAGTGAAATAGGACATTATTTGACCATAGGGTTTCACAACATGGTGGTTTTATAGGGTTTTTATTAGGAAAAAACCCCATGTAAGAGGTTCATGCTGTGGTCGGGGGTCCCATGCCATGATGACCCATATGTGTTGGATTTTGGAAAAGGAAAATATATTATGTAAGGAATCACATTGTGGGTGAGGTAAACATGCCATGAAGAGTTACCTCATGTAATATATTATAAAAATCCTTACATATAATGTAGAAAAACCTTACACATCCCCTTTGTTAGTTTTTTCATGAAGAATGCTCATCATGCCATAACCATAGGGGTTACTCCATAGAAAAGGTTGTGATATATCATGAGGTGGATGGACATACTCTGAGGTTGAACATGGGGAAGTGCTATGGTATGTGGGGTGAGGGAGATGTCATAGTGAAAAGAGTCTAGATTTTAGAGTCTAGGGCCTCATGAGTTTTGGTTTTGCCTATAGAGTTTATGTCACAGCATAACTAGAGGGGTCACGTCGTAGGATAGGCCACAAGGTTAGTTGGTTCTGGATGAGGGAGGTATGTCATTTTTTGACCCAAGAGTGCACACCATGAAGGGTTCCCTTGGAATTATTTCACTCTGTGACCATATAGGTCACATCGTGATAGGACCTTTCCCTAATTTTAAAAAATAGGGGAAAATTTTCCATTTTAGGGTTGTTCCCTTCAGATTTAGGTTGAAATGCCACTTAGGGAGGGCCATTTCATCTATATCCTCCCCTTGTTTACCTCTCCCAATTCCCCTTTGATGTGGGGTGTTATTAGTGGCTAGTTTGTAGCATTTATAGGCATGATTTCTTTATTTTACCTCCTTATCCTTTAGTTCTTACTTTATTTACGTAGTCACTAATTTTGGTTTCTCTATGATAGGGTTTGAGTTCAATTCCACCAGGGTATGGTGGAATAAATAAAAAATGTAGAGTTTTTGTTTGCAAGGTTATAAGGAACATGCCAAAAGATGATGAAATGACTTCGCTTAAGGTTTTGATTAGTGGATTCCACTCAATGAGTTGTTAGAAATTATTATGTTTTGAATTTAAATAATTAATTAATTAATTTTTTTTATAAATAATTATTTATGGGAAGGGGATTGAGATGGAGGCTTAGGATCTAGTAGATCTTGGACGAGCTTAGGAAAGGGTGACCATGCTTGTTTAAAGTGAATAACTTTGTGAATGAGGCATGTGGTCCCTAAACATCTCCTTACAGTTTATGATTTTTTATGTATAATTTAGTGTGAATTCATACCACTTGGGAACAATTTAACTTGAATTATAATTAAATTGTTTTTTTAAAATCCCATGCCTAGAACGAATATGTCTTGGGACTTGATGGACCCTTGGACACTAGTTTGATTCCTTGGTCGCTGATGGTCGAGGGACAAATTACAAGAATGTTTTATGAGATTTAAAGACCCCAGATAGGTATTAATAGAGAAAATAGATCATAATGGTCCTTATGATAAATGGACTTAGTCCCTCCATGTATGGATTTTTTATGGATTGGGAATAGTTTTCATAGGAGTAGGCGATGTGAAATATAAAGATAACCTAGATCTACTTGGATAGATGTCTAGCATGCAGGGTGAGGGTTCCTCCTCCACTGGTATGCGTATATTGTCTAGTGTGGATACTATGGAAAGTATAAAGTGTAGGAACAATGAGACTACCAACCTAGTTAACTTGGAAGTGGGATGAGTATTATGAAATCCCATTTGTGTGATGCCTGTATTACATTGTTAATGTGGCTAATCATGCTATAATGTTATCGTGGATATGTTTAGGGACACTATTCCCTTTGTGCAATGAGCTTTAACCCTAGATTTGGGAAAGAAATAAAGGAACCTTGATGGGGTTTCCAGACCAAGATGTGACTTAGGGGAACACAATGGGTTCCCCAGTCTTATGTTGACCCTAGAGAGGATCAGTACAAAGAGGCTAGTATAGTGATAAAGTAGTATGAATATAGCAATAAGAATGGGTTTTGTTATTAAAAGGGGTAAGTGCACAACATATGTGATTATGATATGTGAGTTTCTCAGGGGAGAGGATGACCTTGGGTGTATGATACATGAGGATCTGGGGAGGGAGTATGCACCAAGTGTATGTGATATGAGATTCCATGGTGGAGCTCTATTCCCTCTAATAATATGATATATGTTTCCAGAGAGGGTTTTTATTCCTACATGATTATATGATACATGTTTCTAGGGAGGGGTGTTATTCCCCATGATTATATGATATATGTTTTCAGGGATGGGTGTTATATCCCCTAATGATATGATATATGTTTCCAGGGAGGGGATATATTCCCACTATTGATATGAAATATGATTCCAAGGAGAGACATTATTACCCCATGATGATATGATATATGTTTTCATAGAGGGGAGTTATTCCCTCTAATGATATGATATATGTTTCTAGGGAGGGATGTTATTCCCCCATGATGACATGATATTTGATTTGGGGGATAGTCACTATTCCCCCCAATAACATATGATATGTGATTCCCAGGTGGGTGTTATTCCCCCCAATGATATATGACATGTTATTTTGGGTTGGGTGTTATTCCATTAATTACATATTATGGTATTATGGGTGAATTCTTATCTAAACCTTTGGTATGGTTATATAACTTTATCTTAGACATCCGACACTTTTTGAAGTAGGTATGGTTGACCTTGAGTGTGAAATTAGAACCTAAGGATTAATGGTAATTATTTTAATCCACTTTTTTATTTTATTTGATAATTCTAATCATACCACATTTTTCATACATTATTTTTACTAGTTATGTTAGGTACACCATTGGTGGTGGACTACCAAGTTTTAATCACACCCTACTCAAGTGTCTTTGAAACTTTGGTACCTAGGCATACCTTGTAATCATAGGTATGGGTAGGGAAGAGGCTCGATATTTAATGATTGAGCTAGAGAGATTGGTTGGAGGATGTGGTAGTTTTTGTTTTTATTATTTTGGTTTGAGATGTATATGATGTGCCCACAGTAAATCCTATTGATGTCCACCTGACCTATGTTCCATTTTTAAAAGCAATTTTTTTATAGAATAAGTATGTTATTTATTTTTTCCTTGCTTGGATATGATGTTATTTTATTTTTATGGATATTTCATTAACCACTTTTATGAAATTTTCATGATTTTTCTCTACATTTAAATGAGGGTATAACCTCCCTGTGGTTTCACCTTTGACCCTCACTGTTAGTCAGTAACCTCTCGTGTACTTGGAAGTGCACCTGGGGTCACATAACGAACTGATCTAATTATTATATATTGAACTAGGATTATATATTACAAAATTAGTATCAGAGCATTATTTTTATTATCTTACTATTTAGGATTTGATATACTGGATATTGGACTGGTTGGAAATTGGAATGTATATTATGTCATGTGCCTAGCTAGCACCTGTATGAGCTGAAGTATAAGTTTCCAAGGAGTTGGTATTTTTTCTCTATTTTTTGTTGTTATAGATGAGTTGAATATTATTAAATATGATGTTTTTTAGTCATTTGATTTTTGGTTTTGATCTTTTCCCAAGCTTTCATGAGACATGTGTTCATGGATCATATCAAGAATATGGGTACACTTGACATGTACATGGTTGCACATGATTGTGATACTGGTTTTTGAAAAAAAAGGTTCAGTTACTTGAAGTGTCAATAATAAACTATATAGTATTTTCCTATATAGATTCTCGGTGGAATTTTACTTAACCAAACTAGATGATTTTTTATTACTACCATTGATTAATAGCTTTGATCATTATATAGTATTAGTTAAATAAAATGTCAATAAAAACTTATAAATAATTTTTCCTTATAAATTTTATAGTGTAATTTCCTTGAACCAGTTCAATATTTAGTAACTGGATCAGTTAGTTATGTAACTTTAGGTGCACCTCTTCACTTGCTATAGGCTTCCGATTAGCAGTGAGGGTCTAAGGTGCTTAGTGTATATAATTTATGCATACATTTTTTATATTTAATTTATTAATTTTATTAATTTTATAATCATTATTACTTTTATTTTAATTATTTTTTTATGTTTATTGGTATAGACTAATTAAATTCAAGCTTTAGAAAAATAAGAACTATAGAGGTGAATTTTGGAGAAGGAAGACTATTGTTGAAGTACCCCAAACCTGGACTCCTAGATCTGGTGCTAAAAAACACTTTCTTTAAACACTGGATTCAATACAAAGTGACATGAAACTATCTTTATTTTACGTCATTTTCATAAGTTAAACATTACATCTCACAAATTATTACACAATCCCAATAACAAATGGTTTATTGTCTTTTAGGACCAGTTACATAAGAAAATTATTTTACAAAACTTTTGAACATTTATCTATAATAAAACCACACAAGAATATTTTATTGACTCCTCATAATATATAATTATATTTATAACTTGGGGAAGGGAAACATAATAAAGGGGTGTTCTAAGATTCTCAATAAGGGAAATATTATCAACATTTGATCAAGGGTTAGATCATATGAATGTGAGAAAACATAAGCATGTGATAAATATATTATTAAAAATAATATATAACAATAATATTTTTTCATAAGTCATGAAAGAAGGAAATGAAATATTAAATGAAAAAACATGTACCAAGGTAAAATAGTGTGGAATAATGAGATAACAAACATGATACATGGATCATAACATAAGAATAAGATTATTATATAATATTTTGGCATAAACCTAAGCATAAAAATAATATTTCAAGGATACCCACCAATACATTCATCATATAACAGGATTGGTCCAACCACTAGTGTAACTTCTTGGGATTAGGCTTACCACCCATTTACCCTTGAGCTTGGTCTTACCACCTATGTACCATTGGTCTTGGGATTACTAATTGTGCACCCTTCTTATGCTTGGGAAAATCCTCTTGTGTACCCTTAGGCTTGGGATAATCCTATAATTTACCCTTTGGCTTGAGATAATCCTCCCATGAACCCTTTGGCTTGGGATAATCCTCTCATATACCCTTTGTCTTGGTTTAATACTATCATGTACCATTTTTCTTGGGATAATCCTCTTGTGTGATTTTTTGAGCTCATGAGATATAAAATTTACCAATGCATTGAAGGGAGATATAGGAACCCACCCATCAATCACCTATACATATGTGCGCCATTGAAAAATAGTCATTCTTCACATCATAAATTCCCATGGAAGGAAAAATGTATTTCATAACATTTCTAAATGGTATCACTAAAATCAACCTCAATAATTTAAATGGTTGATACCCAAAATTCAATTAACCAAAAATATTATTTTATAAGAACATTTATAGGGTGATTCATGAAAAATAATTTCCAAGTAAATAAATCCTTAAAATATAAAGATAAAATTGAAGTGAAATCATAAAATATTTTCTATAAGATTTATTTATATTTGGATTAAAAGATGAATTTATGGACACTTAGAAAAGTAATTTTTGAAAAGGTGTAGTTAATTTTTTTGAAACAATTTAATTTTAAAAATAAATTTCAATAGCGGAGCCTTGAAAATACATAATTATTTTAAAAAGGTGAATTAAAAACATCTTGAAAACTTTTAATTTTTTTATAAATAATATTCAATAATATATCCTTGAAAATGACACAAAGGTTTTAAAAATGTGAAGTGATTTTTTAAAAAAATCTACTTTTAAAAGGAATATTAAATAATAGATCTTTTAAATTAATTAAAGGCTATCAAAAATATAAGGACCCAGCCTTATTACATACATAATCTTGAATTTAGTCAAGAAAACACTTCCTTTTACATTTAAGATATTTTCAAGTTTATAGCTTTAGAGAATTAGGAAAATACATTCATGACATTACACATTATTACAGAGTGGATACCATAAAATCAATTTCCATTTTTTTTTCAAAATATAAAACATTAAAACTAAAAACAAGACTCCTTGACAATTCTTCAACATTTAACATGTCTTCCTTGTATTACACATCCATTAACCTGTGAAAAATCATTTAAAAACTTGGGATGATCACAAAAGCTCAGTAAGGGATAGAAAAGAAGGAAAAATCACATTAGTCCATGAATACTCACAACGTATGAAAACATTTTCAATACATGATTTTCACCCATATATACTTACTTCGTGTAACATGATATTTAAAAAATATCCACACAAACATGAGAACATAAATATAATCATAAAGGTATCTTGGGGAATTACTTACATAATATTGTAACCATCTTGGCTACCTTAAAATTTGTAACCCTCACGGCTACCTTACTTTGTGTAACCATCGCAGTTACACTTGGAGTAACCATACAACCGACCTCCAACTTACTCATAACCAATGCATTGGAGGGAGATATAGGTCCCACCCTTCTTAATAAATAATTCCCAAGAACCAAAACATAATCATACAACATGAATAATTCCATAAAAACATTGCTTTGGAATTTCGTAAAACCGAATTTAAAAAGATGATTTTTAAAGAAAAGCTCCTTATAAATATCATACATTTGAAAAGAGACTTAATAGAGTGGATGGAGTATGTATATATACTGTAAATAAACATAATTAAACATAATATAAATAGAACCCATCAGACAAACAATTTAAATAGCACGTAAAAAAATGAAGTAGAAGGTTAACCCAACGAATGGAAATTGGGTTAATAATTCCCTTACCTCGGGTTTGTCTTACTTCCAACTTGTTTAAACCTCCTTTATAATGGTTAAAAGAGTTTTATTAATATTTTAAAGAAACATTTTCATGTTTCTAACATATTATATGATCATTTAATATCATCGTTTCACCCTTAATTGTTAGTATTTTTCCCCTTGCACTGTTTTTGGTTGAATTCTTTACATGATTTCTATGATTGGTTCATGGTGGAAATTCTTGTCGATTGGAAGTGATACTCCAGAATTGTAATGGAGTAGTATTATAATAAAACCAGTAACATAAATTATTCCATTTATCATTTTTAATTCTTACATGAGGATGATTCATAATTTAGAACATTAATGATGTTCGTTTAGATCCTTTTAGTGGTTCTTTGATAATAACAACCTCGTTTTGTCTTATAAATTAGAACCATGAGTACAAAAGAATTAAAGAACCATGGGTGAGTCATAAAACATATATTATAACCTGGTTCAACCATATAAATGGTTTCATGAATAGAATTGAAAGAATTAATGGAAATTGAAATCACATCGTCCACGATGTCGATAATTCGACACAAACGGACAATGTTTTTATTCTTTAAATAAGTGGGAGAGGAGAAGAATAATGATGAGTTATTTTTCATAAACATGATAAAATCTAGAGTATACATGATTTATGTAGATTTCATGCCTCTTGGGTAAGGAGATATGAAGAAAGAATAAGGAAGGAACTCAAAAAAGAAGAAAAATTGTGAAATCGCTTACAAAAAAATTCGGTAGCCTAACGGCTCCGCAACATGGTTTTAGAAAATATTAAAAAGAGAGGGGACAAGGGTAACCCATATAGAAATTAATAATAATATATAGAATATTAATAATAATAAGGAAATAAGAACATGGTATGAAAACTTGAAAATTATACCACATAAAAGAGAATTTGAAAGGAAAAAGAAAGAAATTGAGAATTTTCTTACCTTGTAGAGTAACCCTTAGAACTTGAAGGTTGGGACCTTGGGGGATTGAGGAAACCTTGGGAGGATTACTATGAAGGTAAGGAGGCCAGATATTCATTTAGGGAGAATTGGGAATGAATTCAATGAAGGGAAGAGTTGGTATTTATAGGAAAAGTGAGGGATTATTTTAATAATTTTGAATGGACACCTCATGAGTGGTATTTGCAAAACCATGGGCTTGCCCATGGTATTTGCCCATGGTATAATCCACTTGGGACACCTCATATCTTATTTAACTATACATAAGTCTACCAGATTTATGACATCATTATTATATCATTAATGATGTCATTAACACACCGAAACTAAAAACTGTATTTTTTACTATTCACAGAAAAATCAACTGTTTCAGAAAAATTCCCAAAATTCACCCTAACCATTTATCGACGTGTATATTTCAAAATTGAAGTCTATTTTTTGAAAATAATTTTCTAAATATTATTAATTTAATTTTTAAATAAAATCATACTTAATTCAAAAATTAAGAATTCTAATTATGTAACTACTTCTATATCACAATGAAAAATTAACCTAGATGTATTATCTTAAAGCCTTAATAAAATAAAATAATAATAAAATTTACTATTCATTAGGGTAATATTACTATTCATAAGGCTATGTTACTGTTCACAAAAAAACAAGTTGGTTCCAAAAGACTCTAAATAACATACTGAACACAATTGTAGATGAAAGTTTCTTGAAATTCAGAACATAGAAGTAGAAAAGTTATGTTTTAAAGGATAATTAAAAATATCTACTTAAAAAAAAGTTCCAAGCATTTCTATTTATTTTTAGAAAAACTTGGGGTGTTACATTATCCCCACATTCTTGATATTGCGTCCTCATAATTTTATTTACTTATTAAACAACTCAGGTATTTTTCCCTCATAGCATTTTCAGACTCCCCTGTTAATTCTTCAACCATGTGGTTTCTCCACAAAACCATTACCTGGTGGATTACCTTATTCCGCAATACCTGTTCCCTTCGATCAAGAATTTGAACTAGTTTCTCTTCATAAGAAAGGTTCTCTTCCAACTGAACTGATTCTGGGCTCAAGACATGTGATGAATCTGGCACATACTTCCTCAACATCGAAACATAAAAAACATTGTGTACCTGAAACAAACTCAGAGGAAAAGCTATGCGGTATGAAACTGTTCCAACTTTATCCAAGATTTCAAAAGTAATGATGAACCATGGACTTAGTTTTCCTTTCTTACCAAAATGCATCACACTTTTCCAAGGAGATATTTTAAGGAAAACATGGTCACCTACCTTGAAAGAGAAGTCTTTCCTTCTGTTATCTGCATAAGTTTTCTGCCTTCTCTGAGCTGTCCTCATGTGCTGCTTGATCATTCCAACTTTCTCAGCCACTTCTTCTACTAATTCTAGCCCCATCAACTATCTTTCACTGACTTCATCCCAAAACTCTAGAGTCCGACACCGCTTCCCATACAAGGCCTCAAAAGGTTCCATCTGAATACTGGAATGAAAACTGTTATTATAAGAAAACGCAACTAAAGAAAGATGTTGATCCCAACTTCCCTAATAGTCCATTGAACAATCTCGAAGTATATCCTCCAAAGTTTGAATCATTCATTCTGACTGCCCATATGATTGAGGATGAAAAGCTGTACTGAAATTTAACTCTCTGCCCAATGACTTCTAAAGCCCCTTCCAAAAGTTAGAAGTGAATCTGAGATCTTAGTCAGATACAATGGAAAGAGGAACTCCATGTAACCTGACAATCTCCTTTAGGTACAATCGAGAAAGATGATCCAAATTCATTGTATCTCGAATAAAAAGAAAATGTGAATACTTTTTTAGTCGACCAACAATAACCCAAATCAAATTGTTACCTCGAGAATTCTTTGGTAGTCCCACCACAAAATCCATGGATACATTCTCCCATTTCTACTCTGGAACTGGAAAAGGCTGAAGCATCCCCTTCGGTAACTGCCGCTTTGCTTTAACCTGTTGACATGTCAAACATTTTATAGTAAAATCATCAATATCTCTTTTCATTCCATCCCACCAATAATACTACCGAAGGTCTCTGTACATCTTAGTACTTCCAGGATGAACAGAAAATAGAGAACTATGAGCTTCACACAACAAATCTTTCTTCAAATGAGAATCACTAGGCACACACAACCTTTTTCCATATATTAAAACACAATCTTTATCAAGATTAAATTCTGGAAACTAACCCATTTTAACCAATTCTACCTTTTTCTGTAGCTCACGGTCTTCCTTCTGCGCTTGCTTAATTCTTTCTAACCACAAAGACTGCACTGAAACCTGAAACAAAAAAGATGTATTCCCTGCACCAATAAATTCTAAGAAAAAATTC
This sequence comes from Viscum album, assembly GCA_963277665.1. NCBI lineage: Eukaryota > Viridiplantae > Streptophyta > Magnoliopsida > Santalales > Viscaceae > Viscum > Viscum album. Next base: position 118,053,779 of record OY728162.1, on the reverse strand, counting down.
ATCAAATCATTAATCAATGGATCATGTTCCAAAAATAACATGGTTAATGATGCATGATGTTTCCGACTCGAGGAATCTGCCACTTTGTTTGCTTTTCTGGGATGGTATTTGATCGTGCAGTCATAATCCTTTATCAGTTCTAGCCATATTCTCCGCCTCATGTTTAATTCCTTCTGAGTGAATATATACTTTAGACTTTTATGGTCAGTATATATTTGTCATTTGGTTCCATATAGATGATGCCTCCCAATTTTAAAAGCAAAAACCACAGCTGCCAATTCCAAATCATGTGTGGGATAATTTAGCTCATGAGGTTTAAGTTTTCTTGAAGCATAGGAAATTACTTGATCATTCTGCATCAAAACAAAACCAATTCCCTTCAAATAAGCATCACTATAGATAAAAAACTCACCATTTCGGGAAGGTAAGGCAAAAACTGGAGCATTCACCAATATCTTCTTCAATTCCTGAAAACAAACATAGTTATCGGTCTAGATAACCATGCAAAGTTCTTAACAAACCGTTGGTAATAACTTGCTAAGCCCAGAAAACTACGAGTCTTTGTAACATTTTTTGGTCTTGGCCGTTCATCAACTACTTTTGTTTTGGAAGGATCAACTGTTATTACATCCTTATTTACAATGTTCCCAAGAAAAGAAATTTGTTGCAACCAAAAATCACACTTTTTGAATTTTCCATACAGTTTCTTTTCTTTTAAAGTTTTCAAAACAACCCTTAGATGTTTTTCATGCTCCTCTTTATTTTTAGAAAAAACCAGAATTTCACCAATAAATACAACCACAAACTTATCCAAGAACTCATGAAATACTCTATTCATAAGATTCATGAATACAGTAGGTGAATTAGTTAATCCAAACGACATAAAAACAAATTCATAATGCCCATATCTAGTACGAAAGGCTGTTTTCAGGATGTCATCCTCCTTCACCTTCAGCTGATGGTATCCAGATCTCAAGTCAATCTTGGAAAAGTACTGACCTCCCTAGAGCTGATCAAACAAGTCATCAATATGAGGCAAAGGATACATATTTTTAATAGTGTTGTTATTCAAAGATCTATAATCAATGCAAAGTATCATGGAATCATCTTTCTTTTTAACAAACAAAACAGGGGTCCCCATGATGAAGTGCTTGGATGAATGAAGCCTTTGTTAAGAAAATACTGCAACTGATTTTTCAATTCAAGAAGTTCTATTGGAGACATACGATATGGGGGTTTTGAAATTGTCTTAGCATCAGGAACTAAGTCAATTGTGAATTCAACTTATCGATTAGGTATAACACCGAGTAACTCATCAGAAAAAACATCAAGGTATTCATTTACCACTGGCACATCATTAATTTGAATAGTTCCCTTATTTTTAACAATATGTGCAAGATAACTTTCATTTCCATCTTTAAATAGTTTCTCAGCTTCTTGATATGTTATCAACTATATGGGTTCATTCTTGTATACAAACTAAAACTCTTCCTGAAAAACAACTTCTTTAGCTCTACAGTCAATCTTAGCATGATAATCAGAAACCCACTCCATCCCCAGAATAACTTCAAACTCGACTAAGGGTAAAACAACAAGGTTTGTAGGTAAAGTCTTTCCACAGAACAAAATAGAAAGATTCTTATAATTCCTATTTGATATAACACATTTTCCCCTGGTATTTTAACAACAAGTTTGGGTATCATTTGTTGAGGTGATATTTCCAATTTAAAAGAAAATTTATCAGAGATGAAGGAATGTTTAGACCCCGTATCAAACAAAACTTTAGAAAAATCTGATTGAACAAACAAATTACCTGATACAACTTCATTGGATGGCCCAAAATCTACTGACGTAGTCGTAAAGGATCTCACTAAACCTTTCTTCTTGTAGTCTATCTTCTTTGCATCATTCAGATCTCTCTTTGGGCAGACGTTTTCATAGTGACCCATCTCACCACATTTAAAACACTTTACAGTTTTCTTATCAAGATTAGTCTTTGGATCATTTTTGTTACAATATCGGGCCATATGTCCAAACTTACCACATTTAAAACACTTCCGAATTTTTCTAAGACATTCTCTAGGGTGATTCTTGACACACTTTTCACAAACTGGAAATTGGATTTTCTTACCATCAAATTTCTTTGGTTGATTCTTACCCATTGGTTGCCAACTAGACCTCTTCTTCTCTTTGTTGCCAAAATGAACATGATCATCAGCAAACTCCATCTCTACCCTCTCAGCACATTGGATAAGTTTCTCATAACTTTTGAATTCATGGGAGGCCAATGCCCTTCGATACCTTGGATTCAATCCTAAGTAAAAGCAGTTGATTTTTCTATCAAGATACAGAATAATATTTGGAGCATACCTCGCCATTCGGGTGAAGTTCACTTCATACACAGCCATTGAATCTTCCTCCTTCTATTTCAATTCAATGAAATTCTTCTCCATCCTAAGTCGCACCACCTTAGGAAAATATTTTTCAAGGAAATGACTTTTAAATTCATCCCACTCTAAGGCATCAAAATATTATCTACCCCTGATATTCCTTACCATTGACCACCATTGATCAGCTTCCTATTCAAAATGATAAATGTCAAGACTTACCTTTTTATTGTCTGAACATCCCATAACATTGAATATCTTTTCAAGGGGTTTGATCCATCCTTCAGTTTCCACTAGGTCAGAAGATCCATTGAATGCAGGAGGATGTTGTCTCATAAAATGTTCAACCACTGTCATGTTCCATTGTGGTACCTCTATTGGTTCTCTTGCATGGATGACACCACCATTTATTACCTATGTTAGCTGAGCCATTGCTGTCACAAACTTCTCAGTTCCAATCCCTACCATTCCAGGCTGTAGTTCCGGAAGGATGTCATTCTGTCGGCGAATCTCCTCTTCAGCATCCCTGTTCCTTCTGCGGACAACCATTCTAAACAAACATGTCTTAGATAAATCAACATTGTAATCTTTAAATGCTATAACAAATTAAACATATAGTTAAAATAATTTACGGTATTCTATTAACATCACCCTAACCCCTAAAGTTATCTAAACCATCCTCTGATACCAACTATAAGGACCCGACCTTATTACATACATAATCTTGAATTTAGTCAAGAAAACACTTCCTTTTACATTGAATATCTTTTAAAGTTTATAGATTTAGAGAATTAGGATAGTACATTCATGACATTACACATTATTACAGAGTGGATACCATAAAAATAGTTTCCATTTTTTTTCAAAATATAAAAAATTAAAACTAAAAACAAGACTCCTTGAAAATTATTCAACATTTAACATATCTTCCTTCCTTGTTTTACACATCCATTAACCTGTGAAAAATCATTTAAAAACTTGGGATGAGCACAAAAGCTCAGTAAGGGATGAAAAATAAGAAAAAATCACATTAGTCCATGTATACTCATAACGTATGAAAACATTTTCAAAAGACATGCTTTTCACCCATATATACTTACTTTATGTAACATGAGATTTAAACAAGATACAAAAAAACTTTAGAACATAAATATAATCATAAAGGTATCTTGGGGCATTACTTACATAATCTTGTAACCATCTTGGCTACCTTAAAATTTGTAACCCTCATGACTACCTTACTTTGTGTAACCATCGCAGTTACACTTGGAGTAACCATATGGACGACCTCCAACTTACTCATACCCAATGAATTGGAGGGAGATATAGGTCCCAACCTTCTTTATAAATAATTCCCAAGAACCAAAACATAATCATACAACATTAATAATTCCATAAAAACATTTCTTTGGAATTTCGTAAAACCGAATTTAAAAAGATGATTTTTAAAGAAAAGCTCCTTATAAATATCATACATTTGAAGAGAGACTTAATAGAGTGGATGGAGTATGTATATATACTGTAAATAAACATAATGAAACATAATATAAACATAACCCATCACACAAACAATTTAAATAGCACGTAAAAAAATTAAGTAGAAGGTTAACCCAATGAATGGAAATTGGGTTAAGAATTCCCTTACCTCGGGTTTGTCTTACTTCCAACTTCTTTAAACCTCCTGTATAATGGTTATAAGAGTGTTATTAATATTTTACAGAAACATTTTCATGTTTATAACATCTTATATGATCATTTAATATCGTCTTTTCACCCTTAATTGTTAGTATTTTTCCCCTTGCACTGTTTTTGGTTGAATTCTTTACATGATTTCTATGATTGGTTCATGGTGGAAATTCTTGTCGATTGTAAGTGATAATACAGAATTGGAATGGATTAGTATTTTCATATAACCAGTAAAATAAATTATTCCATTTATCATTTTTAATTATTACATGATGATGATTCATAAGTTAGAACATTAGTGATGTTCGTTTAGATCCTTTTAGTGGTTCTTTGATAATAACAACCTCGTTTTGTCTTATAAATTAGAACCATGAGTAAAAAAGAATTACAGAACCATGGGTGAGTAATAAAACATATATTATAACCTGGTTCAACCATATAAATGGTTTCATGACCAGACTTGAAAGAATTAATTGAAATTTAAATCACATCGTCCACGATGTCGATAATTCGACACAAACAGACAATGTTTTTATTCTTTAAATAAGTGGGAGAGGAGAAGAATAATTATGAGTATTTTTTCATAAACATGATGAAATCAAGATTATACATGATTTCTGGAGATTTAATTCCTCTTGGGTAAGGAGATATGAATAAATAATAAGGAAGGAACTCAAAATAAAAGAAAAATTATGAAATAACTTACAAAAATATTTGGCAGCCTAACATCTACGCAACATGGTTTTAGAAAATATTAAATAGAGTGGGGATAAGGATCACACATCCAGAAATGAATAATAATATATATAATATAAATAATAAGAAGTAAATAAGAACATGGTATGGAAACTTGAAAATTATACCACATAAAAGAGAATTTGAAAGGAAAAAGAAAGAAATTGAGAATTTTCTTACCTTGTAGAGTAACCCTTATAAATTGAAGGTTGGGACCTTGGGGGCTTGAGGAAACCTTGGGAGGATTAATATTAAGTTAAGGAGGCCATAGATCCATTGATGGAGAATTGGGAATGAATTCAATGAAGGGAAGAGTTGGTATTTATAGGAAAAGTGAGGGATTATTTTAATAATTTTCAAGGGACACCTCATGAGTGGTATTTGCAAAACCATGGGCTTGCCCATGGTATTTTCCCATGGTATAAGCCACTTGGGACACCTCAAATCTTATTTAACTGTACATAAGTTGACCAGATTTATGACATCATTATTATATCATTAATGATGTCATTAATACATCGAAACTAAAAACTGTATTTTTTACTATTCACCGAAAAATCAACTGTTTCAGAAAAATTCCCAAAATTCACCATAACCATTTATTGACATGCATATTTCAAAAATGAAGTCCATTTTTTGAAAATAATTTTCTAAATACTATTAATTTAATTTTTAAATAAAATCATACTTAATTTAAAAATTAACAATTCTAATTCTGTAACTACTTCTATATCACAATGGAAAATTAACCTAGATGCCATTATCTTAAAATCCTTAATAAAATAAAATAATAATAAAATTTACTATTAATTCGGGTCATATTATTATTCAAAAGGGTATGTTACTATTCACCAAAAAAAACAAGTTGGTTCTAAAAGACTCCAAATAACATACTGAACACAATTGTAGATGACAGTTTCTTGAAATTCAGAACATAGAAGTAAAAAAGTTATGTTTTAAGGGATAATTAAAAATTTATACTTAAAACAAAGTTCCAAGAATTTCAATTTATTTTTAGAAAAACTTGGGGTGTTACAAAAAATGAATTTGGAGTGGAAAAATATATTTGATTTTTAAAGGATCATAAACCTTTTGAATATTTTAAAATACCTTTTTTGAAAACCCACATTGTAAAAAGAGGTAGTAAAATTTTAATTTGAAAATTGGTAATAGAAAATAGTAAGGTCACATGGTTAAAAACATATTTAGATTTAAAAATAAGAAAATAAAATATTTTTAGGAATAATGATCATGGAAATGGAGGAAAATCCATCTTTAAAAGAGATGAGTTTTTTTAAAAAAATGCTACACTTTTGTGAGAAAGAAATTCATTGAGAAAGAATATTTGAGTCGAAAATATAATTTTCCCCAATGATAAATGAGTAACCATATTATGAAAAAATAAATGGAAGAATTTATCAAACTTAGAATAATTTTTCTTAAGGAATAATATTTTAATTCAAAAAAGGAAATTTGAGTTAACCAAATCCCTTACAAATATCATAATTCATGAAGAAAGAGACATTTGGAAAGAAGGTTATGTGGTAAAAATGTAAATACAAAAAAAAAGAGAAAAAATTACATATTAAAATAAAATATAATAATTTTCCCAACTTATATGAAATAAGTTTAATAAGAACAATCATAACTCAATGAATATGAATCGAGTTTTAAAAAACCCCTGAATATCATAATCTTTCCAATTAAAAATCCATGAAAGGTAGAACATGATAAGGATTTGTAAATACATTTTATTTACTGAATAATTATTAGTAAATAAATCCATGGAAAATATATACTCTAAAAAAGTAAATAAGTGATGAATATTCATCATATCTCAATGAATCAAAATTAAGATGCAAAAACCCTTGCAGCAATGGAAACGTAAGAATAAAAAGAGATTAAGGGGGATAACATGAAAACAATTCAAATATAATTAAATTAAATATATTAATTATACATTAAGTAAATATTATATAATATACACCATAGAAAATAAATTTGGTGCGTAATATTAAACATGTCTCATGTAATTGAAAATCGAGACAAATAAACCTTATCTTGGATATTGATTAATTATACACGTGTTCCTAACATCCTAAATAATGAAATTAAGTTTATTAAAAAATTTATTAATAAAATTTTTTATCTATATTTTATTTATTAAGGTCTATTTATTATCCTATGTTATTTATTTATTAAATAGTTTTCGCTTATAGAGGTTATTTGAGGTGGTCCAGTCGATTTCTCTAAAACATTCCAAGTATATCGACTATGGTAAAAAGTGTTGTATAATAGCTTCAAAATATCTATAATTTTAGATTTTTATTTATTTTATTATTACATTAGTGAAAAATTCATATAGTTTCTTAGATTTTCCCAAAACAGACTCAAATTATGAAAGGTGTCATGATATGTTCATTTTAGGCATTTAAGTTTAGTATAACAATTCATTGTTAATATCACTTATATAATGTGCCATATTATTTTATAGAATATTAACAGTTTTATAAATATAATATATCTTCATTAAATTCTTTCTTATAAACATACATGAAGTTTGGTGGTGACAAATGAAATTCATCATTCATGGAGGTGGTAGTCCGTACATTCCACATGATTAACATTTCAATTTCTCAGAGAATGGGATGGAATAAAGTTATATGATAAATTATCATTTAAAAATAATATTTATGACATAATAAACATATTAATATATCAAATAAACCCTTTTTACCATCCATGAGAGGTGGTGATGAAAAATGAAGCACATCACTTTGTGGAGACGATAGTCCACCTGTACGCACGATCAATATTGTTTTGTTTTTATTAGTGGATAGAAAGGATTGAATAATTTTTTATCCATTAATTAAATAATATTTTTGTATTTTTATATTATTTATTTCATTATATATTGGTGGATATTTTTTTAAGAGTATGATTAAGATGAATAGACTAAGGAGTAAGAAATACTCATGTTGATAACTTGATATTTCTCTTGGAAATATCCTTAGAAATGGAGGAATTAGGATAAATAATTGAAACTATAGGCTTACTAAAATCATATTGGATTATAGGAGGAGAAAAAATACAAATTTTAAGGATTAAATTCGAAGGAATAGGTGTATCATGAAGTGGTGGAAGTGATCACCTTTTATAAGTGAAGAGAATTGTAATTTTGGAAGTACCCATTACATTTCAATAACAATAGATCACTATTAAAGGTCTAAAAGTTCCAAAATATTAAAATAATGTATTATGGAGTGTTATTTTTTAGATAAATCATCAACCATGATTTTTTTCACATATTTTAATCATGTTTTGAGTCATTTACCATTAGATTTTTACATTTTACCATTTTGGTTCTTACCATGGTAATTAGTTTTTACCCAAGTAATTTATCTTTTATTAAAAATATAAAGTAACAGAATTTACCAAATTTTGATGTTATAATAATAAATTTAATATCCATATAATCTAATCCAATTTCTAAATAATATAAAATTAACTTTTAAATTAAATCATCTAATATATAGAAAAACTGTTTTGTAGAAAATGTTGTCTTCATTATTAAGTGTTCCTAATATTATATAACATAAATTAAAAGATAAATGAGTGATAATTTAGTTTTATATATGTGTAAAAATTATATCAAATTCATTATATAAAATATATCAATTTAATTTTTTAGTTAAAATTTACCCAACATTAATAAAACAAATCTTTGAAAATAACCCTTTCACCATTATCATGTTCTTCAAATTTAATCTTAGTAATAATTATTTTATGAATAAAAATTAAATTTAAATTATTAAATAATATGAAAATATTGATCTAAAATATGAAATAAACTTTTTTTATTTTTAATTTCTACGAGTGATGAAATCTAATTTTTAATATAAGCGAATAAAAACTTTTTTTAGGGTAAGATATTACTCAAGTTTCCAGAACATTAAACACGAGTTTTATAAATTCATAATAATATTTTTAAATTATTTATTTTAATATATGAATATATATTTTATATTAAAATTTAATTTCATAAATGTGATGGTATTAAAAAAATCAGTATTATTTCCCCATTCACCTAAAAATCAATTATTTTAGAAAAATCTCAAAAATTCATCCTAAGATAATTTTGACACACTTAATTAAAAAATTAAGTTCATTTTAAAAATTAAAATTATAATATTTATAAATTTATCATTTAAATGAAAATAAAATATATAAATAAAAACTTCTATTATTGAAAACTACCCTTTTAAAAAATTAAGTATTTTTAATCCTATTTTGTAAGCATTTATAATTGATTACAATTTTTTTATTTACTAGAGTTTTAGTTATTATTATATTTTATTAATAGTATTTATCTAATAGTTCATCGCTTGTTTTAATTTGGTGTTTCATGTGAATTAATCCATCAAAAATAGTATTAATTTAGAGAAGAAATATATTCCAAAATCTTGAGGTGTTACGGTTGTGCAGAATGAAATATTTAGAAAAGTAAATTTAATGAATAAATGATAAAAAAATGTGTTATCCCTCAAGATGGAACTGATGAGGTTTTCTTTGTGAGGAATATGATTGCTCGACTACAACACCAGTGAGAGAAGAAAGTGAAGGAGGAGCAGAAGGCTCAATGCGAGCCGACACTGGACAAACAAAAGAATAAGAGAGCACCAAGTGGGGTGTCATGGTGACCCAACAACACAAGGAGGTACCTAAGAGATTTTTTAAAGGGTATGATTTCACATTGAGAGTTATTAAGTGAAGGTTTCAAAAGGTATTTTTTGGAATGGTATGATCATTTTCAAATCACTATTCATTTTAATAAAAAACATCATCGTTTGAAACTATTCATTATCACCTCCTTCATGACAGGATTTCTGCATGGCACTATGCCATAGAAAACTACTTGAATGTAGCACCAATGAGGTTCATGAGTGAAGGAGAAGTGGTAGGGTCAACATGGGTAAATTCTATCCATAAGAGAGCATAATAGATCTCCAAGTGGGGTGGCTTGATGATTTACTAGCATAAGGAGGTACCTAAGGTATTTGTTCAAGGGTATGATGTTGCAACGAGAGTTATTAAGTGAAGATCACACATGGTATTTTTATATGTGGTAAGACCATATCCCAAGAACTATTAATTTTAACAAAAATTCCATCATTCAACACTACTAGTCATTACCTTCAATTCACTAGGGTTTTTGCCCGTTGCTACACCGTAGTTAGTCAACCTATGCTACATGATCTTCCATAGCCACCATCGGTGGAACTTGAGCCTAGCTGATTTGATAATGGAATTAACCATGGGCTTGTGATTTTTTCCACACCACCCTAAAGAGACGGTATGCATGAAATAAGTGTAAAAACCGAGCTCCACTGACAACATAAGAACCCCACCTTTTTAATATGGTTTTTGGGCCTTAGCTCATTAAGCACCATAAATTGCCCCACAAACACATGTTGACCCCTCCCTAGGGTCCACCCACCTGCCAGAATGGTTCATCAAACTAATGACTATCCCCAAATTCCAATATATGTTCTTTAAATGTGATTTTCCTTAATCACACACACCTTGAGAAACCTCCCATGAGGTCATCCATCCAAACCCTACTCCACTCCAAGCTCACTTAATTATGGAGTTATAATTATGTAGGATCCTAAAAATAAAGGTGCACCTTATTGAAATGGGTAGTAATATTTAGTATTTTAACCCTAGGGCACTACATTCTCCCCCATTTAGAGAACAAAATCCATGTCATGGACCCTATATTTCAACCCAGGCAGTGCTACTATACTTCAAGCTAGGTACCCCTATGATATATTTGTAAAACCTGGGTCCTGATGATAGTACATTCACCCCACATTTTTAATATGACTGTCGGGACTTGGCCCACCAAGAACTACCAGTTTCCCTATATACACATGTTGACCCCTCCCTGTGGCCCACCAACTTGCCTGAATATCTCATCAGACTAATGATTGTCCCCATTGACTAACATATGTTCTTTTAGTGTGCTTTTTATTCACTCAAACACACCCTAAGAAACTTCTTATGAGGTCACCAATCCTAAAACTACTCCAGGACAAGCTCATATTACTATGTATTTTTAATCAGGAATGCCTTTGAAAAGATAGGTTCACCTTGTTAACATGTGTAGTAACATTTATCATTTTAATCCTTTAACTTTCTGGGGTGTTACAAGAATTTTTCACTATATCCAAAATCTTATACCATAGTGTGAATACATGGTAAAGGATCAAGGATTTCATAAGGACCTCTACGATGCAGAAGAAGTATTTCACTATAGAAATATAATAAGGCTTGAACAATGAAGATAAATAAAACATAATGATCTTTATTACATCGTAGGTGAAGAAGAATATAACTTGAAGTGAAGGAGTTGTGATTTAGGATTTCACTACACTATGGAGGTATGATATTTGGTAGATTCCCAAGTTTATACTTGAGGAGATTGATACTACAGGACTATACTTGCACTGTATAATGGAAGAATAAAGGAAGTGATGTTTTTAATGGGGATAGGAGGTTACATTATGTGGGTTTTCTTTTATCATAGAGGGTCTTATAAAGGAAGTGGATAAAATTTTCATGGGATAAGTTCTTTATCGTAGGGTTTTTCTATATTGTAGCCTAGTTTTAAGGGATCTGAGTTGCACTGTAAAGAACTATTTTCACCATAGTGCATATATCTGCTATATATATATATATATAATAGTGGATGTGTTTTACAATATTCATGTATTTTTTAGTTATGTATTGGGGAGAGATACAAGTGTTTCCACATGTGAGTTCTACAACCTATCTAAGTGGAGTTTGAGGTAGATGAATTTATAAAGATATGGGGAAGACATGAGATAAGATACAAGGAGATATAATTTTTGTTTGATTCCTATAAATAGAGTGGGAGGTTTCTATGGGGGGGGGGTATTTTTGGGGGAAGATCAATCTCACATTAGGAGTGCATTCATTTTGAGCTTTATTGGTGACTAGATTTGTTTTCTTTTATTTTTTACACCTTCTAATGAATAGCATGAGGGGTGAGTCCTTTTAGTGTCAATCATGAAATGATTGGGGATTTTGTATAGTGAATTCTATCTTTTTATGAGTAATCTAATATGGGTTATTTCATTTATTTCATTATTCTCAATATTATCTTTCTCTCTCATGCATGACCATTGCATGTTGAGGTTAATATGCTTTTAGTGCATCAAATATCTAATTATTCTCATGCATGAACATTATGTGAGATGTGGTAGTTACTTTTAAATATGGGTTTGGGATACCCATTATAGATATTAAATTAATTAAATGACCAAAAGAAAATTATCTTTGGTAAGATAGAGAGTGATTACCAAGGCCAATGATTTTCTCAGACCTAATTCTAATGGAAACTTAATTAGTCATTATCTTTTACTTAACTAGTACATGAACATGGATTTTCTTATGATTGGTATGTTTTCACTTAATTTAATCACAAATTTGTTCTACTATATATCCCATTCATTCCTAGTCATTCTAAGTCATTCTTAAATTGTCTTTGTGGGTTTGACCTCAAAATACCATACACTACACTTTTATTAGTTTATAATAGTAAGAGTATAAATAAAAATTTCCAAACTAGGTTTCCCATGGTAATTAATGATTCCCTATAGGTGACCAAGTTTTTATCACCATTTTTGGATTGGTGTTTAATAAATTTGAGATAATTAGGTTATTTTTTGTTTTTTAGTTTCTATTATTTTTGTTATGATTGGTTTTATTATGCTATGTTTTTTAGGAAATAATTTTGATTCATGAATACTCAGATCTGGATAAAGTAAAAGAAGAGTTTGAATATGAACTTGATATAGGAGATAACCCTAAGGAAGTAAAATAATATCAAATAAGAACCCACGAATTGAGATAAAAGAGAACTAGGAGCTGACAAAGTTGTGTAAGGGAGAGATTTAGGGCTACAAACATTAATGGAGTATGGTTGAACCTCAAATGTGGGGTTTTAACTAAGAATTATAGTTCCATTGGTCACTGAAAGTCACTTAAAAATAAATTCAATGATCATCCAAATGATCTCTAATTCCATTCAATTTGTTAAGCTACCACATGAAGACCCAAACATTCACTTGGGAAGTTTCCTTGAGTAATGTTATAAATTCCAATTCAAAAATATTTCCAATGATGCAGTAAGGTTGTGATTATTTTGATTTTACTTGAAAGATAAAGACCAAGAGTGGATTCAAAATAAAACCCCACATTCCATTACCTCATGGGAAGAATTGGTAAGAAAATCCCTAACATGTTTCTTCCCTTCTATAAAATCTATGGATATTTGTGTTAATATTCTAAATTTAAATAAATATAATGATGTATCACTTTAAAATTCATGATAGAGATTTAAGGGGTTGTTAAGAAGGAGTCAAAATCATGGGATAAATATGTTTCTTCTTATTTATACATTATATAAGGGTCTATATTAATCTAATAGATCGATTATGGATGATGTTATTAGAGGATCATTGATGAAAAATATTCCCAAGGAGATTTATGAACCATTGGATGAAATGTCCAATGATTGATTCCAATGGTAAATAAAATAACTAAAAAATTAAGGAGTACACATACTGAAAAATAATGGATAGATATCTGCAAAAATGGAGTCTTTGATGAAGAATATGGATGCGATGATGACCACGCACCAACCCAAAGGTATGTATGTTTCAAATGAAAATTATGTTAATTATAACTAGGAAAATGACTTTTAGGGATGGATTCCATAACAATCGAGTCAAGTTTACAAAAAATAGCACCAGGGTTTGAAAAAAAACAAGGCAATTCTCCCCAAATCCAAATCACATCATTGGATTGGACCATGTCAATGATCATGTAAACCATCAGGGTGGTCATGAGTAGAATACTAATTCAAAGTATCAGAGGAATTCAATGTGAAATCTATAATTCCATGTGGGTCAAATTTATAACCAACTCAAGTATAAGAAAATAGGGGTTCTATTAGGGGGAAAATAGGTCCAAACATGTGGAGAAATGAAGAATATCACCCTTAGGAGTGGAAAAAATGTGGCAGACTGGGGTGAAGAAAGAAGAAAGCATAAATAATATCTAAATGAAAAATAAAATAAAATAGAGGAAAAGTGGAAGGAATAGAGAAAGGTAAGAGAGAATAAGGATAAATAATAATATAAATAGTAATCCACACCACCATAAAAATCACCACTACCTTTTCCTAGGAGGATGAAGTAAGGGAATTGGAAGAATTGTAAGGTGAGTTTTTAGAAATTTTTAAGAAACTACATATTAACATCACCTTAACTAAATATTTAGTGAACATGCCCATATATTCAAAATTCATGAAATATATAATATCAAATAAGAGAAATCTTGAGGATATTATTACCATACCACTCACAGGAGATTGTTCAATGGTGGTGTCGAGTAGTTTACTATAGAAGTAAAAAGATCTAGGTAGATTTTAAATTTTTAATCATATTGGATAATACAAGTTTGGGAAAGATTTGTGTGATCTAAGAGAGAGTGTTAACAACATTTCTTACTTAATTTTAAAAAGATTAGTACTAGAGGATATGAATCCCACAAGATTTTATCTTCAATTAGAAAAAATAATGGTGAGATATCCATGAGGTATTATTGAGTACATCTTAGTTAAGGTGGAGAAGTTCTATTTTCCAATAGGATTCCTCATGCTTGGCTTGGTTGAGAATAATCCTTCCATTATTTTGGTAAGCCCATTCTTATATATAGGGATAGAATTAATTGATGTGAAAAGTGTGGAGTTGTCTCTAAAGATTTGTGGTGATCAAGTAAATTTTATCATTTATAAGGCTATGTAAAATTTGGATAAAAAAGAGGATTCATGAGAGGTAAACAAGTTGTAAGTGGAGGATGATTCTATTATTTAAGAGAGGATGGATCTGAATACTGTTTAAGAGTAAAATAATGAGGGGGAAACTTCTAGAAAAGATAATGTATAATGAAGATACTACTAAACTAGGGAATTTCAAGGAGAGACAATAGGTTTGGCTACTCTATGAATTAAAGTTTGAATTTTCAAGACTAAAAAAACACTGGTGGATTGAATCTATATATTTGGAGAAGGTACTACTTAACAGAATAGTGAAGAAAATATCGAAAAGGAAAAAGATCCATATTCATGGAGGAACCACACCTTCATCCATTTGTTGATCTAGACTGGGTAACATCCTTCAAATCCTCTATCAATCAACATAAAGGAGGTAAGGTTGAGCTAATAGACCTTAAAAAATAACTTCTATGAGTCAAACTAAGTTTTTGATACTTTATTTGGAATTAATCTCTAGGTATTTAGGAATTATATTTTTTTAGTATTTAGAAGTTGCAATCCTCTTTCATTTTTGAACTTAAAAGTGCACTGACCTTGAGCTTTCACTTGGGTATTTTATTTTGTAGGTCTATGGTGAATAATTCACAATAATGTGATAAATTAAATTCATGATGAATGGGAGTAATAGTTTTAATACTTTATTTACAACTCCCTTTCATTTTTCAAATATGTTTTGTGGATTTTCAATGAAAAATATGCAGTCCACACCTAGATTATTGTCGTTTTTGATCTATGATGTAAAATTTATTAGGACTCACATTATGAAATATTTTTAATTTCATTGATAATAACATTTAATGGGTAGTATAGATGATTAATTATTATAGATAAGCATGAATGTATCAATTTTAAGAATCATGATTTGAAGGTACTAGTTAATTTATGTAAATGAAATTTCTTTTCACATATTCTTCATACTTTAAATTGTTGAAATTCATGTCAAATGGTTTGTTATTATTATATATACCATGAGATATTGTCCTTTATTTTATATTTCCCATTATCATAAGTTTTCTAATATAATTTTCCATATTCTTTCTAATACCCATTTCTTGAGATATACTTGGGGTATGTAAGCCTACTATAATTTGCATCGAATCTTATCATATATATGATTGAAAAAAGTCACATTAAAATGTTTGAGGCATTTTTATTATTGAAACATATTACTTGAGACCCATATTTGTATTTTTATATTTATTTGATCCCATATAATCCATGAATGACCTTGTTAAAAAGAGCCACAATACAAGCCTTTTTTACCCTTCCTATCCTTAATCTTGGTGTTTTATATGATATTCAATTACTTAAGTGTGTTAGATAGGTTTTCCATGGTGTAAAGGGATGTTATTACTTGAGTAGAACATGTGGGGTGTTTTCATAGGACATAGGGAGTTTTATGGACTCATTTATTATATTTTATAATTTATCCCTATTAAAAAAATAATGAAATTTGGGTTGTGTCTTGGGAAAGTAAAAAATCTCCATTACTCAACCTATGATCTTTATATAATTATCACAATTAGTGTTGTTAGGAGATAAAATGTGGATTTGTTAATGATTATGGGATTAGTTACAATTGAAACATTAAAAAAAATTGAAAAAAAATGAAAAAAGGTGTATTATTTCACTATACATATTTCCATGATCCTACATTTTGAGTTTGAGAAGTGTGTTAAGATATAATTCTTTGAGAGGATTTTTTAGAAGTTTTTTTGTTGAGTATCATGCAATGAACTGTTGAGTTTAACCCCATATTTTAGATTTATATGTTTTTTCACATCATTTACCTACCTACCTTATGCCACAAATACATTTGATCCTTAATGTAACATCCTCTTTATAATTGTGATCTTTGTATTTATGGGTTGAATATTTAAGATTCCTTTTAAGCCTTTGGTAAATAACATGTACTTGAGGTATAATCATAAATCTATTCAAATATGTTCCTTGAGTGATAATGGGAGAAAAAAATTCATGGCGAGGTTGATCAGAAATTAAAGCTCATGGTAATAATGAATTGATAATTTTTAACGGAAGTTAAAATAAGAATATAATTTTCAAAGGGAAAATGTAAGATGTATAATTGATTTAGTTTTCTTAAAAAGTAAGGAGTTAAAAATATAACTTTTATGTTTTGCTTAAAATATGGTTCCCATTGATAATTGTTATTTTTTTATAATGGAATTTGAAGATAGGTATAATTGGACTCCCTTTATGGTGGTGTGGATATTTTTACTTGAGGAAAAGAAAGGTTTAAGTGTGGAGAAGTTTTATGTCCATAATCCATGCATACAATTTTTTATATATAATTCATTAATTTCATTATTTATTTTATCATTATTTATTTTTATTAATTATTTATCTATATTTATTAGTAGGGAATAATTAAATGAAAGATTTAGAAAAATAAGAATTGGAGAGGTGAATTTTAGGGAAGGAAGAGTGTTGTGTATAATGAATTATTTGGAAAATAAAATTTAATGAAGAAATGATAAAAAATGTGCTATCCCTAAATATGGAACCATATAAGAGATGGCCTCCATTAGGTGTCTGAATGCTTGAACAGAACACTAGTGAGGGTGGTGAGTGAATGAAGAGCAGTAGGGCCATCACAGGTCTAAACTGGCCAAATGAGAGAATAGTTGAGAACTGAGCGGGGTGGCTTGATGGATTCCTGGAACATGGCCTGAGGAATTTATTCGAGGGTATGATTCCATGTCAAGGTTTATTAACAAAATGCCGCAATTAGAATTTCAATTTGGGATGATCATTTCTTGAGTACTATTCATTTTAATAAAATCATCATCGTTTGGTGCAACTCATCATTACCTCCTTTACGCTGGGTTTTTTTGCCTGATGTTGCATTGAATATGGACCACATGTGCCACATGATTTTCCATGGTAACCATAATTTAAGATCTATAATAAATATTGTGATGGGATAATTCATCACGGGCTTGCAAATTTTTACCATAAAACCCTAAAGGGATGATATACATGATAGAAGTTTTCACCACAACCAACCTCTTGCACCATAGTGTGCATGCATGGTGAAGGATTCAGGATTTCCTAAGAACCTATAAGATGTAGAGGATGTGTTTCAATATAAGAATATGGGAGGAATTAAACAACGAAGATAGTTATAACATTAAGATCTTTCTCGCATTGTAGGTGAAAAAGAAGAGAACTTAAAGTGAAGAATTTTTAGCATATGAATTCACTATACTGTATAGGAACAATATTTGTAATATGATTGAGTTTCATCTTGAGAATATTTTCACTGAAGGCCTCCAATTTCTTTTTAGAATGTAAATATGAAGGAAAAAATTATTTATATAGATAGAGCAGGCTACTTCATAGGGGTTTTTCTATACTATGGAGGGTCATGGAAAGGTAGTGGATCAATTTTTCATGAGATAAGCTCTATGTTATAGAAGATTTCCATGTTGTAACATAATTTTGAGGGATTTGGGTTTTTTCACAAAGGAATGTTTTTAATCTAGTGAATATATCTTTCATATATTTAATATTGGATATGTTTTCCTTATCTACATGTTTTTAAGGCGTGCCTTAGTGAGTGATTCAAGTATTGTTGCACATGAGTTATGTAGCCTATCTAAGTAGAGTTTTAGGTGGATGAATTGCTAAAGATATGAGGTAGATATAAGATAAGATACTAGAAGATACAATTGTAGTTTTTTGCTTATAAATATAGTTGAATGCTTCTTCATGGGGGAGGAACTTTTCGGGAGTGGATCAAACCTATATAAGGAGTGCTTTCATCCAGAGTGTTTTTGCTGCCTAGGTTTTGTTATTTTATGTTGTTTACACTTTCTCAGGAATAGCGTGAGGGGTGAGTAATTTTAGTTCCAATCATGAAATGAGAGGGGATTGTATCTAGTGAATTCATTCTTCTTATGAGTAATCTGAGACGGTTTCTTACATCTATTTCATTCTTCTTAATCTTATCTTTATATTTCATGCATGGCCATTATGTGTTGAGGTTGATATGTATTTAGTACATTAACCAGATACTTATTCTCATGGATAAAAATTATGTGGTATGGAGTAGTTATGTTTAAATATGGTTTTAGGATGCCTATTCTAGTAATTAACAAAATTTCATGATTATATGAAAATGAGTGTTGGTAGGATAGAGAGTGATGACCCATACAAAGGATTTTCTCAGACTTAATTCTGATAACATCTTGATTAACCAATTTCTTTTACTTCACCAGTACATGAAACTGTATTTAAGTTTGCTTAGTATATTTTATCTTAATTGAATCACTACTTTAATATACCTTGTTTCCCATTAATTTATAGTCATTCCAATTCATTTCTAAATTTTATTTTTGGGTTTGACCTTAGACTAACACATGAAACACCCTTGTTAGTTAGTAGTAGTAAGAGTATAAACATAAATTTTAAAACTTGGTTTCTCATGGTAATTAATGAAACCCTATGGCCGACTAGTGTTACCACATGGAGACTATATCCTCATATCAATGTGATAAAAAATAATAGAAATAACTTAAAACATGTTATCATAATATTGATATAAATAAACAAACTTCACGATCTAAGCTATCAAAAATAAATTATACAACACATTTTATAAAGAATAATCTATCTAAATAGGACATGAACGAACATACTTCAATAAGATCTCATATGGGTAAATCATATACTTCCAAGAATAAAGTAAATAAAACTAAACTACCACAACTTGGTCTTGAGTCCCTTCCTAGTCCCATATTTTAAATCCATCCAAACTATATGGCTGAACCATAAAACAAGGGGCCACTACCTTACCTGTACCTATGATCTTGAGGTCTGTCCGTATACTAATGTTTTGGGGCCACCTAATCAGGGTGTGGATAAAACTCAATATGCCACCAATAATGGTTTACATAACATATCTACTAAATATAGTGTATATACAATATTAGATGCTAAATATAATAAAATAAAGCATGGAAGTACTATAAAATAACCACCATTGATCCTCAGGTTCTAAGGTGACACCCAAGATTGACCCTACCAACTTTTTCCAGTGCCAAATATATCTATCCATAATGAATATTACTTAGGGGAATCCAAAACTTTCCCTAGAACTTGAAGTATCATCATCTAGGGGGAACCATTCCCTACTCTGAAACCTAATGGATTATCACATAGGGAAAACATGTCCTACCCTAAAACCTAAAGTATCATTACGCATGGGAAAACATATCCTACTATGGAAAATAAAGTATTATTATCCTAGATAAAACATATCCTTCCTCAAAACCTAAAGTATCATTATTCAGGTAAAAACCATGTTATTCCCTAAAACCTCATGAAGCATACACCTAGGGGCATCATACCTCCCCATAACCTCATATAACATACAATTCAAGGGGGGAACATCCCACTATAGAATAATTACTAGACCATAATTACCCATGTGGATATATACTTCTTCGATTTCTGATAACATATACACCTAAGGACCATAGATCACACAAAACCTCATATAACATACAATCAGAGGAATCATCCCACTCTAGAATCTCATATAACACAAACCCATGGAATCTCATCCCAGAACATCAGATATATCATATAAAATGACCATAATGGTTGGATATATGTGATAAAACACAGTTTTATTAAATATTTTATTGATAATAAATGAAATAATTTCCTCAAATTGTGATACATATGTTTATTTATAGAATATTTGGGATTAGATCATTCATTTGAAAATTTGAAGGAAATTCCAATTTTACCCTTTTAAAATTTACAGTAGTATTTTGGACATAAATATTTTTCTGTAAATTATTTTCACTTAACATTTTGTAAATGTGTTTCCGACTTAATGGGATAAAAATTATATTCAGGACATGGGAGCTTTATCGTGAATTTGAGTGGTCTAAATGGGCCATGAATTCAAAGATGGACTGAATTCAGTATATTTGATATCACTTCAATGTCTGGACCGTATCTTCTTCATATGAGCTTGGATTGGGTCCAAATTTTGAGGGAGGCTCGGGTACATGATTACACACAAATAATTATTGTATAAGTCCAGCTAATTCACGCTTTTTGGAGGTCAAATATGCGGTGAAAGTGGGATTAAACAATTTTTACGAATTTCCATTTCACATTTAAAAAAGTTTTGTAATCATAGCCCCAAAAACTCTATTTAAAGAATATTTTCACTCTTTGGGAGGGATGGTAGAGTCTTTGGGAATGTTGGGAAGAAAGGTTGTCTCTTGAGAAGATCTAACACCTCTTGGAATAATTGATTCCTTGTGCATAGTTCTCTTCCGAGAAGGCTCTCCTCTCCCTCCTCCTCTTTGTGTTTATTTGTTTTCATGTTTGTAACTTGAATTTTCTTAAATTAATCTTCTATATTATTATATATTATTATTTTTATTCTTATTATTGGTTCTGTAAATTAAGAGTGGAGTCGATATTGGGTGTTACCCAATCAATCCATTGCTTATGCAAAACGACTCAACAATGACAACTCCACCCATGGAAGAGTGGTTCCTTTCATAGTTGATATAATCCCCACTCCCTTAATTTATTTATTTTGAATGCATAAAAATACTTTAATTCATTAATTGTGATAAATCAATTGAGTTTTAATTTATAAGTAACTTGATCGATTTTCACTTGACTACGTGGTCAAACTTGTGTAAATCGTGAGAGTAAAACTTTAACCGCAAACTCCAATCATCTTGGGATAGAATTGTAGTGTAAAAATATCATCCCGAAACTCAATTAATTCTACAATATAAGTTTGTGATGCTTCCCTAATTGACCACCAACCACAATTTGGCTTTTTGATCACAATCAAAGCAGGGCACAATGATTAGAGGTCTCGAAGTTAACCTAGGGCACATTTTCACAAATATTTGTGGTTGTGTTAATTTTCTTAGGGTTTGAAGGTTAAAAAGGTTAGGAGATCATAATTGAATAAATTATAATTATATGGGATAATGATAAATGAATGGTTAAGGGGTTAGATTAGATCAACTGCATCTTTTCATATAAGTGTTTTTAAAGAAATTATCTCTTTGATTGTTGCTTCTCATTTTCTTATCTAGTTTACTATTCGAAAAGTCACAAAACAAACCCCCCATATTTATTTTAATTTGTTTTAAACTATTTAAATCCTATTAATAGTTGTTTAATTCACTTCCTCCTTGAAATAACTACCTAGGTCAGCCACTGTGCTGCACTTAGTAAAATAAAAAATAAATATTTTTGAGAGCGTGTGTGACAATGATCATCAAATTAGCACCGTTTCCAGGGAGACAAGCGTTTTATTAAACTAATTAGAGGTAATTTTTTTATTTTATTTTATCCTTTTGTTTTCTATTATTATTTCTCCTTTCTCTTTCTCTCATTTTTTTCTTGTTTTTATTTATTTCTTTCCTATCTCTTTTCTTATCTTTTGGACCATCAATTGAAAAGTATACTCTTGATATTATGGTCTATTATTTTTTCTTTCCCTTTTTTATTTGATTTATGAAATGATCTCATCCTAAGGATCTCCTTGATCTAGACCCCAAGATTGAGAGTAGCATTTGGGATCAAATCAGACAGTCTCGTTCTATAGGAAGTGTCGACATTTCCCCAACTCAGGAACTTCTACACTCTAGTAATTTTGAAATAGGAAACTCATATGAAATGAATATTAAACCAAACCTAATGTATGAAAATAATAATAATGAACTCAATAGGAAAATTAGAGAGTTGGATACACCTAATATTAATTATCAACCTACATGCATTGCATATCCAACTCTTGAATCAGACTTTGAGTTGAAATATGGATTAATTCACCTATTTACAAAGTTGCATGCATTATCTAGTGAAGACCCCAACAAACACCTTATAGAATTAAATGTGGTATGTTCAATAATAAAACCAAGAAATGTCTCTAAATATCAAATAAAACTTAGAGAATTCATATTCTCACTTGATGGAACTGTTAAGAATTGGATGTATTATTCACAACTTGAAGATGTAACATGTTGGAATGATTTGAAATGTATTTTCTTATAGAGATTTTTTCCAGCATTAAGGACCACATTTATCTGAAAAGATATCTTAGGGATCAAGTAGGCACATGGGGAGTCAATGTATGAGTATTGGAAAGGATTTAAGAAGTTGTGTGCAAGCTGCCTGCATAACCAAATCAGTGAGAAAATACTCATCCAGTACTTATATAAAGGAATCACACCTATGGATAGGAGCATGGTAGATGCTGTGGCTGGAGGATCATTGGTCAACACAACACCAGCAGCTGCACATGCGTTGATCAACAAGATGTCACAAAACTCTCAACAATTTGGCAATTAAGGTGCACCACATGTGGGGGGAGTACATCAGGTAAGTCCATCTTATCTCTAAAGTCATTTAATTGATACTAAGTTGGAAGAATTGACTACTATAGTGAGGCATATTTCTTTATCACATAAGACATCCCAACCCCCTCCTTTAAGGGCTTCTGACATTTTAACTAAGACAAGCCACCCAACTAACTGTTTCCCCCAACTACAAGAAATAGAAGATTGTGCAGCAGTGTTTCCTGGGAGATCGTATCAGCAGCAGCAACAACCACATCCTTATAAGAAGTATGATATCTTTTCACAAACATAAAACCAAGGATATAAGGATCAAATGGGAATGAGGTATGGATATGGACAACAAAAAAGGCCCCACTTTCAATAAAACTTCCAACATCCTCTGCCATACCAGAAGGGTTTCCAAAAACCCCAGAGGAAAATTGAATCCCAAGAATCTACAAACCAACAACAATGGAATCCACAAC
This sequence comes from Viscum album, assembly GCA_963277665.1. NCBI lineage: Eukaryota > Viridiplantae > Streptophyta > Magnoliopsida > Santalales > Viscaceae > Viscum > Viscum album. The sequence continues at coordinate 118,030,210 of OY728162.1, read as the reverse complement.
CAAAGGTAAAATCTAACACCAATGAACTTTTGAAACAAATTGTTCTTAATCAACAGAATGAGATAAATATTCAAGGTTTAGAGCTGAGGGAGTTGAAGACTCAAATTATCCAGATTGTCAATGCCCTCCATGAAATGGTAAGTAAGAATTCCAGAAATCTATCTTCCCAACCTACTCCAAATCCCAAGGGGAATGTTAGTGCCATAACATTGAGAAGTGGGAAGTAAATAACTGATACATTTTCACCTGTTGTTCCACCAGGATTCACCTCAACTCCGAAGAAGCCCCACTACATACCAACAGAAGAGAAACTAAAGGAGAAAGATAAAGGTAAGAAAAATATTGATGATGTTACTCCTAATCCCCTTCCCTTTTAAAATAGGGTTGTTCAAACCAAGAATATGGCTGAAGAGGTAATGTAAAAGGAGGTTTTGGGCACAGTAGAATCACAATAGTAAGAACTATAGCAGGTACTGTTCGGTACTATAGTAGTTGGAACTATTCATCCTTTTGGGCCTTTTGGGCCACCAGTTTGGTCTTTGGGTCCTATTAGGCTTTCGGGCCACCCAAGGCCTTCAGGACAGTTGATTCTCAAGGCCTTTGGTCCAGTTGATTCTCAAGGCCTTTGGGCCACCTTAAGTCCTTAGGGCCACCCTAAGACCTTCAGGCCACATGAATGCATATGTACCAGTCATAATACTATGGGAAAGGCTTCAGATGAGGATTCAAAGTAGGCACATTCACTAGAGAAGAGCTAACCAAAATTGGAAGAATGAGAGGGTATGGTTTTGCCATCGGTACCAGGCCTGTGCAGCTTTGCATAGGACAACTAGCCAACTAGCCATGTGAAGGTGGAGAGCTGATATCATGACATTTTCTGGGGAGGATCAGTTCCAAGTTGTCTTATTTGGGTGATTTATTCTAAGACCTACGGGTCATGTAATTGTCTCTAAGCCTTCGGTCTTTGTAAGGGTTCCACCTCACCCCTTGAAAGGTGGATTATCAAAAATAAAAAAAATGAAGGCCTTCAATCCATTCCGTCCTTAAAATAACTTTGTACCAATCAGAGAGGACTTAAGGGAAATGAGAGGATCATTCTTGGAATAAATTTTTCAGTACACATTACACCAACTAAATTAATTCCAACAAAGTGCAAGGATCCAAGGACATTCACCATCCCATGCACCATAGAGGAGTTACACTTTTATGATGCTTTATGTGATTTAAGAGCTTCTATAAATGTGATGCATCACTCTGTATTCTCTTATTTACTAGTTGGGGAGTTGAAGCCGACAAGAGTAGTGGTGCAGTTGGAAATAAAGCTGCGACATATCCATTGGGATTCCTTAACGATGTACTTGTTTGGGTAAAAGATATGATCTTTCCAATAGAATTATACATTTTTAACACGGAGTATGATCAAGTAATTTCTCGTGGTCTAATTATCTTAGGTAGTTCCTTCTTCAAAACTATAAAAACTATCATAAATTTCCATGAGGGTACACTTTCCATGGATTTTGAAGATGAAGTTGTGATATTTAATGTTATGGACTTCATGAAGTACCCCTTAGAGGAACATTCTTCTTTTGTTATCTTTCATTTTGAACCACCAATTAAAAAACCCATGGAAATTTATTATCCTATGCTTAGGGAGATTATGAGCATTGGTTCTAGTTTGATGTCTAAGAGCACTTTCACACTCATTTATAATGAACATGAATCTCTTAGATTTGATTTTGAAATTGATTCATATTCTGATTTTGATCTTGTGAACTTTGATTATGACATGGTTGTTGAGTATGCTGATGGGTTTGTTGAACTATTCTCTGATTTTGATGATGTCTATTCTGATACTGATGCTCTTTATGCACATATTTTAGTTCCTTCACTATCTCCATCCATACAACACCCCCTATATTGGAAATCAATCCATTTACACCTAATCTAAAATACTCATACTTGTTGATTGGTAAAATATTACCTGTTATAATTGCTAAAAATCTCTCTATTGAACATAAAGAAAAACTTTTGAATCTTTTGAGGGAGAACATCAGGGAAATTGTGTGGACCTTGGGTTACATATCAGGTATAGCCCCTCCGTTTTCATGCATAGGATTATTTTGGAGGATGGGGCTAAACCAGTGAGGTAGACACAAAGGAGACTCAATCCAACCCTTATAGAAGTTGTTAAAAAAGAAGTTGAGAAATTGCTTGAGGTAGGTATAATCTTTCCCATTTCAGATTCTCAGTGGGTAAGTCCTATTTAGGTTTTTCTTAAGAAAATTGGTGTTACAATTGTTAAAAACGAGAAAGATGAGTTAGTTCTAATGAGGGTGAAAAACAGTTGGTGTGTGTGTATTTATTATAGGAAACTAAATCAATCCACTCGCAATAACCATTTCCCCCTCCCATTTATTGATCAAATACTCGAGAGACTAGATGGGAAGGCACATTATTGTTTTTGGATGGATTTTTTGGATAGTTTTTGGTTTCTATAGCTATGGAGGATTAGGAGAAGACTACATTCACCCATCCCTTCGACACATTTGCCTACCAGAGGATTCCATTTGGACTTTTCAATGCCCCTGGTACCTTCTAGAGATGCATGGTGAATATTTTTTCTGATTTTCTTAAGACCTACATAGAGTTATTTATGAATGAATTTACAGTATATGAATCCTCATTTGATGAATGTCTTAGTAGGTTGGGAAAGGTGTTAAATCATTGTATTGATAATAATATGGTCTTGAACTTTGAAAAGTGTCATTTTATGGTAGATCATGGCATTGTGTTAGGTCATGTAGTTTCAAAACATTGGATAGAGGTCGATAGATCTAAGGTAGATATAATTTCATCCTCACCCTATCCTTTGTGTGTGTGTGATGTTAGATCTTTCTTAGGGAATATAGGGTTTTATTGGATATTAATCAAAGATTTTAGTAATATTTCTCTTCATTTGTCATGATTACTTCAAAAGGATTCTTATTTTGTGTTTGATGATTCATGTAGTGTATCATTTGATGAGCTGAAGAAGTTCTTGACCACTCCACTGATCATGTAGCCCCTACGATGGGACATTCCATTCAAGCTTATGTGTGATGCATCTAACTTCATAGTTGGAGTGGTCTTATCTCAGAGGGTGGAGGGATGTTCACATGTGATTGGATATACTTAGAGGACATTGGATTCAGCTCAATAAAAATACACAACCATGGAAAATGAGTTTCTTGCTATCATATTTTCTTTAGATAAATTTTTTTCATATTTATTAGGCTCTAAAGTTGTTGTTTTCTCTAACCATGTAGCTCTGAGGTACCTCTTGAAGAATCCAGATGCAAATCCAAGACTCATCCGATGGATGATCCTTATTCAGGAATTTGATATTGAGATAAGGGACAAGAAGGGGTCAGAAAACTTTGTGGTAGACCACATAAGTAGAATTACTCACACACTAGAGGCTGGCACCATGGATCAGGTACCACTTCAGGACACTTTCCCCAATGAGAATCTTTATTCTGTCTCAGGTACACATCTTTGGTATGTTGATTTAGTGAATTACCTTGTTGCATCCAAAATCCTTGCAAATATAAAGAAACATCAAGTCTAAAAATTAAAAAGTGAGTCTTGGTATTATGTGTGGGATGATCCCTACCTTTGGCACATGTGTAGTGATCAATTCATTAGGATGTGTGTTCCTGATCATGAGTTTGAGTGTGTTCAACATTTTTCCATACACTTTCAAGTAGAGGAAACTTTGGACCCCAACAGACTGCTAAGAAAGTTTTAGACTCTGGATTATATTGGCCCATCTTATTCCATGATGCTAATGTGTATTGTAAGTCGTGCTCACATTCCCAACACATAAGAAACATATCTAAGAGACATGAGATGCCTCAACAACCCATATTATTCGGTGAGATTTTTGATGTGTGGGGAATTGATTTTATGGGTCCTTTTCCAAGTACTTTTGGTTTCTTGTAAAATTTGGTCACTGCCGATTATATGAGAAAATGGGTGGAGGCTAAGGGCACTAAGACTGATGATTCTCATGTTTTTGTGGACTTTGTCAAAGAACATATTTTTTTTGTAGATTTAGAGTTCTAAAGGATATCATTAGTGATCAGGGGACACATTTCTACAATTGGTATTTGGCCTCCCTCCTTCAGAAGTATGGGGTGACGCATAAAAATTTAACACCATAACACCCACAAAAAAATGGTCAGGTTGAGGTTTCAAACTGTGAGTTAAAACAAATTTTAGAGAAAACTATGCAGCCGAATAAGAAGGATTGGAGAAAGCGCTTGGATGATGCACTAGGGTATTATAGGATAACATACAAGATTACCATTGGTATGTCCCCATTTCAGATTGTCTTTGGGAAGTCCTGTCATCTCCCCATGGAAGTTGAGTATCAGGCTTATTGGGCTATAAAGAAATACAACATGGATTTGGCCCAAGATGGAATTCAAAGAAAGCTGCAAATTCAAGAGCTTGATGAGATTCGATTGTCCTCATATGAGAACTCAAGGCTCTACAAAGAAATATCAATGGCATATCATGGTAGAATGATCCAACAAAGGGAGTTTCATGTTTGAGAGAAAGTCCTTCTATACAGTTCACAACTAAATATGATTCCTAGTAAGTTGTGTTCCAGATGGTTGGGTCATTATATTGTACCTAATGTTTTTCTTTATGATACAATGGAGATCACACAATAGGACACTCGAATGAGCTTCATAGTCAATGGGAAATTCTTGAAGAAATACATTGAGGGAATTTCTACTGATGTAGTGGAATTCATCACACTGCATGACCCCATTATCACTTGACCATATCAGGCTATTCCTAACCCTTTCACATTTATATTATTTTTACTATTTAAAATTATATATTTCATGTGCACATATCATCTCATGGGTTCAGATTGAGGACAATGAAATATTTTAAGTGTGGGGGAGAGGGAAAAATTTTGGGGTAGATATTTATGATTTTCATTTGTGTGTTTTGTGTGTATTTTCTACAAAGTTTTTGGTTAAAATTTAAAAAAAACAAAAAAGAAAAAAAATCAAAAAAATATATATCATGTAACATTCTCATGTGGAACATATGGAAAATGCATGTTTTCAAAATTCATTGGTAGAATGATAAACATGAGTAATATTTCATCATCAAGGGTTAATTTTTATAAAAATTGAAGTCATCAATGATATGAATGGTTGTGGAATTATAAATCCTTTTAGATTTTGACATCATTATTCATGATATTTGTCTATGGTAAATTGTGTCATTGATTTATCCACACAATTTTTCAATCAGCCATGACTTGTGAAATTTTTCTTCTCAATTGAAGGTATAGTCAAATTAGGTAAAAAAATTCATTGGTTAATCCATACGTTCATTTATCTTTTGATCAGTTTCATTACTGTACTGAATTGAATTATGCATGTGTACCTATTATCTGATTGTTTTATGCCCTAAAAAAATGGGTTGTGCCTTGGATAGGTCAAAAACCACTCTTCATCAACCTTTGATCTTATTATAACTATTATAATTAGTTTTTCAAGGAGATAAAACATGGGTAGAGAGTTGAGTGTGAGATTTATTCCAAGTGAAACTAAAAAAAACAAAAATAATAATAAATGAGGGGAGTGATGAAATGCACAACATATGGGGATATATAGGTTGAGAGCTTAGGGTTTGAATTTCTGGAATGCTTAAGTGGGTGTGTCTTGAAATTAAACTGCAAAGGAATGCAGAATAGGTTCGGTAAATTAAACCAAGTAAGAAGAATTATTTTACATGACCTGAATATACTGAATAATGGGTGGATTTATGATCTTGGGTTGGTTGGCACATACACACATGGAGAATTAGTGGCACGGTAGAATCATGACTTGTTTCTCTATGATTAGTGTTATGAATCTCATTGGATTTTGTTTTGACACAATTTATAAGACACTGATTTTAAAATTTATTGATATTGACTCTTTATGGAATTATTACTTTTCTTATATTTCTACATTGGATTGAGAAATATGAACATGCATATCTTGTCACAATTTTTTCAAATACATGATATGAGGTTTTTCCCAGGAGTGAAAAAGGGTAAGTGTGGGGGAGTTGATAAAATATAGTTTTATTGAATATTTTATTTATAATAAATGAAATAATTTCCTCACATTGTGATAAATATGTTTATTTATAAAATATTTGGGATTAGATCATTCATTTGAAAATTTGATGGAAATTCTTGTTTTACCCTTTTAAAATTCACTGTAGTATTTTGGTAATAAATATTTTTATCTAAATTATTTCCACTTTAAAATTTGTAACTATATTATTGACTTAATGGTCTAAAAATTCTATTCAGGACATAGGAGCTTTATCGTGCTTTTGAGTGGTCTAAATGGGCCATGAAGTCAAATATGGACTGGATTCAACAAATTGGATATCACTTCAATGTTTGGGCCATATATTCTTCATCTGAGCATATATTGGGCCCATGTTTTGAGGTAGGATCGGGGAAATGATTCCTCAAAAATAATTATACTATAATTCCATCTAATTCATGCGTTTTGGAGGTCAAATATGCGGTGAAAGTTGGATTAAACAATTTGGCCGAATTTCCATTTCACATTTAAAAACGTTTTGTAACCCTAGCCCCCCAAAACTCTATTTAAAGGATATTTTCACAATTTGGGAGGTATGGTAGTGGATTTGGGAAGGTTGGTGCGAAATTTTTTCTCTTGATAAGATCTCAAACCTCTTGGAATAATTGAGGCCTTGTGCAAAGATCTCTTCCAAGAAGGCTCTCCTCTCCCTCCTCCTCTTTGCGTTTCATTGTTTTCATGTTTGTAACTTGAATTTTCATCAATTAATATTCTATATTATTCTATTTTAGTCTTTTTATTTTTCTTATTGGTGATGGAAATTAATAGTAGAGTTGGGATTGGGTGTTACCCAATCAATCCATTGCTCATGCAAAACGACTCCACAATAACAACTCCACCCATGGAAGAGTGATTTCTTTCATAGTTGATCTAATCACCACCCCTTAATTTATTTATTTTGAATCCATAAACATACTGTAATTCATAAATTGTGATCAATTAATTGAGTTTTAATTTATAAGTAACTTGATTGATTTTCACTCGACTGCGTGGTCAGATTTGTGTAAATCGTGAGAGTGAAAACTTTACCGCAAACTCCAATCATCTTGGGATAGAATTGTAGTGTTATAATCTCATTAAAAAAATCAATTAATTTTACACTCTAAGGATTATATGCTTCCCTAATTGAACACTAACCACAATTTTTCTTTTGGATCACAATCAAAGCAGGGTGCTGCGATTGGAGGTCTCGAAGTTAACCTAGGGCTCATTTTCCTAAATATTTGTGGTTGTGTTGACTTCCATAGGGTTCAGAGGTTAACAAGGTTAGGGGATCATAATTGAATGAATTATAATTATATGGGATAATGATAAATGAATGGTTAAGGGGTTAGATTAGATCAACTATGTCTTCTCATATAAGTGTTTTTAAAGAAATTGTCTCTTTGATTATTGGTCCTCATTTTCTTGTTTTGTTTACTATTGAAAAGTCACAAAAAAGACCGCCATATTTATTCTAATTTGTTTTGAACTATTTCAATCTTATTAATAGTTGTTTAACTCACTTTATCCATGAGAGAATGACCTAGTTCAGTCACTGTGCTGCACTTAGTAAAATCACAAATAAATATTTCTGAGAGCGTGTGCGACAACGCGCATTAATATGCCTGAAACCCAAACACATTTCTTGGGTTTGTGACTTAAGCACACAACCTACTATGACACGACATGTATAATAGAATATCACTGTATTAGCCTCCATGAATTATCCCTCTCTTGGGGAACATGAGACTAGGGTATCCACTATGGTCCCCTAAGTTTCATCATAGTCTAGACATCCTACATGGGTTCTTTTATCCCATTCCCATATTTAGGACTGAAAATAATCTCTTAGTGGAATAATGTGCCTTGACATAGCCACAAACATTTCATGGCCTATTAGACCACATCGACAATGTACAACTTGCATCACCCCAAGGGATGGAATAATGCCTATCTCATTTCTAGAGTTATGATAGCTCGGTCCTCGCACCAAACTTACACAAAAAACCTTTCTATAGTATCCTCACTAGGATACACACACCCATTAGTGGAGGAGGAAACACTCACCCCACACTAAATAATCTAGCCAAGAGGATCTTATGTAATCCATAGTTATATATGGACTACCCCTTGTCCAGCCATTCCAAATCTATCTCCCCCATTAAATAGAGGGGACTAAGGGAACCTACTCAAGTTCCACTATGATTTTTTTATTTCATTTACACCCCTTTAGGTACTTTATGTCACATGATAAACAATTATAGTCAATCCATCAATACTTAATATATTATTTTCATATGTAAGATATTTTTCTTAGATTGATTTTGGTATGTAAGATATTTCACACATAATATATTTTCCTTAGTAAAATTTCGATATGTATACATTTATCCCATATGTAATATATTTATATACATACGTAAGGGTTTTCCCCTAGCTAAAAAACCTTAAAAAATATTTTATTCATATGTAATATGTATGACTAAACAAAATTATTATATGTAATATATTTCTTTCATGTATAATTTTTTTATCCCATATATAATATATTATTTTCCCCTATGATGAGTCACTTTTTATACTTGGTTATTTTTTTTGAAAATCTACTAAAACTCTAAAATTCCTAAAATCACTCTGAAACACCTCCATTAAATTTAGTTACTTTTAGGTCCTACCCAAACATACAAGCTACTGAAAATAGTATATAAATTATCTCTAACCCTGACCAATTCTCAAAACATGACCATGAGGTCCCATTTCACATGTTCAACCTATGGTTCAACCCAAAATACCATTTTCACATACTCGAGCCATTCCAATGACCCTTATTCAATGTTCACCTAAGAACTCAAGGTACATATTTGGCCTTTGAACATATCCAAAAAAATCTCCTAAATATGTTCCAACTCTCAAAATTCTGATTCAAAATTAAATTCTTAAAATATCCCCCTCTCCAAGACCAAAATTCAAATCCCCCATTTCACCAACTTGTATAGAAATGGGTGTTTATAACCTACCCACTATAATGATTCTCATCCTCAAGAATTATCCTTGTTAATATTCCATAAAACATCCCATCTACTGAGGCTCAATGCAAGACCCAAATCCTAAGTTTCTTGCTGATTATAGTCATGCCGACACCGCACCCAAATCGGTTCCACTTCTCAAACCCTGCTAACCTTTTCATTACAACACCAACTATTTAAACTAATCCCACATTGATTACCCACTTCTAGTGGAATTAATGAATTACAAATATACTGATGCCACACCCCATCAGTTGACATACTAGTCTCTTCTAGTCCATCACTTGATCGATGTCACACCCGAGCATCACCTGACCATGTTCATTAAACCCATAGTCCCACTCTCGAGACTAAATATATAACACAAGGCACCACCCTATTTTTTGACAACATGCTATCCATGAGCATCGATATTCCATATACTTGGTCACCCCATCGATCTATTCTCAAAACTCCTACCCGACTATACCCCTCGACCATTATCCAATGTTTTACTATTATCAACCACCAAACATACTAACTTTGCCCATTTATTATCGACCAATACCCATATATGGACATTTTAAATTTTACAACCATAACCCAACCACTTATATCCCAGAGTCTTCATAAAACCATAACCATATCTGGGTTGTGTCCATTAACACATCACTCCCAACATTGACCAAACACTACTTGAAAAGAGCACCATATGCTTAGACAATCCATGGTGTTCTCCCCACCATATGATTTTCTTTATCATCGATCTACAAGAAAAATAATCCTATATATATTTCATTATCCAAACATTAGTAATCAAATAGATATATATCCCGATCCTCACTCTAAGTTCCATTGTTACCATGATGCCTCACATAGCCACTTATCAAATACACCAACAAATATGCTACAAAACACTTGATTTAAATGGATCTTACTCAAGGTCCATAACCTTTATCATAATGATGTGACCTTAATATTCCATCCCACTATAGACCCCACTCGGTATTACTAGCATTTCACAATCACCACGACCCCCCAATCATTACTCCATCACACTATAATATCTGATCTCACCCACCAGTCACATCCTGCTACATGAGTTCCCATTGGTTGTTCACACCAGACTATTCCCCATAATAGCCCATGATCTATCCAACACATGTCATTGTGTTAAGGTTTAACACTCATTTTCCACTCCCTAGTCATTATAAGGTGTATTGTACCTTTCCAAAATCATATCATATTTAATCACCATCTATGCGTGATCAACCACTAAAACCACCAGTCACCTCACTGATCTATAAATTCATCAAAGAATAAAAGTCTAGGTATTTAATCAATTATACCTTCAAAAACCAAACCACAATACTAAAAGTGCTATAACTTGGAGTGATTTACATAATAAAAATGTAAGGTATTCCATATACCTTTCTCAACCCACACAAGGGTATCCACATACTTAAGGAAACCTATTAGCACTACGAACCATCCAAAAATCACTATCTCCACAATCCATTTAATGTGAAACTAACTTTTAGAACCATTTGACACACACCTAATGCCACCACACAATGTTTTCTTTATAGTGATAACCAATAACACCCATTACCAAAATAAAGAAAACCCGAGTCAGTGTGAAATATAGTGCCACCCTACCCTACCACTTATCCCAAACCACCTTGATATATATCCTATCAATTATAGGTTCACTAGCCTAATTACCCTACTAAACATGCCTCTCATGCATGTCATACCAATCACAACACAAGAAGTACCTATGATTCCACATTCACGTTACCCAAGGAATCCCTATGCCTATGTCACATACTTAATAACACCTCATATACATTAAACTAAAACCCAAATCATCCTCCCATGCCTCCCATTTTCCGAAGGCACTCAAAATCCTAGGCTAACCCCTCTCTTGAGTTAGCCTCATACATAAAAAAATCATCTTATAAATAATAGGAAATCATTCTTTTATTCAATTATAAAACCAAACTCACTAATATATTGATCCATATCTCAACATTAATAGGTTATTCTACCAATTATATAAGCCACGCATCACATATACCATAAATCACAAAGAATTATCCATGATTCTATATAAGATACCTAAAAGAAAATATCACTCCAAAACACCCACTTTAGGGTTCTCATATATATATCATGCATCCTATACTCAATTCAATAACCCACTCCGGGGTACTAATCCCCACTGGGAATCCACATACCAGACTACCCCACCTCAAGGATCAAGATCACATCCATATGTATATAACAACATATACCCATGATTATTTGTTTCATGTAATTCATAACTATCTAGTTTGGTTAAGTCGAATGCCACCAATAAATTATTTAGGAAAAACACTAAATGAGTTATTATTGACACTTTAACTAACCAAAACCTATATTTTAGTAATATAACAATGTGGTTCAATTAAGTATAATTCCACCAAGAATCTATATGAGAAAAATACCTTATAGGTTTTTTATGACACTTTAAATAACAAAATCCTATATCTTTTGTTTTATTTTTCCAAAATTAGTATCACAATCATATAAAAGCATGCACATGTAATGTGAACCTATGTTCATAATATAATTCATGAACACACACACCCTTACTATCCCAAACTAAGAAAAACCTCAAAGACAATATAATTAAAAATAAAATACTTGAAAACAATAAACCCAACTATAAAGATGAAAAACAAGAACATCAATTTTAAATCCTTAGTAATTTGGGATCTATCTCATACTGGTGATAGCTAGGCACACTACATAACATCCATACCAAGTTCTGACTAGTTCTATCTTCGGTATACCAAATACCAAATAGTAAATAAAATAAAATAAAATGCTCTGATACCACTTTGTAACATCCCCAGACTGAATCACTCTTTAGAAATCAGATCGTTTAGTTACATGACCCATGGTGCACTTACTCTTATTCCTGAGGTTACCAATTAATAGTGAGGGTCTAAGGTGTTATCATGGGGAGAATATATCTTCATATCAAAGTGATAAAAAACAACATAAATAACATACAATATTTCATTGTAATATCCACAAGAATATATAAACATCTTGACCTAAGACAAAAAAATAAATGATACAACAAATGAAATAATGAATGAACTATATAAATGGTATAAGTAAAGGTATAAATCAATGAGATATCCCTCAGGAAGATTATATAAATCATAAATTAAATTAAATAATATTGAACCACTACAACCTAGTATAGAGTCCCCGAATGATCCTATCTCCTAACTCCATTCAAGTTATCCAACTGAACCATCCAAAACTAGGCCTACACCCTAACTATATCGACAACCATGAGGTCTACTGAGGTACCAAAGTGTTTGGGATTCCTGATTAGGGTTTTATTATAAGTAATTAGGCCACCACCAATGATGTAACTAACATATCCAATAAATTTAATGTATATAAATTGTGACATACGTAACATATTTAAACAAAGTGAAGAAGCATAGTAAAATAACCACCATTGATTCTCAGGTTCTATGGTGTCACTCGAGATCGACCCTACCTAATTTGGAAAGTGACATATGTCTTTGAGAATAATTCAAACTACCCTAGGGGAACCACTTATTTCCCAAGAACCTAAAGTATAATCACACAGGGGAACCTTGTCCTACCAAAAAACCTGAAGGATCATTACCTAGGGGGAAACATGTTTGGCCCCAAAACCTGAAGTATCATAATATACAGAACTGTGTCTTGTCTCAAAACCTGATAGATCATCACTCATGGGGAAACATGTTCTGTCTTGGAACCAAAATCATCACCCCCATGGGAAAAACCATGTCCTACCCCAAAACCTCATTCAACATATACCCAGGGGAATCGTACCTCCTCATTAATTCATATAACATTCAACCTATGAGGCCAAATCCTTCCCTACTATAATTACCAGTCCATTATTACCTATGGGGATGTATCCCTCCTCAGTGGATGATAACATTGAAGGTTTCAGGTGCAGATGAAGTACCTATTGGTTAGTTTAAAACTCATATTTTTGTTGCAATCAATGATAATTATGAGATGTACATGAAAAATAATTTCAAAACCAACAAAATTAAATTGAATATTAATTTTCAAAAACACTGGAACCAATAAGATATGATCTTTTCACATATAATTTATAATTTATTTATTTAAATAAATAAATTCCTTGCATTGAATTTATTTCTTCATTATTGATGATCATATGAATACCTATTATCATACCATCATTGTGTTGAAGGAATTAAGTAAAAATTCCCTCTAGCGGTGATATACACATGTTCCATGATAATATTATCATCACTGTAGAATCCTATGGGTACTAGTGCATAAGGTTTTAATACTTGTTGTGATCTTTGTTGGTCCTAGTAGGATACATTAAAGTGAGAAGGAATTTTTATGAAGGAGGAGGAGAATTAATCCATGTTCTTGAGAGTTTTTAGAGGAAGTTCTCTCTAGGTATTTGGAGAATTATCTCTAGAACTCATTATAAACAATAATTAAGATAATGAATAGGGTTTTTGAAAATCTCATAACATGGTTTAAATAGATATAGTGTTTAAAAATAATAATGGAATGAGGGACCTTATTATCTTATTAACCCCCAGTGAACCCCATATCAAAATAATAAGAAAATTATTATTATTTACTTGATATTAACTAAACTCACAAATCATATAAATATTATTTACATGAATAAATAATTTAATATTTATTCAAATAATTTTTAAAATGACATTTCTCATCAGACCATTAAACTTGGTTTAACAATACTCAATAGTTATCTAGCCTTGAATAATAAATATTTAATTAATTAAATAAATACCACTACATTATTTACCAATAAATAAATAAATATTATTTTCAAAAACCAGTGAATAAATATTTATTAAATATTATCGTAACAAAATAAATAAATATTTGTTACTTTGAGAATAAACCAGAGTAAATAAATATTATATATTCATGTAATTAAATAAATAATTACCTAGAGAATAAATATTTATTAAATATTGAACTCACATATATATTCTCTCAAATAACTGGTGGTTGAATATTTGCGATCAAACTAATGTGAATAATTATTAAACCATGTATGATAATAATTTTTATTCAACATGTCAAATTCAAATAGAATTTAACTGGGGATATGAATATAGTTAATGTGTGACCCTCTAAGCCCCTTTGTCAGTGGCATTGGGCTACATCACCTAAAGTATAAGGTTAGTGTCTACCAGCATGCCAAGGATTCTATAGAGAAAGAATTTAATGTTTCAATGATATACAAAATCCTATGAATGTACACTATGTAATATAATACCTTTATCTTGATATCACAAATCAAGCAAGTTTCATGATGGTGTTCTCAACCTATGTACTAGATGTATCTTTCTTTGAATTTATAGAATTGATCTTTCCATTAAAATTCCTTGTACATGGACTTAATAAGGTAGTTGAATTTATATAAAGGGGTATGAGATATAAACATCCATTTAACTGGGAAGGGATAAATCCTTTATCGCATTATTCATTAATGTTATATTACTCCTAATAAACCCAACGTATCCAACTTCACCACAAGAACATTTCATCACATTTTCATCAATACATTAAAATACATGACTCATAATATGCATTAATAATAATCTTAAAGTCTAAGGATCATTACACACATATACATATAAAAATACTCAATGAAACATATAAATGTGTATTTTCTACTGGTGGGTCATATTCTCATAATCTTTTACTCTAAAGTTTACCAAGGGAAAACACCATTATATAGTGTCTCAAAATCCTATGAGTCTCCAACCCTAATAGTCTATATCATTTTTGTCCTCTAAAATTATATAATCTATCTATAGAACATATATTTAAGAATATTGTCATTGAAATTCTAGGTTCTCATCATAGCAGGGAATTGCTATAACTTTTTAATCCGATAGTTACCCTTAAGAAATTATCAGATACAATATCACATAGAAAAATAATCATGATGTGATAATAAATTTATCAATATTCAAAAAAATGAATATAAATAATTATAAAGTAAATATAAGTTGGTTCTAGGCCACCGACTATAATATATTGCCACCTAAACTAGATCCAACTACTAACAACCTTAAGTCTGATAGCTCTCAGATGATATTCATGCTTCTACTGACATAAGGATTTAATAAAGGGGGTCTTACATGTTTTCTTCCATGGAAACTCAGATCACTACAACCTCACCCCTATGCGAAAAATCCTTTTAAGAGGTGATAATTACATAGTATGTTCTTCATCTATTGATGTGACCTTGGATACTCTGTAAGAGACACCACTATAGTATTATCATAATATAATGTGATAGTATTTTTATTACTAGGCACAAAATCGAGCTCTTAGATGAAGTTAAAAATCAAAACTACTTTTTCTATAACAAAAAACCATAATATACTCAGATTCTGCTATAGAATCGGTGATAAATGGATACTTTGAACTCTTATAGCGCATAGATTCTCTATTGATATTAAAGAAATATCTTGACCATGAATTTATATCATTCTGATATATTTTTAAACTAGAATCAGTATATCCTCTGATGACCATATCATCATCTCCTCTATATACCAAGAAAACATCCTTAATATTCCTTAGATACTTAAGGACAACCTTAACATCAGACCAATGTTTTTCACTTGGATCAAATTTACATCTACCTACCATAATTGAAACATAGGAATAATTAAGACTAGTACATAACATAGAATTCATGATTGATCCTATCATAAAAGTGTATGAGATCTTACTCATTATAATTCTTTCATGTTGTGTATGAGGACACAATATCTTGTAAAGATGTATACCATGTGCCATTAGAACTAATATCCTCTTAGATTATTCCATACTAAATATCTTTAGTATCTGGTCAATATATGTACCATGACTTACTCCAAACATACTCTTAGATCTATTATGAATAATCTTGATCTTGAGAATGTAGGATACTTCACCTAGTTTCTTCATGGAGAAGCACTTATTCAACCAATTCTTAACTGACTGTAAGATAGGTATTTCATTTTCAATAAGTAACATGTCATCAATATATACTACTAGGAATACAATCACACTCCCACTAAATTTATTTTAAACACATGTATAACATTCATTATTTTTTAAACCAAAATATTTTATGGATTAATCAAACTAAATGTTCCATGTCCTAGATGCTTGATTTAATCCATAATTTGATCTCTATAACTTAAAAAAACTTATTAGAATTTCTTGGAGTCACAATTTTTTCAGGCTGTTTCATATAGACATATTTTTAAAGGTTCATGTTAAGGAAATATATTTTGATATCCATATGAAAAATATTATAGTCATGGAAAGATTCTATAGAAAGTATAATTCTGATGGATTTAAACATGTAAACTGGAGAAAAAGTTTCATCTTATTCAATGAATTGATGTTTTTAAAACCCTTTATCCACTAGCCTTGATATATAGGTACTTAGTTTACCTTACATGTTTTGTTTTATCTTAAATACCCATTTTCACCCAATATGTTTTGTTTTCTCTTATATTCATCATTTTCATGAGACACAACACATGGAGGCAAATTCCATTAATGGGTGAGTATATACATATCGAGTAGGATATCATAAAAACTGAAGAGGGAGTAACTGAATACATGATAGAAGTAGTTATCTCAACTCAAAGAAAGAGGGAAATGAAACCCAAAAACACACACACACACACACACACACACATATATATATATTCTTATATAAGAAACCCAAATGATAAAGAAAGGGGATATCCATCTCACAACCTATCCTAGGATGATGAATCTTCCTGTAGCTCCAAAGGTCCATCATCAATGCCCAACATCTCATGTGTCTAAAGAAGTAACCATGTAGAGGACCCACACCTCTCCATTGCATCACACAATCAAGGTGGAATAATCTCTAAGTATAGGACCCATTACCTAGTGTGTCAGGGGGTACCACTCAATAGGCAGAGGGACCACACCCTGGTCCTATAGGGGTACCACTCAGTAGGTAGAGGTCATGTTCCCTAGTACATTGGGGGGTACCACCCAGTAAGTAGCGGACCCACACCCTAGTCCATCAGGTGGTACCACTCAGTTGGTAGAGGACCCATGCCACATTCCATCAGGGGTACCACTTAGTAGGTAGAGGACCCACACTCTAGTATATCAAGGGGTACCACTTAGTAGGTAGAGGACCCATTCCCTAGTATGTCTGGAACTACAGGAAAATTCTCCGTTTTTGGTGGATTTTTTTGGGTATAGTGGCGGTTTCCAAAAACCACCGCTACATTCTGTGTCGGGACACTATTGCCGGCAGTTATAGAAATTTCGCAGTGGTTTCTAGAAACTGTCATAGATATCACATTTAGCGGAGGTTATGATGCTTTTAGCGGTGATTTTATGGGATAGGGGATTAATTTTTTTAGCGGCGGTTCTAACCGCCGCTAAAAAAAATGTAAGACCCGGGCCGGGAAAACCGCCGTTAAAAGCATCATAACAGCCGCAAACTTTGTGCGGAAGATGGGCCACTGTAGCGGCGGTTAAAATCGACACAAAAATTAATACCGTAGCATCATTTACAACTGCCGTGAATAAAAAAATTATGACATTTAGTGGCGGTTATAACCACCGCTAATTGAAAAATGTTGACATATAGCGGTAGTTTAAACCGCTGCTAAAACCACTTTTACAAAAAAATCAGTAGCTTCTGCAGCTTCTGTACCAGTGCCCTGAAAAAAAAAACAATTACAAGAATACCAATGAATCATGTCTGGTCATATCTTTATGATCAAACCTAATGGGTACACACTCTCATATGATATTAAATGGAGGTAACCTACATATCTGAATTTTCCTTAATGAGTTCCTTGAAGTGGAATTCCATTTTGTCCTAGGTTAACACATGTTCCTCCAGGAATGTTTTTCCCTCATTGAAACCCCGTATTAAGATCCTCTTCTATTTATCAATCCATAAGTTGATAGGTCAAACCCCCCCTTTAATGAAACACTAGAATAAATGGTTCTTTAATTATAGAAAAAATAGTAGATATTTTCTTTAGAAGAGTGAAAATAAGGGAATAGGGGAAAGGGGGTCATTCCACTAGTTGTAAAAAATGTTCAATCACATTTAATATGGTCTTGTGTTATAAGATAACAAAATAATTATAAAAAAATACAAAAAATGTGTTATAGAGTGACCATAAGGGTTAAAACACACCTACCCTACCAGGGTCACCCTCATAGAGTATCCCATGTAGTCATGATGTGGGACCCATCATCATGGTAAAATCTTAAAATTAAACCCATCTATCCTATATCACACTATGATGTGGTCCTTCCCATTATGACACAACACCGTCCCATTGGTTGGGGAATTACAATGTGAGATTCCTTTATATGGGAGTGATATTTCCCTTTGAACTATAAACCATAATACATCCCTTATGTGTTGTAGCATAATGATCTATTAAATAATGATTTAATCTCACATTGCCCTATGATTTACTCTTATATATCCCTCATGTTTATCTTAAAAACCATAACCACCCCCCAAATAATTTCTCTACGACATGGTTCTCTAGACTCTAAAAAATATAGTCTCATAGATTCCTTCACACTATATTTTTCCTAAAAGATGTGGTGTAACCACCAACCTATATAAGATATAATCTTACATAACCCAAAAAGTATTGTAATTTTCCCCAACATATTTTATTTTCTTTGAACAAAAAAATATTTCCAACCTGAACTAGAGGATGAATCCCAAAACTATCCCCCTAAACATGCCCTAATTCCCCACTACCCATGATACCACCTCATAAAAATCCTCTCAATTATTTAAAATGTGTTTATAATGAAAATTATAAATATAACTAAAAAAATTAAAATCATCTCTGGTCCTAACATCATTGGAAACTGATATTTATGTAACTCCACTGACACACATTGGTGCGAGGTGTTATAACCACCCCACCATACCACTTATCATCCATAAATAAGTATTTCTGTTCATCACTTGTGAACTGCATTGATCAATGAAATATGATACATGAAATTGATTTATATCTCTCATTGAAAATGATCTCTCATATACTTCACTTGAAATAGTGAAACAACCCTGCCACCCAGATGCCTCATGATTTGGTCCAGCACATATTCTAGTCATTTCCCATATAAAACGTACAGATCCTTATTCAAATCATGGTACTCAATCATGTATTAAATGTTTTATCCAATAACAAACTTTTCCAATGAACCATGGAAGATATACTAACCTGAGAACCACAAAAAAAAAATTATAACCATCATCTCTACAATGATTACCTATACCTAGTTAAATTCAGGTATTCTAAAACATCCATTGTCATACACCCAAATTAAATAAGAATAATCTAAATAAGACCACTAAATGTGATAAATAACAACCTTTCACCCCTATGAATCCACGTTATAGTCTTAAAATTTTGACACAACCAAAAAAAACATACATAATCTATTTCATAGGTCTTCTAACTTAATATGAATACTGACACCCAGAAACCTGGTCTAATATCCATCCATGTATCAAATTCCCATACATTAGTAGTTGAATAACCAGAACATATATTTAATATATATCTAATACAAGAATTTTTTCCTCTCTCACAGAGCAGATATGTCCATGCATATAGGCTTCTTGTATCAATGTACCAATAGAGAACCACAACCATTGTCAGTCTATATTCTTCAAATTTAAAATATTAGATAATCTGTATATTTCACTCAATGAAGGTTTGGAATAGAAAATATAATAATGGTGGATTTACACTATATAATTTCAACACCATTTTTCCATTATACTATTATCCATAAATCAAAAAGTCATCTCAATACTGATATGCATGAGGCCTTTCTTGACGCCTTTAAAAATACCCACCCCGTGAGCCTCAATTTTGAGACATTAATAATTATGTAATCAACATAACCAGTATTCAAAAAAACAAAAAAAAATCATTGTCACAAGCTTAGTATTAGAGGAAACAACCCAAAATCTAGTGATCACTGTCACTACCTTGTGATTTCGGTATTCAATTCCACTACGAATTCTATCCAACTTCATTAGTAGTTTCAAAAAATATATTGGTTTCTAATATCAAATAATTTTTGTATTAACACTGAAGAAATCACTAATAAATCCAATCCACTCATATAATTTGTTTCATGTCAAACTCACCAGTCACATAATCAGTTCCCACATCATACAATAAAAAATATCTAATAACCCTGCATTAGCTAAAGAATTATACTATTCCAAGTTCAACACTCATATACAAGACAAGGTGTCATGAACCTTCACACCTTCATGTAGTACCCAATCATATCCTAAGAGTGATCATCTATAATGTTCATCGACACTCTATAACATATCTTCATGAAATAAGGAAGGCTAATGTGTCATGGACCCATCACAACATGTAGGTACCTCATAGTATCTTATACCACATACAGTTCTAAAGGGACTAAATATGAATCACTTTTAGAAATAAAAATAAACTATCGATTAATTAAAATATATCAATATTCATTAACAAGGTCACCATAACATAACACTAGGAGTCACATTACCTACATACAGTTCTCAAGGAACTAAATTGACCCTACCCTCTCCCCTGAACTAAATACCAAAACCACTCAGAGTGTTTCTCATCCCATGAACATTGAATTACCATGAAATTCCTCAACCCTTTCATGGTTACCCGCATAACCACACTTTTTTGTTATGTATAATAACATAATTAAGATATATGAGAAAACACTATATAATATGCATATCATGACATTCCTTAACCCTTTCATTCCTAATTTTTTCCCTATTCTTCACTGTGGTAAAGTTATTGGAAAGAGAATGGTTGGTTCTGTTAATGCTTTGGTAGGGGACTGATGTAGGTTGTTGTGTCCTAAATATACACACCACACTCAAGAAATCAAGACATAAAAGGAAACATCAGAAATAAATAAAATAAATAAAAGGAAACATGAAAAATCAAGAAAATATTAGGTCATGAAAATGTTTAGTGGCAACTATGTGCCACACATGATACATATACAAACCGACGATGAACACATATCATCACCCTATCCACCTCCAACATATCAACAATACAACTAATCACTGTCCTATGATGAAAACATATCATCATCCTCTCCACCTCCATCTCCACTTCCGGCTACCACCTGTAAGAACATTATATTGAAAATTAAATAGTGTTTCATATTTATATTTAAACTTAAAACCAATAAAATATTAAAAAATAAATGATTTTGAATTTTGTGATTTACCTACTCACCACCAATCGATACAATACCACCTAGGGAATATCTGCTAATCTGCTGATGTATATCAGTCAACTCTTTCTGCAAAGTGGATATCTGATCCCCCTGCTCCTGAACTGTGTTTCCTAGAGAAACAATATATTTCTTAGCATCTCCGGGTATGGGATGACTACAACCAGGAGTAGATGTAGCTGCAATCCCCGGTGGCCTGCCAAAAACCTCAAATGGCATGGGTCCCAAACCCAGTCTGCACACTCTATTAGGATGCTCTTTCTCAAGGACTTTAACAACCGGGTCATCATGGGAGACTGAGTAGGACTGCTCAGGATTGGAATCCCATAGTTCTTTAATTTTTACCTATAAATCATATATCAATATATGTTAATATATTAAAAACTGATAATAAGTTATTATAATTAAAAAATGAGTTCATACCCCAACTTCTTTGGCAGGCTCATTAACAAAACTTCCATCAATTTTTTTGTGAACATCCAACCACACTTCAGTTCGGGATGCTTCATACCCTAAACTCTGTGACAAAATTAAACAAAGATAAATAAAAAATTTAATATATTAAATTGATAATATTTTCTTATAAATATTTAAACTAATGAAAATATTACCAGAGTCGATCGACTTCTAGAAAAGCTTTTTAACCCCGCATTGTGAGGGATGACTTGATTTGCCCGGCTTGATGCATTCTTTCTTGAGAGATCCTAAAATAAATAAAATTTAATTTAATAGTAATGTATTAAATGTCATCTCCTATTCATATACATGTATAAATGTAAACTGAGGTTAATATAATAATATATATTTAAATACCACCTACTTCACATCACGATGTCTGTCAACAAAAAATTTCCACTGTTCTTTGGGTACCCCATTGGGTAGCTTCTCATAAATTTGTTGGACGATCAATGAAGTATCATTGACATCTCCCCATAATCTCCAGTTGAAGTCTTTCCATTTCTTTCCAAGATTTTTCAATGTCCACTTTCGTGATATCACATCAGTAACTGTAAAGTGGAAAAACATCTGTATACAGAAATTTATTTTGAACATATTAATAACATGACATTCAATTACACCATAATTTATTAAAATTACCTTTATTTGGGAATAAAATAAATTCATTTTTACAACTTGGAGGCATATGTATCCAATCATCATAAGAAATAGGAAGGGAAATGGGCTCTGCTGCCAGCTGTCCTAGAATTTGGCCAAGTAATCCCGCGACATCATCTGTAGGGACCCCATATGAATCTAATGGGACAAATATCTTCTCTCCATTCATATTCCACACATCTGAACTTTTTATATTTTTCTCCATAGTTGAATTTTTTTTCATATTTAATGATCAAACAGTTAGTATAAATAAAGTGAAATAAATTTATTTATATTAAAATTTGTACCTATAACAGTGACCCTCCAGTATGTCCGTGATGAACTAGAAGTGGCGCGACACCACCCGACTAATGAGGCTGCTGAAGGGGGAGTCGATGACTAAGCTTCTAAAGGGACGCTCACAGAGGGTGTGAGAGATGGTGCAGGGGGAGATGGTGCAGAGGGCAGGTTTCTGGTGGCTCAGATGCCGTAGGGAGGGAGACAGATTGATCCTCATTTGTCGCAGTAGTGGATGAAACAGTGTACCTCTTCATTCTTGGAATTCCTGTCATTTAATCAAATAAAATTAAGTTCAGAACATATATTTCAAAAAAATTATGCATAAAAAAAATTAAAATTAAAAATAGATGCCCAGTACTAACAAATAAAATATACATAACAATGATAGTGAATGACTGCATAAATGAAATAAGTGGTTGCTGAATGAATAAATAACTGTACATACAATCATTTTCCACTTCAATCATGTCAGTTTCCCTCTCCATTAATTCATCCACTTCATTTATCCTTGATAGACTAATATTTTTAATATCATGATTGACAAATAATTCGGCTTCTTTTTGTTGATGATATTCAATTTCAGAGGTCAAATCTTCCACTTCATCACCCATATCATACAAATCTCTTTGTATTACGTGAGAAACTACACTCCACCCTGCATCTACAATATCATTTACATAATATACCATTTCTTCTTATGATGATAAGATATATGGATCATGCAGTTCATGATCACTAACATCCATCAAGCGAGAGAAGTTCACAGAAGTAAATTGTAAGGAATCTCTTTTAACACCTCTGATATTATCGACCCAATTGCATTTGAATAAAACAACTGAAAAATGCATGTGGTAGTTTAATTCAATAATATCAGTCATATTTCCATATTATTCCACTTCAAAAAATGTAAATATACCACTATTCTGTGTTTTCAAACCCTCTTATCGATCGACTGTACGAAATCTAAAGCCATTCACATTGTAAGAATTGAACTTTCTAACTTGTTTTAGGGGACCTCAAGCAAGAAAATTCAAATATTCTGACACCTCTGCTCGAGTATCAGTATTCATGATCTAAAAAAATAAATATACTTTATTATATTTACAAAATATATGTGTCAAACTAATATTCAAATTTATTGAAATATTTATGAACTTACACGTCGTGCAAACAATTATACAAGCTCTTTATTAATAGCTTTAGTTATATCTTTCTAATTTCATGTTCGGAATCTCATACTTATCTTTGTTTGTATCCTCAACTCTTCAATAAATGGATCTACAATTTCACTATTTAGCAGCACATATCTATGTGCCTGTAATAATTTTAATTCTGTCAGTGTCACATTTGAGGTCCTCCCAACTGATCGGCCAATAGCAGGAAATATTTTGGATTTTTGATGTATTTGATATTGATTCGATGTGTTGTCAACACATCCAACTCGATTAAATCTTGTCTCAATATCATCCAAGTATCTAGAACAAAAGGCAAGACACTCCTCAGCCAAACAGCCTTCAGCAATAGAGCCTTCGGGTTGAGATTTATTTCTCACGTATGATTTCAAATTCCCAAAATATCTGTGAAATAAAATAAACATAATTATGCATTTAATTAAGTGCCAAAAATTGTTTACTTAACTGAAAAACATATAAATAAAGTACCTCTCAATTGGATACATCCATCGATAATGAACAGGGCCTCCTAATTTAGCTTCCTCAATCCATGTAACTTATAATTCTTCAAGTCAAAATATCTCTAGATGTTACTTGAATACCCTTCATATACCTTAAAATTATTTAAAATTTGAAGGAATGTATCTTTATCCCTATTTTTCATTGCAAAAATTGCTGGAGGATACTTTTCATTCTCATCTGGCCAGAGATCATGTTTTATGTTCATTGCTTGTAAGTCTTTGCAAGCATTGAGATGATCCTTTGACTTTCCATGCCCATTAAGAAATGTGAAAATCAAATTGTCACATAAATTCTTCTCAATATGCATCACATCAAGATTATGCTGCCAAAAATTAAATTCCCAATACAGAAGTTTGAATAATATACTTTTTTTCTTCCATTGTCGCATTCCTATTTCTCTTGACGATGCACTTAGAACCCATTTCCCCCTATCATTGAAATGAAAAACCTTCCCAAATTCTGTTTCAGCATTTCCAAATTGTGTCAATATTTCAGATCCAGTTAACAACTTTGGAGGTGGTCTATGATTAATGAAACCATTAAATTTTGATCTGTTCAGTTGAAATCTATGAGATGCATCGAGAACTCTTTGATGGCACAAGAAGCACCATTTTTTACTGTGAGGTAGCCATTTGGGATCAAAATCAAAGTTACAAATAGGACAAGCAAACCCGTGTAAGTGTTCCAACTAGATAAATTCCCAAGCCCAAGGAGGTCACTCATTGTCCACATTAAAGCAGCATGCATTTTGAACATTGTCTTAGAAGAAACATCAAATGTATCAACACCGTTGCTCCAAAACTCTTATAATTGTTCAATTAATGGATAAAAGTATACATCCATATCATTTCCAGGCATTTGTTTTCTAGGAATAATCATCGAAATGATAAAAGATGTTTGTTGCATACACATCCACAAAGGCAGATTATAAGGGATCAAAACAACTGGCCAAATGCTATAACAGGTACTCAAAGTCCCAAATGGGTTGAATTTATCGGCAGCCAATCCCAATCGAACATTTCTAGGATCATCTGAGAAATATGGATGTAATGAATCAAATTTCTTCCACGATTTTGAATCTTGTGGATGTCTCATTAACCCATCATTTTTATTATCTACAGAATGCCACTTCATGTGTTCGGTGGTTTTCGATGACATGAATAATCTTTGCAATCGAGGATTTAAAGGAAAGTAATGCAAAACCTTTTTAGGTGTGTTTCTTTTCTTCTTCTTCATGAAAGTATGTTGATTCATACTTCCAACATCACCCATTGACTGCCATCTAGAAGAAGAACATTTTTTACAATCTTGTCTATTTGAATCCTCTCACCAATAAAGCATACAATCATTGGGACACACATGTATTTTTTTATAATTCAAACCAACCCTATTAACAACTTTTTTCATATCATAAAAAGACTCGGGGATGTTTGATTTAGGAAATGAATCATGAAACAATGCCAATATGATGGACATTGCCTTATTTGTAATTCCACATAGACATTTGATATGGTACAACTTCAGCATAAAAGAAATATTTGAATATTTCAAACATCCACTATAAAACTCTTGATTTACATCATCAACTAAATCATGGAACACATTTTCCTTAGTGAAGTTTTCTCTTACATTAGTCTCCATAGAATCAAGAGGATGATCCACTGATATGTTACAATCTTGATATGGTTGTCCTACAATCTCAAAAACATCACTTGTCTTGTTGCTATTTGTAGCACCCTCATCTGGTTGTTCTGATATGTTTTGATATTGATGGTAGTCTCTTACAGTGCCGAATGCATTGTTTGTAAGGTTTTTCATTTCATTTTCCATTGTTGACGAAGTTAGGAGGTCATTCTATGGATTGAAATCAGTTCTCAACCTTTCTGTAACATTCGATTCTCCATGCCAAATCCAACTCAAATATTGACCAAGGAATTTCTTTAATATTAAATGTTTATAAACTTCATCTCTCTTCAACAATCTTCTAAATTTACATTTAGGACATGGACATCTTATTCTCCCTTCAACGGATCGATTGGAAATTGAAAAATACAAAAACTCATTCAAACCCTTAATATAATGAGGTGTGTTCCTCGGTAAAGTGATCCAACTTTTATCCATGTATACCACAATGTGCCTACACAATATTAAAAAAAATTAAAACACATAACTATTACTAAATAGGGAAAGAGATTCATATATACTAGTTGAAAAAATATATAAATATGTTACATAAGGTTTTCCTATATCAATACATATGGTAAATCACCCACTAGTGGTGTCATATAAAGTAGTACCACCACAAAGGATTATAATTAAATTGGGAGATTAGGGTGAGTGAACAAAGTCTAACCTCATTAATCAACTTAAGAAAGTTGGAGGTTCCCCTCTCCCATTAAATTAAATAATTCTAACCATTGTTTGAAGTGGCCTAATATTTAGGGGGAGATATGATCCATGGGGTGGATGTGCTAATAAACTACATGTTATTAAGCTAAAGGAAGATCTTATTAAATCCAAAAAAATAATGAAATAAGTGATGTAATAATTATTTCAAGTCTCATTTGATATAAAATATGATCAAAATGTGTCATGGCTGATCATTAATCAATAAGTGGTGTTAAGAAACCACTTTTTTTCCTTCAAAACTTGATCTATAAGTTTCATGCTTAAGTGAAGTCACTTGTTGAATCTATAATTACATAAAAAAGAGATTATTCTAGAATAAAAAGAGGTTTCCAAGACTTAACTAAGAGAATCAATGATGTCATATTGAATCTATTTTATAAAAAAGGGATAACAAGCACTGAATTTAGTATAATTAGACCACTAATAAGAAGATAAATTTATAGGAGGAAGTAGTTATTCCCTTACTATAATTAGGGTGGTTTTAGTGTGATTGGTAAGTTGTTATTGACATGATGAATCTAATTTTGAAGTTATATTGATATTGTGAAAATTGATTAATATGGATGATAAAGACACTGCTTATGGTTACATTCCCTAGGTATCTAACCCCTACCTAAGGGATACATGTCTACCAAGGGACACATTCCTAACTCATAAGGTTTGGAGAACCTATCATTATCCATATAGTCCATATTGATTTCTCGTCGAGTAAAGGAACCGAACTTGGTTCCATACTGGGTCATTCATATGTTCTTATAGATTATCATACCATAGATGAAAATTACCACACCATCTCATAGCCTCGCCCCAAAACATTTCTTAAAGGGAGAATCAATTACCTAAAATGAGACCTTTATAGATAACTTGACCCATAAATACATGATGGACACCCTATTGGGGTTTTAATTTCCCTATAGTTAAGCCTCTCACATATATAACATAGCCATCAATGGTTGTATAATCAATTCATCATACTAAAGGAAATTCTATAAACCCAACATGAATCTCTATACTCATGTATCATAAGGTAAATAACTCATGGATCCCATTCATGTCACATACCTACCTACATGAAATTTCAATCCATACAGTAAATGCATAACCATATCCTATGGTAATATTAGTCATAAACTATCGTGACCATAGAGTTATCCCCTTAAGAAATCTCATTCCATTCTCATCAAAGCCATATCTAGGAACCAACACCATCTCAATCCCATAACTTATAAAATTACAACATATATTATAAAGTAATAATAATTAATTAAGAGAATTAATCCATATTAATTCAATTAGTCATACTTTAGGGACAGTTATGTATCCTCCCTGTAACTTCAAGAAATGGGGTATGGATCACTCTTGGGACACCTCTGAGCTCATTTCCAAACAAAACCCAAATATATGAAGTCAATACATTAAATTAATCCATCCAAATTTGATGATAAACCAAAATAAATTATGGCAATGACTCAACAATAATGAAACTAAATAAAACCTTATGCATTTTTCCTCCACAATATTCCTCTAACCATTACACACAAAAGCATACCTAAATATGAGAAAAACACCAATGTAAGGGGAGGGGAGCTGACCTAGGGTAGGAACTCGATGGGGTCGGGGGAGAAGCCGACATCGCGGGTGTCGGGGGGAGAAGGGGGGTCAGCAGCGACCGGCGGTGAGGTCACCGGCAGCACGAGAGGGGATCAGAGCTAGGGTTGGGGCTCATTGGGGGGAGAAGAATCACAGGGTCGGGGGAGAAGAGCGTCGACTAGGGTGGGGTGGGGGGGGGGAGTGTCACTGCTGTAAAAAAATAAATGGGTTTCACAGCAGTTTTTAATAAACCACTGCTAAACCTTTTTAACGAAAGGTTTAGTGGTGATTTTGTAAACCGCCGCTAAAAGACCGCCTCTAAAGGTGATTTATGTTGTAGTGAGGTGGAACCACTCAGTAGGTAGAGGAAAAATTCCCTATCCCATCAAGGGGTACCACTCAGTAGGTATAGGACCCACACCCTAGTTCATCAGGGGGTGCCACTTAGTAGCTAGAGGAACCATGCCCTAGTCCACTAGGGGATACCACTTAGTAGGTAGAGGACTCACGGACTAATCCATAAAGAGGGTACCACTCCATAGGTAGAGGTGCCATACCCTAGTCCATCAGGGGGTACCACTCAGTAGGTAGAGGACCCACACCCATGCGTGTTAGGGGGGGTACCACTATATAATCTCTCTGATGATCTTGCCCGATCATAGTCATCGTCAAGCATCGCCTAAAGAAGAATCATGCTTATAACATCTCACATCATTTCTCAAAATCCACTGAAAAGTCCACCATCATGTTATACATAAGATAACACTTAGGATATGATTATTTTTTGGACAAAATAAAATTCAAAATGAAGGAGATATGAGAGGTAGAAGTTTCATAAAAAACTACATGATATGTAAGGAGGTCCACACAACCTGTGGTCCTACTTTGATTTTTGATTGTGTACCTAGCTATGCCTGGTTATTGGGTTGTACACATGTATCCATGGGTATGGTCATGTACTCCCAAAGTACATGGCATGTTTGAAAAATAAACTAACAAACGCATGAGGCTCCTTGTCGGTTAGAAGGGTGAAAATGTTAAACCACCGATATATTATCACAAATGGACATTAATGGCCAAACAGATCACACCATTGTTATTATCATGGGAAAACACTCAGTATAGGCTATTCAATTTCCCAAATAGGAAACCAGGTGAAAAAAATGCATTTCATCATAACATGCATGTACATCACTTCATGGTCCTAAGATATAAGTCTGAATTAAACACCCAATATTGGTATTAAAATTCCCACGTTAATATCAGGGTAGAGATGCTTTAGATGGTTCATCATTTTGAGACTGTATGAAAAAGTTATGTCAGATAATAGATTCTTTAACAACAACAACAATAATAACAAAAACAACAAAAATATTATTAGGTGCTTCATGGAATCGAGCCATTAGTCTAAATTAAGTACCCAACATTGGTCTTGAATTGATTATCTCAATACCATGATCGCGATACCACAACCGGATCACTAATCTAACGTCACACGAAGAAGTTATGGCCGAATCAAGGTTTCCAAAACAAAAATAAATAATAATAATATTTTATATTATTATTATTATTATTATTATTAACCTTATTCAAAGGGAGATCCATGCAAAATATCCCCCCATATTTCTGTTTCCATTTTTTCCCATTTCAATTAAATCAATATTATCATTATTAATAACATTCATTTAAGACACCTATCTCCCCAACCTCAAGGTGGCTCCCCACCACCTCCATATTCAAGAAAAAATTAATACATTAATTATATTATTTATCATTTAAGTAATACAACCCCCATATTCAAGAAAAATTAATTAAATCAATATTATTATTAATAATAATACCAACAGATATCCAAATATTATTATTATTATTATTATTAATAAATATCAGATGTTATTATTATTAAAAATAATAATAACACACATTACCCTGAACGGATGACCAAAAATCAGATTTCTATTATTCTTAACTGTAAAACAATCCACATCCATCCGTAGAAACCGCACATCCACAGATGTGCTTCCCATGTTCTTGTTGCTCAATTCAATCGCACATTTGGATCCCAGATCCACGGAGTGGAAATCGTATCCCACATCATTCACCAATTTTCCCACAAACTATTGATCCAAATTTCTTTCATGCTACTACAATGAATCTAGGGGTTCGATCGCGCTCAAACCCACCCTCATAATGACAAACCGCGGCCCTATAGGCCGATGGTGAAGAACACGATGAGCAGAGAAGATAAAAGCATAAGAACAAAGTTAAACATCATTTGGACAATCATTATTGGAAAAAAATTATATAAATGGGGTGATATAAATGGAAATAAGGGGCTTAAAAAATAAATTATACAACAAGGTAGCAGGGGATAATGTGAAGAAAGTAAATAAATTGTAGATCAAAAGAAGATAATTAATTTATACTCAATATTTTAATCAAAAAGGAAAAAACTACAATTGATGATCCCTAACTCAATCATGGATCAATCATTGGTGAATAAAACATATGTTAATGATGAATGAGATGATTCCACTATGTTCGATGCCTATTGATTCACCTTGATCTGATCACCGATCATCATCTGATCTCGATCCACCAATGAAGATTGTCAGAAATCCTCTCAAAAACCTCCAAAGGTTATGCGACTAACCCTAGAGAAATGTCATAACAATATATTTATAGAAAATTATATTTAGTTTATTTAAATTAAAATAACTAAATTAATCATTTATTTTAATTCAAATGTACTCGTCAATGGTTTCCTCATCTGAACGTCCAACGCCAACCAACTTTAGGTGGAACATAGGGTAAACCCCGCATCTCATATTCAACCATGGTCTCAGATTTTGGATCTAAGACTCTATTAAGAATATATTACAATATTACTAAAAAATAATTGTGCATGATATAAAATATTTTTAATATTTTTATAAAATTAATTCCATGATCACCAGGCCTCAGAATCACATGCCGTCTCAACACCTTTCTCTGAAAATTTTTCTTAATATA
The DNA here is from genome assembly GCA_963277665.1 of Viscum album. Lineage (NCBI taxonomy): Eukaryota > Viridiplantae > Streptophyta > Magnoliopsida > Santalales > Viscaceae > Viscum > Viscum album. Next base: position 117,998,551 of record OY728162.1, on the reverse strand, counting down.
TTTCAAAGTCTCACAAGGAATAAATAATGTCTCTAATAAATATATTTAGGTCCAAATGAATTATATTTATATAATTTCATTATCTTTAAAAATAATTAAGAATAAAATTAATTAGAGCTATGTATCCCTTGTTATCATTAAAATATAGTAGCAAAAACTATTCTGAAAAACTGTAGATTTCAGACTGAAAACTTACAGCAACTTCTAAACTAATTTATAATATTATATAGATCTATTTAGAGTTTTATGTCTTCTAATTAAATGTATATAATATTGTTATACTTCCAACTCAATAATAATCACCCAATTTGGAGTTGTGTAGCCAAAATTATAGACAAAATACAGAAGATAACCGATTCTAGAAAATGTGCTACATGGATTCCAAATTGGCTACATGGATTCACATTTGGCTATGTGGTGAATAGTAAAAGGGCTATGCTATAATAGTAAAAAAACCTTATATAAATGGTTTTTTAAGGTCTCAAATGATATATTTATCCTAGTAAATCAATATAAGTCTTGTATAACATGAAATGGCCAATCAAAACATGGAATAAAATGATATTTTAAGAAAAGAAATATTATGATCTAATTAGATTTACAAAAACTCTAATAAACACATATGATAAGAGACTAAAAAAAACTAAGTTATATAAGAATCCAAGTAAATTATACCTTAATCAACATATAAGATAAAAACACCAAGTAAAAGTTAATTAAGACTTATGTTAAAGAGAATGAAACAAGTTATCGGTGTATAAATAATTATAAAAAATACAATGAATAAAAAACTAAATACAATGCTTAGTAATGTTTTGAAAATTATAATTAATCATGATATGATATTTTGTAATTATCAAAACATGAAGTTGTTCAAGGATCCAATTAACATCATGAAATCTTCCAACTATACTTAACCCCCACCATATACCATTAAAACAACCATACCATATCCAAAAGAGAGTGTGGGGATGATGGAGTTTCCAACTATCAATTTCCTCACAAACCTAGATCTTTGGGTAAGACACCCGAAACCCAAACAATTTGGGCCTTAATAAGAATATACGACTTGGGTGGGGTCCATATTAAATCACAATAAAATAAAAGTTTAATAAATACAAAAACAATCCCAACATATTAGGTTTATAATGAAAAACACTATCACAACCCATAAAAATTACCACACCTCTACCACATTCCACTAACAACTACTGCCACTTATACCTCATCAACTAGGCCACTTTACCACACAAATATCCATAAAAACCATTAATAAAGTCACATTTAGTTATATTATTTCACCATTTCCTAATTTAACATTTACTAACCAGATTATATTCATTATTCCATTTAATTCCATATTTAATGAAAACCATTATCAACCATTAAATATATTTAATTCTAAATATTACCTATCCTTTTCAAAATTTTGAAATTATATGTACAACCACTTCTTATTCAGATACAAACCACACCCTGTGGCCATTTTTCTATTACCATTCACATTACATAACCACCAGGAAACTATAATACCATCCCCACATCACACAAAAAACCACCATATTCAACCCCACACATCCCACACAAATAACCACCATAATAGACTAGCCACCACAAATCAACAACTATCTATACATATGAAAACCAATCACACCCATGATACTAAATACATATCAATGACCAAAAAAATCATATAATCACCCCATAATAGTCCCCACAAAAACAAAACTATCAAAACCTAAAAAAAACACCAGTAATATAAAACAGTTAATTTCAACATTAACCACTATCATAATTTCTATTTCAGTACATGATTTTACAGTAATTAAATATCTCTCACATGGGTGTTAATACAACAATTCCAGATTTCACATTCCTAGATCTTTACTACTTATAGGTGATTAACATTTTATGAAAGATAATTATAGTAGTAAAATCAAAAAAATATCACATGAATCATAGTATCATCAAAACCCTCAACATAAATAAAAAAACCAACAATTATATAAGAAATATCATGGAAAACTTGTAACCACATACGAGCCTACCCTTTCCATAAATTTACTTTATGTTTGGTTCTTTACATTCATTCAGTTAATCCTTACCATCTGACTAAAGAAATTAAAATCATGATACTTCCAATTTATAAACAAAATAAACAAGATCCTCAAATCCCCTGCCTCAATCGAAGATTCACAATCACTATGCAAGAAAAAGCGAGGAAGAGATGCTCATTGATCCCGAACTACACAAGGTATTCCTCAACAATCTATAACAAATTTATACCCATAAAACCATGAATCAAATCCAAAAAAATAACCCCCAAACCTACTACCACAACCTTCCCAAATGAATAACAATAACAAAACCCAAGAGGATAGAAGGGGAAAACTCACCAAGAATATCTACCAATTGATCTCTTGAATCCAAGGGTTTAATACAATCCAAGGATGATCAAATTCCTCTAAGAAAACATCTTTGATAAATTGGATTTAAATAGAAAATTAGATAAATATAAGGAAAATCAATGGACTACCAAATTTATGCTTGGATAGAAAAACATTTCATTGCAACATGACATATCCTCATCCCGTTGTAACAGGTCAAATTACACTAAACCCTAGAAATCACATCATGAATCTCATTATCTATATAATATTTAAGATTTGATCAAACATTATAATTTGATATGAATAAATAAGGGTCACACCATAACCAAATATTCATAGAGCGACATCATCTGAGATAGAACCACTAGATCTGGCCTCCCAAGCTCCATGTTTTGGAAACCATAGTCACACCACAAATCCTACTCATGGGAAATATCTCAAATTACCATAAGAAACCATTATTATGTGAAATAAACCCCCATTTAATGACTAAATAAATGTAAAATATAAAATTATTAAGGTTATCAAAACATAATATAATATAAACTCTCCCCTTGGAATGTTTATGATAATTTCATTTGATAAATTTCTCTTTAAACACGTCACACTACTACACAACTAGTCGCACCATGACCAAACTCATAACACTAACAACAAATATCTTAGCTCACCCACTAGGATTGTGAAACTTTCTCCATTTTTAGAAACACATATAACAAAATTAACCATCTACTATAACCAATCCTCACATGTTGTGACTTCTAAGGTCACACAATGGCCTCTCTCTCCTATATAAAATCTTAGCTCTAATATTGTCTCCCTCCTACAATATCTTCCCAAAACCTATGACACCAAAATTATTTGAATTAATTTTCTATAGAGACTTTATCCATTATATTAGATACCACTCAAATGATTCTTGTCCTTGTGAATCAAAAAAACCCAAGAGGGAAATAAAAACTATAAAACCTAAATACTCCCCAAGTGATACCTCTCAAATAGAGACAACGCCATTGAAAAAACAAAAATACGACTCAATAAATGAAAAATATAATCATAAAATCATATAACGAACTATATCAATGTCAATTAAATCCAAGAGAAAGGACCAACCGATAACTGTACTTATAACACCATGAAATTATAAAGTAATAACGTTGTATTTAATAGCGTGTATGACACACAACACCAAGAATAGAAAGGAATATAAAATCTTGAGACTTTAGAATATGTTTAATATTTTAAACAAATATGTTCTATTTATTTTAATTCATGAAACACTGAGTTAGATTGCACTACACACAATAATGAATTTGTTTAGTAGTTTGCGTTACATGAAAGACCGAGTTTTACCGAACAACAATATATTATTAATATATTATTATTTAATATAATAAGATACAACCTAGATGTTAAATTGATGGTAATTAATATCATTAACTAACTTATAATAATATATGTTTGAATTAATTGGTTACAAATTAATTATAAATGGATATTGGAACCGACTGAATATAAAGGGAATGTTTTTATAAAAAACTATTTTTATGATCACAAAGTCATTTTAACCTAATAAATTAAATTAATTACAATTAGTGAGTAATATTAATTTAATATATATTATATATGCAATAAAATATTTTTTACATTCATACAATATATTTTATAGGTATAAGAAAATAATAAATCCAATTTTACGCTTAAAAAATGATATTTTTCTAAAAAGGAAATTTTACCGCCTTTTAATGGAGAAACTATTTTAAATCCAATTATTGGAACTTTTATAAATTTTATATGTCAAAATAAACTTCCATTTTAAAATCAAAACATAAAAATTAGCTTTGGGTGATTTTTTTATTTTTCTATGAAGTTTCATTTTTTGATGAATAATGAATAATACTAAATTTTAATTCAAAGTTGTTTTTTGTATAATTTATTTATCAGGTTAAATTAAATTTTAATTGGTTTTAAATATTAATTAGATATATTTTACGTATATTAATACAATTTTGGTCATTGGAATCAATTTCACTTTTAAATTGAATATAAAAACTTAGTAAACTTTTGAACGTTTTTTCTTTAAAAACCCGCATTGTCGTTCCATATGTGAGATTAATTTTAAATTAATTTCTTCCAATTATGTGATTGAAATTTAGAAAAATTTATTCCATATTTTGAATCATAATACTTTATAATTTATAATAATTTTAACTTAGTTTTTGACCAAAAATATTAGTGAATGTAACTAAAATTAATTACAATGATTAAGAGAAATATTAGCATAACAAGGGACTAAACCTTAAAATTACGAGCCAAAATGACTGAGAAAATTTTACAGAATCCATCATATGGAAATATTTAGACCTTATACTCCCTTTTATCATTTTTTTCATTATTTTAGCTACTTTACATGTGAAAAACGTGGGTATAATTCTCTTTTCCAAAATTTATAAGAATGCCACTCCAAATCCACTATAAAAAGGCACTCACCCCTACCCATTATACAAACCTATGAAGCCATTTTTCTTGACCAAAATATACTCAAATGATCTCCCAAAATCCATCCCATCATCATAGAATCATCACCTTGGGCATAAATCTAACCAAGTAAGCCTTTGGGTATAAACTAAAAGCAGTTACCTGAAAAGGAGGTAACATTATTCAACGATCACTTTCATTTTATTTCCTTATCCACCCACTGAAATATTATTATTCCATGATTATATAATATAATAATTAACTTCACTATACTAAGATGTTTTTATTCTAATTTTTCTACCTACAATTACACACACATCCATCTAATGGGTAATGAACTTATTGTTCGTGTGTACAGTGAACTACTGCCTTGCGAAACAGTGATTTTTCATTCTTCCTTTACCACCACTCATGGTGAGAATTATGATGGAAATGATGTTTTTATATTATATTTATGTTTTCTTAATACTTATTTAATTTTTATATAACACATAACTTCATGATTTCCATTTTGTGCAAATACGATAACATCGTTTGTGGAAGTGTGGACCACCATCCCTCAAAGCGATGTGATTCGTTCACACTATACATGGAACATATTAATAATGATTTTAATATATATATATGTTACATATATATCATATATATGATAGTGGAATTATAATATACATATTTATCTCTTAAATATGAAAAAGAAATGGAAGTAGCGTTCATGCGTATGTATGACCTACCATCTCCATGGATGGTGTATTTCATTTCTTATCTCCAAGTATTATGGATTATTATAAGTACAAATATAATAGATATATAAGATATTTAATTCATTTTTTACATTATATAGATGATTAAATCATGATATATTTAATAGTAACAATAAATAAAAAGTCAAAATATACTTGATAAACTAGGCAATTAACACCCAAAATAGTGAAAATAATGAAATTTTACTAACGGGTAATAAGATATTGTAAAAAGATAATATATGATATCATAAATATAATTATGGCCTTATTATAAGTTATTAACAAGTTTTAAACAACTATACAAGAGGTTAAATACTACACAATAAAAATGAAGGATGAAGTAAGGGATTTTCATCTCACTTTTTAAATCTGTGAGATAAATGTCATATTCACCACTTATTTTATTTGGTGTATCTAATGACCCTTTTTACATATTATATAATTAATAATTTTATATTCATGGTATTTATGGTTTTAATTTTAATTATCTCATCCAAGGGGTTCTGACTTGAAAATTACCAAGTGGTAAAAGTTATCTTGGCAATATCACTTTCTTTTGTGATTTTTAACTTTGTCTTGAAACAATCACTTACTTATGATAATTTTATCTTAAATGTATATATTATCATGAAATTTATATTATTTTTTCCAAAACCATATTCCATTTTTATATAAAGTGTTCACTTTTAATGTTATTCTATTAACTGGGGAATTGTCGATAAATCTATACCATTTATTTAATAAGGATATTTGATAAGGAACATTGTTCATGAATTAAATCTATTATTAAATATATGAGGAATGATTTTGATAGGTATGAAATTGTTGGGTCCTGATTATAGATATCCTCTCGATGCATCAATAGTCTCATAAGACGAATGATTTGACCAAATTAGATGAGTTTCTACCCGATATGCTAAACCGTCTTGTGAAAGGTCTTAATGGTAAATATACCATGTAACTAGGAAACATGGAATCCAATAATTAATAATTTACCTCATTCAGACTCAATTATTATTTATCCATGGGATTTTTTCTATGAAATATCTATAGATCTATTTCATTCTCTGTTTATTGATTAAATGAAATGTGTTTTAGTTATCAATCGTGCCATATTGATTATACCTTATACAGATATTTATATGGAATGTGTGATCATTTATTTACCTTTCCATAATGATTATGATCTTTGATTAATTATTGATTTATTTTACTTACCATTACTGAGTAGTTTATCTCACCCTTATTTTTTTTCCTTTCCCAGGTTATGAAGAAGAAATATTTAAATAAACATTCCAGGATGCAGTTTATTTAATTTTATTATGTATCATGTTTTATTTTATATTTCCTAATGTAATATGGGTATACTGTATGTAATATGATTTTCCAATACTCCTCAGCTGAAAGGTCCTTCAGGATTTGATTCTTGGTAATCATTATAATTTAATAAATTAATGCACTAGCTCTAGGCTTCTATGGTCGGGACGTTACCATTGGTATCAGAGGAAGTTTATAAGTAACCTTGGAAAATAGATTTAGAAAAAATTTATTAGGGAACATAACCCTATGATAAAATTTGAGGATAAGTATAGAATAAAATCCTAGAATTTTCTTAAGGTAGAGATTATGTGGGTATTCTTAGAAATACATCCCTTTCTGGATACTACAAGTGGACATGGTTATAGAACAGACGCACCTAGGGGTAACTACTCTGAAAAGGTGCATCGGGCCCGACTTGAGCATAATCTGGTACATGAAAATGGGACTTACTGTGAACTTGGATTGACACTCCTGGGGGATGCACATAGAATAATTCATATTTTATTTACAAATCATTGTATTTGAATGTAACGATATCACCAAATAATCCATGTTTCTAATTATGATATTAACTATACATAATTTTTTTTATTTATGTTAAGTTTTATGCCTTATTTAGAATTATAAAAAGTTCATAATTTTGTTAACTAATCCAATATGTTCCATTGTTTACACTTGAATTGTATTGTCTTAATATAGATGCTAATCAATGATGTTCATTGATCCAGAATACTATAGAGGAAGATAAAATAGAACTTATGGAATTAAAATATTTTAAGGACACATTATTTTAAAAATATTTCCCTTGTGGTCAAAAAAATTAGATGAAGATAGAGTTACTTAGTTTAAAGAAAAAGGGGGAATAAAGAGTTGTAGATTATGAAGCTACTGTTACAAGGTTAGAAAGGTAAGATACTGATTTCATACGAAACATGGAATTCAATATTGATTATTTCATTGAAGGACTTAAGATAAGTCTCTAAATGGTGCTGGTGTCTCAAACATTTTCTTCATATGATGAAATATTTTTATGTGCTATCAATATAGAGAAATAATTATCTAAGTATTTTGGATTCAATGGGAAGCAAGAGAAGAATAGAAAGGAATATAAAATAAAAAATAATGGGAAAAATGGAAAGAAGGATTTTACTACATGTGATAACTGTGGAAAGAATCACCCTGGTAAATACTTGAAAGGATTTAGAGTCTTCTATAAGTGTAAAGAAAAGGGTCATCACATCAAGGAATGCAATGGGAAGAAGGAAAACACTACTATTTAGTGTTACAACTGCAAGAAGAATGAGAACTATGCAAATGAATGCCCCAATCATCAGGGGAATATACCTATGAAGAAGATAAGGGATTAAGGTCAAGCATATGTTATTAATACAACCATAGTGGAATGATTAATCTGATCCTGTATTTGGATATAATAAATATGTTGTAAAATTATTTTATTAGCGATGTTCTCATTATATGATTTATGAGATATGTAAGGATTGTATTGAAATACTTTTCATTAAAGATTTGAGATCATGTATTTAATGGTACCAAGAAAAGTGATCCAATAGCAAGTTATATTTTTTGGAAAACACATGGTTAAAGGAAAGATTACCCTTAATATGTTCTTAATACTCAGATAATGATGTTGGAATAAAGAGATTATTGATTTGGATAAAATAAATTAGATAGTACTGAATACCTTGGAACAGATTAATGGTTTGTTGAAAATGTGGTTTATTCCATCATTGACGGAGTTTACAACACTTTTGGATTTATGGAATATATCCAATAACATGTGTCTTACTTAAGAAATAAGAAATAATGCATGTTTCTAATAATAATTTATGTTAATTCAAGTTATTTCCTTATTTCAAGAGAATACATTATGAGAGTGTTTAAATGTTCAGTATGTGATGATTAGAGAGATAATTAATGTTGTTTGGATTACTAATAAGTTCATTTTGTAAATTCAGCAACCTTATTTCTAAAAGTGTTTGATCATAACCTTATAGAAAAGTTGAGCATTTATAAAATGGTTTAAGTTGATATTTGAATGAGGTTTTAGAGATTAATGTATTAATTCAATATATAAAGTATCTTGTGATAAGAGGTAAAGCAGAAATAGTTTAAGGCGCAATCAAAGAAAAATATTATGCTTATAGAAATATATATTTACTAATATTCTTATAGTGTGAAAAAATTTCTTAACTCTAGGAAAAGGGCCTTGAAACAAAAAATTTTCCCTATTATCACAATTTTTTATGATATAAATGACCTTTATTCACACCTCTTTTTTATGGTTTTGTGGTCAAAATTTTTCTCATGAACATGTTTTCTATCACTCTCAATCAGAACTTGATGGTTATATTTCTCTTCCATATCAATGTTTTCATTTATGTTAACCTATTTAGAAGCCTAGTTTTGTGGTGACCTTCATATTTATTTTTCCATATTATAAATAATATATGTTATTAACCCTTTTTATGATGTGAGTTTTTTAAAAAAAGTATTTTAAAATATCAAACCATTGATTATCGATATCAATTTTAAATTGGGAGGATATAATTTAATTAAGGTTAGGATAATATAACACCCTAAAATTCTAACGTAAGACCGTTGTATCTAATAGAATGTATGATACGAAACACCAAGCATAGAAAGGAATATAACATCCCAATACTTTAGGATATATTTAATTGTCTAAATAAATATGTTCTATATATTGTAATGCATGAAACACTGATTCGTCTTGCATTACATGCAAGAATTACTTTGTTCGGTATTTTGAATTACACATAAGACCGAGTTTTTACCGAACAAAAATATATTATCAAGATATTATTATTTAATATAATAAGATACAAACTAAACATTAAATTTATGGTTATGTGTATTATTAACTAACTTATGATAATATATTTTTGAATTCATTAGTTAAAAATTAATTATAAATGAATATAGGAACCAACTGAATATAAAGGGGATGTTTTTATAAAAAAACTATTTTTATGCTCACAAAGTCAATTTATCCTAATTAATTAAATTAATTACAATTAGTGAGTGATATTAATGTGATATATATATATATATATTATATTCATTAAAATATTTTTTACATTCATCAAATATATTTGATAGATATAAGATAAGAATAAATTCAGTTTTTCTCTTAATAAATGGTATTTTTCTAAAAAGGCAATTTCACCACCTTTTAATAGAGAATCTATTCTAAATACATTTTTTGGAACATTTATAAATTTTATATTTCAAAATAAAATTCATTTTTTACATAAGAAAATAAAAATTATATTAGGATGAATTTTTGGTATTTTTCAGTGAAGTTTCATTTTTTGATGAATAATGAAGAATACTGAATTTTAATTCAAAACAACTTTTCAATTTAATTTATTTATAAGGTTAAATTAAATTTGTATTGGTTTGAAATATTAATTAGAAAAATTTTATATATATTAATAAAATTTTGGTCATTGGAATCAATTTCACCTTGAAATTGGATATAAAAACATAGCAAAATTTTGAACATTTTTACTTTAAAAACTCGCATTGTCGTCCCATCCGCGGGATTAATTTTGAATTAATTTTTGCCAATTATATGATTGGAATATGGAAAAATTTATTCCATATGTGTAATCATAATAAATTATAATATATAATAATTTCAACTTATTTTTTACCAAAAATATTAGTGAATATAATTAAAATTAGTTACTGCGATTAAGAGAAAAAATAGCTTAACAATGGACTAAACCTTAAACTTAAGAGCCAAAATGACCTAGAAACATGTACAAAAGCAATTTTATAGACCTATTTTGACCTTATCATCAATTTTAATTTTTTTCATTATTGGATCCAATTTACTTGGAAAAAATGTGGTTGGAATTCTCTTTTATATAATTTACAAGAATACCACTCCTCCTCTACTATAAAAAGGGACCAAGTAAGTGATTTGGTATAAACCAAAAGGAGTTACCTGAAAACGAGGTAATATTCTTCAACATTCACTTTCATTTTATTACCTTCTCTACCCCCTAAAATATTATTATTACATAATTATATATTAAATAAATTATCCTCAATATAATTATATGTTTTTATTCTAATGGTTTGACCTAAAATTATACACACTTCCATCTAATGGGTAACAAACTTACTGTTCATGCGTACGGCGGACTATCGCCTCACGAAACGATGATTGTTCGTTCTTCCTTTACCACCTATCATGGTGGGAATTATGATGGAAAAAATATTTTTATATTATATATTTGATATTTATTTTTTATTAATACTTATTAAATTTTCATATAACACATACCTTCATGTTTTCTATTTTGTGTAAATACTATAACATCGTTTGTGAAAGTGTGGACTACCGCCTCCTCAAAGTGATGCGATTCGTTCAAACTATACATGTAACATATTAAGAATGGATTTAATAAAAATATGTGATATATATGACATAAATATTATAATTTAATTATATATATATATATATATATATATCATTTACTTTTCATTATTTTAAATACGACAGAGAAATTAAAGTAGTACCCATGAGTATGTATGACCTATGGTCTCCATGAATGGTGCGTTTCATTTCTTATATAAAAAAATTATAGATTATTATAAATAAATAAATAAATAATATATATGATATTTAAACCATTTTTAATTTATTTATATTATTATATCACAATCTAAGTAATAGGAATAACAATTAACGAGTTAAAACATACTCCAGAAACTAGGCAATTAACACCCAAAATAGTGAAAATAATGAAATATTACTAAAAAATGGGTAATAAGATATTATAATAATATCATATATGATATAATAAATATTATTATGGTTATATTATAATTTAGTAACATGTTTTAAACCACTATACACGAGGTTAAATACCACACAATAAAAAGGACAGATAGGGTAAGGGATTTTCATCTCACTTTTTACATCTATGAGATAAATGTCATATTCACCACTTACTTATTTTATGTGGTGTATATAATGAATATTTTGACATATAATATCAATAATCATTTTATCTTTATGATATTCATGGTTTTACTTTGAATTATCTCATATAAGGGGGTTTGACTTGAAAATTACCAACTGGTAAAAAATTTATTAGCAATATCACTTTCTTTTGTGATTCTTAACTTTATATTAAAACAATCACTTAATTATAATCATTTTATATTAAATTTAAATATTATAATGAAATGGATATTATTATTTCTTAAAATGTATACAATTTTTACATATGGTTTTCACCTTGATAGTTATTTGATTAACTGGGGAATTATTTCTAAATATGTATCTTTTATTCAATACAAATATTTGATAAGGCACATTGTTCAAGAATTAAATAAATTATTTGATATATGAGGAATTATTTAGATATTTATGAAATTATTGGGTCTTGGTTATTGATATCCCATTGATGGATCAGTAGTCTCATGATATGAATCAATTAGCCAAATTAGATGGATTTCTACTAGATATGCTAAATCGTCTTGTGAAAGGTATTGATAATAAACATACCATGTACCTAAGAAATATGGAATCTAATAAGAATTTCCCTAATTCAGACTTAGTTATTATTTATCCATGTTTTTTTTATCTAAAATATATATGGATACATTTCATTCCCATTTTATTGATTAAATGACATGTGTTTCAGTTATATACCATTCCATATTGATTATGCCTTATTTAGATATTTATATGGAATGTGTGCTCAGTTATTTACCTTTACATGATGATTTTTCTCATTGATTAATTATTACTTCCATTTTAATTACCCTTACCAATCATTTGAGCTCACCCTTATTTTTTTTCCTTTCCTAAGTTATGAAGAATAAATTTTGAATAAGAATTCAAGGATGCAATTTATTTCATTTTATTATGTACCATGTTTTATTTTTAATTTTCCAATCTAATATGGCTATCATGTATGTAATATGGTTTTATAAATCTGATAAACTGAACAGTCCTTTAGGATTTGATTCCTTGTAATCATTCCAATGTAATAAAGTAATTCTCCAGCTCTGGGCTTCTAGGTTCAGGGCGTTATAGTACTTCTAAGAGGGAGAATTTCCCAACATTGTTGATCCTTTTCAAAGAAATTAACACATAAAACTTAGGGTGGACAGAGATGCTCATGGATCCACCTTCTAACCTCCAAGATTACTAAAATTAAGGGAAATAATATAATTTACACACACAACACTCAATTCAATAATATCACTATAGACACTACCCATCCCTAATGAAATATTTCTTAGAACTTGACCATCACATGAGATAACTCTTAGAAGGATAAATTTTATGAAAATGGATCAACATAACAGAAGATGAGGATAGAAAAACATTGAATATTCTAGCTCAAAAATCAACCTCTCTCTTACTAAATTATGGGGGTATTTCTATCATGAATCCCTATAAAACAAATTATTCCCTAGTAAATACAATATAGTGGTCCCTAGGGTTGTCTCTCAAGGTGGATTTAGGATAAATTCAAAAACTATCCCATTTTTTTCTATCTTTACAAAATAAAATAATAAGTGGGGATTTTTTGATTTTATGAAATTTTTAGAAGGAAACTTATATAATTAAACTAAATGAAATTAAATATTGAATGTTTTAAATGAAAAGTAAAATTGGACTGAAAAGGAGTGTTAAACCATATTTAAGATCACAGTAGTTGAAAAGATTTGAACCTTCAGACACTCTCTTATTCCTTGTATAAAAAATTACCTAATTTAAGTTCTTAATGGTCACCCAAATACCTCCAAGTGAACTCCTAGTTTAGATTTAATATCATATAAATACCTTAGTATGACTTTTATTACCCTTATAGAAGTGGTTCAACTACTTGGAGACCTTTAAGTAGATAAACCTAATTGAAATCATCATGATCCAAGGAAATACCTCAATTAAGAAATTTAATGAGTGAAATAAATTATTTTACTTCATAGATTGGACAATTATTCAAAATATATTTTAAGAAATTATATTTGAGAAATAAAATGACCGCCTTCATTTAAAAATACAATTTCTATAAAAAACCAAAAAAATATTACATTGAAGTTAAAAAACATAGAAGAGAATTCCCTCATGTCTTCACTGCCACAATTTCTTAGAAGTTTATCCAAGAAAGGTCAAATCATCTCCCATTCCTCTTCTTTTCCTCCCTATCTTTCCCTTTCTTTCATGACCTCCATAACTTTAGCAACATTGTACACGTCTCTCTATTGTGAAGTGTGAACTCTCTAGCCTCCTCTATAGTCTTTATTCATGGTTGTTATATATTCTATAAATGGAGGGGAAAATATTTTTAAATTTTCACATACTTCGAATTACTCATAGGGAAGACCCAAACATGCAACAATAATTTCACATGATTTTCTCTAGGTGAAAAAAGTGATGGTTCTTGGGAAGGCATCCTTTCATGGGGTGTTCACATGAGAAGAAATATTTTATTTCTCATTTATTTATTATTTAAATCTCCCATTATTCATATAATATTGATATATGTTTTATTGAAGTCACATGGACAAGATGTAAGGCCAGCTGAAATACTACAACATGAATCTTATTCTCCTCTTATTACTAAAATTTCACAAATTAAAAAAGACTTATGTAAGTATTAAATCGTTAAGAATTTCATTCCATAATGCTTATTAATTATTATGAGATGAATAAGTCATACAATCTCAAAAATTAACACTATATTTGAATTCATACAGAAACCAAATTCCCATGGGACAAAAAAAGTCATACATGATTAGGAAAAAGTCATACAAAATGGAAAGGGAAAAGTCTTATGGGATATACAAAAGACTTATGCGCCTCAAAAAATTCATAAGGGAATATTCATATGAGTTGAAAAAGTCTTACTAGGAATCTCATAAGTCATATGAAATCAAAAAATTCATAATAAAATAAAAATAATCAAATAAGATCTAGTGAAAAGTTATAAGAAATGGTAAAGTCATATGATATTCATCAAAAGTCTTACAAAATCCAAGGAAAAATCATATAAAACTAGAATTAGATAAAATTATTTCCATTTAGAGTTAAATTTTTTTTTTCAAAAACATAAATGAAGACATGAATTTTTAAGTTATTTTCAAAAAATGATTAATACACTTAAAAATCACGAATTTTAACATTTTCACAAGAATTCCCAAAATTCACCAAAAATATAAAAATGATAAAATTAAATTTAAAATTTAAAAATGGATGGGATTAAATCATTTTAATTCAAAGTAAAAGTGATGAAAATGTTATCTCTATCAATTCCCACACACTTAAGACTTGTACTCCTAGACAAGTGAGCATAAAAAACAACACCAAAGAAACTTCAAAGCATAATACCATGAGATCCACCAATTAAACACTAAGACACCCAAAATTATTATTCATCCTAAAAAATAATTATTCCAAATTCTCCATTCATTTCATTCAATCCATTACCACTTCATTTATCCATCCATAGACACAAAACACTTACCTTAACATAGTTTTCCCTAATCACACAAGTTTCAATTTAGTTATTAAAGTTTTTCTAATAAAAACACATGAAATGTTAACAATATACTTTATAAGTTCCTAAATATTCCCCCAAATGAGTCAAAGACTTGTGTGTATCATGGGGAATTTCTAGGGCTATTCATTGTCTTAAGGGTTGGTAGGTTTCATATGATAAAAATCCTGAGGTAGAATAAAGTGGTTTGGCTCATTTTGAAGCAAAAAAGCATAATTCAAATTTATACTCAAGGATGGTCTTCTTATTACTCCTCTTGTAAATGAATAATCTCTCAACATATTTTAATATTCAAGTATATTACCCACCATTCACTATTTCAATAATAATTTTTCCACTCAACACCCTTCAATAGTTTTGAACTTATATTTTTTTATTTTCAAAATATTTCTAGGATTTTGGTTTTGAAGAGAGCATGGAATTACTTGAATATTTAAATAGTGGTGTGATTTCCCATCCCTATTTTTGAATGATAACACTTATTTCTATCTTCTCAAAACCAATTTTCCTTTATTTTATGAAGAATATTTCACTTAGAAGCTTATTTTCATCATTTTATTTTAAAAAAATCTACTTTGAAATAGATTCATAAGAATAGGGTTTCTAAACATATTTTTAGCTCAAAAAATAACTTCCCAGACTTAAATATTCCTCCCAAACTAGCATCAATTGATTCAAAAACCCTCAGGACAATAATCCCCCACACTTGAGTTCAACTATATCATGAAATTTCACTTCTAGAGTAAGTTGTATAGGGATTATTTTTTTAATGTGGCTACCTAATAGGTTATTAATGGATTTATAAGGGATCACATGGATGAAATTTAATTAGAAGTCTTGAATAAAATGTTCTTTTATAAAAGTTATTTTAAAATAAAATAATTTCTTTAATCATTTTCAAAAAAAGCGCATTAAAATCTCATGTTTTGGAATAAAAATCCAATCTTGGTTAAATCAATAATTGTTTGGTTCACTTAATAAATGAATTTAATATGTTGAATATGTAAAAATAATGTTTATATTCTTCTCAGGCAGGTGATTTCAAAATTTGGATAGTTATTTGAGGTATGAGATTCAAAATTTAATGGTCATTTTATAAATTTCCCAAAACCTTTGATTTGGAACAAGGTTCATTTCATCATTCATTTAAATTCAGTTATATAGGTCAAATTAGTCCACTTATTGATATGGGTTTAAAAAATGTTAAAGGTATTTAATTTGAGCTAAAAAATTTGGAAAACAATACTAAATGAAAAAGAAACATAAAAAATGAAAAAAAAACAAAATCATTTTTATAGAAAAATAAAACAAAAACAAAAAAATCCTAATATTTACATTTATTTTGTAAAATTTCATCATTTTACAATACCTTATCTAAATAATAAAAAATAAAAATTCTAAACATAACAAAAACAAGTGTAAAGGAAGGACTTAACCCGGTATTCAGTTGTACTCAACTTCTTAAAAGTGGATATCCTTCTGTGGTGGTTCTTTATAATTCTCTCAAAACATCTTCAATATATGTAAATTGGATATAAATGGTTCTTATTTACCTAGTTCATTGATTTCCATAACCCCAAATGAAAAATAATGAGTAATAATAAAGGTCCCAGATCATTTAGAATGAAATTTACTTAGAAATAACGTGAGTATGGATTCAAATAGTAGAAATTTGTCTCCCACTTTCAAAACTTTGTTGATGATCATTACATCGTGAATTTTTTTTATCCTTGCATATCCTAATGTTTCCATATTCATTATTTCTAATCTCTTCCAATTTTTTTAAGAAGGGTTTTCTTTCTTTTCTAGATTTAAATAGATTCGTGAAATAGGTTTTAACATACAAAAAACATTGTGTTATAATTATTTTAATAAGTGAAAAGATTATAAATACAAAATTATTAAAGATAAAATTTGAATTTGGTTTTTGAAATTATTCCTGTAATTCTAAATAGAATAATCTAATCTTAAACTCTAATCTTTTATATTTGGGTGGATAGTTTTTTCCAAAATATGTTTAACCTATTTGTTTGAAAACAAATCCATTCCATTTTTTATGGGTGATAGGGTGTAGAAACCCTATAATAAAATTCACACTTCCTCAATATATATTCCAAAGTTATATAACAAAAATGGGACCCTTGATCAGTGATAATAAAATTTGGCTAGCCAATATAAAAAGAAAATTTCCACTCATAAACTTGGAAATAACTTTTTCATCATTAACTCTAGTGGGAATACACTCTACCCCCTTGGAAACAGAATTAATAACAATTAAGATATAAAGATATACAAAGGAATAGGGAAATATGCCCATAAAATTCATACCCCAAACATCAAACACATTACAAAATAAAAGGGATTGTTAAGGAATTTCATTCCTCATGGAAATGTTACCTTGAAATTGATAGGTTTTACATGCTCTATAGAATTAAAAATAATTTATGAAAATGGTGGAAAATATAAAACCGAGTTAAGAACCCTCATAAATATTATTTGGGGTCCAAGTTGTCCTCTATTACTTAAATTATTTAAAAAATTAAATACTAATTAAAATTAAGAATCAAACATACATCACTTTATTATTTAGTCACTGAAAAATTCAATAAATAAGGATCAGCCCAAATATTTTTTGTATCTCAATCACTAGATTAGAAACTTTTTTCTTAAAAATATAATTATTTGATTCATTAGTATCTATATAATCCACAATATCAATAAACCATGGTCACCCACTCTTAATAACATACAATTACTCATCAGGCAAGGTTTATTTAATGGGTGAAAAAATATAATTTTTCTTATCCAAAATAGCAGGTAATCTACTCAAATCATTAGTTGTAAGGTTTTTAATTCCTTTATTATCATTTATTTAAACATAAGACTCTTAAAGAAGTAAAATACATCTCAACAAAATTGGTATTTCACCTTGTCTCTTCATAAAAAATTGATTACATAATGCTCAATGAAACAAATCACTTTAGAGCCTAACAAATAACCTCTAAACTTATCTAAATCAAAAAAATTGCAAAAAATTCCTTCTCAATTATTTTTTATTTTTATTGATCTTGATTTAAAGTCATAGATTCATAATTTATCACATGAGACCTATTTTAAAATTTTTGACACAGAACTACCGCAAGGGAAGAAATAGATGCATAAATCATTAATTTAAAAGGTAAATCCCATTTTAGTGGTTGAAAAATGGGTGGGTATTCTATATTTTTTTTATGATCTATAAGGGTTATTTTATATCTCTCATAAAATATAAATTGAGACACTTTTTGAATACATTTGGAAAAAGTAAAATCTGTCTTGCTAAAATATTTTATAAATCTTCTATAAAAATTAACATGTCAAAGAAAATATCACACTTCTCTCACCTTTTTTGGTTGTGGTAGTGAATAAATGACTTCATCCTTGTATTTTTTCACTTGAAATACAAATTTGGACACTACATGAATGATAAAATTTGTTTTTTTATTATAAAATTGAATTTTTCATAGTTGATAATAATATTTTTATCGATATAGGTTTTCTGGATACTAGACAAACTCTTAAAATTTCTTTCAAATGATAATAAATAGACTATAAAAGTGTCTATAAAATCTCCCATTCACACTTATATAAATTTAAAAAAAATTATCATCATACATATTTGAAAATTTCTTGAGAAATTACACAAAACAAAATGTATTATTTTATAAGAAAAGGTTACAAAAGGGAAAGTGAAGGTGGGTTTCTCTTGATCTTCAAGAGAAATGTGAATTTTGAAGTAACTAGAGAATCCATCAAGAGAACAATAATGGGTATATCTAGAAAACCTTTCAATCACATGAACAAGAAATGGGAGGGGAAAATGATCTTTCCTAGTCACTAGGTTGAGTTTTATGTAATCAATACACACCTTACATTTTTTGGAATCCTAATAGGAAAAATCCTACAAAATTCATTATTTGAAATTTTGAAACCACTCTTTCTGGGAGTAACTTGGATATTAATCAACCATTGGATATCATAAAATGGAAAAAATGATTTTAGTAACCAACAATTTAGTCACTTCATTTTTAATAACCTCTAATGTGGTGGGTTCAATCTCCTTTAAAATTTCCTAACATGTTTTAAATTCTTCTACAAAAAAAGCCTATGTAATAAAATTGAAGGAATAATTTCTAATAGATCTACTAAAACCCATCATATATCCTTACTATGTTTTCTAATAAATTCTAGAAGTTTCGTTTTCTAATATGGTAACAACTCTTTAGTAATTATGATCGGGAATTTCTCATTTTTACCTATGAATTCATATTTGAGATTTTCAGGTAGTAGTTTTAGATCTAACTTAGTTTAAATATTTTCATTGGTTAAATATGGTTTATGTGACTCAAGAAAATCAATTTTAGCTCATAATTAATTCTAATTATGAGGAGATTTTATATTCACATAAATCATAACAATCTATCTATGAGTATATTTGAAAGTATTTTTTTCTATAAAAATTCATGATTCGAAAGAAAATACAAGGTATGAATTTTCAGTAGCTATTTTTTATAAATTTAAATCACCAGGAAATTTTTTCACACGAAAATTTATTATTATTTTTTGTAAACAACAATCTAGTTCAATAGTTTCAAATGTTTCAAAAAATTTATTGAAAAAGAAGAAGAGTTAGAAATTCCCCTAAACATACATGAAATTGTTTTAATATTAAAAATTTATTTATTTTTACAAAAATTTCTATCCCATGTACATCATTTTTTATAGGAAAAAAATGTTTATTTTTAGGTTTTGAAATTTGTGGCTAATTACTTTTTAAATTAGGAAATAATTTATTGAAAAACCAATCAATCATATTCACTTGATCGGATGAATGATATTATATTGGGTGTTTCACAAAATAAAAAAAATATTAAGGTGAAATACTTCTCCCAAAAATTCAAATGAAAATATTCATTTGTGAATATTTATGATTTCCTTAGTAGTTTTCAAAAAAATTATTCCAAGAATTAGTGGTGTATGTGTGTTAAATCTATCATATTCCATATCCAATATGTATAAATAAATAGGAAAAATCATGTATCTTACTTAAACCAAAACGTACTATATAAATATAACATGTTTGATTATACTTCAGTTAGCTAATTAAATGAAAATTATAGATAGTTTTAGCTCTATAACCTATAAATATGAACAAACATAATTAGAAATCACATTTATTGAAACACCTAAGTCTAGAATGACATCCTTGAATTCACACTCCCCTATGGTATAGGGAATGGTAAAAGTTCATGGGTATTTAAATATAATAGGAAAGTAATGTTGAATCATGGAGGAAATATTCTTTCTAAGGTTTATTTTTTATCCTCCCATGAATTTCCTCTTATGATAACACATTTCCTTAAAAAATTTAACATACCATGGAATATATTTCACAACATCAAGTAAAAATATGTTGACTTAAACTTTCTCAAAATTTTCTAAAAATTATGTATCCAAAATCACTCTCAACACACTTTTTGACCTATGTGTTACTCTAGAGTAAGGCATTGGTGGTTTAGGGATATATTGATCATTTTTAGAACTTTTTTTAGAAACATAACGTCCAATTAGTTTTATCCAATCTTTCTTATTTCTCTCAAGAAAATATTCTTCATTGGATATTTATTTTTCTTCCAAAATGGGTTTATAATTATTACTAGGTTTGAAAATAGTTGGATTTTATTTAGTAGGGCCTATGTTAAGTGGAAATGGTTTGTAAGTATCTTTAGTATTCTCAGGTTCAAAATTATCTTTAAAAATCTCAGTTTGGTTTTTTTAACTTAGTTCCACTCTTAAGTTGTCTTAAACTCGCATTTTATTTTCCTTTATCCATAGGATTAACTCGAGGTTATAAAGGAAAACCTAAACTGATATGGTTTCTTATACCACAAACATCATTATCCAGTTGAATCATTTTTTTCATCAATGTATTCATTATAATCATTTATTATATCATATCGTATTTAAGTCTATTATCTAATTTTGAATAGGTTTTTCAGGTTTTAAATTCCTTACAGGATGAGTATTATATTTTCCATTGAAATTCCTAGGCTGAGAATTACTTGATTAGCCTTGAAATTTTTTTATTACTCATAATATCTAAATAATTCATGGGACTAATTGTTTCATCCTTATTTAAAAATTTGTTTGTATTGAAAATGTCATTATTGGTTTGATTGAAAAGGATTTATAGGGAAAACAACATTATAGTTTTAGAAGGTTCTTTCATTTATAGACACCAATCACTAAAATGTTCATTAGAATCATAAATTCCACACTGTACTTGGATTCAAAAACTTGTTTAAGGTATGGTTTGGGTTTGTAAAGTGTTGAAAAACATCATTGACCTAACCAAAGTAAAAAAATCACTTATTTTACTAACAATCATGTTATTCTAGATAGTGGAAGTGGGAACTTATTGAGAAGATTTGGAATGAATAATTCCACTTTTTCCAACCTGTTGATCATTTTAGACCACATTTAAAATAATATTTCTATTATAAGATAGGATTTTTTCAACTATATCAGCTTCTACAACATCATTTATTTTGATTATATCAGTAAGACAAAAATAACTTATAAAATTATTGAGTCAAAATATGTTCACTAATTTGATAGTGGGGGAAAATAAAACATACTCTCTTAAACCAATCAAAATATTCATGTATAGTCCCACATCAAAGTTATCTAATCCCACAAATTTATTTTTTATTTGAATTAGTTTTTAAATTTGGGAATTTTTTTCAAGAAAAATATCCTTTAATTCATTCCATTTTCTAATCAAATTTGAATGTGAGTAGAAAAACTATTCCTTAGAAACTACTTTATAAAGAAAAATTTAAATATATCAATTTCATTTGATCTCAATTAACTCTTAGTGCTTTTATATTTTTATAAAGATAAATAAAATCTTAAAGATGTTTTTCTGGATGCTCCCATGGGAGTATATTTAATTTTGGAAGTTAGTGAATGAAACCAGATTTGATTTCAAAATCAGTAGGTTCATCTCGATATTATATATGATTTTATTGATTATATTCATAAGATGAATCCAATTATTTGGGAGATCTACAATTATCCATTTTGATTTTACGTTTAAAAAGTTTTCTTCTTGGTGTGTTTTTAAAAGAAGGTGAAGTTTCTAGTTGATCTACTAAGGTTTCTTTACTTGTAAGATCAAAAAATAAGGTTTTAGTTTTAGAAATCCTAATAACTCTAGATCTAAAATGGTATGTTCTATAAATTTTAAGATCTAAAGGAAGAACATTGGGGTCTGAACTTCTGGATATACAAAAACAAATTAAAACAACATAGCCAACCTCATAAAAATGGCTCCAAGTTAATGGTGGGAAATCTATCAGAGATCACTTTTAAAAAAATTATCCCCTAGGAAAGGCAATATAATAGTCCCTAGGGTTTTCTCTTGATGAGGCTGTAGGATAATTTTAAAATTGTTATTTTGTTCTTTCTATTTTTTCAAAATAAAACTAAATTGGGGATTTCATGATTTTATGAAAAATTTAAAAGAAAAATAACAAAATTAATATACAATAAATTAAATATATAATGTTTTGAAAGAAAAGGAAAAGTGGATTGAAATGGATTGTGAAATCAAATATGAGAACAATAGTATACAATCTTCAACCCTTTGGACACTTGATTCTTTCTTTTATAAAAATATTATATGATCGAATTTATCAATGCTCACCCAAATACCTCTAAGTGAACACCTAATTCTACTTGAAAATAATACCAAGACATCGATATGATTATTGTTCCTCCTACAGAAGTGGTTCAATTAATTAGATATATCCAAGTAGATAAAACTAATTGAAATCTCCATTCTCAAAGAAAATACCTTACCTAATAAATTTAAATAGTGAAATCAATTATTTTAATTCATATATTATATAACTATTAAAAATGGATTAGAAGAAAGAAAATTTAATAAATAAAATGACCATCTTCATTCAAAATATTGTTTCCAAAAAAATTTAAAAAATATTATAATAAAGTTTAAAAAAATAAGAAGGAAATATCCTCATCTCTCTACTTCTACAGCTACTTTGGAGTTTATCCAAGCATGGTAAAATCATCTCCCATTATCTTTATTCTCTCTCTCTCCTTGCATCTCTTTTGTGACTTCTTAGAACTACAATTGTACTATACACATGTATCTCTTGTGTAGTGTGAACTCTTTAGCTACCACTCCAGTCCTTTTTCATCGCTGTTATATCTTCTAATAATTTAGGGAAAAATATTTTGAAATACTGAAAGCCTTAAAATCATGCTATGATAATCTCTATACATGAAAAAATAATTTCACATTATTTTCTCCAAGTGATATTATTGACATTTATTGAAAATAAATCCTTTCATGGGGTGTAATGACCCATAATTTTTCTCAATGTAATTTCCCTTTTGATTATATAAATGTTTCATATTTAGTAATATAGTATTATACAAACAACTTGAACCACATGATGGAACCACCAAAATTTTATTATATTTACTTGAACATTACTTTTAGAGAGTAAATATAGCCAATAGAATCATAAGTTTTATAATGTAAAAAATAGAAAATTAGATAACCATAATATTAAAATTCGGATATGCATGATCCCCTAGAATAATCACACTCACAAACAAAACTGTAGAAATGAAACAAAATATTAGCAATGAAATTGTCATTTTGAAAATGAAAATATATATAACTTTGGGATAAAATATAAGTGAATAAATAATTAATGGAATATGAGGTATATAGAAGTCAAGGAACTCATATGATCATTACAAATCTGACTATTGTATTAATAATATTACCATTGGAATAATAATATGACAATTAAGAATAGTAACATAACTATTAGAATAGTAAAATCCCTTATATAATTATAAAATAATATTTATTTATCTTATAAAATAAAAATATAACAATTTTTTATCATGATAAAAATAAATAAATGTTTCAAAAATGATAAAATAAGTATTTTGGATTTTTGTAAAACATATATGTTTTATTTACATTTTTATGATAAATATAAAAATTTAAAAGAATGTTTTTTTTCATAAAATGATTTTATAAAATAATATTATGTTTCATTATAATGATAAAATAATTTTGTAAGAGTATAAATAATTTTTTTAAAAGGTCAAAAAATTGATCATAATATTAATTTTTTATTTTACAAATAAATAAGTATATTATTTAAAAATCATTTTTATCATATTTTGATTTTTTTCTTAAAATATATTTCATTTTTTGAAATTACACATCAAAAATTGTTAGGGTTATTTTTTGGTATTTTTATAAAATAGTTGAATTTTTAGTGAATAGTGAAATACGACAACATACAATATTTAAAGTTATAAATTAAATACATGAATTAGTGAGTCGTGGATGATGTAGGAAACCATTCTCTCAAACCCACACATACTAATTATTGTATATATTTACAAGAATCAACACTATTTTTAGTCTTCAGAAAAAATAATAAACCAATCAATATTATATTAAAAAACAGTCCCCTCAGTCCCTTATAAATACCACCCCTTATCCTAACACCTCATAAGCCTTGGATATAGCCCAAAATCAACCAATTTATCTCTAAAAATTTCCTTCACACGTCCAAGGAGTACTGGTATTACCAAAATACTATTCCAAGGAGCCTTAAGGGGTGGCCTAAGAAGAGACATCCAAAGGAGAAGGCAATACTCTCAACCGATATTTTTAATCTTTCTTCCTCTTAATACTCCAAAAAAACTCCACCCAACATGACATAATGACTCTAGTTTCATAAATATACTAAAATTTTATTATTTTAATGGAATATCGATTATCCAAACTCTTATCATTTCTATCTAAAATGAAAATGTTGTTCACATTATGGTCGAATCACAGCCCCCATGAATAATGAATTTCATTTCAAACCACTGCCTTCATGGATGGTTTAAATTCACTTATTAAGTTATACAATGATCTAAATAAGTATATTATATTTTATTTTTACATTCTATAATGGAAATATATAACATTAAAGGCAACCATATAAGTTCATTATAGTTGGAAAAGTTTCCTAGGTGAATTAATCATATGGAGATAATAATTAAAATCTATAAACCATATGTATTTTTAATACTATTTGACGTTTAAAACCATTTTTAAACTACCAAAATAACATGAAAATCATTTCATAACAATTATGTAATTATGTAACCATTTTAAAATGAACTTCCATAATTACTTATAAGTGATGCAACCATGGAACCATGGCACGAATGAGATTGGGATAGTAGAAACAGAAAAAATATTTCAATTAAATGGATCCATACTAAAATAAAAGCTTGATAATAAATCAAATATATTTTAATAAGGTTATAAATAATGTATTCAATAAATATAATTATATTATTTAGGACTTTAATTGAAAGTGCAGAGCGAATCCGTACCTGAGGTAAGGGAACTCTTCGAACCACCCTCATTTCTTTAGGTTATGTATTTTTATCTCTACCTCAATTTATCTCTCTATTTAATGTTATGGGATTATTCAAAATTCTATATATATGTCTTATATATTTTTACTAATTTCATTCTACCTTTCTTTTATAAGGTTATACATGTATTACATTCATTTCTCAATACCTTCTTTAAAATCAAACCCGGTTAAGGAGAAATTTTCTATCCCTTAATCCATTCATGAAACACTCTCTTAAAGTATTTTACTCATTAATGATTTCATTAAATAAGAATTTTTTTATGTATAATAATTTTATTACCTATGTTTTTAAATAAAATTCCATATTTATTCTTTTATGGAAAGTCTTACCAATTCGTTAAAAACGTCGTTTTAAAAGGGTTATTTATATACACAATTCTCTACCCTTTCTCAATATTTTTCTTAAAATTAACTCTATATTTGAGATATATTCTTAATGATTCAAATATTATTGTATAAAATATTTAATTACATCCTCTCTTTGGAATATTAATGAAATATCATTTGAATATTCTTTGAGGAAATATTATGTAACCTATTACTTTCCATGGGTATTTCTTATGCTTATGCCTTATGTTTGATTCCCATATGTGGCACACATATTAATGAGAATTTTTTGATGGGTACACCCATATATCTCTATAATTCATTGGGTAATGTTTATATCTCATGCGATGATATGTTTGGGATTAGGTAGTAAACCTAATCCATGATGGAACTCTCTATTCCATGTTATGTTGTCTTGGTAGCGAGTCTTGAGTTATGATTATATCATGTTTTATATTGTTTTCACATTCCTATAATTCCATTATCTTATGATTATATCTTATTTATGTCATTATTCTATATTTTTATTCACGAGACTTGAAATTTATGATATCATGTTATGCCCTTTGACTTATATACTGTGCTTCATTATCATGCTCATTCTCTAATTGGGATTTATAGATCATACATTTTTTATATTCTTAAGGTTATCCTATGAAGTTTTAGAACCTAAAAGGGATCTAGGAGCACATCATGGAGTTTAGAATAAATATTTTTTATTTTATATTCATGTTGATGATTCATGAACCTAGTCTCCCAATGACATGAGGCCTATGGATCCTTAGGTTATGTTTATTGGATATTTATTTTAAAAATCATATAATAATATGTTTAAGAGGATTGGGATGTTATAGTTGGTATTAGAGAAAAGTCTAGTTAATTTTTTGGGGATTAGGATAAAAATACAACAGTAAAATCGATAAGTCTAAGTATAAGAAACAATCCTAAAATTTTGGTAAAGTATAGGGCGAGTGGTACCCAAGAAATGAAATCTATGATTGGATAATATAAGTAGATGTGGATATTGAATAGATGTACCTAGTGGTAATATCCCCAAAATGGATTGTTGGGTATTAAATCAATCTATGATTGGTGTACAATAAAGATTACTTTCTACACACTTGGTTTGGCACTCCTAGGGGATATTATTTGGATAATTCACAAGATCTTTATGAACTATATGAAGGACTTGAATATATTGATAGGTTAGAAAACCTAATAGGAAAATTACTATAGATAACCAAGATTAAAACATAGAGACTCATACATTTGTATATATATTTCATTTTTAAGTTACTACGTCTAAGTTCATTGTTTACTTGTATATATGTTTATTAGTTTAAGTATTATTATCCCTAATTTTACCCTTTATTTTAGTTAATGATGGGAAATAAGAGGAATCAATGTGATAAACAATGTGATGATTGAACTAATGAGATGCCCAACCTGATGAGAGTGAGATCCAAGAACTTTATGAAAATACTAGCTCAAATGACTAAAGTTATGAATAATAACCCAAATCATGTAAAACAACCTCCTTCTCCTAAGAAAGATCAATTTGTGGTTGATTCCTTTATACGAAAAATGCTTCCTACTTGGAGTGGATCTTTTGATCCCCTCATCACAGAAAAATGGATTAAATCCATTGAAAAGATATTCTATATCCCCAAATTATATGAATATTATAAATTCATACTGGTCATTTATCACTTGGAGGGAGAAGTTGATATGTTGTGGGCACTAATTAAGAAAAAAAATCCCAAGGATTAAATAGAATCCCTGGAATGTGAAGGATTCAAGAAAACATGTTTCAATAAATATTTTCCATGAACTCTCTATCTTAAAATAGAGATATATTTCCTTGGAATAAATAAAATGGAAGATGATTCTATCAGGTATTATAAGGTAAACTTCATAAAGATTACATGGTACACCTATATCTTTTTATCAACATAGAAAGTAAGTCAGGCTGCTTATTTAGTGGATTAAAGCCAATTCTATGAAATATTTGGTGATTTGAAACTTTTATAGATATAAATAGATTGTCCATTTTTCCCTAATGATCAATATAGAGATTTGTGATTCTCAGTAGTATTAAGGTTATGGTGATAAAAAGAGGAAAATAGAGTTTAATTCGTGAGTTTAAAAAAATAAATATCATCAAGGAAAGAAAAAACAACTTCCCATGTATCAAAAGTGTAGGAAAAAGAATCCTAAAAACTATCACAAGGGAATGAGGATATGTTTCAAGTGTGTAAGGGAGGGGTATTAGGTTAATCAATCTCAAATAATGATAAATAAAATCACTAATGTGAAGGAAGAAAATAAGGTTCCAATCAACACTCTACCTGTATTCTAATATTTCATCTACAAGGAACATGAACATTATGCAAGAAAATTCCTTAATTCAAGGGTTTTCATATATAATCAATGATAAAAACCTAAAAGGATATAAATAAAGGGAGGGATTAAACTGTCATTATTATTTAGGTAGACCCTGATAATGAATAAGTGATGGGTACAATAGTTATTTATTTAATAATGGTGAAAATATTATTTGATTCTGGTTATACACATTATTTCATAACATTCAATTTTATTAAAACTATTCAAAAACCACCTCAAAATATGGAGATTGAGTTATTTGTGATAACAAAAAATAAGGAAATTATTTCATCCCAAGTATATAACTCATCCTCAGTCATTGTTTGTGCATTGAACCCCCAAAAAAATCTTATCATACTTCCTTTAGAGGAATTTGATGATATACTAGGCATAACTTGATATTCCTTAAATAAATCCAACATTAAATGCTGGGATATGAAAATCACTCTTCATATAATGAGTCATCATCTAATTCTATACAAGTGTAAGGAGGAGGATGAATTTACTTTGTAATATTATTCTCAAGCATGGATATTATTTCCTTATTAGAAATCATAACTACCTCAAATGATTGAGATAAAGTAGAGAATCATGCTTGAAGACATTTACATTATAAGTGACTAT
Source organism: Viscum album (assembly GCA_963277665.1). Lineage (NCBI taxonomy): Eukaryota > Viridiplantae > Streptophyta > Magnoliopsida > Santalales > Viscaceae > Viscum > Viscum album. Next base: position 117,969,176 of record OY728162.1, on the reverse strand, counting down.
ACTAAGGTATTCCTTGAAGAGTTACTTGGCCTTCATATTGATCGGTAGGTTGAGTTATCGATTAAAATTATACTTATATCTCTACCCATATCCAAAAATCCCTATATAATGGCCACCATTGAGTTGGAATAATCGAAGAATCGGTTAAAATATAATCTTGATAGGGGTTTTATAATCCTGAGTGCTTTACCTTGGGGTGTGCTGGTTCTCTTTGTTAAGAATAATTATGGGTAAATGTTCCTATGTATTGATTATTGTAAACTCAACAAGATCATGATAAAGAACAAGTATCCCCTAATATAGATTCATTACTTGTTAAATCAGCTACTTGGGGTCCAGTACTTCTCTAAGGTGGAATTTCAGTTAGGTTATTATCAAATTAAGGTGAGGAGGAAGGATATTCCATATATTGCCTTCTGTATAAGGTATGGGAAATATGAGTTCCTAGAGATTCTATTCTAACTCAAAAATGCTTTGACGGTTTTCATGGACCTGATGAATAAAGTCTTTAGATATTACCTTGAAAAATTTGTGGAATTATTTATAGATGATATTATGATATACTCCAAAAGTAAGGAGGAACATGAGAAGAATTTGAATGCCATTCTAAATTTTTTTTCAAAGGAGAATCTATATGAAAAGTATAGTAAATGTGTGTTTTGGATGGAGGAAGTATAATTATTGGGGATGTTATCACCACCAAAGGGATATCTATAAATCCTTCTAAGAAAAAGAATACAGGGAGTGGACCAAACCAGTATCTGTAATGAACCATTGTTTCCTTGGACTAACTAGGTATTATTGATGATTTTTGAGGAAATTATCATGATTGTTAAACCTTCCAACCCAAATAACTCAGAAGGGAGTGTGGTTTTTCTTGACCAAATAATGTAAAGAGATATTTAAGTAATTGAAAAAGAGTCTTATCACTGCACAATTATTCACAATACCATCAAGTGGGGAGATTTTCATCTTATACAATGATGAATCAAAGAATGGATTGTGCTATGTACTGATGAAAAATTGATAAAGTGATAGTATACACCTCAAGGAATTTGAAATTTCCTGAGTAGAACTATCCAACATATGATATGGAGTTGGATGGAGTGATCTTCACATTGAATATTTGGTGGCATTATCTTTATGGGGAGAAGTGTAAAATATATATGGATCATAAGATACTCAAGTATATATTCCCACAAAATGATCTTAATATGTTCCAATGAAGACAGTTAGAGATGATAAAGGATTATGATTGTTCAATCCCTTACCATCCTAGAAAGGAATATAAAGCAGAGGATGATCAAATTAGAAATGATGCTATAACCATATCAATGATGAAAATTGAGAAGGATTAAATCATCTTAGACTTGTGAAGGGTGGACATGAAAGTCATAAAGGAAGGAACAATATCCTACCTAACTCAAATGATTGTTTAATCATCCATTCCAGAGAAGATAAAGGATCCAAAAATGGATGATGTGGAAATATAAATGATGATGTAAGACATAAGAAAATATAAATCCTCATAGTTTATAATTGATGAAGAATGAGTTATAAGATTCGGTTCACGACTATGTGTACCATACACGCCTAAGATAAAGAAGGATCTATAGAATAATGCACATAGATCGACATTCTCCATCTACCCACACATCATAAAGATGTATCAATATCTTTGAGAGGGATATTGGTGGGAAAATATGAAATAGGAAATCATAGAATATACATTAAAGTTCCAGATATGTCAACAAGTTAAGGTGGAGAGGAAAAAGTATAGGGGAATGATGAAACCATTACGCATAGCTACATAGAAATGGGAAAACATCACCATAGAATTTGTCACTGGTCTTCTAAAGACATCTAAAGGAAATAATTTCATATGTGTTGTAGTGGATCATATTACAAAGTATGGTCACTCAATTTCATTTTGATATGAATTCTTACTTGATCAATTTGCAAGGATCTAAATCATGGGAGTTGTGAGTCTTCATGGAAAACTAAAATTGATTATATATGATTGATATCCAAGGTTTTCTATAACTTCTGTAAAGTCTCCAATATGCTCTAAAAACAGAGTTCAACTTCTTTATGACTTATCACTTAAAACTAATTTCCAATATAAGTGGACTATCTAGGAACCTAAGGACATGTTGATATCATACTCAATGGAATTAAAAGGAGGATATAATTAATATATTCTTATAGTTGAGTTCTCATAAAATAATAGATTCCACTCAAGTATCCAAATGGCTCGATATGAATCCATTTATGGGAAGAGATGTAGAAAAAATTTGTGCTGTAATGAATTTGTTGAATGCATGATATAGGGACCTGAAATAGTTAAAGAATTGTTAGAAAAGGTCAAGACCATTCAACAACACATCAGGACAACTCAGAGTTGACAAAAGATCTATACTGATAACTATTATAGATACCTAGAGTTTCACAAATAAATATTTATTCAATTAATGGAGGAAAGGGAAGCACAAATCAAGGAAACCTAAAGAAGTGAAGACCAAGAGCGCCACTTATTACATGGGCCGCACCACCAGAGGGGAGGGATCTAAGGATACAAAACTCTAATAGGGGACATTCTGGGGTAGCAACAGTAGTAAAAAAAATCAGCCACATGATTTGCCTCATGCCACCTAGAGTTTGAGGTTAGAGATAAAGTGTTACTTTTCATATCTCCATAGAAGAGATTCATGATATTTTTTATGAAGGGAAAGCTAATACTCAGATACATCAACCCCTTTGAGATTATTGATCACATTGGAGCTTTGGTCCATCGACTAACACTCCATAAATCCTATATCAAGTACAATATGTGTTCCACATATCCCTCCTGATAAAGTACAAACCATATCACATACATTTACTAAATTTGGAGGTGGTATAGTCAGAGCATGATCTCCCATATATGGAGAAACTAGTTAAGATCTTGGACCATAGAGACAAATTTCTACACAACAAGACTACTCACCTAGTCAAAGTATAATAACAGAACCATAAGTATAAGAATACAACATGGGAACTAGAGGAATAAATGAAACAAATTACCCCAACTATTTTCATCTTATTGGGTGAAATTAAATTTTGAGGGTGAAGTTTCTTAATGGGGGAAAAATTCAATAAACCATAATTTTTGTCAATGAAATTTCTTGTCTGATTATATAAATGTGTCATATTTAGTAATGTAGTATTATATAAAACACATACACCGCATGAAAGAACCCAAAAATTTATATTATATTGAATTGAACATTATATTTAGAGAATAAATATATACATAAGAGTTGAAAGTATTATAATGGGACACAAATAGAAAACAAGATTACTATAATATGAAAATTTGGATATGATTGATCCCCAAAAATGATCACACTCACAAATAACATCGTAGAAAAAAAACAAAATATTAGTAATTAAATATTAATTTTGAAAATTAAAATATACATTAACTTGATATAAAATAGAATTTAATGATGAATGAATGAAATATGAGGTATTTATAAAAGTTAAGTAATCTATATGCCCATTCAAAATCTAACTGTTGGAATAATAATTTGACCATTGGAATAGTAACATAACCATTAGAATAGTAAAATCATCCATGAAATTGAAAAATAATCTTTATTTATCTTATAAAATGAAAATATAGAAATTTTATATCATGATACAAATAAATAAATGCTTTAAAAATGATAAAATAAATGTTTAGATTTTTTTGTAAAACACATATGTTTTATTTATATTTTTATGATAAATATAAATTAAAAAAAATCCCATAAAATGGGTTTATAAAATAATATTATGTTTCATTATAATGATAAAAAAAATTATGTAACTATAACTAATTTTTCAAAGGGTTAGAAAATTGATCATAATATTAAAATTGACATTTTTCAAATAAATAAAGATTTTATTTAAAAATTAATTTTATCATATTTAGAAAATTGTTTACATAAAATGGATTTAATTTTTAGAATCTAAATGCCTCAAATTTTTTAGTTTTATTTTTTGGTGTTTTTCTTAAATAGTTGAATTTTTTGTTAATAATGAAATATGAAAAAATAAGGCATTTAACATTATATGTTGAATACATGAATTAGTGAGTCATAGATGATGTAATAAACCATTATCTCAAACTCACATGAAATAATTATTTTATATAGTCACAATAATCAACACTATTGGTATTATTGAGTAAAAATAATAAACTAATCAATATTATATTAAAAAACTCTTATTCCCCCCCCCCTTATAAATACCACCCCTCACCACCCATTCACCTCACACCTTATAAGACATGAATATAACCCATTATCTTCCCATTTATCTCCTAAAACCTTCTCCCCACATCCAAGTATTTCTGGTCTTACCAAAAGACCATTCCAAGGATCCTTAAGGGGTTCCTTAAGAGGATACATTCAATGGAGAGGGTAATACTCTTTACCGAGCTTTTTAATCTTTATTACTCTTTATCCTCAAAAAAAATTCCATCCTACTTGTAATAATGAATACAGTATAATATATATACCTTAATTTTATTTTTTTAATGGAATATCAATTATCCAACCTCTTCCCATTTTCGTCTAAAATGAGAATGTTGTTCACATTATAGTCAGATCACCACCCCCCATGGACAACAAATTTCATTTTCGCCCAGCGCCTTCATGGATCATTTAAATTCAATTATTATGGTATAAAATGATATAAATAAGTATATTTTGTTTTATTTCACATTATATAAGGGATATATATCCATAATATTAATGGAAATCATAGAAGTTCACCAGGGTCAGAAAAGATGCTTAAGTGAATTAACTGTATAATGATAATAATTAAACTCTATGAACAATGTTTATTTTTTAATACTATTTGAATTTTAAAACAATTTTTGAACTCTTGGAATAATATTATCATTATTTCATGAAACTTCAAGAGTTATGGGCCCATTTAATGAAGAACTTCCATAATTACCTACAAGGGATGTGACTATAGAACTATGGCATGAACAACCTCAAGATAGTAGAAATAGAAACCATATCTCAATTAAATGACTATAAAATAAAATAAAAACTTGATAATAAATCAAATATATTATAATAATGTTCTAAATCATGTATTTAATAAATATATTTTCATTATTCAGGATGTTAAGTGAAAGTGCTGAGTGAATCCAGACCTAAGGCAAGGGACCTCTCCAAACCACTCTCATTTATTTATATTATGACCTTTTCTCTATAAATCAATTTATATATATATTTAATGTTATATAATAATTAAAAATTATATATATAGTGGTCTTACATATATACCTATCTTATTCTCTATTTCTTCTCTAGGGTTATACTTTCCTTACATTCAGTTCTCAATACCTTTTTAAAATCAAACTTGATTAAGGGGACCTTTTTTATCCCTTAATCCATTCATTAAACACTCTCTTAAAGTGTTTTAATCATTCATTACTTGAAAAAATAAGAACTATTTTATGGTGAAACATTTTTTACCTCTTTTTTTAAATAAAATTACACATTCTTTCCTTATTTGAAAGTATTTTACTGATTCTATAAAAACACTATTTTAAAAAGGTCATTTCTATACCCAATTATCTACCCTTTCTCATGATTTTTTCTTAAAACAAACTCTATATTTGAGAAATATGCTTATTGATTCAAATACGAACGTCTAAAATATGTAATTACTTCAACATTTTGGAATCTTTATGAAACATCCTTTGAATATTTGTTGAGGCAAGATTATTTAACCCATTACTTTCCATGGGAATTTCTTATGATTATACCTTATGTGTGATTCCATTATGTGGCACACATATGTCTGTACATGTTATGATGTGTGAACCCATACATTGATCTAATTCATTGGACAATGTTTATATCTCATGAGATGATATATATGGGATTATGGAGTAATCCTAATCTATGATGGGTCTCAGTTCACCATGTTATGTTATCTTGGTTGTGAGTCTTAAGTTATGCTTACATCATGTTTTATGTTTTTTCCACATTCCTATGATTCCATGATCTCATGATGTCATATTATTTATGTCATTTTTTCATATTATTCATAATCCTTCACTTTTATGATATCATGTTATTCCATTTGATTCAATTATTATTCTTCATTATCATGCTCATTCCCTTACTAGGATTTAAAGATCACCCCTTTTTATGTATTCCCAAGGTTATCCTATGTAGTTTTAGAATCTCAAAGGGATCTATGAGTATTACAGATTTTAAAATAAAGATATTTTTATTTTAGATTTATGTTTATGGTTCACGAACCTACTCGCCCAAAGAAACTAGGACTATGGATCCTTGGGTTATGTTTATTGGATATTTATGTTAAAAATCATATAATAAGATGTATAAGAGGCTTTGGTTTCTATAGTTAGTATCAGATAAAAGTATTATTATGTTTTTTATTAGGATAATAATAAATTATTAAAAATCCTAGGGATAAGTCTATGTATAAAAAAATATCCAAATTTTTTGGTGAAGTATAGAGTGAGTGGTTTCCAAGAAATTAAATCCTTATCTAGACAATACAAGTATATGCATATCTCACACATATGTACCTGAGGATAATAAACTTAAAAGGGATCATTGGATATTAACTCGACCTATGATTAGTACATAAAAGAGAGGCCTTTCTTTAAACCTAGTTTAACACTCTTGGTGGATATGATTTGGTAAATTCATAATCTATTTACAAAGAATAATTAAGTACTTTAATATTTTTTATGTTATAAAACCGAATAGGAAAATTATCATGGATAACCTAGATTGAAATATAGAGAATCATAAGTTAGGATATACATGTCATTTATAAGTTAATACATTTTTTTCATAGTATAACTATTTATATTATTATTATTTTAACCATTATCATACGTAATTTTCCCTTTATTTTAGTTAATGGAGGGAAATAATAGGAATCACGCCAACAACCAATGTGATAGGTAATGTGATGATTTCCTTAATGATATGCTTAACTTGATGGGAGTGAGAGATAATAACTTTATTGAGTTAATATCTCAACTGGATCAAGTTATGAATAATAACTTGAATAATATTGAACTCCCTCCCTCTCATAGGAAAGTATAATTTAAGGATGAGTCCATTATTCAGAAAAGGCTTCAAACCTGGAGGGAGAATACTATCAGTGTTAGACACTGATCAAGAACACAGAACCCAAGGAGGAAATCAAATCCATGGATTATGAAGGATTTAATAAAATATTTTTCAATAAATATTTCCCTAGGATCCCTATTTTGAAATGGATAGGGAGTTACTTGGGATGAAGAAAAAGGAAGTTGAGTGTATCAAGACTTATGAGGAAAACATCACAAGGATTTCATAGCACACCTCTATATTTTTCATCGACACCTAAATTAAGGCGGGTCACCTTTTTAGTAGATTAAAGATGATTTTATGATTATATTTGGTGATTCAAAACTTTGATAAATATGAAGAGATTTTATATTGTTCATTAAAGGTTGAGATGGAGATTGGTGATTCTTAAGGGTCTCAAGGGGCTGGAGATAAAAATTTAGAAATAATGTTTAATTTGGGAGGATCAATGGATAAATCCCATGGAATCCTGAAAACTATCTCAAGGGAACACATATATTATTCAAGTGTGGAAAAGAGGAGCATCAAGCTAATTAATTACAAAGGGAGATAAATAATCCCACTTATGTGATAAAAGAAAAGAAGGTTCCAATAAAAATCAGCCTGTAGTCTAATGATTCAATGATAAGGGACACAAAAATTATGCAAGACAATTCCCTAATCCAAGGATTTTCAGATATAGTAAATGAAAACAACCTCCATAGCCTAGAGAAAAAGGAAGGTATTATGATATCACTACTACTAAGGTGGACCCTAATAATAAAGCGGTGATAGGTATGATATTTATTCATCCAATAAGGGTTAAAGTATTATTTTATCCTAGTTCTACATATTCTTTAATATCTTTTAAATTTGTAAAAACTATTCAAACACCGCCTCAAAACATGGGTGTTGAGTTTTCTATAAGAACAGAAAATAAGGAAATGATTGTATCCCAAGTATATAACTCCTCCCCAGTTAATGATTGTTAATTGAAACTCTAAAAAAATATTATTATACTTCCTTTAGTGGAATTTGATGCTATACTAGGCATGAATTGTATATCCTTATATAAAGATAACATCAAATAATAGGAGAGGGAAATCACTCTCCATATCTCAAGTCATCCTCTGATTATATAAAAGTGTAAGGAGAAGGATGAATATCCTTTAGAATATTATTCTCAATCATGGATATTATTTCTGTATGAGAAAGCATAAATACCTCAAATGATTGAGATAAAGGAGAGAATTTGGCTTCAAGACTCTCCCATTATGAGGGACTATATTGTTATATTCCCTGAAGAGTTTCTTGGGATTCATCTTGAATTATAGGTTGAGTTATCAATTAAACTTATACATAGATATATACCCATATCTACGAATCCCTATAGAATGGACACCATTGAGTTAAAAGAATTGAATCTGTAGTTACAAGAAAATCTAGACAAGGGTTTAATATTCCCAAGTGATTCACCTAGGGGTGTACTATTCCTCTTCATCACGAAGAAGGATGGGTCAATGTTCCTCTACATTGATTATCATAAACTAAAAAATTTCATAATAAATAACATGTATCCCTTATTATGGATTGATGACTTGTTCGATCTACTACATGGACCCTAGTACTTCTCTAAAGTGGACCTTTGGTCAAGGTATTATCAAATAAAGGTGATAAGGGAGGATATTTCCAAGACTGTCTTCATACAAGGTAAAAGTTCTATGAGTTCATATTAATTCCATTTAGACTCAAAAATGATCTAGAAATATTCATGGAATTTATTAATATATTTCTTAGAGACTACCTAGACAAATTTGTGGTAGTATTTATGGATGATATTATAATGTACTTGAAAAGTAATGAGGAACATGAGGAGAATTTGGATACTATGATAAAGACTTTGTGAAAGGTGATTCTATATGAAAAATTCATTAAATATGCGTTTTGGATAAATGAAGTATCATTCTTGGGCATGTTATCACCAAAAAAGGGATATATTTGGATCTTTATATGAAAAAGGTGATTGGGGGAGTGGACCAAAATTTTTTTTTTGATAAAGATTCATTGTTTCCTTATACTATCTGGATACTATTAAATATTTTTGAGTAGATTATCATGATATTCAAACCCACTAACCAAGATAAATAGGAAGGGAGTGAAGTTTTTATGGACCAATTAATGTGAAAATATCTTAAAATAATTTAAAAATAGGTTTATCACTGCACCAGTACTCACACTACCCATAAGTGGGGAACTTTTTTATGGTATGGATCGATGCATCAAAGAAGGGATTAGGATGTTTACTAATGAAAAATGATAAAATAATAGTATAATCCTCAAGTAAGTTTAAAGTTCATGAGAAAAACTATCTAACACATGACCAAGATTTGGATATAGTGATATTCACATTAAAAATTTGGTGACATTATTTCTATGGGAAAAAGTTTGAAATATATATATATTATAAGAGACTCAAGTATAAATTCACATAGAAGGATCTTAATATGAACCAAAGAAGATGATTATAGATGATAAAGGACTATGAATGATAAATCTATTATTATAATTAAAAGGAAAATAAAGTGGAAAATTATCTAAGTAAAAAGGATCCTACAACTTCATCAATGATGAGAATATATAATGATTCAATCTTCTTAGTCTTTTGAAGGATGGATATGGAAGTCAAAAAGGGAGGGAAAACATCCTACCTAACTCAAATGATTTCTCAACCATCCATTCTGAAGAAGTTAAAGTATGATCAAAGGGATGATGTGGAAATATAGAAGAAAACTAATTAAAGGAACTATGTGAATGAGGCACCGAGATGGGAAGCTTGGGAGTCCTAGAAATAGATTCCTTGTGCTCAGATGTTACCGATGATTTCTTATTCGTACTTCATACTTGATCCTATAAATGGGGGGTATGGGGGCCCGTAAATAGGAAATGGTGGAAGGGATCTCAAATTACGATCGTGTGGAAATGAACATCATGATTCCATTTAAGGTTATGCAATCATGACCAATGATACACCTTTTAAGGTCATGTAATAAGAACCAACATGGTGATTTTTAAGGATGTGTGTCTAAGACCATCATGTCACGACTCATTAACTGGTAGATTTAGTCTAAAGGGTGTCAGAAGGGTCTCATGGGAAATTTATTTAGACCAATTAAAGGACTTGGGTGAATGGGGCACCTGGGTAGGAAACTTGGGAGGATTGGGAATGAATTCCTTGGGCTTAGATGCTCTTGATGTTTTCTCCTCCTCAATTCATACTAGATCTTGAAAATGGGGGGCCTAGGGGCCTTTATATAGGAAATGGGAGATGTGTTCCCAAATAACAACAGTGTGAAAAGGACTATCATGGTTCCTTTTAAGGTCATGCATCAATAATTCACTTTTTAAGGCCGTGTGACAAGGACCATCATGGTTCCTTTTAAGATTATGCATCTTTGACCATCATGGTGCCTTTAAACACAACTCAGTGTTAGGTTGATTCATGATAAAAAGTGACGATTAAGTTTTTAATTATATATATATATATATACATTTATATATATATATATATATATGTATTTATCTAGACACACACACACACATTTATATGTGTTTAAATTTATATATATTTATATATACTTATGTGTATATATATACACATATTATGTGGGTATATATATACACACACATGTACATTTATATTTATATATATATATAATTATATTTAATTATATATATATTCATGTATATATTTTTATATATTTATGTAAATTTATTTATATTTATATATATTTATATATATATTTGTATATAAGTATATTTATATATATTTATATATATTATATTGGTATATATATATATATTTATGTATATTTATATGTGTTTATTTATTTATTTATATTTATATGTAATTATATATACGTATGTATTTATAAAAATTTATGTAAATTTATTTATATTTATATATATTTAAATATATTTATAGATATTTATATGTATTTATGTATATTTATATATATTTATATATTTATATATATTTATGTAAAGTTATTTATATTTATATATATTGATAGATATATATATATGTATTTATGTGTATGTGTGTGTATTTGTATATATTTGTATTTTCATGCATTTATATATATTTATATATATACATAAATTTATTTGTGTTTATATGTGTATGTGTGTGTGCTTATATATGAATCACAATTTGATATTTTTATTTTTTAAATAATTCCCATTTTAATTGGGTTGAGAGGGAACCCTTACATTGTCAGAATGCCCCAGATTATATGGCCCAAAGGCCCAGCGACTAAAAGTCCAGTACATACCCAAAGACCCAAGACCAAGACCCCACATTAGCATAACCTCTCCCGCATTCCTACATCTATCTACTTCTGCTTGATTTCTTGACTTTACGTCTGTGGCTTGTAATCACTGCCTCCTTGATCTGATACTTTAACAAGTACATCCTAGATTCTCCATGAATGAGCCCCAACATCCAAATGATCACTAAATATTTCCTTTTCACCTTCATTCTATCCACCATCTAGGAACATCACCATCATGAAGCCCTGAGGCCCACAATTGATGGCACGAAGGCCCTGTACCCCATAGGAATTTTGATGACCCTAAGACCCTTTGGGCTGAAGGCATAATTATGTGGCCTTAAAGCACAATTTGAGTGAATAGTTTAACTATTACTATCCTACTATAGTACCATCTATAGTAACTCCGAGATTTCTCCCTGCCTAGTTTTGAAATCAAGTCTTTTTGGTGTAGGATTACGGGGTTTATCACTCGCCTACACCCCCAAATACATATATAATTATATATATATATTATTTATATTTAATTATATGAAATTATATATATAAATATGCATTTATGTAAAATTTATATATATATATAGATATTTATATGTATTTATATATATTTTTATGTATTTACACATATTTATATTTATATATATTTATTTGTATTTATGTATATATTTATTTAATATGTGGGTGTATATATATATTCAATATGTGTTTAAATATATATTTCTATAATATATATATATATATATATAGATATTTATATGTTTGTGTGTGTGTGTGTACAATTAAATATAATAATATATAATAATATATATTTATATATATTAATATTTATGTGTATATATATATGTTTGTATATATTTGTATTTTCATGCATTTATATGTATTTATATGTATTTATACACACACACACACACATATATATATATATTTATATGTGTTATATATATATATATATTTATATTCATATGTAATTATCATGAACTTCCCCCACTGAAACCCCTTCAAGGTTGACAGTAAAGGTGAGAGTGACCCCCGTAGCCCACCTCCAATAGGCCACAAGTTAGCAGCTAGTACAAAGGGTAAAAATTCACAAATGGGCGACGTTATCCTTATAATATCAAGAATAATAAAGAAAACTAACCATCAATCAACTTCAAATGAATTTATGTTCTATAATTAAATTTCCACAACCCCAAAAGTCATGTATATTTAAATGTATATAACCAAGATAACAATACAGTGTAAGATCAAATTTCTAGACCTCCATTTAAACCACTAAACTCCACTCAAACTACCCAAACAACAACCCTAATTTCCCTCAAACTATCCTGCAACGCACTTAGCAATTGTGGAGAGGTAAACACTTAAGAGTAATCAATAGGATCATTAATCTAAAAAAATAAACTTCCATGTGTAATAAATATTCAAGAATAAACAAGAGTGATAACAACTGATAAATGCATAACCAAAAATTGAAACAAAACAATCATAAGTGGTATAATCATTGAACTCCACGTCATACCTCAATCACCAATATTTCCTCCATTCCCTACAACATTCCCATAAATTTTCCCAACCATGATTCCAAATCAATCCTAGTCCAATCAAGGACCTGAAAACCATAACAATAACCAAACAAAAAATGATAACACCTCATGCTCTATAAACATAATTGAAAAAATTGATTAAAAAGAAGCCGAAAATTTACCATCTTTATCACCTGTCTGTTCAGAGGCCACTCCAACTAAAAACTGGGTAAAAAACCATAGTAGGACATCCCCTTACCATAGTAGGGCATCCCCTTACCAACTGACAAAGAAGAAATGATTGAATTTCAACAACACCACATCGACAACCATCTCTCCCCACCATAACCAACCACCATGCCTCATATACACATACCACACCCACTAACCATATCCACAAATCCACCACCACATACTATATTTAACAACCATATTTCCACACCACAACATGACGATTCAACTTTTCCCAACCACACATCGATAGGGTAACTTTAACCTGAAGAACATCAACCTCACGCTCTCCCCTATCATGCATTACCCCCACCATGCACCACATCCTACATTACATCATCACCATATCATAATCATATCTTTATCATATCATTACCACTATATAATTATACCATTAGATATATACATACTCCAAGCACTAGCCAATACAACTCCTATGTATTTGCCTACCTTGAGCCATCACAACCCTAACATCAAACCTTATTCCATTATAGCCCACGAAATTCCTCCATCATCCTAATTTACCGCATCGTATCCTCAAATTCCACTTCCACATAATAAAAAAACATATAAACTACACACTAAACACCACTTTCTTCAAAAATTAATCAGTAATAGCATAAGAAAAAACATAGGGAAATTAAGTCACATGATTAAAAACGTCACATTTTTCACATCATTTCTGATCCCATGATTTACTATTTACCATCATCATTAAGTTAATTATTCCATTAATTCATCATTAATCACATTTATTATATCCATAATCATTTCACATCAGCCTTCTCTTTCCATCATTTCATGTTTACTTTTCACAAGCCATCAATTATTATACTAGTAATTGATTCATTCAGTTATAGATTACTTATTACCCATATTTTTATAGTAAACACTATCACATACCCAACCCAACTATTAAAACCAAATACATATCCTCAATATTATTCAAGTATCCACATGAATTCAAAACTCACACACATCGCAAGATAACACTTAATGAATAAAGAAGACATGAGAACAATCTATAAGATCTCCACCCAACTCAACCTTCTAATGGAACCATATTGACAAGGAACAAGCTCCTATAAACTTTACATTATCATATATTCCTATAAATAACTCTCCTAAATGAAATTAAAAAATGAAAATAGAACTCTATCACTGAATTATAAAAAATTTACCGCAACTAGGACCTTTAATATATTTACAACAAGACCTCATCACCACCTAATCACAATGATGACCCCACAAATTCCAACACTGATGGTTTAATATATATTTAAATTTAAATGTTTATTAATATCATCCCGAACTTACACTTTTATCCCTATTCCCATTATCACATTTAACTCATAAACAAGTTTACCAATATTCAAGAGGAGAAACAAAAAAACAACACATCAACACCCCCTTTTAAACTAATGAAATAACCCAACCAAGAACACCCCAATCAAAATAGGTTATACAACAAAAACACAACATCAAGGATCAACATGATGGTTGTCTTCAAATTCATTATGAATTACAGATCTCATTAATTCCATTTTATTTCCATATTTAAGTAATTAACTGATTATGAAGGTGACAAGGTTCTCCAATAATAACATTAAATAAGAGAATCTTAGTAGTGAATATATGTTAATAAAAATAAACACATATTAAATTGAAAGTGTTGGTCGGAGTGGATACTCAAGAGGGGGGTGAATTGAGTTCCAATTAAAAATTTCTATTAAAAATTTCTATTAAAATCCCCCAATTCAAAACTAAGTTAAACTGTAGTGAATTTGTAAATCTGTAAAGGTTCAATTAGATTCTCAAAAGATTGATTAGGTCTCAGTTAACTTAATCAGAGGATTAAATTAACTTTTGAAGCTAATCTACTGATTTAAAAAAGTTACAAACACTTGATAATTTAACTATCAGAGTAACTTTAAAATAGATTTGTATTTCAAAGTAAATAGCAGCATAATACAAAATATATAAAATATACTTTAAAATTAATCTAAGATGCACAGTAGATATAACCAAGAGGTTCAGTCTCAAGCTGAGACTTAGTCCTCTCAAACAATTTATATAAATTTGATCCACACCCTGGATCAGGGAAAAACAACAGTACAGAGACTGTTCAAGTCCTAAGACCTCTACCACAGTTCTTAGTGGGAAAAACAAAAGCAACATCTCTCAGTCTATCCAGGTCACACTTGACCTCTTCCATAACTCACAGTGGGATACAAGAAGGTATAAAAAGTTTGGTTTGAGGATTTAATATCCTCCAGTTCAGCTCAGGAGACAATGTGTATCTAGAGTAGATAGATGTACACACACACTGCTCTGAATGTTAAGAAAAGGGATAAAATAGAGGAAATAATAGAGTTTAGAAAGCTCTGTGTATTTTTAGATATGCTCTGGACTCGTTTTGATGTTGCAGATGGAAGTCAAGTCATTTCTGGTGAGGATGACTCAAAACAGAGTATCATTGTTCTTCTCAGCTACATCTATTTAGACTTGTGCAAATTATTTTTAGTAAGACACAACTATTATCCTTTGTGTTTGTTCCAGGTGAAGGATCTGCTTCAGGCTCTCTGATTTTTACAGGTGTTCTTCAAGTTCTTCTTATGTTCCCTGGGACTTCATACACGTGCACCTTCTTTCATGTGTTGTTATTTCTTTTCGATCCACACTTCTTTTTACTGTAGATCTTCATTTTTATTCCTTGAGATCTGGAAAAAAGAATTATTACCTTTTTACAGGTACGAGGTATGATTTCCTGACATCCAACAACCAACATTAATTAATAGCAGGTGCATTTAACTAAGAAAATATGACCATTGGAATTAATAAGGGTTAGTAGAAAGTTCAAACAGTTTTCATGACTATCAGTGAGTCATGAGATCGGTGAGTCATTTTGAATTTGCATCAGTATCAGTAGGTTATTTGATCAGCATCGGTTTCGGTAGGTCATTTGATCAGCATCGGTTTCAGTAGGTCATTTGATCAGCATCATTTTCGGTAGGTCATTTAACCAACATCAGTTTCGGTAGGTCATTTGATCAGCATCGGTTTCGGTAGGTCATTTGATCAGCATCGGTTTCGGTAGGTCATTAGATCAGCATCGGTTTCGGTAGGTATCATCAGTGCCACCGTTGTCATCGGTGGGACCATTCTTCATCAGTGCAACCATTGTCATTGGCACGACCGTTATCATCGGTGCTACCATTCTTCATCGGTGCAACCGTTGTCATCGACGCGACCGTTATCATCGGTGCGACCATTCTCATCGGTGTGACCGTTCTTCATCGGTGCGACCGTTCTTCATCGGTGCGACCGTTTTTCATCGGTGCGACCGTTCTTCATCGGTGCGACCGTTCTTCATCGGTGCGACCGTTCTTCATCAGTGCGACCGGTCTTCATTGGTGAGACCTAATAGTGACTCAAGAAAATAACTAACAGTGAGTCAAATACATGAAATACGCACCAAGTGTCTGTTCAAATCAGAACACTTCCAGGAAAATAGAAAAACATAAATAATCATAGATAAACATATGTAAACATGATTAAACATATATAAACACATTTAGAACAGAATGAATAGTTGAGTAAATTTACTTATAAACAGAAGTAACAATGATTTGTGATTATTAAAATAACCATTTCACAGAGGGTTCAACAATCTCTCCCTTTTTGATAATCACAAATCTATATCATAAAAGAAAGGAGAGGAAAGGATATAACATTCAGTATTCTCCCCCTATGTAAACAAAATATATAACCAAAGATAAACAGATTATCAGAGAATGCACCGGATCATAAACAAAGTGAGAGTATATCAACGTAGCAGTAGTCATCATTTCAGCAGTCATCATTTCTCCCCATTACTTCATATAGTCTAACTGTATGACTATTCTCCCCCTTTGGGATTATCAAAAAGAAATAAAGAGCAGATAGAGAAAAAAGAATAAAGTTCCATCGAAATAACCACTGAAAACAAAGTTACAAGAAAAGGGAACACATAAAAGAAACCCTATCAAAAATGACAGGTATGGATACTTCTTGGGATGCATAGGAGATTTTCCTTTAGGAGATGGAGGAATGGATGGTCTAGAGGGTGGATTCGTGGAGGGTTGATCTAGACGGATGGAGAGAGGTGGCAGGACAGCTCTGTCTAGAAGCAGAGTGGGTGCTAAAGTCACTTGTGGGTGAGTAGAAGATCTTGTTGAAGGAGGCTGCTGAATGACTGGCCGAATATTAGAGAGAGCTTGAGAAATTGATAACTGACCAGGAGAAACACCAGATGGACTGAGAGGCTCAACTGTAGGAAAAAAATTGCCTTAGCTTTCACATGAAGATAGGGTTTGAGCAGATTGATAAAATCTTGAATGAATTCACCACCATATTTCATGGCCTTCTCAAAATCATCTTTGTTCTACATGAAGATTTCTAGAGTAGGAGTAAAATCTTTCAACTGCTGTACCTGAACCTTAAAATATTGAGTGACTAGAGGAAGTCTCAAATTGTCATCTAGTACTTTAAACTGATGATTCAACTCATGCTTGGTATAGATTTTAGAGAAATAGTGATCCACCTTTGCTTTGATCTCTTTCTGAGCCTGAGTAGCATCAGCCGAATAAAGATTCACCATCTTTTGAATATGATCACTATTTTCTTTCATCTTTTTCAATGAGTCCAAATCCAAAATCTTTCCAAGTGCAACTAACTCTTCTTTTAGAACATCCTTCAAAGCATTGATCTCATGACCAGTAATCTTGGTCACTTTGGAGGAGCTAGCTTGAGTTACAACCTGAGTTATCTCAGCCTTCAACTTTCTCAAATCTGACTTCTTTAGATGTTCTATCAAATTTCTCAGAACTTCCATCATACCAGAGATGGTTGATCTAAATTCTTCTGATATAGAAACTAAGTCATTACCTAAATCCTTGAGTGCTTGATTTATAGAGGTAATGTGTCTACCAATCAATTCACTAGTATTTCACATGTCTGGCTTGATAATAATTACTACTCTTTGAGTTATAGAATCCATAGAAGCCTCAGATAAATTCAAAAGAGTAGGATCAGGAGCATGAGATAATTCCTCTTTCATTGTTTCTCTAACTGCATGGAGCAACTCATCTTTAAATCTGTTTAAATCCGATCGAGAAACTGAAGGACCTGGTATTTCTACTGTCACTTGCACATTCTCAGAAACTATTCTAGCCTTAACTGAAAAACTTTCCCTCACTTTGTGCACCCCTTATTCTTCTTCTTCCTCTGAATAATCCAAACCAAGAACAGCAAAAACTGGTTGTTCTTCCCATGCAGCTTTATAAGAGGTATACCAGGGCTTTACAAAATCATATTTTCTAGAATTTTCATGTGAGATTTATTCACCTACATCAATCTCTATCTGCATTGTTCTTTCAGCCTCATGAACAACTTCTTCTTCAACTTGTTGTGGTTGTGGATCATCTTGGATCACATTTTGACCATATACTGGTCGAGTAGTAGCATAATCATCACCACCATCATCATTATTTCCATCATCATCATCACCATCATCATTACCATCATCATCATCACCATTTTCATTTCCATTATTATTTACTGAAGTCTCATCAGTACTATCTTTGCTACTAGATTCATACATAGAATTTGATTCTTCAGTTTCAGCTTATTCTTCATCACCTAGAAGAGGTTCTGACTCTGGTAAGTTGAGATGTGGACTAGTTGGTCCAAATTCCATTCGTCTTTTCTTAGGACTTACTATATTAGGATCACTCCTATCATAAGGAGGTGACTCAGGCTCTTTTTCAGTATCCACAACATCATCAGCCTCAGCACCCCCTGTTCCTTTCTTACTTGACTCTCCAGTTTCCTTAGGAACTTCTATCTCCTCTTCCTCATCAGAATAAACAACTTCTTCATCAGTTTTTAAACCAGGATCTCTTATCCCCTTTGGTCTCTTAGGATGTTCAAAAGGATTAAAGGAGTCATAAAAATTATCTTCATCAGGAACCCATGCCTTCTTCCATGGATTCCAGTTGATTTTCATTGTTTTGCAGATGTCCTTGTTAATACAAAAACTACTACTGGATGAGATACACTCATCTCCATCTTCAACACAGCCCAAAAACTTTAACATAGCATAGATTTTATTAGAGTAGAAAAAGGTTGTATCTTTCTTGGATGGCTTCACCATCTCAGCAATATGGACAGTAAAATATCTACACAAATTGATATTCTCATCATTTAGAAATAAAAACAACATAAAAACATCATGATACTTCACAGCAGCAAAATCACCCTTTCTAGGACAGATTTAGTGTTGAATAAACTTAAACAAAATTCTACTTTCACCATCTAACTCAGCAGCTATTATTCTTCTGGATTCAGAATTGTCAGTCAACATCTCCAGAGCAAGTTCATACAAAAAATATTCAGTGGTAGGAGGAATGTTACTAGAATAATCTTCATATCTACCTTTATGAGGTACTCCCAAGCACTCAGCCCATTGCTTTTAAGAAAAAGATATCTTTTTCCCTTTTACTATTGAAGATAATCTTGCAGCTTCTGCACATCCAATACAATATTTAAGTTCAGATAAAACTCATGCACAAGCTTTGGGTAGTAGGCTAGATCATTATTACAGAACCAGTCTTTCCATCCTTGCATTTCTAATACTTTCAAAAAAGAAGACTTACTATTTAACACCCATTCGGAACTCACTTCCTTTTCCACGGTGACCACCCGAGTTTCCAACTCTGGGTTCACTGAACTTTGAGTCATGCTGATCGATTCTCCTCATTGGCGTTTCACAGGAGAGGAAACTTCAGACTAATTTCTTTGTCACTTTTGCTTTTCTATTTGGTGGTTTGAGAGGTTTGAATGGTTTGAAGGATTTAAAAAGGTTCGAGAGGTTTAAGAGGTTCCAGTTTCAGAAAAAGTAATGTTTGGCAGGAGATGAAGAGTCACAGTTCTTGAGAGAAGAAATATCTACGGGTAATTAAATTTATCATTTAGGGTTACAATATTAAATATAATATCGATTAATTAAAACAACGTCATTTTGATGAACATTAAAAGTGTTAAGCACTGTACGATACAAACGATAACAAAAGATCAGTTTCACTGATCGGTTTCACTGATCGGTTTCACTAATCGATCATACCTAACTCTTGCTTAATAAAATTTAACCTTTCTGAGCCCAAGGGTTAGGTGAAGATATCAGCTAATTGATGTTCAGAGTCAATAAATTCTAGAGAAATATCACCCTTTTGATAATTATCTCTCAAGAAGTGATGTCTAACATCAATGTGTTTGGTCCTAGAGTGGGACACATGATTCTTAGAGATGATAATTTCACTAGTGTTATCACAATTTATAGACACATGTCTAAATTGATATCCATAGTCCAATAAAGTGTGTTTCATCCACAGAATCTGTGCACAAAAACTACCAGCAGCAATGTATTTTGCTTCAGCAGTAGACAATGCAACATAGTTCTGTTTCTTACTACACCAAGATACCAGGGACTTTCCCAAAAGATGACATGTTCCAGATGTGCTCTTCCTATATAACTTGCAACCAGCAAAGTCAGCATCTGAATAACTCATTAAGCCAAAAGATTGTCCTTTTGGATAAAACAAACCTAAATTGGTAGTATGTTTAAGATATTTGAAAATCCTTTTAACAAGTAAATTAGATTCTTTAGGATTAGCTTGAAATCTTGCACACATACATACACTAAACATGATATCTCGTCGACTAGCAGTAAGGTAAAGTAAGATTCCAATCATACCTCTATAATTGGTTTGATCAACTAATTTCTATTTTCATCATCATCCAACTTATAGGTGGTACTCATAGGTGTATCACTTCCCTTATTACTATCCAAACCAAAACGTTTCAAAAGATCCTTTTTATATTTACTTTGATTTAAAATAATACCATCTTTCTTTTGAAAAATTTGAAAACCAAGAAAATACTTGAGTTCTCCCATTAAACTCATTTCAAATTCATTTTTCATAATTTTTGAAAAATCAGTACGTAATTTTTTTTAGAATATCCAAAGATAATATCATCAACATAGATTTGTACAATCAAAATATCTTCAGAAATTCTTTTAATAAAAAGAGTGGGATTTGCAATTCCTTTAGTAAAACCTTTAGAAATAAGAAAATTTGTAAGTATATCATACCAAGCTCTTGGAGCCTGTTTTAAACCATACAAATCTTTAGAAATCTTAAAAACATGATTTTGAAAATGGGGGTTTGTAAATCCAGGTGGTTGTTTAACAAAGACATCTTCAATTATAAAACCATTTAGAAAATCACTTTTGACATCCATTTGATATAACTTGAAATTTAGATGAGCAACATAGGCAAGTAAGATCCTAATGGCTTCTAATATAGTAACAAGTGTAAAGGTTTATTTATAGTCTATTCCTTCCTCTTGACTATACCCTTGTGCAACTAGCCTTGATTTTTTTCCAAATATATTTCCCGATTCATCAACTTTATTTCTAAAAACCCATTTAGTGCCTATGGTCAAGGTGTCCTTAGGTCTTTCTACTAATTCCCAGACATTGTTTCTTTTAAATTGATTTAACTCTTCATGCATTGCCATTACCCAAAATTCATCATTGATTGCATCATTCATATTTTTAGGTTCTAGCTGTGAAAGAAAGGCTTGATGTTCCACCAGATTTCTTAGAGAAGCTCTAGTCTGTGTCCCTCTATCAAGATTACCAACAAAAGCATCTAAAGGATGATTCTTTAGAATCCTATTTGATCTAGTAAAGGTGGGACTAGAAATTTCAGGTTCTTCTTTAGGTTCAGATTCATCAGAAGCAGGTTCTAGAACATTTCCTGAGCTAGTTGACTTTACAACAGGGTCACTATTTTTTTTATTAAGGTTCAGAACAGATAAATCTTCTTCAAGATTTTCAATAGAAGGTTTAGGTTCATGTGGATCAGTTTCATCAAATTTGATGTGAACAGATTCTTCCACATACTTGGTTCTCTTATTAAAGACTCTATAAGCTTTATTAGTAATTGAATATCATAAAAAGATTCCTTCATCACTCTTGGATGAAAATTTGTCTAGATTATCCTTATTATTAAGAATAAAGACTTTGCAACCAAAAACTCTGAAGTAATTAACCTTAGGTTTCCTATTATTCCACAATTCATAAGGGGTCTTCTTAAGTACAGGTCTGATCAAGACTCTATTGATAATATAACAAGCTGTATTTAAAGCTTCATCCCAAAAATAAATAGGCAGATCATATTCATTTAGCATAGTTCTTGCAATTTCTTGAAGGGTTCTATTTCTTCTTTCTAGTACACCATTCTGTTGAGGTGTTCTAGGGGAAAAAAAGTTGTGATTATATCCATTGTGTGAGTAATAAGATTCAAACTCATGATTTTCAAACTCACGACCATGATCACTTCTCAGGGTCTTAATCTTAAGTCCACTATGTTTTTCTATAGACTTGGAATATTTAACAAAATAAGAACAATCTTCACTTTTGTAAGCTAAAAAGTATACCCATGTATATCTAGAAAAGTCATCTACTAAGACATATACATAGTGCTTCCCATTTAAACTAGAAACTCTATAGGGTCCAAACAAGTCCATGTGAACCAACTCGAGAGGTTGAGAAGTTGAAACTTCTTTCTTTAATTTGAATGAAACTTTATGTTGATTTCCCTTTTGACAGGGATTACAAACTTTGTCAGTTGGGAATTCAAGTTTAGGTAGGTCTCTAAATATGTTTTTCCTAGTCAGTTTTCTAAGTGAATAAATGTTGCAATTTTGTAATCTTATGTGCCATAGCCAAGACTCTTTATGAAAAGCATTTAAGCAAGTAATGTTCTATTTAGATAAAAAATTCAAATCAACAGTATAAACATTTTCATTTCTCAAAGCAGAAAATACTAGAAAATTTTTAGAATTAAAAACATTACAAGATTCATTTTCAAATTTAACATTGAAACCATCATCACACAATTAAGAGATACTTAACAGATTATATTTAAGTCCATCAACAAATAAAACTTTTGAAATTAAAACTGAATCAGTGTTACCAATCTGGCCTAGGCTGATGATTTTTCCTTAGGAATTATCACCAAATGTGACATGGCCTCCATCAAATTTGATTAAATTCTTAAAGCATGAGTAATATCTAGTCATATTCCTTGAACATCCACTGTCCAAGTACCATACCTTCTTATGGGAACTTTTCAAGCAAGTTTCCTACAAAACAGGTTTAAGCAGAAAATGATTTTGGTACCCAGATTTTCTTGGGTCCAGACAGGTTAGTAATCAAAGCTTTAGGTACCGAGATTTGTCTTATGGGTCTCAAATAATTTATAGAATCAATAGATTTTTAAAGATAAACTTTATTTGATCTATAACCAATTGAATAACTAGATGAAGCATATGAATTTATAGAACTAGAACTAGCAGCATTCTGTCCAGATTTAGGAACAAATCTAGTTTTAGTAATCTATCTCTTTCCAGGATGATAGCTTATACCAGTGGTATATTTTGGTGCCACTTGTTTTCCTAACATTTGTGTAAGAGTATCCTTCCTATTTTTGAATTTTTCTAAGTCCTTCCTTAATTTCTCATTGGACAATTTAAGTTCAAAATTTTCCTTAAGTAATTGATCATTATTTTCTTTCTCTATATCAAGGGAAGATTTAATAGAGCTGGTCAAAGCATGTTATTTCTTCAAGGTCTTATAATTTTCCTTAAGCTCATTGCAGGTTTCTTCTAGAATATTACAATATTAAAATAACTCTTCACTAGACATATTTTCAGATTCAGAATCAGAATCAACTCCAGAATAATATGAATTTAAAGCAGGAGTGTCCAGTGTTACCTCAGATGTGTTTGTCATAAAACACATGTTATCTTTTTGAGATTTTTCATCCTAAGTAGAATCAGAATCACTTGAAGTGTCTTCTGAATCACTCCAAGTTGCTTTCCTAGATTTCTTGTACTTATTTTCCTTGTAGTAATATTTCTTCTTGAACTTCAATTTTGGACAGTCTGCTTTTAGATGTCCTTTCCTTTTGCACTCGTAGCAGACAATCTCATCACTCTTATCAGACTTCTTCCAATCTTTCTTCTAGTGACCTTTTTTGTCATATTTACCTTTATAGTTTGATTTTCTAAAGAATTTCTTCTTCCTGTAGAACTTCTTGAATCTCATGGCTATTCGATCCATCTCATCATCACTGGAAGAATTTGAACTTTCACTTGTTGAGATTTCAGTAGGTATGTGAACTTTCTCCTTGTCTTTTCCTTTTGAGGCAGTAGACTTAAATTCCACTGACTTCCTTTTTGGTTCATCATCTTACTCCTTATTTACCTTACGTTCTTCTTCATACATCATAAGCTTACCAATTAATTCCTTAACACGTAAAGCACCAATATCACAAGATTATCTAATTGAAACAGAGGTGACTCTCTATTTGTCTGGTAAACATCTTAATATCCTCATGATCTGTTCTTTTGCAGGAACAACTTTTCCAAGTGAGCTCATAGTGTTGACAATCTCATTGAACCTGAGATACATGTCAGAGATAGGTTCATCAGACTTCATTTTAAAATTATCATATTTAATAGTGTAAGTGTTTAATCTCATTTATTTAACATTGGTTGTTCCCTCATGAGAAACTCCCAAGGTATCCCAAATTTCATAGGCAGTTTTGCAAGAAGATATGCGATAAAATTCTTCATCGCCTAAAGCACAGTACATGGAATTAATAGCCTTAAAATTATTATTATAAGCAGTTTTAGTAGGTTTATCCCAAGTATTTATCTCATTTTCTAGAATATTATATTGAGTTTCTATAGCTGTACAGATATCAAAGCCCATACTCTCTAAGTGAATTTTCATTTTAAGTTTCCAGTGGGCATAATTTGTACCATTGAAGAAAGGTGGCATGTTGGTAACAGCAACTTCTAGTCTATTATCCATAAATAGATTTTAGAAAATATATTTAAAGAGATAAAATTTAGAACTAACAGAAATTTAATATCTTTGAGATACAACTAAAATCATAGTTAAAAAACAGAGTGTTCGAAATCCTTTAAAAATAACAACCTCTGATACCAAATGTTGGTCGGAGTGGATACTCAAGAGTGGGGGTGAATTGAGTTCTAATTAAAAATTTCTGTTGAAAATTTTCTATTAAAATCCCCCAATTCAAAACTAAGTTAAACTGTAGTGAATTTGTAAATCTGTAAAGGTTCAATTAGATTCTCAAAATATTGATTAGGTCTCAGTTATCTTAATCAGAGGATTAAATTAAATTTTGAAGCTAATCTACTAATTTACAAAAGTTACAAACACTTGCTAATTTAACTATTAGAGTAACTTTAAAATAGATTTATATTTCAAAGTAAATAGCATCAAAATACAAAATATATAAAATATACTTTAAACTTAATCTAAGATGCACAAAAGATATAACCAAGAGGTTCAGTCTGAAGCCGAGACTTAGTCCTCTCAAACAATTTATATAAATTTGATCCAAACCCTGGATCTGGGAAAAACAATAGTACAGAGACTGTTCATGTCCTAAGACCTTTACCACAATTCTTTGTGGAAAAAACAAAAGCAATAACTCTCAGGATGTACAGGTCACACTTGACCTCTTCCACAACTCACAGTGGGATATAAGAAGGTATAGAAAGTTTTGTGTGAGGATTTAATATCCTCCAGTTCAGCTCAGAAGACAATGTGTATCTAGAGTAGATAGATTTACACATACACTGCTCAGAATGTTAAGCAAAAGGATACAATAGAGGAAATAATATAGTTTAGAAATCTCTGTGTATTTTCAGATATGATCTAGATTCATTTTGATGTTGCCGATGGAAGTCAAGTCCTTTCTGGTGAGGATGACTCAAAATAGAGTATCGTTGTTCTTATCTGCTACAGCCATTTAGACTTGTGTATATGATTTTCAGTAAGACACAGCTACAAGTATTTTTGTTTGTTCCAGGTGAAGGATCTGCTTCAGGCTCTCTGATTTTTACAGGTGTTCTTCAAGTTCTTCTTATGTTCCGTGGGAATTCATACATGTGCACATTCTTTCGTGTGTTGTTCTTTCTTTTCAAGCCACACTTCTTTTTTACTGTAGATATTCCTTTTTATTCGTTGAGATCTGGAAAAAAGAATGATTACCTTTTTACAGGTACGAGGTACGGTTTCCTGACATCCAACAACCAACATTAATTAATAGCAGGTGAATTTAAATAAGCAAATATGACTGTTGGAATTAATAAGGGTTAGTAGAAAGTTCAAACAGTTTTCATGACTATCGGTGAGTCATGAGATCGGTGATTCATTTTGAATTTGCACCGGTATCGGTAGGTTATTTGATCAAGCATCGGTTTCGATAGGTCATTTGATCAACATCGGTTTCGGTTGGTCATTTGATTAGAATCAGTTTAGGTAGGTCATTTGATCAGCATCGGTTTTGGTAGGTCATTTGATCAGCATCGGTTTTGGTAGGTCATTTGATCAGCATCTGTTTCATTAGGTCATTAGATCAGCATCGGTTTCGGTAGGTCATTTGATCTGTATCGGTTTTGGTAGGTATCATCAGTGCCACCATTGTCATCGGTGCGACCATTCTTCATCAGTGCAACCGTTGTCATCGGTGCGACCGTTATCATCGGTGCGACCATTCTTCATCGGTGCAACTGTTTTCATCGGCGCGACCGATATCATCAGTGCGACTGTTCTCATCGATGCGACCGTTCTTCATCAGTGTGACCATTCTTCATCGGTGCGACCGTTCTTCATCGGTGCGACCGTTCTTCATCAGTGCGACCTAACGGTGACTCAAGAAAATAACTAACGGTGAGTTAAAAACATGAAATACACACCAAGTTTCTGTTCAAACCAGAACACTTCCAGGACAATAGAAAAACATAAATAATCATAGATAAACATATGTAAACATGATTAAACATATATAAACACATTTAGAACAGAATGAATAATTGACTAAATTTACTTATAAACAGAAGTAACAATGATTTGTGATAATTAAAATAACCATTTCACAGAGGGTTCAACAGAAATAAAATCCATAAAACACATGTAGCACTTAATACAAGGGTTTTTTAGTCATTTTAACCCTCTTAAATATTTTTTCTCATAACTACTGCAATATAGCATCAACAAGTATTGTCTCCGAATGAGACTTCATTCAAGAAAATTCTATATAATGATTTTAATTATTATTAAATAATTAATATATTTCAAGGGGTATTCTAAAATAGGAACTAAAAATATCCTAATTTTATAAACCAAGAAAATATGAAAATAAAAGAAAATAAGGAGTGGATTGAAAGAAGAAGAGAAGTCAGAAAAGAATAAGTGGATTTCTCTAGTGATTATACTGGTTTATCCATTCTTCATTACTTTAAAATAATTAATTCCATAAATTCTCTTGACACACAGTCCAAAATCTCTAAACTGTGTGTCTCATTAAGTTTTAGAAGGTCATCAACTAAGATCTTAGTTTTAATATTCTTTCATCAAGAGAAAGTCAAAGTGTTCAACAATCGCTAAAAACTCTAACAGAGTCAAACCATCATACTCAAAATTCTCAATCAAGAAATTATAATCTTCAACAATAAGAATAAAACAACAAACTCTTAACTAGATTGACCTAACAATCCACATCCAATAAAAAACACATGCTGATTGGATATGCTCTAGACAAATTCTGGGAGAGAAAATGAATCCAAATGATAGAAAATAAATTATCAAATATCAATCGATTATTCAACAGTTTAAAATATGGAGATTATTTAGATATTGAAAGAAAAGATAAAATCTTATAATAAAATCACCAGAAGAAAAGAAGAGGTATGACCACTGAAAAATTAGCTGATCAGGTTTATGAAATGCGATCGACATTCAATCTTCATCTCTATGATCAAAAACATATCTTCTTTGATCTCATTGAAAGATCTACCAACTCCACTCTCCTCCAAATCTATTTTTAGATATTTTATAATATCCACTTTAAGGGTAAATGGTAACTGTACATCAAAAGATTCAAAAAACTCCACCATATTAGAAAAACGCACTACATTCCAACAAAAAATTCATCATTGACTACTATAGGTTATATTCATCTAGATATTGAACTCATCATATATCTAGTTTTCAATTTGGGACCTCAGAATCAGCTATAGATTATAAAATCATGACCCCAAAAAAATAAAAACAAACAAAATTATTTCAACTCAACCAAGTCACGAACTGCACAACCACTGATTCAGACTCATAAAAGTATATCCTCAAGCACAAAGGATAAAATCAATCCTGTAGATGAAACCAAAGCATTCAGAGACACCAAAATCCCCATTATCTTCATCTTATTCATCATAACATTTTTACAAAAAGATAAACAGAAACCTAGATTCTCTTCAACCCCATGACCTCAACTTCACATAATAACATTCTCAACTCAATATTTTGTTCAATTGGTGATCAAATACTGCTTTTTTTCATCAAAAAATGTCAAGAATAGGCATTCCCATATTTATTTTATTCTATAGTTCTTTACTAGTAAAAAATGCCGAGCACCCAGTGTGCAGACATTTTCACCTATACAACTGTAGTGTTGGAGAGAGATTCCATACCTAATGAACTCAAATAGGTATTCATCATTAGGAATCAACCCAAAATCTTCACTGAAGAAATACGGAAACTAAAATATAGTGTTGGAGCCATCTTTTTCAACATGACACAACACAACTTCGATGGTGTCGGGTCCTAGAATCTCCTTAAACATATTATGAGTTTAGAACAAGCTTCTTCTTCACCACAACAGACTCTTTAGTACTTTGGTTCATTGATTCAACATCTTCTTCTAGAATAATCCCAAAAGGGGACCCTTATAATTAAAAATTCACACAACCTCATCGTAAAGCCACATTGGTTGGAATCTTCAATATTATAGATCTGAGTTGAGAAAATCCTCATATATGGTATCAAAGTTGTCATATTCCTCATGAAATTTGGAAATCTCAATCCATGCTTGACATCCTCTTGAAACAAAAACCAGATACTAAGACCTTGGTACCTTATCCAGCATTCAACAACAGTGGAGGTATCACCAATCATCGGTTCAACTTCGGAAGGCATTAAAATTGGTGAAATCCTGCTGTAACATGCCATCACCCAAGTGATTCTAGAAATCAATGGTGGATTGGTTTCTCAATAAGTGTAGATAGATCGGGTAGGATGTAATAAAAGATTATCCTAGAAGATTTTTTTGATTCGAGTTTGGAAACAACCTAGGAGGAATTATCCTACGTGGGATTTATCTCACGCACTTACTTCAGCTAATTTATCTTATGCTTGATTTGATCACTATCCTCCTAACCCCATAACAAAATTATCATACGCGGTCTTGCCAACTCCATTTATAGTTTTTTTGTTAAATAAAATTTATGTTATGCCGACCTTCCAAATTATCTTTTGCTGATGCATATTTTATTTGGTGACCACAATTCTCTTACAGAGTGAGTCCCCAAAATTAATCATACAAGGGAAAAGATTTCAAAATTACTTTGATATAGAATGTGATAAAATATCTTTCACCATTTGGGTAAATGAAATTTATCTGTTGGTGCTGAAAATAATAATTAAACAATAAGACATCAAAACGGTAGATTAAAATTCATAACATTAATTTTTTTTATAAAAAAAGGAAATAAATAATAAAATTCCATAAAAAAACTAATTATTTAAATTAAATAAAAATATAAACTATTGATTTTGTTAAAAGAATAAAATATATTAGAAATTAAAAACAAAATTGTGTAAAATAATTAAAATATTTATTAATTAACTAAATAAAGAAACTATACAATTTGTTAAATAAAAGAATGAGTATATAATGCTTTGAATTATTAAATTATTTAATGAAATTAAATTGAATTCTAAACTATAATTAATTAATTAAATATACAAACAATGTAAAAGATAAATTGAATTAGTAGAACATAAAATTAAATAACAACATTAAAATAATATTTAAAAAAACTTCAAAATTAAATAATAAATTCAAAGTTAAAGAAAATTATAATCAAAATAAAAATAATCCTTAATTAAACATAAAATCATCAAATTAAAAGTTGTATTGTTTTATCATCAAATTAAAACTAAAATGAATTAACTCATTCAAACATTATTTTAACCACTAAAATATAATTAATTAAAGAAGTTTTGTGGGTAAAATGTATCAAAATATAGCCACATCAATTCCCACACACTATGCTTTTGCTTCTCCTCAAGCAAACTAAGAGTCAAATTCAGTGGAATGGAATAAATCCTAAGTTTGAAATACTAGATTTCCACATAAAATTGGTTTTCAAAGTTACTTTCCTCCTTAGTTTTCATTAAGCATTGAAGATATTTTACCCTCAAGAAATTAAGTATTTTTAGTGCAAAATCGATTCATGTTATACAAAAATAATTGACCCTAAAAATTCAAATTTAGATTAAACTCATTTAAATTTTCATTCAACTGAAAGTATAAACTTCTCTTTACCTTCAAGAGAACCAACTTACATAAATTAATAATAAAATAATTTAGACTCTCTGTTTGGATGAGAAGACTTAATAAATTAAAATGAGAATAAATTAATCATCCGACAACTTAAAAAAATAAAAGATAAATCTCAATATGGATCAGGTTTTTCATTTCATAATTCATTTGAATTCATATGTCTTGAGTTTGAATGCAAATTAAAATATTCTAGGGAAATGAAAATTGTAAAATATTCTCACAATTCTTTACCAAATTCAACTACTTTTCAAGAAGGAAATTAAAAATGAATTACACAACTAAATCCAATAGATATTAAATAATTATCCTCCTTAAAGTGGCTAAACATCACTTAAACGTCAAAATAATTTTAAAAAACTAAAAATGTTTCATTGAATTTTAAAAAACAACCAAATTTTAAAAAAATTATGGTTTTTTGATGGGCTCACATTGTGGTACAGATTAAAACATTAAAATTCCCTCTAACCAACACAAAGCTCAACATTTTCTTTAATATTGAATCTAAGGTGGAGAAAACATTTAAATTAAATTTTAATGTTCAAAAATATTTTTCAATTCATTAGATTAAAAACATGTTGAAAAGGGTTACAAGAAAGATCAATGATTTTTTTCCACATAGCATAAAAATACATCAACAAAAAACATGCTCAAAAGTTCAATAACTGGTCACCACTTCAATAGTTCAACTAAAGAATAAAGTCTTGTATATTAGTGCATGTTCAAAGAAATGTTTAGAAAACTTTTTAGAAAACCATGAGATTATTCATCACTAATAAACAAACCAAAATAATGCATTTTATGTAAACAACCAACATGTTTCAACACAATATTTAACATGATTTTGTTTTTCAGATTTCAAATTTTCTAAACAATTAAAAACCAAAGCAGGAGAAGCAAATAGATTTAAATACCATGAAAAAGTGAGAAGAATTTTAAATTGAAAAAATACCAGAATTAGAATATTTATTATCCATTACATAGATTCAAATAAAACCCATATTTTCTTTGATTAATCACATCTGGTTAACTTGGTATCTCCTAAAAATTAAATCAAATTAACATTAGATTCAATAAATTTCATCTCTAGTAAAATAAAACCATAGTTTAAGAAGTGAGGGTGTTAATCCAAGTTGCTTCAGCTTGTAGATCCATTTTCTCATGAATATTGTAAAGTATCTGTTCAAAATATTGGAGAGTGGCCCTTAGTGGATTCCATTAGTGAACAATTGAACTTTTAATAATGTGGATAATATGTACACAATAGAAGTACACTTTATTTTATACAAGAAAAATAACCAGAATCCAAATTTTTATTGAAATTGAAAAACATAGAACAGAAATTAATGAAAAGGCGAAGTAGAGGGAAAAGAAATTTTGGGTTAAATCCCCCAAGAGGTGCTTCTTTTTATGCTATATGTATCTAGAAAAATATTTTCTCATCCCCAATCCATTGGTGGATGGGTATTATGTGGTAAGAACCACCACATCCTTGTTTTACCACATTCCTCTAACTTTACTTTTTCATGGGGGTCCCATTTGAAATAAAATAGGATTTCTTACTCCCTTTTGTTATGGTTAATCTTGTTATTTGGGGCTATAAAAATTATATAGTGGACCCTATGCTACTTCTCCAAGAAGAATATTATCCCCAAGTCTATTCAAATCTTCATGGGACATCATTAAAAGTTGAAAAAAAATTCTTATAAAAAATTTGGACATTCTACTCTTCTATGTAATTCCAAATGTTTTTCTAAAGAGGATGTCAATATTTCCATATTTAGATCCTTTTATTATTCATACTCTAATAAATATTCTACAAACACTTCCAAATCTTCTTGGCCTTATGAAGTGGGTGCTTTTTCTAGTGTAAAAACAAGGGAATTCAGTTAATATTCTAGATTCAATGTGATTTAAAACTATAAGTTCAAAATGGTCAAAAACCCACTAAACCAATTTATATAGAATACCTTCTTCCTACATGTAAATGGAAAAATAAATCACATTGGGGAATGAATTTTTATAAAGTTCAGCCTCAACCTCATGGGTATCTTCATCGAAAGTTGGAAAGTGAAGCTCTCTTACATAAAACTTAGGGAAAAAAGTGTGAGAATTTCTTATGTTCATTAACTAATGATTCCAAGACTTGTGGATTTAAATATTATTTAAGTTTTTCCAACATGATTTTAAATTCATTTTTATTTAATACCTTGAAAAACCACTGAGTTCCATAGGAAAAATATATAACATTTCTCTCCAAGGTTATGTTAACTTCCATTTGTTCTTATTATTTTTTAATTTTTTTTTAAATTATAATTAATATATATTTTTTTATGTGAAATTCCTTATAAGCCTAACCAGAAATAATGCTAATTGGTACAGGGTTTTTAGTAATTTTAACCCTCTTTAATATTTTTATCTCATAACTACTGAAATATAGCATCAACCAAGATTGTCTCCCAATGAGACTTCATTTAAGGAGATTCTTTGTCACATTTTTTTTATTATGTAATTAATATATTTCAAGGGGGATTAAAAAATTGTAATTAAAACTATATTATTTTTTCTAAACTAAGAAAACATTAAAATAGGAGAAAATATGAAGAAGTTTGAAAGATGAAGAGAAATCAGAAAAGAATCAGTGGATTAACCTACTAATTCTACCGGTTCATCCATTCTTCATTTCTTCGAAATAATTCATTCCATAAATTCTCTCGACACATAGTATGAAATCTATAAACTATATGTCTTATTAAGTTTGAGAAGTTAATGTCATCAACTAAGTTCTTAGTTTTAACCTCCCGTAGTCAAGAGATGGTCAATGTATCTAGAAATAGTTAAACATTATGACAGAGTCGGACCACTGTTCTCACAATTCTCAATCGATAATTGAGAATCTTCAACATCCGGAATCAAACAAAAAACTCTTAACCAGACTGACTTAATAGTCCACATATATTGAAAAACACACACCGATCGACTATGTTCTAGAAAAATAATGGGAGATAAAATGAAACTAAATGATGGAAAATTAATTATTAAACAACAATCAATTATTCAATAGTTTTAATTCTAGATATTATATATAGATTGAAAGAAAAGATAAAATCTCATAATGAGATCACCAGATGAAAGGAAAAGGTAAAAAAACTAAAAAATTATCTAATTGTGTCTGTGAAATGCGATCAGAATTCGATCTTCATCTCTATACTTAGAAAAAAATATTCTTTGAGCTCACCAAAAGATATCCCAAATATGCTCTTCATTGCTCCACTCCAATGTCATGAAATGTTGTTTTCATACTACTCCTATCTCATATCTGTCTATGAATGAATCTCCTTCTTTGTATTAGAATAATTCTTTTTATTTACCCACAAATAATAACTAATCGAATTTGATAAACTCCCATGTCGGTCATCACTACCTATACACCTATCATTTTCTAAATTAATTTCTTGTCTTTAAAATGAACAAATTTCAATTAAAAGTAAATTTTCCTATTTTTTTGATATTCTAACACGTAACTCTAACACATGCCCAGCTAAATCTTATTCCTATACAAAATAGACAAAATCCAAAATAAGTCTTTATTTTCAACACCTCCCAATAAAAAATTCATCCTCAACTACTGTAGTTTGTATTCATTTGGATCTCGACCACATTGTATATCCAGTTTGCAATTTGGGAACTTAGAATCAACTATTGATTTGAAAATCACAACCCCAAACAAAATCCAAACAAACAAAATTATTTAATCCCTACCAAATCATGAACTCTAAGTTCACTGATTTAGACTCAGACAAGAATATCCTTGAGAAAAAATATATAATCAAGCCTATAGATGAAACCAAATCATTCAGAGACACCAAAATCCCCATCATCTTCATATTCTTAATCGTAAAAAACCTGAAAAAAGATAAACAAAATCCTAGATCTTCTTCAACCCCACGACCTTAACTTCACATAGGAACGTTTTAAGCTCAAAATTTTGTTTAATTGGTGATCAAATACCACCTTGTTCATTAGAAAATCTCAAGAATAAAAAATCCCATATTCATCTTCTTATCCAAAGCTTCACTGGGACAAAATGTCTAGCACCCACTGTGTAGATATTTTCATCCATGTAGCTGCGGTTTTGGGGAGAGATTACATACCCAATGAGATCAAAAAGATATTCATCATTGGGAATCAACCCAAACTCTTCACTAAGGAAATGAAATAATGAAAATATAGTGCTATAACCATCTTCTTCAACATGCCACAACTTAGCATCGATGGCATCAACAACTAAAATTAACTTCAAAAAATGGTGAGTTCGGAACATGGTTCTTCTTCACCGAAATGAACTCTTCAGAACTTGGGTTAATCGATTCAATGTCTACTTTGAGGATAATCCCAAAAGAGGACCCTTCTAATTGTACATCCAATCAGCCAAGGTTCAAAGCCACATCGGTCAAAATCTTCAACATCAGATATATAAGCTCAGAAAATCCACATTTGTGGCATTGAAGTTGTCATATTCTTCATGAAATTTGAAAATATCAATCTGTGCTCAACCTCCACTTGAAACAAAAACTAGATACCAAGATCTTAATGCCTCATCTAGTTTTCATCAGTGGTAGTGGCACCACCAGTCACCAATTTGGCTATAGAAGGTTATAAAATCAGTGAACTTCAACGGTGACACACCATCAGCCAAGTGATTCTAGATCTAAGTGGTGGCTTAGTTTCTTAACAAGTGTGGTGAGACCAGGATGATGAAATAAAAGCTTTTCCATGAAGTTTTTTTTGGATTTGGGTTCAAACATCGAATATGATGAATTATCCTATGAAGTATTTATCTTATGCACATGCTTATCTAATTTATCTTATGCCAGATTCTACCACCATCCCCCTAACCCTGTAATAGAATTATCTTATTTGGTTTTCCAACTCCATTTATGATCATTTTTGTTACATCAAATTTATATTACGCTATCCTTCTAAAATTATCTTCTGATACTGTGTATTTTGTTTTGTTTCCACATTTCTCTTACATAACGAGTCTCCAAAATTAATCTTATAGGGGTAAATATTTCAAAAATTCTTTGATGAAAAATGTGAGAAAAATATATTTCATTATCTAGGAAAATGAAATTTATCCAATCACACTAAAACTAATTATTAAATAAGAAGAAATTAAAATAATAAATTAAAATTAATAACATTAATTATTTATATAAAATCAAAAGAAAATAAACAATAAAATTCAGTAAAAAAAACTAATTATTTAAATAAAATAAAAAAGTAAAATATTTATTTTGTTAAAAGAATAAAATATATTAAAAAATAAAAAATGAATAAAATAATTAAATGTTTATTAAATTAACTAAATAAAGAAATTATAAATTTTATTAAAGAAAATAATTAGAATACAATGCTTCCAATTGTCAAATTATTTAAAGAAATTAAATCTAATGCTAAACCATGATTAATTTATTAAATATAAAAAAATGGAAAAGATAAATTGAATTAGAGGAATATAAGATTAAACAATGACATTAAAATAATATGTTTAAAATAAATTCAAAAGTAAATAATAAATTCAATGTTAAACAAAATTATAATTAAAATAAAAAGAATCATTAATTAAACATAAAATCATTAAATTAACAGTTTTATTATTTTATTATCAAATTAACACCAAAGTGAATTAAATCATTAAAAAATTGTTTTAACCACTAAAATATAATTAATTAAAGAAGTTATGTAGGAAAAATGTATTAAAATACAGCCACATCAACACTCCTCCCATAAGGTTATAGGTAATAGTAGAAGCAGTTGGTCCCATGGATAATAATGTTTTTATTGGTTTCTTCATATTAAATGCCTAGAATCAGAAAAATGAAACCCTGAAATATTTGAAGATATGATCATTTAAAATTTAATTTATAATTAATTTATAGAAAATAATTACCCCATATTATGTTTTTGTTCCTTTATTGAAGATTCAATTGACCTTCTTTTCATATCATCTTTTTGATGAAGGATCCAAAATAGAATCCTTCTAGAAGTATCCAAATGTGCTCTATGTGTCTCATAACATCACCATTGGAACTATGGGTGAAATAATAGAAGGATTAATCCTCTTGTATCATTTTTCATTGACCACAATAAGAATCATTCACTCCTAAAAGACTCTCTCTTGTTCTCTAGATCCTTTAAGGGAGGAGGATAATGCTCACTTATCATTATTGAGAGCATTCATGATAAATTCTTTCAGTATGGGAGATTATTCTTAGGATCAAAATATGTTTCACAAAACAATCCCTTTTCCTTAGAAATGATACAATTTGGGTCATATAATTAATTTAGAAAATTAATTGTTGTACAATGTCTCTTAACTAATTTATTAATTTTAATTAAACTTAACGTTTAATAATAATATTTATAATATAGTTATTTCATGATGCAAGTTAACTCACATATATTTAAATATCATTCCTTAAAAAATAAATTAATATTTATTTAAATGATATTAAAAAAATATATCATTTCATCTGGAACCTTAACTCAGATCATCAATCCTATTCAACATTTATTGAACCTTGAATAATATTTATTTACGCAAATGATATCATTACATTATTATTATTATTAGTATAGGTATAGGATATTACAAGAAACCAAACAACACACACACCTAGACACCCCAATGGCTCAATCCTTATCCCTCCCCGTATGGAAGGAAGAAACTCACCAGACCTATTTTATTTCATATGATGGCTCGAAGGACCATTGAACTGAAGGACATTATTTGGACCAAAGGCCAAGTGCCCCTAATGACTAACATGTGGTCCGAAGGCCTGATGGAGGATTCTACATCATGTAGCATCACTAGTCGAACACCTTGTCCCCCCTGCTAGTAGTCATCGAATCGTGTCACTAGTCTGAATTTGGCATCACCCCTACCAAGGATCAATGTACCATGTTTCCCTTTGACGCACCATGGTAGGGCACCCCTAAAACCACAAAAACAGTATGGGAAGAGGGTAAAATGTTAGGTTTCAACACACCAATCTCTCTTTCAAGTCACCCACCTAACGATGCCTTACATGATGCACTGCTACATTGATTGCCTATTGTTCCACATCATTTGGCTTATACCACTACATGAAAATATATGAAAGGAAACCCACTGACCCCACATTACAAATCTATGGGGACGAGTGGTTGGATGAAAGGCTCTAGTGCCCCTATCTCTCTTTCGAGGCTACCCACCCAGCGACGTCTGCATGTCTCCATGATACACTGATTGCCTCTTGCATTGAGGATTTTTTTGGTCCCTCCATATCACATTCTTTCCAAAAATGGTATCCCAAAGTCACTTTGGCTTGAAGGCCCAAGGATGACCCACAAATCATTGATGGCTTGAAGGCCCTATGGCCCATATACCTAAATCTATGGCCTAAAATCCCAATTTATGCGAATTTTTCTACTACTATAGTACTAAAATAGTATTTCTATAGTATCTTCAAAAATAATCCCCCACCTGTACTTACACTCGGGTCTCTGATGCAGGATGAAGGGTTATTTACCACTCGAGCACCACAAAATTGTTTATATTATTCATTCATTCAATAAATAAATATTATATTTACCAATTGAAGAATAATTATTTATTTAATATTCATATCACCAGATAATAATTATTTTTTATCCTAAGAACAAACAATAGATAAATAAATATTATATATTTTTATAACCAAACAGATAATTATTTATTACCTTGAAAATAAATAATTATTTAATATTCAACTCAAATATATATTCTATAAAATAATTAGTAATTGAATTCATGTGATCAACCATACCTAAATAATTATTGAACCGCTATTCAGGATTAACATTTATTAAAATAGTTAAATTCAAATGAAATTTAGCTAAGATTCTGGATACACTTTGTGTGCGATCCTTTAGGCCTATTTCTTTGTGATATTAGGTGAACTAGTGTAATGAATATGTTTTTTTTCTATGTAAAAATTTGGAATATTTTAACAAATATTTTTGGAGATAGGTGTGGAGAAACTACGATGCTCCATGCCTATGAATCCTTAGTGTCGATATATTAAAAATATTAAATTTATGACATCACACACACACAATTTTTTATAAATAATGTAATATATCTTGAATGGTTTCTCATATGAGAATACCGAGACTACCATTAAATCTGAAACATGTATTTTACCCTAGGCGTGACATAACTTTTATACGTGTCAAATGTTTCTTTTAAGTGAAGTTGTGGGAAAAATAATAAATTAATAAATTAATTAAATAATTTATTTTCTATTAAATTATGAAAACTTAATTATTCTTATTAGACTAGTCCAACAAGTCCTTATTTTTATAATCATAAATCATGTTTCCTAAATCACATATCCTTTATTAAAGTTTAGTTTTAACATTTTATTTTACCTTTATATAAGTCTCATAAATTTCCTTTTACCCTTTACTGAGATTGTAAGTACCATTACATGAGATTTTTAATCCTTATTTCACCTTTATGTGAAGATTTTATCTACCCTTACATAAGTTTTATAATTTGTTCCTTATCTTTATGTAGTTTCAATTTACCCTAACACAACATTCTTTCTACCCTTCCGTGAGCTGTGGAATTTTTTTTACCCTAACACAAGCTATGTAAAATTTGTTTTACCCTTCCACAAGATATGAATTTTTTACCCATATGAAAGATATGAAAAGGTCATGTTACCCATACACAATTCCAATATTCTCCACTAGTTCAAAATGTGATACAACTCAAAGAATCTTACTACGACTAGTTAACGTCTACTACCATCAGAAGAGATATCCCACTTTCAATTCACTTATATTATCATAAGTTCAAATGTACTACTACATGTTAACTCTTATACTATCTGTACATAGTTGATAACCCCAGAACAAGTGTGTTACTGTTAGCTAAAGTTTTCTACCATTAGTAAAACTTATTTCTACTAGGCTGGTTCCACTACTGCTAGTCCTGATCTGCCACTTTTAGTAGAGATCTGCTACCATCAGTTGAAGCATGCTACCACTAGGCTTATTCTACTATTACTATCACTAGTTTAGACCTACTAACACTAGTAGAGAGATGATTCTACAAAGATGAATATGATACCACCAATGCTTCTCTAATACTACCATTCTAAACATTCTACCACCTGAAGAAGATGCTACTGCTAGTTGAAGTTTTTTTAAGAAGGTGACATGGATTGGTTTCACAATCCATACAGGAAGGAATTTATTAAATGAAAAGTTTACAATGAGATCACGAGGTGTAATGAGCTTACACAATCTGAAAACAAGAAGGCATCCAAACAGAAATACATCTTTAAAGAACCTGGTATACAACATCAAAATTCTCTAGGAAATTAAAACTGCACATTCAGCCAGTAGCGTCCAGGTGCATACAAACAAAGAGGTGCATGCAAACATAGAAGATCTGGATGAGCAATCTGTTGTCAATATAATAAACTCAAACAATATTGATTATTAGAGCAGATGAGAGTTAAAGTACCAGAAAACTAGAAAAGTAACAGCTCAAAGGGGGTAGAATGAAAGCAGCACATTGCAGCATAGAAGAGTATCAGACCAAAATAACCAAATTGCATCATCGTACCAAAATGCACATCACAAAAAAACCTATAATCTGAATTCAAACAGGCAGCAAAGCTCCATCAAGGAGGAAAAAACAGTGTTGTAGCAGTAAGAGATAAGAAAGAAGCATAAAAAACTAGAAAAATCCAAGTTTCATATCATCAGCATCTTGCATCAAAGAATATTATGAGTCAGAAAAGGATCAAGCATATTAAGGAGACTGAATTAACATCTTCATCATTTGGTTAAAGATGAAATGTTTTACTCTGAGGTATTGATCAACAGAGATAACACCTTACTGATGTTTTTTGTGGGACAATTCTTGTTGCATTTCCATATGTGTGTTCCAGTCCTTAATCTCATCCTATGTGAAGTGATGAAAAAGTTGTATAAAACAACATTCGGGTCATTAGTCAGAGGATTTTCCTGAGGTGGTTCAGTAGTATTTTCCTGGGCGGGTTCGGTAGGAACCTTCCTTGAAGCATCAAGTAACCAAGTAACAATAGTTCTTTCAGTGTGAGAATAATCCCTACGTTTTCTAGTTTTATTCGGATTTGGAGTGATGAATACATCATCATCCACCATGGCCTTTTTTCCTTTCCTGGCCATGGTTTTCAAATAAGACTCCTCAATTTGGCCCAAATGATCATCTTCCTCAATTGAGGAGTCACTGGAGTTTGAAACATCAACCTGTTTCTTACTTCCATCCTCTAGAGTCTGAATTTGATTTCCCTGTTCCTCAACAATGGGTAGATCAGGGCAATTTCCCTCAATTTAATTTGAGTGAGAGGAAACAAGCTGGTTATAATTTTCTTCCTTGCGAGAAGGAATATTGGCAGTGATGTCAAGGACAACATTTACATAATCTGAGATTTGATTCTCAGGTGATTTGGTATTATCCAATCCTAAAATATTTTTAGATAATTCCTTTTTAGAGGAGCTAGAGGGGCCAGCCATGTCTTTGTTCCAAGATTACCCTTTTCAATACAAGTGGGTTTCCAGCTTTTAGCATAATCCTTACTTTTACCAGAACTGTTTGTGGGATGACCA
Organism: Viscum album; assembly: GCA_963277665.1. Lineage (NCBI taxonomy): Eukaryota > Viridiplantae > Streptophyta > Magnoliopsida > Santalales > Viscaceae > Viscum > Viscum album. The sequence goes on along the minus strand of OY728162.1, from coordinate 117,927,654 downwards.
AGTCTAATGCACTTGTGACAATAGTCAGGCAGTTTTTCATATAACACCTCTTGAGAGAATCCAAAATCACCCCTTTGAATTCATAGGAGTGAAGGAAACTGTTGTGAGACATCAATTTCGATGCAAATTCTAGCTATTGAGGGTCTGGAAAGAAGTCTTGTAGCTGAATCCATCTTCCAAGGGGATCCAATGAGGCTGTCAATAGGAAACAAAGCAACCTGATTGAATAGGTGAAGGGGTAGCTCAGGAAAACCTACCCAGACAGGTACAATGGGTGATTATGAATGAGGATCGAACTATGGATTCCATTTAAGAACTTTCATAAGGCAACCGCTAAAATACCATGAGCGCTTAACCCACAACCTGTACTAATAATCCTCGGTGCCAAATCTAAACAAGATATGCGAGGGGTTTAGGAGGCCAATTTGGAAACCCACAAATCCTATAGCTTCAAGTGAAGATCTAAGGAACTTCATTGACGGGAGATGATTCGAGAACTTCCCAAAAAGCACAAATCATAGACCCGATGCAAGAAAATTTACCTCTTCTGTTGAGAAAGATACGACTGATTTCCCGCGGTGACAAAAGAAATTAGGTTTGATCTGGATTTCATGCACCGCGCTTGTCTTCGAAGAAACAACTTCAACTGCTCTCCCCGCCACCACATCTATGAAGGATCGAAGATCTGCGTTAGGGTTTACTGTCTGAGTTTGTTTTTTCCGTTGCGTGCATCGAGTCTTCATCCCCCCCCACCCCACAATAGAGTACGATAGTCATCACTTCTAAAATACCATGAGCGCTTAACCCACAACCTGTAATAATAATCCTCGGTGCCAAATCTAAACAAGATATGCGAGGGGTTTAGGAGGCCAATTTGGAAACCCACAAATCCTATAGCTTCAAGTGAAGATCTAAGGAACTTCATTGACGGGAGATGATTCGAGAACTTCCCAAAAAGCACAAATCATAGACCCGATGCAAGAAAATTTACCTCTTCTGTTGAGAAAGATACGACTGATTGCCCGCGGTGACAAAAGAAATTAGGTTTGATCTGGATTTCATGCACCGCGCTTGTCTTCGAAGAAACAACTTCAACTGCTCTCCCCGCCACCACATCTATGAAGGATCGAAGATCTGCGTTAGGGTTTACTGTCTGAGTTGGGTTTTTCCGTTGCGTGCATCGAGTCTTCATCCCCCCCCCCACAATAGAGTACGATAGTCATCACTTCTAAAATACCATGAGCGCTTAACCCACAACCTGTAATAATAATCCTCGGTGCCAAATCTAAACAAGATATGCGAGGGGTTTAGGAGGCCAATTTGGAAACCCACAAATACTATAGATTCAAGTGAAGATCTAAGGAACTTCATTGACGGGAGATGATTCGAGAACTTCCCAAAAAGCACAAATCATAGACCCGATGCAAGAAAATTTACCTCTTCTGTTGAGAAAGATACGACTGATTGCCCGCGCTGACAAAAGAAATTAGGTTTGATCTGGATTTCATGCACCGCGCTTGTCTTCGAAGAAACAACTTCAACTGCTCTCCCCGCCACCACATCTATGAAGGATCGAAGATCTGCGTTAGGGTTTACTGTCTGAGTTGGGTTTTTCCGTTGCGTGCATCGTGTCTTCCCCCCCCCCCCCCCACAATAGAGTACGATAGTCATCACTTCTAGTTGAAGTCATGCTACCATAGATATATGGAATTAAATTCAAATTAATTCTTCCAATGAATAGTTTATAGAATTTAATGAAATTCAAAGATATGAGGATTTAATAATTATTATTCTAAAATGACTACTCAGATGCATTGATGACAAAGTCTTACTTTTGACATTTTTTTTAGTATGAGGATTTAGCGTATTTTATTATTATCCTACAACTGATAATTAGATATTCTAAAAATCTATAAAATCAGAGGTACTCCTCATACAAAAATAATATTTGATCACTTTCTACTGCTGACTAAACTACTGAGCTTATGTACGACTTTTAAAAAGAAATAGGATTGTACAGTGCTACATAGAACTCTTTATTTTTAATAAAAAAATAGAAACCTTGTGAAGAACTTTCAAAACGACATCATGAGTATATTTAAATACAATAAAAAAGAAGAATAAGATCATTGCTAGTCATATCTTTATTGATATAAGAATGAATAAAAAAAATCTCACTCTTTCTTTATTATTATCAATTTTATTTACATTCAAGTTGTGCTTACTGCAATTGTTTTTTTCTTGAAAACAATCTCTTGAACATTATTAGAGGGTACTACGATACTCTCTCAATATTTATTTTATAAATCTATCCCATGAATAATCATGGAATATGTTTTGTGTATACTAATCTTCATTGTGTGTAGTTTTATGTAAAAACTAGATCCAGGTTGTGGATAAAGTTTATTATTTAATGAACATGCTTGATAATGGGTGACTTTCAAGTGGATAGGATTATGTGTCAACTTGAGATTGAACCTCTTGTTTTTTATCTCTGTTGTGTTTCCTTGTTTTCTATATTTTTTTGAAGGAAAAACCAATTTTAGTTTTTAAATTGTTTTGTATCAAAATAACACTTTGATATTTAACTTTAATTTATGTTATATATATATATATATATGTATATATATTTTGATACATTTAAATTGGTTTCAAAAGATAACATGGTTTTAAAAATTGTTTTAACTGGGTGGTGATAGAACCTTTGAGAAACATTTTGAAAATATAATATTATATATTTTATTTAACCGGTTCACTTTATATATTGAGGGGTTTTTTGAATTGTTTTTAAATATAAAATTTTATTGGATACTAAATTCAACCCTCTTGAGTACTCCACCAAGACCAACATTTGGTATTAGAGAATTTGTTTTTTTCCTTTACTTTTATTACCTTTGAATTTGATCAAGTATTTAGAAAATTATTTTTAATTCTTGTTTTTTCCCTAATTTTTTATTATGGATACTAAGATTGAAGGTTATGCTATAAACATTCCTCCATACCTTAATCCTAAAAATTATTATTAGTGGAAAATTAAAATTAAAATTCATCTAGAGAGAATTGGTTTTAAAATTTATGGATTTATTGAATATTAATATGAAAAAACGAAAATTCCTAGAAAAGAATATGATTCCAATTTAAAATCAATTAATTATTTATTTTGTGCTTTAAGAGAGGATGAATATAATAGGATATCTTCTTTTGATACTTCTAATCAAATTTGGGATAACCTTTTTTGTCTCATAAAGACACATCTAATATTAAGAAGATGAAATTAAATACATTATTATTAAGTATGATACTTTCAAAATAAATCCTAATTAATCTATATCTAACACGTATCTTAGGTTTAATGAGATCATAAACACTATGATTACACTTGAAAAAAAGATGGATGATAAAGATCAAGTGTTAAGGATCTTGAGATGTATATGAGACTGTTGGAGAGGTAAATCATTTTCTATTCAAGAATCATGTGATAACAACAAAATACTAGTCAAGGATCTAATTAGAAAGATGATTATGTATAAAGAATATCTAAAAGTAAACAATGAATCCTATGTACCAAAAAGTAATTTTTCCCCTTTAAAACAACACAATCCAAAGCTAAGGAAGAATTTAAACCATAAAGTACAATCATAAGTGAAGATGATAAAAATAGTGATGAGGAAATGGCTCAGATAGCCAAAGTATTTAAGAAGTTTAAAAAAAATAAATCCTTTCATAAATAAAATTCAAAATGAATTTATGATAAAAGAGGAAATTGGAGGAAATATTAGAAACATTTTGACTCCTATAACGAGATTACTTGATATGAATGTAAGAGAAAAGGACATATAAAAACCAACTATCCAAAAATAAAGTATAATAAGAGGTATGAAGATAAAGATAAAAGTCTAAAGAAAGGAATTAGGGACACTTATAGTGCATCTAAATATATCTCTAGTGACTCAGACTCTATCCAAGAAGATACAAATGAAAAATAAATTTTATGCGTTATGGTTAATACTTCAGAGGTACTATCTATTTCTTCTGGTCATATATCCGATGATTCTAAAATGTTAATTAAAGAGTTAGAATAATATTTTCTTATGCTATAATAATCCATGAACGAGTTAAAAGATAAATATCAAAATCTAAAAAATATTCATGTTTTATTTGAATTAGATAAATATGATCTTTGTATAGAAAAGGAAAAAAATTCAAATCCATTGAAAGAAAATAATGTTATGAAATTTGTGAATGAACATCTTAAAAATTATTTGGAACTATTTTTTGATATAAAACAAAACCTTTATTATTATGTTGGGTAAAAAAAATCCAAAATCCAATTCTAGAATTGGGTATAGTTCTAGACAATAAGGTAATATGTATAAAAATTATTTAATTCTTAGTAAAATAATAGGGCTTCAGTTTTATGGGAAACTACTTGTTTTTGAAATAATTTTGAAAATTTTAGACTTAAAAATGATTTTCTATTTAAATCCATCACTTAAATTATTATAGATCCTGTGTAACAAATGTGGATTCCAATGGATTTATTTGATAACTTATCTCGACCCAACAAAATATGGGTACCAAAGTCATTTCTTATATAATTTTATTTAGTATTTTTTAAAAAATATATAGAAAAAATATATGGCATCAGGATAGTGTATGTTCTAGACATATTACTGAATGTTATTAAAGCTTAAATAATATTATAAAAGTGGATGGTGGACATGTCACTTTCAGTGACAATGTAAAAGGAAAGATAATTAGACTTAGAAAAATTGGTAACTTTGAATCTATCCTTATTTATTATGTTTTATTCATTAATGGTTTAGAACATAACCCACTTAGTATTTATCAATTGTGCGATGATCGTTTTAATGTTATATTTGAAAAAAATTCTTATATGATTTATGATTCCAAGCATGCATTGATATTTTCTACTTTAAAAAATGATAATGTTTATGTTGTTAATTTAGATTCTTTATTCTCTCAAAATGTTTCTTGTTTAAGTGATTTTCATAGAGAATCTTGGTTGTGACATCGGAGACTAGGACACTGTAATATATACTCACTTAAAAATCTAAATAATAAGGGTTTATATAAGGATATACCTAAGCTATAATTCCCTAAAAACAAAGTTTGTAATCCTTCTCAAAATGGAAAGTAACACGAAATATCTTTAAAACTTAAGAAAGAGGTATCTACCTATCAACCACTATAATTGGTTCATATGGATTTAGTTGTACCATCTAGAGTTTCTAATTTAGCAAGAAAACACTATGCCTATATTATTTATGATGATTATTCAAGATATACAAGGGTGTTTTTTCTTATTTATATAATTGAAGCTACTTATTATTTTAAAAAATATATAAAAAGTTAGTATAGAACCTTAGTTGAATAACCATAAAAAACTTTAGAAGTGATAATATAATAGATTTTGATAATCAAGAGTTTTAATCTCTCTACTCATAATATGGATAAACTCACAATTTATCTTCACCTTGAACACCTCAATAAAATGGGGTTATTGAAAGGAGAAATATGACTCTTCAATAAATTTCCCAAGCTATGATCAGTGAATATGAATTACCTATATATTTTTGGGTTGAAGCTATTAACACAACGTATTATTTAATTAATAGAGTTCTTACCAAACCTATCTTGAAAAAGAATCTATATGAATTATAGAATGGTAGAAAATCCCAAGTAAATTACTTTATAGTTTTTTGGATGAAAAGTATACATTCTAAATTTAAAGGATAATTTAGGAAAATTTTCCCAAAAAAGATATGAAGTAATTTTTCTTGGTTATTAAACCACTAGTAGAGCTTATAGATTGTTTAACAAGAAATATAAAGTTGTGGAAGAAACTGTTCATGTCACTTTTGATGAGATAGACCCACATGAACTCAAACCCAGTACAAAAAATCCTGAGGATGATATGTCAAATTATAATATCAATAATACTTATAAAGATTTTGATCTTTCTGCTAATTTACCCAATAAATATCTTAGTAGAGGCCATCTATTCCTTCCCAACTAAGAAGAAGACCTTGAAGAACCAAGTACTTCAGTCCTTAGAACAATTAGAACCCTAAAAAATCATCCCCTAGATATTATTCTAGGAGACATGGATAAAGGTACTCAAACAAAACCCTCAATAAGGAACCAGGTTGAACATCTATCCTTTTTTCATAGATTGAGCCCGATAACATCAATAAAGCAATCAATGATGAACATCGAGTTATAGCTATGCAAGAAGAATCAAATTAGATTAAAAGAAATAAATATGGGAATTAGTAGATAGACCTAAAAACTACCTAACTACTGGAACTAAGTCGGTATATAGGAAGAGGATGGGCCCGTAAGGGGCACTGTGGTTTTAGGGTTCCCTATCACCGCCCTCCTCCTTCGTACTTGGAATGGCTGTGATTTCTGCTGGGTTTACTCCAAGGGAGCTTGGGGTGTGGTGATTTGTGGTCTTGGATCTGGCAGCGTAGGGTTGACATCCTTCCGCGGTTGGGTGGTTAGTTCTTCTGCAGCATCGGAGTCGCGGTCCAGGCATCGTTGAGGTCAAGATCTGGCTCTGTGGCGGTGAGGTCGTGTTCTTGTTCATCCAGTGAAGGTTTCATGGTCCAGTGCGGTGAAGGCATCAAGATCCGGCAAAGTGGTTGTGGTCCAGTGTGGTGAAGGCGTCGGGGTCCCTGTTCATCTGGTGCAGGGGTCGCGGTCCACGGCAGCGCTGGATCTGGTTCCACGACATCAGGATAATGTTCTTCCGGTGAGGGGTCATGGTCCTGTTCCTTTTGAGAGGGGTCATGGTCCTTTTGCGTTGGGGTTGTGATCCTGATGTCCAACTTTAGGTTTGTGTTGTTCTTCTGCGGTGCAACATTTGAGATCCTGGCTTCCGCATCCTGCTCTGGTGGTGAGGATTCAGGTGGTTTCTTACGGTCATTACGAGAGGTTCCAATGGCGGCGATGGGATGTGTGGTACTTTGAGCAGTCGACGTCACATGGAGGCTCTGTTTTGGTCCCTAGTGGGTTCCTTTCGATTCATGAGGGACTCCTCATTTTGGCCTCCGATGCGGGTTCCTCCTCATCTCAGATCTGATTGGATTCATGCTCAGAGTGGTGCTTCTAGTTTAGATCGGCAGGGTTCCACTCTTCGGTGATTCCCCATTGGTGTGGTTTTTGGGCCTTCCATCCCTGGGTGAAATTGGCTTGACTTCTTGCTTCTTGGTGCGTCTGGCTTCTTCGGGTAGCTCGTGTGCGACAATGGTTTCGACAGGAGCCTCATGGGTTCGTTGTAGTGAGGATGTCCTCCGGTGACTGTTTCGGCGTACATGATGCAATTTTTTTTATAGTTAATGATTTTCTATCTATTTTTGTTTTAATATTCATAAATGTTTCTCGTGATGGTCGTGCAACTTGTGATATTGTGACCTGTGACCCGCGTTCAAGGGTCTAATCAACCGGACCTTCTTAAAAGGGCTGCTTCAGATGAGGTTCAGAGTGGGAAGTTTTCCCATGACCTTTGCTATTCATATTTGGATGTTTGAGAGGGTATGACCTTTGTCACCGGTACCAGGCCTGTGTAGTTTTTCATGGGACAGCTTGTCGAACAATGATAAGAAGGTGGAAGTTGGACTTATCGTTTTTTGATGCTGGGGAGGATCTTTTCTTTGTCGTCTTGTTCTAGTTGTTGATGAAACTTTGATTGTTGGGGTTCAGTTTAAGTCCTTATGTTCTAGATGTCACTTTGGGTTCCCCCTCACCCCTTAAAAGGGATTTTGATCATAAAAAATTAATTTCCAGCAGTGGGTATATAGAAACAAGGATGATGAATTTAGAACAATTATTAGAAAAAATTTAGATTGTTTACATAAAGATGTATACAAGAAGAAGGTATTGACCATGAAGAACCATTTGCACCGGTATCTAGACTTGAATCCATCAGAATACTACTTTCATATAAAGAATATCTAAATTTAAAACTATTTTAAATAGATATCAAGTGTGAATTTCTAAATGGTTATATTATTAATGATTTTTATATTGATAAACTTCTTGGATTTCATAATCCTCATTTCCTAAATCATGATTTTAAGCTTTCTAAAGCTTTTTATTGTTTAAAACAAGCTCCTATAAATTAGTATGATAGGCACAATAATTTTATTATTTCAAATGGATTCAAAAATGTGTTTTTGACCATACTGTATTTATAAAAACAATTTCAAATGATGTTTTATTAGTTAAAATATATATTGATGATATTATTTTTGGATCATCTAAACACTCATTTTGTATTGAATTTTCTAAAATAATTCAAAATTAATTTGAAATGAGTTTAATGGGTGAGTTAAATTCTTTCTTGGTTTTTAAATTTTTCAAAACAAATATGAAATTGTTTTAAATCGAATAAAATACACAAAGGATCTTATAAAATGTTTTGATATGGATAACAAAAAAGGCACTGACACTCCCATGAATACAAAATTAAATTTCAATCTAGATGAAACTGGAAAGTTAGTTGACCAAACTACTTATAGAGGCATTATTGGATGTTTACTATACTTAACCTTTATGTTTAGTGTGTGTATGTGTGCCCATTTTCAAGAAAACCCAAAATGATATCATTTTAATGTAGTCAAAATAATTTTTAAATACATCAAAAGAAAAACTAATTTTGAACTATTCTTTAGTATATAACTTGCATTTGAATTAGTTATTTATTCAAATGTTAGTTCTAGTGGTTGTAATTTAGATTGAAAAAGAACCTATAGAACATGTCACTTTTTGGGAAACTCTCTAGTATCATGGTGTAGTAAAAAGAATAATTATGTTGCATTATCTACTAATAAAGTTAAATATATAGCTACAGACTATTTTGTGCACAAATTCTATAGATGAAACACACATGACTAGACTATGGAAATTAGTTTAGACATGTAACAATAAATAGTGACAATACAAGTTCTATTAATATTCCTAAGAATCTCGTGTCTCACTCTAAGACAAAGAACACTGATAAAATAAATCACGTTTTGAGAGACCATTTTCAAAGAGGTGATATAACACTCGATTTCATTAGAACAGAACATCATCTTACTAAATTTTTTACAAATCCTTTTAATTTTGAGAGAATAAGCTATATCAAACATGTGATTAGAATGATTAATTTATCTTAATCTTTTATTTCCTTAATTATTTTATTATTGGTATAATTAAATAACAAGTCACATGTTACTGGTGGGTACTACCATTAGGATGCTAGTGTTGGTTGATACCCCTAGTTGTCAACATTTTATAATATTATTAGGTACTACCATTAGGATGCTACTGCTTAGGTGATACCATCCACTACTTCTGTTGGCCTACTATTGTTGTCTTACTACTATTATATGCTATCAGTTGTTTCTACCATTGACACACTTTTTTTCTACCATTTATAATTTTTGTTATATAGCTCTTAAATTCCCCATGTACTTTAATTAAAATATTTTTATATTTAAAATTAATTTAAATCCTTAAATGATAAAAATCCATATTTATAGTCTAAATTGAATCATCTCTTGCATTATCCCCTTTGAACCTATTCTTCCTTTATCTCTTGAACCCCAAGCTTTGACATTCAAACTTCAATAATTGCACTAGTGAAACAATAGTGGGAGTGAAGCATTCTTCTGGTTCACTAGATGAGTTACAACCTCAAAATAGATGCTACTTTTCTAGATTCAAGTAAATCACTAGTTTGGAAGGTCATATAATAGAAATGATGGTATGAATGGTTCTTAGTTAACAAGTGACCATTATATTAAATATTGGTCCAAAATTTCTATTTGTATGATGAGTTTGAGTTTTAAGATCATAAGGACCTTATTAGGGTATTAGTAGATGGAAATGAGCTAGTTTTATCTTTGATTCACTGGGATAAGTACTTAGTAATTCCTCACCAAGGAATCTATAAGGGCTATAAAGGTTCATATACCATTTAAAATGAAATGTTTGTATTTGAATATTCCCCTCATGAGCTTACTAAGGATGCAACTATGAGAATACCAGCTATAGTAGAACTTGATGGGGGGATGTCAGGTTCTTTTAAAGTTTATCAAATATGTGTTATGTCTTAAAAAGGGGGGATTTTAGTGTAATTAGGAATTGAGATATTTTGTTTTTATATATTATCATAAGAGGGTAAAAGATAAATATGTGTATATATATCATTGTGTATATGACGGAGTTCTGAAAGTATACTTCTATTCAAATTCTATTTTTAATCCCAAGTTGATTTCTTCTATGTTAGAAGAAATATGACATGTTTCTAAAGGAGAATAAAATGTTACTCAATGTGGTTGTTTCTTATAATCCAAGACACCTGTATAATAATTAATGTTAATTAGAATACATGGTTAAATAAATGGGTGGTGGTTAGAGAAATATTTTATAAGAATTTGAATCTATTTGGCATAATGTTTCATTTTTTTTCAATGATGTGTCAATATGTGTTTCATGAGTTTTTTTGAAGTGGTGATTCCCTGAGATTCTTTATGGATTCATCTAATGTAATTATATTTCATTATTGGACAATTATCCTTATAAAATAAATATAACAATTTTTGAATTTATCTTTAATGATTTAACACATGTTTTAAGAAGTTTTCACATTTGTTACTTCAAGTGAAGTCCACAAAAAAATTAATTTCATAAAGAAAAATTAAAGAATCCCATGAATTGTGTTTTAATGCATGAGGATGTGAAGATATGGACATGAAAAAGTATGAAAATATATTTTTCATGATGATTGTGAGAAGAATATTCCATTCAAAGAGAAGAGGTATTTTACATGATGTTTGGTTTAAGTTTGGATTGGTATTTTAATTTTTGAAACATTAAAAAAGGTTTGAAGACCATGAAAAAGTGCATTTTCATGGAATTAAGAGTAATTTTTTAGAAGAATAATTTCATGAAAAAAATAATGAAAGGCCCTGAAATATTTTTTTACTTAAAGTGGAAAATAATTATTAAAGATTCCATGCATATTATTCTAATTATTTTCATGATGAATTTTTGAGAAGTTGGATAACTCTTTTTTAGAGTTAATTAAAAAATATTCCAACTTACAAGATAACCAGATAAACTTTACTAAGGGATCATGCGAGAAACATAGGTCAACTATGCCTAAGGGAGGACAACTTAGGGTGATAGAGGTGGGCCCATTTATAAGGAATGCAGAAGAGTGCGCCACGTAGAGCACCTGGATGGAGCGGAGATACCACCATGTGGGGTGACACACCGCTATGGGAATTTGGGTTTTTTGGGTGTTCACTATAAGCATTTGATACTTATTCCACAGATCCAACCAGTGGAGAAATCGATTTGGGACAATTGATCTCGCACATTGTTCCTTCATCATTTAAATGAATGATAAAATGTGGACTGACTGATCCACATGATCTGAGCCATCCGATTTATTTTTCTATCAAATTATTCTTTGGCTCTCATATGGGCATCTCCATCATGCCAGAATGATGGAAGCACCACCATTAATAAAATTTGGCCAAATTCTATGATGTTGAAAATGATATGAGGTTTGTTCGATCATCTCAAAATCATTCATGAAACTAAATCTTGCATGCATATGTACAAACCAAATAACTCGCATCGGTTGAATGAAAATGATAGTTGAAAACTTAATTCAAGAAGTGGATGGACTTAGAGATTTTATAAAAATTTAAGTGCATGATATTCATTGTATTCACATGAGGATATCACTATAAAGAAGGATTGAAAAACAGATACACCATTATTTTCAGTGTCGCATGAAGATTTAAATAACCTGATATATTTAGGAATTTAAATGGATGCGACTCAAAAGTATTTCTAGGAACTTGAATAGGTCTTGGACGCTGCATAAAAATAGGATTTGAGGCGGTGTAAGGTAGTCATCCTCACATATAAAAGAATATCTCCTAAGGTTGAGAAGGTTGTTGTAAATATTCAAGAGATCTCATTTTTGAAGAAATGGAGCATTTATGATCCTATTTGGTTTGTGAAGGGACGAAGGGATCAATGAACCATCTTTATTTTGTGAAGGGGGAATCCACATTCATAAAAAATGTGTATAACACACTTTTTGTTCTTCACAAAGAACCCAATTTCTAAAACCTTATTGGGATAACACGTTACGCGTCTCCCTGGTTTCCATGAATAAGCTTGAGACATCCACAAGATAGTTTATACATACACTATGTCTTGCGAAGAAAATCTTGTCCACATAAATCTTAAACCCATTCAAATTTTCACACATGTAGTAGAGGATTTGAGCATGAATAAATGCACAATCATGCACATGTGGGAAGAAGTACACATAGTCAGTGTGTTGCGTGAAGAAGGAAGGGTGTCCACACCCATCCTTGCATGAAGTAAATGCATTAACACATGCATGACACACATACATTGATCATAAACTAATTAACAAGTAGATATTATGTGTGTGAAGAAAGTGATGACAAGAGTATAGTGGTAAGTACATGTACTCTTATGTATATGCACGTTGATAATTACTCAAAACTGTTGTGCAATTGAGAAGTGAACATGGTAGAAGTGAATAGTAGACATTTCATGTTTTCATGAACATGTTATTGCACAAAAAATGCGAGAACACATAAAATAAATAAATTAAGTGAATAAGCTAAGAGTTTTAGATTCCATGAAATATATGCATGAAATGAAATTGATTTCAGAATTTGAAAGAGTTATTTAATAAAATATTGAAGAATATTGCATGCATAACTTTCACACATAAATGTGAGTCTGGGTCTTTCATCAGAAGGAATCATAGTCCGAGCATAATTTCACTGAGGCAACTGATCAAATACAGTTGACCAAAATTGATTGAGAAAGATCATAAAACTATAAAGGTACCTGAATAAGTACAAAATAAAGTGTGATTCAGCAAGATTTTGGAGGAAGATCAATAGATCATCCTTAATTTTATCAACCTTAAATAAAGGTGGACATCTTTAATTGGGGTTGGAGTAGAAGTCTCTTGTGTAATTCAAGAGTAGAGGTCTCTAGTACTGATTCTGGAGCAGGCCAGTGTGGATTCTGGTAACACTATGTGATGTAGTATAAAGAACCTCTTGTGAGGATTTAGGTGAGATACAGTTTGATTCTATATCAACCACTATAATTGAAAATAAATATTATAGTGGATAATTCGTGTTGGGGAAATAACCAATATAGAAAAGAGTAGATATTTTTACTGAACCTTATAAATCCATATGTTTCATTCCTTTTTATTTACTAAATTATTTGAGGTAAGTATAAGAGACACAATAAGAGTGTATTGAGTCTTTAACCATCCATAAAAATTTAATTGAAAATAAAAAATTTGTAAAAATAAAAAAAACCACTGATTCACCCCTCCCCTCTCTGTGGTAAATCCAGCCTGGGGCACTTCAAGTGGCATCAGAGCCAAGGTCACCTCTGATGGTTTCAAAAAAAAATTGAGTATGGAGAAAATTAATTCAATAAATATAAGGGGTATTCCAATTTTCAATCCTGAGAAATATCATGGTTGAAAAATAGGATGTTATTGTATCTCCAATCACTTGGGGTAGAAGTGAGAGTTGTTGTTACAATGGGTTATCCACCCTATATTTAGAACTCTCCTATGAATTTTGAATATAATTGGAACTTAGATATGAATAGAAAGGATAAAATAAAGTCTTTATATATTTATCATAAAAGGTATACACTAAAGTTATGGTTCTTCAAACCACTATGGAAATCTAGGATAAACTGAGAAATTGTTATGAAGGAAATCTTAAAGTCAAAGAAGATAAGCTGAAAATCTAGAGAAACATATTATAAGATATTAAAATGGGTGATGAAGAAAGTGTTGATGAATAATTTATTATAGTAAATGATATTTTCAATAGCATTAGTGGTTTTTGTGAGAAGCTAGATGACTCAACCATAGTGAAAAATTTGTTGAAAAGCTTTCAAGATAAATTTGATTCAAAAGCTTCTACACTGGAAGAATAAGAAGTTATATCATTGGATGAATTTCATAATATTCTCATAGAATATGATATGAGAAAAATACCATCTTTTAAGAATAAATAAATGGATGATATGGAATTTAAATCTTTGATAAAAGGTAAAAATAGAGTTGAAGAAGAACCAAAATCAAGTGATTTCGGGGATGAAGAAGCTGAAGAAGAATACAATTTGCTGAGGTCCTTGATTATAAGGATATATAATAGATACAGAAGTGGTAAAAGGAATAATCCATTAAAGTTCTTCAACTACCATGGGTTTGGACATTTTTCATATAACTGTCCAAAGAAGAAATCCAATGTCATCGAATCTGATGAATAATAAGACTAATTTAAAAAGAAGTATAAGAAATATAAAAAGGTTGACTATGATATGAAAAATAATAATTACTCAAAGGAAAATAAAAGAAATATTATGAACATGAAATTAATTAATCTCTATCATCTAGTAGTGAGAAAAAAGATGAATGACCTTTTATAAATTAGGAACTCCTTATAGTAAAATATAAAACTATTAAGGACACATTTGAAGGTGAAAAATATCAAGAGATAGCTAATATGGAATGATACTTAAAGGATAATCTTGAATCTATACTTGGGAATAACATCAATATTAAGAAGGATAAAAGAAAACTGATAAAGGAGAATGAAGAACATGTCAAGAGGGAGGATATGCATCTCAATGAGATAAGGGTTTATCCTAAGAAATTAGATGAGCTAGAAATGAAACTAAAATATTCTGAATAAAATTCACCTGAAACAGAAAAATTCCAAAATTATGAAACTAAAATCATTTAACAGAACAAATAAAATAGGTTTAAGTTATCCGAACTTGAAAATATGGTGAATGATATTTAAGGAAGACTTGCTGAGAAAGAGGAAGAGTTATCTGAGACATGATCTATGTGTCTTTTACCTCCAAGTGAGTTGAAGAAGATAAAATAAGATTGCAAAAAAATCTATTAAGTTGAAGGGTGAATATTATAAAGCTATTGAAAATAAGGGCCTATAGAAAAGTGTAGTTTTATACCTAATGAATCACAATATACTTTTGATACTTCTAAAAATGTAGGCCCAAGAGACAAGATTGAATCTTGATGGACCAAAAGAAAAAAAATGAGAAAACATATTCCACAAAGGAAGAGTTGAATAATTCTTTTAGAAGGTTTCCTACTAATCTGAAAAACCCACAATCTCTAAAAAGAAAGCAAAAAATCTCTAGAGTAAAATTATTATCTGTCTGAAATATCAATGTTCAATGGATATTTCTTGTTTTTTATATTTTTTGGTCATAAAGCTTATTCATGATGGTATAACATGTCACTACCAGGAATGATACGTGAATCAAGGGGGAGAAATTCTGAATAAATGAGATCAAATTATTAGAAATAGAGACATGTGACCAAAACATCATCAAAATTGTCAACATAGAAAAAAATTTAATGCTTGAATATAGTTTGTGGAAGATGTGGTCAAGAAGGTCAAAAATATGAAAAATGCTTGACAAGACCATTAGTAGATATTTCCTATTCTAAGGAAGAGAAAATGTTCAATAGAAAAACAATGGAAGGTATTATGGATATTCTGAGAAGAAGAATCAATGCAAAAAGTAATTGCATAAAGAATAATTGAAGAGGAACATGCACTGTGTTTTAATGCCCAAGGATGTGAATAGATGGCCATGAAAAAATATGAATATATATTTTTCATGATGATTTTGAGAATAAGAGTTCATGAAAATAGAAGAGGTATTTTACATGGTATTTATTTGAGTTTAGATTGGCATTTTAATTATTACAACACTGAAGAAGGTTTGAAGACCCTAAAAAGGTGAATTTTCATGGAATAAAGAATAAGTGTTTAGAAGAATAATTCCATGAAAAATACTGAAAGTACATGAAATATATTATTTCTTAAAGTGGAAAAGAAGTTTTAAATTTTCCATGTATATTATTCTTATTATTTTCATGATGAATTTTTGAGAAGTTGGCTAACTCCTTTTTAGAGTTAATTAAAAAATATGACAACCTGCAATCTAATCAGCCAACCTCAACCAAGGTATCATGTGGGACATGTAGGTTAACTGTAGCTAGGGGAGTCTAGTCAGGGCTAGCTATTGGGTGGCAGAGGCAGGCCCATGTATAATTCCTATGAAAGAATGCGCCATTCATAACACATGGAAAGAGTTGTGGTGCCACCATGCAGGGTGACATGATGATAGCGGGGTTCCATATTTATGGGAATATACCAGTAGCATTTGATTCTTATACTATAGCCCAGACTAGTGGAAAAATTGATGTTGTAAAATTTAACCTGCACACTATTCCTCCATCATTTAAATGATAGATAAAATATGGACCAAACGATCTGCATGATCTAAGCCATCCGATTTATTTTGTTGATCGTCTTCTTCCTTGGCTCTCATCTGAGCATCTACAACACACCAGAACAATAACTGAACCACCATCAATAGATTTCGACCATCTTATGTGATTTTTTTGATGATATTAGGGTTTTTCAATCATCTAAAAATCATGTATGAAACTACCTCTTGCATGCATGTAGATAAACTAAAGAACTCGTGTCTTCCAAATTTAAATGATAGTTTCTGATGGAATTCAAGAATTGAATGGAATTAGAGTTTTCAAAAAAGTTAATGTTCACGAGATTCCTTGCATGAAAACGAGGACCTCACTGTAAAAGAGGATCATGAATCCAAGATGCCATTGTTTTTGGCATCGCATGAAGATTCAAATAAACCAAGATATTTGGGAATTTAAATGGTCATGGCCTGGTAATATTGTTGGGCATTTGAATAGGTCTTAGAAG
This sequence comes from Viscum album, assembly GCA_963277665.1. Taxonomy (NCBI): domain Eukaryota; kingdom Viridiplantae; phylum Streptophyta; class Magnoliopsida; order Santalales; family Viscaceae; genus Viscum; species Viscum album. Next base: position 117,910,765 of record OY728162.1, on the reverse strand, counting down.
CGACATGAAAACCAGATCTGAGGAGGATCAAGGTAGTAATACCCACCTATAAAAAGAGATATCTTGAGGCCAATAATGTTGCTAAAAATATTCAATAGATCTCATTTCTTAATAAATAGAGCATCCAAAAACCTCTCTGGTTTGTGAATGGAAGAAGGGATCCATGAAGCATTTTTCTTTCACAAAGGAGGAAGTAGTGGGCATAAAACATGTGCATAGAACACTCATTGTGGTTTGTGAATAACCCAGTTTCACAAACTAAATTGGGATAGCTTGTTACACATATCCCTGGTTTCCAGGAATGATCTTGAAACATCCGTAATATAGTGTATACATACACTATTTTTTGAGAAGAAGATATTGCGCACATTAAGCTTTAACCCATTAAGATTTTCTCACAAGAAGAAGAGGATCTGTGTATACATAAATGCATTATCATGAACTCATGGAAGGAAGTACGCATAGTCAGTGTGTTTCATAAGTACGGTATGGTTTCCACACCCATCCTTGTGTAAAGGACATGTGTGAACACATGCATGAAAAACATGCATTGATCCTAAACTAAATAACCAGTGTATAGTGTGTGTATAAAGAAAGTGAGAAGAATAGTGTAGCGGGTCTTACATATACTCTTATGTGTACGAACCTTGAGAATTACTCAAAACTATTTTTCAATTGAGAAGTGCATAAGGAAGAAGTGAATGGTGGGAATTGCGTGTTTTCATACACGTGTTATTACACAACAAAGTGAAAAGCACGTAAAATAAAGAACTTAAGTGAATGTGATAAGAGTTTCAGATGCCAAAAAACACATGAATGGAGTAAAATTAATTTGATATTGTTTAAGAGTTATTACATAAAATATTGAATAAGATTATGTGCACAACTTTCAAACATAAAAGTGAGGTCGAGTCTGCATTTATAAGGAATAATAGCCTGGGAACAGTTTCACTGAGGCAACTAATCAAATACAGGTGATCAGAATTGATTGAGCAAGAACAACAGACTGTAATGGTACTTGAACAGGTAAACAATCAAGTGTGATTTTGAATGATTATATAGAAATACAATTAGATCATCATGAAGTGTATCGACCTTGAAGAAAGGTGGGAGTCTTCAGTTGGAGCAAGATCAGAAGTCTCTTGTGTGATTTAGGAGCAGAAATCTCTAGTGAGGATTCTAGAACAGGCCAGTGTGGATTATATTAAAATTGTGGGATGTAGTATAAATAACCTACTATGTGGATTCAAGATATATAAAATGTAATTATTTATATACCAATGTAATTGATAATAAATATTATTGTGAAGAATCCGTGTTGGGGAAATAACCAACATGGTAAGGAGTAGGTTAGTGTACTGAACCTTGAAAATCCTTGTGTTCTATGCCTTTGTATTTATTGCATTATTTTTGGTAATGATTAGAGACAAAAGAATAGTTTATTGAGGCTTTAACAATCCATGTAGGTTGAATTAAAAAGAAAAAAAATTAAAAAGAAAAATAAACCAATGATTCACCCCTCCCCTCTCTATGGCAATCCGGCCTGGGGTACTTCACAATCTAGTGAAGAATCCATATAGACATGAGGATTTGGTTGATCCTAGATTAGATCCATATTAGGTATTAGTTTATTCTTCTAATGAAGAAGTGTATGAGGCTAGTGATGAAGTTGAAGAGGAATATATGGATGAAAAAGAAGTCTATGTTTCCTTTTTTCCTGAGGTAAGGAGTGACCCTGACATATTCAGGAGCCCAAACATTTCATATGGAACCCCGATATCTCCTATTCGATTACTATATAAAAAATGTATATTGGATGATGCTAATGAGGATTCCAACACTAAGATCTATAAAGGTTCTCAGTTTGAGGATGCTTCTACATAGATTCCTAAGGATTTCATTATACAATCTGATGACTCTTTATTTGATGTGGATGGTGAAGATGAGGATGAATAATCTCATCCCTTCATCACTAATTCTAATATTTCTAGAACTATCAGTGGATATTGGGGTAGTAACTTCTAGGTATTTTCAGTGAGTCAAGTTACTGGAAGTCTAATAGAGACAGATGAAGTGGATGCAGATGATGAGGATGCACCATGTTGGAGAAGTCCCCAGGGTCAATTGTTCTTGGCCAGACCAACTCTGGCTTATATATTGATGATGATGAAGGACATAGTTCCCCAAATCATGGTGGACCTACCATTTCTCTTTTTCAATTCGATCATATGGGATCTGTAGTGGATAGTATAGACCAATAGATATTTTAAAGTATTTTACTTTTGAAGTATCTTCTAGAGATGATAAATAAATGAATTAAACTATAGTGCCTAATGAGGAAAATTTTTATGAGTATGATCCTTTACATAGATATGAGAAGTCTTCACCCACTCCTCCTCCTCCTCCTCCTCATACCAGCTACATAAACAAGGATGATTTAGATTCCTTTAATGCATTTTTTTCCTGATCTTAGTGACTTACTCAAATCTTCTACTTTCTAGGATAAGTCTCTAAAAAAGATGAAATATCTTTGGTTGTGGGACACCTCCAACCAAATTTGTTTTGAGAATAGAAAATTTGGAAGTTTAAAATAAGAAGTTTTTTTAGAATATTGGATCTATCCATTCCAGCTTGTAATAGAAGGGTATAAAACTCATGTAGAGGGATCTTTCAGTTATTAGAATTCCATAATCTCTTTCTATGGCTGGAGTATCTTCTTTTAGAGCTCCTCCCCACTCTTTGACTTCTATTTTTGATACTGAGTAGATCAGAACTATTGTTTAAGAAGAGATAAAAAGTGTATTGGATGATTCTTCTACTTATCAATATGATTATATTAGATAAATTAAATATCATGGAGAGAATATCTATAATCTTATTAGATAATTCTTGAATTATGTAAGAAGCAATAGGTCCCTATAACCAAATCCATCAAATATTATCTTTCTATGATTTTTAATAAGAATGAGTTCAATTCTCATTTTGAGTTTTTGGATGATAGTTTAAGGTTACCTCCTATTACAAGAGTCTTCAAGGAACAAGTGAGTCAGTTGAAGGAGCTATCCCCCCATTAAAGGTGTTTATGGAAGAGAAGTCTGATTTCAATTTCATGATAGAGCATGGTGGTATAATAATTTCTTAGTTGGTAGAACTGATGGAGAATTTATGGTACACTTCTAGGATAATAGTCATTGAACCTCCTATCATACCTATGACAACTTTAGTTTGTTCACCTATACTAGTACCTCTTTAGACAACATCCATTATAGTTATTCCTTTTGTACTTACTCCCATCGAGGTTGTGAGACATCTAAGACCAATTTTATATGGTATTGTGTTTGGGCCTCCTTCACACCCTTCTACCCATACTTACAAACCAATTAATGTTGGTAGAGGTAAATCCCTAGTTTATTATACCTCCATTCATGATAAGGATGATTCAGTATTTGAATAGGATTTGATAGGGAATTTTTTATATTTTGATGAAATTATTTTAATTTAATATTAATGAAAAATCAATACTCTTTATTCATTTTCATTTACTCTAATACATTTTCTATTCGATCTACCTTTTTGATAATCCCAAAGGGGGATAAAATAACATGTGTGGAGAAATAAATAATTTTTAATGAGTATTCATATGAAATTTTTTATAGAACTTTATTACAATTTAATTTTATTATACTTTTAAAATCATGAATTTTTTTAAAACTCTGTACTTATTTGAAATCTAATATTTTTAATTCCATTTTCAACTATGATTTGTTATTATAAAAAAAGGGGATAGTGTTAGCTTAGTCTATAAATTAATTTTTTTAATACTCACGAATCATGTTTCCTAAATCATTTTTTTGTTATTAAAGTTTAGTTTTAACATTTAGTTTTAACTTTACATAAGTCTCATAAGTTTCCTATTACCCTTACATGAGAGTAGAATTACCCTTATACAATCTTTATAATCTTTTTTATACTTTTACATGAAGTTTTTTTCTACCCTTATGTAAATTTTATAATTTTTTTCTTACCTTTACATAGTTTCACTTTACCCTCTTGAAGCTTTATTATCACCCTTATGCAATCTATGAAAAATTTAATTTATCCTTATGTAAGATATGATTTTTTTAATTTTTTCCTTACCTTTACATAGTTTCACTTTACCCTCATGAAACATTATTATTACCCTTACGCAATCTATGAAAAATTTAATTTATACTTATGTAAGATACAAATTTTTTATGCCTTGCTAATCTATAATTTTTTTTATTCTTATGCATGATTTGAAAAGGTTGTGTTACCCATATGAAATTACAAGATGCTATCTCTATTTGAAAATTTGCTACCTCTCAAAGGATCTTGTTATCACTAGTTGACATCTAATACTTTCAGAAGAGATGTCTTATAGCTAGTTCACTTTTGTGAATGTCAGTTTAAATGTTCTACTACTTGTTAAGTCTGCTACCACCAGTATAGAGTTACTATTTCATGAAAAGTGTGATACCATTAGTTGAAGTTTTCTACCAATAGTACAAACTTTCTACTGCCAGGATTGTTTCACTGCCACTATTTTAGATTTTATACCATCAGTAGAGATCTTCTACCACCAGTTGAATAATTACAATGCCAGACTTGTTCTACTACCACTAATACTTGTTCAAACATCCTACCTATAGTAGAGATCTTCTACTACCAGGACAAATATGCTACTACTATATGATACAACCATAAGAACCTACAACCACAAGTTAAAGTCCTATTACCATAGCTGTATGGAATTAAATTGAAATTAATTCATCCAACAAATAGTTTATATAATTTAATTAAAGTCAAATATATGAGGATTTAAGAATGATTATTCTTAAATGGATACTCATAATCATTGAAAACAAAGTCATACTTTCCACATTTATTTCTATTACAAGGATTTAGATTATTTTATTATTATCATGCAATAGATATTTAGAGATTCTAAAAATTTATAATATCAAAGGAACCCATCATGAAAAAATACTGATCGATCACTTTCTACTACTGAATAACCCGCTAATATTCGGTATATCTTTTGAAAAGGAAGAGGATTTTCTAGTGCTGCACATGATACTCTATTTTTCATGAAAAAATAAAAAACTTCTGAATAACATTCAAAGTAACATCAAGGAAAGATTTAAATATAATATAAAAGAGTAAGAAGATCATTTATGATCATCTCTTGATTGATTAAATAGATAAGAACAACAAAAATATTTTCTTACTCTTTCTTTTTTTCTTATTTTTTTATTTACATTTTAGTTGTGCTTGTTATAACTCTATATTTCTTGAGCACAATATCCTATACAGTAATTGAGAGTACTCGGATACTATATTCATATTTATCTTTTAACATATATACCATGAATTATAGTGGAATAGGATATATTTATCATGGATTTCCTTGTGTGCAGTTTTATGTAAAAACCCAATACTGGTTTTGGATTAAGTTTATTATTTAATAAACATTATTGGTAGTGGGTGATTGTCATATTGAGAGGATAAAGGATCATCTTGAGACTAAACCTATTCTTTTTATTTTCATTTTTTCCTTGTTTTATATATTTTTTTAATAAAAAACCAGTTTTAGTTTTCAAAACTATTTTAGAAAAACAACACTTTGATAGTTATCTTTAATCCACGTTTTATATATTGTTTTTGATAAAATTAATTTTTTTTCAAAATATAAAGTGGGTTTGTAAATTTTTTTAATTGGGATTCAATTAAACCTTTTATAAATATTTTTAAAATATCAAATTATGTATTTATACGATTTTAGTTAACTGGTCCATTTTCTAAATTGAGGAAACTTGTTTAAAATAGATTTGAAATAGAAATTTTTATTGGACACTCAATTCACCCCCCTGAGTACTTCACTGGGACCAAAACTCCTCTATTTAATCATGTATATGTCAAAATATTAGGCTTTATCACATTTCCTAATATATTAGAGGATAGGACCATGGATGAGAGCTTTTTCAGATGATGATGGGATCATGGATCGACGATTAGTATAATGTGGGGATTGTAACCATAAGTGGAGTTCTTGGATATCACAATCACTAATGATGAAAAATAATTCTTGATCACTAATTTATCTGATATCTAAGTATGGAAGTTTTTTGTTGGATTAATCCCCATTTTTTATTTCTCCATGATGAATGTGAATTAGTTATTTTTTAAATAAATTAATGGATTATTTTTGTGGTTTACGGTTGATTATTTTTAATTCCTTGAATTAGGAATTGTTGATTATTATTTTTCTTCCTTGTTTGTTAAGTTCTTAATTAATGAGTAATGGATAAACCAAATAATGGTCAACATTCATTTATCAATTTTATGTTTTTTCTTTTCTCCCCTCACTCTTCAAACATTCATCATTAGTATTTCGTTTAACTGATGGTTCGACTATACCTTGGAACTGATCATTTTTCAATCTATCTTTATCACATTAGATCATTTATATGAGTTTATATTTGGGATTAAATGTGTTATGTTATATTTATAATGATGATAAAATAATGGTGTTGGATTGAAGGAGTTCATTTTTCAAGTTTTGGCATTTTGGCGACACAGTGTGATGGGAGGCGATTCTCGAGTAGATGGATGGTCGGAATCTAGCCACTGACATTGGCCCAAGATCAGTGAACCCCAAATTTAAAATTTGTGGGAATGATATATAATTATATTAGTGGGTGAGGTGATGTGGGTGGATATGCATGAAGACTATCTATTTCTGGAAAATCCTATTATACACGGTGTGTAGTTCGGTAGAACACAATCTATATTGAACCGCTTCTATAGTGTATGGAGTTTACACATGAACTCGAAAATAGAATATCCATGTGAATTTCTCACACACCATGTGGTCCTTAAGTAAGAGACCTATAATATACCCCAAGGTATATAGGGACGAAGATGACCAATGTATACGGGCATGACTATTGTACCCAATATCAAGAATAGCACATTTACATAGACATAGGTTGGACCATACTTAGTGGTAAATGCTATGTGTTACCTATAAAAACCATGTACTCCTTCTAAGAAAAGTTGGAGCCATCATTTCCCCTCTATCTAGTTTCAATTTTAGTATGGTAATGTTTTATTAGTCTATCCCTAAGAGGGTACAATTTTGTATCCTGTCCTGAGCATTGGATGAGCGATCATCTCTATAGGTTATTTCTTGATAGAGTTAGGTGTCCATCTATGTGGTATAGGCTTTGATTCTATATCATCATTCCCTAGGATGGGTCTGGTATCCCATATCCAACATCCAAGACATGTGATCCCCTTTCTAACGGGTTATCCCAAATAGGGTTAGGTATCCCCCATAGTACCAGGGAGTGATTCCCTACCTATGCATAAACATCTTATGAGTTCCAATTCCTAATAGTAATAGTGATGCCCGATAAGTATAACCTCTCATATGAGTTCCATTAGTGTTATAAAAACCCAATTAGTGTGTTCTATTGTATGAGTGTTACCTTAGAGCCTTGGGCAGAATCATTTGGATGTAAGCGAGGATATAAATCACCTTAAGACTTGGTGTCTTCCATGAGTATATATGGGTTTATTTATCTTTCCTTTTGGTTGATTTACCATTTTGTGATATTGACCTGACTCCCTCTTTGATTCTTTTTTGGTGATTTTGGGGCACTCTACTGGGTATGTTTAAACTCACCCTTTCATCAGCACTTCCCACACATGTCATGTTTTATGAAAATGACATGAATTTCAATGGAGTCCTAGGAGGACCAAGAGTAGGTTGAGCTTAATTGTGTTATATGGACCATGGATGGTTCTAGGAGTTTCATATCAATAGTAGTCTCCTTTTATTAACAATTTAGGCTCTTTTTATAGTATTAGTGGGATTATATTTGTGCCTTTACTTTTATGTACACTTTTCATAATCTGATGTGGAGTTAGTTGTCATATATGTATCTTTATTTTCATATATTTATCTTTTCTAAATTATATTGGCATTTGGAGATGTGTATGTGTGTACAAGTACTTTAGAATAAGGCCTCCCATGAGTGAGATATTCCAACTCTGTGATAGTTGCCAACCCAAATCCTATTAGAGACAATCTTTGGGTGTAACTCTTGGATTAATACTAGCTAGGTGGTACCATGTGGGTTAGGTCATGACAAAGTGGTATCGAAGATGAGGCTGTATTAAGACCGGAGTTTATAAATAGTCTATCTATGGGGATTGGTCTGGGAACTAGTGATATAGTGTTATAGTGTCTCAAGTTTGACTCGTGGGCTAGGGAACCAAGCTATGGTGAAACGACCAACATATCCATTCACCAGGACTCTGAGAACCTACTTGTTGACTTGATACATTTAGAAACTGGTTGTAAAGAAAACATTGGTACATGCATCATATAAGAATGGGTTGTGGTATCCATGTCCTTCTTGAGCCAGCTCCCTAGATATACTCTTTGACCATGATACATATTGACTTTTTTTGGATTCATCCAGAATGACAACTAGTTATAATTCTCCAGTGGTATCATGATGATGATAATCTCAACTAAAAGTCTTTAGTCTATAGATCTGTGCCGAAGGCGGCTCCTCCATGTGTATTTCTGATATTACCACCACCCACTGAGTAAAATATTGTTCTATAAATACTAGTTGAAAATTTTCATTGGATAAGCGCACTTCACGAGTTAGAGAGTATAGAATAATCAAGTTTTAAGTTAAGTCAAAATCCCATATAACAGTGGACTAGTTTGAGGTAGTAAGGTGAGTTTTCCACCATGCGAGGACCCCACCCAATCAGATGGTGGTCCTAGCGGCGAGCCTTCTCTATGGACTAGCAGAGAAATGGTGGATCTTAGTGATGTATATGTATGATGAGGTGAATCTCAATTGGAAATATTTAAAGTGCCTCTTTAGATAAAAGTTGTATCCATCAACCTTTTGGGAAGTTCATATCTAGGAGCTTCTAGAACTTCAGCATTGTAGAATGATAGTCACAGAGTACATGTTTAAGTTCACTAACATATCCCAATATTCCATTAATATGGTTTATGAAAGATAATTTTGAGAAAAATAATTTGAGAAGGAATTCATTGAGATATATGAGCTGAAGTCATATCTCTTTTCATCCCTTCCTATGCTGGGGTAATGGAGCATGCCTTGGTTGTGGAGAGCTTCTTAGCTGACTAGTTTTCAAATGTTTGTTTGGGTAGTGGAAACCCTAGAATTGCGACCTTATAAGATGGTAGTCGACATCCAACTCAGGGGTCTAGGAACATTATGTGGATTTTGATGCAGTCTTAGGAAAATGGGTTAGCCACTTAGGGATCTCGGGAAGGTTCTAGTCAACTGAGGGAGAGGTAGTGTTTCTCTTGTGATAGGCATGGTTATATCGTACAAGGTTTCCCAAACCTCAATATATAAGTCAAGGAGATGGTTTATGTACCCCTAGGAAATTATATAATCTTGAGAAAGGAGGTCCATAAGGTGGAAGATGTTCCATAAGAGCTGGGAGAGTAGTGTCTAGTTTCTAACATAAGGATTTGTTACCACCTCTACCACCCCTAAGTGGTCCATGTTAGGATTAGGAAACTGTTAGTTAGGATTTTGGATAGCTATAGGTAGCGGAGTCTTATGACCTAAAGTCTTTGGGAATTATTTGAGGTATGATATATATCTTCCCTACTTTAGCTAAAATTTTGATAGACATAGGTGCAATCCATAGTTTACTTACAATATCCATTTTTTGAGACATGTATATTTCAATGGATCATTTGACTCAACCTTTTCAATTAGAGACTAAAACCAGGGGATATTTAATGATCACACACTTAACTAATAGTGTGACATGAATATTTTAGGTGATCACTTCTTATGAGATCTATTCATTTCCACGATGAGGCCTTATAATGTTATTCTAGGTATGGACCATCTCTCTACAATCCATTTACAAATTTAATGTTTTAGGTAGAAGATGAAATTCATCAGAGTTGATGGTTGAGATTTTCCTATATTGTAAATAAGGAATCCTAGGTAGAGTATGATGGGATCATATTCAAGAGTATATGGGATACTTCTAATTATTTGTCTAGTATATCCCTTAGATAAGTTGATGCTATGAGATTTTAGTTTCCTACAGTGGTGGAGGATTATGAATACGTCTTCCCTGAGGATGTGCCAGACTTACCTCCTATTGAGAGATTGAATTATACATAGAACTTCACCTAGGTAATACCCTTATATTAGTGATATCATATCATATGGACATCATAGAGCTTCGATAACTGAAGTCACAGTTGAAGGATTTCTAGAGGAAGGGATTTGTTAGACCCAATGTGTCCCCCTAGGCATCCCTAATATTGTTTTCCAAGAAGGAAGATAAAATATTGAGGTTGTGTGTGGATTATCATCACTTGAACTAGATGACTATTAATAATAATTATCCACTTATAATAATCAATTACCTCTTTGACCAGTTAAAGGAAGAGAAATGGTTCTAGAAGATTGACCGCAAGTCGGGTTATCCCCCTCTCTGAGTTCAAGAGAAGGATATACTAAAGACTGAATTTCAATAATAATTTTGGTAACTATGAGTACTTAGTGATTCCCTTCGGTGTAATTAATTCCCCATTAGTGTTCATGGGACTCATGGAAAATATATTTCATCCCTCCTTAGACCGATTCATGGTGGTCTTCATTGATGATATCCTCGAGTACTTAGAATTAGAGAAAGATCATATGAGACATTTGAGGATGGTTCAATACATACTCTGGGAGCACCACCATTATGATAATCTCTCAAAGTTTCATTTATAGATTTTATAGGTCCACTTTCTAGGACATGTAATCTCAAAAGAGGGAGTAGTATTGGATCTAGTAAAGTTCGAGGTAGTACTAGCTTGGTATCCACACAAGAGTGTGACCAAGGTGTAGATCTTCTATAGTTTGACAAGCTATTATTTGAGATTCATTCCTAATTTCTCCAAGATCACAACAACTCTAACTACTTTGAACCAAAAGGGTAATCCTTTTTTATTGATAAAGTAGTGTCAGTAGGATTTTTAGGATTTTCCTTAGAGTTTGATGAGTGCCCCCATCTTGGGACTTTTAGAGGAGGGTGTTGAGTATATGGTGTTCTATGATGCTTCCAGATCTAGGCTTGGAGGTTTTCTAATGTTGATATAGTAAATTATTGGTTATGGGTACCAACAACTAATAACCCATTAGAATTACTACAAAACCCACAATTTAGGTCTCCCAACAATAGTTCCCCCCCCCCCAAAATATATGGAGAAAATACCTTATGGGAGAGTGATTTATCATCTATTCTGACCATAAGAGCCTTAATTATATATTCTCATAGAAATATATTAACCTAAGGTAGTAGTGATGAATATATTTCCTACAATAATATGATTTTTAGATAATCTATAGTCTAGGTAAATGGAAATTAGTGTATTATTCTATCAGTAGGAAATCTTGTTCGTAGTTGTTAAGAAATATTTCAGAGAAGTTGGCCTCTTTGTAGTTATCCTTTGTAGATGAGGGAAGTGTTTATTACCTCTAGTAGATGGTTGTTACCCCTATAATTCTCAAGTGTGTTAGGGATGAATAGATTGGGGATATTTATTACAAGGTCTTACATGAAAAGATATCCCCATAAAATGCTTCTGATGGGTTTTCTAAAGGTGGGGGGAACATCATCCTTTTTTGAGGATGGACAATGGTACTAGTCAAAATGTTAGAGGAGGTATTGAGGGTGTTTTATACTTCCCACTTATTGGTACATCAAGGAGTGTAAAATATATACCATGACCTTGAGAATAATTTTTTGGTGATTAGGAATGAAGCCAAACATAACTGAGTTCATCACTAGATGCATCACTTTCCAAAAGGTGAAGGCTGATAATTAGGTTTCATAGGGTTTAGATCAACCTATAGAGTTTCCATAGTGAAAGTGGGATTATATCTCTATGGATTTTATGATGGAATTTCCATGATCATATAGAGTTCACAATTATATTTGTGCAATACTAGACCAATTCACCATGTCATACCACTTCATTACCATCCAAGGGAAATGTTCAATAGAGAGTTTGGGATACTTACATGTGCAGATGATAATACGACTTCATGGAGTTCCCTTAATGATCATTTTAGACCAAAATTCTCACTTAATTTATAGATTATAGAAGGTATTATAGTAAGACTTTGGGACTTAGTTGTGTTTGGGCATAATGTTCCACCCTTAGATTGATGGCCAGACATAACAGACCATTGAGGTTCTAGAGGAATTTCTTTAGGAATGCGTGTTCGATTTTGACTATATATAGGAGGATAATTTACCATTGGTTTAGTTTTCATAAAAAAAACTACCACTCCCCTATTAGTATGGAACCACTCAAGGACTTAAATGTGAGACCTTATAGGTCATTACTTTAATGGTAAAATCCATGGGACATAATGCTTATGGGCTTAGAGTTTGTGAGAGAGACAATAGAGAAGGAATAGATCATCTAGGTTTAGATGATGACTTCCCAAAGACATCAAAAGTACTATTAGAACTAATGAAGGAGGCTATTGAACATTGAAAACATCAACCATTTGTTTCTAAAGGTTCTACCTTGATAAGGATTATGAATATTTGGCCAAGGTAGCAAGCTATCTATGAGATTCATTATCCCTTTCTTGATATTACACAAGGTTGGAGAGGTGGAACACCACTTAGCCTTATCACCATAGTTAGACCAGGTGCATGAGGTATTCCATGTTTCATAGCTAAGGAGATATGTGTATCACCAATCACACATTATCAACTAGGGTGAGATGGAAATTTAGGATGAAGTTACTTTCTCAGAGTACCCAATGACCATCGGAGATCAATAAGATAATATCCTTCATGGGTGAGTGATTACCATGGTACATTTTCTTTGGAAGCATGAAAATCTTTAAGAGAGCACATGGTAATGGGAGAACTAGATGTTATCTTAGTACCCTCATTTTTTTAGTATGTTTTTTCTTTTTGGAATGAAAATACCTCAAGGTGGGGAGAATGATATGACTTTGTTTTTTTTCATGTGACACTTTGGAGTATTTTAAATAATATTTTTGGAGTTATTCATGGAGTTGAAGTGGGATTATAGAGCCTGTGGAGCCTCAATGTTGATATATTAAAAAAATTAAATTTATTATATCACACACATGTAGTGTTTCATAAATAATAGAATATCTACTAAATGGTTTCTTATATGGGAAATGTAAGACCTATATTAAATGTGTAACACCAATTTTACCCTAGGAATAACATAACCTTTTTGTATGTTGGGTATCTCATTTATGTGCTATCACAAGTGAAATAATATATGAATAAATTAATTAAATAATTTATTATATATTAAATGATTGTAAAATAATTCTCCTCTAATTAATCATGTTTTTGAAAAAATCCTAGAGTTATCCAAATAACCCCAAATATTGGTGGATGGGGCTGTGGAGGAGAGCTTTGGTAGTTGATGACATGATCATGTATCAATAATCAGTATACCACGAGTATTGTTGTCGTCAATAAAGTTCTTGTATCTCACCATAATAATGATACAGAATCATTTTTCATCAATGATCGATCTGATATCGAGGTAGGATGTTTTTTTGTAGGATTAATCAACGTTCTTGATTTCTCCATGATCAACATGAGTTAATTATTTTGTAAATTAATTCATGTATTGTGTTTTTCATTTATGGTTTATTAGTTTTAATTACTAGAATTATGAATTGTTGATTTTTGTTTTTATTCCTTGTTCATTGAATTCTCTATCAACGAGTAAAGTAAAAAAAACAATGGTCAATGTATGTTTCTATATTTTGTTTCCTATGCTTTTATACCCTCATTATTTGAATTTTTTACATCAATATTTCATTTGACTAATGGTTCAACTATACCAAGGAACCAAACATTGTGAAATAGAAAATTTTCACAACAAATTGATGATGTGGGTTTGGATTTGGGACTAAAGGTGTGATGGATGATTTATAATTATGATGAAAGATTAGTGTTGGATTTAAGGTGATCATTTCATTAGTTTTGGCATTTAGGTGACATAGTGATATGAGAGGAAATTCAAGAGAAGATGGGTGGATGGAATCCATCCACTAGTGATAAATCAGGCTTGGTTAAACTCATATATGAACTTTATGGGTGTGATTCATAGTTATATTAAAGGAGGAGGTGACACTGGTAGATACACATGAAGACCAATTGTTTTTTTGGAAAATCCTGATATACACAATGTGTAGTTCGGAAGAACACATTCCATGTGGACTCCCTTCTATGATGTCTAGTGTTTATATGTGAAATTAAATATCACATGTGTGTGTGACTTGTTCACATACCATGTGGTTCTTAAGATGGTTACCCAACATATACCCCAAGGTACCCAGACATGGAAACAATCTTTGTACATGGGCACAATCATAGTACATGGTATCGGGAAGAGTACACTGGCATAAACATGGGAAGGACTGGACATGGCAAGAAAATTTGTGTATCCCCTATACACAACATGTAATCCTTCTAGGATAGGTTGATGCCCTCATTTTCCCTCAGTTTAATTTCAGTATCAGTATGGGTGTATTCCCATGGTCTATACTGAAGGGGGTATAATGTGTTATCCCATCCTAAGCATAGGATGAGTGATCTCTTATATGTGTTAGTTATGGATAGAGTTAGGTATCCATTCATATGGCCTAAGGTGTGAACCTCTATCATTATTCACTAGTATGGGTTAGGTATCTCGTATCTAAAATCTAGGATGTCATATCCCCTTCCTATTGGGTTATCCCAGATAAGGTTAGGTATCCCCCATAGGCCTTAGGCACGATACCCTACCCATGCATCAACAACTTATGTGTTCCAGTTGCTACAAATAATAGAGAGGCCCAATGTGTATGACCTCTTAGATGAGCATCATCATTGTTAGTAAGATCTAAAGAGTAAGTTCCCTCAAATGAGGGTTACCTTGGAGCCTCGATCAGAACCCCTAGGCTGGTAGTGAGAATAAAATTTTCCTTTTCACTTGTTGTGTTCCATGAGAATATATGGGTTTCTTTATATTTCCTTATAATTGATTCTCCATTTTTTGATATTGAGTTGACTCCATCTTTGATTCTTTGTTTGGTGATTTTAGGATGTACTGCTAGGTATATTTATACTCACCCTTACATGGGCTCTACCCACACCTGTTGTATTCTATGTAGATGAGAGTCCGTTAGATGGAGTCCTAGGAGGACCGGGATTATGTGGAGCTTAGTTGTTCTAGATGGACCACAAATGGTTCCAAGAGTTTCATCAAGATAGTAGTCCACTTTTTTTAGTAGTTTGGACTCTTTTTACAATATTTGTATCATTCTATTTGGCCCTATGATTTTCCATACACATTTCATACTTTTATATGGGTTTAATTTTTATACATGCATCTATAGTATTATTTATTCATCTTTTCCACATTTTATTAGTGTATAGATATACATGATTGTGCACAAGTAATTTATTCTAATGCCTCTTGTAATGCCCCAACCCCAGCTACCCAGAGTCGGTGCATTACTTCGTAACATTGGCATGATCACAAAAGATCAAGTCTCGAAAGACCGATTAGTTTAGTAGCCTTGGAAACACTAGATACATTCATAAGTCTTTCATTACATCAAAAAGTAAACAAACTACAATAACATGGTCTTCATAGTCCACACTCATATCCTCACTGACTATTCTTGCAAGTTAGTCATAATACACTTCTTCACATCCTGGAAAATATTAAAACATTGAAAGGGGTGAGCTCAGATGCTCAGTAAGGATAACAATATTGCAGAATCTTTTATAAGAAAACATAAGCATTTAAGGCAATGTATAAATAAAACAAAAGCCTTATTGAACTTTAACTTCAGCATAATATGGAAAAAGTAAAATAAAACAATGCCATTACTTACTCACATGGATATTCTACTAGACGAATAATCACATGAAATATCAATAATCACTTTCATAATGAGGGAATGTATAATGCCAGACATTCTGAAACATTTTGTCAAGGCCTCGGCCAAGACGTCTAAAATGATTAAGGCCTCGGCCAAAACCATAAATCAAATTGGGAAAGGGCCTCGGCCAATTCCACATCTAGTTGTCTCATGAGACCTACCGATGCATCGAGGAGCTATAGCGGGCTCCACCCGTCACTTATTAAGTCCAATACATTCCTCATATGAATAGGTTTAAACATAACATAAATATTCGTATTAAAACTATCATACGAAATGTCAACGATTTCTCCATAAACTATGGATGGTATAAAAATAACACATCCACAGTCAAATATTTCACAAAATTTTCAATGGAAGTTTTGTATCATAAATCAATTTCAATTAAACTTAAAACCCATCAAAGGATGTTGACATGGATGAAATCAAAGCTATTTGAGAGAAATATCTCTCTATTTTTTGAAATCATTTAAAAGTCCCATAATTATAAAATAATTCATTTACCTTGAAAATATTCTTATAAGCTTGTAAGGTAAGCTTCGACGAAGTTATAATGGCGGAAAATAACCGCACCCGCCGTATAAGTTATAAAAACATTCTTACCTTAAATTTGTCAAAAAGGTCAAAAAGTGCATTGTTTGGAAAACGACGGTAAGATTACTTTCAAAAACGTATAAGGGTATAAATGACTTTAACCCATTTTCCATTTAATAGTAAAAATGTTTTGAAAGGCATTTTTAAGAAACATGGATGTGGATGATAACGAGGTCCCAGTAGATAATTATGTATAAACAACCTTGGATAATGAAGAGGTTGTGAAGTAAAACCTTAACTTGTACTTTTCCTTGGTTGGGGTAGGTTAACCTCCTGTATAATGGTGAAATAATTGTTATTAAATTATACAAGAATCATATACATTCATATGATATCATATATGATCTTTTAACATTGCTTTGTTAACAATATTTTATCGTTGTTTCGGGTGTTAACTTACTCGTTTTCTTTTATATGTTTTGTTACGTAAGTCGTGTTTTTCATGGATAGGTTGTATCTTATTCATATCCAGAATGATATCATGTCCTTAAAAATTATTTTTAAATCATCAAATGATAATTATACATGAATGGATACGACGGAGAATGAATCTCATCGCGTTCGTGGAGACGGTAGTCCGTACGTACGCACGAGCGACAATATCATTATTTTGATATTAAAATAATATATAATTGGATAGTATATCATATATACAGAATCATTATCATGTTATATTTATTATTTACATGAATTACATATCATTATTATACCCATCTAAATAGTAATATATTGAATAACAATTACACCACGACGTGGAGACGGTAAGCCGTACGTACGCACGTATGGTGACATGTCATTCAAATGATGGGTAGAATACTGAATATGGTTGTTCCATATTTATAATAATATCACAGTATATAGAAGATACTGGAGTTATAATTTTAGAATTGAAATAATAAACAAAGAGGGAGTGGAAGAAGAAAGAAACTTGAAAGAGGGTGATGAAAATGTTACCTCTTCTTCGGGTTCTTCCTTTTGATTTGATCAAAAGGACTCCTTAGGATGGCTTTCTGACTAAAGTAAAGCTTCTAGGATGAAGGGATAGAAGTTGAGAGAGTATTTGGGTAGAGGTTGGCCGAACCAAAAGGCTTGGAAGTGTGAATAAGGTGGTAGAGGTGGGGGCCTTTTATAAGAGGAGAGGAGGGGCACTTTTGGAAAGATTGAAATGTTACATTATTACACAATGATTTTCGGATTATAAAGGTCCCACACTTATATAATTCGTGGATAAGGTGATAAGGGTTCTAAATCTCCTCATCCAATAGGCTTTGGACAAGTGTAAGCCTTGGATTTTGCATTATCTTCTCATTTTATTTAAATCGTTAAATAATGAGGTCATCGGTGCATCATAATGATGTCATAAATAATTTAATTTATTTAATGTCTAAAAATTATAAAAAAAATACTATGATGTAGGAAATATTTTTATCTTTCTAATGAATATTTATAATCAAAATTTGGACTTGTGTAACCCCACTTAAAAACTGTTTTAGTAAAACAACTCATGTTTGTGTCAATTTAATTTTAACATTAAATAAATATATATTAATGTCATTTTCCAACTAAAGTGGCTCCATGGGGTCCCCAAGTTGACCCATGGGTTGTCTTGGTCGGAAATGACTCATCCAATAGGAGTAGGACAAGTGTCAAGCTCATCTCATATTATTAAAACATTATTTTTACCTTAAACTACACTAATTACCTCTAATCGCGATTAAGAACTTAAAAGTTACTATTCACCAAAAAATTATTTTAATCTCATTGAACCACATTTTACTTCTTAATGAAAACCATGTATGTCGGATTTTTGAAAATCAAATCACAGAAGTGGTAATATTTCATTTTAACGAAAAATCAGTTTTTAACAACCACTTAGTGGTTTCACTATTCATCAAAAATTGAAGTTTTTCAGAACAATGCCAAAATTTTACCCTAAGCTATAATTGATATTCCGAATTCAAAAATGATGTCTATTTTACAGAATTCCAAACATATAAGTTTAATTAATTAATTTTATAATTAATTCCCGCTGTCACAACAAATAGCGTGTTTTTAAGAAACAATTTATATCAAAAGATTGGCAATTGTTTATGTCCAATTTCAATGTTAAATTAATTATAATGACCACCATTGGATAAAATGGTAAAAATATATTCTAATTATACTTTAAAACCACTAAATATTATAATTTATCACTATAAATTATTTTGATTAAAAAGTTGTTTTTAAGTATTTTTCACTATTCATAAAAAATTAGAAGTTCTCAGAAAAATACCAAAATTTCAACATAGGCTAATTTCGATATTCCGAATCCAAAAATGAAGTCCATTTTGAAATATAAAATTTCTATAATTTTAAAAAGTGGTTATTACTATTCATAACGGCTACTTTGATTAGTCGCGGTGTTTTAGAATTCGAAGTTGCGTACAATGCAAGCCATTGCATTATCGAATGAGAAGCGTATCGTGGAAGCTCGGGGTGTTACACCTCTCATGAGTGATATATGTATAATATTCACTAGTTTCTAGCCCCTGACTATTTAGAGGAATCCTTGGGGTGTTACACTCAACTTACTACTAGTTAGGTGGGCCCTAGTGGGTCAAATTTTGATAACTTTACTAAAGTTCAAGATTAATATCTAACAATATGTCAAGGAACCCATGGATAAAGTCACTGATTTCATTACAACAACAAACTCTTAGAGACACTCACCATGTAATATAATACCTTTGTATTTATAGTGACCCAAGAAAAACATTCCATTATTTTACATGATTTGGGACATTAAATTTAATAAAAAATAATAATATCCCAAGGATAAATAGGTTCAATATCTTTGGATCATAGCCACATAACTGTATTATTTTATAATACTTGAGATTATTTATCCTTAAAAGAACCATATTTGACCACCTTCTATACATATCATTAGTAAGACTCATCCTCAAAACCCATGGAATGAAAACATATGAAAGGGTTGAGCTTAAATGATTTGTAAGGAACTTTTAAAAATTTCATCAAGGATGAGTTGATAAAAATAAGTAAAAACATGAGGATAAGAAAAATATCATAACATCATGAGTGATAATAATAATACATAAATGGGATTCAAATTATATAACAAAATAACTTGAATCCACAAAAGGCCAATGTGGAATCATAATAGCTATAAAATGGCTTAGAAACATTTAACATTAACCTTGAATCGCGAGATTATAATATCATAATGAATAGAACCCTTTAAATATGGCACAAACATTATTATAGAGACATATTACTTTAATGAACCACACTATTAGTGCCCATGCTTATGAGTAACTGAAATATAATCTCAAATACCTATCTCGTGAGATATAAACTCTTAACCAATGCATTTAAGGGTGATATAGGACCCCACCCATCATCATCCATACATATGTGTGCCACTTAAAAATCATTCAATTTTAAAATCATAAAGAGCCCTTGGAAATAAAATGGGATTTATAAAAAATCCAAATAAAAATAATTCAAATTTTATAAACAACACATGGAAATAAAATGGGATCCATAAATATTCAAATGGTATAAAATAACATCATGAATTAAATCGATTGATACTAAAAACTTGATCACCTAAAAATAATAACACAATAAAAGAAAAATATAGTGTGAAACATGAAACATAACTCCATTTTAGGTATAAAATTTTAAATATAGTTATGAAAATAAAAACTAAGTGATGGAAAGGGCTTTACTAAAATCATTTTATATTCATCAATGTAAAAGTAATAATTATGAGTCTCTTTTCAAAAAGCCTAATTTAAAAAAAAATAGTGAAAAGAAAACCTTTCATGGAAGTGGATTTGGATCAAAAACTCATTTAACCAATAAATAAATATAGAACATCATTGAAAAATTAATGACTTAGAAGAACAAAGTTCAATAAGAAATTTTATAACTTACGAGAAGGAGTTTGAGTTACCTAGTCCCTTACATTTACCCTTTATTTCCATAGAAGTGCTTTAAACTCTTATATAATAAATATAAACTTATTAATTTCCAATTTATTAACTTTATTACAATACCTTTCCATTTATACTTCTTCATTAATATAAATTCTCTTGATGTTTTAGAATGTTATAATCTCTTTTTAACATTAGTGTTAATAATCTTTACTATTTTGAACTTGGTTCATAAAAGTGGTGTCAACATTCATTATTCTTCAAAAGTTCATCATTTCAAAAACATTAAAGGTACTTAAATTGATGCTTTATAAATATCTATAATGTTATAATTCCTTCACATGGTAGTTTTATTCACATTTTTTAAAGATGAAATCGGTGCTGAGTTAGTTTGAGGTTATTTATCAAGATCTATGGATTACCTCATAAAGATCATTATTTTTTGTGTTACCCATAAATAACTATATCCTTGATATATATTAATTATATATATCATATATAATCATCAAATATAATATAAAACTAGACATTAAGGATGTAGTAAAAGACATAATGTATAGTTCATTGGGGGCAGCAGTCCGCATGTACACTTGGATGATTATTTCATTTTTTTAAGGGAGGAAGAAATGAGAAACATGGTTTATCATTTAAGAAACATAAATACGATATATATATATATATATATCATAAATATTTATTTAATTCACCCTTTTGATGATCCATGTCAGGTGGTCAAGGAAAACGAAACATGTTTCTTCGTGGAGGCGGTAGTTCGCACGTACACACGATTCATGTTTTCATTTTCTTAAAAGAAAAAAGAAAAGTGATTAATGATTTTACAATAATTATAATAACATAAAAGCATACTAATGATACTTATGTTATCATTTTAATTTGGTGTAACATAATTTTAGTAAGAATAAGTGCACATAAATAAATATAAATGAGAAAAGAGCAGTTAGAAATTTATACCTCACTTCTTGGATTATCTCCTTTAAAAAGCATGTTAAGAGTTTGAAGGATAACATATTGATAAGACAAGAACCTCTTGAAGGTGGATAGGAATATTAAGGATAGGGTTGGATAGTGTTTTTTCTGAAAAAATTGTGTTGTGGTGTAAGGGGAATTGGGGAGAGGAGTGCCCATTTTATAAGTGAAAAAGGATGAAATTTTTATAAATACCCAAAAAAATTTAATAATTGAAAGTCACAATCAATGTAAGTATCAAAAAAATTGGGAAATAATAGAGAGTGTATGATATAAGGTCAATAAAGTCCTAAAAAACCCATTCCAACACATGTTTTAAACATATTTTTAGTCTTTCCCTCTTGGTTAAACACTTTTTACCCCTTTTGATTTTTATTGAGGTAACTAGTTTTTTTCAACGTAATTTATCCTTTATGATTGAAAATAAAATCATAACACCCCAAGATTTAATGATATGTATCCTATTAAATAAATTCAATTTATTCAATATCTTTAATTGGACATAAAATTATTTCATATACTATAAATTATATAAAATCACATAGAGGAGACAAAAAAACTCTATAAATGAAGAATGAATGAAATAAGAGGATTTTTCTAGAAATTAAGGGACATATACTAATGAAATAGTAACTTGACCATTAAAATAGTAATTTGACCCTTAGAAATATTAATTCATCCAAAAAAATAGTAACCTATTCTAAGAAACTATAAATAATATTTATGAATCTTATAAATGAAAATATGATATAATTCTATTATAGTATAAGTAAATAGATATTTTTAAAATGTTAAATTAGGTGTTGGTATTTTTATAAAACATAACTGTTTAATTATAATTTTATAATTAATATAATGATTTAAAAGAACATTTATTTTCATAAAATTTAATCATAAATTAATATTTTTTTGTCTTATGATTATAATATAATTTTATGAGACCTTAGTTAAATTTTCAAAGTGTTATAATATAATTTATAATTTTTAAATTGTTATTGTTTGAGTAAATAATGATTTTAATTAAAAATTAAATTTCCAATTTTTTGTAAATTATTTTCATAAAATGAAGTTAATTTTTTAAGTCTACACGTAAAAAAATTATTAGGGTGATTTTTTGGATTTTTTCTAAAATAGTCGATTTTTTTGTGAATAGTGAAATATGGCAATTTACTGTATTAGCTGAATACATGAATTATCGAGTCATATATGATTTAAGAACCATTATTTCAAACTCACATGCACTATTTACTATATTTATTCACAAGAATCATTACTATTACTTGTCTTGAGTGAAAATAGTAAAATAATGATTGGAATAATTAAAAACACCCCTCTCCTCCACTATAAGTACCACCCCTCACCACCTCTTCTCCTAACACCAACAAAGCCTTTAAGATTATAAAATTTATACACAATCCTCTTATCAAGTCTCTGCCCCATGTCCAAGATCCTTTTTTCTCAAAAAAGAAAAAACTCAATTCCCTTAAGGAGGTTCTTAATGAGAAGAATTCAAGAGGTAAAACCATTAATCCTTCCCTTTTTATTTTTTATTTTTTTATTATAATTCCCCCACCTCCTATATCTAGAAATGTATGATAAATCCATAATCTTATATATAATCTAATTTTATTATGTTAATATAATAATCCATCATCATTTCTCTTCCTCTCCCCTTTTGTTCTAAAAATAAAAAACATTATCCATGATGTGTTAATTTATCACATTCAAGGGAAATGAAATTTCAATTTCAATTACCACCTTCAAGTCTGGTCATAATACCACTTATATGGTTAAAAAATATTATTATATATTCATTTAATATTTTGGAACTAGTATATATACATAATATTAATTAATAAAACAAAACTAGTTCATGATGATTGAAAAAATGCCAAAATAATCTAAATGATTATCACTAACGTTTTATCTAATGATTTATACTCATACCATATAAACAAATAAAATATATAACCATTTAATATTATGTAAGTTCATCAATAACATATAATTTAAATTCCGTACAACTATTATCATTTTACATGAATTTCCATGCATATATACAAGTAAACCAATCATGAAAACCAAGGAAACGAATGCTCTATAATGATAAAATTGTATATTATAACTCATCAAAAATCCCATAAATGAAATTAATAAATTATAATGAATAAAATACATGTAGAAAAGGTTCTGAATTAATTAATTAATGTATTTAATATGATTATATAGGACATTAATATTAAGTGTAGAACATATTCAGACATAAGGTAAGGGACTTTATCTCAATTTCAATTTCATTGAGACTTACATGGTATTGTGAACCTAATAATTTTTAGGTGCTTTATCTACTAAACCTTTGAGATTATTTTTCATTTGAAATTATATTCCTCTTAAATATCCATATTTTCTTGTATCATGGATATGATTATTTTCCAAGTTATATACCATTTTTACATACAATGTTTACTTTGAATGTTGAAATATTAATTAATTGATATTTCATACTCAACACAAATATTTTTTAAGAAATATTGTTCTTGAACTAAATATATGTATGAAGAATTATTTTTACTTTCTATGATGGGTGGGGCCCGACTTTATACCCCCTTGATACATCGATAGGTCTCATGAGACAAAATAGTTGACAAAAAACCCTTCACATTTGTTTCCAAGAAGAATCAGACATGTTTTTACCCATAGACTTAAAACATCATGGTGGTATAATGGTTTATGTGATAGATACATGACTTCTAATAAATAATAATATTCTTCATTGAGTATTCAGTTATTATTTTCCATGATATTTTCACTATGAAAAAAATCTATGGATGTATTTTCATTCTCGGCTTATTGATGGCTTGTGTTTTTCAATTACTCACCTTACCATAATGATTATGCCTTATTGAGTTTGTGTCAGTTATTATTTATTCATACAAACCTTTATGAGTTCTTGAGCTCACCCTTTTCTTTTTTTTCCTTTCCCTAGGTTGTGAAGATGAAATCTTTCAATAAGTGACAAGAAGTAGTTTATTTTCTTTTCTTTATGTTCTATGTTTAATTACTAATGTAATAAGAAACCATGTATGTATCTAGTTTCTTCAAGACTACTAAACCGATCATCCTTGGCGATTTGATCTCTTGTATCTATTTTATTGTAATAAAATGACCACTGACTCTAGGATACATGGGTTAGTGTTGTTACATTTGGTATCAGATAAAGTTTAGTAGAAACCTTGGATACTAGATTAGGGAACATAACCCTAAGATAGAATTTGAGGATAATCATATAATAAAATCCTATAATTTTGGTAAGGTAAAGATTATGTGGGTCTTACTAACAATACATCACTATCAGGATACTATAAGTGGACATGGTTCAGGCACTGATTTATATAGGGTAATAACTCTGACAATGTGCATCTGGCCTAACTTGGCATAACTTGGAACACAACAACAAGCCTTACTATGCACCTAGTTTGAAACTCCTAGGGGATATGCTTAGGATAATTCACATTCTCTTTAAAACCCATTTTAATGGATTTAAAAATAAATATGTCCCCAAAGAAACCATGTTTATGATTATGATATTATCTATGCATAAATTTTCAATTTATTTGAAGTGTTTTTATAGTTCAAAATTATGAATTATGATTCATAACCTAATTTATTTTATTCCATTTTTTAGAAATGGAGCATAATTAAAGGAAAGGAATCAATAACCATGGAAAATGTAGGAATTTATCTACTGAGAAAGTCAACACTATTAGTGTTGGAGATGAGAATATCCTGACCATATTAGGAAAACTTACACAGGTTATGACGAATAACCATATTACACCTATGTCGGATCATTTAATATGGTAGAAGCCCCCATATTTTAGCGGCACTAATAATCCAGTGGTAGATGATCAGTGGATCAAGTCCCTTGAAAAGATATTTCTATCATTGGGATGCAATGAAAACAAAAGGTAGTACTAGTAGAATATTGTCTCAAGGGAGATTCTGATCAATAGTTGTCATTGATCCAAAATTATAAGGAGGAAGATGAAATAGAAGAAATGGAATGTAGAACTTTAAAAGAAAAATTCTTTGAAAAATATTTCCCTCATGAGTAATGAGATGAAATGAAGAAAAAATTCCTTAGCTTAATGAAAAAGAAAAAAGAGAGTGTTGTAGACTATGAGGCTACCTTCAAAATACTGGACAAGAATGTTATATATTACATATATGATTTATAATACAAGGTTGATTATTTGTTTCAAGGTCTTATACCAAGTCTTCGAAGGGAACTAGATTCTCAAACATTTTCGTCGTATGATGAAATAGTATTAAGTGTCATCAAAATGAAGAAGGGATTTTCTAGATCCTATTTCTTTCAAGTGAAATCAAGAGAAGAAGAGGTATTCTGATAACCATGGAAAAGGTAAAGAATCAAATAAGAATACAAGAATGAAGCAATTTCCATTATGTGAAAATTATGGAAAGAATTATCCTTGGAAATGATTGAAAGACATGGGAGTTTGTTTTAAGTTCAGAGAAAAGGGTCATAAAGAAAATTAATGTAAAGATAAGAAACAAATTAATGATATTTAATGCTTAAAATATAATGAAATAGAGAATTATTCAAATCAATGACTCAAGTATTAGGGAAATTTACCAAATAAGAGGCCAATGGGACATGGACGAGATTATGTGATCACCACAATTGAAGTAAAAACACTCAATGATGTGGTGGAAGGTACATTGATCTTATCTTCAAATTTAGACAATTCTTTATTTGATTCTGGATCATCACACTCTTTTATATCTACCTATTTTTCTATGAAAAGTAGACATTTACCTTTGGATTTAATAGGGAGTTGTCAATAAAAACTCACAAGGGAAGTCTCATTGTAGCAAAAATGTGTCAGTCAACCCCCATTATGACAGATAAACATGCTTTAGTTTCTATCCTTACCATCGCACCCATGGTTGAATTTGATACAATCCTCGGTATGAACTGGATTTCAAAATATGAAGTGAGAATTTATTGCTAAAATAAAGAAATTATGATTTTTGAGGAAGATGTAGAATCCCTTATCTTTCAAGTAAGAAATTCATCATCTGATTCTTATCTAGATCCACCCCTAATAGATCTACTGAATGAAATTATTGGGGAAGAAGAGAAAAAAAATATAAGGATGAGGAAATTCATCTTAAAATTGAGAATGTACCAATTGTATAGGAATAAATTGATGTATTTCATAAGGAATTACTTAGACACCCCCTAGAGCATGAAGTTTAGTTTACCAATGATTTAATCCCTAATTCAAGACCAATATTAAATAATCCTTATAGAATGGACACTATGGAATTAGTGGAGCTGAAGAAATGTCTAGAGGAGTTGATCAATAAGGTATTTATTATCCCAAGTGTTTCTCTATGGGGATACCCTGTTATTTTTGTTAATAAGGATGATGAATCATTGAGGCTATGCATTGACTATAGATAAATCAATGCTATTACAGAAAAGAACAAGTATCCTCTTCCTAGAATTGATGATTTATTTTATCTTCTCCATATAGCTCAATATTTTTCAAAGACTGAACATCATTCTGGATATCATCAATTGCAAGTGAGGAAAGAAGATATTTATAAGATAGTATTCCAAACCAGGTATGAACATTACATGTTTACAATAATTCCATTTGGACTAACTAATTCACCCTATAATTTTATGGATCTAATGAAAAAAATTATACAAGTAACATCGTGATGGTTTTTTGTGGTATTTATTGATGATATCTTGATATATTCCAAAATCTATTAGGACTATGAGAACCACTTGTGGATTATTCTAAAGACTCTTAGATGAAAAGTGTTATATGGTAAGTTTAGCATGTGTGAATTTTGGTTTCAAATAGTTTGTTTTCTTGGCCATATTATCTCCAAGGATGAAATCTTAGTTGATCCTATGAATACAAAGGCAATCCAAGAATGGAATGCGCCAATGAACATAACCGAGGTACATAGTTTTCTTGGTTTAGCAGGTTACTATCAGTGTTTCATTTAGAATTTTTCCCGATTTGATAACCCGCTAACTAAGCTCACACATAAATAGGTTAAGTTCAAAATGGAAAACAGAATGTAAAAACTATTTTAAAGAATTGAAGAGAATATTTCTCAGTGCTCCAATTTTGACTCTTACATTAGGAAATTCTGGGTTTGTGATATTCAGTGATGCATCAAATAATGGATTGGGTTGCGAACTTAGGAAAAATAATAAATTTATTTCTTATGCATCAAGGTAGTTGAAGACTCATGAAAAAATTTATCAAACTCGTGATCTTGAGTTAGCGGCCGTAATATTTTATATGAATATATGGAGACACTATATCTATGGTGAAATATGTGAGATATATACTAATCAAAAGAGTTTGAAATACATATTTAAATAGAAATAACTCAACATGAGGAATATAAGATGGCTCAAGTTACTCAAAGATTAGGATTTCTCAATACACTACCACCTAGGAAAGGAAAATAAGGTAGAAGATGTATTATGTAGGAAAGATCATGGAATTATAACCCAAATGAGGATTAAAAAATATCATATGTTCATGGATCAAGTAAAGATGGATATGAGAATTGTTAAGGAAGAGGAAACATCACCCTTTTTTAAAATAATTTCTAAACCATACTTACTAGAGAATATAGATCTCAATATGATGTTAAGAATTTTCAAAATACAAATAAATCCATTAAGGGTAAAATATTAGAAGACTTTATTTATGAGGATGGAGTTATGAAATTTGGAAAAAGGTTATGTGTTCCATCAATACCTGAGCTAAAAAGGGAACTATTAGATGATGATCATAGATAAAATTTCTCTATACACTTAGGTAGTACCAAGATGTATAGAAATCTGAAGGAATATTTTTGGTGGGATAACATGAAGCGAGAAATTGATAAATATGTGTCAATGTGTCTAGTTTGTTAACAAGTGAAGGTTGAGAGAAGATATCCTAGAGGAGTCATGAATCCTCTACATATTCCTATGTGGTAGTGGTATGACATTATGATGGACTTTGTCACATGACTACCAAGGATACCTAGAAAGAATGATGAAATTTGGGTAATTGTTTATTGAATTACCAAATCTGCACATTTCCTTGCTATATGGGAGGATTTTCCACTGGATCACCTAAAAATAATCTATATTAATGAAGTTTTAATACTTCATGGCACATCTCTATCTATTGAGTCTAATCGAGATCCACATTTCATGTTAAAATTATAGAAGTGTCTTCAGAAGGCTTTAGATACTAAGCTTCATATGAGTACTACTTATCACCCTCAAACTAATAGACAATATGAAAGGACTATTCAAACATTAGAAGACATGTTGAGATCATGCTCACTTTACTTTCAGGGTATATGGGTTTAGTATTTACCTTTGGTGAAATTTTATTACAATAATAGTTTCCATTATAGTATTCAGATGGAGCCATATAAAGCATTATATGGAAAGAGAAGTCAAACTACAACTTTTGAGGATAAATTTGGTGAGATGAAACTTATAGGCCCAAAATATATTTAATAGACAATGAGAAAGGTAAATACTATTTTGGATCATATTAAATCATCTCAAAGTAGGAAAAAGAGTTATGGTGACAACCAGAGAATGAATTTTGAATTTTAAGTGAGAGATCATGTCTTTCTGAAAGTATCTCCATATAAGGGTGTCTTAAGGTTTGGTAAGAAAGGGAAACTAATCCCTAGGTATATCAAACCATTTTAAATTCTAGAAATAATTGGAGCTATAACTTACTTATTAGAAATGCCTCCAATTATCTCCAAAGTTCATGATGTTTTCCACATATCATTATTAAATAAGTACATTCTAGATGCAGCACATGTACTCACCAATAAAGAAATAGAATGGGAATCTGATTTGTCTTACTGTGAAGATCCTATCAATATTATTGACAGAAGAGAGAAAGTATTGAGAAATCAGACGAGTCAACTAGTAAAGGTTCTTTATAGAAACCATAAAATGGATGAAGCAACATGGGAACCTAATAATGTTATGAATAAGAACCACCCCCATCTGTTTATAAGGCAATATTCATGAAAATTTGAAGGATGAAATTTCTAGAGGAGGGAAGAATATAACACCCCATGATTTTATGGTATGTATCCTCTTAAATAAATTCAATTCATTTTATAACTTACATTTCACAAAAAAATTATTTCATATAGTATAGATCATATTAAATCACATAGAGAACACAAAAAAAACTATATAAATAAAGAATGAATGAAATAAGAGGCCCTTTTTAGAAATTAAAGAACATATACCAA
The DNA here is from genome assembly GCA_963277665.1 of Viscum album. Taxonomy (NCBI): domain Eukaryota; kingdom Viridiplantae; phylum Streptophyta; class Magnoliopsida; order Santalales; family Viscaceae; genus Viscum; species Viscum album. The sequence goes on along the minus strand of OY728162.1, from coordinate 117,880,857 downwards.
TGAAATAGTAACTTGACATTTGGAATAGTAATGTGACCCTTAGAAATATTAAATCAGCCAATAGAATATAAAACTAATCTATGAAAATATAAATAAAATTTAGGAATCTTATAAATGAAAATATGATATAATTATATCATTTTATAAGTAAATAAATAGTTTGAAAATGATAAATTAAGTGTTGGTATTTTTATAAAACATAAATGATTATTTAAAATTTTATAATTAATATAATTATTTAAAATAAAATTTATTTTCATAAAATAGAATCATAAATTAATATATATTTTTATGATTATAAGATAATTTTATGAGACCTCAGTTAATTTTTCAAAGTGTTTTAAAATCCGTTATAATGTTAAAATTGCTATTTTTTGAGTAAATGAAAATTTTAATTAAAAAATAAATTTCTCATATTTATAAAATAATTTTCATAAAATGGAGTTTATTTTTAAATTTTACACTTTGGAAAATTTTTAGGGTTAATTTTTTGTATTTTTCTAAAATAGTTAAATTTTTTGTAAATAGTGAAATATGGTAATTTACAGTATAAGCTAAATACATAAATTATTGAGTAATATATGATGTATGGATGATGTAATGACCATTGATTCGAAAACAGATGAACTAGTTACTATATTTAGTCACAATAATCATCATTATTTCTTTTCTTGATCCAAAATAATAAAATAATGATTAGAATAATAAAAAAACACCCCTCTCCTCCACTATAAAACCACCCCTCATCACCTCTTCTCCTCATAGCACAAAAGCCTTGAATCTTGTCCAATTTATACCCAATAATCCTCCCAAGTATCTCCTCCACATCCAGGAGCCTTTGGTCTTAAAAAAGACCAAACCCAAGTCCCTTAAGTAGGTTCTCAATGAGAATAATTCAAGAGGTAAAACCCTTAATCCTTCCCTTTTATTTTATTTTATTTTATTTTATTATCCTTACCTCACCCCCTCTATCCAGACATGAATGATAACTCTATTATCTTATATATACTATAATTTTATTATGTTTATGGAATAATCAATCATTAATTACCTTCCTCTCCCTTTTTTTGTAAAAAAACATCATCTGTGATGTGTTAATTTATCGCATTCAAGGACAATGAGTTTTCAATTTTGATTACCACCTTCTATTATGGTAATAAAACCATTTATATGTTTAAAAAATATTATTATATATGTATTTAAAGTTATTTAATCAGTATATATACATAATATTAGTTAGTAAAATAAAATTAGTTCATGATGATCGAAAAATGCCAAAATAATCTAAACGATTATCACTAACATTTTATCTAATTATTCATACTCATACCATATAACCAAATGAAATATATAACCATTTAATATTCTATAATTTTATTAATGACAAATACTTTCTATTTGGGGCAACTATTCTCATTTTACATGATTTTCCATACATATATACAAGTAAGTTAATCCTGAAAACCAAGGGAATGAACACTCCCTAATGATAAAATTGTATCTTATAACTCATCAAAAAGGACATAAATAAACTTAATAAAATTATAGTAAATAAAATAAATTTAGATAAGGTTCTGAATTAATTAATTAATGGATTAAATCTGATTATCCAGGACATTAAGATCAAGTACAGAACACATTCAAACATAAGATAAGGGACTTCATCTCAATTTGAATTTCATTGAGACTTATATGGTATTGTCAAAAAATCATTTTTATAGGGTTTATCTACTAATAATTTTAGATAATTTTTCATTTTTCATTATGTTACTATTAAATATTCATATTTTCTTGTATCATGGATATTATTATTGTCTAATTCATATACAGTTTTTACATACGATATTTACTTTGAATGATGAAATATTGATAAATCAGTATTCCCTACTCAATAAAAATATTTTGTTAAGGAGTTTTTTTCATAAACTAAATATATATATATAAAGAATGTTTTGGGATTGTAGTTATGGGTGGGGCATGAATTTATATCCCCTCGATGCATTGACATGTCTAATGAGACAAAATAGTTGGTGACAACCCCTTTGTGTTTGTTTCTAAGTAGAATCAGATGGTTTTTACCCACAGAATTAAACTATCTTGATGGTATAATGGTTCATGTTCTAGGTACATGATGTCCAATAAATAAGCATCTTCTTCATTTAGTATTCAGTTATTACTTTCCATGATATTTTCACTATGAAAAAATCTACGGATGTATTTTCATAATCAGTTTATTGATGGAACATGTTTTTTAATTATTTACCTTTCCATAATGCTTATGTCTTATTGACTTTTCTTAACTTATTATTGATTCATACAACACCTATTGAGCATTTTTTACCACCCTTTAATTTTTTCCTTTCCTGAGGTTTTGAAGATGAAATATTTGAATAAGTGACAAGAAGAAGTTTGTTTTATTTTATTATGTTCTTTGTTTAATTACCAATGTAATAAGGAAATATGTATGTATCTAGTTTCTTAAAGACTACTAAACTGATTGATCCTTGGTGATGTGATCTCTTGTATCTATAATATTTTAATAAAATGACCATCAATGTTGGGATACTGGGGTCAGGGTTGTTACAAAAATGGTCTTTATTATGTAATCTAGACATAATGATTCTAAATTTGAAATCAATTTTATTATATTAATTTTTTAAAAGAGATAAAAATTAATTTTAAAATAATAAATATATAATGAATTAAAACAATTTTTTAAAAATATAACTTAAGATATATAATTTAAAATATGGGTTTTTAAATTAAAACTTACATTTTTTAAATTATAAATTCACTTATGAAATACATATTTGGTCTGATAATAAAGGTTTCATGAATTTCCAATTCATACTTCTATACTAATAATTTCATAAAAGTAATTTTATTTGTAAAAACAATATTTTTCACTATTGACATAAACATCAATATTTTTAAGAAATTCCCAAAAAATAATTTTATGTTAATATTGTTCTGATAAGTTAAAAAATGAATTTATTTTTTGAAATTCACATCCTCAAATTTATAAATTTAACTTTATAATAAAACCAAAAATATTGTGAAAAACTATTTTTTATATGAAATTATTTTTTGGTATCTTAACTATTATTCAAAAATTAGTGGTGATCTTAGATATATAAAACTTAAAAAATATCCATTTTATAAAATATTTTTTAAGAATAGAAACTATATTATTATATTCCTAGCTACAATTGTTGAAATAGTATTAAAAGGGACATTTATTTCATAAATTGTTTATAACTATTTATACCCTCTTATTCAATAACTACCAAATATTGATCAATATCTATTTTAATAAAAGAGTTTTGGTCCATTAGGGTTTGATGTTGAGTGTGGAGAAAGTTATTGAACAAAATATTTATTTAAGGGTGAACATTTTACTAAAAATCAAGTTGTTACATTATACCCCCTTAAATGAATTTTTTCCTTGAAATTTTATTACATGGTAGAAAAAAACGAGGGTAATTTTTCCTGATTACATCCTTAGGTTACCATGTGTATTATTCAAACTCGTGATTCCTCCAAAGGACTTTGACTAGATGAGTGGTGTTTTTCTGCATCACGTTGGCTTTATGATCTTGGATCTCCCATAGTTGTTCCTTATATGGGAGATCATGCCCCAATTGCACAACTTCCAAGATCATCACTTGTGAAGGTTATGGTATGTACTTTGACAAAAAGAGATACATGGAATACATCATATACTAGTGAGAGGTATAAAGGGAGTTCTAAAAAATAATCTAAAACCCATATATGATCAAAGATATCAAAGGGATCGATATACCTAGGGACGAGCTTTCTTTTCTTCCCAAATCTCATAATACACTTCCAATGAGATATTTAGAGGGAAACTACATCACTAAATTCAAACTCTAGAACTCATCGACGATTATCCGCAAAACTCTTTTATCGAATTTGTACTAATTTCATGTGATGATGAATTTTTAGAACCTTCTCCATCATTTCTTGGATAAGGTCAAGTCCTATCAACTTCCTTTACTAACATCATCCAAACATATTAGAGTCTTGCATCTATTCCCATATAAATCCTCATATGGTTCCATCAAAATAAAATAATGGAAACTATTATTAGATGATAAATCTACTAGGGGGAGGTGTTGATCCCAAAATCATTGGAAATATATCAAAAAGGGTCTCAAAATATCCTCTAGAGTTTGAATGGTCCTTTCAGAATGACCGTCCATATGAGGATGATAATTCGTGTAAAACTCAACTATGTCTCCAATTCTTTAAAAGGACTTATCTAGAATCTTTAGGTAAACCATTGATCCTGATCATATTCAATAGAGAGTGGTACTCCATGAAACCTTACCACTTACCTTATGTATATATTAGAGAGCTGTTCAAGGGAAAATGTTATTTTTTGGAAATAAAATGTGTTGACTTCATAAAGTGATCAACTAAAATCCAAATAGAAATATTGAATTTAGATGTCTTGGAGAGTTCTATGAAAAAATCCAAGGTGATGTCTTATCTTTTCAATACTTGTCTGGATAACAAATTCATAATTACATTATAATTTTTTCATTCAACCATAACATTTTAGTATAAAAAGCATCAAGATATGTATTCTACAATCTCCCTCTTCATATTATCCCACCAGAAGTTTTCAAATCTCTATACATATTATTACTTCAAGTATGAATAGATAATGATGAGTTATAAGTATAATACAATAGTTCCTTCTTCAATTAAAGTTTTTATGGGAAACATATCAGGGATACAAACCATATAAATCCATATTTATCAAATTTGAACTTTGAAATATCTGTTACCTTTTTTATAGCTCCACATCATCTTTCTAGGACCATTTGATCTTCATGTGAATGGTTGGTTGAGCAGTCATTGGGAAATAAAATATTTATCACCTTCCCTTATAACTTCAAGATTCATACTTTTCAAATCCATGAATATTGGGTCTCTTTGAATCATCATTATAGATATGGTAGCATGATATTTACTACCCAAAGCATCATCCATATTGTTTATCTCCATAGGGTGGTAATGTATTGAGTAGTTATATTCTTTGATCAGTTCCAACCATCTACTTTGGAACATACTTAACTCTTTTTATGTGAATGTATATTTAAAACTCTTGTGGTTAGTATAAATATCACACTTCTAACCATATTGATAATGCTTCGAAATTTTTAATGAAATTATCACTACTGCTAACTACAAATCATGAATTGGGTAATTTTTCTCATGATTTTTTAATTATCATGTGGCATAAGAAATTACCTTTTCATTTTTCATTAGAAAACATCATAATACCTTCTTCAAGGAATCAATGAATATTAAAAACCCTTCCCCACTATAAGGAAATGTAAATATAGGGTCTATTACTAATATATTCTCTAGTTCCTTAAAACATTCTTTTTTATTCCTTTATCCAAAGGAACTTCACTCCCTTCCATGTTAACTTAATTAGTATATTTTATTTCTATGAGAAATTTATCAGAAATAATTGATAGTATCTAACTAATCTAATAAAACTATATATCTCAATTACTGTGGTTGGTTTGGCCCATTTTTCAATAACTTCTATCTTTGAATGATCTAAATATATTCCCTTACTGGTGACTACATGACCAAAGAATGATACTTTTTGCTACCATAAATCAAACTTTCTAAATTTAGAATATAGTTTCTCCGTTCTAATGGCCTTTAAAATAATATTCAAATGATCACCATGATCTTCCTTTATATTTCATTATATAATAATATAATCTATAAAGACCACAAAAAATTGATCACAACAATTTTTAAAGACTCAATTCATTATATCCATAGAGATGATGGAGGAATTAGTCAATCTGAATGACATCACTATAAAATCATAGAGTCCATACCTCATTTGGAAGTCATATTTGAAATAACTTCCCTTTTAACTCTTAACTAATGGTATCCAGATCACAGGTCAATCTTTGAGAAGTACAAAGATCCTCTATGTGGGTTGATCAGGTCATCAATACTGAGTATGTGATACTTATTCTTAATCTTAATAATTTTAAGATCATGAAATTCAATGAAAAAGAACATCGATCAATATTTATTATTAAAAAATTGGATTGGCTCTCCCTATGGTAATGCAATAGGGAAGATAAAACCCTTTCCTAAATTCTTATTTTTCCACTTCTTTAATTACTTTATTTAAATTGTATCTATTCTATATGGACTTCTTGAGATATTCATAGGTAGAGGTATGGGTTATATTGAAAACTCAACCTCATGATCTGAGGGAAGACTAGATAGTTCCTCTATAATACATCAGAATATTCTATTACAATGGGTATTTCATCAATACTAATTTTCTCTATGATCATTTTAGATTGAAATCCCTCAAAGTAACCAAGAAATCAATCCTTCATAATGGTTCATAAAGGTAATATGATCAACCAAATCGTGTCCCTTGAGAGTGTCAATGAAAGTGTACAGTCTTAATACCACTCATCATCCATCATAGTGATGATTGAGTCAAGACTTAACTATGTAACGTCTCAGATCTAGGTGCCACACAAAGGTTCCCTAAACATGATTGGTCACATGACCTCAAGCACATCCCCCAAATTCCAGAGGCTAATGACTAGCAGCGAGGGACATAGTGTAATATTAGGGAAACTAGGTCCTCATTGGTAGAGTATACACAACAGAAAGAAAATAGTAAAAAATAGAGTAAACAATAATATCATATAACAGAAGTAAATAGTAGAATACTGATATTAATAAAACAACTATAGAATATATAAATGATTCATGTCACATGTGTCTAGGATAGCATCCACTAGTGAAAAAACGTTTAACACATCAGAATATTTCACGTCGGTTCTATATAACCGACGTGCAAAGCTGTAAAAATCGATTTATCACGTCGGTTATAAAATAAATGACCTGATAAATTGATAGGAATCCATTTTTTACATCGGTTATTTTATAACCAACATCATAAATACCGAGATTATCTTTATCATGTCAATTATTTTATAACCTCCATGAAAATCCAATCAGGGCACTTTATCATGTTGGTTATAAAATAACCTACGTGATAAAGGAAATCTTGGAAATTTATCATGTCAGTTATCAAAAGAACCGACGTGATAAAGCACCATTTATCACATCGGTTATTAAATAACCGATGTTATAAACATAAAAAGTATTTCATCACATCGGTTATAAAATAACCTACATGATAAACCTTTTAAATGATTTATCGCACCCTGTATTCAGTCATTCTGTTTTCTTCGATCTGGCGACCTGCAACTCGTCTCTCCTGTGTGGAAAACCTAGAAAGGATTCTTCAAAGTCATGACCTCCAGCCTCATTTTTCCAACATCATTCATAGTCTTTATTGTCACCAGATCTATCAGGTCGACTCACAACACTCAAGTAATATTCACACGGCTCGGTTTCAGTTTTTATTTGTCGCGATGCACTAAACTAATTTTTTGAGATGTTATTTTTCTATCTTTGTTCTTTATATCATGGTAAGTTTAAATATGTTCATTTATACCATGAGAAATTCTTTTCTGGTAAAAGAAACCATGGAAGTGATATCATGCAACTTGCGTTCCATCATGTGTGTGTGCATGTACAGGGGGTGTCGAAGGGGTGGGGGCTGTCTAGAGGGGTGGGGAGTAGTCTAGGGTGTGGGGGGATGTCCAAGGGGGTGGGGTGTCTAGGGGTGTCAAAGGGGTGGAGGTGGTGTCCAGGGGGGTGCAGGGGCTGTCCAAGGGGGTTGGGGTGTCCAAGGGGGTGGGGGTGGTGTCCAGGGGGGTGAGGGAGATGTCCAAGGGGGTAGGGGTTTTCAGGTGGTGGGAGTGTCCAGGGGGGATGGGGGAAGTCTAGAGGGTTGGGGGCTGTCTAGGGGGTGGGGGGCTATCCAGAGGGTTGGGGGTGCCCAGGTGGTGTTAGAGGGGGTGGGGGTGGTGTCCAGGGGGTGCGAGGGCTGTCCAAGGGGGTGGGGTGGGGTGGGGGGTGTCCATGGGGTGAGGGGGATATCCAAGGGGGTAGGGGTGTCCAGGGGGGTAGTGTCCAGGGGGGTGAGTGGGCTGTCCAAGGGGGTAGGGGTGTCCAGGGGGTGGGGGTGTCCAGGGAGGTGGGGGTTGTCTAGAGGGGTGGGGGCTGTCCAGGGGGTGGGGGCTGTCTAGGGGGTGGGGGTGGTGTCTAGGGGGGTGAGTGGGCTGTCCAAGGGGGTAGGGGGTGTCCAAGGGTGGGGGTGTCCAGGGGGGTGGGGTGAGGGGCTGTCTAGCGGGTTGGGGGCTATCCAGGGGGTGGGGGGCTGTCCAGAGGGGTGGGGGTGTCCAGGGGGTGTCAAAGGAGGTGGGGGTGGTGTCCTGTGGGGGGGGGGGGGGCTATCCAAGGGGGTTGGGGTGTCTAAGGGGGTGTGGGTGTCCAGGGGGGTGAGGGGGATGTCCAAGGGGTTAGGGGTGTCCAGGGGGGTGAGTGGGTTGTCCAAGGGGGTAGGGGGTGCCTGGGGGGTGGGGTCTCTATGGGGTGGGGGTTGTCTAGATGGGTGGGGGTTTTCTAGGGGGTGGGGGGGTTTAAAAAGGGGTTGGGGTTTCCGGGGGGTGTCAAAGGGGGTGGGGGTGTCCAGGGCGTGCGGGGGATTTTTAGAGGGGTGGGGGCTGTCCAGGGGAGGGGGCTGTCCAGAGGGGTGGGGTTGTCCAGGGGGTGTCAAAGGGGTGGGGGGTGGTGTCCAAGGGGGGTGCGGGGGCTGTCCAAGGGGGTTGGGGTGTCTAAGGGGGTGGGGGTGTCCAGGGGTGAGGGGGCTATCCAAGGGGGTAGGGGGGCTGTCCAGAGGGTGGGGGGGGGGGGCTATCCAGAGGGGTGGGGGTGTTGTTTAGAGGGTGGGGGGCTGTCCAGGGGGTGATGGTGTCCATGGGGTGTCCAAGGGGTGAGGGGTGGTGTCCAATGTGGTAGGGGGTTGGACTTCCCCCTTCACCCCCTAGACACCACTCCCCTACCCCATGGACACCGCCCATCCCCATGGACAGCCCCCACCCCCTGGACAGGCCCCCACCCTCTGGACACCCCCACCCCCTGGACACCCTGGATAGCCCCCTACCCCCATGGACAACCCCCCTGGACAGCCCCCAACCACCATAGACACCCTCTTGGTATATATATATCCCAACGGTTTCATTGAAACTATTGGAATATTTTAACTTCAGGTAGTCTATACCAAAAGTTCCTGTAGAATCGTTGGTATAGGGCTATTACAACGAAAATCATGCCAACGGTGTGTGAAACTGTTGGGTACCCCAATGGTTTTATGGGTTATCCCAATGGTTTCAAATCATTGGGATCTGTGTAATTTTTAGTAGTGAATGTATACATATTTTAATATTTATACTTTATATTTCTTTTTTACTGAAGGGTGAATTTGGTATCCAGTTGTACCAACATGTATTCTTTGTGTACCTTAAGAAGAAAGGATCTAAGATGAATTTAAAACTATTATATCTAACTATATTTTATTTTTAAAATGATTTTCATGTATATTTTTTTCAAATACGGATAGATTTGTTTTATATTTCAAAATTGTTTTTACATTCAAATTATGATATTTTTCATATAAATATATATTTGTCTTATCTTAACAAGATGTATAATTTTGATATTTGTTATAGGTTAATAATGAGTCGAAGTTGGATTACGGAACATGGAATGAGTAATGAATATGAGGATGGTGTTGATGCCTTTTTTGAATTTTCTAAACAAAATGTTCCAAGCAGTGGCATTTTTTTCTGTCTATGCCTGAAATGTTTGAATATGATGAAGTTGAAAAGTAGAGAGATCAAAGATCATCTGATTTTTCATGGTTTTAATCCGAATTATAGCCCTTGGATTTTTCATGGTGAAACTGGACAGAATGTCAGATCTACTGATGATGATGATTCGCAAGATAGTAACTCCAATGGAATTAAAGAAATGATTCGTGATATTGTAGCAAAAGAAATTGAGATAGAACCGACAGTTGCGCGTCTATATGGTGATGCTAAAAAAACACTATATCCTGGTTTTATGGTTTTTATGGTTTTTTCGGCGGTGTTAAGATTGATTAACCTGAAGTTGAAACATGGATGAAGTGATAGAAGTTTTACAGAGCTGCTACAATTGATGAAATAAATTCTTCCAAAAGATAACGATCTTCCAAATTCACATTATAAGGCCAAGAAAATATTATTCCTGATGGGATTTGGATACAAGAAAAGACATGCCTATTCGAATGACTGTATTATATATAGGAAGGAATATGAATTTCTGTCAGAGTGTCCAAAATGTGGGACATCACGGTATAAGTTGAAAGAAAAATCACAAGATGATGTAGAGGTTACAAAGACCCCTTCCAAGGAATTTTGGTATCTTCTAATAATTTATCGTTTGAAATGTTTATTTTCTAATTCACATGATGAAAAAAGGTTAATATGTCATGCTGATGAGAAGATATGTGATGGAAAAATATGTCATCCAAATTATTGTCCACAATGGAAGAAAATTGATGAGTAGTATCCTACATTTGGAAATGAAATTAGAAATCTCATACTAGGGTTTTGCACATATAGAATGAATCCATATCGAACCCTCAATAGCACACATAGTTCATGGCTTGTTTTATTGGTAATTTACAACCTCTCTCTTGAAGTTTTTATGAAGCTCAAATATTTCATGTTGAGTATAATGATCTATGGTCCGAAGCAACCCAGAAATGATATTGATGTTTTCTTGTCACCATTGATTGATGATTTGAAACTTTTATGGGAGGATGGTATTAGGGTGTATGATTCTTAAAAAATTGAATATTTTCAGTTGCATGAAGTGCTTATGTTCACTATAGATTACTTTCCAGCATATGGAAATTTGTCTGGATACATTGTTAAGGGGCATAAAGCATGTCCAATTTGCGAACAACAAACTTCATATTGTCAATTGCATTATGGGAGGAAAAAATTGTACATGGGTCATCGAAAAAATAATTCAATGGAATAAAGCATGTCCAATTTGTGAATAATAGAATTCATATTATCACTCTTATAGAAGACTAAAAATCGAATTCAATGGCTCACAAGAATTTGATATTTCTCCTAAACCATTATCCCCATATTTGTATTTTGAGAGGGTGGAAAACCTTGATGTGACATTGGGAAAGACCCAGAAACCTAGTAATTATAGACATATTTGGAAGAAAATGTCAATATTTTTTGAGCTACCATATTGGAGATATCATGAAGTTAAAAATAATATTTATGTCATGAATGTGGAGAAGAATATATGTGATAGTTTGATGGAACATTGTTAGATATTAAAGGAAAGAAAAAAGATGTGTTGAATGCAAGAGTAGACTTACTATCAATGGGAATACGTTTGGAGTTAGCTCACACTCATAATGTAAGGTGAACATTTCTTCCCTCATCTTTTCATACATTATCCAAGAGGGAGAAAATTAGATTTTTTCAGTGTCTACATGATTTCAAAGTGCCTCAAGGTTATTCTTCAAATATAAATTTTTTTGTCTCATTGAAGGATTTGAAGTTAATAGGTATGAAATATCATAATTGTAACATCATGATGCTACAAATTATACCACTTTCATTGCGTGGAATATTTCCCATCTGTGTTAGAAAGACTATAATGAAGTTGTGTTATTTTTTCAATTCAATTTGTAATAAGGTGATTGATGTTAATGCTCTGAAAATTTTGGAAATGGATGAAATTTCAATACTTTTTCAATTGGAAATGTATTTCCTCCATCTTTTTTTAATATGATGGTGCATTTAATGGTTCATCTGGTTCGAGAAATAAAGCTTTGTGGACCTGTATATATTCGTTGGATGTATCCTTTTGAATGGTATATGAAAATATTGAAGGGGTATGTTAAGAATCCATATCGACCTGAAGCCTCCATTGTTGAAAAGTATATTTATGAGGAGGTTGCGGAGTTTTGTACGAGCTACTTGGCTACGGTGGAGCACATAGGTTTGCCTCCATATTTCCATGAACGAGTTAATAATGAGGGAAAGGGGATTCATGGCTTGAAAGTCAAATCGTTGTCAGCTGAACAGAAGAAGAAGTTAGAATTATACATCTTGAATAACATAGTTGATGCTCAACCATATATCACATTTCATATTAATGAGTTGAAACAATGTTATCCAAAGAAGAAAGAAATGTGGATTTTGAATGATCACAACAAAACATTTTTGTCATGGATTAAAAAGACATTTCTTGGTAGATTAGATGTATCAGAGACATTAGGATGGATAGTGGGTGGTCCATGTTTAAATATGATAACATGGTCCGATTATGACATTAATGGCTATACATTTTATATGAAAGCTCATGAAAATATAAGTGAAGTTCAAAATAGTGGTGTATTGGTGTTTGTAGAAGCAATGCATTTTTTCAAGTTCTAAAGACAAAAACCCAATTTCTGCATCAAGTGCATATTATGGAGTTATTAAAGAAATATGGGAGGTTGATTACATTAAAATTAAAGTTCCTATTTTTAACTCTAAATGTTTTATCAGTAAAAATAGTGTCATACATTATGAATTTGGAATTAAAGTTGTTAATTTGAATAGATTTCAAGACACAACTGATTCTTTTATTTTGGAAACACATGAAAAACAAATTTTCTATGTAGTTAATCAATCAGATATGCAGCGGTCTTTTGTTTTAAAAGGGAAAAACAATATGTTGGTGAGGATCAACTTGATGAAGATGTTTATTTATGTGAGATCCCTAATTCCATGGAAATATTAGCAGAACATAATGATGCGCATGTTGAAGACATGGTTTGTGCCATAAGGAACGATCGTGGTGAAGGAATTTGGGAAAACAATCCATTTTTACATTCCTAATATTACAGGTAACATATGTTTATTTCTTGTTTACATTTATTATTTTCATAAAATGTTAGATATTTTAATTTATTTTCTTTATTAAAACACTTATTAAAACAAATAAGTAGAAGTTTTTGTTTATTTTAATTTTGTTTAGTGTAGTTTACCATGTTTACCATAGTTTAAAATTGTTTACCATAGTTTACCTTTATGTTATTTATATATTTATTGATTTTGTTGAATGAAAATTACACTACCATGTTTACCACATTTACCATATTTACCATTGTTTAACATGTTTACCATATTAACCATGTTTACTATTACGTAACTTAGTTCAGTTTTCCATTTTCTATTTGCATTAGTATTGCAATATTTGAATTTGTATATTTGTGAACTAAAGTTTTTTTTTTTATTTGAAGGATAATGAAAGATCAAACAGTTGATCAACCAAATGATTCTGGAGATGAGCATAATGATCATACCTCTCAGGAGGAACATTCACATACTCCTCTTGATGTTCTCCAATCTTCCTCATGTGCTCCCATAACGACAAAGAGTTCAAGAGTTGGTAAACGTGGGTGCACACGTTTACCAAAATTATCACTTGCCCACACGCAAGATCAGAGGATACTCATTGAGTTTGATGAGAATGATATTCCTAGAGGTCCAAATGCAAAATATTTTAAGAGTTTTGTATCAACTCAGGGTAAGATAAAATTAAGCATTTTGTATGATGATTGGATAAGTGTGGACAAAGAGATGATATCTCAGTTGTGGGAGATGATTTTGGTAAGTTCTTTTTCTATTGTGTGCCTATTCTTTAAATGTTTCTAGTATAATATGTTTTACCTCTTATTTATCAAATGACATTTGATATTCCTAACACTGTAGAAGTTAAGAAGAAATGCTTATCGATGACTGCAAGGAGATGGAGGGATTTCAAATCAACCCTCACATATGATTTCATTTTTGGTCATAGGAGTCATGACAATCCATGTCATATATATCCTTTCAAAGATAAAGACACATGGAGATAGTTTGTTGAAATAGAAGAAAAGATTCATTTTCGGTAAGGGTGATGTAAACTTTTATAAGATTTCTTATATAAATGATCTTATTAATTTTTTGTTAATGATTTCTTATTCTGAATTTACAAAAAACATGGAAATATCACCAGGAGATCCAATCTAAAAATGTATACCCTCATAGTTTATCTCAGGGAGGGTATACATTATTGGAAGAACAAATGATGGCGGAAAAATAACAAAAAATGAGAGTTGAGTCTTCAAGCTCTGGAGATGTTTCCCCTCCATCCCCTCCATCTAGATATGAAAAATGGAAGAGAGATCAGATGGGAAAAAAGGGGCTATATCTTTTGAACGATTCAAGAATCATAGCTGAGAGGATTGTAAGATATTTATTTTATTTATTTAAGTTAACTATATTCTTTATATAATTTTAATCATTACAGAAATGTTCTATTAATTGATACAAGATTCTCTTGAGGAGAAGAGCTCACAGGGGGTATTTACAGCTGTTGGGAGGCAAGATATTTTATCTGCAGCATTGGGAAAGCCCAAACATCCTAGTCGTGTACGAGGATATCTAATGGGTGTATCTGTAAGAAAAGTGTTGCCACGTTATTCTACTTCTTTTGTTGAGGGTGTTTATAAAATAAAATAGAATCCTTGGAGGTTGAAGTTCATAATATTAATGCGACAATAGAAGAAAATATTAGAGCATCGGTACAGTCTTTGTTTGCAGACATGCAAAGACAATTTCAGACTATAGCTCCCACTCCTCCACCTCCCCATGTAGACCCCATTATCTATCCTCCACCTCCGCCAATAGCTCCCACTACCCCACCTTAGCCTGCGGACCCCATTTCTTATCCTACTCCTCCGCCGTAGCTGCCTACTTATTGTGAGTTGTATGTTGATGATTCTCAAAATCATATAGTTGCATATGGGCTGGTATATTGTATATGAGATACAGTTCATCATCAATAGTTAAAGGTAGAGCATCATAGGGTCATTGTACAAGATATTATAGATAGATCAGCTCGAGTACCATTACCTACAGATGAGGTGATGACAGTTAGACATAGTATCTACCATTTTTTAATTTGTCCATCTAGACTTCTACGACTCATTACCATAGAGTTATGTATGTTATATCTTATATTTTATTTTATTTATTAAAGTTGTTTTAACATTTGAAAACTAATATATTTTTTTATTTATTTTTACAGGAATAATTCAAAGGTAAAGAAATATTGTATATACAATAACAAAGACAAATGGCTATGACATCAGATACAGATTCTAGTAGTCTTGACATATTGTCAAGATATTAAAATTTTTTGGGGGATCATTATGAGTTTCCAATGGAAGAACATGTTTGTGGATGCGCAATAACTGTGGGGATTGTGAAAAATAATATAATAGAGCTTATTACTGGAGATAAGTTGGGAATCAATGTGGTGTAAATTTTTTGCATGTAATTATTAAAACCTTTTCCCTACGTTATATTTATTAAAAATGTATACTTATGTTTGTTTTGTATTAGGTATATTTATAACATGTGTGAGAAGAATGAGCAGAAATATGTATATGGGTTCATGGACCCGCATTTGATTTCCCCTGAAGCACATGCATTGGATGAGGATCAAAGAATGCTTTATATTGCTGAAAGATTTGAACAGAATATAATCACACAGTGTTGGATGATGCCTTTTTATGAGAGGTATGAAACATATCTCTGGAAAAGAGTTCATTATCTTTTAACATAAAAAACCACTAACCTTAAATTATCTTTTATCAATGATCATTGGATGTTAGGTGTTTTTTCCCAAGGGAGAAAACACTTTATTGGATATGCTCTGTCGATGGCGATGTGTGGGAAATTTTTAAGAATATATTGGAAAAGTAAGTTTCAATTTCTTAATAGTTTTATATATAATAATTAATTATAAATTTATTTTATTCGTATTATTTTTTAATAGGGGATGGGTCTAATTTAGAAAAAACACAAATAAAAGGAGTGCCAATATCAAATATGTAGAAGTGAAGGTAAATATCCATTTATAATTTGTACTTTTGGATGTATTAAATAAAAATAATATTTTGAATTTACACTCATTCAAACAGAATTTTCATGAACAAAAAGGTGTCATCGAATGTGGATATTATATTTTAAGATTTATGTATGAAATAATTACAACTGGAACACTTGTGAACTTTGACATGGTAATATTTCCTTTTAACCTTTAACAATGTAAGATTTCATTTTAAAATTTTCCATAATATTTCATTTGAGTTACTCATTATACATGTTAACTAATATCATTTTAATTTGTAGCTATTTGATGACCCTGAACCCTATAGTGCTCAAGAGGTCAAACACTTACAAGTAGAATGGTCAAATTATTTTACAAGTTTGATTGGATTTTAGTTTGTTTTTAGTGTAAAATGTAATTTTGAATATTGTCATTATAATTGTGTATTTGGTAGTCGTTTAGGTTGGATTTAGGGTTTTTTTGTGGACATTTTAATTTATGAATGTTATATATGTGACTGTTTAATTTTGCGCTACTTCTTGGTTTGGTCTAGTTATGATAGATTTTCTGGTATGGATTCTGGTCTAGGGGGGGTTCCAGGGGTGTGGGGAGGTTTTTAGTGGGGTGGGGGTTTCCATGGGTGTGGGAGGGATGTCCAGTTTAGTGGGGGGGGGGGGTGCCCAGTGTGGTTAGGAGGCTTTCCAGGGGCGTGGGAGGGTTGCCCAGGGGGGTGGGGGTGTCCATGAGGGTGGGGGGCAGTCCATGGGGGTGTCCAGGGTGTGGGGGTGTCCAAGAGGGTGGGAGGGCTCTCCAGGGGGTGGGGGCTGTCTAGGAGGGTGGGGGTGTCCAGGGTTGTGGTCAGGCTATTTAGTAGGGTGGGGTGGGGGGGGGGGGTCCAGGAGGGTGGGAGGGCTGTCCAGGGGTGTGGGGGGGGGGGGGGTTCTAGGTGTGTGGGAGGGATATCCAGGGGTGTGGGGAGGGCTGTCCAGTGGGGTGGGGGATTTCCAAGGTTGTGGGAGGGATTTCTAGTGCGGTGGGGGGGGGGGGTGTCCATGAGGGTGGGGGCAGTCCAGGGGGTGTCCAGGGGTGTGGGGGGTGTCTAGGGTGTCTATGGGGGTGGAGGGTGTCTAGGAGGGTGGGAGGGCTATCCAGGGGGAGGGGGGGTTGTCCAGGAGGGTGGGGGTGTCCAGGGTTATGGGCAGAAAGTTTAGTGGGGTAGGGGGGTTTCCAGGGGTGTGGGAGGGATGTCCAGGGGGTGGGGGGGGATGTCCAGTGGGATGGGGGGTGTACAGGAGGGTGAGAGGGTTATCCAGGGGGTGTCTAGGGGTGTGTGTGTGAGGGGAGGGCTGTCCAGGGGCGTAGAGAGGGCTATCCAGTGGGGGTGGGGGCTTTCTAGGGGTGTGGGAGGTTGTCTGGTGGGGTGGGGGGGGGGGGGTGTCCAGGGTGTCCATGAGGGTGGGGGACAGTCTAGGGGTGTCCAGGGGTTTGGGGGGTTTCTAGGGGTGTGGGAGGGTGTCCAGGGGTGTGGGGGTGTCCAGGGAGTCCATGGGGGTGGAGGGTGTCCAGGAGTGTGGGAGGGCTGTCCAGGGGGTGGGGGCTGTCCAGGAGGGTGGGGGTGTCCAGGGTTGTGGACATGCTCTTTAGTGGGGTGGGGGGTTTCCAGGGGTGTGGGAGGGCTGTCTAGGGGGTGGGGGAGGGCTGTTCGGTGGGGTGGGGGAGGGCTATCCATTTGGGTGGGGGGGTGTCCAGGAGGGTGGGAGGGTTGTCCAGGGGTGGGTGGGGGGGGGGTTCGAGGGGGTGTGGGAGGGCTTTCCAAGGGTGTGGGGAGGGCTGTCCAGTGGGGGTGGTGGCTTTCCAGGGGTGTGAGAGGGCTGTCCGGTGGGGTGGGGGTGTTCAGGATGTCCATGAGGGTGGGGAAAAATCCAGGGGGTGTCCAGTGGTGTGGGGAGGTTTTTTAGGGGTGTGGGAGGGGTGTCCAGGGTGTCCATGGGGGTGGGGGTGTCTAGGAGGGTGGGAGGGATATCCTGGGGGTGGGGGATGTCCAAGAGGGTGGGGGTGTCCAGGGTTGTGGGCAGGCTATTTAGTGGGGGGGGGGGGTCCAGGGGTGTCAGAGGGCTGTCCAGGGGTGGGGGAGGGCTGTCCAGTGGAGTGGGGGAGGGCTATCCAGTGGGGTGGGGTTGGGGGTATAGGAGGGTGGGAGGGCTGTCTAGGGGGTGTCTAGGGTTGGGGGGGGGGGGGTTCTAGGGGTGTGGGAGGGCTGTCCAGGGGTGTGGGGAGGGATGTTCAGTGGGGTGGGGGCTTTCCAAGGGTGTGGGAGGGTTGTCCAGTGGGGGGGGGGTGTCCATGAGGGTGGGGGCAGTCCAGGGGGTGTCCATGTGTGTGTGTGTGGGGGGGGGGGGGGTTCTAGAGGTGTGGGAGGGGTGTCCGGGGGGGGGGGGGGTCTCTAGGGTGTCCATGGGGGTGGGGGTGTCCAGGAGGGTGGGAGGGATGTCCAGGGGGTGGGGGCTGTCCAGAAGGGTGGGGGTGTCCAGGGTTGTGGGTGGGCTGTTTAGTGGGGTGGGGGGGGGGGGGGGGGTTTCCAGGGGTGTGGGCGTGTTGTCCAGGGGGTGGGGGAGGGATGTCCAGTGGAGTGGGGGAGGGCTGTCCAGTGGGGTGTGGGGGAGGGGGGTGTCCAGGAGGGTTGGAGGGCTGTTCAGGGGGTGTCCGAGGGTGTGGAAAGTTTTTAGGGGTGTGGGAGTGCTGTCCAGGGGTGTGAGGAGGGATGCCCAGTGGGGTGGGGCCTTTCCAGGGGTGTGGGAGGTCTGTTTAGTGGGGGGGTGTCCAGGGAGTCCATGAGGGTGGGGGCAGTCCAGGGGGTGTCTAGGGGTGTGTGTGTGTGGGGGGGGGGGGGTTCTAGGGGTGTGGGAGGGGTGTACAGAGGTGTGGGGGTGTCCAGGGTGTCTATGGGGGTGGGGGAGTCCAGGAGGGTGGGAGGGCTGTCCAGGGGGGTGGGGGATGTCCAGGAGGGTGGGAGTGTCAAGGGTTGTGGGAAGGCTATTTAGTGGGGTGGGGGGTTGCCAGGGGTGTGAGAGGGCTGTCTAGGGGGTGGGAGATGGTTGTCCAGTGGGGTGGGGGAGGGCTATTCAGTGGGGTGTGGGGTGTCCAAGAGAGTGGGAGGGATGTTCAGGGGGTGTCCAGGGGTGTGTGTGTGGGGGGGGGGGGGGGTTGAGGGGTGTGGGAGGGTTGTCCAAGGGTATGGGGAGGGATGTCCAGTGGGGTGGGGGCTTTCCAGGGGTGTGGGAGGGCTGTCCAGTGGGGTGGGGGTGTCCACGAGGGTGGGGGGGGGGCAGTCCAGTGGGTGTCCAGGGGTGTGTGTGTGGGGGGAGGGGGGGGGGGGTTCTAGGGGTGTGGGAGGGGTGTCCAAGGGTGTGGGGGGGGGGGTCCAAGGTGTCCATGGGGGTGCAGGTGTTCAGAAGGGTGGGAGGGTTGTCGAAGGGTGTGGTGGGCTGTCCAGGAGGGTGGGGGTGTCCAGGGTTGTGGGTAGTCTGTTTAGTGGGGTGGGGGGGTTCCAGGGGTGTGGGAGGGATGTCCAGGGGGTGGGGGAGGGCTGTCCAGTGGGGTGGGAAGTTTTTGGTCTATTTTTGTTCTGTTTCAGGTATTCTTTTGGCTGGGCATAGTTGTGGGGGGGTGTCCTGTGGTGTGGGGGGCTGTTTAGGAGGGTGGGGGAAGTCCAGGGGTGTGAGGGGGGGGGGGGGGGCTCTAGGTGGGTGGGGGGGCTCTAGGTGTGTGTGTGGGGGGGGGGGGGGGGTTGGTCTGTTTTTGTTCTGTTTCTGGTATTATTTTGGCTGGGCATAGTTGTGGGGGGTGTCCAAGGGTGTGAGAGAGGGGGTGTCCAGTGGGGTGGGGGGGATTCGGGGGGAGGGGGGCTGTCCAGGTGGGGTGGGGGTGGTCTTTTTTTGTCCTTTTTTGGGTATTCTTTTGGATAGGCATAGTTGTGGGGGGGCTGTCCAGGTTTGTGGGGGCTATCTAGGAGGGTGGGGGTAGTCCAGGGGTGTGTGGGGGGGGTGTCCAGTGGGGTGGGGGGCTGTCCAGGTGGGGTGGGGGTCTGATTTTATTGTATTTCAGGTATTCTTTTGGCTGGGCATAATTGTGGTTGAATAGTTTAATTAAAAAAATGTTTTTATGTCAGTTATTTTATAACCGACATAAAAAATGAACCAGGATTAATTTTAACATCAGTTATTTCATAACTGATGTAATAAATGGAAAGGAATATTTTTTTACGTTGGTTATTTTATAACTGACGTAGTAGATATGTTCTCACGTTGGTTATTATTTAACCAACTTGGAAAACTGCTTGGCAGACTGCTTTATCACGTCGGTTATGAAAATAACTGACGTGATAAATGATTCGGAGGTGTGATTTTGGACATCGGTTATATAATAACTGACGTGATAAAGTATATACAACATCGGTTTGTAAATATAAGACTTAATACATCATGACTCCGAAGTGTTTTCCATGTCTCTTTTTGAGTAACCGACGTGAAAAACACTTCAGTTTTTTGTTTTTTGTGTCGGTTTTAAAATAACTGACGTAAAAAAAATATTTATAACGTCGTCTGTAATAATTTCGATCAAAAACCGACGTAAAAACTAAAAAATAACCGCCGTAAAAAACTTTTTCTACACTAGTGATCTAAACAAGTCACAATACTAGAAATACAATATAGAAACCAAAGTATAGAAAATAAAGTAAACTCCAATAACGTCACAAGACTCATCTTGGTCCCATGCTCTCCATATCCAACAGCAATCAAGTACTTGATAAAGAAGAGATCTTTCCCCTATCTATACTTGCAATCATAAAATATGTTTGGGTCCAAAAACATGACCCAAACAAGGTGTGAGATGAATCCCAGTAGGCAACCACCAATGATCTATGCCTTACTATTAGTGAATATATATATAGCAGGAAATATGAAAAAATGAAGCAGTACACTAGGAATTACTCAACATAAACAATCCTACAGTTTTCAATTACATTCATTCACATTTATTATTCAATCCATTGAATCATATAACCCTTGGGATCTAGCCTAAGCTCTATATCACATATATAATAGTGACAAACATATGTCTCATAATACCATCTAACAAACAAGAAAGACCAAGTCCAATCTTGTGGTTTGGACTGGAAGACTCGTCGCAATCATTCAATTATTCAATAATGACCCTTTTGGGAAAGTTCTCATAGTATAATCTCCCAGGTCTAACATAACAACAATTAATTTAATAACGACCCTCTGGGTATCTCTCATAGTCTAACACCTTTGATTTAACATATCACTAATCATTTACAAAAGACCACCTAGGAAGCTCACAAGGTCAATACCCCTTGGTCAAAATATCATTAATAAATTATAAATAACCACCTGGGAATCTCTTGTGGTATAACCCCCCCGGGGTTGATGACCACCTAGAACATCTCACAATCAATACCACTATGTCAACATAACAGTAAACCATACTTAATGACCCTACTTCGGGATGCTCTCACAGTCAAATTCCCCTTGGTCAAACCTTCATAATTCGTATCACAGGAATCTCATATAATCAGTAAATCCATCCAACAAAAACAAGGCATAGAAAACAAGGAAGCCTAACAAAAATTCTAAACCAAACATACATAAATAGTAAATCAAGGGAAACACATCGACAGGGTGTCCCGTAACCAAGGTATTTAACCTTATGCATATGAAACTACCCTTTATCAATCAACCAAACCATAATAGGTAATAAACATGGTCTAATTCCAAAACATGCAATACCCCAAACATGGGTATATGCCAATTTTTTCATATATAATCCAAATATGAACAATGAAAGGCACAAACCACCCACCTCGATATCTCTCAATCAATATAATTGAATTTCAGCCCTTGAATCGGCCTAGATCGGCATAGATCTTCAAAAAGATAAAAAATTATCAAACTAGAATAACCCGCGAGAGAGGAAGAATTAGGAAGAAATGGTCTAGGGGAAATTAGAACTCACCGGTGGGATTCCAACACACCTTATGGCGTCTCAATCAGAAGTTAGACAGATAAATGGAGGTTAGATCTTTGTTCATCATTCCCTGGTTCTCCTGTATGAAACACGAGAAGAAGAAGTTGGTTCTAGACATGAGACATGAACCCACTTCGATATATCAAATAAAAATAAAACTACACAGTGTGTTCATAAAATTTACATGTCGTGTAGTATCCTTAACTGGACCTGCCTTAAGTGATCTTCTAGGTCACCTACACGACCATGTACTCAGCCATTACATGGATAGTATGTGGTTGTATGTGGTACCCAGATACATTTTGTGTACTCATAAGTACATGGTGTGTACTTAGAAAATTCTCATTTCTTCCTTTTTCCTCAAAAACTACCTAAAATCAAGATCCATACCTAAAATGAAGATCCAGGTTCTTAAAAACTTCCCCCCTTAAAGCAATTCATCGCTAAATTTCCCTTCCAATGGTGGTGGGGAAGAATCAGTGAACAACTCCGGTCACTGTGATCGTACGTTAGCCTCCCTCTCCCAAGTCTCATCATGTACTTGCTTGTGCTGCCATAGAACCTATACTAGAGGAACAGACTGACCATAGAGAACCTTCATGATCTGATCCACAATCCGAATAGGGTTCTCCTCAAAGGATGCATCCACCTCTAACTCAACCTCCTCATGTTGGGAAACATGATACAGGTCTAAAATGTAACTTCGTAGATGAGAAACATTAAATAATTCATACATAGCCTGGTACCTCTGAGGTAACTGCAACTGATAGGAAACTGGCTTGACTCTCTCCAAAACCTCAAAAGGCCCAATGTATCTTGGTGAAAGATTTCCCTATCTCATAATCCTCCTGTGTCCCAACCTCAGTGCGACCTGTAAGAAAACCCAATCTCTGACCTCGAACTCCAGAGGTCATATTTGTCGATCAACATAAGATTTATACTGAGACTGTGTAGTATCCATCCTATTTCGAATAAACTCCACCTGTTTAGTGATCTCCTGGACAAGAAGAGCTCCCAACATAGCTACCTCCCCTGCCTCTAGCCAACATAGGGGTGATCGACATAGAATACCATACAAAGCATTATAAGGTTCCATCTGAATCATTTTCTGGAAACTGTAATTGTAGGAAAACTCCTCCAGGGGTATGTGTTTCTCCTAAGAGCTCCAAAAAATTAGGAATCATGCTCGAATTATTTCCTCCAAAACCTGATTTGTGCACTTGGATTGGCCATTAGTCTGGGGATGGTAAGCTGTACTCAGAAGTACTTGTATACTCAAAGCTCTCTGTAGTCCCTGTCAGACATAAGAAGTAAACTGGTCATCCCTGTCTGAAACAATAGAGTGTAGAAACCCATGAAAACATAAAAACTCTCAGATGTAAAACCTTCCAAGATCATTAACACTGAATGTTTCCTCGATCATCAAGAGATGTGAAACCTTTGTGAGCCTATCGACAACAACCCAAACCACATCATTCCCTCAAGGCGACCTCGGTAAACCTATCACAAAATCCATTGTGAAATCATTCCACTTCCACTTAGGAATGGGTAACTTTTATAAAAGCCCTACTGGTCACTGATGCTCTAACTTCACCAAATGATAGGTGGAACATCTCATAACAAAACCAGCTACATTCTTCTTTATACCTGTCTACCAATACTGACGGTGTAGATCTCGATACATCTTGGTGACACCAGGATGGAATACCCATACCGAGGCATGAAAATCTTGAAAAATCTACGCGCATATGTATGATGACACCCATGCACACCCATGAAAATGAAAAACCCCATCCTCATCTATAGTCCACCCAGGAGTAGAGTCCTCTCCTAACACACTCTCCTATAGGTCTCAACCTTTGGAATATGATAGCTTCCTCAATCTCACTCGATTTAGAAGAGTAGAGGTAACAAATATAGAAGAAAGAAATGTCTGACCCTGTCTATCATAAACCTCTAAAAGAGTCTAATTGAATAGATCCATAAGCTACCACTCACTGCTGGACTCTTGAACTACCTGTATTTGAGTCCTCTTGCTCAACGCATTAGCCATTGCGTTTCCTTTTCTAGGCATGTAGGCAAGTTCAAAGTCAAAAGAATAAAGGTACTCAAGCCACCTCTGCTGCCTCAAATTTAGATATCACTGAATAAAGATGTACTTGAGGATTTTGTGGTCAGTGTATACCACAAAATGCTCTCCAAAAATATAATGTCTCCAACAACGCAAATCAAGCACAACTGCAGAAAAATCGATATCATGGGTTGGGTAATTCTTCACATGTGGCCTCAAATGCCAAGAATCATACGCAATGACTCCTTCCCCCTGTATAAGCACTGCTCCCAACCTGATACCTGATGCATAGTAGTAAATAGTGGAACTCTTTCCCAGCTCTGGCCAAACCAGTGTCGGTGCTAAAGTCAACCTCCCCTTCAGCTCCTGAAAGGCTGAATCACATGAATATTTCCAAAAGTACTTTTCACCCTTCTTAGTCAGGCCCGTCAGTGGCGCTTCTAAGCATGAAAAGTCTTGTGTAAAGCGTCTATAGTAACCATCCAACCCCAGAAAAATTCGTACCTCAAAGACGTTCTTCGGATGCTCCCAGGAAACTATTGATCTCACTTTCTCTGGTTCTACTGATACTCCTGTCTCTAAGATGATATGACCCAAAAAAGTGAATCTGATCCATCCAAAAGTGGCACTTTGAGAGCTTATCATATAACTGATGCTCTCTCAGTGTACTCAATACAATCTCAAGATGGGTGGAATGGCTATGTCGAGTGTGAGAGTACACCAAGATATCATCCTTGAAGAATAGCACAAAAGGATATAAGTAAGGATAGAACACTCAGTTCATCAGTGCTATGAAAACTGCCAGCGCGTTCATGAGACCAAACGACATAACCAAATACTCGTATAGACCATACCTGCTTCGAAACACTATAAGAGGTATATCAACTGGTCTAACATGCAACTGATGATAACCAAATCTCAATTCAATATTCTAGAATACCTGAGCTCCTAGAATATGATCAAAGAGATCATCAATCCTTGGAAAGGGATATTTCTTCGTGACTATCAATTGGTTCAGCTTCTGATAATCCATGCAAATTCTGAGGGTACAATCCACTTTCTTCACAAAAAGGATAAGTGAACCCCAATGAGAAGTACTAGTTCAGATGAAACCCTTTTCTTGCAACTCCTCTAACTACTTCTTGAGCTCTTGTAATTATAGTGTAGCCATCCTATAAGGAATAATGGACACCAGTGCTACTCTTGGAATAAGATCAATAGAGAAATCCACCTATATCTGGAGGTAAACCTAAAAAGTCTTCTGTAAAGACATCTCTGAAACGATCCACCACTACAGGAAAGTCCATATGTGAAGTACTCTAGTCATCCAGATATAAAATAGAAAGTTGGGCTATGATTAATCCCAACCCATGATGCTCTAGTATAGCTCTGCTTTCCTAGACATTCCATTCTCCCTTATGTAGAAAAGATCCACCATCTAGTGACGTGAAACTCACCCTGTGGCGATAGTAGTAAACAAAGGCATGAAAAGAGACCAACCAGTCCATTCTGAGAATGAAATTTAATCTTTTCATCTTTAAGACATAGAGGTGACATAAGAAGTGACACCCACCAACCTCAAGAGGGCTCTCCTTGCACTTACGTACACTAACTGTCCTAATCCCAAACGGAGTGTCTAGAATTATAACATCATTTGAAGTAAAGATACATAGCCAATGGCTCTCCAAAATAGCAACAAATATAAAACTATGGTAACCCCCATATAAAAAAGAGAAGATAAAACTAAGACAACTAGAATTTTACCTCTGACTATAAAGGGTCTAGGATCCAGCTCTTACTAGGTCTATTCCATCATAAAAGTCTGACCTGTACCATGACCCTGTGACCCTACCTGACTACCCTAAGCTCATACAAACTGTTGTTGCTAAAAACCTATCGTCTGGATACCACGACCATAACCACATCTTCAACCTGGACTTCTTGACAAACTCCAGTTCCCATACTGATGAGAAACTGGCGGTCCTACTCTTGAATGTGGAGTCATAATAGATTCCTTCTCACTCGCTACAGGTGAAAACATCCTCCAAAAATTATGAGGATGACCCATCTTGCTGGAAGATCAGGACTTGATTGGGTCCCTTGGGTAATGTGGTCTCGTCTTCCCACTCCTTTCGCACTGGTAGCACACAACATGGATACCTGAAGATACATCCCTACCACTGGAAGAGCCACCACATTTAATATCCCTATAGTGATTCCTACTATAGATTGAAGGAGCATCAACCCTGGATGCTGAATCGCCCTGGCTCGCAGCTCCAAACTCCCTTAGATTTCACTCGGTAATCAGATCCTTGTCTACTATATCATTCACTTAAGTCAACTAGAAAACATTCACCTATGATCAGATGTCATACCTAAGACCATCCTCAATTATCCTAGCCAGCGATAACTCGTCACCTCCCAAAACAGGTGAGAAGCGTTAAAGCTCTGTAAAGTGTGAAGAATAATACATCACTGAAAGAGCACCCTACTCCGAATGCATGAACTCCTGGGATTGGTCGGCCCTCAACATCTCAGGGTAGAGGTAATCATAGAAGGTCCTCCGAAACTCTTCCCAATCCATATCTCAATGATGTCCTTCCCATGAGATAACATCCTACCATCTCTTGGTGGAATCACATAGCATGTATGTCATGAGATTTACCCTCCTCTCAGGAGGAATCTATAGATGATAGAAGATATAAATAATGACCTCCAACCACGAATCTGCAGCTTGTGGTCCTCTATCCCCTGAAAAAGTGGGAGTTTGTTGCTGTTGGAACACCCATGTCAACTCTGCCATAGTCGGGGAAGGATGCAGTGATCCGTGAAAAGTCTGCATCATCCTCATAAAGCCTTCACAGAACCGTGCATTAGCCCCTGCGTCCGATATAATAGCTGGTTCCAAGATGGGCATGACAGGAGGATCAGATGGTAGTCCTTGATCTACCATTTCTGGTGTTTGATCATTGCCCTGTAACTGGCATATAACCGGAGGAATTCTTGGTGGCATGACTCTGCAAGGTCAAGCACACACCTCAGTATGAAATTAATGAAACTACAACTAAGAAGTTCTAGCATGTAACAGGTGAAGTAAAGCATCAATGTTTTCCAAAATCTGGTTACATGGTGTGTAGAACCCCTACACGACATATTCCCTTAAGATTTAACATGGGCATGTACCTCTAGAAACCTAGTCGTGTAACACCCCATACACACAGCGTGTTCCTCCTGAGGTACAACATGTACTTAAATATTACCTCCTGCCCATGTACTTATACACGGATATAACTACATGGTTCTACTGGTGTAACACTACACGATGTGCACACTCTAGACATGGTGTGTACAACTAAAGTTCCATCCATTCGTGTCATTATTCACACGGCCAGATACACGATCGATTACTGCACAATGTGTTCTCCCAGTACATGGCGTGTTTTAACAAATGATTATCAACTCCGCGTCTCTTCTCACACAGTCAGTCACACATTCAACAATTACATGGCGTTTACACACAATACATGACATGTACTTATGAAAAGTCAGTTCTTCTAGAATAGAAGAACACATGGTGTGTGTTCGTAACATCAAACACTGTGTTGTCTGGGTTTTCAGATAGTAAGCCGCTGAAACTTCTCTTCAACCCTCAAAAACTTAGAATTTTGTTCAAGTCATGCCAAGTTCTGATCCATGAGAGCCCATACTCCCCACGAATCAAAGTTTGGCATCCTTATTCACAACATAACTTGACAAAATTCAATTAAAGTTTAAACATGATCCAAAAAATTCTGATCCAAGAGGGCCCATAACACCTTAGGGACAAAAGATTGGCGTCCATCCAAATGAAATATTACATTTACCAATACCCTATCAAAATAGCAGGTATTTATACCATGCAACTATCTCAACAACATGAATATCTAGCACAACATCTATCATAATAGCATGAAATCAGTAATGCACCCTAAATGGCATGACAAGAATGCATGACATGTGATATCTAACAAGTTACTATATGATCCATGAGATGACATACCCTCATCTCATCAAGTTGAAACATAAATAGAACCATAATGATATCAATTGTAACAACACAAAACAATTTAATCACCCAATGGTGAAATCAAATCAACTGTTACAATTTAAAAAGCAGAAAAATTGAAATATTTGAGGTAATTTAGTTTTTCCCTATACATGGGGGAGCTACACCTAGAAAAAACTAATTACTAAACTCCATTTCCTCCCTATAACTTTCTAATGTCACCAAACAGTAAGACAAAATAGAAAAGAAAACACGCTCTGATACCACTTTCTAACATTCTAGATCCGGGTTCTGCCCAAAGGTGCCCCGAACCCGGTTGGTCACATTACCTCAAGCATATTTTCCAAAATTCCAGAGGCTTCTAACTAGCAGTGAGGGCGACCATGTAAATATCCCCTCATTGGCAGTGTATACACAATGGAAAGAAAATAGTAAACAATAGCAGAAATAATAATACCATACAATATAAGTAAACAATGGATGAATGATAGTAATAAAACAAATGGATCATATATAAATGATGCATGTAACATTTGTCTAGGAAAGCAACCAAACAAGTCACAATGATGAAAATACAATATAGAAAACAAATTATAGAAAAGAAAGTAAAATACAACAGCATCAAAAGCCTCAGCTTGGTCCCATACTCTCAAGCTCCAACAACAATAAAGTACTTGATGAGGAATGGCGCTTTCCCCTATCTATACCTACAATCATATAATCTGTTTGGGTCCAAAAACATGACCCAAATAGAGTGCGAGAAGAATCCAAGTAGGAAACCACCAAATATATATGCCTTACTATCAATGAATATATATATAGCAGGTAATATGTATAAATGAAACAATAAACTAGGAAGTACTCAAGGTAAACAATCCTATAGTTTTCAATTACATTCATTCAAATTTATTATTAAATCCATTATATAACCCTTTGGATCTAGCCTAAGATCTATATCCCCTATGTAATAGTGAAAAATAGATGTCTTATAAGACCCTCTAAAAAATAAGAAAAACTGAGTCCAAACTTGTGCTTTGGCCTGACAGAATTATCAAAATCATTTAATTATTCAATAATGACCCTTTTGGGAAAGTTCTCATAGTCTAATCCCCCTGTTCTAACATAACAAAAATTCATTTAATAATTACCCTCTAGGTAGCTCTCACGGTCAAACCCCTATGGTTTAACATAGCACTAATCATTTACAAATGACCACTTGGGAAGCTAACATAGTCAATACCCCTTGGTTAACATAGCATCAATAAATTATAATCGACCACCTGAGCCACTCTCATAGTCTAAATCCCTAGGGTCAATGACCACTTGGTATCTCTCACAGTCAATACCACTGGGTCAACATGATAGTAAACCACACATAAATGACCCTACCTCGAAAATATATCACAGTCAAATTAACCTTGGTCAAACCTCCACAATGCATATCACAAGAATCTCATATAATTAGTAACTCCATCCAACCAAAACAAGGCATGGAAAATAAGGAATCTTAATAGGAATTCTAAACCAAACATCCATAAATAGTCAATCAAGGGAAATTCACCCATGGGGTATCCCAAAACCAAGGTATTTAACCTTACACATATGCAATTATCCTTTATCAATCAACCAAACAATAAAAGGTAATAAACAGTGTCTAATTCCAAAACATAAAATACCCAAAACGTGGGTATATGACACTTTATGGATAAATAATCCAAAGAAGAACAACAAAAGGCCCAAACCACCTACCTCAATATCTCACGATCGATATACTTGAACATCAGCCCTTCAATTAGCCTAGATCGGTGTAGATCTACAAAATGATAAAAAATGATCAACCTTGAATAATCTAATAGAGAGGAATAATCAGGAAGAAGGGCTCTAGGGGAATTGAGAACTCACTGGTGGGATTCCAACACACATGAAGACATCTCAATTGTAGGTCGGATGGAGAAACGGGGGATCAATCTTTGTTCATTGTTCCCGAACGTTCCTATATGAAATACGGGAAGAAGAATTCGGTTTTGGACATGATTTGTGACCCCGCTCTGATATATCAAATAAAAAGAAAACTATATGGCGTGTTCATTAAATTCACTCACTGTGTAGTTGCCTTAACCGGCACCTTAAGTGGTCTTCCAGGTCACCTAAATGACCTTGTACTCGGCCGTTACATGGCCAATACATGGATGTATGCGGTACCTAGGTACACAGTGTGTACTCTTAAGTACACAGAGTGTACATAGAAAATTCTCATTTCTTCCTTTTTCCTTTAAAACTACCTGAAATCAAGATCCATACCTGAAATAAAGATATAGGTTCTTACAAACTAACCCTTTACAGAGTGATTACCCCTAGGTGCATCTGGGGAATAGTCACATCCACTTGCTAGTATTCACACATGGATGTATTTCTAAGAAAACCAACCACTCAATACTTTAATAATATTTCAGAATATCATACTATACTTAGACTCATATATAGGGTTTTCACTATGGTTTTCTAACATTAATCCCAAAATTAACAAAACTAATCTCTAAAAATGACTAATCCTTTACCTTTGAAACCATCTATAGAAACCCAAGCTAAAAATGCCTTTATTTTACATGATTTAATACATTATATTAAATAAATAACATCCCAATGACTGATAGGTTCAATGTCTTTGGATACTAGCTACATAATCACCTTATTATTTTCAATACTTTAGACCATTTCTCCTTAAATTTGTGATACTAGACCATATTATAGACATGTAATTAGTAAGAATAATCCTAAAAACATAGGGAATGAAAAAATAAGAAAGGGGTGAACTCAAACACTCAACAACTGATGAATAAACATTTAATGAAGGATTATTTCATAATAATAAGTAAAAAAATGAGTGTAAGATAAATATAATTTTAAGAACAGGGAATTCATTAGAAGCCACACACACAATTCAATAAATCCATGGGAGCGCCAATCATCGTAATTAGGGTGCTAGTGCATAGCTACGACGACTAAAAGAGAGCTCCATCTGAGCTCCTTGGATCCAGAGCCTCTCTCTATAAGATGTGGGAGAGATAGGAGGAGAGAGAGAGGTACTGATTAGTGTATGGAAAACTCCTCTCCTCTATTTATATAGTGAAATGAAATTACCCAGAAATGCTGGCCCGACCCCCGAACAATTAATCACACTATAAGTAATATTTTTACTACTAAACAAAGTCATAAATATTATTCATTTTATTATCAATTAACTATAAAAAATATATTATGTGATAATACTCGAGCCATTAAATCGGCTCGTATTCCAACAAATATTAATTGAACCTTGAATATATTGATATTTGTTCAAATAATATTTTACATGTATTTACTTAAAACTTGTAAATAAAATTAATAAATAAATTCAGTACTCATTATGCATAACTTGAATGAATTTATTTATTTCATTTGTTATCATTTAACCTTAGAGAAATCTCGAACCCTAGTGGTGGGTCCCACCATGTCAAAATCTCCTATTCAACTGAATATTGAAGATTCTTGAATACTCTATTGTGTGTGACCCTCTGGGCCCTTATCTCGATAGTATTGAATAGTATTCACAGACCAAGAGTGGGATCTATCAATCCATCATGGCACCTGAAGAGATAAAGATTATCACAGAAGTGACAACCAACCTACGAATACATACTGCATAATATAATATCTTTGTCATTAATATCTCATAAAGTAGGACGCACTCACATATTATCACCCTTTTCCTTGATTTATTATTTGTTTATCTAACTGGATGGAATTACCCTAAACTACCATGACCATGGTCTTATGAAGGTACTACCATCATTATCAACATGTCCTGAGATATATTAATTCCATAACCTGGAAGCGACATATCCTTTCTTGACCATTCAACCAATGTCATGCCATCAATGACACACCCAACATAAACTAGCTCACCATGATTTCAACATCATGGTATTCATCTTTCATCAAAGTACATGATCAATTGATATATAGTGGCAATGATCTCAATTTAGGAGACCATTACACTTGATCATAGATAAGAACATCCAATGACACTTGAAACATGTGATGTTCCTATTGGCAGGTCTATCCTCATGATCTCACTACTAGAGATGACCAAGTATGAACTTCATGAGAAGAAGTCTCAATGCTTATGAGCCCCCAGCACCTGATAGTAAAACATCTACTGTATTTGATTAGTGAGATATATCTAGACCATAAAACATATATTTAATATTAACATCATAGTATCTCAAGGTTCCCATTATAGCTTGGGATCTATTATAACCTCTCGATACGACAACTAATCTTTGGAAATTACCATTATATAGTGGATGCAGAAATATCTACACTATAATGGTAGGATGAAATCTTGTATAACTGTATACACGATATGGTAATCAAAATCACTGAATATTTGGGTCTAGGGCACCCACTATTTCAACACTCCCACTTTCACTAGATCCAACTTGCTAACCAAACTTGTTAGCTACTCATATGATGAATATAATGTTTTCAATGAGTAACGGGTTTAACTATTGGGTCTTCCATGATTCTACCGCATTGTTATTCTGCTATTGCGACCTTTTCTCATTGAGTAAAACTTTCCAAGAGATGGTATCCCGAGTATATCCCACTAGTCCACTGTCATAACTTGAAATATTGGCTAGTAATAATATAATAATTTACATTATGATAATACTTTTCTCACCAGGTGAGATTCCAAGAACTATAATAAATCATCGCATTTAATAACTTCTTCTCAACTACCTCAGAAGCTGCAACGTACTCGGTATTTGTAGATATCGATACCAATGGCTTATATGATATTGAATCAGTCATTGTATTTATCCTAACGAAGATAGTATATCACATTGATCTATGGAATACTAGTTTTTATCCCAAAAACTAGTATCCTTTCTTCTCCACTTACGAGGTACATATCTTGTGTACATTACGAAGTACAATAAAATAGTTCTAACTGCATCCATTACAGTTATTCTATATATAAATGATATTCTCCTATTATAAAGTATATTCTGACAATATCAATTCTTGTACATATCATGGCATACATGATTAATCCATCTCTTAAGCATATGGACTTTGACTCAGTATGCTTATCTCTTCTCGTGTCTCGGACATGTCAACCTGAAGAGATTATGCCCTATGACATAGGAAACAATTAATCTCTTGAATTATTACAACTTGTATTTTTCAATACAATTTCACTATATGTATGATTAACTATGACCAAGAAACCTACAGATGTACCTCATTAGATCCTATTCCCTATAATTTATGTTGCTACTTTAAGTCAATCAATAGAGAATAAATTTCATCTTGGTCTTAACTAACTTGAAGACCATCTGTTTTCCATATTTTTGCAATCATATTTTACTTGGAAAACTTTGTCACTTCCACTAACCTCTGGTAGACACATTGAAAACATTTTTTTCAAATGTATATTCTATTATTTGTTTGCTTACTTTAACCCTAAAACGGATTTTAGTAACTGGAAACCTTTATTAGAATTCTATGATGTGATCATCCCTTTCTGGTTATGTCATATACACACCATCCAATATTGGTGGTCATGAAATCTAATGATAAATAATATGATCATAAAAACTAGCAGTGAAAAGTAAAATTCTAATAGATTTAGGAATAATGACTTGGTCAAACCAATAAATCCTTATTGGTAATGTGCTTGTACCATCCATGTATCAACTCACTTGAATACCCACTACAATATTCAAAATATTAAGCCCCTTTTCACTTTGATATAGGGAATCTATTAATTGAATTTTTATTTGGTCATATCAATTTTAGCTAATTTCCATACACTACTTATTTGTAGGAAATATTATTCACATTGAATAATAGATCACCGACCATGGTGAATATAAAAACCGTCACCATGATTTTATCCTTCCTACGTAGTATGTGTCTCTTGAACATACTTTATTCCACATGTGCTTGTGGAACTAGTTCCTATGCCAACTATTTGTGCATATTGATAATTGACTAAACAAAAGTCAATATAGATCCAACTAACTCTAAAATATATGTTCAAACTTTTATATAAATACATTCTATAACTTGAATATATCCTTTCTATCATAGGTATTTTTGTAATATCCTAAGAGATCGTTAAAATGATTACAAAAGCTGCACAATGTGTTTTTTCCTGATGCAAGTTTTTTAATGTCCTATAAAACTCTTTTAATCCAAACACTTGTCTCAGGACATAATGGATTTACTTCATACTATGACTTGTATGATATCCATTTTTTATTTTAGTTGGCATTTGATTATGGGATTACACCGTTAATTGCAAAGCACACCATGAAATATAATGGAAGTTTCTACAAGTTGCAACATTGATACTACTTACATCAATACTATGATGTATAAAGTGTGCATTTAGGAATTGATCGACGCTAATTTTTTTTGATCAATGTTAACATGTAATACTTCATCATAGATCCTCATCATTAATATCAATTTTTGATGTGGATAAGGTAATGTGTGTTTAGTAATTACTCCATGCTACATTATTATGATCGATGATTTCACAGTCCATATATTCTTCGGCATGCCAACTCAAAGCAAATCATATCTTCTGACCATGCACTTACTTCACTTTACCATTCCTTAATTACTTAATGGAATTTTATGAAGTAAGTATATACATATTTCTTTTCTTTGAAATAGTTCATACTTGTTGGACTAATTTCAAAAGCTTCGTGACATATGTTTATTTCTAAAGGTTAATTTGTCCAAACTAAAGATGTCGATAATACCAAAAGTATTTTGTTGTGCCAAGCCTAAATATCATACTTGGTATATTCATGAAATCTAATTTTTAGTATTACTTGACAAAGAATTATCTTATCACAATTGGGTATAAGTCTTACATTTATATTCATCACTCATTACCTATGATTAATGTATTATTGAACTAGTGGTTGATTTTTAAATACCAAAAACAACATTCATTCTGAAACCTAGAAGAATGTATGCTTGGGTCCAAGGAAACATGAAATTAATGTTTTTGGTTATACTCAATAATAGTTCCATGTGAATCATTCACTTGGAAATTAAGAAGTCATGTAATTCTCACCATTGGCATAGGTATCACCCTTTCTCAACCACTTAGAGAATACACTTGACTTTCAGTAATGTTTCTATACTTACTTGGTTACAATATTAGAATACATATGTCACCAACATATTGTATTTAATACCCATGTAGTAAAACAGAATCATTATAGTGATGAATATTCCTGAAGAAGAAGCGGGTAACTTTCTTCTTTAATTTAGTTAATTTCATTTAAACTTCCATCGTATTATTTTATAATATACAATGCAAATAACCTTGGTTAATATCTCATTCATTGAAGGAAGTTATGAATGTTCCATTGTAATTACTTGCCTTTTTTCCTTTTCGCCCTGTCTTTCAATTTATTCTCCATAAGAATTAAAGATAAAACTATCTTTGATATTCTTATTCACTTGGATAACCTTACCTGAATAGGTAATGAAGCGTTTACTCAATAATTGTTCATTTTATAACTTAAAATGAAACTTGAGTAAAGGGGTGAAAATGATATGAGAAAGGTATTCAATTAATGATCATGATTCATCTTTCAATTTACACATTCCGATGTAACCATCGCCTTATTCATATCATTGCTTCTCTTTCTCCATTAAAACTTCTCAAAGATGAGGCATCATGTTATATCATCCACATCCTGGTGTGGCGACCGCAACTACCACTGAATATTGATGAAATAATAATGATATAACTATCATATTCTTTGTACATTAGTCTCCTTTAAGCAATTTCACCCTCACTTCTTTAGGTAGTTTAAAAGTGTTGGGGACACTGGAACCTTGAGTTTCTTATATCATAATACTATGCGCAAGCGCCCGTATTATTCTTTGATACTCATTCCAGTGTGTACATTTACTTTTTCCCATATAATATTGTAGTTTTTAAACTTGTGGTATAACTTTCCATTTTTATACAAAAATTAATTTTAGCAGATTAGTTCTTTTATCATGATTACCAGTTAAGACATTTTGATTAATTACTTAAATCTTTTAATATATCTCACTATTTTATCGGATTCTAGGAACCCTCTGTGCTAGAATTGGAATACTCTATCACTTTCTAGTGTCAAGGATCCCTGAACCACCCCTCATAGTCTACAAGATATGGCTATGACACTACTTGGAGGGTTCAAGGTAGGATTTTGGTTGGCCAACCTCATAAACTTGTGGTTTCTTGATCTGTTGAGTGAAGTTCCAACTTCTAAAATCAGAACTTGATTTACTCAATGCTTTCCTCTAAAATGATAGCAATTTAACTATGGATAATCCTTACTAGCACTTTAGTTAAATCAACTCATCACTCTTATAAGGATTCCCTGATAGTAAGAGGTGCCCTCATCTAGGGCATGACCGACATCCCAAACACCCGATTTTGTCCAAATTTGAATGACGGAAGGCGGTTATGACTTTATAATAATTTTAGGGTTTTATTCTTTTTTGGTGTGACAAAAGAAATCATTTTCTATTTTTATAAGAATGTAATATGTGATCGAACTCACAACTCACCATGCCTGAAATAGAAAAATATATCACGTCACATGTTCATTTTATATTGCATGCTTGTTTGCTATTATAATATGTGATTGTGCATTAACTACACATTCAAAAAAATACTAAACCATGAAAAAAAATGACGACCTGATCATGAGATAGTACTAATGGTTGATCTGTTGAGTGAATAATGGACTAACCTAGACCCTAGATATTATACCTTGAGTCACGTCGCCTACAACTCGAAATGCAGTGTATGCCCCTCCAATGCATGATATCTCTTATATGGTATGTCACCATGACAGGTCATGAACTGCGTCACTCATCTCGTCATTACACAACATTACTCACACACAGGTGAGGGGATCTCAAGGTATGAAAATACAACTCTAAGAATTGGAGTGCATTCGCTTATACATATAACAACTCTAAGACGACACACAGATCGTATTTTAATTAAAATAAACTAATTATTACAGAACCATGCAATAATTAAATAAATAAATTAAATAAATAATCAAGCATCAGACATGAATTTGTCGGTCTCGATCTCATGATCAAAATACACATTAACTCGTGTATATAAACTAGATGTAGTATAAAAATTAAACTTTAATTAAATAATTTGAGGGCATTATTTTATTGAATTAAAATTTCACTCTAATTTTAATTCAATATAAATACATCATTCGGTCTCATTTAATTAATTTAATTTTAAAACTAAAAATTAAATTAATTAATTAATTTAATTAAACTCCAAATTAATTTAATTTACACCACATTAATAATTAATCCCAAAATTATTATTTAATTAATTTAATTATCAACTGAAATTGAATTAATTATATTAATTAATTTTTGATTAAATTTGAATTACTCGGGCCCCATAAACCCAGGAAGGGCCTGTGTGGGTCAGGCCAAAAATGTGCATGCTCATCTCAGGATCTTCTGACCTACGCAACAATGTATTTGGCTAGGCGGATCCGCCCAAGACCATTCCTGGCTGGGCAGACCTGTCCAGGCCTAATTCAGGGCAAACCAGTGCTGTGTAGAGGGTTACCTCACTTAAGCGACTGTGGATGGACGTGAACCAACTTCTCGGTGAACCAGATCTGGAGGATCTAGTATATTCAAGCAGGAGGCTGGGATCATGAAGATTTGGTAGGATTGGGCCTTACCTCTGGTGAGGGTCTCACGCAACCGGGGCTAGCGGTTGTGGTTATCACAACCTTTAAAGGGAGACTGGTTAGCGAACATGAGTGGGAGGCTAGATGGAGTTCCAGGGAGGCATGACCTAGTGCAGGATGGGTGGCCAGTGGCGCGAGGAGAGGGGGTCAGAGTAGGGGAACCAGACCAAGGTGGAGCATGCCGCTTGAGGGGCGGCTGATGAGGGGGTTGTAGCGGGTGAGGCCGAAGGCCGTGCGGTACGTAGCCAGGCCAAGGACGGTAAAGGAGGAACCGGGGGGGGAGGCTGACCAGCTGTGGCTGGTTGGGGAAGGAGGGCGGCGTTGCCTGTGGTGGTAGAACCTACTGCATGTCCAGGATGAGGCAGCCCTATAGGGCCGCCACTGCGTGACCGGGTGGGGGGGGGGGCACTCGACCCCCAAAACCCTACCCTTTTTTTTCTACCCAGACCTGGAAAGCATGTATCCCCATGTTTTTTTATCCTTTACCAAGACCTACAAGGCTGGTCTTCCTTTTTTTTGTCCACCAAGACCTGTAAAGCTGGTATTCCTTTAAAATTTTCTAAAGTCTATTTAGGATTTGGAAAATAATAATAGTATTATTATGATAATATTAAAATTATTATAATAAAATATATTAATAATGAAATTATTATAATAAAACAATTTTTATTATGATAATATTATTATAAAAATAATAATTAATAATCCTCAACAGAAAATACTATTCCGGTGTAAAAAAATTTAGATAATAAAAAAATGGTTCAATATTTTAGAACCTCATTAAACTACCAATTTTTAATCCAAACTTAAAACTTCAGATGACCGAAGAATGATTATCCGATTTCAGATTAAGGTGTTGTCTATGGAGTTGGGATCATATCGACGCCCTCTTTTTTAGATTAATGAAAATTTATTTTCTTAAAATTGAATTAAAATCATCATGCGTCCCTCTCATACCACTTTGTAGGAATCGAGAGTGTAACAGAAGCCCCAAACAGGTTAGATTTTAAAAAATTTCATCGACGATCGATGCAATCTTATCGCTGTCGGTGAATAGAAGCCTAGTTTAAGCTGAGGACCATGCATGCAAAGTTTTAAGCACAAAATAAAACCATAAAATACATGGTTTAAGTCTAAATTCACGCATGACATCTACTTGTTGTTAGCAATCACTAGTCAAAGAATCTGAAGCCAAATTCCTCTAGATCATCCACACGGGTATCAAAAAATCCGTTGGAGCTCCGGTTTTTGTAATCTCGTTGATATCATGGAGCTACGACGACTCCTTCGACACTCTGACGATCACCATATCACTCATCATGTGATGTCTGAGAGAGAGCTCCATCCAAGATCCTTGGATCCAGAGCCTCTCCCTCTCTAAGATGTGGGAGAGATAGGAGGAGAGAGAGAGGCACTGAATAGTGTATAGAATACTCCTCTCCTCTATTTATAGAGTGAAATAAAATTACCTAAAAATGCCGGCCTGGCCCCTGAACAATTAATCAAACTATAAATAATATTTTGAAAACTAATCCGAGTCATAAATATTATTCATTTTTTTATCACTCAACTATAACAAATATATTACATGATAATACCTGAGAAATTAACTTGGCTCATACTCCCACAAATATTAATTGAACCTTGAATATATTAATATTCGTTCAAATAATATTTTTCATGTATTTACTTAAATTTTTTAAATATAATTAATAAATAAATTCAATACTCATTATTCATAACTTGAATGAATTTACTTATTTCATTGTGGATCATTTAACCTTGGAAAAATCCTAGACCCTAGTGGTGGGGCTCACCATGTCCAAATCTCCTATTCAACTGAATAAGGTAGATTCTTGAATACGCTATTGTGTGTGACCCTCTAGGCCCTTATCTCGACAGCAGTGAATAGTATTAACAGACCAAGAGTGAGATCTAGCAACCCATCATGGCCCCTAAAGTGACAAGGATTGTCACAATAGCGACGACCAACCAACGAATACATACTGTGTAATATAATCTCTTTGTCATTAATATCTCATAAAGTAGGATGCACTCACGTGTCATCACCAATTTCCTTGATTTATTATTTGTTGATCTAACTGGATGGACTTACCCTCGATTTTCATGGTCATGGTCTTATGAAGGTACTACCATACTTATCAACATGACCTGAGATATATTACTTCCATAACCTGGAAGTGACAAATTATTTCTTGGCTATTCTGTCACGAACCAGATCTGGTCGCCACCATTAACGGCACCAAACCTGGCCCGTGGCAAGGCCCGAAGGGCATTCCCTATCCCCACGGGCTGGCACAAGTGCCCGGGTATAAAACAATATGATTTGGGAACGATTTACCCGAGTATGAAAGCATAAAACAAATAAAACAGTCAATGATAAGAATCTGAAATTTCCATGCTAAACCATTCTTAACAAAACCAGATCTGAATACATATGTTTAAAGACACAAAAAGTGGTCCAAATAAAAATAATGACAACATCAAGACATCCCCATGGACTCCACAAGACAAGGGGATCATCACACGCAATCCATCCCCGCAACTCCGCCCCAAAGATGGGTACTAACATCCCGAACCACCATCACCCTTAGCCTTCCCTTTACCTGAGTCAAGAATAAGCAGGTCTACTTACACCCAAGGGGTGTAAGTAGGGTGTGAGCCTAAGCCCAATAGGATACCACCAGTTGATTCCAAAGAGTATGCAATACAATGTGAACAAAACAAGCAATTTTAATACACAAGGTGAAACAGTGTTAAAATTCAAAGAAATGCAACTTTCAAATGAAAACAGTTTTCAATTTGAGAATTTCAGAATGTTAGCACGTTAAATAGACATGTGAGATACTGTAATGTACTGCCAAAAACAACCCATAACAAGGGTAAATACCACAAATTCTATGAGCATCAAAATCAGGAACACCCCTAAGCACTAGGTTGTCTCGGGCCCTATGTACCTCGTACCTCGGTGTAGAGTAACCATAGAAAAATCCGTTCTCGTGCACGAGCCACTAGTAGGGAACATACCCATAACCTAGTGGTCCCCAATCATCATCCAAATAGTTTAGTTAGAGTTGTCGTTATCCAGATGCTAAGTGGAACAGGGACAAAACCCATCCGATCCACTAGCCGTACTAGTACAAATCCGCCCCACCTAAGTACCCGGGCTTCCCCTTTTGTGCTCAAACAATTTTAGCAAACAACACACATCCATTTTCATATAAAATATCACTACTGGTCACAAACAAATTGTACAGTAGCTACACACATTTTATACCATTTAAAACACACAATAAAATAATTTTATTTCCAATAAAACAACCTCTCAAAACATCACATTGTTTTTCACCCAAAGCTCTTTATGATATCCACCTTTAACACTATGATAACACTTGTAAGATATTAAAACCAAATTTCAGTTCATAACCCTTTAATGAAACCAAAAATTCAGTTATGGGGCATCCCAAAATGAACCAATAAATGATTTGAATGGAAAACCCTCAATTTCACCAAAAATTGGAACTTAAAATTCATTTGCATTATAAATGCAACTAAAACCAATTTTTACAGAAACATTCAAGTGAAATAAACATTAGAGTACCATGAAAAACAGCAAGCTAATTCACAAAGATTGCACACACAATGGAATCACCTACCAAATTAACAAAACCCCTTGAATCTCCGTGCGAAATCAAATCGCACCCCCGCCGCACCAAGAGAGAACTAGATCAAACCTAAAACCACACAAATTGGCCAAGAAAACCCAAAGTTAAACCCTAGGTTCGAAATCCTAGTTTCTGGACATTAGTAAACTCAATTATAACCGAATAAACCCTAAGAACAAAGAGTTAAACCCAAAGTAATTTGAAAGAGGAAAGAAAAGGGCTCATTTACTTGAAGTATCTTGAAGTAATCACTCCAAAACTCCAGTATCTGAAATTTAAAAGATCCCAAATTTAGGGTACGTTCGAACAAGATGTATTATCTCATTTAGGAACTGGAATGGAGGAAAAAGACTGAGAATTGAGAGATTTATGAAGGAAATACTTTACCTCTTCAAATCTGGGCGATTTGAGGAACCCTATGAAGATCGGCACAAAATCGCGATTCTACAGAGCTCCAAATGGGTGGGAGAGAGTTCAGGCGCGCGGCTGGGTTACTTGGGCTTGAGTGAGACTTGGAATCACCGAAAAAGCCCAAATAATGAATAAGTTATAACAAAATCAAATTTTATTTTTAAAACAGGAATTGGGCTTTCGGGCAGGCCCAACCCCTTAGACAAAAACCCAAATAACCCCTGGTTATGAACTTCTAAAAGCTCCAAATTTCCTTGGTGGTGTTAATAGGTTAGGGTAGGTCAATTAGGAATTTGAATGGATGAAAAATATTGAAAAATGAAAAAGTTATAAAAGATACAAAATTTATTTTTTTAATCTGGAATTGGGCTCACGGCTTGGCCCAATTCATGAATACTCATCTATTCCTCCCTAAAACCAAGGGAAACCCCCAAAACAAAGAAATGATGTAAATTAAATGAAAAATACCTTTAAAATATGTCTTGTATGTGACAATTCTCCCCAACATGAAGGACTTTCCGCCCCGGAAAGTCAACATGAATCTCGGTTGGAAAATAAGAATGGGTACTCTTCCTTGACCCATGACTTTCGCTCCCATGTCTCATGTGTATCATTCCCATGCTGCCATAAAACCCGGACTAAAGGAATAGACTTTCCTCGAAGTATCTTCTCCTGGGAGTCCACTATTTTCACCGGCCTCTCAACGATAGACAAGTCAGGCTCTATCTCTAGTTCTTCCCAACTCAACACATGGGATGGATCTGGATTGTATTTCTTCAACTGGGAGACGTGGAAGACATCATGGATAGATGTCAACTGAGAAGGTAAGGCCAACCTGTATGCCACCTTACCAATACGCTCGGTGATCTCAAAGGGTCCGACATACCGTGGCATCAACTTACCTTGCTTTCCCAATCGACGATGGCCCAGACGAGGGGCCACTTTTAAGAATACCCTGTCACCCACAGAAAACTCTAGGTCTCGACGCCTCCGGTCAGCATAAGATTTATGACGACTCTGAGCTGTCAATAAGCGCTGCCTGATCAACTTGACCTTCTCAGAAGTCTCCTGCACAAGGCTCGGCCCCAACAGTGAAGTCTCTCCTACCTCAGCCCAACATAGGGGGGACCGACAAGGCCGACCATAGAGCGCCTCAAAAGGGGCCATTCGAATCGTGGATTGGTAACTATTATTATAAGCAAACTCTACCAATCCCAAATGGCTATCCCAAGAACCTCCAAAGTCCAGGACACATGCACGAAGCATGTC
Source organism: Viscum album (assembly GCA_963277665.1). Lineage (NCBI taxonomy): Eukaryota > Viridiplantae > Streptophyta > Magnoliopsida > Santalales > Viscaceae > Viscum > Viscum album. The sequence goes on along the minus strand of OY728162.1, from coordinate 117,837,576 downwards.
CTCCAATATCTGATTTGCCCGCTCTGTCTGACCATCCGTCTGTGGGTGGTATGCTGTGCTCATCTTAATCTGAGACCCCAAGGACTTCTGAAGGCCTTCCCAAAATCGAGAAGTGAAGCGGGGGTCTCTATCCGAGACAACAGCTGATGGTACACCATGGAGTCTCACCACTTCTTGAAGATACAAATGGCCCAACTCATCTACTTTAGTTGTATCTTTAATCGGAATGAAGTGGGCTGATTTGGTCAGACGATCAATCACCACCCAAATAGCATTCTTACCCCGAGGTGTACGAGGTAAGCCAACAATGAAGTCCATGGAAACCTCTTCCCACTTCCAGGTAGGAATGGGTAGTGGTTGGAGCAAACCGGATGGCCTTTGGTGCTCTGCTTTCACCTACTGACATGTGTAGCATTTCGAAACAAAGCCTGCTATGTCCCGTCTCATACCAGGCCACCAAAACTGCCGACGAACGTCATAATACATCTTGGTGGCACCCGGATGGACAGCCCACTGAGACTGGTGGCTATCTTGCATCACCACCTTCCGTAGAGATAATGGCACTACTGAACGGCCCTTGAAGCACAAGATGCCCTCGGGAGATGACGACCAATCAGAGGATGTCTCCCCACCATGAAGGAACTTCTTAGACCGCTGACAAAGATCATCACTGGGCTGTTCCTGCTGAATCAACTCTAATAGAGAAGGAGTCAACTGGACACTCGCCAAGAATGCCCCTCCACTGTGTTCCCTAGCCTCCACATGCATTTGAGAAAAGAGCCCCATCAATGCCCACTCATCACTAGACTTCCTCAAAGCCTGCACTGGAACTCTTCGGCTCAAAGCGTCGGCCACTACATTACCCTTGCCTGGGGTATAGACAATGTCAAAGTCAAACCCCTGCAAGTACTCGATCCAGCGACGTTGCCTCAAGTTGAGGTCCTTCTGCGAGAAGATATAAGCCAAGCTTTTGTGATCAGAGTAGACCACAAACTTCTCGCCAAGGAGGTAGTGACGCCATGTCTTCAAAGCATGCATCACCGCTGCCAACTCCAAGTCATGGGTAGGGTAGTTCTTTTCATGTGGTCGGAGTTGGCGAGAGCCATAAGCCACCACGTGATCATCTTGCATAAGCACGCACCCAAGACCCATACCTGAAGCATCACAATAAACCACATAACCCTTCCCAGCCTCAGGAAAAATCAGCACAGGGGCGGTAGTCAACCGTCTCTTCAGCTCCTCGAATGATGCTTGACATTCTGGACCCCATACAAACTTCACCCCTTTCCGGGTGAGCGCAGTCATTGGTGATGCAAACCGAGAGAAATCCCGAACGAATCGCCTGTAGTAACCAGCCAGGCCAAGGAAACTCCTGATCTCGAACACATTCTTCGGCTGCTCCCATGACATAACCGCACTAATTTTCTCAGGGTCCATGAAACTCCGTGCTCTGAGATCACATGCCCCAGAAATCTCACCTCTCTGATCCAGAAGGTGCACTTTGACAACTTTGCATAGAGGCGGTGATCCCGTAATGTACCTAAAACGATCCTCAAGTGATGTTCGTGTTCCTCCTCAGAGCTAGAGTATACCAGAATATCATCCACGAACACCACAATAAAGGAATCGAGATACTGATGAAACACCCTATTCATAAGTTCCATAAAGACTGCTGGAGCATTGGTCAATCCGAAGGGCATGACCAAATACTCAAAGTGGCCGTACCTGCACCGAAAGGCTGTCTTTGGGATATCTGACTCCTTCACCCTGAGTTGATGATACCCTGAACGCAGGTCTATCTTTGAGAACCACTTTGCTCCCTTCAACTGGTCAAACAAATCATCTATTCTGGGCAAAGGGTATTTGTTTTTAATTGTTACCTTATTCAGCTTCCGGTAATCAAAGCACAACCGGAGGGATCCATCAGCCTTTTTTGCAAACAACACAGGAGCGGCCCAAGGAGAGACACTCGGGCGAATGAATCCTTTGGATTCTAAGTCGTCCAGCTGTATCTTTAATTCCCTCAACTCGGTGGGGGCCATGCGATAGGAGGGAAGAGATATCGGCTGTGTTCCCGGCGCCAGATCAATCGAAAACTCCACATCCCGCTCCGGGGGCAAACCAGAAAAATCATCAGGGAATACCTCAGGAAACTCATTCACTACATGAGGTAGTGCACCTTCAGGGGAAAGACCATCCTCTAGCACAATAGAAGATAACTGGAAGATAACACTTCCCAACTCTGGGAGTGGAGGCCCTGCGCGACCTGACCGAGGATCCCATTCACCATGAAAAACCTGACGACTCCCGTCAGGTGCCGTGAAACTCACACGCCTTCTGTAGCAGTCGATGTGTGCCTGGAAGTGAACTAGCCAATCCATCCCGAGTATGACATCAAAAAGGTCCATATCTAAGACCATAAGGTCCCACTCCATCTCGACCCCTGATACAGAAAGTGCACATGAGGGGCACCTAAGGCCCTGCTCCTTCTTCTTTCCCAGCGGTGTCACCAACTCCATCGCGAAAGACATCAACTCAGTTGGAAAATTCAGAATGTCCACAAAATGGGCAGAAATGAATGAAATAGAGGCACCAGTATCAAAAAGAGCAGTAGCAATAGAAGATGCAATCAGAACGGTACCTCGAACTGTCGAAGGTCCCGCCTCTGATCCTGCTGGTGTCTGGTCCACTGCATGGAGGTGTCTAGTATCTGTCTGAGAACGACCGCTAGCCTGAGGCTGTGCCCTGAACTGGCTCTGCCCAGAAGATGATCCAGCCCTACCACCACGACCACCAAATCGAGATCCCCCAGTCCTTGACGGCTCGGACTGTGTTGGCACTCCTCTTGAAGCCACTGACCCTGCCCCACTTGGGGGTGGACGTGCCACACTGCAGAAGCGCTGCAAATGCCCCATACCTCCACACTGGAAACAAGGCTTTGGAGGAAGTGGACATGCTGGTCGGATATGCCCAGGCCTCCCACATTGGTGGCACACGACCGATCTTGCATCAGAAGCAGCAGAAGAAAACTGCCTGGAAGAGTGGCCTGAACTGCCCCCTCCTTTCTTCACATGATCCTCCCGCTTCCTTTTCTTCTCTGAGGAGCTTCCACTTCCCACTGCTGATACAGAACCATAGAAACCAGCCCTGCCTTTTCTATCAATCTCCACCATGCACGCCCGATCAACGACCTCAGCATAGGTCCTCAGCTTAAACAAGAACACCTGGGAGTATATCTCTGGTCGCAAGCCTTTCTCAAACCTTTGGGCCTTCGCTTGCTCATTAGAGACAATTTCTGGAGCATACCGAACCAATTCAGCGAAACGGTTGGCATACTCCATCACAGATAGATTCCCCTGAACAAGTTCCATGAACTCTCTAGACCTGGCATAAGCCAACACCTCAGGGCAATACTGTTCATTGAAGACAGCCTTGAAATCTCTCCAGCGCATCTGCTCATTCTTCCCAGATTGAAGCACTGACTCCCACCATTTACGGCTAGGACCCTCCAACAGAAAGGAGGCACACTTCACCCTGAGCTCCTCGGGTGTTTCCAGGAACTCAAACATACGCTCGATCTTCTCGAGCCATTCTTCTGCTTCCTGGGGTTCTGAGCTTCCTCGAAAGGTTGGAGGCTTATTTTTCAGGAACTCCTGGGCCTTGTCCTTTCTAGGACCAGTATAATCCTCTCTAACAGGAGCTGGAGCTAGAGCTGGTCCATATCCTAGAGCCTGGACAGCCCGGACCACGGCCTCGACTAGCCTCTGATCAATCGGCGTGGGAGAACTCTCTCCAGCTTCCTCCTGTGGGTGCGTGGGAGCTTTCCGGGGAGGCATGTTGCTACAAAATGCAACAGTCACAAAAGAAATAGTCAATACCAAAATTCTCAAAATTGTAATCAAATACATCAAATATAAACAAACTAAACACATTCTTGTAATAAAAGAAACAACTACTCCACATCTGCCTGATGTCCACATGTGGTCTGCAGCCCACACGTCTCACCTGGAAGTGAAGTAAATCAGTAAATTCCAACATCCTCTGGTGACTCAAGGTCTGCCATGAGAGGTGCGGGCCAGGCAACCTACTCACAACCAATACCCCGAGCCCCGACAGTCCTAGCTCCTGTCTATCCCGACTCATCTCAAAATAACAATATAACCCAAAAACATTAACCTGGCTCTGATACCATTTTGTCACGAACCAGATCTGGTCGCCACCATTAACGGCACCAAACCTGGCCCGTGGCAAGGCCCGAAGGGCATTCCCTATCCCCACGGGCTGGCACAAGTGCCCGGGTATAAAACAATATGATTTGGGAACGATTTACCCGAGTATGAAAGCATAAAACAAATAAAACAGTCAATGATAAGAATCTGAAATTTCCATGCTAAACCATTCTTAACAAAACCAGATCTGAATACATATGTTTAAAGACACAAAAAGTGGTCCAAATAAAAATAATGACAACATCAAGACATCCCCATGGACTCCACAAGACAAGGGGATCATCACACGCAATCCATCCCCGCAACTCCGCCCCAAAGATGGGTACTAACATCCCGAACCGCCATCACCCTTAGCCTTCCCTTTACCTGAGTCAAGAATAAGCAGGTCTACTTACACCCAAGGGGTGTAAGTAGGGTGTGAGCCTAAGCCCAATAGGATACCACCAGTTGATTCCAAAGAGTATGCAATACAATGTGAACAAAACAAGCAATTTTAATACACAAGGTGAAACAGTGTTAAAATTCAAAGAAATGCAACTTTCAAATGAAAACAGTTTTCAATTTGAGAATTTCAGAATGTTAGCACGTTAAATAGACATGTGAGATACTGTAATGTACTGCCAAAAACAACCCATAACAAGGGTAAATACCACAAATTCTATGAGCATCAAAATCAGGAACACCCCTAAGCACTAGGTTGTCTCGGGCCCTATGTACCTCGTACCTCGGTGTAGAGTAACCATAGAAAAATCTGTTCTCGTGCACGAGCCACTAGTAGGGAACATACCCATAACCTATTGGTCCCCAATCATCATCCAAATAGTTTAGTTAGAGTTGTCGTTATCCAGATGCTAAGTGGAACAGGGACAAAACTCATCCGATCCACTAGCCGTACTAGTACAAATCCGCCCCACCTAAGTACCCGGGCTTCCCCTTTTGTGCTCAAACAATTTTAGCAAACAACACACATCCATTTTCATATAAAATATCACTACTGGTCACAAACAAATTGTACAGTAGCTACACACATTTTATACCATTTAAAACACACAATAAAATAATTTTATTTCCAATAAAACAACCTCTCAAAACATCACATTGTTTTTCACCCAAAGCTCTTTATGATATCCACCTTTAACACTATGATAACACTTGTAAGATATTAAAACCAAATTTCAGTTCATAACCCTTTAATGAAACCAAAAATTCAGTTATGGGGCATCCCAAAATGAACCAATAAATGATTTGAATGGAAAACCCTCAATTTCACCAAAAATTGGAACTTAAAATTCATTTGCATTATAAATGCAACTAAAACCAATTTTTACAGAAACATTCAAGTGAAATAAACATTAGAGTACCATGAAAAACAGCAAGCTAATTCACAAAGATTTCACACACAATGGAATCACCTACCAAATTAACAAAACCCCTTGAATCTCCGTGCGAAATCAAATCGCACCCCCGCCGCACCAAGAGAGAACTAGATCAAACCTAAAACCACACAAATTGGCCAAGAAAACCCAAAGTTAAACCCTAGGTTCGAAATCCTAGTTTCTGGACATTAGTAAACTCAATTATAACCGAATAAACCCTAAGAACAAAGAGTTAAACCCAAAGTAATTTGAAAGAGGAAAGAAAAGGGCTCATTTACTTGAAGTATCTTGAAGTAATCACTCCAAAACTCCAGTATCTGAAATTTAAAAGATCCCAAATTTAGGGTACGTTCGAACAAGATGTATTATCTCATTTAGGAACTGGAATGGAGGAAAAAGACTGAGAATTGAGAGATTTATGAAGGAAATACTTTACCTCTTCAAATCTGGGCGATTTGAGGAACCCTATGAAGATCGGCACAAAATCGCGATTCTACAGAGCTCCAAATGGGTGGGAGAGAGTTCAGGCGCGCGGCTGGGTTACTTAGGCTTGAGTGAGACTTGGAATCACCGAAAAAGCCCAAATAATGAATAAGTTATAACAAAATCAAATTTTATTTTTAAAACAGGAATTGGGCTTTCGGGCAGGCCCAACCCCTTAGACAAAAACCCAAATAACCCCTGGTTATGAACTTCTAAAAGCTCCAAATTTCCTTGGTGGTGTTAATAGGTTAGGGTAGGTCAATTAGGAATTTGAATGGATGAAAAATATTGAAAAATGAAAAAGTTATAAAAGATACAAAATTTATTTTTTTAATCTGGAATTGGGCTCACGGCTTGGCCCAATTCATGAATACTCATCTATTCCTCCCTAAAACCAAGGGAAACCCCCAAAACAAAGAAATGATGTAAATTAAATGAAAAATACCTTTAAAATATGTCTTGTATGTGACATATTCAACCAATGTCATTCCATCAATGACTCACCCAACACAAACTATCTTTCCACAATTTCAACATCATGGTTTTCATGTTGCATCAAAGTACATGATCAATTAACATACACTGGAAATGATCTCATGTCAGGATACCATTACACATGATCATAGATAGAAACATCCAATGACACCCAAAACATGTGGTGTTCCTATTGGCGGGCCTTTCCTCATGATCTCACTACTAGAGATCACCAAGTGCAAAATTCATGAGAAGAAGTCTCATTGCTTATGAGACCCCACCACCTGATAGTCAAACTTCTACTATGTCAGATCAGTAAAATGTATCTAGACCAGAGAACATATATTTAAGATTAATGTTATAGTATCTTGAGGTTCTCATTATAGTATGGGATCTACTATAACCTCTCAATACGAAAACTAATCTTTGGACATTACCATTATATAATTGATGCATAAATATCTACACAATAACGGTAAGATGAAATCATGTATAAGTGTATACATGATATGTTAATCAAAATCACTGAATAGTTGGCTCTAGGACACCAACTATTTCAACAATAATAACATCACAAGTGATAATCATAAGACACAATTGGCCTTCAAAGAAATATCATAAGAACTTAAATTGAAATAAGGTCAACATAGAATAAAAATAACTATAACACAGCTTACAAAAATTTAACATAAACCTTCAATCATAATAGATTAAGATCATAATGGATTACATACTTTAACTGTGTCACACACATTAGTATAGGGAAACATTACTTTCATGAATCGTACCATCAATACCCATGCTTCCAAGCAACTAAAATGCACTCAAATATACCTATCCTATGATATATAAACTCTTAACTAATGAATTAGAGGGATATATAGGTTCACACCCATCATCATCTATACATATGCATGAAACTTAAAAATCATTCACTTTTTAAATCATAAATAACCCTTGGAAATAAAATGGGTTTCAGAAAACTTCAAAATAAAAATCATTCACCTTTCATAAAGAATTAATGGAAATAAAATGGGTTTCATAAAATATAAAAATGGTATTAAATAATATCATGAATTAAATATATTGATATCTAAAACTTAATCACCAAAAATAATCACACAATAAAAGGTAAATATTGCATTAAACATGAAAAATAACTCCTTTGGAGGTAGATCATTTTGAAGATAGAGAGTAAAATGAAAAATAAATCATGAAAAGAGATATCTTGAAAAGAATTTATTCATTGATGTAAAATTCATAATTATGAGTCTCTTTTCAAAAAGTCTCATTTTTTAAAAAATAAGTGAAAAGAAATCCTTTCATGGAAATGGTTTTTGAAAAAAAACATTTTTTTCCCTAAAATAAATAGTGAACATCATTGAAAATGTAAATTCTTGGAAGAAAAAAGGTTAATAATAAATTTTATAAATAAAAGGAAGGATTTTGAGGTACCAAGTCCCTTACCTTTACCCTTGATTTCCAAAGAAGTGATTTAACCTAATATATAATAAATATAAACAAATTAATTACTTATTTAATAACCTTATTCATATATATTTCCATTTATACTTTATCATTGATAATAATTCTCTTCATGTATTACATTTTTATAATCTCTTTTCAACACCGAGTATAAATAATCTTGACCATTTAGAACTAGGCTCGTAAAAGTAGTGTCAATATTCATTATTCAACCAGAATAAATCCTTGAAAACCCCTTAAAGGTAATAGAATTTATGTTTTATAAATATATAATGTTATAATTCCATTACATCTGATTTTTAGTCTCATTTGATGAATATGAAATCGATGTTGAACTAGTATAAGGTTATTTACCGATATTGATGGATTACCTTATAACGATCATAATTTTTTTTATCCTTAAAGAATCATATTAATTTTATATATTATATATATATATATCATATATACTAATAAAATATAAACTAAAACTATCCATGAAGAAAGTAGTGAGAGATAGAATGCAACATTCCTTGGAGGCGATAGTCCGCACACACACATGAATGATGATTTCATTTTTCAAAGTGAGGAAGAAGGAAGTAACAAGGTTTATCAATTCAAAAACTTAAATATGATATATATGTCATTAATATTTTTTTTAATTCCCCTATTTTATCATCTAGGTTAGGTAGTGAAGGAAAATGAAACATGTTTCTTTCTGGAGGTGGTTGTCCACCCATACACACGATTCATATATTCATTTATCTTAAAGGAAAATGGAAAGATGGATAATGATTTTACCATCATTTAAATAATATACCAGAATATTAATGATACTAATTTTATCATTTTAGGATGGTTTAATGTAATTTTAGGAAGAAGAAGTTCATGAAAATATAAAGAAATGAGAGAGGAATGGTTAGAAATTTATACCTCACTTCTTGGGTTATCTCCTTTGCAAAGGGGATTAAGACTTTGAGGGATGGTATTTTGAGAAGACAAGATCCTCTTAAAGGTGGATAGAAATATTGAAGAGATAGTTGGGTTTATTTTTGGAGGAACTAAGTGGGTTGTGGTGTGAGGGTAATTATGTAGAGGAAATCCTCTTTTATAAGTGAAAAGCCATGACATTTTTGTAAATACCCAAAAAAATTAATAATAGAAACTAACTCTCAAGGACAGTATTAAAAATGGGAAATAATGGATATAATAAGAGATAAGGTATATTGATGGATCAAAAACCCATTCCCACACTTGTTTTAAACTTGTTTTAAATCTTTCCCTCTTAGTTAAACCCTTTTTACACCTATTTATTTCTACCAAGGTAACTAGTTTTTCCCAAATTAATTTATCCTTTATGATTGAAAATAAAATGGTCCTTATTAAATAATTTTTACTTTATGATTTCAAATTTTAAATCCATTTTATTATCTTAATTTTCTAAAAGTGATAAAAAAATAATTTTAAAATATTAAATGTATAATGCTTTAAAAACAATTTTTTTAAAAAATATAACTTATGTTCTAAAATGCCAAATATTTGTTTTTTAAATAAAAAACATGTTTAAAATCATATATTTATTTATAAAATATGTATTTTATCTTAGAAAAAAAAGTTTCATTAATTTACAACACATACTTATATACTAATAATATCATAAAAGTCATGTAATTTGTAAAAACAATATTTTTCTCTATTTCCTAAAAATAAAACTTTTTAGATTAATTATATAAATTCATATTAAGTTTATATTGTTATGATAAATTTAAAAATCAATTTAATTTCTTAAAATTAATATCCTAAAATTTTTAAATTTACCTTTAGCATAAAATCATAAAATATTGTGAAAGAATGTTTTTATAGGAAATCATTTTTTGGTATATTAAATATTATTCTAAAATTAGTGTTAATCATAGATATTTCAAACATTAAAAATATACATTTTATAAAATATATTTTAAGATTAAAAAATATTTTATTATCTTCTTATCCGTAGTTATTAAAATAGTATTAAAAGGGATCTTTATTTCATAAGTTGTTTATAAATGTTTGTACCCACTTATTCAACAATTAACATATATTGGTTAATATATATTTTAATAAAAGAGTTGTGGTCTGATATGGTTTGGTCTTGTGTGTGGAGATAGCTATCAAACACAATAATTATTTAAGGAGGATCATTTTACTAAAACTCAAGTTGTTACAGTCTCAATACTTCATTAAGTAGGTTTCACTACTTGTGTCATCAACCTATATGCTTAATATATCCCTCTTTGATCTACTGAAATGAACTCATTAAAAAAATTCCATGTCCATGGACTTAATCAGTAAGTTCCATTTGAATTAAAGGGCTAGATAAATATACTTCCATTAAAATGAATGGGATAAATCATTTCATAACTCATTTATTAATGTCATTTCTCTTACGACTCACCCAAGATATACTACATCATCATGAGATTATGTCCTCATAGTTTATGCCAATATATCAAAGTACATGATTCATGATATAAAATAATAATAATATCAATTCTATGGACCAATACAAATGTATGTATATAATAATATATAATGATACATAAAGCATGTGGAATTAAAATTGGCAGGTCTATCCTCATAACCTTATCTCTTAGAGATCACCAAGTGTGATACTTAATAAAAATAAGACATGTCCTCTTATGAGTATCAAATACCTAATAGTCTAAACATCATCTCTATATTGTTAAATGATGTCATCCAAAACATTGGATATATTTTTATTAATATTTTCATTTAAATTGAAAGTTCTCATTATAACATGGAACCACTATAATATTTTGATGAAAAAATTCTCAAAGGACATTATCACATTAATGTTATAACAAAATAATAATCATGTGATTAGGTATTTATTAATATTAAAGTGTTTGAATATACATGCAATTTAATGTTCAAAGTTCATTGATTCTAGGTTACCAAGTACAAAATAATCCAATTTTCACTAGATCCAACTACTAACTAATAGGTTATCCTCACATGATAAACATTCTTCCATTAATATATTGATATAACTATTGGGTCTACCATGTTATAGTGGCTATTTTTTTTTACTATGATTTCATCTCTTTGAGAAAATATATCAAGAGGTGATATCAATGAATATTAAACATTTATACTTGGTAAAAAATTTGACATATGGTCTAGAAACCATATCCTAGAAAAAAATCACTAAAACAACTAATTAAGATGCATCAGAATACAAACAAAACATGGTATATGTAAATATGGTAACCATTGGTTTTAATAAGGTTTATATTTTATATTACATTAGTCTAAAGTTTATACTAGATCAAAGTGATCTAAAATAAGACTTGTTTTGTACACCATTGATAACTAGTTTTTTCCATTTCTCCAAATATTAAAAACTCTTCCATTTTTTTATTTTCTCAAATAATGTCAAAAAAGATTTACTACAAGATTTTGTAGTTCCCCTAGAATAATTTTACATTTTCCCTATATGATTTATGCATAAGATAAATAAAATATCAATATATACCATATAATATAAGATAGATTTTAAAGTAAAATTAGGCATATGTATTCCTATTCATCATATTTTTTCCCATGCTTTCACACATGAACTAAGAGCTATTTCGTTCCATGATACACTGGAAACAATTCGTTTTGAATTATTAAATATTTATTTTTAGTACTTTTTCAATATATATACTATGAATTCATCTAATAAACACCATAAATATATTTCTATAAATCTTTTTCTCAAGAAATTGGATTGAAATATTAATTCAATCTTAGAGAAATTATTTTATTTAGTTTTAAAATTATAATACTAAGCATCTATTTTACATATGTTATTAAAAAATTTGTCTTGAAAAATAATACTTCTCCCATTAAACTCTTATTAACACATGGTACATAGTTTTATTAATAAAACTAATCCATTTGGTGGTTTTATTAAAATTAATAATAAATTATCATGATTCTTTCTTTAATCCATAATGGATCTCTTTAACTTTTATTAATTATTGGGTTTATTCGATGTCACCAACCCTTCAGATCACATTTTATAAACATATTCCATATTTTTTGCTCCAAGGATGGTGGCCTTGACATCTAATCCCCAATATAATGATTATAAAATCTGATATAATAAGTAAAATTTTAATGGATTTTAGCATAATGATTTGTATGAGGTTTCTTCATAGATTATTCTAGAAATAGATTGAAACTTTTGTACAACATCGATCATTATTAGTACTATCTTGTACCATAAATGCCTAGTTTCTCTAAGATAACCACCAATAAATTTACATAAACTGAAGAAATTATTAAAATAAAAAACTATATTTTATTACATTGAATCCATTTATGAATTCATGTGAACTTTCCAATCATATCTAGTTTCATTTACTAATTTTTATAGGATTCATTATTCTTATCAAAAAATATATCACCTATTTTGGTGAATATAATACTAATTATTTGGTTTTAACTTTCCTACAAATTCTGTATCTCAATAATAATCTCTCCCACTAAAACTGGTGGAGTTTAGCATTATTATGATAACTTATGTGCATCTGGAGCCAAGAATTCATTGAATTCTAGACTTCTCCCACTATCTCAAAAGATATGTGCTTCCCAGATAGAAATATAATCAGTTATGACTAATACATTTCTATCTTGGAGTTATTAATATCTTGAGTGTCTATAGGATAATTAACTGATATTCACTTCATGTTTCCTTTGATGAAATTTTTTAGATAAAAAGTATTTAAAAAAATATTCCCATCAAACACCTGAGGCTCTAATATAATTGAATCCCATCATATCAAAACTTATATGATATCCATTAGTCAATCTAATTGGTATATGGTTAGCTTTAATGCTACTATTTATGTGACTTTTCTTACAAAACTATGGAATAATGGAAATATATAGAAGGATCCTCATCGATATTCCTTCTACTACCATGAACTCTTATATTTGAATAAGGTAATTTGAGTTTTAGAAAACCTTCACACTATATTTAAATGATCGGTGAATACTTGGTTATGATATTATCTAACAAACCCACCTGGTGGATCCTATATCTTTTACTAAGTTAGTTCATTACATTCATTGTAAAATCATAAAATATCTTAAAGTAATGTGACAACATATATGAATTTACCTCTAGATACTCCTTGAAATAGTTCAAGTGGTATAGTTGAACTAACTATAGAATATTTTTGGCTTAAAATTATTTTTAAAGGTTTATTTTTCTAAAACTGAATAAGTAACTAGGTCGATAATACCTAAGTTTTTTATCTCCAAAGAGACTAAAAATAATTTTAAGTATATACTTAACAATTATTATTAGTTTTAATGTATGAATAATTAAATTTCCATAACTGGGTATGAGTCTTAAATTTTATATTCATAATAAATTGCTAATATTGGTTATATGTTATTCAAGTATTACTTAAATTATTAAGTATGAAGTACCATAACAACATTCATTTCTATAAGAAATAGTGTCTCATTTTGTCCAACATGACACTGAGGTAAATGTTTTGGTAACACATAATACAAAAAAAAATATTTTAACATGAATCATTCCTATAAGAAATTTCAAGTTGTGTTCCACCTTTTTTCTAACATAATAATCACCATTTCTCAACTAATTAGAGAATACACCATACTTTAAATAATATTTATGAACTCCCTTGGTTCCTATATTTGAATAAAAATATATGAACTGCATATTATGTTTAATACATAATAAGTTAAATAAAAATATTACATTCAATGATGAATATACCATAAGTAAATGATACTATTCTCTTATTCTTTAATTTATTTTAGTTCTTCTATCAATGAAATTTCTTGCCACATTAAAATAAAATAGTTTCCTGTTCATTTCTCACCACTTAAATCCTTTCTATTTAAAGGAAATTGTAAAGTAACCATTAAATTTAAACTGGTCATGGTATTTTAAACTCGATCCTTCACAACATTCTCTGTAAGGTGTGAGAAACCATGGTCCCACTAATCTATATTACCCTGGTGATGCATAGTCAAAAAATTTGTGAGAAGATTCTCTATACATTTCATCCTATAATTATTGATGAATATGGATAACCTAGGTGTTATGGATGATAATATGATATTAATAGATAATTTATTATCTATATAGATCCCCAACCTTTCTAACTGATCTATATACTTTAGAATTTTGAAAGCAAGATCACTATTTAGGTACCTATCTTCCTATTTACACTAGTTTAATATAGTGAAAATCTCATTTATCTTAAGCCTTCTATTTCTCCTTATTAAGAGATAAGATATGATATATAATGGTGTATGATTCTATGTATTTATGTTTAATCTTTAGGTATATGGGAATAGTTAATAGTATGATGAAACAAATAGTATCAACCTCTTCCAAGTATCTCCTATAGGTATCCTTCTCACCTTCACTCACTCAATGAGGTGGCTGACTAGAAATTTGGGACTCCATCACATAGTATAAAAAATCCCGAAGAAGTTAAGTGTATAAATGAATATATAGTTTTAGGATATTTATGTCAGTGAGAACTTGGTTCGAGTCTCGAAATGATCATAGTGTTCCTATGGTTTTTCTTTCAATTTTTTATAATATATGAAATCATATTTTATTAATTTATCTTGATTACAAAAATATAAAATAATATTTTTTATTTATTAGTCTCCCACTATTTTATCAAATCCCAATATCCCTCACCATTAAATTTAGCATATATTGTCATAGGGATTTTCTATTGGCTATAATCCATATTTCCCTTCTCATAATCTAGAATTTGGCCACGAAAATTACTCATAAAAATTTAGGTAAGAATCCTTGTCCACTAAATTAACTCACTATTCCTTGATCTATTGAGTAGACTCCTCAATATTGAAATTCTGAACTCATATTTCCTAAAAAATTTCCTCCAAATGGTATTAAATAGACTTTTTACATTACAGTTAATACAAATTTGGTCATGTCAACCCATTTTTTTATTAAGACTCCTCGATAATTGAAAAGTGTACATGAATTTGGCCTGATTGGCACTTTAACTATGGTTTCATATTAACCCAGATCATGGAAGTTGTTTATTAATTAATATTTTCATAAGGTATTTTGGTTTATATTATGCATAAATATTCTTTATTTTATCCTTTTACATTCCTATTAATATTTGTTGGATTTTACATAATTAATTAACCATGTATATTATATTCCATCTTGCAAGATTTTTAATTTATTTAATTTATGTGGCAATGTTTAAACATAAAATAAAAATAAATAAATAACCTTGAACTATAAAAAATAAAATAAATATGTGTAATAATTATGATCTTTTATTACTGGTTGGTTTATCGAGCGGATGATAAATCAACCACTTTCCCTATAAGAATAAATCCTTGAGATGGTCTTGTATTGAGTTACATCATTCAACTTTTCACTTGTGTATATCCTTGGATGGTTCAACCTCAGATCGATATGGAACTATCTCTTATCACCTAGGAGATTTTTCCATTACATATGATTACTTAAATATATGTGAGGGGAACTAGGGGGATAAGGTTACATAAAAGAATCCATTGAAACACCAACTTATACATAATAAGTTGGAAGGTATGATATAAAAACCATCATATTAAATTTAATAAAAAATTATCACAAAACCCTTATAATAAATAATTAAATTAAATAGAATGCCAACATATACATATGCTAATCAAGCTTGTGATTATCCATGCATACAACGACTACTGTTAGAATTAATTTCAATTCATTTTATATTAAGATAAATTTATTGGATTAATAAATTAATTATCTTATTAATTAATTAATTCATTTATGTCAATTAATGTTCCAAGTTGTTCTTGAGATTCCCATACACTATAATTTTAAATTAATAAATTTATTTTCAAATTAATTAATTACATGATGTGTACTGGAGGCATTACAATGTGTACCCTTTTGCTTCTTCTTAAACCCATTTACAAAGTTTAACTATTTCACAGTGTGTACCATCACACAACATGACATGTGATAAATTTTTTTATGGTTATTTTCATGTAAAATGTACTTATAGGAAATGTATGTCTACATGATGTGTCATTATATACATGATGTGTTTTACCATGAGTCAATGCATATAGCTAGCCCAACATTTATGACTACACGATGCAATTTAAATATACACTAGGAGTGCTGTTGGTAATGTACGCAAAGTAAACAAAATGTACAAGAACTATAAACATATTGTATCTATAGAAAAAATGAAAAAATAATTAATAAATCATTTAATATCCCATATAACCCGCCAAAATCACTTGGTGTGTGATTTATGAAGAAAACCCTGTCACATGGCTTGTATATCCAGATAAACACTGTGTATTTTAGTTTTGATTTAATTAATTAATTATATTTGTGTTTTGAATAACATGATGCACATATCCTAATATATACTCTTCTTGATATAGTCTGAATTACATAGAAATTACAACTAGCTACAGGGTGTGTAATTCGTTACTATCCACTCGTACTACATGCCTAGGGACTTGACCTATATCGTTCAAAGGTTGTTACATGTTACAAAATGTGTAAAACCCTTTATACACTGTGTAATTCATGTAATTATACGTTTCATGAATAGTAGTCAATACACAACATGTATTAATTACAAGTCATGTGATTTGACTATAAGGATTCCTTGAATCCCATAGGGTCAAATCATGTGGGGTTACACAACATGTACGCCAACTACACACAATATTCCCCTATCACGACACATGAAAATTGGACGTCAATATGAGGTGTGTAATGTCACTATGTACTATTATCCCACATGATGTATCATGATTTAAGTGAACCATCATTGTGTGGTTAACCATGGGTACAAGATTTGTAATTTTTAGTTACATATTGTGTATTCGTGTCATCCTACCAGAATTATTTCAACTTATGGATGATATCTTGGAGTGCTCTTCTTATGTTATTGGACTGTTCTTAGTCACATGAAACTAAATGATCACATTATCTCATCCTTCAGATTAATTAAAGAAAAACTAGAAATTAAATATTTCTTGAAATATTAGAATTAAATCAAAAAAAGATAAATAATTATAAATTAATATGTGGCTGCTTTGATACCACTTGAAGGTTTTAAAGAACAAAAAATGTTGTTGGTCCTATTCCCAAAAATGATTTTAAAAGGTTTATTTTTATTAAATCATCATAATTGGACAAAAAAACCTTGAAATATTCAAATATAGGATCCATTCACATATAATTTATAATTAATTTATATAAAATATTTCCTTGAATCAATAATTCTTTATTCGTTGACAATTCAATGGACCTTTTTTCCATACTGTCATTGAAATGGAGGATCCAAAATAGAATCCCTCTATTAGTATCCAAAAATCCTTTATAAATCTCATAATACCACCATTGGATCTCTGGGTTCTAGCATGGAAGGAAAAAAACTATTGTGTAATTCTCCATTGATTGCAATAAGAATATTTTACTCTTGAAAGATGATCTCTTATTCTCAAGATCTTGAAATGGAGGAGGAGGAGGATCGCTACTCATTCTTGAGAGTGTTCTTGAGAAGTTCTCTTGGTATGAGAGAATTATATTGTGAGAAAAATGTGTTGTACATTATAATTCCTCTTCCCTAGAAATGATATAAGTTGGGTTATATATTTATGTTAGACAATTAGTTATTTCACA
Source organism: Viscum album (assembly GCA_963277665.1). NCBI lineage: Eukaryota > Viridiplantae > Streptophyta > Magnoliopsida > Santalales > Viscaceae > Viscum > Viscum album. The sequence continues at coordinate 117,819,805 of OY728162.1, read as the reverse complement.
ATAACACTTAACAAATTTCTTAATTCTATGAAAAACCAAATTCTAATAATAATAATAGTATTATTATTATTATTACATGATGTTATATGAATTAAATATATTTAAATATCAATTTTAAAATAAATAAATCAATATTTATTTTAATTATATTAAATTAAATATACCATTTCATCCAGACCCTTAACTCGGCCCATCAATCATCCTTGACATTTATTGAACCTTGAATAATAAATATTTATTTAAATAAATAAATATAAGTATATTATTCTTTTAATAAATAAATAAATATTATATTCACCAACTAGAGAATAAATATTTATTCAATATATATGCAACCAAATAAATAATTATTTTTTACCCTGTGAACAAAAAAGTGATAAATAAATATTATATATTTTTATAACCAAATAAATAATTATTTTTACCTTAAAAATTAATATTTATTTAATATTCAAATAAAATATTGAAACATACCATACCCGTGACCACTCATAAGTGTCTACAATAGAGGTATATCAAGACCTCAAGAATTCTTCCTCATATTCTAGAGGCTTCCGAATAGTAGCACATTTATATGGTGGTATGATGAAGAGACTATACCCACATATCCAAGTATAAAAGCAATATAAATAAAGGAAAATATATACATACAATAAAATAAATAAAGTGGTGAGGACACATATAGAAATATACTAATAAATAATTATGACCCATACCATATCAAAATTATATTTCTATAATGTCATGTAGTTATACACCAACATTTCATATGTACAAAAAAACCAAAAATGAACAAGATAAAAATAGAAAGACTCATCAAAAGGGGTCCTGAGTCCTAGAACATTCCTGATCTTCCATGATCTGATATAATTATCAAACTCACACATCATCCCTAGGATTATTTCCATCGTCTTGACCTATAATCATGAATTCTGATTGGGTACGAAGTGATGACCTGAGTAGGGTGTGAGTACGATTCACTAGGCCACCACTAAAAATGTCTAAAATCATATCTAGTCATAGTGTATTTTTTATAGTTATGTGTATAATAAATAAATAAAATCACAAATAAATACATCATTATTGATCCTTAGGTTCAATGGTGACATTTGGGACTGACCATACCTACATTAGCCAAAGCCAAATGTCTCTATCCACAGTAACTCAATTCATAAATACTGACCCCATGGGGTTAATCTCATATGTTCAATAGAGACTAAGAAACACTAAAAAACTAGAGTTTAAATAACCATGTTCCATTATTAGATAACTAGAATCCTTGTCGAAACCAAGGGAAGTCATCCCATGACATTCCATGTAGAAGGGTTTATTATTGAACCCAAGGGATTACTCCCAAGGCATTACAAGTAGTAGGTTTCATCCCTGAACCGATAATAATTCATCTCTTATAATTTCATGTGGTTGGGATCATCACTAAACCCATGGAGGTTCACCCTACGACATTCCAAGTAGTTGTTATCCATTTAAAGTGCATCGATAATTCATAAATAATTAACTTCATTTCATTCCATCAAATTTTAATTTTAAGTACATTGAAAATACATTAGTAAATAAATTCATTCCATCTTTCTCCCTTGATACTCGAGTAAACTGGACCTTAATATAAATTCTAGGCATACCTAGTCACTTACCCCCAACAATACATCATTTCACAGGCACCCCTAGGGGTTACCCATTTAATTACCCATTTCATACCTAGGGTTATGCACATCTTAAAGGGTGAAAAAATTTCTATTCCACACAATAATAGACCACTTATGGTTTGTAGAGGAGTTCCATTTCATGAATTTGGGATAAAAAATATTAAATTAATTTTATTTTTTGGTCGAGTTTGGGGTGTGTTAGCGTGACCACATGTTACATACACCTATGAACAATGATACTTTTAGGGAAATGTTTTAGAACCACCTACTGTATTCTTATAGATGAAAAATGATATAGTTTTGTCCCCTACTTTTCACTAATTTGTTAGATATTGGGAAAATAGAATAATACCCTAAAAACATGGCATATTAGAAAAAATTGGGAGATACCAAAATAGAATGAAATAAACCTAGAAAAGAGCATAGGTGAACCAACATAATTACCTCAATCTTTAAATCACAACCAACGGTTCCCTATTCAGTGGAGAAACAAGGGAGAAATAACATGGAATATAGGAGAAAACCCAAGGAGGATAGGTTACATCATGCATACTAGCCAAGGAAGAGCCTCCACTAATATATAAAACACTCAAAAAATAATAATAAAAAAACCTCACTGGAGTGTTTCACATCATGAACCCAGGGTCCATTCCATGAGCCCTTGCAAAAGGGGGATCCTCCCATCTATCAACTTGTTTCACATCATGAAGGAGTGATTCACGCTATAAAACTACTAAATCCTATAGTTTTTCAACTGAAGGTCAACACATTCCCCCCAAGATGAATTAAAATCTATAACCAACCCAAAAACACTTATAAGTGAGTATAATACACTTGTTTGTAGAAAATTTTAAAAGAAATTATACCACTAAAGGGTTGGGGTTTTATAACCTTCCCACCATATGATGTGTCTTCCTTGAGATATTTTCCTTAGCATCATCGATCCTCATCAAAAAAGAACTCTATATTTTGGGGATGTATATTGGAATCCCACTCTAAAGTCACCACCAAGATATGTTTTTGCTTCCACTGTACACACACTAGATGAATGGCCTTTATATTGAGATCCTTTTCGATCCAATCAACTATACACACTAGATGCTCATTAAAGGATGCATCTACCTCAAGCTTGACATCCTCAGTGTCAATCAAATGAGACATATTAGGATAATACCACTACAATTGCAATTAATAAAATACATCATGCATGGAACTAAAATGCTATGCGATAGACAACCACTATACCACTGAAAATATCCTCTCCCATATCTTGTATGGACCCACATACCTGGGTGATAGCTTCCCCTATATCCAAAAATGATAGCATCCTAACCTTGAAGATACTTGTAATAATAATCGATTACCAACCTCAAACTCGAGGGTTCAATATTTTTTGGTCTGCATAAGACCTCTACTTACTCTGGCAATCACTGTCCTTTTCCAAATCAAATTGATATGCTCCAAATTCACCTACATGAGACTCAACCTGGTTATTTCTACCTCACTAGCCTCTAACCAATATAGAGGTGATCAACATGATCTACCATTCAAATCCTTATAAGGTTCTATATTAATTATTACATGATAACTATTATTGTATATGTATTCGAATTAGGATTGATGTATCTTTCAATAACCACATAAATCTAGGACTCACACCCTCAACATGACCTCCAAGACATGAATAGTCTGATCAGATTGTCTATTCATATGTAGATGATAGGAAATTCTCAAATTCACCCATGTACCAAGTGCCTTATGTATCCCTTTCCAGAACTATTATGAGAAATGAGAATATCAGTTCAAAACGATGGTCTTAGGAATCCCATGTAGGCATACAATCCCTCGAACATAGATTTTTTCCAACTCATACACTGAGAAAATATCTCAGATTAGTATAAAGTGAACCACCTTTATTAACTGATCCACTATAACCCAAACTACATCACTACCCCATGGTTTCCTTATAAACCCCATAAAAAAAATCCATAGTCACTTCATCTCATTTACACTCAGAAATGGGAAATGACTACAATAAACTAGTAGGATGATGATACTCAACCTTCACATGTAGAAAAGTGGAGAATCATATGAAAAATCTTTCCACTTCCTTCTTAATTCCCGACCACCAATATTGTTGTCATAAGTCAAGATACATATTGGTTATACATGGAGAATCTCATTATCATTGATGACCTAGTCTAGTGGTATCTCCCTACAATATATATTATCCCTTAGGTCCAAACACTGTGGATCTGATAGATGTTTCCTCTTAATCTTGTTGATAAGTAAGGGTGAAATGGATAAATATGTTAGGGTAGCTCAAACCTAATACTCTTGAATATCTAAATGTATCTTAGAATAGAGATCCATTAGCTATTGTTTTGGCCTAAGGTGAGCGTTTAGGGTGATGAAAAAATGGTCTGATGAGAATCCTCACACATCTCTTATTATAGATATTGTTTAATGTCAAGTTCACCATTTTTTGTTTCGACCCGTTCTATTTCATTATCCTTTAAAGGAGGATTGGATTAACCCCATGGGGACTGGACATTTTATCCCTTCTGTATTGTGAGGGAGATGCCATAGTCAAATGGTCCCAGCGGGTGATTGTATGGGAAAAAGTACTTGTGAAATTGGTCCTCTTTGGATATAACTTCCATGGATGGTCTCCAGTGGGTTTGTTCATGGAGCCAGAAACACCCAACGACCTAGGTATACATGATTCATGGACCTTATTTACAAAGGTAGGCATTTGTTGGATGATTATTTGGCCAACGACACTTAAGGACTCCATTGGTCGAGGGGATGGGAAGTTAGGCCCACCACACCCTTTGGGGGATTATTACCTATTCCAAGACTCTATTATAGATTTAAGTCATGTTCATACATTCATAAATCCTTGGTTCATTCCCAAAGAGTGTGTCCATAGGCTACCCCTAGTTTTTAGGATCACCATATTCATACATGGATTTGATGCTACAGAGGTAATGATGACTTAAGCCATAAAATAAGGCACCCTATAGTTTATCATCATCCAGGGGGGATAGAAGGTGACTTGATTTTGGGATCATACCCATAAGATGGGTTTCCTACGTATCCTCAGGAGAGGAATTAAAACCCACATAGTTCGGATGAGTTGGGCCTTACACATGGAAGCTGCCCATTTTGGGGGACATTGTTGGGTGGAACCTCTTGGAAGGGCACCCTTTTGATATCAGGCCTTCAAGCAGGTGTCCTACCTATCCTGGTTTGAATAGGAATCAGAGTTACCATAGTTTATAATTGGGTGAATGTTGTAACCCTCACAAATCACTAATCCCACGTGAGTCATGCTCAGTGTGAGAAACAAGAGGATATGAAAGATCCAACCAACCACACACCTCCTCTCCTTCTAATGGGAGAGGGCGGGCCTATGATGGAAGAGTTCGAGGAATCCATGGGAGAGTGTGCAGAGTGATGAACCTTTTAATATGGGATGACTTTAAAGGTTATGCGGCTCGACCTTTGAAATATTGGGTACATACCTTAGTGGGAGTGCCCCAGAACAAGTTTTGGGAAAAGGGAGGAATGTAAACTCTTGTCAAAAGGATAAGCGAACATAACTCCTTTAACTTATCACCATTCCCCATTGAATGGGAAAGTAGGTGATCACCCTTAACCCCTACAATGGGGAGGTTCATGTTGGTATCCCAAAGTTAGACTTCAGGTTACCATGGGAATGTAGACTTACAGACATCCCTGGAGTATGAACCATTGTGGGGAGAACCTTCAACACCCCACTTACCATGGGTATGTAGACTCAAAGGGGCATACTGATGCGCCAAATGATCTGATCATATGGGTATGGTGGCTTTGGAGGAGGCTTTGGAATGATGTTGGGGGACTGGTTCACTGAGAGGCTATGGAGGATCAGACAACAACGAAGGGGCCAAATTGGATTTAGAAGAAAGAATACCCAAATACACCCCATTAAGTGTACTATTTTATTATATGGGATGGGGGGAGACCCGCATACCATAGTATTATGCGGGTAGAGGTTCAGTCCACTTACTGAAGGATTATGCGGGCCTGGGCATAGACCACTGCGCACCAAGATGGTATGCGGTCCTGAATGCGGTCTGTCACACTGCTTTGGGTTTCATCCGTGTACTGATTCAGTACACAGTTCTAGGTTAAATCCTCATAGTGATACAATACATGAAACACCATATCAAAGGAGGGTCCTGTGGTCTATCATTCAAGGGGAGTTCATCCACTAGAAATATGTAGTTCATGAGTTCACCAATTAGGTTTTTGGTTCTCTCATTATTATTGAGTTCCTTCGCTTTATGGTTCGCGGCTGGTTGTACCGGCAGAAAATGTGGTTTGAAATTCAGGCTTCACCGATGATTCAATACTGAATCTAGAATCCTCTCTAAATTCTTTATTCCAACCTCTGGGGGCCCTTTGAGCTTTCTTTGTCTATCTTTCCTCAATTCCTTCTGTGCTCCTTTTATAGAGAATTGGAACAATCGTATCTATTGTCATGTGGCACTATTTTTAGAATCCCATGAAGATATATATATTTTCCCATAGAATACTCTGTCAACTGGGGTTTGCAGAGGATATGGTTCATGAGTCATGGTTCGTGGAACCCTTCCAATTTTCTTCATTCGCGAACTGTTGAGTTTGCAAGACAATATACAGATAGCCTTCACTTTCATGATTCCCTCAGCGATGCAGTTTGCGGTCCACTAGGTTTTTTGGAAATCGTTCTACAGGCCAAAACCTCATAGGTCATTCCCTGTACTGGTGGTTCGCGGTTCATGCGGTCCGCGAACCCTTCCCGGTGATGGTACGCAGGTCACTTAAAATTCTTTGAAAATTTTAATTCCTTCAGTTTCTTCTGAAGTTTGTAACTCAATTTGATTCCATTCTATTTTTTATACTTGTACGAATTAATTATTACTTTTGAAAAGTTTTTATGGGAGTATTTTATTCCCTTGGTGAAATTTTTAGGACCCTACAAATGCCCCCATCGAAATGAGGTCCATTTGGAATGAAGAAGAAAATATTCTGATGTTGAAGTGGCCCTGAACTGAGGTGTTTTGTAGTAGAACAAATAGGTCTAGTAGGAGGGAACCAAAACTATATATAGGGTCCCATGTCATTTTTATTTTACCATTTATCATGGTGAAAAGTTCTCTCGACTCTCCCTCGACTTTCTTTGTCTTCGTGTACCTTCTCTTTTCCAAAATCTATGCTCGCGAACCGCTTCGTATGTGCTGCGAACTGAACTTTTCACCATTGATTCTGCCTAAAAACCAAATTTTGGGTTTCGTGAACAACATTGTGGTACTTAAAACAACAAATCTGTACTCTGTGTAGAAGAACTCTACGTGGCTTGCGTGTCCTGCACACTGAGCTTTCACCAGAGAACTAAAATTTAAAACTTAATAATCTGAAATTAAACTTTTAAACAACAATTTTGAATATGAACTTAGTGAGTCTTTGGTTCATGGGATCTGAATTTCCACGAACCCTTTTGTTTACTAGATAACTCTCCATGGGCCAGCGCCTCATACGTGTTTTCCATACCATGTTTGTACGTGGTATAATGCTTCTGTGTACTATATCAGTATAAGGGTATTATCTCTGCGTATCGTGTACCACGCAGGTATTGCTTCTGCGTATCATGCACCACACGGGAAACAGATACCACATACAGTTTTTGGGAACAGTATGAGGAGCCCTATGCAGACATATTTTTAAGTCCTTCATCCATTTTTATGCAGCCTTTATCTAATAATTTTTTTATTGGACTAACTTTTTTTGGGATTTTGGATATTCTTGTGTAGGATGACATTTTTCTTTCACAGACTTTGACAAAATATATGAAGATGAGGGAAACCATGGTGGGGGATAGTGAGGACCATCTTCGATCCTACATTATTCCTCATGATAGCTTCTTAAAAGATCTCCTAACACCAGAGCTCCTAGATTACCCATTGTCTATATAGTTGACACTTTAAGGATTTGGTCTTCCCAATGATGTTCCTCTATCATTGGATGAACCCAATATTCCTTTCATTCTCTTAGAAGTATTTCAAGGACATGATCGAGCCAATATTTTCTTAATAAGAGAAGTCATAACTACTCTGATTCAGGAAAATGTGTTCATTTTAGAAGGCTTGGTGTGGAATCAAGGCGATCACAGGTGTCACAACACTACCTCGAGACTAGTCATCTGAGAGTACCCATATATTATCAAAATTTCCCAAGAAAACCATTACAACATATGGAGAACCAAGTGGGATCTACGGGCCAGAGGATGTTTCTCCGACGAATGGTCCTAGGAATTCTAGGTACATCAAACCTATTTGGAGTCCCCTGACCAGTTGGATGCGATGAACTTATATCAAGACTCCTAGGTTTCTCAGTTCACAACCTTCTCCCCATGTGAAATCCTTCTTGAGCTACTGAGCCGCTGGTTTTCAAGCACCAACACCTTCCATTTGTCACATGGGGAGGTGGGAATCAGCTTATGGGGAATCCACCAACCTGAAGGACTCCTCATCCTTGGAGAGATGTATGACAAGTTTCTCCTGGAAGATGCTACTTGGGGATAATACCAACCATGTATCCTCATTGATAAGGATCCTACTGGTTATGGTAAAGGGATTACTTGATCATCCCATCCAGGCTCACTCTCATATCCCATTCCAGGAAGGGATAGGTTTATTCTTGAGGGAGATAGACCCTAAATAGAGATCCCACTGTAGTCAAACTCATCCATCCCGTCAGTCGTGAAAGACTCCCAGGTCATATTGTGACACCCTCAAAGTAGGAAAATATACCACCTGGGGATATGACCTTCAAACGGACATGTCACCTACTCTTAGATTAGTAGGTTTCTTTTCCATGTTTTTGAGTGGATGGATTTTCCCATCCTGAGATGTATATACTGGGGTTTGGGCCTGTACTTTGATGATGACGGTTGTGCTGGCAGAGGGTCGACCCATCAATTTGACCGCTCCTGCTCTAGCCTGACTTTATAAGTTGTTGGGACAAATATAGAAAGTTAGGCCCTCACATCATCTTATCATACTATTTCAATTATTTTATGGGTTTATGGAAGAACACTTTCCCTTTTATGAATATCGACACACTGCAAACGTTCCTCATTATGACTTTGAACCCACCCTTCTCAACATTTACGCTGTCTGTCCCATGACTTTAAGTGTTAATGATGCAGTTGGGCTACTGAATAACACTTCTTGATTTTCATCTACACCGTATCCTACCTATCATGGGTTATTAAGAGGTGATAGGGATGGTTCTTTATAAGAACACTCATACATCATTGTGCTTCGATATGGGATGCTCACTGCTCGTATAGATCGAGTGGCCATTTGTGAGCCATACCTCCCTTACTGGTTTTCCAAGCAATTTGGGTGCCTTCAAAAAACTGCACTTCTTCCTGCTATTTAGTTAAGGGAAGAGTCTCATCCCATAATTCTTCTCTAGTTATGTCTTATGATGATGTAATAAGGTGCCTCTATGGAATTTATCATCCCCAATAAGATGGTATCAACTTTTCTATTGCTGGAATGTGCCCAAATGTGGGCGGGTTGTTACCCTGAAGGGGTGCTGAGAAAACTAGTTCAGTGGGTCTAGAAGCCTCTAACCATTCTTCACCCCATCCTCACCCCAACAACCATTCCACACATTCCTTCTTCTATTATGAGTATGACGAATACGTCTTCTATTCCTTTTCCTACAACATCCATGATGAATAATCCACATATTCCTACCCTTGTGGTAAGAAGATGCGCAATTCACCACCAGAAGCATCTGGAAGGGGATTCATCAGTATAGCCTATCTCAGTGGGGAGTGATTCAGAATGCTCCTCTCCAATGGATATTACCCATGACCCTAAGGAGGCTGGCCCCAATAGAGTATCACTGGACACCCCAGAAGTCGCAGCTAGTCCCTCGCGTTCAACCCATCAGTCAAACCATATGAGGGTAAGGAGAGCCCCCATCTTGAGTTACCTATATTAGGTCCCTTCCCACTCCTGTAATGACACTTCATACCTATATACCCATTGAGGCGGGGGAGGATCAAGGTACTAGTGCTGTGGGGAGGCACCAGGAAGTGCGAAAATAGGCATGGCATCATTTATGTGCTCTTACTGCAGAAACACCTAGAGCTATCTTCGCTGAAGAGACTGTAAACTTTCAGTGGTTATTCACCAAGATTGGTTCTGGTGGATTTGATTATCGGAACTTATATCTCCTTATATACTGGATCATCATAGACCGGGAAAAACTATCTTCTTGTGAGGATATGCTTTTCCAAGTTCAATTATTCCCATCATTAGGTGACAAACTTCCAAGATGTTTTGGAGGAACTCGATCACCTAATGACTAAAGAGTCAAAGGCTCATGATTTGTTGATTGACTAGAAGGAAGATCTTGGGGAATGTGAGGCCCACACAACAAGGCTGAGGGATCAAATGGACTCTTTGTGTGCCAATTAGGAAGCTATCTAGAAAAAAGGGTGGGACATTAAAGCTGTTATGGAATGCGTGTGCCCAATGGTCAAGGCTGAAGTGGACGAGAGAGCTTCTTTAGAACAAAATCTTGATGAAAAATGGCAATCACTTTTTATTTTTCTAGAAAGGGTGATCTGGGTCTTATTGTAGCTTTCCCCAAATCATGATGTGTACTCTTTTTCCTTTTGATACTTTGGAGAGAATACGAACTGGGGATGTTCCTCCATTTTTTTGTTGAACTCAACAAAATGAATTTTCCTTCAAATGATTCTTCTTTTCCTTTTCTTGTCATGTCAATTGATTAAAATCAATCATATAAACATCATTTTGATTAGGTATTAATTTTAAACCATGATTCAAAACCAATAAATTGAAATAATATAATTGGGATCTAATTATTTCCTAAGCCGCGGGAAACCACAAGCATAGTTCAACTATTGCTGACGTTTTATGAAAGAACTCATGAACTTTTGTGTCTTTTTCCTTTATTACACTAAATTTTTCCTAAGCCTATTTGACACGGGATTAATAGGTATAACTTGAATTTTTCTTAGGATTCCCTTTGCTGGTTTTCGACCTAACAAGTTTCAAGTCTCTTTAGATAGCTCAACAAACATTTTTATTCTAAACCACACATGGTGTAGGTTTAACGAACTAATACTTGACTTTTATCCAGAGGTGCCCTTTGTATATTTTCACTTTGGAGATTGTGGAATTTTTTTCACTGGTAGTTCACAGTCCTTCCAATAAAACTTATTACTGATGTTTTAGGTCAAACATCTTTGACCAAACATGATAGGGTAGGATCCCTAATTCGTAATTCATTATCCAAGAATGTCATAATATCCTTTAGACATGAATGAGGGATTTTTCTTGATCGTAAATGTAAAGTCCCGAATCCAGGTGCCACTCAACGGGTGCCCCGAACCCGGTTAGTCACATGACCTCAAGTGCATTTCCCCAAACACCAGAGGTTGCCGACTAGCAGCGAGGACCTAGGTCTGATAGTGGGGAAACTATGCCCTCATTTGTCAAAGTTTAGCATAGTGGAGAAAATATAAATGTACTAAAAGCGGAAGTAGTATACAATATCAAAGCTGAAATGAAAATGGTACTGAAGAAAAATATAACCAACAATCATATACATATGATGATGCAATATGTCATATTCTAAGAAAGCAGTCAAAACGGGATACACTACAATCAAATACAATACAGTATAAGGTACAAGTACCAAAAAACAAAACAAAATAGCACACCAGGAACTCAGCAGCATCGCAAGCCTAAGCTTGGTCTCATGATCTCCTACTCCTCTGCAACAATCAAGTAACTGTATAGGGACTCTTTCCCTTATCCACACATGTAGAAATATAATCTATTTGGGCCCAAGACATGACCCAAATAGGGTGTGAGAAATAAATCCCAGTAGGCAACCACCAAAGGACCATGCCCAACTGTCAGTGAAAATGTGCAACAATAGTGTGCAGTAATAAAATGCGGTAAACTAGGTAGTACTCAAAAGTAACTATCACTACCAGTTTCATTGCCATTTTAATATTCATTTAACAATTCTAAGCCTATACTTTAGCTTGGCAGGTATAACCAAATAAAATCAACACAGTGAATACACAGAGTAAACATTGTCCGCAGACATGAAAATCCTTACCCATAGGTAATCAGAATTGAAACCCACAGGTGACTGCCCAGAGGCATAACAAATATTTCCCACAGGCGTACGAGGTGTCGCCCACAGGCACAGAAGCTACTGCCCATAGACATGAGGAAAGTTTCCCGCAGGCTAAATGAAACACTTCCCTCAGGATAAGCAAGTAACCAGGCCGATCCCAACATATAAGCAAGTAATTTATATACAATTCCTCTAAAGGCTTTTTAAAGAATGCTAAATTCATGGTATACCCTCGGGTAACCTAGACAAATGGCTAAACAGGGGAACGCATCCACAGGGTGACCTTGGATCTAAGCAATGATCCCAAACAACAGTTGTACATATTCATTAAATTACCTATGCAATTCTAGGTATTTAATTAATCAAGGCCTTATCCATATGACACCCTAATCTTGGGTGTGTAGTACAATGGAACACAAAAACAACATGACAGTTGGAATTAACATCAGACCACCTACCTCGATCTCCACTGATCAATATATGCGAATGACGCCTCATGATACGTCCAAGAATGACATAGATCTAAGATAAACGTTCACCCATTCAACCTTAAATAACATCCCTTAGAAAATAATTGGAAGGAAACACACAATAAGATTGAAGAACTCACCCGCACGGTTCAATCGAGACCATCAGTGAAGAAAATTGAGTTCTGATCGACGATCGAGAGCTCCTCTAAGCTCCGGCCATCTCTATTGTGTTCTTTCGATGTCCTAAGCTTCCTCTATCAACAGAAGAGGCTAATTCCCATTTTAAGTGAAAAAAACTACACAGCATGTACTCTCATGTACACGGCGTATACTTTTCATTTTTTTAACTATTCCTCTGGCGGCTACTTTTCACTGCTGAAATGTTCATCTGTAGACATGAGTACATGGAATGTATTCCTGAATACATGTCGTGTATTATAGCTCCACTGGTGGATAATCTCACCGCCTTACTGTTCACCTGCCGACTGATTACATGGCGTGTAAATACTAAGTACACGGCATGTAGTCAGTTTTTACACCCTTCATCACCGACAGGCCTACATGCCCTATGTACTCATCCCACGTGGCCAAAGCACAAGACATGTGGAAAAGTATATAGTGTGTACCCAAATTTTTTTGGATTTTCCCTATTTTCCTTATTTTCTCGAAAACACTTAAGGAAAGAGGAAAAGAAGAAACCCATACCTCAAGAAAAAGAACCACGTTCTTACAAACTTCCCCCCTTAAAGAAATTCATCCCCGAATTGCCCTTCCAATGGTGGTGAAGATAAGCTCAGAACAACTCTGGCCACTGAGCACGTACGTCGGTCTCCCACTCCCAGGTTCCATCCTACACTAGGCCATGATTCCATAGCACCCGTACAAGAGGAACTGACCGACCTCGGTGAACCTTTATGCTCCAATCAACAAAACGAATCAGATTCTCCTCAAATGATGCATCAACCTGAATCCGAACCTCCTTGGGCTAAAAGACATGATACGAGTCTGAGTGATAATGGCGCAGCTGAGATACAAGGAAGATGTCATGCATGGCCCGGTACCTCTGTGGTAACTGCAACCGATAGGCAACCAGCCCGACTCTCTCCAGAATCTCAAATGGCCCCACATACCTCGGTGAAAGTCTACCCTATCTCCTGATCCATCTGTGTACCAACCTTGGCGAAACACGTAAGAACACCTGATCCCCAACCACGAACTCCAAGGGTCATCTGCGGAGATCAGTATAAGATTTATGATGAGACTGTGCAGTAGCCATCCACTTCTAAATCAACTGGACCTACTCTGAAGTCTCCTGCACAAGACATGGTCCCAGTAAAGTTGCCTCACCTGCCTCCAACCAGCACAAGGGTGACCGACATGGCCTACCATATAAATCCTCGTAAGTTTCCATCTCAATAGTTGCCTAAAAACTATTATTATAGGCAAACTCGACCTGTGGTATGTGCTTCACCCAAGAGCCCCCAAAGTCTAGGACGCATGTACGCAGCATGTCCTCAAGAACCTGTATTGTATTCTCTAACTGACCATCGGTTTGAGGGTGATAAGCTATGATCAGAAGCACCTGTATCCCCAGTTCCCTCTAAAAACTATGCCAGAAACGATATGTAAAATGGGCGTCCCTATATGAAACGATAGAATGAGGGACCCAATGAATGCATACTACCTCTCGGATATACAACTTCCTGAGCTTGTCAACAACGAAGGTCTCCTTGATCAGAAAAAAGTGATCTACCTTTGTAATTCTATCCATAACAACCCACACAGAATCACTGCCTCGAGGTGACCTCATCAACCCGGTCACGAAGTCCATCACGACATCATCCCATTTCCAATCCAGAATGGGTAATTGTTGTAACAGTCTGTTTGGCCTCTATTGCTCCGCCTTCACCTGCTAATAGGTGGAACATCTCACAACAAAACCAACTACTTCCTGCTTCATATCCAGCCACCAATACTGACGTCTCAAGTCACGGTACATTTTGGTAACTCTGGGATACACTGCCCAAGCTGAAGCATGAAACTCCCACATCAACTCCTCGCGTATATCCCCTGGAACCCACACTCATCCATGGACATGTAGTACCTCATCATCGCCTATCGTCCAACCGAGAGGAGGTTCCTCACTTGACACTGACTCCCATAGAACTAATCCTTCATAATCTGATATTTGTCTCATCCTCACTATATCCATGAGGGTAGAAGTCATGGATAAGGAAGAAAGATAGGCTCACCCCACACTATCATGAACCTCTAAATGCATCTTAGAGAACAAAGCCTTGAGCTGACACTCACTGTTGGTCTCTTGCACTGCCTGTATCTGAGTCCTCCTACTCAGTGCATCAACAACCGCGTTACCTTTACCAGGTGTATAAGCAAGCTCAAAGTAGAAGGACTAAAGGTATTCAACCCACATTATCTTTCTCAAGATCAATTCACGCTGGGTAAATATGTACATGAGACTTTTGTGGTCCATAAACACCACAAAATGATCTCCCAAGAGATAATGTCTCCAACATCATAACGCATGAACAACTGCAGCCAATTCGAGATCATGCGTCGGGTAATTCCTCTCATGTGGCCTCAACTTTCGAGACCCGTACACAACTACTCAATCGCCGTCCATCAACACTGCTCCCAGCCCAATACCTAATGCATAATAGTAAACTATATAGCTCTTCCCTTGCTCTAGAAGTATTAGGACTGGTGCTGATTATAGTATCCCGCCTTTTTATCACATAAACTTTCATTACATTTTACAAAACCGGGGATCTTTAAGGTTTAGTGTCTTGGAAACCAGGAACTTTAAACATGAAAACATAAAAGATTCTTCTTAAACACTTGAAAGGCTTCTCCTCATGTTCATCCTAGGTTCATTACTGTATCTCATAACCTGGGGACATACATCAAAAGAAAGGGTGAGCAGAAGGCCCAGTAAGGGAAACAAGAGAAACATTTTACATGTGAACTTGAGATACTTGAATAAGGTCATGAAAAGAACTTTAAGGCATGAGAAAGAAATCATGAGATATATCATAATAAAAATAACATTTTTCATAACATGAAGATGTGGCTACATAATTTAACATAGACAATCATGAACATATCACCAAGGTCCATCCCCAAGGTGTCATTTGAAAATTACCAAGGTTATTCACCAAGATATCGTGAAAATTGTAATCTCTAGTGGTTACATCATTACCCAATGCATTGGAGCGCTATCAGGGCGCACCCTTAAATTTGCCTTTATTATCATGTGATCCACATATATCATCATCAAACATTTCATAAATAACCCATATAGCAAAAAATAAATGGGTTTCATTTCATAATCATAACGTTTTAAAAACTGCTTTAAAGACATGATCTTTACGCCACTTTAAACCCACGGAAGGGGAGAGCGAGTTTCATGTATGTAAATCCAAGAATTTAAAATAGAACATTTTTGTATATATGTGAATAAACCTGTATAAATAAGAGCTTTGAGTATTCACTTAATAACATGAAGTAATTTTGAGAAAAAGAGAGAGGCATTTTGAGACGAAAATTCTGTAGCACAATGGCTACGTTACAGGGTTTTAGAAAACGTTGAAAAGAGAGGGGACATGGGTCAAACAATCATAAATGACCCATAAAATAGTAGAGGGAAAGAATATAAGGGATTTAAGAACATGGTAATGAAATTTGAAAATATACCATATGAAATGAAGAACATGAAAGGAAGAC
This sequence comes from Viscum album, assembly GCA_963277665.1. Lineage (NCBI taxonomy): Eukaryota > Viridiplantae > Streptophyta > Magnoliopsida > Santalales > Viscaceae > Viscum > Viscum album. The sequence continues at coordinate 117,803,700 of OY728162.1, read as the reverse complement.
AAAAATAAGATTTCTCTTATGAAAATTCGGCAGCCTAACAGTGTTACATAAACTTCATCCAAAAATGAATTGATGATTTCAAATAAGGTCTCTCATCATATGAACATAAAAGATTAGTATGATAGATATAGATATCATACCCCAACATAATAAAAAGGAACTTGCAAGGCTTTACATGGAATTAGAACTTTGAAAAGGAGAAGGGTGAAAGAATCCCTTAAAAATTCGGCAGCCTAACGACGTCACTTAAACTTCAACAAAAAATGAATTGATGAGATCAAATAGGATCTCTCATCATATGAACATAAGAGTCCAGTATGATAGATATAGATATAATACCCCAACATAACAAAAAGAAAATTGAAAGAATTGACATGAAAGTATAACTTCAAAAAGAGAAGGGTGAAGAACCACTTAAAAATTCGGCAGCCTAATGGCGCCATTTAAAACTTCAAAATACTGAATTGAAGAGATCAAATGGGGTCTCTCATAATATGATCATAAAAGATCAGTATGATAAATTTATAGATCATACCCCAACATAATAAAAAGGAACTTGAAATACTTTACATGATAATAGATCTTGAAAAATGAGAAGGGAGAAAGCATCCGTTACAAAAATTTCGGCAGCCTAACGGCGCCACTTAAAACTTCATAAAACGAAATAATGAGAGTAAGAGGGGATCTATCATTATGTGAAAATGAAAAGGGTAGTAAGAGGAGTATAAAAGAACACCCTTTAACATAAGAACATGGAGCATAAAAGAAATTACATAAAAGAGATTTCTTGAAAAGAAAGAGAGAGATCAGATCCCTTACTTTAAAACGTAACTCTTAAAACTCATAGGTTGGGACCTTGAGGGCTTGGAGGCACCGTGGGAGGACTTCTTGGGAGGTAATGAGACCAGAACTTCGTTGGGGAAGAGTGGGGAGTCGAATGGATGATAGGATGGCTTGGTATTTATAGGGAAAGTGAGGGGACAAGGCATTAATGGCCAAGGGACACCTCATTAGTGGTTTTGGCAAAACCATGGGCTTGCCCATGGTATTTGCCCATGGTATTGGCCACCTGGGACACCTAATACCTTATCTTGCTATTCATAAGTCAAACATATTGATTACAAACTTAATACATCATTTAATGATGTCATTAAACACTCGTAACTTAAAAACTGTATTTTCACTATTCATCGAAAATTCAAATTTCTCAAAATAATCCCAAAATTTCACCTTAACCAAATATCAATGCTCTTATTTCAAAAATGAACTCCATTTTATAAAAATAATTTTCTAAATATTTTTAATTTATTTTTTAAATAAATACACTATTCACCGAAAATTCATTTTTTCAGAAAAAACCCCAAAAATTACCATAACATAATATCAGTGCTCTGAGTTCAAAAATGAAATCTATTTTATAAAAATAATTTTTTTAAATAATTTTAATTTATTTTTTAATTAAAAAACACTATTCACTCAAACAAACTAATACTTGAATAATAATTTATGAAACCGTTATTTAACCATTTTATTGAATCACATTACTTAATCAAGGTGCCTAGATTATATTAATACTTTCTTTAAGTGAGATTACTAATCCATTTGGACACATTACTAATCCTAATCATAAAATCACTATTCATAATTTACTATTCATCAAAAATCAAGTTGATCTTATTAGACTCTAAATTTCTTACTGAACATAATTGTAGAAGACCATTTTTTGAAAATCATTACACATTTTTAATTATCTAAGGTTTACATAAACATTTTTAAAATATCCTTTTTCTAAAATTCATCAAAAATATTCATACTATATTTATCCGGTCATTTAAAAATTCATAAACTTCATCATAAGAAGAAATCCCAATTTTTATTTAAAACAAAGGATTACACAAGGCAATTATGGTATCCTTACATAGCCCCTTATCACACCAGCATAGGACCTAAGTGTAAGGTGTGCTAAGGTGAGAGAATCTGAGGGAGGCTCGGCTAACATCACACGAGTAGTAATTTCTATCAGTTTGAACTTCTCGCAAAGGCGATTCCGTTCTAGCTTCACACGATGAAGTTTGGCTTGGGTTTGGTCCAGAGCAAAGCCTAGTGGTGCTACCTCCTTCCCAAGTTCTGTTATATGGGCTTCGATCGGTCCAAGACTACTAGGTGAGGTCATCGAATCTTCTTTCTATAATAATTAACCAAGATTACTTGTATTTAGAGACAATAATCAAAATGTTTAGTTTCCAGTGGTCATATTGACCAATGGTCATATAACAGTCAAAGCCCAACGGTCTCATTTTAATTATACTCATGTTATCAAATGAAACGTTTTTTTAGTATAAAAATAAAATAACACACAAAATTAGGAAAAAATATTTATTCAAAATTTCAGGTCGTTACAATCTTCCCCCCTTAAGAAATTGCGTCCTCGCAATTTTTTTTTAAAAATTGGGTTTTGAAATTTCATTGAAAGTCCCACATCGGAAAAGGAGTCAGAAAAACTATTACTTTAAAAGAAAGAAAGGGAAGTACAAAGGTCACCTGAGTTAACCCATACTAGGATTCCATGGAGGAAAACATGTATATGGAAGAAAAAACAAAGGGTCAAGTTCTGGGGGAGAGTGATAGAAAACATGATTAGGAGAAAGTTAACCATAAGAAAATCCCAAACTTACAATGTGTGTAAATGGTATTTGATTACCTAGTAGGAAACGTAAACCAATAACATTTTTGTTTTACATTCCTTTTAATAATTTTGAGGAATTCATTTACTACATAGAACAAAAACATAATAAAATATACCTACCTTCATGTAGAGTTTCATCCTTTAATAAGTTTCTACCAAAACTAATCTTTTCTCCAAACAATGAGCATTCAAAATTACTTGGTCTCATCAAAACACAAGAATCATCTTCTAGAGAATCACATAATCCACAAAAGATTAACTATCTATTTCTTCTATCTTTAAACATTATCCCAAATACAGAAAGGGTAGGGTAAAACAACTCTTCAAAAAGAAAAAATCCCATAGGAATGGAAACTACTTTTAAATCTTCAAAGTTCCATGGTACTACCCAAAGTTCATCATAGTCCATTCCATAAATAACAGTCCTTAAAATTCCTCAAAATAAACCAAACTAAGATTGAAACCAAAATACAAGAAGTATTTGATAACATAGTCTTCCGAAATAAACTTCATTGTTCATCTCCAAAAAACATCAACCACTCCTAACATCTTATAACAAAAGTATCTAACCTAAACATATTTTACCCAAGATAGGTTAATCATTCCCATAAGTAACCTAAATTACTATAAGTCCACCTTAAATTCATCGATTCTTCAAAATATAAGTCAACCTTACTCCTCAATGAAAATACCGTAGTAATCTATTTACCTCGATCATATAGGGTCCCCAAAATAGTGAACGTCTTCCAAAATAATAATCATATTTTAATCCCCTAATCATCCCTGTCATATTAATACGACAATCGTCGCATTTCCTATCACATCGGTTGTTGGGACATGTTCTTCCATTTCCCTCCATTAACTATGAAAACAAAGTACAATTAGGGGCTTGAATACTTAGCCAATAATCATGAAAAGGAACTAAAATCATATAAGGATAACTTGTAGAAGAAAAGTATACCCTAACTTGTGATCCCCTAGGTTCCCATCTAGGTTATCCATGATCATATATTCTTATGTGAATCTTTATTTTATTTTATCTTTGTTCCTTTAACAATGGTTCATACTAAGCTTATGAGTTTACCAAAGAATATCCCCTGGGAGAGTCGTAACCAAGAGTGCAGCAAGGCCCGTTGTCATGTACCAGTTCCCATTCGAGTCTAGATCAAAGCGGTGTTTTCGGGTTTTACCCCTATGTACATCTGTGCCAGAGCCACCTCTACCTGCTCGTATCCAGACAGGGATGTATTTGCTTGGAAACCCGTTACTCAATACTCACCAAAATACCAGGAAGATTTCCTATATTTAAAATTTTCTATAGGGTTATTCCTAGAGTTTTCATATCCTAATTTCCACAAATAACTAAACCATCCTTTGATACCAACTATAGAATCCCACCTTTTTATCACATAAACTTTCATTACATTTTACAAAACCGAGGATCTTTAAGGTTTAGTGTCTTGGAAACTAGGAACTTTAAACATGAAAACATAAAAGATTCTTCTTAAACACTTGAAAGGCTTCTCTTCATGTTCACACTAGGTTCATTACTACATCTCATAACCTGGGGACATACATCAAAAGAAAGGGTGAGCAGAAGGCCCAGTAAGGGAAACAAGAGAAACGTTTTACATGTGAACTTGAGATACTTGAATAAGGTCATGAAAAGAACTTTAAGGCATGAGAAAGAAATCATGAGATATATCATAATAAAAATAACATTTTTCATAACATGAAGATGTGGCTACATAATTTAACATAGAAAATCATGAACATATCACCAAGGTCCATCCCCAAGGTGTCATTTGAAAATTACCAAGGTTATTCACCAAGATATCATGAAAATTGTAATCTCTAGTGGTTAAATCATTACCCAATGCATTGGAGCGCTATCAGGGCGCACCCTTAAATTTGCCTTTATTATCATGTGAGCCACATATATCATCATCAAACATTTCATAAATAACCCATATATAAAAAAATAAATGTGTTTCATTTCATAATCATAACGTTTTAAAAACTGCTTTAAAGACATGATCTTTACGCCACTTTAAACCCACGGAAGGGGAGAGCGGGTTTCATGTATGTAAATCCCAGAATTTAAAATAGAACATTTTTGTATATATGTGAATAAACCTGTAGAAATAAGAGCTTTGAGTATTCACTTAATAACATGAAGTGATTTTGAGAAAAAGAGAGAGGCATTTTGAGACGAAAATTCTGTAGCACAACGGCTACGTTACAGGGTTTTAGAAAACGTTGAAAAGAGAGGGGACATGGGTAAAACAATCATAAATGACCCATAAAACAGTAGAGGGACAGAATATAAGGGATTTAAGAACATGGTAATGAAATTTGAAAATATACCATATGAAATGAAGAACATGAAAGGAAGACAAAAATAAGATTTCTCTTTTGAAAATTCGGCAGCCTAACAACGTTACATAAACTTCAACCAAAAATGAATTGATGATGTCAAATAGGGTCTCTCATCATATGAACAGAAAAGATTAGTATGATAGATATAGAGATCATACCCCAACATAATAAAAAGTAACTTTCAAGACTTTACATGGAATTTGAACTTTGAAAAGGAGAAGGGTGAAAGAATCCCTTAAAAATTCGGCAGCCTAACGACGTCACTTAAACTTCAACAAAAAATGAATTGATGAGATCAAATAGGGTCTCTCATCATATGAACATAAGAGTCCAGTATGATAGATATAGATATCATACCCCAACATAACAAAAAAAAATTGAATGAATTGACATGAAAGTAGAACTTCAAAAAGAGAAGGGTGAAGAACCACTTAAAAATTCGGCAGCCTAACGGTGCCATTTAAAACTTCAAAATACTGAATTGAAGAGATAAAATGGGGTCTCTCATCATATGATCATACAAGATCAGTATGATAAATTTATAGATCATACCCCAACATAATAAAAAGGAACTTGAAATACTTTAAATGATAATAGATCTTGAAAAATGAGAAGGGAGAAAGCATCCGTTACAAAAATTTCGGCAGCCTAACGGTGCCACTTAAAACTTCATAAAACGAAATAATGAGAGTAAGAGGGGATCTATCATTATGTGAACATGAAAAGGGCATTAAGAGGAGTATAAAAGAACACCCTTTAACATAAGAACATGGAGCATAAAAGAAATTACATAAAAGAGATTTCTTGAAAAGAAAGAGAGAGATCAGATCCCTTACCTTAAAACGTAACTCTTAAAACTCATAGGTTGGGACCTTGAGGGCTTGGGGGAACCTTGGGAGGAATTCTTGGGAGGTAATGAGACCAGAACTTCGTTGGGGAAGAGTGGGGAGTCGAATGGATGAGAGGATGGCTTAGTATTTATAGGGAAAGTGAGGGGACAAGGCATTAATGGCCAAGGGACACCTCATTAGTGGTTTTGGCAAAACCATGGGCTTGCCCATGGTATTTTCCCACGGTATTGGCCACTTGGGACACCTCATACCTTATCTTGCTATTCATAAGTCGAACATATTTATTACAAACTTAATACATCATTTAATGATGTCATTAAACACCCGTAACTTAAAAACTGTATTTTCACTATTCATCGAAAATTCAACTTTCTCAGAATAATCCCAAAATTTCACCTTAACCAAATATCAATGCTCTGATTTCAAAAATGAACTCCATTTTATAAAAATAATTTTCTAAATATTTTCAATTTATTTTTTAAATAAATACACTATTCACCGAAAATTCATTTTTTCAGAAAAAACCCCAAAAATTACCATAACATAATATCGGTGCTCTGAGTTCAAAAATGAAATCTATTTTATAAAAATAATTTTTTTAAATATTTTTAATTTAATTTTTAATTAAAAAACACTATTCACTCGAAAAAACTAATACTTGAATAATAATTTATGAAACCGTTATTTAACCATTTTATTGAATCACATTACTTAATCAAGGTGCCTAGATTATATTAATACTTTCTTTAAGTGAGATTACTAATCCATTTGGACACATTACTAATCCTAATCATAAAATCACTATTCATAATTTACTATTCATCAAAAATCAAGTTGATCTTATTAGACTCTAAATTTCGTACTGAACATAATTGTAGAAGACCATTTTTTGAAAATCATTACACATTTTTAATTATTTAAGGTTTACATAAACATTTATAAAATATCCTTTTTCTAAAATTCATCAAAAATATTCATACTATATTTATCCGGTCATTTAAAAATTCATAAACTTCATCATAAGAAGAAATCCCAATTTTTATTTAAAACAAAGGATTACACAAGGCAGTTACGGTCTCCTTACATAGCCCCTTATCACACCAGCATAGGACCTAAGTGTAAGGTGTTCTAAGGTGAGAGAATCTGAGGGAGGCTCGGCTAACATCGCACGAGTAGTAATTTCTATTAGTTTGAACTTCTCGCAAAGGCGATTCCATTCTAGCTTCACACGATGAAGTTCGGCTTGGGTTTGGTCCAGAGCAAAGCCCAGTGGTGCTACCTCCTTCCCAAGTTCTGTTAGATGGGCTTCGATCGGTCCAAGACTACTGGGTGAGGTCATCAAATCTTCTTTCTATAATAATTAACCAAGATTACTTGTATTTAGAGACAATAATCAAAACGTTTAGTTTCCAGTGGTCATATTGACCAATGGTCATATAACAGTCAAATCCCAACAGTCTCATTTTAATTGTACTCATGTTATCAAATGAAACATTTTTTTTGAGTATAAAAATAAAATAACACACAAAATTAGGAAACAATATTTATTCAAAATTTCGGGTCGTTACACTGATGTCAACCTTCCCTGCAGCTCCTAAAAGGCTGCCTCGCAAGCTTCCGAACAAACAAACATCACACCCTTCTTATTCAAACCCGTCAATGGTGATACTAAGTAGGAGAAGTCCTGTATGAAGTGCCTGTAGTAACCAGCCAACCCTAAGAAACTCCATATCTTAAACATGTTCTTAGGCTGCTCTCAGAAAACTACTGCTCTCACTTTCTCTGGGTCTACTGCAACTCCTGCCTCTGAGATAATATGACCCAAGAAGTTTATCTTGTCCATCCAAAAGTGTCACTTTGAGAGCTTAACATATAGCTGATGGTCTCTCAGTGTACTCAATATGATCTCAAGATGTGTGGCATGGTTGTGTCGAGTGTGAGAGTACACCAAAATATCGTCCACGAAGACTACCACAAAAGAATCCAGATATCGATGAAACACTTGATTCATCAGTGCCATGAAAACTACTAGCACGTTCGTGAGTCCAAACGGCATGACCAAGTACTCTTATATAACATATCTGCTCTGAAAAGCTATAAGTGGTATATCTGATGGTCTAACGCGTAACTAATGATATCCAGATCTCATGTCAATATTCAAGAACACTCGTGCTCCTCAAAGTTGATCAAAAAGATCATCAATCCTTGGAAAGAGATATTGATTCTTGATCATCAACTGGTTTAGCTTCTGATAATTCACACAGAGTATGAGGGTATCGTCCGCCTTCTTAGTAAACAGAACAGGTGAACCCGAAGGAGAAGTACTGGGTCAGATGAAACTCTTTTCCTGCAACTCCTCCAAATGCCTCTTGAGCTCCTGAAACTCTGGTGTAGCCATCCTATAAGGAGGAATGGACACCAGTGTTGCTCCTGGCACTAGCTCAATAGATAAATACACCTTTCACTCTGGAGGTAGACCTGAACCGGGAAGACATCCATGAAATGATCAACCACTGGAGGGAAATCCTTCTGACAAGTTCCCTGGTCATCCAAATATAAACTCGTAATCTGGGATGTCACTCCACCATGCCCACGATGCTCGGGTCCTGCTCGGCTCACCTAGACATCCCATTATCCCTTGTATAGAAACTCTATGCCCTCTGGTGACGTGAAACTCAACCTACGATGATAGAAATCTACAAAGGCTCAAAAGGGTACCAACCAGTCCATCCCGAGAATGACATCATAGCTCTTCATCTCTAAGACATAGAGGTACCAAAGGTAGTGACACCCACCAAACTCTAGGGGGAACTCCTTGAACTGATGCACACCTTCCGTTCTAATCCCCAACAGAGTGTCTAACATCATAATATCAGAAAAAGAAGAAACACAGAGCCCAAGGCTCTCCACAATGGGCACATATATAAATCTATGTTTAGCACTCGTATCTAAAAGTAATAAAGATAAAACAAAAGCAACTAGAATAGTACCTCTGACAGTGGATGGTCTGGAATCCTGATCTTGTTGGGTCTGTTGCACTGCATATGCCTACCTAGTGCCGTGGCCCTGCGGCACAGCCTGGTGACCTTGAGCTGACCCACCCTGATGTCTCTGAGATCATGGTGTCTGGATACCATAGCCAAGACCACCACCTCGGCCTGAACATCTCGACGTATCCCAATTCACTGATTAGTAAGAAGTTGTTGTCCCTGCTCCCGCACGTGGAGTCTGCACTGAACCCCTCTCACTAGCCACTAGTGGAAACACCCTGCAGAAACACTGCAGATGACTCATCCTACCGCAATCTTGGCACTCCACTGGGTCACGTGGACACTGAGGTCTCTTGTGCCCCTCTCTACCACACTGGTAGCACATGACATGGCCACCTGAGGAAATCATCTGGATAGTACTGCCACCGTGAGAGAAATCCATCTGTCTCTTTCTCTTGTCGGTAGAAATAGTACCAGAAATCGGTGTTGAACCACCTTGGTTCACACCACTAGCTTCCCTGCAGGTTCCACCCAGTAATCAGTGCCTGGTTTACAATAGCATGCACTGTAGGCAACTTGAAAAAATTCACCAGTGCACAAATGTCATATCGAATACCATCCTCAAAGCGTCGAGCCCTCAACGTCTCATGACCCACCATAACAGGTGAAAAATGTTGTAGAACGGTGAAGTGGGCAGAATAGTCTATCACCGACATGGCACTCTGCTGCAAATTCATGAACTCTCGAGCTTGATCTTCCCTCAGCGTCTCCGAGAAGAAAAATTCATAGAATAATGCTTGAAAATATTCCTACGCCATGTCTCTGTGATGCTCAGACTGAGTGGTGACGTCCCACCATCTCTTGGAGGAATCACGCAACATGTATGTAGCAAGCTTGACCCTCCACCCTAGAGGTATCTCCAGATGCTTGAAAATAGTCTACATAGACCCCAACCAAGACTCTGTAGCCTGTGGTCCGCCATCCCCTTAAAACGTAGGCGGATGCTGTTGCTGAAATATACGAGTCAACTCTTCCATAGATGTGGTAGTCGTCGGTGCTCCCTGGAAGGTCTGCATGAACCGCATGAAGCCTTCACGGAACTGCGCATCCGCACCTGCACCTGGTATAATGGCTGGCACCGCATCTAGCTATGCTGGAGGATCCACTGGTATCCCATGGCCTACTATCTCGGGAGTATAATCGTTGCCACTCTCCTGGATAACAACTCATGGTCATCTCGGCGGCATGACTCTACAATGTTAACACACGCCTTATATTAAGATCATCAAGGACCAAGAACTGGAAACGTAAGAAGGGAACAGGAGAAAGAAAACATTCAATTTTGACAAAAAAAAGACTACACGACATGTATAATAACTACACAGTGTGTTCCCGTAAGCCTTTCACATGGGCGTGTACCTCTGCCAAAACTGGCCTTGTAACACCCCAAACATGGCGTGTTTTCCACACACACGACATGTACTTAAATTATCTTACCCTGCCCAAGTCCTTCTACATGTCTTAGCCACACATCTCTCCTTTAAACGAGACTACACAGCATTTATAATATCTACACGGTGTGTACTGCTTAGATTCCAACTGCCTGTGTTGTTAGCGACACGACCGACTACTCGGCTGACACTACACGGCGTGTTACACCCGTACATGGCGTGTACACCACCCCATTTCCCCAACCACATGGAAAAGTCTACACAGTCTCTCACTGGTCAAGACTACACGGTGTTTCCCACAGGTACACGGCGTGTCCAAGAAGAGGTAACACCGACCCGTGTTTGTTAGTTACACGACCGGATTCCTAGGTTAAACTACACAACGTGTACATTATTGACACAACATGTAAAATCTCATATTTCTCCTCCTATGTTGTTAGTCACACGATGACACAGGGTTAACAAAACACGACGTGTATAATATTTACACGTCGTGTGTCCTAAAAGTTTCATTATCCCATGTTTCTTCCTACACTGCCTATGACACGGGTAGAAACTACACGGCGTGTACATACGGTATATGGCGTGTAATTAAATTTTTTCCTTTTCTTCCCGAACAGAAGATTAAACGACATGTAATCAAATCTACACGGTGTGTATTATAGGTTTTTCCAAACATCAGGGCTTAGAAACTTCTCCAGAGCCCATAAAAACACTGAAACCAACACCTAAGTGCCAAATTCTGATCCTTGAGGGCCCATACTCCCTGTTAATAAAAGTTTGGCATCTTATGCATGTTATAACAAAGTAAACAGGTCAATGATCCACCAAATTCCAGCCAATGAGGGACCATACTCCTCAAGAACCAAAGTTTTGCGTTCATTCTACAATACCACATATAACAATACCCTATAAAATTGCAGGTATTTTATCAAGGCATCTATTACAACAACATGCATTTTCTAGCACAACAACTATCACAACAACATGTAATTTTATAATGCACCTACGTGGAATGGAAACTATGTATGGCATGTGATTCTAACATGTTCTTAAATTATGCATGTGATGGCATACCCTCATCTCATCAGGTTTTAACTAAATAGAACCCAAGTATAAAAATATAAATAGCACACCACAATTGCGTCACCCAACGGTGAAAATCAAATCAACTGTAAAATTGAAAAACTAGAAAAATTGTAATTTAACGAGGTAGATAGGCTTTTACCTGTACACGGGTTAGCTACTCCCAGACAAAGCTTATTACCAATTACCAATTCCATCCTATCCCTAACTATAGGCTCCAAATAGTAAGTCAAAGAAAATAAACCCTTTGATACCACTTTGTAACATCACGGATCCGGGTGCCACTCAACGGGTGCCCCGAACCCGGTTGGTCACATGACCTCAAGAGAATTTCCCCAAACACTAGAGTTTGTCAACTAGAATCAAGGGCCTAGGTCTAATAGTGTGGAAAATATTCCCTCATTTGTTAAAGTTTAGTGCAGCAGAGAAAATATAAATGTACTAAAAGTAGAAGCAGTATACAAGATCAAAGCTAAAAGGACAACGGTACTGAAGAAAAAGATAACCAACAGTCGTATACATATGATGATGAAATATGTACTATTATAAGAAAGAATTCAAAATAGGATACACTGCAATCAAATACAATATAGTACAAGGTACAAGTACGGAAAATAAAAACAAAACATCGCAGCAGGAACTCAGCAGCATCGCAAGCCTAAGCTTGGTCCCATGCTCTCCTACTCCTCTGCAACAATCAAGTACCTATATAGGGACTCTTTCCCTTATCCACACCTGCAGCAATATAATTTTTTTGGGACCAAGACATGACCCAAACAGGGTGTGAAAAATAAATCCCAGTAGGCAACCACCAAAGGCACATGCCCAACTATCCGTGAAAATGTGCAACAACAGTGTTATGACAAACCTACTTTTTATTACAAACTTAAACATGATTTATTACATGAACTTCACTTGATAAAACATATAAGATCAAGAGTTATAGTGTATTTGGGTCTTAGGATCATTACATAAAAACTTAAAACATGAAATGTGAAACATATTTATTGAAAACTTCCTTTACATGATCACTACATTCCATTGTACTTAGCATTTCATAGGATAACCTGAGGATATGCATAAGAAAAGGGTGAGATACAAAGCCCAGTAAGGGAATAAACATGGAATAACATGAGTAATACAATACATGTTAGACAGTAGGCATATCAATAGATCAGAAGAGAAGCATAAACATAAAATCATGATAAAACATGATAATCATAACATGGAAATGTGGCAACAACACTTAGCATGAAATTAGCATGAGCCAAGGCTCATTATATATAGAGCTTGAGTAAACCCTCATTGAACATGAAGAATGAATAAAACCTTGTTTCACTTGTATTATAATGAGTAAAACCTAATTGCACATAACTTATCATGATATTATACTTTACCCAATGCATGGGAGCGCTATCAGGGTGCACCCTTCTTAAACATTTCATTTCATGCATAAGTGTGCCACATGGATCATAAAACATTGAATAATTCAACATAATTATTTATTCCATGATAAATGAATGTGGAGTAAATACTTGAAACTCTTTAAATAATATATAAAAGTGCATAAAGGTGAATACCCCTGATAGAGAAATGGACATGGTATTCACTACACAATGACTTGTCTTGGAAAAATGCGGTGCAATTTCGGCAGCATAAAGGCGTGATATAAGAACTCATAAAAATGGTTGATGAGAGAGAAAGAGGTGTCTCATCATATTTACATGACATATAAAGTAATGGGGTCATTTAGATACATGTCCAACAAATGTAATGGAATTTAGATTCATGATATAAAATAATTGATTGAATGTAAATGAGGAGAGGGAATTTTCTTTCGGAATTTCGACATAGTAACGGGTGTACATGGGAGGAATTTAATGAGAGATAAATGGGTATACCATCATTAAAACATAAAGAGGTTAGTATATGGGAGGTTAGAAACTATACCCCAACATTTATAATTGAAATTAAAATGGAATACCATCTTAAAGAAAATTGGGAAAAAATGAGAAAGGAAGAAAAACCTTTACTTGGAAGTATACTTCTAAAGGCTTGAGAGAGGTTTGATAGAGAATTCATGGAAGCTTGGGTCACATTGGGAGGATTTTAGAGAGAGGAGGGTAGAGTTTGTACAAACTCCAAAGGCTTTTAGTGAGGAGGAAGTGAGAGCTTGGGTGGGTTTATATAGGAAAGGTGATATAATTATTTATTATTTAGGTTTGGGGCCCTCACATTAAACTAATCCAAACCACAAACAATCCCATGGTTTTTTCCCATGCTTTTTGTAAAAGGGAAGTGGAAAAAAATATTTTATAAGTCTAAAGTCTGAACTTCTTAAAATAATGGGGTTTCTTATGTGGAGGTGAGTCACACTCCCAAGGAAAACAATTTAAAAAGACAAGATGTTTAATAAGTCTTGAAGGGTCCATTAATACTTTTTAAAATAAGTAAAACACACCCAAGATCACATTATTTTATTGGTAAAACATATATTGGCCGAAAATAAAGCTTATAGTATTTTATTACATCACTATTAGGTCATTATGATGTCATAAAACACATTATATATTTAAATGGTATTTAATTTTTACCCAAAAATCTGACTGTCTTATAAAATTATGAAAAATCCACGGTTGGATAATTTCAATGTCCTGATTCCCGAAATAATATTTATTTTATCAAAATAATTTTCTATATATGTTAATTTTCACTTTTAAAATAAAAATCGACATTTATCAAAAATTCACAGGTTTTGACAAAAATGGCTTTCAAACCTTAATAAAAATTACAATTGCATTCATAAAATTATACGATCATTTATATTTAATAAAAATTAATTTAATAATAATAATAATAATATTTTATTAAAATATTATTTAATACAAAAATCCATTAATTCATCAACATTTATTTCTTATTTGAATATTAACTAAAAACACAATTTGTGCTTTAAAAACTATTTAAAAGATAATAATAATAAAATAAAAGTATATTCATTATTATATACCAAAAATAATGTACATAGACATAGTACTATGGTCTTGTTAAATAACCCCTTAAAACACCCGCATAAGACCGAAGAGTGAGGTGTGTGATGGTGACAGACTCTTGGGGTGGCTCGGATAACATTGTCCATGTGGTGATATCTATCAACTTCCACTTCTCCTGTAGGTGGTTCCATTAGAGCTTAACCTTTTGAATCTCAGCTTGGGTTTGGTCAAGAGCGAAGCCCAATGACGCCACCTCTTTTCCGAGCTCCAAAAAATGGGCTTCTTATGAAGCAATTCTGCTGGACGAGGCCATCTCTTCCTTTGTCTGAGTAAATTGGATTTGTTAAAACCCATATTTATACTAATCATGTGATCACTGTTCAATGGATACAAAATAAACAGTCACAATTCTTAATAGTATTTTAAAATACAAAAACAAAATAAGTGCATATTTTGTATAATCATTTCACATATTAAGACATTTAATTAGACCAAGATGGATTTTCATTAACAAAGGTTTGGGTCGTTACAAGTGTGCAGTAATAAAATGCAGTAAACTAGGTAGTACTCAAAAGTAACTATCGCCACCAGTTTCATTGCCATTTTAATATTCATTTAACAATTCCAAGCATGTGCTTTAGCTTGGTAGGTATAACCAAATAAAATCACCACAGTGAATACACAGAGTAAACGTTGTCCACAGACATGCACATCCTTACCCTCGGGTAATCAGAATCGAAACCCACAGGTGACTGCCCATAGGCATAATGAATATTGCCCGTAGGTGTACGAGGTGTCGCCCACAGGCACAAAATCTACTGCCTATAGGCATGAGAAAAGTTTCCCACAGGCTAAACGAAACACTTCCCTCAGGCTAAGCAAGTAACTGGTCCGAGCCCAACATATAAGAAAGAAATTTATATACAATTCCTCTCAAGGCTTTTGAAAGCATGCTAAATTCACGGTATACCCTTAGGTAACATGGCCAAATGGATAAATAGGGGAACGCACCCACAGGGTGGCCCTGGATCCAAGAAATGACCCCAAATAGTAGTTGTACATATTCATTAAATTACCTACGCAATTCTAGGTATTTAATTAATCAAGGCATCAGCCATACGACACCCTGATCATGGGTGCATAGCACAATGGTACAAAATAACAACATGATAGTTGGAATTAACATCAGACCACCTGCCTTGATCTCCACTAATCAATATACGTGAACAACACCTCATTAAACGTCTGAGAACGACGTAGATATGAGATAAAATTTCACCCATTAAACCTCAAATAACTCCCCCTCAATAAATAATTGGAAGGAAACACACAAGAAGAGTGAAGAACTCACCCACACGGTTCAATCGAGACCGTCAGCGAAGGAAACCGAGTTCCGGTCGACGATCGAGAGCTCCTCCAAGCTCCAGCCATCTCTCCCATGTTCTTCCAACATTATAAGCTTACTCTGTAAATAGAGGAGGATACTGTCCATTTTAAGTGAAAAAAATGAACTACACAGCTTGTACTCTCAAGTACACAACATGTACTTTTCATTTTTTAACTGTTCCTCTGGCAGCTACTTTTCACTACCGAACTGTTCATCTATCGACATGAGTACACAACATGTATTCCTGAATGCACAGTGTGTATTTTCACTCTGCTGGTGTCTACTCTCACCGCCTTACTGTACACCTACTGACTGATTACACAACGTGTAAATACTAAGTACATGGCGTGTAGTCAGTTTTTACACCCTTCATTGCCAACAGGCCTACACGCCCTGTGTACTCATCCCACACGACCAAAGTACACGACGTGTGGAAAAGTACATGGCATGTACCCACAAAATTTTGGATTTTCCCCATTTTCCTTATTTTCTCGAAAACACTTAAGGAAAAAGGAAATGAAGAAACCCGTACCTCAAGAACAAGAACCGGGTTCTTACAGTAAATTTGGGAATTTTGGACATGCATGAGGCTTAAGATCCGTTTTAGGCATACATGGGTAGGAGGGGAATCTCTTGAGGACAAAGTTTCCTTTGATTGATATCTATTTTGTAGGAGAAATATGCAGAGCCACCAGGGAATGATGTACATAGTCAAATAAGGGTGTCTGTGGGACACTGGCCTTCCATCTCCAATGGCCTGGGAGGATTTAAAATAGTTTGAATTTACTTTGATGTTGGGATCCACAACGGGTGCCCTATCTGAGTGATGATGTCTGAAGGTATTAGCGACATTCATGTCAGTTTTGAGTGGGGAATTTCTCCCACATGATTCTTACTTGAGTAAGGGATAGCTGGTGAATGGCCAGTTCAATTAGAAATCCTTTTCATGTCAGGGAATTTAAAAAAGGAAGGTCTATGAGATGTTATCCAGAGGGGTTTTTCAAATATGAGGGGGGGGGGGGTGTTGAGATGGTACATGAATGTCGTATGAACTTAAATAAACTGGAAATGACTCTCCTGAGGATTAATTTTCCTTTAATTGATGGCCATTTTGTAGGATACATATGCAGAGCCTCCAAGGTATGATGTGCATAGTCAAACAAAGGTGTCAGCAGGACACTAGCCTTCCTTCTTTAATGACTATGAAAGATTATGAAGATTAGAACCTTTATGAACATGAAATATGACCTTTGGAAAGGGTTGCACTTGAGCATGAAAATGGACATTTATTTGAACTTCTACAGGTAAAGACGGAAATAAGTGGGGGAATTTTTTTCTTATATGTGGATCAACTTCACACATATGGACAAGGTATATTTATTTTACAGAAGCGTCAAGAGAGACCATAGATGAATCGACCCAGCATGTTTTGATATATCCAGTACGTGGGTAGGAAGGAGAATATAAACCATGAATTTGAGGGCCCTTAAATCAAGAAGGATGTTATGAGGCTTGGAATCTATTGGGCATACTGAGATATGAGAGGAATCTACTGAGGACAAATTTAACTTTGATTGATGGCTGTTTTTAGGTGACATATGCAGAGCCACTGAGGCATGATGTGTATAGCCAAACAAAGGTGCTCGTAGAACATTGGCCTTCCATCTCCGATGGCCATGGAAGATTATGGGGATTCGGGATTACTCAAAGCATAAAGTTTGAGGTATGGTAGGAGTGTATCCAGATATATTAGAGACATTAGGGCTGTGATTCACTCACAAAATCAGGTACCCCTTATGTAGATATGACTTATACGCAGGGTGAGGCATTTTTCCCATATTTGGGATACCCTGTAGTTTAATGACATATGACCAAGATGTGGGGTTCCTTACGGGGAAGGGAACCATGAAATTCCTTCTAGAGTCATGCTGCTAGGACCAAATTCTTGGACTGTTTTTCCATAATGTCATGGTGGATCTCTCGTGAAGATCCCTAATCTCACATGAGCTATGCTCAATGTGAGAAGCAAGGGATCACAAGGATTCTAGAACACCACTTAAGAGTAAAAAAATAAATAACAGAGATCACTTTAGGCTTAAACCAATGCTATGCAGTTTAAAGTCATACAACAAGGACGATTCTGGCCTCACGGTTTAATGTTGTGTGGTGAGGACATGGTACTATGAAGTTTACAACCATGTAGCGAGGAAATTATGTTGTCACAAAGATCATTAATAGATTTTAGTTCATCCTTATTGGGATGTTCTGGCATTCCTTAGACATGAGAGATGATAGAAAGTATAAACCATAGTCTCGAGGGAAAACATGGATCAAGAGGAGTGACATGGGGCTTGGAAACCATTGGGAATACCGAGGTAAGAGAGGAATCTTCTAAGGAATAATTTTCCTTTGATCGATGATCGTTTTGTAGGATACATATGCAGTGCCATCAGGGAATGATGTGCATATCCAAACAAAGGTGTCTATACGACACTGGTCTTCCATCTTAGATAGCCATGAATGTTTATGGGGATCCATGTTTTACTAGAGTATAGAGTTTTCCAAATGGGAAAGATGTGTCTAGGAACATAAGAAATACCCAAACTGTGATTAGTTGTGAACTACTGGAGCTTCCATATAGATATGAATCCTATGTATAGGGGGAATCATGATCTTTTGACTTCTTATGAGTGGGAGGCATGCGTGGGATCTCGTAACATTGAGAATTGGGCCACACGTGACTCTTAAAGAATATTTCATTTTACTATCATGTGGTTAGGACCTTTCATGGAATCTCCATATTAGTTTTACCTACACAAAGAGGAAGGGGTATTTGGGCCGGGATGCCAGATCCGGGTGTTACTACGTATCCCGCAAGGGTAAACATCAAGTCGTACATAGTTCTAAATGATCCCTATAAAGTTTCGCTCCATGCGTAGGGACATGAGAGGGTGTTTTTTTATTAATGGATGGGCTAAGATGCCAAATCTGGTCATCACTACATATCCTGCAAGGGTAGAAATCAAGCCATACGTAGTTCTGAATGTCCCCTGTACTGATCTGACTCGAACATAGGAGTAGGGGAATTTTGGTTTCATCCACTATGTATGTCAGGTCTATCACATTACTCTATGTTTTTTTACATAAGGGAATCCTTAACACTGATCCTAAGCTCACGTGAGTTACACTCGATGTGAGAAACAAGGAGTGAAAAAGGTTTCCCTCGTAAATATGAGGAGATAGAGGACATGATAGAGGCATTTTTTCTGTTTTTTATATAGTGGGGGTTGGTCCAAGATCAAGGATCGAGGCGTCGCTACCTATAACACTAGTGAATGGGAACCAATCCATAAGTATTTTTGGGAGGGATCATACAGTTTATCTTCATGAGATTAGGATGATTTATTCTAT
The DNA here is from genome assembly GCA_963277665.1 of Viscum album. NCBI lineage: Eukaryota > Viridiplantae > Streptophyta > Magnoliopsida > Santalales > Viscaceae > Viscum > Viscum album. The sequence goes on along the minus strand of OY728162.1, from coordinate 117,784,466 downwards.
GCGGTTTAACGTCTTGCAGCTTGGATGCTATGTTGTGCAGTTTAGAGTCATGTAGTGAGGACACAAGAATCCTAGTTTAATGTTGTGTTGTAGGGATTAGTTCCATGTAGTTTAACATCATGTAGATAGTACTATAACTCATAGTTTAGAGTCATAGAGTTTGGACTGTTTGTTATAGGCATTGCTGTTACGCGAAGTACTTCAGAAACCTTGTATTTGTGGGAGCTACGATGAACTATCTGTCTATTGATATCAAAGAGTATGCTCCACTGGAATAGACCCTATGTATGAAATATGGTTCCTCCCACTTTGGTTCATGATGTTGGGGCTTATTCTCAAGTATCATTGGGGTTATGAGGAACAACACCATCTCTCCTTTGAGGAAAGATCGAAGGATAACCTTTTTATTGAAGGCTCGTGTGATCTGATTTTGGTAGAATTAAAAATGATTAAAAGCATGCATCCTTTTCTCATCAAGCTACTAAAACTCATCAAACCATCTCTAGGATTGTTTTTCTATGGTTAATTGATCACAAATGGCCACACAAAGTGATGGCACTTGAATCTAGATAGGCAGAACCGCCTCTACCCCGTATACTAGTGAGTACGGGGTTGCCTGGGTGGCAGTGTGGATCATGGTCTGGTAAGCCCATAAATCACAAAGTATCTTTTCTATCTACGATTTATTATCCTTATCTATCATATTTTGGAGTATGTTTGACAAATTCTTGTTAAAAGCCTCTATCTGCCCATTGGTCGTTGCATAGTAGTGGGATGAACAGTTGGATTTGATTCCATACTACTGGTATAACTTGTCCAACTTAGAAGATTAGAAGTTGGTGCCGTTTTCCATCAGTATTGTATGAGGGACACCAAACCTGGTAATTATGTTGGCCCTCACAAAGCTAATGATTATTTTTTCCTCGAATTCTTTAAGGGGTATGACTTCATCCCATTTAGAAAAGAAGTCGATTACTATGAGTATGAACTTGAATTGTCTAGCTGTAGTGGGGGGATATGGTCCCACAATATCCATCCCCCAGGAGGAAAAGGTTCAGGAGTACTTAGCTTTATAAAGTAACTTTGGGGGTTGGTGAATAAAATTGCCATGAACTTGGTAGGAATGGCACTTCTTGGTGAATATGGAACAATCTTGTATCATTGTGGGACAATAATATCCAAGCCTTAGTGTTTGATGAGAGAGATTGGTTTCTAATTAGTATGCTCCACAAGATATGGCGTGCACTTCTTTCATGCCCGCAATAGTCTCTTATCCATCAATGCACCTGATAAGGACTCATTCAAGGCCTCATTTATAGAGAACCATTTATTGGTTTACCCCATTGTACAAGACGAAGTTTATTTCCCATCTTCAGACCTATTCCCTTCCATCCCTATCTGGTGGGAGTCCCCCCTATTGAAGGTAATTTTCAATGGGAGTCATCTAGCCGGTGGTGTGACCATAAGGCTTAGAAATGGGGCTAATTTCGTCAATCTCCTCAGTATTGTTCTGGATGAATGGAAAGACCATCCGACGGTGGGCAATGCTAACAACCATTTCATCTCGATCGGGATCTTCTAGGATTGTGGCTACATTTTCCAAATCATCAGATTGAGTATTTCATGATTGTGGGACATAATCCAATGTTGGATCTAATGGTAATTCTACCATCAGTTCTCAAACATGGTTTATCAAGGGGGACAATACTTCTTTCTTAATGGCATAATAACCATTGACCTTCTTGATGAATAAATCTAAATCAACTTTTATCTTTAGGTGTTTGGCTCATGCATGAAGTGCCACCTCTAAGCCCACAATGAGGTCCTGGTATTCTACTTCATTATTTGTACATCCTTCCAAAAGCAGGAAAGAGTAAGGCAAGGTGTACTTTTTGGGGGATATGAGTATAACTCCTAGCCCTACTTTGTTGATCTTGGTTTCCTCCATCCTTTTCTCTATCAGGATTCTAAAAGAAACATTGAATTACATTTCCCATGTATTGGGGTTCCCTTGGACCGAGAACACTTCTTCATATGGAAGTTCGACAACAGTGTTATTTCTTTTGAGGGGTTCTCTTCTAGGAAGTCTTCTAAATCCTAGCCTTTGATGGAATTCTAGGGTACGTACCATATGTAAAACTATTTTAGGATGACTTCCCAACATGATAGGTATCTAGTTAGCATGAGAGATTTGAGGATATATTTGAGCGGGTTGTATCTAGAGACCGGGTGGACCTCATAGTGCTTTAGGTAATGCTTGAGTTTCTGAATAGTGAAGATTGGGGATAGGTAGTTTTTTATTTTATTTTTGAATATCGAATTTCATCATGAATCATTGTTTGGATGAGGTAATAGAGGTTATTCTCACTTCTGGCATCATTCTTCTGCATGAGGAATGTTCCTAATGACCATTCCAAGGTAGTTATGTATAAAATGAGTGGTATACGCTCAACTATCGGCATCAACACTTGTAGGCTTAGGATATATCTTTTTAGATTGTCAAATGATTCCTGAAAATCATTATCCCACTCATACATGACCCATTTCTTCATTAACTTGGTGAAAGGTAAACATTTACACACTAGGTTGGATATGAAGTGCCAGATGTAGGCCAGGTGTCCTTGGAGACCTCTCAACTTAGTGAGGTTGCGAGGTGGGGATATACCAAGGATGTATTTTTTCTTCTCAGGTTCAACTTTGATGTCGCGATGGCGTATGATGAGGCTGATGAATTTCCCAGAGGTAATGATGAAGGCACAATTTAGGGGATTCATATTTAAACTGTTCTATCGTAGTTTGTTAAAGATAGTTTCAGGATTAGCTAGGTGTTTTGAGTTCTATTGTGATTTAATCACCAGATCTTCGACAAAGTACTCGATGAATTTTCCAAGTAAGGACTTGAAGATGCAGTTCATGGCACGCTGATATCTAGCAATGACATTTTTTAGACCAAAGAGAATCACTTTATAGTAAAACTCTCCTTAAGGGGACCTAAAAGTAGTAGTTTCGTCATCTCTTAGGTCCATTAAGATCTGGTTGTATCTAGAATAGTCATCCATGAAAGAGAGGGCCTCATATCTGGCGGTTTCATCGATCAAAAATTATGTGATTGGGACCGAGAAACTATCTTTCGGGCAATGCTGATTAAGGTCCCTGAAGTTGATGTAGATTCTTATCTATCCATTATTCTTTTTGACAAGGACTATGTTTTCCAACCATATCGGATATTAGGCTTTTCGTATGAAGTTAGCTTTGATCAGCTTGTCAACTTCGACCTCTATTTTGGTAGCATGCGTCAGGAGGGTCCTTCTGGCTGCCTGCTTATAGCCCCGATGATCTTTTGACAAACCCAGATGATGAGTGGTGACCTCCGGATCGAGGCTTGGAATTTATGTGTAGTTAAAGTCAAACACATATCGATTCTTTTTTAGGAAGGAGGTATATGTATCTTTGTCCTCGACATGTATATCCACACTGATCAGAGTGGGCCGTGGTTCATCTTTGATGCCTAGGTTTATCTCTTTAAGTTCATCGATTATGATGGAGACACCATCTTTGAATATAGGAGGAGCATCTTTGAGGTCTTATTCATCTTCTTTTTATTCTTCTTTATCATCCTCTTCATTATCTTCTTCCTATTCTAAAGGAGAGAGGATTATCGATATGAACTCTCCAATGAGAAATCATCTTTTTCCTTAATGAGTAAGGAGGGGGCAATTTGGGGTCCCAAGGATGGGTCAAAAGAATCTTTGTTAGGGATTTTCCTAAAATCATAGGAGTCAGACTGCTCTTTCATGTATTTGGATTTGGTGGCCATGACGAAAATCATGCAGACAACTGAGTCTGTATCTGGGTGTGAACTTATGCATTCAACTTGGTTTATGGATAATATATACTTTTCCCCAAGCTGTTGGAGGGATCGACGGGATCCATTTACAATCCATTCGAGGTAGTGATCTAATAAACTTTTTTAGCCAAAGACTACTTCTCCTCTGGTTCATAGAACCCTGTGTCAATGTAATATGACTCACAGGACTCAAATGGGGATTTATCAACATGAAATATCCTATTTTTTCCATTAGTACAATATTTAACACACTAGTGGTATGATGACGGAATTGCAGCATGTTGATGAAACCAGAGCCTCCCTAGCAGGATGTTGAAGGCTGTACTTTTCCACACTACCAGTAATTCAGAATCTGATATGAGGTCTCTAAGCCAAGTTTTAATCTTGATTCTTCCCAATGTCTTCTGCTCTCTTTTGTCATATCCCAACAGAGTTATGGCACGGGGTGTCAAACTATATTCAACATAGCCCAACTGAAGAAGTGTTTACAGTGGGAGGAGGTTGAATCCAAATCCTTTTTTGGTGAAAATTATCTGGACATCAATGCCATTTACCTTTCCGAACACATATAAGGGTTTTATGTTCCCTTGCATGATGACGTCTTCATCCCTGTCTGTGAAGGAGATGACGACATGAAATTATTCGGGATTGGTATCCATCTGATATAATTCAACCACTACTACTTCAGACTCAAATTCCTAGGGACTTAATAAGGATTAAATGAGATCCTCCCTAAGGGCTACAGACATACTCAAAGCATCCAGGATTGATATCTTTGCCGGTACTGAAGTCAGTTTCTTTAGAATATCATATTTATTCTCTAAAGGTAGGCACTTCCCGAATCGGGGTTTCTCTTTCACAAGAAGCTTTAGGGGCCTAAGCTTTGGATATAGATGGTCCGACCTCTATGACAGGAGTTGGGGGCACTGCGGTCCTTTCTGAGTTTGGCCGAACTAGTTTTCCCATACTCCTTGGATGATTTCATATTTGTTCTTCCTCTGACGGATACTCTAAGATAACTGGGCTTGGATGTAACAACACAAAATTTTGAATAATATTTTTGTTCCTAAATTTGTGTGTTATTTCATTTTATACTCCACAAAACTATATCCTTTTATTAATGAAGTGATACCGTTAGGTTTTTACTGTTATATGACCATTGGTCAATATGACCGTTGGAAACTAAACTCTTAATGTTACAATTATTTTTTATAAATACAAATGATCTTGGTTAATTAATACAGAACGAAGAGTCGATGGCCTCATCTAGTAGACTCAAGCCATATGAAGCCCTTCTGTCAGAGCTTAGGAAGGAGGTAGCATATCTGGGATTTTCTCTGGACCAAGCCCAAGATGATCTTCAACATGTGAAGTTTGAAAGAAATAAACTAAGGGAGAAGTTCAAGCTGATAGAAATCACCACTCAGGCAATTTTTTCCAAGCCACCCCAAGAATCTATCACCATAGCACACCTTACACTTAGGTCTTATACAGGTGTTATAAGGGGCTATGTAATGAGGCCTTCGATTCTTTTTGTAATCCCTTGGTATAAATAAATTTTTTATTTCTTATTATGGTAAAATTTGTGATTTTCAAATGTCCAGATAAATATAGGATGAATATTATTGATGAATTTTAGAAAAAGGGTATTTTAAAATATTCATGTAAACTTTAAATAATTAATAATGTGAAATAATTTTCAAAAAATGTTCTTCTACAGTTGTGATTAGTAAGAAATTTAGAGTCTAATAAGATCAACTTTATTTTTTTAAGTAAATAGTAAAGTATGAATAGTAACATGCCCTTATGAATAGTAATGAATAGTAAATTGGCCAAAAATAGAAGCTTCACCCATGAATATATAAATACAATTTGGACATCTTAAAAGTGAAAAAACGACCATAGTATAAGTTTTGTTATTTTTGTAGGTCATAAATATTTTATTTACAATTTTAAAATTAATTTTATAATTTAAAATGAAAATTTATTTTCATAAAATGTAATCATAAATTTTTACTTTATTGTCTTATGGTTATATGATAATTTTATGGGACCTTGATTACTTTTTCAAGGTATTACAAAATAAGTTATAGTTTTAGAGTTGTTTTTTTGAATAAATAATGATTTTATTAAAAAATTAAATTAAAAATATTTAGACAATTATTTTCATTAAATGGAGTTCATTTTAGAATTTAGAGCATCAAAATTAGGTTAGGTTGAATTTATGATATTTTTATAAAATGTTTTGTTTTTTGGTGAATAGTGAAAATACAGTTTTGAGTTTCGGATGTTTAATGACATCATTAATGATGTAATAATGATGTAATCATTCTGGTCTACTTGTGAATACTAAGATATTCTTTGAGGTGTCCCAAGTGGCCAATACCATGGTCAAGCCCATGGTTTTGCAAATACCACTAATGAGGTGTCCGTTAGAAATTAATTAAATATTCCCTCACTTTTCCAATAAATACCAAGACATTCCCTCATTAATTTCATTAAAAAATCCTCCTCAACTAATTTCAAGTCTTTTTACCTCCCAATAAGTCTTCCCAATGTTCCATCCAGCCCCAAGGTCCCAACCTTCGAGCTTTCGAAGTCACTCTTCAAGGTAAAGGAACATTTCACCCTCCTCTTTTAGTCATGATTTCCTTTAAGTTATGTATTTTAGTTTCCATATTTTTATGTGTATTTACATCCTTATATATTCTTATTACTGTCCATTTCATGTCAAAATGATGAGAGAACCTTTATTCTCTCATCAATTTTTTTTCTTAATTTTTAAGTGACGTCGTTAGGCTGCTGAATTTTTAGTAAAAGAAACCGCATCTTCTCTTTTCATTCAAGTTTCCTTTACATGTGGTATGTCATTAAAATATCCATACCATGTTCTTATTTCTTTTATTTTTGTACCCATACTGTATTATGAGATATTTATCACTGGGTTACCCTTGTACCCTCTCTTTTCAATATTTTCTAAAACCATGTTTTATAGTCGTTATGCTGCATAATTTTCGTCGTAAAATCCCTCTCTTTCTCAGAAAATTATCTTGTTTTATTTATGTGAATACCCAAATATATTTTCATTTCTAGGGGTATTAATCAAGACATAAAATTGATCTTTTTGATTCTGGAATTTTCATACATATAACCCTCACTGCCTTTCCATGGGTTATAAATGACATAACAATCAAGTTTTTTAAGAACTTTTAAAATGTCACAATTTTGAAATAAAACCCATTTATTTTATTCTCTATGGGTTATTTATGAAATGTTTCATTATTATATATGTGGATAACATGAAAATAAATACATATTAAGGGTTTTCCCTGATAGCGCTTCAATTAATTTGGTAAATAATTTAATCTCTAGAGATGACAAGTTTCCCGATACCTTGGTGAATAACCTTAGTAATTTTTATGACACCTTGGAAATGAACCTTGGTGATATGTTCATGAATTTATAAATTAAATGTTGTATCCATATATTCAGGTTATAGTTCATGTTATTTTCATTATTAAATTCCTCTACTTCCATTTCTCAAGTCTTTATTTTTTTTTCATCAAGTTCTTATTGATATCACAAGTAAACTGATTCCCTTGCTTTCTTTACTGGGCTTTCTGCTCACCCTTTCCTTTTATGTATGTCTCTAGTTTATGAGAAACAATATTTGTACATAGGATGAACTTTTCAATAGGATTTTCAAGGGGATTTAAAAGAGTGTTTTAAGTTTTCATGTATTTTGTTCCTGATTTCCAAGACACTAGACTTTAAAGGTCCTCTGTTTGTAAAATGTAATGAAAAGATATGTTAAAAAGGCAGAATACCATATTGGATTTCTTATGGAGGAGGTGGAGGATAATTTTAGTTCCCATTGTGTCTACCATAGGGTTCTTCCATGAGTTTCTGCAATGTTAACAGTTTGAGTTAAGGTGTGGCCGGAAATTGGACTCCTGCCATGATTATGCCTTCCAGAACATCCTCATCATTTAGGACTTCATTCTATGGCTCTCCGGTTGGGCGTGAGTAGTTTGGGTTCATGACCATAGTCTCCATCAGATAAGGTTCTCATCATGTTAATGACATTAATGGAGCCAAATATCAGTTCTTGACCTGACAACGTTTCAGTCTGACTATCTCCTTCTGATGGTGCCATTTGGAGGGGTGGTTCCCATTGTATCGTTTGGCGAGGCGACACCCATGGTACAAAGTCTATTGGTATGAAGTCTGAAAGTTTTAGGATTGGATTTGGTTTTTCTAGAAGTTCGTTTTATTTCTCCTGATTTCTACCCTTCTGACCCTTAGAGAACTGTAGGGCTGAGGATGATGGCTGTGTTGCATCAGGAGCTTTTGGGGGGCACGATTGGTTGTTTCAAGTACACCTGGAGGATACCATGAACTCAGTTGACTGTTTTCCAAGTCATCCAACTATCAATTTTTTTTTCTACTTCTTACTGGTGATTTTCTTCCATTCCTCTTCCTCTCTTGAGTCTGAGGAGGAAACATACACCAATTGTGCTGGTGGCAGACCCAACTTGACTTGCCCAAAATCCAACATCTTTTGCATGAGAACCTTGAAGACGAAGAATTCATGGATAGTGGGTCCTGGTATCTAGTGACAGGGAAAATAAGTTGGATGGTCATCAAGACCCACTTCATCAGCTCTCTTTAGATTTGGTATCTGGAGCAAGTTGCAATTCATGGAGGCTATGAAATAGATGTGGACTTGGTCATCTTGGAACGAGTGAACTTTATTTATTCACTCCTCAAACTGATTTCTTTTAGCACCCCTTCGCTCATCTTGCTGAGGTGGGGGTGGCTGTTGGCATCTAGGGGGTCCCGTATGATTTGGTGGAGGCCTCACAACTAGAGATGGTATCGGGGGTCGCTTAAGTGTGACAAAATCCACTTCATCTTTCCCTTCCCTTTTTCTTGGGGATGATAGGGCCACTCCGGACTTGATATTGTTTTGATACAAGGATTCTTATATCCTTTGGAAAATGGTAGAGAAATCTCATAATCAACTTGTGTATTTCACCGGGATGATCAGTGTTCGTAATTCATCACGAAGATTATCGATGAACATAGCGATAATCTCATCTTAGGGGAGAGGATGGTTTGGGGAATAAGTCAGGCCTTTCCATATAGAAATTAAGTCTGAAACCCTTTCATTCTCTCTCTACTTGTAGTTCATGAGATCACTGACCATTGTCTTAGGCAATGTTGAACTTAACTACAAGAGAAACTGTCTCTAGAGGTCCTCCCTGTTGGTTATTTAGTTAGTTGGAAAGCTAGTATATCAGACGAAGGTCGATCCCAACAGGGTTTTCATGAAGCATCTGAGTTTTAATACTTCTTGCTACTCTAGAGTTCCCATCATGGGGTCACATTAAGAGGCGTAGTGCATTAGATGTTGTTTCGGGTCTCTCGATCCATTGAACACTGGGAATACGGGGTTTCCAAAGTTTGGAAGTGGTGGAACATTACTCACCCAATCAGGGTAGGGTTTTTTCTCTGGTTGTATCAGAGTGTGCCTCCCCTCCATGGATTCTAGTCAAGTTGTTAGTTGCTCAAAAACATTCAAGAGACCATGATTCATATCCTTTTGGGCTTGATCTTGGGCTGGTGCGGTAGCGGCCAAAGATGGCCATGCCGACACTGCTAGAATTTGGGGTGGGTACCCAACTGAGGGTATCCTTTGTGTATTTACTTGAATATTATATGGATTCATTCCTAGTGGGGGGGAAGTCTTGATGTCCTTTAGGGGCCGGGTTTATATAGGTTGATGGTCCCAGCGCTGGGTTGGACAGGCCTCAGAGCTTGACTTCATTCACCGGGATGAGTGCTTGTGGAAAGGGCACCTCTTCTGGGAATACTTAATAACGTTCCACAAGGGGAACACATCCGGAAAGATATCTCCCTCGACGCAGCTCGACATTAATTCTCCTGAGCTATTTTATTTATTCCTCTAGCTTGGATAATCTTTCCTCGAGAGTAAGGGACACATTCTTAGGGGTTGGATGTGGGTCATATATGACCTTGTATTTATTCTTATCCTTTTTTGGGTTTCGTGAGGGAGGTAATGATAGATTAACTGAGGGGGTACCCAAATTTAGGACCGCTCTCTGATTCTAGGTATGCAAACCATCAGGCTCAATGTGGGATGCCTCTAGGAGAGAACCATATTAACTTGCATCCTATCCCTTTATGTCATTTACTATGGGATCCATGGGGTTGATTTTTACCACATTCACTGATGCATGCCACATTGGGGGTGGTATACCCGGTGCCGAATGGTAGGAAGGCTTTATGTGTCCTTTGTTAGACTTTCTCCTTCCATTATGTGGTATTAGTTTAGTTTATTGGAAAATATTGACCTGAAGAGAGCCCTGATCCGACCTCATAATGTGCCTTTGTCTCTAAGGGTGTGAACCACGAGACTGGGTGGAATAAGTGAATTTTCTACTCATCGTTCTTCCTAGACGGGAGAAGACAGATGTCCGTTGTGTGGGAACTTGAGGTAAAAATTCCCCCATCCCTATGGGCTGGGGTTGTTCCCATTATTTCGTTAATGGGATATGACATGTATTTTATGGTCTTATGGGGTAATTTTGAGAAAACAATTTCCCCATCCCTACAGGTTGGGGCTATTCCCGCATTACAGTAGTAGCCGCCACTATTTCCACCTATTCGATTTCACAAACTCCCACGCGGGTGTGATCTGAGTATGTAATTGGAACTGGACGGGGTATATGGTCTTTTGGAGACATGAGAATTTCTCACTGGTTAGATTAACTTAGGTGGGAAGCCTACAGGATGTTCTTAGTTGCCTGGCTCAGAAACATTTTGATGGATTGATCTCTTCGGTCCTTACACTTTTGAGACTTACTATTGACTAGTTTTTTTGAGTATTCTATATTTATTGAGTAGGGATTTCATTTTATTGCTACCTTTGGGTAATGAAATTGCAAGATGTCATTTCCAATGAGGTCTAATGTACAGGACACGGGGTGAAGTGTAGAGCTCTATGTTCTCCCCATCCTCGAATATGAACTCCATTCGGGGCGTCACCAATGAGGCGACACAACTTTTGTAGTGCATGGAGGCAATCAAGTTCAATGTTTTTATTTCAACTTTGTGATCGTGGTTGCCATGTGGATGGGAGGGATTATAGGTCGATTAGAAGACGAATTTCCCCTAACATGTTGACATGGACCACATCCCCTTTGTAGGGTAAGAACTTTTCTTTTAGCTATCATAGAGTAGTCCATATATTAAAGTTAATTTCATGCATAAATTCCCTAGATAACTCTTCTGGTATGTTGACATGAGAAGTTTCCATAGTTCAATACATCAATGGTATATTATCCTCTGCTAATTGTCTTCTCACAAGAAATATATCCTTCTATTTTTCTTTCAGAGACTCCTCTAATTGATATGCCCATCTTTACCACTTATTAATAATTTCGTTCCAAGCAGCTGGGCTGGTGGGAGCCTCATTGATATGTGAACGACGCAGGGGTGGATCAGAAGATGAGTGTGGCCTCGGACCATACTATGGTTGATAAATGATATCAATTGTCATAAACAAAACACCTGATATGTCCAAATCCATCTTTCCAAGTGCTTCATCATAGGATGGATTTCTCACATTTATTCTGGCAAGGAGAGGGAATTCTTGCCAGAATGAATTTTGATTGTGGGGAGGACCTCCATAATCGGTGCTGAAATGGTGAGGGATACCATTGGAACTTGATGCCTGACCACATGGAGTTTCCCTATGAGGTATAACCTGGGGAGGACCTTCAGGCTGGGCTACAGTGAGGGGAGGACCTTCTTGCTACTTGATGTCACTAAGAGGAGGACCTTCTCGATGTCATCTATGATGGAGAGGACAACTATCACAACTTGATACCTGGCTATTGGGAGAATTTCTGCAGTGTACATCCTAGGGAGGGCCTTTAGGATATACTATAATGCAGGGAGGAACTTCTTGTCGCTTGATGTTACTATGGGGTGTGCCTTCATAGCAACCGCTATTGCGGGTAGGGCCTTTGCAATGACTGTCATCATGGTAAGGAATACCATCACAACTCGATGTCCGACTACAGGGAGAAGCATATTTGTAGCGTATACCCTAGGGAGGACCATTAGGGTGGAATATAGAAAAGGGAGGACCTTCTTATTGTCTGATCTTTAGGTCAAGGGGAAGGATACCCTGACACGCATCAAGAGATAGGCTCTCGCGATCGATCATTCCTAGACCATAGAGTGATCCCCCATTTGTGCTCTTGGAAGGACCTTCAGAAATGATGGTAGCGATATTGCGAGGAGGGCCTTCACAACTAATACTGCCACTTCCATAATTTGGTAATGTACTGACATGGTCTTGAGCCTTTATTGATATATGTTCGAGGGTTTCAAGAACCCCAACTTCTTGTAGAGCAGGATCATGTATGTGCTCTTCATTTTTTGGTTGCCTTTGGCACATTTTATTTTTGAGCACTCTCTTAAAGGTAACCGGGGATGCCTACTATTGGTAAAGACCTTCATATATGGATCCATATCTTGTTGGGTCTCGTGATGCTGCCAGGATATGCCAATGGGAATCTTGAGTTTTTTTAGGAATATATGCCTGCCCAGCCACCACGTTGAACTGACATCCCCAAGTTGGAATAGGTATTTGTTCCCAACACGGTTGTCTGTGTATTGTGGGATATTTCCATCGACCCTCTTGAACTAGAGAAGGGATTCAAAACTGTTATGGAGTGATTGACCCATTTTGTGAGTAAGTCATTCTGTTCGAGGAAACCGGGTCGTGGGCCTAGTTTCTTGCCTTTGCTGCCAATGTAATAATATATTGGTATGTTTGGTGGATATGGTATGGAATCGATGTCTAATCTTCCATCATTTCCAGGATGTTCTAAGATACATCTTTGTCTATAACGGGGATGAAATCTCATTCTGATGTCAGATTATGAGTTTTTTCCTGCTTCAGTCCCCCGTGGGTTGCCCGTAAATACTGGCAGTTATCCTATGTCGGGATAAAGGAATGAGTCTTCCACCGGTTGTCTTCTCCAATTACCATCATATTTGACTGGTGGGATTTGTATTCATGAGCTAGTATTTTTATCATCTCACTTTCCTCTATATTTATCTCATAGGCTTTGTATGCATCCATAAAAATTTGACTCTGCACATATTTTCTTTCTGTCCTATTCAGATGACGGGCTTGATATGCATCAGCCTGTATTTGTGCCTATGTATAGCTGGTTGTCGCCAAATTTGGTTGACAGGATTGATACAAGTCAGTAGGTATTTGTGCCTATGTATACCTAGTTTCCATCCTATTTGGATGAAAATCTTTTTGTGCATCGACAGATATATTCATCTTCATATAGTTTGCCTCTCTATCTGCATGGCAGGACCGGTGAGAACTAGCAGGAACATGCATGTGCTCATATTATTCCACCCTATTTCTGTGGTGGTATTGAGTGGATAAGGGAGAGTTGTATGTATTCCCATTTAATTCTTTCATGTTTGTATGGAAGAGTTTCTCTTCAAGAACCAGGGTGATATCCTATTCTTGATTTTATATTTTCCACCCTTGGTAGGCATCCCGAGGGGCCCGGGTCTTTTGGACTTCAACATGTACCCTCAGCGTAAGGTCATCTTCAGTGTGAGGAGACTTGGTCACTTGGTGTTGACCACAATTCTCTCTAGTAGGGCCCCATGAGTGGGAACCCTGCACAGTTGAGATGAATTTGTCAGCATTGACTTCATCCACCTCCCTAAGATAAGGGAGGTAATCTTTGTCACATTTTGGGGACAGGCTCTCGAAATAGTTTGAGATGACCACCGGGGATGCCTTGTGCTGGGGCGCCGGTCAAAGATTAGGAGGCGAATGGAGAGACTTCAAAAATTGGAGGGCTTGTCTCGCAACCACCACCATGGGGAGAGTATCGTTTCTATGGTACTCTTTGATTATCTTGTTGGATTCCCAACATTGAAGATGCTGGGTAGGTGAGGGGTCCTACTCTTCATCGGGGCCTGATGTTATTAATATTTTCATGACTTATTATATTCCCCCTTTACTTACTTTATATGAAATGTGCATAATTTGTGTGAAATATTAATGTTTTAATATTAAGTATAATATTTGAACATTTTTAGAAGTAGTCCAATTGAGTCAGTTTAATGTTTTAATTATAAATGTCACTATACTGATCCAAATTGTTTGGTTCTTGTTTTTTAGGATTATCCTTTCAATATACAACATTTCATTAGAAGGAACCATGATCCAATTCTGCCATTTGAAGGGTCATATGGTCCTCCCCAACAAGACCAAAGAATCTGTGAACAAACTGGACCAGCCTTGAAGATTGATTTACTGGGCTCAATACAGAAGTCCAAAAACATTAACTCTCCACCATAATTCGGGGGACACTACATGTCATCTTGGATAAAAATTTCATGGCCCAAATCCAAGTACAAGGGGCCCAAATGAAGCTTTGAAGTCCAGCCCACCATTCTGTCCGAGAATTAAAATCAGTATACTATTCATGACATATCTCATGATATAAGCATCCAATCGAGATGAGATTTTGCAGTGGGAAAGAGGAGATATATACGGCCGACTTTGTTGAATAAGTCATTCGGATTTGAAGTAATATTCCTGTTCAAAAATCCATTCACAGTTTGGCCATCGAAAAATCATGGGTAGAAATGGACAGTTTACCTTTGTTTAATAAAACCGCCATAACTTTGGATCCAATTGTCCAAATGCCTCCATATTTTGAAAGTAGTCGAAAAACTTTATTATATACAACTTTTAATAATGAGATATTTGGAGATTCGGCTATCTGAATAGCAAAATTGGCGATGAAAGTGGAGGGACAGATTAGGAATGCAAACAGTCCACTCCTTGGGCTATAAATACTCTCCCCTTCTCTCCTTGAGAGGGGCTGGCATTTCAGAAGAGAGGATATCATATTGGCACGACCAAAGCCTTGAAAAAGGCTTGGGAGGACCTGCCATACTCAAGTTTTCACTTGAGAGACCTTTCCTCCTCTCTTTGTTTTCACTTACTTTTGTGTTCTTCATTTTTGTAATCTTGTAATTCTCTTTCTTTGTAATTCTATTTTAATGCAAGTTACTTCTTCAATATCTATTATTCTCATCCACCTTCTGTAGTTTAATATTTATGTTCCAAATATAGTTTAAATTTAGTTGAATCCCCTTCCCTTCTTTTGCTTCCTCATTCAATCAAAAATCCGTTTTTAATTATCATCATCGTTCGTGTGTGTGTGTCAACGTACCACTCTTTTCTAATCCCTTTCTTTTTCTTCTATTATTAATTTATCATCATAATTATTTTAACCAGAATATTAAACATCCAAATGGATGAGTAAATCTCTCATTGGGGTGAGTTATAATTCGGGGATTTTAAGTGATTGAGAGTTTTGCTCGATGAGTATTCTTTAAATTAATATTGTGTATGTTAAACTTAATATGTCATGGATTAATGATATGTTTTGTTTAACGAGTGGTTTCCATGGATTATTGGAACCATAAATACACTACCATAAATAAGTTTTGATTGAGATTAGAACCCTAAGTTAAGTTAAGGCTTGGATTAAAGCCTTCACACTTAGGAATTCCAATCAACGTCAACTTATGACATGAGTGTTAATTTAATGCAATACAAAGTAAGGCTCAAGGATATCACATGCTTAACTCCCCAATGATGAACTCACCCCAATCTTTATCAATTTGGTAAATCAAACATCATCCATAAATCATTTCAATTAATCTCTGCAAACAAACCCCCCTAATCAAAATACAATCAACTAAAAACAATCGACTATTACGAAGTACCATCGTCGAGGATTCGACCAGAGTGCTGCTATACACGTTAGCAGAGCACCAGAACTTTGACCGGTCGATAGGCGACAATTAGATGTGCATTTCAAATGGATCCATTGCCGGGGATGGTGCTTTAAGTAGTCATTAGTTTCTGGTTATTGTAAAAAAAAACAAAAAAAAAACAAAATTTAAAAAAAAATTGAAAAAAAAACACAAAGAAAAACCCGTCTTCCTCTTAAAAATCATAAACTGAAAAAAAGAAAAAGAAAAAAACCATCTTCCTCTTTCTTCCAAAATCTCTCTGAATGCCCCGTAGCCTTCCAAACAATCCCGCGGATTTGTTTGACCCTGAAATTGAGCGAACACTTCGCCAACTTAGGAGGAACATAAGAGATACTCAAATAATTCAAGAACCAGTCCTCATCCAACCAATTGAAATTGAAATGGCCAATCCTAGGGAACAAACCCTAAAAGAACTCGCTGCCCCTGATATGAATTACCAACCTCTTGGTATTCAATATCCAAACATAGAGGCTGACTTCGAACTCAAGTCGGGTTTGATTCATCTTCTTCCTCATTTCCATGGTCTAGCTGGTGAGGATCCTCATCTTCACCTCAAAGAGTTCCAAGTGGTCTGCTCAACCATGAAACCTCAAGGGGTTTCTGAAGAACAAATCAAGCTTAGAGATTTCCCCTTTTCCCTAGCGGATTCTGCCAAGTCTTGGCTTTACTACCTCCCACCTGGTTCCATAAACTCATGGGTTGACATGAAGAGACTTTTCCTTGAGAAGTTCTTTCCCGCTTCCCGAACAGCTTCTATCCGAAAGGAAATAAGCGGCATCTGTCAATTCCCTAATGAATCACTCCATGAGTATTGGGAGAGGTTCAAAAAGCTTATGGAAACTTGTCCACACCATCAAATCCCTGACCAACTCCTGATCCAATACTTCTATGAGGGGTTATTGGCTATGGAGCAAACTCTCATTGATGCCACAAGTGGCGGTGCTCTTGTTGACAAAACTCCTGCAGCTGCACGAGAACTCATAAGCAACATGGCTGCAAACACGCAGTAATTCCATACTCGAGCACATGATCAAGTGAAACAAGCCCAAGAGAATCAATCCATAGAGCCCAACAAGATGACTAAGTGGATGAGTGAACTTACAAGTCTTGTGCGTCAACTAGCGGTGGCTACCAAAGCCCCAACCTCATCTTCTCCACAGTCACTATTCCCTGGACCTATCAAGAATTGTGGAATCTGAAACTCTCCATCTCATCCGACTGACACATGTCCACAACTTCAAGATGATCCATCTGATTCATCTAGTCCAATGGAGCTCAATGCGGCATATGCTCAGTGAAACTTCAACCCTCAACAATCAGGTCAGTTTGTTAGAAACTTCAACCAACCCCACTCTGAGACCTTCTCTTCTACCTTTAACCAACCTCTGAGGTATGGTAATCCCATTTCTCATCCTCCTTAGTTCCCTCATCAAAATCCAAACCAGTTCCAATATGGTCAAAGTGGTGGTAACATCCATCAACCTTATTTTTTTGTTCCTCAACCCCAAAGGAACAATCCTCCTCCTGGATTCCACTATCCTAACGAGCCTTCCCAATTCCCCACCCAATACAATCGCTTTCCCAAAAACCAAAATCAAGGCCAACCCAATTTGGTACAAGCCTCTTCTTCTAAACAACCATGGGAAAGTGCTGTAGAGGATCTTGCTTCCTTCACCCGTTCTAGCCTCAAGAACATTGAAACCCAAATAGGTCAACTTGCATCCCACCTTAGCCAGAAACAACCATCCAATTCATCCCAACTCCCAGCTCAACCATTACCCAACCCTAAGGGTAATGTAAGTGCAATTGAACTTAGATCGGGAAAGCAAATTGCTATGCCCCATGCTGATTCCTCTACCTCCCCTTTCGATGTTGATCTAGAAAATGAAAAGAACAAAAAGCCGGAAAAGGAACTTGAATCCACTCCTTCACCTCCTTCCATTCCTCTAAGGAACCCAATTCCTTTTCCTCAAGCCATCTCCAAGCCTAAGAAGTCCTTTGAACCTGATCCTAAAATGCTTGACATGTTTAGACGTGTTGAAGTGAACATCCCCCTCTTAGATGCCATCAAACAAATCCCTAAGTATGCCAAGTTTCTTAAGGAATTGTGAACCCATAAGAGGCAACTTAGGAACATTGAAAATGTTTCAACCCAACAGTCCATTCCCATGAAGTGCAAAGATCCAGGGACCTTCACGGTTCCATGTCAAATAGGGAGTTCCAACTTTGATGATGCACTCATAGACCTTGGAGCCTCAATAAATGTCATGCCCAAATCCATTTTCTCCAACCTTGGTCTAGGTCCCTTGCACCCAACGGGTGTTGTCATTCAATTAGCCAATCGAAGCACTGCCAGTCCTGAGGGGATAATTGAGGATGTTCTTGTTCGGGTCAATGATCTTATCTTCCCAGCTGAAATCTATGTCCTTGACATGGAATGTGAGATGACTTCTTCTCGATCTCCCCTAATTCTAGGAAGACCATTCCTCATGACTGCGAGAACCAAGATTGATGTCCATTCAGGCATCTTATCCATGGAATTCGGTGACCAACTGGTCAAGTTCAACATTTTCCAAGCCATGTGATACCCATCTGAGGATCACTCTGCATTCTCAATCCATGCTTTTGAGGACACTTCTAAGATTCAATCGAACCCAATCCACCATGTTCTTCATGTTCTAATGATAAAGAATCTTGTGAAATCTGAACCATGATTAACAAAGTCATAAATGGTGAAGTTGATGTGGACCTCTCATTCATAGACTCCATCAATCTAGAGGAACTTGAAAACTCTCTTGAATCCCAACATCAAATCTGATCTCTACTGCTCCACCTTGGACAGTGTTGAGGAAAATGATCCAAACCCATATGGAATACCTTCTCCTGCTCCTAACTTGTCTAGCTCTCAAATAAAGGCTGAAACTGATCTAAAACCACTTCCTTCACACCTCAAGTATGCATTCCTTTTCCATGATCCCTCCTACCCTATCATTATCTCTGCTTCACTTTCTGAAACTGAGGAGTCCCAACTTGTTCAAGTGTTAGAGGAAAACAAAAATGCCTTAGGTTGGACCCTAGAGGATATTCTAGGAACCAACCCTGCCCTTTTCATGCATCACATCCATCTAGAGGAATCATCCAAACCAATTAGGCAACCTCAAAGAAGACTCAATCCACTCATACTTGAGGTAGTTAGGGAAGAGATTACCAAGCTTCTTCATGCTGGTATTATCTACCCAATTTCTGATAGTGAATGGGTTAGTCCAATTCAAGTCATTCCTAAGAAGGGTGGGATAACAGTTGTCACAAATGAACATGGAGAAGTGGTCACAACTCGAGTGAAAAACAAATGGCGTGTGTGCATCGATTATCGCAAATTGAATGCTGAAACACGAAAAGATCACTACCCACTTCCTTTCCTTGACCAAATGCTTGAGAGATTGGCCGGAAAGTCACACTATTGCTTTCTTGATGGTTACACCAGCTACTTCCAAATTCCAATCGCACCTCAAGACCAAGAAAAGACCACATTCACTTTCCCCTTTGGAACCTATGCCTATAGGCGAATGCCTTTTGGCCTTTGTAATGCTCCTGCAACATTCCAGCGGTGTATGATGAGTATCTTTTCTGAATTCATTGAGAATTTTATGGAGGTCTTCATGGATGACTTTACCATTTATGGCGAGTCATTTGAATCTTGCTTACATTCACTCTCTTTGGTCCTTCAAAAGTGTGTCAAGTGCAACCTTGTGCTGAATTTTGAAAAATGTCACTTTATGGTTTCAAATGGGATTGTTCTAGGGCACATAATTTCTCAAGAGGGTATCCAAGTTGATCCAGCCAAAATTGAGGTGATCCAATCACTTCCTGAACCCAAATCAGTTCGAGACATTCGGTCCTTCCTTGGTCATGCCGGTTTCTATCGGCGATTCATTCATAATTTCAGCAAGATTTCCCTCCCACTCACTCTTTTACTTCAAAATGATGTCACATTCAATTTTGATGAGGCTTGCAAGAGAGACTTCATTGAACTCAAATCTGCTCTCACATTTGCTCCAATAATCCAACCCCCAGATTGGTCCTTACCATTTGAATTGATGTGTGATGCTTCTGATAGGGCCATTGGGGCTGTTCTTGGTCAAAGAAGAGAAAACATTCCTCATGTCATCTTTTATGCCTCAAAAACATTGGATGAAACTCAATCACACTACACTGTGACTGAAAAATAACTTTTAGCTGTGGTTTTTGCCTTGGATAAATTCCGGCCCTATCTCTTAGGTGCCAAAATCATCATCTTCACGGACCACTCAGCATTAAAGTTCTTACTTAAGAAAAGTGATTCCAAACCAAGGCTAATAAGATGGATTTTAATGCTCCAAGAGTTTGACCTTGTGATAAAAGATAAACTTGGAAAAGAAAACCCTGTGGCTGACCACCTGAGTAGAATTTCTAATTCTTCTCATTCTGAAATAATTGATCCTGAATTTCCAACTGAACACCTCTCATCTCTCACTCCAAAGTTACCATGGTATGCCCCAATTGTAAATTACTTGGTTTCTGGTGTTTTCCATGAATATTTTTCAAAAGAACAAAAAGAAAAGATTAAAAGTGATTCAAAGCATTATTTTTGGGAAGATAATAAACTTTGGAAAACTAGGGCTGACATGGTAATTAGGAGATGTGTTGATGAAACTGAACAATCCTCCATCTTGGAATTCTGCCACTCAATTCCTGGAGGTGGACACTTTGGACCACAAAGGAATTCTCAAAAGGTCCTAGATTCTGGATTCTTTTGGCCTTCACTCTTCAAGGACTCACACGAGTTCTGTCAATCATATCCCACTTTCCAAAAGTTTGGCACAATTTCCAAAATAAACGAAATGCCTCAAAAGCCATTAATCTTCTGTGAGCTTTTCGATGTTTGGGGCATCGATTTCATGGGACCTTTTCCCCCTTCCAATGGATTATCCTACATTCTCCTTGTTGTTGACTATGTTTCTAGGTGGGTCGAGGCCAAACCCACTAGGAAAGATGATGCTCAAACTGTGAGTGAGTTCCTCAAAACCCATATCTTCCATCGATTCGGAACACCACGTACTTTGATAAGTGACTTAGGAACTCATTTCTGTAATAGAACCATGGAGTCACTTTTGAAAAATAATGGGGTTGTACATAAAACATCCACTGCATATCACCCTCAAACAAATGGAATGGCTGAACTTTCTAACAGAGAAGTGAAAAGAGTGCTTGAAAGAATTATTAAGACCACAAGAAAAGACTGGCCCGATAGACTTGGTGAAGCACTTTGGGCCTATCGAACAGCCTATAAGACACCCATTGGGATGTCTCCATTTAGGATAGTTTTTGGTAAAGCCTATCATTTACCAGTTGAAATCCAACATAAGTCATTTTGGGCTATCAAAACTTGTAATTTTGATTGTGAAAAATCTGGTGAAGAAATATTGTTGCAGTTGACTGAATTGGAGGAGCTTCGTCTCGATTCGTATGAGAACTCCATTCTGTACAAAGAAAAGGCAAAGTCACTCCATGACAAGCACATTCTTCGAAAGGTATTTCATGAAGGTGAAAAGGTAATGCTCTTCAATTCTCGATTTCGACTTCACCCAGGTAAGCTCAATTCTCATTGGGATGGACCTTTTATTATTACTAATGTTTACCCATTTGGTGCAGTGCAAGTCCAAGACCCTTCTTCAAAAAGAACATTCACGGTAAATGGACACCAGTTAAAGCATCACCATGAGAGGTCATTCACATCATGTTCCACATCGACTTCCATTGACCCACCACTAGATGGAAATGGCGACCCACCAAATCCAAACCAGGGGGCACCTCTTTCCCTTTAACTCTCTCTCTCCTCAATCTCTCTTCCCTCTCTTCTTCTCTCTATTTCTTCTTCTTCCTCTCTCCCTCTCATTTTTTTTACAAAATTCTTCCACAAACTTTTTCCTATTTTCTCTTTTGTGTGTATGTGTCATTAAAAATAAAAAAATTTAAAAAAAATTAATTAAAAAAATGAAAATTAACAAAAAAAAGGGGTTTCATAATTACTAATCATCCAATATTGAAATTCTGTCCAACCATTTTGGGGAGTCAAAAGGCTTGTTTTAAACTCAAATATATTGAATTTTTATCTCAAACTTGGGTAAACAATTTTGTGTCAATAACAAACATTTTGAATGAACAATTTTTGGTGGAAAATGATTCTCCCCTACCGTGAGGAATAACATTATCCTTCATGCCAAGGTCATCTATGACCATCTTTTTCATTGTGTGTTTTCACCATTGATTGTGAGTCTTGAGTTTGTAGACCTTCGAGCTGAATTTCTATCTTTTGTGTGCATTAATATGATAGAGGCATTTTCTAAGCCACATGAGAATCAGAATAGCCAAATAGCCTCCCGTTACCCTTACATTTATCTTACTTTTTGAAATCCCCTTTGAGCCTATGAAAACCTTTCTTTTGATAGCCACATTAAAAGCCTAATACCTTGTCTCACCCAACATCTTCATGGATTTTCATTGTACAATTTATTGAAATTTAAGTGTGGGGGGAATGGACTTCATTTTTGGGCGTACTTTCATTGATTTCCAATGTGTCATCATATGCTTGAGGGAAACAATCCATTCAAGTGTGGGGGAGAGGTTGTAATTCTGTGATCTTTGGGGTGTATATGTGTAATTGTCATTTGTACAAAAGTCATTGAAAAGTGTTCAAAAAAAATGAAAAAAAATTATATTAAAAAAAATGAAAAAAAGGAATGGGTTGTGTCTTGGGTGGGTCAAAAATCATTCATCATCAACCTTTGATCATGTTAGAACTACTAAAATTAGTTCCATGAGAAGATCAAACATGGGTTGGGAGATGACTGTGAGACTTGTTTCAAGCACAACTTTCGAAAAAAAAGAGCAAAAAGAGAAAAAAAAGAGCACTTGAATCATCTTGTATTGTGTCATTATTGGAAGTTTTCCATGTTGTAGATATTCCATCATCTCACCCTAATCCATTTTCTATCTCCCTCACTTTTCATTCATCACACATTCATGCCCTTGTAAATATGTGTTTCTATTTCCTTTCAAATCAAATTTCAAAAAAATGTGCATTGATTTTTCCATGTTGGTGTTTTTAACCCTTCTTTTCCTTTGGACATTATATACCTACCTTCCCATAGCCACTGAAAAACCCCTTAAAAGACCTCTTGATTCTTGTACACATTAGATTTGGGAATGGAAGCTGAGATCTCTTACAAACTCTTGATTTTCACTTTTTGTTGGTGAATGAGTGAACCTCCTAAAATACATTTTTATAATCTTGAGAGGAGTAAGTTTTGAGTGCCTACATTTTCCAATTCAAACCTTGAACATGAAAAAATGAATTGTTTCCGATGCATTATTGTGAACCAAATTTGTGATGGAATTAAATATGGATGAGGGAAATAGTCTAAACCTCCCCTGATTGGAGAAAACAAAATTTTAATATTTGTTGGTGAGTGAAAATGATTTTGTCATGTTTTTATATTTGTTGCACATGAGGACACGCGCAAATCTAAGTGTGGGGGAGTTGATTTTATTAATATTTTCATGACTTATTATATTCCCCCTTTACTTATTTTATATGAAATGTGCATAATTTGTGTGAAATATTAATGTTTTAATATTAAGTATAATATTTGAGCATTTTTAGAAGTAGTCCAATTGAGTCAGTTTAATGTTTTAATTATAAATGTCACTATACTGATAAAAATTGTGTGGTTCTTGTTTTTTAGGATTATCCTTTCAATATACAACATTTCATTAGAAGGAACCATGATCCAATTCTGCCATTTGAAGGGTCATATGGTCCTCACAAACAAGACCAAAGAATCTGTGAACAAACTGGACAAGCCTTGAAGATTGATTTACTGGGCTCAATACAGAAGTCCAAAAACATTAACTCTCCACCATAATTCGGGGGATACTACATGTCATCTTGGATAAAAATTTTATGGCCCAAATCCAAGTACAAGGGGCCCAAATGAAGCTTTGAAGTCCAGCCCACCATTATTTCCGAGAATTAAAATCAGTAAAATATTCATGACATATCTCATGATGTAAGAATCCAATCGAGCTGAGATTTTGCAGTGGGAAAGAGGAGATATATAAGGCCGACTTTGTTGAAGAAGTCATTCGAATTTGAAGGCATATTCCTATTCAAAAATCCATTCACATTTTTTCCATTGAAAAATCATGGAAAGAAATGGACAGTTTACCTTTGTTTAATAAAACCGCCATAACATTGGATCCACTTGTCCAAATGCCTCCATATTTTGAAAGTAGTTGGAAAACTGTATTATATACAACTTTTAAGAAGGAGATATTTGGATATTCGGCTGTCTGAATAGTCAAATCGGCGATGAAAGTGGAGGGACAGATTAGGAATGCAAACAGTCCACTCCTTGGGCTATAAATACTATCCCCTTCTCTCCTTGAGTGGGGTTGGCATTTCAGAAGAGAGGATATCATATTGGCACGACCAAAGCCTTGATAAAGGCTTGGGAGGACCTTCAATACTCAAGTTTTCACTTTAGAGACCTTTCCTCCTCTCTTTTTTTTCACTTACTTTTGTGTTCTTCATTTTTGTAATCTTGTAATTCTCTTTCTTTGTAATTCTGTTTTAATGCAAGTTACTTCTTCAATATCTCTTATTCTCATCCACCTTCTGTAGTTTAATATTTATGTTCCTAAAATAGTTTAAATTCAGTTGAATCCCCTTCCATTCTTTTGCTTCCTCATTCAATCGAAAATCCGTTTTTAATTATCATCATCGTTCGTGTGTGTGTGTCAATGTACCACTCTTTTCTAATCCCTTTCTTTTTCTTCTATTCTTAATTTATCATCATAATTATTTTAACCAGAATATTAAACATCCAAATGGCTGAGTAAATCTCTCATTGGGGTGAGTTATAATTTGGGGATGTTAAGTGATTGAGAGTTTTGCTCGATGAGTATTCTTTAAATTAATATTGTGTATGTTAAACTTAATATGTCATGGATTAATGATATGTTTTGTTTAACGAGTGGTTTCCATGGATTATTGGAACCATAAATACACTACCATAAATAAGTTTTGATTGAGATTAGAACCCTAAGTTAATTTAAGGCTTGGATTAAAGCCTGCACACTTAGGAATTCCAATCAACGTCAACTTATGACATGGGTGTTAATTTAATGCAATACAAAGTAAGGCTCAAGGATATCACATGCTTAACTCCCCAATAATGAACTCACCCCAATCTTTATCAATTTGGTAAATCAAACATCATCCATAAATCATTTCAATTAATCTCTGCAAACAAAACCCCTAATCCAAATACAATCAACTAAAAACAATCGACTATTACGAAGTACCATCGCCGAGGATTCGACCTGAGTGCTGCTATACACATTAGCAGAGCACCGGAACTTTGATCGGTCCATAGGAGACAATCGGCCGTGCGTTTCAGGGCCCCAACCATCTGTGGGATTGTGGAGACGTGTGTCTACATTGGTCATCGGGATGTAATTTGGATCGAAGTTTGCTCTTCAAGAACCTGAAATATACATATATGACATACAGACCACAAAACCCTATCAATGTAGCAATCTCTTGAACACAAACATATTTGAAGATTCAACTTGGCCTCCTCCCAATTTTTTTCTTATTGTGAGTCGAAGGGGTTTGAGTAGGGTAAGACCACCACCTTCGTAAAGGATTCATGTTGGGTTCACCATTTTTGTTTCGACTCTAGGTGAGTGTTTAGGGTGATGATAAAATGGTCTGATGAGAATCCCCACACATCTCCTATTGTAGAGATAGTTTCACGTCAAGTTCACTATTTTTTGTTTTGACCTGTTCTACATCATTATCCTTTAAAGGAGGATTGGATTAACCCCATGGGGACTGGGTAGTTTATCCCTTATGTATTGTGAGGGATATGCCACTGTCAAATGGTCCCAGCGAGCAATTTCATGGGGTCAATTATTTGTGAAATCAGTCCTCTTAGGATATAACTTCCTCAGATGGTCTTCAACGAGTTTGTTCGTGGAGCCAGAAACACCCAACAACCCTAGTATTC
The DNA here is from genome assembly GCA_963277665.1 of Viscum album. Lineage (NCBI taxonomy): Eukaryota > Viridiplantae > Streptophyta > Magnoliopsida > Santalales > Viscaceae > Viscum > Viscum album. The sequence continues at coordinate 117,758,579 of OY728162.1, read as the reverse complement.
ATGATTCATAGACCTTATTTCCAAAGGTAGGAGTTTGTTGGATGATTATTTATCCAATGAAACTTAAGGACTCCATTGGTCAAGAGGATGGGAAGTCGGGCTCACCGCACCCTTTGGGGGGGGTATTATTGCCTATTCCGGGACTCTCTTATAGATTTAAGTCATGTTCATATATTAGTGAATCCTTGGTTTGTTCCCGAAGAGTGTGTCCATGGGATACCCCTGGTTTTTAGGATCATCATAGTCATACATGGATTTAATGATACGGAGGTAATGCTAACTTAATCCACACAATAAGGCACTCTGGAGTTTATGGTCATCTAGGGGGAGGTGGCTTGATGTTGGGATCAGACCCATAAGATGGGTTTCCTATGTATCCTCAAGAGAGGAATCCAAAACCACATAGTTTGTATGAGATGGGGTTTATGCATGTAAGCTTGCCATTTGGGGGGACATTTTTGGGTGGAACCTCTTGGAAGGGTACCCTTTTGAGCTTTGGCCTTCAAGTATGTGTCCTACATATCCTAGTTTGAACATGAATTAGAGATATCATAGTTTATAATTGTGTGAATGTTGTAATCATCACAAATCTCTAAGCCCAAGTGAGTCATAATCAGTGTGAGAAACAAGAGGATGTGAGAGATCCAACCAACCACACACCTCCTCTCCTACTAATGGGAGATGGCGGGCCTATGAAAGAAGAGTCTGAGGTGACCGTGGGAGATGGCGTGGAGCGATGAACCTTTTAATGTGGGATGAAATTAAAGTTCACGCGGCTCAGCCTTCAGAATATTGAGGACTTACCTCAGTGGGAGTGTCGTGGAACACATTCTAGGAAAAGGGGAGGAATGTCAACTCTTGTTAAAAGGAGAAGCGAACATAACTCCTTTGACTGATCACTATTCCTCATCTAATGGAAAAGTAAGTGATCACCCTTAACCCCTAGAACGGTGAGGTTCATGTCAGAATCCCAAAGTCAGACTCTAGGTTACCATGAGAATGTAGACTTATAGACATCCATGGAGTTCAAACCGTTGTGAGGAGAACCTTTGTGACTCCTCTTACCATGGGTATGTAGACTCAAAGGGGTATGCTGATGCACCTGATGATCTGATCATATAGATCTGGGGGCTTTAGAGGAGGCTTTGGACTGATTTTGGGGGACTGGTTTTCAGAGGGGATATGGGGGGCAGGACGACAACATATGGGTTAGATTGGAGCCGGAGGAAAGAATACACGAAGACACTCTATTCTGCATACTGTTTTATTATGCGGGATGGGGGGAGCTCCGCATACTATAGTGGTATGTGGGTAGAGGGGTCATCCACGTACTGAAGTGGTATGCGGGTTTTGGCATGGACTACCGTGCACCACAATGGTGTGCGGTCTTGAATGCGGTCTATCACACCACTTTAGGTTACATCCGTGTACTAATACAGTACACGACACCGGGTTAAATCCACATAGCAATATAATATGAGGAACACCATATCGATGGAGGTTCCTAGGGATTATCATTCGTGGTGAGTTCATCCACAATAAATATGTGGTTTTCAAGTTCACCAATTAGGTTCATAGTTCTCTCATTATTATTAAGTTCCTTTTCAATGGTTTGCGACTGGTTGTACCTGCGAAAAACGTGGTATGTAATTCGGGTTTTTTCTAATGATTCAAGACTGAAGCTAGAGTCCTCTACAAATTATTTCTTCCAACCTCTAGGGTCCCTTTAGTGCTTTATTTTTCTATCTTTACTCAATTACTTCTGTGCTTCTTTTATAGAGAATTGAGATAATCTTATCTATGGGCATGCGACACTATTTGCGAAAGCCCATAAAGAGATATATTGGCTCGTGGAAGACTCAGTAAACTAGGGTGTGTGGAGGTTGTGTTTCACGAGTCATGGTTCGTGGAACCCTACCAATTTTCTTTTTCCACGAACTACTGAGTTTACGAGATGATATGCAGATATCTTTTTTATGCATGATTCCCTTAGAGATGCAGTTTACAGTCAACTGGGTTCGATGGCCATCACTCCACAGGCCAATGCCTCATGGGTCGTTCTACGTACTGGTGGTTCATGGTTCATGTGGTCTGCGAATGCTTCCCAGTGATGGTATGCGGGTCACATAAAATTCTTTGAAAATTTCAATTCATTCAAGTTTATTCTGATTTTTTAACTCAATTTGAGTCCATTTGCTTTGTTAGACTTGTAGGAATGCTTTCTTCTTTATGCAATTTAATTTTGGGAGTATTTTCATTCCTTGGAAAAATTTTCAGGACTCTACAGCTTCTATTCACTACTAAACTCTTGGTCTGCTTGAGTTTGTGTCTTTCATATTAGTGAATCAACTATTACATTCTCCTTCGTAGGAGTATAAGTTGACACAAAATTGAACGATTACAAATACTCGACCAACCTTATTTTTCAACGGTTTAGATCCCACTATGAAAATATATACTTTAGGCCTTTTTGGAAAGTTTACAACAAAAATTTCTCCACTAAAACGTAATTTGTAATGACCCGCATTTTGAACCGGGTTAAAAAGTGGGAGAAATTGAACTTTTTCAATTACTGAACCGGTCATTTTTAGAATCGAGCTTTGGAACGAGGTTTCGAAGGTTTGACCCCTTATTTTTAATGTTTTTGGGGTTGGGAGAATTCCTGAGAAGGTCCTAGAGTGTCTCGAGGTGTTTCGGGTACGTTATACTTGAAGGAGGCTGGTTTTTAAAAGAATAGCAGAAGGCGCACAGTTGGCGCACGGTTTCCCAAACCCTGTGGCCCAAACCATGCGGCTTAAATCAGGGAGACAGGGGAGTCCGCATGGCCTGCGCATGGTTTCCCCAAACCATGCGGCCAGCCCATGCGTGGTGCCCTGGGTGTCCAGTGGGGTGCCACACAGTTTGCGCACGGTTTGGAAAACCGTGCGGGATAAACCGTGCGTCGTGCCCGGGTTAGGGTTTTTAAGATATTTAAAATGAAATTAAAATAAAATAAAACCTAAAATAACACTCCCTCACCCTCACTCATCTGAGCCATGTGACCCGCACCCAGGGAGGGATCTCCCTCAAGCCGCGTGCAAGCCTCCTCTGCGGCCTTCCCTTCTTCCTTCGGTTCCTCCCGATTTCTGGAGGTTTCTTCGTCGAATCTCCGAGGTAAGGTTCTCTCCCTCCTCTCCTCTTGTTTTACGACCGGATTTCGGCCTATCCGGTGCCCGATGAGAAACGACCGAATTCCCTAGGGTTAGGGGTTGATCTGTTTTTGGTTTCTCTTTGTTCCAAGTTCGGGCGGAAGGCTTCTTGGGTCGTGTTTGGGTGTATTTCGACATCCACCACCGAAGGCGAGGTGGATTGTGGTTGTTTCGAACCACCGGGTTATTTCCGATGTAAGGGTTTTCTACCATTGGTTGTTTCATAGCTTCCAATTAATGTCTTAGGTTATTAAAGAGTTCCTGGTATGTTTTTCCCTGTGCGTTAGGCTGTTGGAATGGTTTTGGTTTGTCGGAGCTTAGGCGGCTCTTAGTTAGAAAGCGCCAAGAGCCGGAGTGGACGGATGGATCCACCTTGAGGTAGGGTCCCTCTCCTTGACCTTTAATTTAAAGTGAAACATTAAATGAGTTATTTATTCACTGCTTTAGTATGTTAATCATGAAAGTTTATTTTCAATTGAATGCTTCTGTGCAAAGAGTGTGAATTGCAGGGACAAGATAAGAAGGGTTGCGTGCTAACTAAACTAAAGATTTAATAATAAAACCCCTTGATCAGAGGTGCGCTGTCTTCAAGATAAAAAGTAGGAAGTAGACATTTATGCTTTCTTTCTTTGCCTTTCCTTTTTGATAATTATTGAATGGTATGTTTGGCTGCTTGTTTATTCTTTGTTGAATTTTCCCAAGTGGGCAAATGCTATGTTTCCATAACGCCTCACTTTGCACTTGAACCCTTGGACTGTAATTTCCCTTGAGACAAGGGGGTTAAGTGAATTTGATTAGAATGGATTAAATGAGATGGTGGAAACTAGGTGAAATGACTATGACGCTTGCATTTTTAATCATCCTTCCAGGTTTAGGCAACTAGATGGAATGACCCTCATGTGGAATCCTTTGCCCAATTTGCCATGTTTAGGAAAATTGGATAAAATGACTTTGAATAGGAAACATGCGCTGAATGACATAGTTTAATGGGTTGGGTGGTGAATTTGACATGGTTAATTTGAGCGCATAAGATGTAATGCCTTATGTGTGGTTTGAAATGCATAGGATGTACTGCCTTATGCATTGTGATATAAAACTGATGATGAATGTGTAGATTATGAATGTGGTATTTTCTATTTGAAATGCATAGTATTTACTGCCTTATGAATTATAATATAATTACGATAATGATTGGGAACGATTATGGATGGGAGGCATTCATACCCCATGCCATCTACTTGAAACAATTATGGATGGGAAGCATGCATACCCCATGCCAGCTTACTTGAGTATGGGTGGGAGGCATGTCTACCCCATTCCATATGTGATCTCTATACATGTATGGAAGGGAGGCATTTATACCCCTTTCCAGTTGACTTATAGGGATGAGAGTCATTCTTACCTCGTTCCTTCTATTCTCTATACGAATGATGGAAGGGAGGCATTCATACCCTTTGCCAGTTGACCGATAGGGATGAGAGGCATTCTTACATCATGCCCACTAATCACGAATGATGTGAGGGAGGCATTCATACTCCTTGCAAATTGACTTATAGGGGAGAGATTCATTCTTACCTCGTTCCCGCTATTCTCTTTACGTTTATGGAAGGGAGGCATTCATACCCTTGCTAGTTGACTGATAGGGACGAAAGGCATTCTTACCTCGTGCCCACTAATCACGAATGATGAAAGGGAGGCATTCATAACCCTTGCCATTTGACCTACAGGGACGAGAGGCATTCATACCTCGTGCCCACAATCTTCAGCTGATGGGTGGGAGGCATACTTACCCCACGCCATCTTTTATAAATATTTATATATATGTAACTGTAGTGGAATGATTAGACTGATATCCCAACTATGAGCTGAAGTTGGTATAGCCGTCAGGTTTCCTTGGGAAACTTGGACGGGTTTTGTTATTCCATTTTGTTCTTCTTATTGAATCCTACTACACCTGCTTACTGCTTAAATTAATATTACACTATCTGGTTTGGGTTAGACACCAGTGGTTCCAGCCTACTAAGATTTATATCTCACACCCTACTCAGGCCACCATTGCACTGGGGTACCCGAGTAGACCTTTCTTTTTTGCAAGACCTAGGTTGGTTTTTGTTTTGCTTGTACCTGGGGATAGAAGCAAAGGACTGAGCGGGAGCTCGGGATGCTCTGGAGAACGTCCGTCAGGCCTTGCTATCTTTTCTTTATTCTTTTACATTATATTGTAATCATGTTGTATTGTTTCCTATTTTCACATTGTATCATTCATCATCCATGTATCGTGCAAACTGGATTTGGCCACCTTTTATAAAAATGATAACTATTTGTCTTCCGCTGCTGTCTGTCCATTGTTTATCTATTACTGCTTCCACTATTGAATGTTATTTACTCTAAGATACCGCTGCGTTACTCTGACATGAGGGTATAGTCTCCCCACTATCACCTCCTGAGACCCTCGCTGCTAGTCGGTAGCCTCTGGCGTATGGGGAGACGCGCTTGAGGCCATGTGGCGACCGGTCTGGCCATCGGTCTCATGGTGAGTCGGGCCAAGACGTTACAAAGTGGTATCAGAGGGGTTTTCTCTTCTGATTTGTTTTACTGTTTGGCGACATTATATAGGGATAGGAAGGAATTGGGATTTGGTAATGAGTTTTGTTTGGGATTAGCCACCTCATGCATAGGGAAAATCCAAATTGCCTCGAATGCAATTATTATTTTAATGATTTTGATGATTATAGTTGATTTGATTTCATCGTTGGGTGACACACATGTTTTCTGTTGATACTGTTGATGCAATTTTGGGTTCTATTTATGTTGCAACCCGATGAGACGAGGGTATGACATCTCATGCATCATATAGGAACCTTATAAGAAATTGCATACCATGCATTATGCCATGCCATCTAGGATGCATTAGCTAATGCCTGTGGTTGTGATAGGTGTTGTGGTAGCTATTCCATGCTTCTATGATATAACATGTTTTGTGTTAATGCTTATGATAACATGATGTTTTTTTATCAAAAAATGAAGTTGGTTTCTTTTCTAAGTTAAGTGATTGCGGTTATGACAAGAGCTAATTTTCAGTTGTAAGGTGTATGGGCGCCTTATGGCTGGGAAAGGGTAACCTGTGTAATCAGATTTCTGAAAAAGGGCTGCTAAAGTTTTAATTGTAAAATGAGTTTGGTTTTGATTAAAGGGAGCCAAATTCCAAACTATAAAGTGTATGGGCGCTTTACAGATTGGTAGATGGCCACTCTTATGACTGGATGATTGTTTTTAGCATGTTTAATTCTGTAATGTAATTTTTTTCGTTTAATGGGAGGCAAATTTCAACCCATAGAGTGTATGGGCGCTTCATGAGTTGGAAAATGGAAACCCATAATGGATTTGATGGGAGCATGCTTTGAAAAATGCTTAGTTGTGTAAATGATGTCTGGTTTTGATATGAAATGTTTTGGCTTGTTGGGACCCTCGTAGGTCGCCTAGTGGTTAAAAGGATGTTGGTTGAAACTTGCATGTTATGCTTCGAGCTGTTTGATAAAATGATCAAGTGCCTAGTGAATTTTTGTTTAGAAAGGGGTACTTGATGTGTTGAATTTAATCTTTTAAAGTGATTAAATGATAAATGTGAATAAATATAAAGGTCTTGGAAAAAGGAACCTGTAGTGGTATCCTCTGTTGAGACCTCGTGTGTGGGTAGGTTAAGTCTTTCTTGTGAGTTCCTTGGAAGGGAACCTTACACGTTTTCCGTAGGCTATTTTCTTTTAGCAAAGATGTAAAATGTTAGGATTTGAGCCCGATGATTTTTGTTGGGCGTGACCAAGTGCTTGGGTCGATGCTTATTTTTCGTGAGGGGCTAGCCCGTGGTAGGTAGCACCCTTAGAGCTTATGTGCTTGGATTGTTCAGTGAACTTTCTGAAGTTTGGTACTATTCGGGTATCGTTGTCCCATGTAGGACTTCCAGTTCTAATGACACCCTTGTTCAGACGGGTGGTCATGCTTCTTTTGATCTTGTTAAGGGATTGAGCATCGGGTAATGCTCTGTATCAGTTGGTTGGACATGCCTCGGGCATGGTCGGTTGCCTTGTTGGTCATTTGAACCTTTCTTTTTGTGCAACAATGGATGACTTGACATGTCATCGTCCAAGCGAATGGTCGTATGGGACAATGCGACATTGGGATGTATCTCTTGCGATGTTGTGTAAGGTCTCGGGGAATCTCCGTGGTAGAGTGACTTGAGCATTTGAGAATCAAGTTTCCCCAATGCCCGAGATGATTTTTGGAAGAATCAGGTGGTTGACACTCTAGTCTTGTTGCTTTGTTTTCCTTGTACGTTTGATGTGGTGATCGTGGCTCGGAGGAGTGACACACATCCGTTCAGTTAATTATGAAAAAGTCTTCTTATGAGCAGCTTGTCTTTCTCCTTTCGATGACGCCTACCCTTCTAAGGTGGGAAGCGTCGTGCCAGTTGAGTAAAGCATGTCCTTCTGGGTAGAAGGAACATGCCATGAAGGACCATATTGGGAAATGGTTGGATTTTTTTGAATGCCTTTGAGGCTTGCAGGTGTCGTTATGCATTGATGCTTGATCGGAAGCATGACTTTGATTTGGTTGGCAGTATATGCAACCCCTTTTAAGAAACATTGTTGGTCGTGGAGGACCTCGGTGGTAAGTTGTGAACGATCATGGAATGCCTTGTGTGAGAAAAAGGCATTGTGATCGGTTTGATATCTTTGTTCTTCGGAAGGTGAAGCCGCGTTTCTTCTTTAGAGTCGACCAGGGGTGGTTCGACTGATCTTCTTTCCAGTTTTTGGGTATAAATAACTGGAATCCTTTTTCAATCCTCTTAGTGTACTCTGCTACGCGACGAGCTTGTCCCCTATCTTTCTTTCGTCCTGGATGTGCTAAGAGAGTGTCGGTCTTACGCCGCGCTAAGGTTTTAAAAAGCTGTTGAGCTTGGTTGGTTGTTCCCTTTTGGCGTTTCACACTGCATGCGTGGTTTAGTTCATGGTTTGATCTTTGAGACGTCACTGAGAGTCGGGTATGAGCTTTTCGGTGAACATCCTCGTGGTGAGTGTGGGATGCCTTGGGAGAAGGCATCGTTGTTTAGGTTGTAAAGTGTCGGCCATCTAATCCATGTGTCTTCTCGAATAGTCAACCGGAGTGTCTTGACTCTTTTCGGCTTATGTTTAGAGGTAGATGGGGAAATCGACCATTTGATCATTTCAAAATCACGCTAGGTGCATCGTTGGAACGCTTAGAGCATGATTTTGAAATACAGTTCAAAAGGTGGTGGAGGTTTGGTTTGAGTCTTGGATATTTAACGTGAAAATTCTAAGGTGGGAAGTACCTTTGATTAGTTTCTTGACGAGACGGCGGTGAGATGGTGTCTCTGGTATGACGGGCTCGGGTAAGAGTCTTCTGGGTGTTTTGGTAGGAAAACGAGCGTTGGCTCGGGTGTTGACGACTTAAGTGTCGTGTGCTTAAGTGGATGATTGTGGAGCGTTGAACATTTGGAAATGTAATGCGATCGTTGAACGAATCTTCACGACCCTTGTAGGTCGAATGAAGTGTGCGTTGTTCTCAAGGGCTTCTCGGGGACGATAAGTTCTAAGGTGGGAAGGTTGTAATGACCCGCGTTTTGAACCAGGTTAAAAAGTGGGGGAAAATGAACTTTTTCAATTACTGAACCGGTCGTTTTAGGAATCGAGCTTCGAAACGAGGTTACGAAGGTTTGAACCCTTCTTTTTAATGTTTTTGGGGTTGGGAGAAGGCCCGAGAAGGTCCCTGAGTGTCTTGAGATGTTTCGGGTACGTCATACCTGAAAAGGATGGTTTTTAAAAGAATAGCAGAAGGCACACGGTTGGCGCACGGTTTCCCAAAACGTGTGGCCCAAACCATGCGGCTTAAATCAGGGAGACATGGGAGTCCGCATGGCCTACGCATGATTTCCCCAAACCATGCGTCCAGCCTATGCATGGTGCCTTGGGTGTCTAGTGGGGTGACACACGATTTGCGCACAGTTTGGAAAACCGTGCGGGATAAACTGTGCACCGTGCCCAGGTTAGGGTTTTTAAGATATTAAAAAAGAAATTAAAATAAAATAAAACCTAAACTAACACTCCCTCATCCTCACTCGTCCGAGCCGTGTGACCTTGTTTCCCTCGGAATTCGGGGATGACCTCCTGGATGGGAGATTCAAACGTTCCGATCGGTTTCTAACGGGTTTGTTCGTAGAACCGAAAACATCCAATGATTCCACATCCACTTGGACCTAATTTCCAAAGGTAGGTGCTTCATTAATTTGTGAACTGATGAGGCTTAGGAATTTGCATTGGTCGAGAGGATGGGAGGTCGGACTCATCACACCTTTTTGAGGGGAATTATTGTCTATTCCGGGACTCTCTTTATAGATTTAAGTTATGTTCGTGAATCCTTATTATATTACCAAGTATAAAATGAGCTTTCCTTCAGTTTAACAATCAATGATTAAATATGTAAGAAATTTAGAGAATCTTTTATATGTATTCGAGGTTCTTCATCAATAGAGAATCATCTATATCTATTTAGAGATTCTTGGTCAATGGTATCCTTCAAAATATTTATATAAAAGTATCTTGGTCATTATGATGACCAGGCTGGTTTTAAAGCCACTCAGTGGGGCACTTGAAGTTTATTGTCATTCAGAAGGACATGAATTATTTCAGAGTTGGGATCGAACCCATAGATGGGCTACCTACATATCCTTTGTTTTGGAAAAGGAATCATAACCCACGTAGTTCGAGTAAGGGAGTATGATGTTTATGATTGATGGATCAAAGAAGGATGTCATAATTACTTTTACCCTCTAAGCTCACGTGAGTCATGCTCGGTGTGAGAAACAAGAGGTATTGGTAATAAAATAGACAATTGGGCCATGAAAGATGTAATCATAAGAAATGGTTTGGGGCTTATGTATGTATGACTGCCCAGATAGATGAAGGTTTAGGATTTACTTTAGGGAGAAAATCCAGGAACAAGGTCCATAAAGGTATATGTGCTTCATGGAGATTTGAATACTCTAACTTGGGACTTATTCTTGAAAAGGAAACCCAAATTAGGAGAGGATTGATAATTGGGTTTTACTCCTGAGAAGGAATCCCAGATTAAATGTAAATTAGGACTGGTTAAAGAGAATTTATGGGACTTGGGGCTTACTCCTGAAAAGGAAGCCCAAGATTATGACTGGGACTTACTCCTGAAAAGGAAGCCCAGGTTAAGGGATTTATGACTGGGACTTATTCCTGAAAAGGAAGCCCAGGTTAGGGGATCTGGGGCTTACTCCTAAGAAGGATTCCCAAAAATTAAGGGACTTGGGGCTTACTCCTAAAGAGGATGCCCAAAAATTAAGGGACTTGGGGCTTACTCCTAAAGAGGATGCCCATATTAGAGGACTTATGACTGGGGATTATTCCTGAAAAGGAGACCCAGGTTAAGGATTCTCTCATCTTAAAGGATGAGGTTGAATGAATGAAATCTCAATCTTTAGTGACATAAAGATGTGTAAATCACTAAGTTTTGAGAGATATTCCACAAAATTCCTTTCAGATAAGGAAGTCAAATCAAGAAATCATGCCATGAAATGGATTTGAAGAGTGTCTTGAAGACTGAATCTTGAATAGGAAAGGTGTAATGGCTTAAGAGGGGTGAAATGGGCAAGAAAGGCACCCAAAAAGGAAGGGGCGCGCAAGTCTTGGAAGGCACGCAGGTACTACGGGGGAGCACAAGTATTGGTTGCGCAGGTATACCTACGCGACATGTGTGGGGTACTTGCGCGATGTTCAAACAGCATTGAAACACTTGAGCGACTCTTTATTAAATCCTTTATAATCCTCTTGAGGTTCTTCCAGAAAAGGGACGCGCAAGTTCTATCGAAGGAGTAAGATGGCGCGCAAGTGTGACCACTTCCCTTAAGGGCTGGCCACTCAGGCGCGCAAGTGTTGATGAGTTTCAACACTTAGGCCTTACTCCCTCTCTTTAGATCTTCCGTTCTAGGTAATAAATTACCTTAGAAGTGTTCTGAAAGCTTTGAGAAGAGACTTGGGCGTCGAGAGATTCAATCCGAGTTTTTGAAAAAAAATCCTCCCGAATAGGGGGCCCACAGGGTCTATTTATAGGCAGGAGAAGACCCTAGGCGGTTACCGGGCGGTTATCACTTAGGTCGCGCAAGTCACTTGCGCGACCATAAGGGCGTCACACAAGTGGACTTGCGTGACAGTGATAGAACTTGCGCGGAACATGTGTTTTTGATCCTTTGTTCATGCCTTTCTCGATTTTTGATATTTTATTCAATGGTTGAATCACTTTGAGCTTAGATATTCCCCTTTTCCAATTTTTAGATTCTGTGACGAAAGGAGCGTCAACAAAAGTCCCCCCTCAGAGTTGGATCCAGAGATAAATAGAGGATTTGACTCTAAGGAAATCGAATACATCCAAAGGAAAAGGGGGCGCGCAAGTCTTCAGGGCACAGAGGGCGGCGCGTAAGTTTGCGTCGTGCAGGCTTTGAGCGCACTCTGTACGGCGCGCAGATAGGCTTCCTGGCCTATAAATACATAGCTTTGGCCGCGTATAGCATCTGATCCCGAATTTCTCGAGCTCTCGCCGCGCAATCTATCTTCGCCACGCAAGTCTCTTTTTTCCACTATTTCCTAGCTGCCGCACTACTCTCAAGGTAATAGGACTTGCGCGGTGATACATGCGTGACAAAAACTTGCGCGGCACATGTAACACTTGCGCGACATCTCCATACTTGCGCGCCTTAATGCCTTAGCCATTTTTTTGATTTCTTTCACAAAGTTTGTGGAAAATCAATCCATTTATGAATTAATTTATTCAAATTTTGTGCAGAATTAATGGCTCTTAGACCCGGATTAATTGATGAACTGGCTAGAAAGCGGATAGATGATATGATGAGCATCATTGGCCATGATTATTATACTGTCAAAGATAGCACTCTTCCGAATTTGGCTAAGTATCTGAAGAAATATCATCTCAACTTTCCTCAAAGCACTTATCTACCTTTGTATGGCTATGGTCATCTACAAGAAGTCACTATTCCAGAAGTAAAGAATTATCTTCCATTTTCATGGTTTCAGAATTATATCAACTTTGCTTCAGTAAATATCTCAGGTGGAGGAGTATTTATAAATGCTGGAACAGTGGAGAAGGCCTATGTGATGCATCATAGCCCTTGCACAGCATATCTGAAAAAACATACACCTGAGCTTCAACCACATTGTCATCCTTTGATCTTCCGAAATGCTCAGATGGATCAATACAAAGGCTGGAAGAAAAGTTGGGACTTCCGTCCTGGGGGAGGTGTGAAGCCAACTTGGATGTGGGCATACTGGGTGCAACAGACTTGCGCAGAGTTTATTGAGGATCTGAAGAGAGCTGCAATATACGAGGCTGTCTGGGTTGGGCAAACATATGTTTACAGACATGATAACTTCGTGCCAGAGATACTCAACCACTGTAGCCCAGCAACTAATTCTTTCCATCAGACTCGTGGAGAAGTAGGTATCAGTTTGTGGGATGTCCACAAGATCTCAGGGGCTCCAATTTTGGGCGATATGTATGATGAATTCATTCCTCCCAAGGTGACTTGGAATGATTTGGAGAAAACTCCTGCTTTAGCTCGAGAATTATTTAAGATCTTCCATAGGCTCAAGAGTTCAGAGACCTCATTAACTCATTTTAGAAAATATATTCATCCAGAAGAATGGATGAATGTATTTCTCATTGAGAGGAAAGAGATGGAACTAAAAGAAAAAGGATCCAAGAAAAAGAAATCCAAGGATACCAGGCCCAAACGTCCTACCACCTGTCCAAAACCTGAGAAGAGAGGAGCTCCTGGCACATTCTGGCCAACTCTAGAAGCAGGAGAGTTTGAAAAGTGGGGATATGAAGTGAATCAAATAATTCCAAAGAAGACTCGTCTGGCGGGTTTCTTGGAAATGTGGCTCAGTGTTTATCTCTTGCTGGTCAAGGATTCGAAGGGAGGCGTTAGGACAGGGACCTTCGTCATTGCGGCAAAGTTGGCTGAGGGAAAAATGGTTGGGTTAGCTGCCCCCATTTTAGCAAATATTTACAAGAGTTTACTTCATGTATTCATGGGTAAATCTCCTTTAAGAATAGTGGGACCATTCCAGGTTTTGTGGGGATTGATCGCCACTCACTTCAGGACTTACAATGTACAGAATGGATTACAAATTCCTAGAAGCTCCTTCAGACCGTCAGTGCAAGCATTCTCTGGAATTGCTCCATTATATGTTAATGGTTATGACATGAAAGTGAGGCTGAGCATGTTTAAGGAATTCAACTTCTTTCCCTATGGAATTCCTCCATCCGGGCGGTTTGTTGATGATGGGACAGCCCATTTGGATTTGAGGGCATACATTCTAGCTTGCAGGGATGCTGTGTTAGTAGCCAGGATTGATGGAGAGATCATATGTGAGGCCTATGCTCCATATAGATTTGCATTCAAATTGAAATGTCTGCAACAGATTGTTGTATCCCCTCAGGTACATGTCAGGTTAGAGCAACATCCGATGGTTTCTCGACAACTATGGCTGCTGACATCAAGAGAGAAGACTGGGGCAGTATTTGATCTATCAGTTGAAAAAGCGGCACATAATTTGACCACATATTATGCCGAACACTGGATAACATCATACCCCAAAGGGATATTGAATCACCAAGTATATCAAGTGGGAAAGAGGAAGAGGACTGTAGAGAAAGAAACCCTTCCTCATGAAGGTGATGCTTACTCACCTGAAATTGGTTCAACAGACTCCTCTTCTAGAACTAATTCACCGGATTATCATGATGGGGATGATGAGGCACAACCGGCAGCAAAGCAGTTTCGTGCCCGATATAATCCTCTGGCCAGAATTAAAAGACCCACTCCATCAACTCCTGGTGAGTTATTTTATTTTAATAATTTTAATCACTGCCACTTTATAAAGCAATAAGTCTTACTTTCTTATTCTCTATCTGTAGCTGCAGGAGCTGGGAAGAAATTAAAGTAAAAAATTGTAGGACCTTCCTCACAGCCTTCATATCTAATACCAGAGGCTGTTCAGATATGGCAGGGCTTATACTGTGGTACTAAGACCGCCTGGATGGATTTTTGTGAGGGACTTCAACTTCCTGGAATAGGAAATCTTATGGCTTCTAAAAATCTTCAATACGAAGATAACCCCAATGAAGTGCGAGCTTACATCAGAGAGCTAGAAATGCTCATATATGCCACTGATGACTCTGTTCCTATCACCAGGCGGGTGAAGGAAATGATTGATCGTGGCGCCACTGAGGGGGCTGGTGGTTCTAGATATGAGGAATGGCAAGAGTACATGGCTCCTGAAGATGTAAGTTTTCTTTCCTTATTTGCTTTGCAACTTGATTTCAGTTGAAGCTTTGTTACTTAAGGAAGTTATTTTCTTCATCTCGCAGCTTGCAAAGAAAGGAACTGGGGTTCCTTCGCCACAGTATAGCCCTGGTGGTACTGCTATCGGGGCTACTGCTGATTCTCCTCACGAACCAGGCGAGATATCTCCAGGCCAGCAGGCCATGAATGAGGCGCTGGACATAGCCTTCCATTCGCCAATCCAAGTTCCTATAAGGGAGACTACTGATACTCCAAAAAAACAAAAGAAGCAAAGGCAACGAAGGAGGAAATCCACAGCTAAACACTTCATTAGCAGCGATAATTCCTTCGAACAATCATGAGTTTATACCCATAATCACCTGGTTACTCATATTTCTAAGGATTGCAGGGGCTTCTTCAATTTCCCCCTTGAGGGAAGGGACTGATCCTCCTTCAAAGGTCGTGGAGGGTGTTGTAGAACAATCACAGACCCAAGCTGACTTGGATGCTCCTGGAGAAGAGCTAGCATCCATTCCCAGTATCCCTCCTACTGCTGAAGACGTTGTCCAGGGTCAGGGGTTGCAGGACGCAAGTCAGCAAGAAGATGTAGCAAATGCTTCCACTGGTGAGACTAACCAGGATTCTGAAATATCATTGGATGAAATGATGAATCAAGGAATGACTTTCGAAGAATTTTATGATCATGATAAGTTGTCATGTGATTTAGAAGACCTTGGGCGTGAGTGCTACCCTTTGCCCAATTTTTTTTTTAAAATTTACACTTCTAACCATGACTGAAAACAATATGCAGTTTCTTCTGTAGAAGCTGCCGAACTGCCAATGCCTGAAGAGGGTGTGGACATTGATGTCAACCCTACCATTGCAGAAACATTAGCTCAAGTAGAGCTAAACCCAATAAACCCTCCTGAGACCCATCTTGAAAATCCTGTTGAGACCGAGAAAGATGGGGAGAAGTCTTCTGAGGTTGCTGAACCATCCTTGGGTAAGGGATAATAATATTTGTGATTGTACTTTATTCGCAAGACAATCTATTCTTTTATTATCCTTTGAAGCTAACTAAATTTTTCAATTAATCATGCAGGTCCATCAACTGCAATGACTAGATCCGGAGGTGAGGCCTCAGCCTCTGCCCCAACAGGAATTGAAAGTGAAGAAGCACAAATTAGGGGGGGGGAAAGCAGGACAGGGCACTTCTTTAAGTGCATTAATTCTAGATTACATGCCCCCCTCCGACGATGATGTTGAATCAGATCCAGAGATGCTTAAAGCGTTTAGATTTTCACGACGTAAGGCATGGAACAACATATGGAACATCATATCTGGGGTGCCTTTAGAAGAGATACCATCGAAAATTCCTCGATTGTCATCCCAATTTGTTATACTAGGACTTGGTGGTTTTGGATGTGAAAAGATCCATGCCACGGTGAAACAGATCATTTTTAGGAGGGAGCAGGCGCAAAAAAGTCGCGAAGATTTGATCAGAGTGAAACTGTCAGTCAACATAGGCGAATTTGAGGCTGCGGTATCCCAAGCTGAAGCTGATTATGCTGCCAAGATGAAGGAGCTGAAGCATAAAATCAAAGAAAAAGTCGTTCAGCAGGTGCAACTCTAGCAACAGTTAGATTCTGTTATTGGGGAACTTGATCAGCTTAATAAATCATTGGATGAAACTCATATGAATGGCATGAAAGCCATCGCAGATGCTAAGAAGGCACTTCATCAAGCTGAAAAGAGTGAATCTGGTCAAGTGCACGAGCTTCAAGTAACTGCTGATAAATATCAGGATGCCGTAAATCAAATGAAGAGTTATGTTGAAAGCCTCTTGTAATTCTTGAAAAAGAGAAGAGACTCCAATCTGTGGATGTCCTTCTAACTCTTGTGTATCAATGAAAAACACTTTCATCTTCAATTATTTGTACCTGTATTCTTTCACTACCTGCTTCAAATTTACTTAAACCAATGGGCCTAATAAGCATAGTTTGATTTTTACTAGGATTATTACAAATAACCCTACAAACTTTGAACCTTTTAATTGCTCAATATTACCTAAATCATACAAAAAAAATGTATATTTAGTGAGCTGGAACTTGACTTTTATTCAGAGTTCCTTTGTCTTTTGTGGGCAGTTTAAATTCATGCATGCCGGACATGAAGGGGCTAATGTTTAAGGTCGAAATAGCTTTGACCAAAATGGATTAAAATTGATTCAATTCCTTGAAAATTTATCTGAAAACATATTACCATACTCATGTATGATAGAAAATATGTAAACTATGGCTTAAGAATATTTGAATCTGAGGAATGATATGAAAAATAGCTAAAAGTCATTAGAAGAAGTAGTTTCCAAGAATGAAGTTACTATTATTTAAAAAAACCTGTTAGGGGGTTGAATTATGCAGGGCCACCTAAGGGCATTGGCTGCATGGTCAAATAAATATCATCTTTCGGCTGACAAGTCTGTTATGTGGACTGTTTATGAAAGGCCACCTATGGGCACGTGCTGCATAGTCAGGCAAAAGAACTCTCAGAAATTTACTTTCCTAGTGCTAAAAGCCAGTGAAAGTTTATGGAGATTCAAATTTTCTAAATTATAGAGTTTGTTGTATGGAAAGAGGTACTTGAATATGGAGAAGATATTTCCGAACAAGAATATCGGAGAATTTAATAAATATCACTCCTACGAAGGTCTGACCCAAACGTAGGGAAAGAGAATATGGAGAGTATAAACCATAGACTTGAATACTTTCAGGTCATGAAAAAAAAGACATGGAACAAATATGTTAAGGATGGCTATTTTTTTGCAGATCCCTACATACCGCCATTTAAAACAAATAAGGACAAAAGAGGCATTCTTCCCAAGAATGAAGTTACCATTATCCAACAAACCCGTTAGGGGGTTGAATTATACAGGGCCACCTAAGGGCATTGGCTGCATAGTCAAATAAATAGTATCTTTCAGCTGACAAGTCTGTTATGTGGACTTGTTTATGCAAGGCCACCTATGGGCACATACTGCATATTCAGGCAAAAGAATTCTCAGAAGTTTGACATTTTTGTGACTAAAAGTCATGAAAAGGGTTATGAAGATATGAAAATATTTAAGGTTAGGATTATAACACATAAAGATGGGTATTGTCCAATGTATATAGAGATACATAGGTCAATGATAACCATAATCATGTTGTGGCTGGGTCCTGAATTGAAATTTTGGACTTCACTACGTATCTCATAAGAATGAGAATCAAGCCATAAATAGTTCTTGAAATGAAGTTTAACGTCGTGCAGGACGAAAGTATGAGAGATCTTAGTTTAGGGTCATAGAGTTCAGACCATAATAATGAATACACAGTGTGTGTTTTCATGAGGACTTTTCAGCCAAGGGACTGAAAGTGACATTTGGGGTTAGGCCCAAAAGACTTGGGACTGGATTCGAGGGACACTCGAATGTTCCTACATATCCCATAAGGATGGGAATCAATCCCACGTAGTTCTAGAACTACCCTTTGTACAAATTTGGTTCGTACATGTGAAGGGTGAAAGGGGACTTTGGTACAATGATGGTTTAACCCGAGATAAAAAGTTTAGGCATTACCATGTATGCACGTAGTCTTTTGAAATGAAACATGATTGAAAAATCAATGTAAATAATGGTTCCCTCTCAAATGTAGTTTATTGTCGTACCGGACAAAAGTTTTGTGTATTTTAACGTCATATAACAAGGACGAAAGTGAATCAAATGTAAAGATATTGATTCTAAAGGCGGTTTCACAAATCAACATCGTATGAGATGAAGGTGAACCGAAGTGAAGAGATTGTTTTTGGGCTTGAACCTTGGGAGGTTGCCTACGTACCCAGCCTGTAAGGCAAGGATCAAAGTCCGTGTAGTTCAATTAAATAATGAATTAATGATCAAGTTGTTCTTGGGGACAACGACCTAAAAAAATGTTGTTGGGACTTATACATGGTTAGCGGCCCAAATAGAGTGTTACAGTTGAGGTTTTCTCTAAGCCCACGTGAGTCATACTCGGTGTGAGAAACAAGAGGTAACAACAACCTTGACGATGCATAGTTTAATGTCATGTAGGACATATAAAGGGACTATGCAGTTTAAATTCTTGCAGTTAGGACTATTGGTGCTGCACAGTTTAGTGTCATGTAGCAGGGAAAAAATACAGTTTAATGTCATGTAGGACATATCAAGGACTTTATGTATAGTTTAGCATCATGTAGTTAGGACGGTGGGGAAAATACAGTTTAACGTCATGTTGGACAAAAAAGGGGGACTGCGCAGTTTAATGTCATGCAGTAAGGATAAAATAACACACCATTTACGTCATGTTGGACGCATTGGGGATTTTTTCTACAGTTTAGTGTCATGTTGGAAAAAAAGGAAAATAGTTTAAGGTCATATAAATGGACCGTGGATGGTGCAGTTTAATGTCTTGCTAGACAGTGGTGTTGTTTTAAGGCCATACAGGACCTTTGATGATTTTGTAGTTTAACGTCTTTCCGGACGTAAGGGATTTTTAAATAGTTTAGGGTCATATACATGGACCAGGGAGGAGTTTAAGGTCATACTAGACCATTTCTGTATATTTTAACGTCATATAGCAAGGATGAACTGGTGTCGCACAGTTTAGTGTCATGTTGCGGGGACATTAGGGAGAATACTTTGTAGTTTATACAAAATACTTCTTCAAAAATCTGGCATTAGTTGGAGTAGTAATGAGTTCTCCATCCATCGAAATTAATGAATAAGCTCCATTGGAGTAGACCCTATGTATTGAATAAGGTCCTTCCCATTTTGGCTCAAGCTTGGGAGGTTTCTTTCCTGGTATCATTGGAGTTCTGAGAACTAATACCAATTCTCCCTGAATGAATGAGCGAAGACGAAATTTTTTGTTAAAAGCTCGTGCTATTCAATTCTGATAGATTTCCAAATGGTGCAAAGTGCACAATCTTTTCTCATATAACCATTCCAATTCATTAAATCGCTTTTGGGATTGCTCATCTATAGATAACTAATCACAAATGGCTACTCTGAGTGAGGGAAATTGAACTTCAATTGGCAAGACTGCTTCTGTTCCATATACCAACGAATATGGAGTTGACCGCGTTGCATTGCGGGTGGTATTTCGATAAGCCCATAAAGCATGAAAGAGTTTATCAGGCCATAACCTCTTATCTTTATCCACCATCTTTTGCAGTATATTTGAAAGAGTCTTGTTAAAGGCTTCTATTTGGCCATTGGCCGCCGCATGATACCGAGATGAATGGTTGGATTTAATGTTATATTCTTGATACAATTTCTTCACCTCATAAGAATAGAAGTTGGTGCCATTGTCCATCAATATGGTATGAGGGACACCAAATCTAGTAATGATGTTAGACTTGATGAAGCTAACAATGCATTTAGAACTGACTTCTTTGAGAGGTACTACCTCTGCCCATTTGGAAAAGAAATCAGTAGCAGTAAGAATGTACTTAAACTGCTTGGCCGTAACTGAAGGGTAAGGTCCCACCACATCCATTCCCCATGTGGAAAATGGCCACGAGTATTTAGCTATATGAAGCAACTATGGAGGTTGATGAATGAAGTTGGCATGTACTTGGCATGAATGACACTTCTTTGTGAAATTAACACAATCTTGTATCATTGAAGGCCAAAAGTATCCAAGCCTTCAAATTTGATCAGACAATCTATGTCCAGACTGGTGGGCACCACAGACTCCTGCATGCACTTCTTTCATGACAGCCATTGTCTCTTCACCATCAATGCATCTGAAGAGAACTCCATCAAAACCACATTTGTAGAGAATTTTCTCTAGGTGGTTTGGGCTATCATAAAGAGTAAAATTGACCACACGTCGCCAGATTTGTTCTTTCTTGGCTCTATCAGGTGGAAGTGTTCCATTTTGAAGGTATTCCCTGATAGGTAACATCCATCCTGTAGTATGACCATACAGTTCAGGAATGGGACTAATTTCATTAATTTCCTCTGTTCTGGCTTGAACATAAGGTGAAATTGCACGACGGTGGGCAATACTGATGGTTGTCTCGTCCCGGTTTGGATCTGCTAGAGCTGTGGCTATATTAGCCAGTGCATCAGCTTGAGCATTTTGTGATCTTGGGACATAAGAAAATGTCGGTTCTGAAGGGAATTCCACCATTAACTCTCTGACGTAATCATACAAAGGGATTAAGTCTTTTTTTCTGATGGCATAATCCCCATTGACTTGTTTGATTACCAGGTCTGAATCACCTTTCACCTTTAAGTGATTCACTTGTACTTGAAGCGCTAACTCCAAGCCTGTGATAAGAGATTGGTATTCGGCTTCATTATTAGTACCACATTCCCACAATAACAAGGAATAAGGTAACAATGCCTTATCTGGAGAAATGAGTACAATTCCTAAACCAACTTTGTTGAATTTAGGATTTTCCATTTTCTTCCCTGTTGGACTTCTGGAAGCACCATCAAAATACATTTCCCATGTTTGAGGATTCCCTTGAATAGAGAAAACTTCCTCACCAGGGAATTAAATATCTGAAGACGTGTATTCCACTAAAGGATGTTCAACCAGGAAATCAGCCAGAGCTTGGCCCTTTATTGCCTTTTGAGATACATACTGAATGTCAAACTGCTGCAAAATAACTGCCCACCTTACTAGACGTCCTATAAGCATTGGATGACTAATGATGAATTTGAGCAGATTATTGCGAGATACCAATTGGACCTCGTGATGTTGTAGGTAGTGTCTCAGTTTCTGGACTGCAAAGATTAATGTCAGGAAGCACTTCTCAATACTTGAATACCAGGTTTCTGCTTCAAGCATAGTTCTACTGAGATAGTAGAGGCTATTTTCATTCCCAGCATCATTCTTTTGAGTAAGAAAGGCACCCAATGATCGCTTTAGAGCTGTCACATAGAGGATAAGTGGTCTACATTCAACAGGTGGCATGAGTACTGGTGGACTCAAGAGGTATTTCTTGAGAACATTAAACGCTTCTTTAAATTCTTCAGTCCACTGGTAAGTGACTCCTTTTTTCAATAATTTGGTAAAGGGTAAACTTTTGCCTTCCAAATTGGCAATGAAACGCCAAATATAGGATAAGTGTCCTTGAAGTCCTCTTAATTCTTTCAAATTATGAGGAGGTGGCATACCAAGGATTGACTTGGTCTTCTCAAGATCGACTTCAATACCACGATGGCGTACAACAAAGCCGAGAAATTTTCCCGAGGTTACCCCAAAAGCACATTTTAAGGGATTCATCTTCAAATTATGTTGTCGAAGCTTGTGGAATATGACTTCCAAATCAGCCAAGTGATTAGAACGTTGTTTGGATTTAACCACCAAATCATCTACATAGCATTCAACAAAATTCCCTAAGAAAGGTTTGAAGATATGATGCATGGCGCATTGATATGTTGCACCTGCATTCTTTAAACCAAAGGGCATCACCCGGTAACAAAACACACCTTGAGGGGCTCTGAAGGCTGTAGATTCCTCATCTTCTGGGGCCATTCAGATCTGATTATATCCGGAATATCCATCCATGAAGGAAAGTACTTCATAACCAGCTGTCGCATCAATTAAGAGTTCTGTAATCGGAACTGGGAAATCATCTTTAGGACAATACCGATTAAGATCTTTGAAATCGATGCAAACCCTAATTTCTCCGTTCTTCTTGTTTACAGGGAAAATATTAGCCAACCACTTGGGATACTAAACTTCTATGACGAAGTTAGCTTTGATCATCTTATCCACTTCAGCTTCAATTTTGGAAGCATAAGTTGGGTGTGTTCTTCTCGCGGCTTTCTTAAATCCTCGACGTTCTTTTGGTAAACCCAAATGATGAGTAGCAACATCAGGATCAAGCCCAGGAATTTCTGTATAGTTCCAAGAAAAAATATCTTTATTTTTCTTTAGAAAAGAAATATACATCTCTTTCTCTTCAAGGGTCATGGCCGCACTAATTAAAGTGGGGCGTGGATCTTTCTCTGTACCCAAATTTATTTCTCTGAGTTCATCCACAGTGGTAGAGATACCCTCTTCAAATGCTGGAGGAGCATCTCTAAGATCTTCCTCTTCCTCTTCATCATGTGTTATTTCTTCTGTTTCTACTTGCATAGTAGATGACAAAACGGAATTTTCATGATCAGAAGAGATGTCAAAATTTGCACATTTTGAAGAAGAATCTTCCATTTCCGACCCTATTGATGATAAAGGGCCTTCTTTGGGAAATAAAGAGGAGATGATGGATTGAGAATTGATATCATTATTCACCTCCGATGTTGCTATAACTTCTTCTGGCCTGATTGGCGAAGTATAGACCTGTTGGATTTCAGCAGATGAAATGAAGACGTCACCACTTGTGCTTTCATCACTGTTTGGTAGGTGACCAATTTCTCCCATGTTGTCTGGCTCGATTGCCGTAATTGACATTATGGATCTTTCCATAAGAGTATTTTGATTTGGGCCTATTTTGTCAATTTGACTGATAGGTAACACATAATCTATACTCACATGTGTAAATGGATTTATTGGAATCTTCTCCAAACCATATGGAGCATTAACTTTGGTAATTTCCTTTATTGTAGATTTCTCTCTTCCCTTCATGTGATAAAATTCCGCCTCAATGTAATGAGACTCACATGTCTTGAACGAGGTCTTATCACCATACAATGTTCCAACTTGACCATTGAAACAGTAATTGAGACATTGATGGTATGATGAAGGGATAGCTGCATGCTGATGTAGCCAGGGTCTTCCAAGAAAGATGTTGAAAGCTGAGTCTTGATCAACAATCATGAAATCAAAATTGGATACAAGATCTCCAAACTGAGTTCTGGGTGTAACTTCACCCAGTGGTTCTTGTTCATTTTTATCATATCCTTGTAACATCATGGTAGAAGGAGATAAATCAGATTCCGTGAGGCCCAATCGACGAAGTGTACGAATGGGCATGAGGTTGACTCCTGAACCATTGTCAATGAAAGCTCTTCGGATATCTACACCATTGACTTTTCCAGATAAGTACAGAGGTTTTATGTGCCCATGCACAACATCATCTTCATCTTTATCAGTAAAAGATATCACTGCATGTCATTCTGCAGGATTATTCTCTATGTGATAGACTTCAGCTGCAACAATTTCAGCTTCAAACTCCTGAGGACTTGACAAAGCTTCGATGAGTTCTTCCCGAAGATCTTTTGACAGATTCAAAGCATCCAAAATTGATAACTTGGCTGGTACTTGGGACAAGTGTTTCAATATATCATAATTTTGATCAAGAGGTCTGCGTTTCCCAACAGGAATATACGGTTTAGTAGGTACCTTGGAAGTAGATGCTTTGGAAGCTGATGCATCTTGTATTGGGATAAAAGTTGGAAACATCCTTGGTTTTGGAAGATTAGACCGATTAGATCCATTTACTTGCTGAGATAAAGAAGATGGAACCTTCAATCGGTCTTCTAAAATAACTGTTCCAAGACTGAGTTGGCTATTAGCATAAGAACCTGCTTGTTCTTTTTGAGCTCGCTGAAGGGCTCTACTATGAGTTTCTGCTGCATACATAGTGCTAGAAGGGGTAAAATTGGAGTAGTGGCTTCGGAAAGATCCACGTCTTCCCCTGTATCCTGAACCTCTGGAACTTCCTTGGATTCCCTTATTTGATACAGGGAATTCAGGCTCATCAAAATTGAAATTACGACTGGAATACGGATCTGTTAATTGAATCATATTAACAGAACCGAAGATTAAATCTTCGTCTAATAAAGACTCTGCCTGACTAGCCTGTTTAGGCTGTGCCGTTTGATGGGGCGGTGCCCGTGGTTTTGAAGTAGATGGCATAAATTCTGCCAGAGTCAAAGACAATTTAGGCTTTGACACATAATCATCTTCTTCTGATTCTTTTTTCTTCTTTGAATCAAACCGTTTCTTTGAGGACTTTCCCTCTGAAGAAGAGGGTTTTACCGCAATATTCATGGCAGAAGAAACAATTGGTTTCTTTAATTGTGTTCACAAAATGGCATGAGTCCGATTGATTGTCTTTCTGACCATCCAATCATCATACTTCTGTGCATTTCTGCTTTTGACTTCTTACCATTCACCTTCCTCCTCTGGAACTGTAGCAGTAACACAAGCTACCTGAGTTGAAGAACCTTTCAACTTGACTTGTCCCAAGTCGACCATCTTTTGCAGGAGGTCTTTGAAGACAAAACACTCCTGGATGGAATGCCCTAACATTTGATGAAAGGGACAATAATTGGGACGGTCTTCATCTCCTTCCTTGTTTGGCCTCTTGGGCACTGGTAATTGAACCAAATTATTTTCCAGAGCTGAAATGAAGTAACCAGGAACTTGCTCATTTCGGAAAGAGTATGTTTTACACTTCAAATCCTAAAATTGTTTTAGTCGTTGATCTCTTTGATCAATTGGACGAAAAGGCCTTTGTTGTTGGCGTTTAGGAGGTGGAGCCCTTCGAGAAGATGAAGGTTTTGAAGTAGAAATAGGTACAGGTGCTTGTTTAAGCATAACTGTAGCAGTTTCTGCTTTACCCATTCTCCTTCCTGGAGCGGATGGAATTACACGAGATTTAACCTTAGCCTATATAAGGGAATCTTCAATCTGCTGAGTGATTGAAGTAAGGTCTCGAAACCCTCCTGTGTATTTCACAGGGATCAATGGCGTGCGTAATTTGTCACGCAAATTTTCCACACATATTGGAAACAGCTCCTCCTGAGGGAGTGCTAAACTCTGGGAATATGTTAATCCCTTCCAGCAAGCAATGAAATCAGAGACTATTTCATTATCCCTTTGCTTGCAGTTTGTAAGATCGAAAACTGTCATTTTTGGAAAAGTTGAGTTGAACTGAAGAAGGAATTTTTGGCAAAGATCCTCCCATCCGATGATTGACTGGGATTACAAGCTTGTATACCAGACAAAAGATGGTCCTTGCAAGGTTCGCACGAAGCATCTGAGTTTCACTGCTTCTTGATGCTCTGGATTTCCCATCATAGGATCACAACAAGATACGTAATGTGTAAAATGTTGTTCAGGGTCGCCTGATCCATTGAAAGTAGGAAAAAAGGGTTTCCAAAACTGGATGGAGGAGAAATTGAATCTACCCATTCAGGGTAAACTTTCTTTTCTGGTTGAACTTGCGCCCGTTTCCCTTCCATAGTTTCTAACCGAGCTGTTAATGACTCAATAGTAGTTATTAACTTTTGAGAAACATCCGGTTGAATTTGGTCTTGAGTATGTGCAATGAATGGAGCTTGGAAAGATGTGGTGGTTGGTGCTGCAATTGATGGTAGCACTGCCAACCGTTGTTGCGCTTGACCCGCAGGATTAGTCCTCTAAGGGTGTACTAATAAATGAGGATATTCTTGATACATCTCAGTAACTGCAACAAACTCCTTCTGCTGTCGGACATCAACATTCTTAAGAAGAAGACTACTCTTAAGTAGTTCTGCATTCAACCTTCTTAATTCTTTCATTTCTTCCTCCTGTTGTGCAAACCTTTGCTCTAATGAGGGCGATTGAACTTCTCCAGATGAAGGATATGTAACCTGATTCTTTCCCCTCCCTTTTTTGGATACTTTTTGGAGAGAGTTAAGTGGATTACCTAGGTTTTGAGTAATCCTTTGACTTCGTGTACGCACACCTTCTTCATTTTTATCGGTGTGTACATTTTCTTGAGCAGGACGCTCTTCATCTGAGTCCCCTGAGTGAGCCTCCTCTGGTGGATTAGCAACAATGGTATTGATAACATTTATTGATGCATAATGCATCGCATCCCTTCTATCAACATTTCTGTGATATTGTCTTCTTTCATGTCTTTGATGAGACATTACCTTTTGTTGATTCAATCCTTTAGGGACTTCTTGACGAGCTATAACTTGGAGGGAATCTCCTGATAATTTGACTCTTCGTTCCTCTTGGGGCTTCTTCCCCAATTGAGAAAAGACTGACATTCTCTGAGAAGGGGATTGATTATTTGAAAGAGTCCCCAGTCTCGTGAACTAGGGATGTTCCTACTGCTTCTGCTCAACTCCTCGAATCCCATTTGTTGACTCTGATGGTTGGGTTAAAGGAGTCCCCAGTCTGACAAGATGGGGTGGCTCTTGACATGCTATGTCTGAGACCTTCTTAAAAGCTCTCTTGATCTTGCGAATCTTAGTTCGGAAATTAGCTGGATACATTAACCTGTATCCACTTTTATCTCCTGGTTCAACAGACCGTTGGATGATTTCCGAAACTTCTGTCATTTGATGATGTGTTTGCTCCATGTGAGAGGCTTGTGCAATATTCTTGCCTGCTTGATGTAGGAGCAATTCAACAACTTGTTCTCTATATGCCTGATTTTGAGAGGAACTAGTTGAAGCCTGTTCTTGAGCAAGCTTTTGATTATGAACAAAGACCATTGACTGTGGCCGACCATGGGCAATAACATTGCATGAGACCATTTTCGGTGGGCTTTGCTGACTGGAAAGAACTGTGAAATGTAGTGCTCCGTGAACACCCCATCCTCTGATATGAACACCAGATGGAGCACTGGTAATTAATTGACGCAATTTTCTTAGTGCGCCAATGCATGAACGTTAAAGGGTTCTCTGTTTCTTTTCAGCCTTCGGATACTGAGAGACTGATAGAGATGCCAAATCAATTTGACGTTGTAGCCCTTCTATTATCTTAAGATGATTTTCATATTCATCATAAGATAATACCTTCTTCTTCAATTGACAAATATTTTTCCATATGTTGAGACGAATATCATGGACTCCATCTTCCATCAACATCTTTGGAATGTCATACTGGGAGTCAGCCAAAGGCCAAAACATGACTGGTACCTCACTTTTCGCCAGTTTTTTCCTCATGTTCAACATTTCCTCTTCATCATTAAATGAAGATTATTCTACCTGTTTTGACCAGAGTTGGTGTTTCCTTGTTGCTTCATCGGATTCAACAAGATTGGTAGAGAGATCATTGATCAAACTAGAAGATGCATGATTTAGGGGTGGTTCGGAGAATGACCTACACCCTGGGCTATCTTCTGATTGAGAAAGTATTTCACTTGCTAGAGATAAAGCATCAGACATGACTGGTTTCACATTTTGAAGTGCCTCAAGATAAGAGGGATTTCTCGGCACTACATTGTCCACTGGAGTATTTTCCAGGCAATGTGAATCACTACTGCGGAGAGGACTTTCGCAGCGAAATTCATCATCATGGGGAGGACCACCATAATGGGTTACATCAAAAGATGAGATCTCTTGCTCCTTGGTCTTCTGACCACACAGAGGGTTCCTGTGGCTCTCATCTGAAGATGAAACTTCAAGATTGACCGAATTGTCACGAAGCAAGCCTTCATGAGGAAGTGTCTGTTAAAGACCTTCAGAATTAATGTTCCCGTTATTGGGAACTGAGGGAGTAGAATCTTGAATTCCAACAGATAAATGTCCGAGGGCTTCAAGAACTCCAGCATCGAGCAAGGCCTGGTTACAGATTGGCCTTTGATCTTCTGACTGTGCTGGGCAGATCTTTTTCTTAGATGCCTTCTTACTCGCTTTAGAAACCACTTGTTGACGAAAGTGGTTGCTCTGAGCAGGTGTATGTGCCTGATCATGAAAGATGGTCAGGTTAGGCTGAATATCTCCACTCAAATCAGGTGTATGTGCCTGACTTGGTTGTCCGTATGATATGGGGGAGTATTCCCCATAACCCTCTTGGACTGGAATAGATGTATGTGTCTGTTCCGGAGTGAATCGTTGATGTGTCACTCCACTGCTAGGGATAGATTTATGTGTCTTTTCCTGAGATGATGCTGAAGCTGTTATGATATCCTGGAAAGCATCCAGAATATGAGCAGGAATTTGCTTCTGCTCTTTCACCATTGAAAAAATATGTTTGGTGACTTCAGCCGCCGGAACGGGGATATACGTCCATTCCGGGCTTGGAGTAGGTGTATGTGCCTGCTCCTGTCCTCCTTTTCCTATTAGTGAATCCTGGCAGTACTCAAGTGTGGAGGCAGAGAGTTGAGTCTGCCTCCTGTTTGTCGTCGGAGCTTTCCGACTGACTTCTCTGTGTGCTACCAAGCGAGACTGTTGGTAGGATTGATTAGTATTAGCAGGTGTATGTGCCTGCTGATTACACTTCGCCAAACGCGGTTGACGAGATCCATAATATGTAGTCAGGCGAGCCTGCTGACTAACTAATGATGTATAAGCAGCTGTATGTTCCTGCCTATAGTACTCCGCCGGAATTTCCTGGCGGGATTGGATTGATGCTTCTAGACAAGTCTGCTGGACAGTGGAATTAAAATGGGTAGGTGTGTGTTCCTACTCGTTGTTTCCACCAAGTTAGGTTGGTGGACTTTTCCGGAGATGGCAGGGATGAAAACCTGCCCATTGTTAACCGGATTCCGTCTCTGGCGGTTCGTCTTGCCTGCTTGGGTTCGAGGAACCTGAGCCGAATTCCTGGAGTCGGTACCCTCATCATGTTGAGGGCGCACTACCGCACGAGTCTGGCGGTGATTGTTTATGGGAGCCCTCGGGAAGGACTCCTGTCTTTTTGAATTAAGGCCCTGAGGGACCTGCTCATTCACTTCCTCAGAGTAAGGGAGCGAATGGAAATTGCGTTCCGGGGATAATGACCTGAAACGGTTGGAGACGGTAGTCAGCATCTCCTGCCTCTTGATCACTGTTCATCGTTGTCTGGATGACCTATGTGAGTTGTTCACTTGGAGGTCCTGTCGGGCAGCCTCCAGAGTTGGGATGGTACCGTGTTGATGGTACTCCTTAACCAGCACATTTGATACCCAGCGTTGAAGACGCTGAGTAGGTGATGTCATCCTCAGAGCGGATGACGATCCAGTAGGAATATCAACAGTGGTATTTGCAGCAGCAGTATTCACAGATGTGAATTTGAGAGCATCCATTATGGAAATACAGAAGATCTTGGAAAAGAGTGCCTGTTTGATATAACAGACGTAATCAAGATAAAATTCAGCCACTTCATCCTTTGGATGAGCACACATGTCAATGATTGTTTTTGTTATCCCTCTTATTGAGTTTTAAATAGGGTCTTAACAAATAGGTAAAACATCATTTTAACTTGGTTAAGGATTCACGTCGGGTTCACAATTTTTTGTTTCCCTCGGAATTCAGGGATGACCTCCTGTATGGGAGACTCAAACGTTCCGATCGGTTTCTAACGGGTTTGTTCGTAGAACCGAAAACATACAATGATTCCACATCCACTTGGACCTACTTTCCAAAGGTAGGCGCTTCATTAGTTTGTGAACTAATGAGGCTTAGGAATTTTCATTGGTCGAGAGGATGGGAGGTCGGACTCATCACAGCTTTTTGAGGGGAATTATTGTCTATTCCGGGACTCTCTTTATAGATTTAAGTTATGTTTATGAATCCTTATTATATTACCAAGTATAAAATGAGCTTTCCTTCAGTTTAACAATCAATGATTAAATATGTAAGAAATTTAGATAATCTTTTATATGTATTCGAGGTTCTTCATCAATAGAGAATCATCTATATCTATTTAGAGATTTTTGGTCAATGGTATCCTTCAAAATATTTATATAAAAGTATCTTGGTCATTATGATGACCAGGCTGGTTTTAAAGCCACTCAGTGGGGCACTTGAAGTTTATTTTCATTCAGAAGGACATGAATTATTTCAGATTTGGGATCGAACCCATAGACGGGCTACCTATGTATCTTTTGTTTTGGAAAAGGAATCAGAACCCAAGTAGTTCGAGTAAGGGAGTATGATGTTTATGATTGATGGCTCAAAGAAGGTTGTCATAATTACGTTTACCCTCTAAGATCACATGAGTCATGCTCGGTGTGAGAAACAAGAGGTATTGGTAATAAAATAGGCAATTGGTCCATGAAAGATGTAATCATAAGAAATGGTTTGGGGCTTATGTATGTATGACTGCCCAGATAGATGAAGGTTTAAGATTTACTTTAGGGAGAAAATCCAGGAACAGGGTCCATAAAGGTATATGTGCTTCATGGAGATTTGAATACTCTAACTTGGGACTTATTCCTGAAAAGGAAACCCAAATTAGGAGAGGATTGATAATTGGGTTTTACTCCTGAGAAGGAATCCCAGATTAAATGTAAATTAGGACTGGTTAAAGAGAATTTATGGGACTTGGGGCTTACTCCTGAAAAGGAAGCCCAAGATTATGACTGGGACTTACTCCTGAAAAGGAAACCCATGTTAAGGGATTTATGACTGGGAATTATTCCTGAAAAGGAAGCCCAGGTTAGGGGATCTGGGGCTTACTCCTAAGAAGGATGCCCAAAAATTAAGGGACTTGGGGCTTACTCCTAAAGAGGATGCCCAAAAATTAAGGGACTTGGGGCTTACTCCTAAACATGATTCCCATATTAGAGGACTTATTACTGGGGATTATTCCTGAAAAGAAGACCCAGGTTAAGTATTCTCTCATCTTAAAGGATGAGGTTGAATGAATGAAATCTCAATCTTTAGTGACATAAAGATGTGTAAATCACTAAGTTTTGAGAGATATTCCACAAAATTACTTTCAGATAAGGAAGTAAAATCAAGAAATCATGCCATGAAATGGCTTTGAAGAGTGTCTTGAAGACTTAATCTTGAATAGGAAAGGTGTAATGGCTTAAGAGGGGTGAAATGGGCAAGAAAGGCACCCAAAAAGGAAGGGGCACGCAAGTCTTGGAAGGTGCGCAGGTACTACGGGGGCGCGCAAGTATTGGTCGCGCAGGTATACCTGCGTGACATGTGTGGGGTACTTGCGCAATGTTCAACCAGCATTGAAACACTTGAGCGACTCTTTATTAAAGCCTTTAGAATCCTCTTGAGGTTCTTCCAGAAAAGGGACGTGCAAGTTCTATCGAAGGAGTAAGACGGCGCGCAAGTGTGACCACTTCCCTTAAGGGCTGGCCACTCAGGTGCGCAAGTGTTGATGATTTTCAACACTTAGGCCTTACTCCCACTCTTTAGATCTTCCGTTCTAGGTAATAAATTACCTTAGAACTGTTACAGAAGCTTTGAGAAGAGACTTGGGCGTTAGGAGCTTCAATTCGAGTTTTTGAAAAAAAATCCTCCCAAATGGGGGGCCCACAGGGTCTATTTATAGGCAGGAGAAGACCCTGGGCGGTTACCGGGTGGTTATCACTTAGGTCACGCAAGTCACTTGCGCGACCTTAAGGGCATCGCACAAGTGGACTTACGCGACAGTGATAGAACTTTCGCGGCACATGTGTTTTTGATCCTTTGTTCATGCCTTTGTCGATTTTTGATATTTTCTTCAAAGGTTGAATCACTTTGAGCTCAGATATTCCCCTTTTCCGATTTTTAGATTCTGTGATGAAAGGAGCGTCAACAGACCTGCACCCAGTGAGGGATCTCCCTCAAGCTTCGCACAAGCCTCCTACGCGGGCTTCCCTTCTTCCTCCGGTTCCTCCTGATTTCTGGAGGTTTCTTCATAGAAACTCCGAGGTAAGGTTATATCCCTCCTCTCATATTGTTTTCTAGTCGTATTTCGGCCTATCCGGTGCCCAGTGAGAAATGGACAAATGCCCTAGGGTTAGGGGTTGATCTGTTTTTGGTTTCTCTTTGTTCCAAGTTCAGGCGAAAGGCTTCTCGGGTCGTGTTTGTGTGTATTCCGACATTCGCCGCCGAAGTTGAGGCGGATTACGGTTGTTTCGAAACGCCGGGTTGTTTCTGAGGTAAGGGTTTTCTACCGTTGGTGGTTTCGTAGCTTCTAATTAATGTCTTAGGTTATTAAAGAGTTCCTGGTATATTTTTTCCTATGCGTTAGGTTGTTGGAATGGTTTTGGTTTTCTGGAGCTTAGGCGGCTCTTAGTTAGAAAGTGCCAAGAGCCGGAGTGGACGGATGGATCCAACTTGAGGTATGGTCCCTCTCCTTGCCCTTTAATTTAAAGTGACACATTAAATGAGTTATTTCTGCACTAATTTAGTATGTTAATTATGAAAGTTTAGTTTCAACTGAATGCTTCTATGAAAAGAGTGTGAATTGCAGGGACAAGATACAAAGGGTTGCGTGCTAACTAAACTAATGATTTAATAATAAAACCCCTCGATCAGAGGTGTGCTGTCTTCAAGATAAAAAGTAGAAAGTAGACATTTATGCTTGCCTGCTTTGCCTTGCCTTTGTGGTAATTACTGAATGGTATGTTTGGCTTCTTGTTTCTTCTTTGTTGAATTTTCCCAAGTGGGAAAATGCTATGTTTCCATAACGCCTCACTTTGTACTTGAACCCTTGGACTGTGATTTCCCTTGAGATAAGGGGGTTAAGTGAATTTGATTAGAATGGATTAAATGAGATTGTGGCAACTAGGTGCAATGACTATGACGCTTACATTTTTAATCGTCCTTCCAGGTTTAGGCAACTAGATGGAATGACCCTCATGTGGAATCCTTTGCCCAATTTGCCATGTTTAGGCACTTTGGATAAAATGACTTTGAATAGGGAGTGTGCGCTGAATGACATAGTTGAATGGGTTGGGTCGTGAATTTGACATGGTTAATTTGAGCGCATAAGATGTAATGCCTTATGTGTGGTTTGAAATGAATAGGATGTACTACCTTATGCATTGTGATATAAAACTGATGATGAATGTGTAGATTATGAAAGTGGTATTTTCTATTTTAAATTCATAGGATGTATTTCCTTATGAATTATAATATAATGACGATAATTATTGGGAATGATTATGGATGGGAGGAATTCATACCCCATGCCATCTACTTGAAACAATTATGGATGGGAGGCATGCATACCCCATGCCAGCTTACTTGAGTATGGGTGGGAGGCATGTCTACCCCACACCAGATGTGATATCTATACGTGTATGGAAGGGAGGTATTTATACCCCTTTCCAGTTGACTTATAGGGACAAGAGGCATTCTTACCTCGTTCCCACTATTCTCTATACGAATAATGGAAGAGAGGAATTCATACCCCTTTCGAGTTGACTGATAGGGAAGAGAGGCATTCTTACCTCGTGCCCACTAATCACGAATGATGGAAGGGAGGCATTCATACCCATTTCCAGTTGACTTATAGGGATGAGAGTAATTCTTACCTCATTCACGCTATTCTCTATACGTTTATGGAAGGGAGACATTCACACCCCTTGCCAGTTGACCGATAGGGACGACATGCATTCTTACCTTGTGCCCACTAATCACGAATGATGAAAGGGAGGCATTCATACCCCTTGACATTTGACCTACAGTTACGAGAGGAATTCTTACCTCATGATCGCTATCTTCAGCTGATGGGTGTGAGGCATGCTTACCCCACACCATCTTTTTTAAATATTTATATATATGTAACTGTAGTGGCATGATCAGACTGATATCCCGACTATGAGCAGAAGCTGGTATAGCCGTAAGGTTTCCTTGGGAAACTTGGATGGGTGTTGTTATTCCATTTCGTTCTGCTTATTGAGTCCTGCTACACCTTCTTACTGCTTAAATTAATATTACACTGTCTGGTTTGGGTTAGACACCGGGAGCTCGGGATGCTCAGGAGAATGCCTGTCGGGCCTTGCTGTCTTTTCTTTATTCTTTTACATTGTATTTTAAGCATGTTGTATTGTTTCCTGTTTTCAAATTGTATCATTCATCATCCCTGTATCGTGTAAACTGGATTTGGCCACCTTTTATAAAAATGATTACTATTTGTATTTCACTGCTATCTGTCCATTGTTTATCTATTACTGCTTCCGCTATTGAATGTTATTTACTCTAAGATACCGCTGCGTTACTCTAACATGAAGGTATAGTCTCCCCACTATCACCTCCTGAGACCCTCGCTGCTAGTCGGTAGCCTCTGGCATACGGGGAGATGCGCTTGAGGCCATGTGGCGACCAGTCTGATGGTGATCCGGGACGGGACGTTACATAATTTATCCAATACCTTAGGGAATTCACTATCACTTCCAGCTCTAGGTCACGTGCATAGTAGTTTTGTTCATAAATCCTCAACTACTTGAACCCATACACGACCACACAACCACCCTGCATAAAAAATTCTCCCAAACTGATTATGGATGCATCTCAAAACATAGTTTTCTCCTTAACTGTCTCATTTAAGGTAAATATTTCTAGTGTATCTAGTATTCTCTTTAAATCCTGAATGGTAATCTCATAGGAATTAGACCAGAAAAACCTCACTACTGTTTTGCTTAGGACTATCATAGTTTCTTATAAATAGGAGAAGTCATGGATAAACCTTCTCTAATAACAAGTAAAGCCCAAAAATGTGTATATATCATAAATTTTATTGGAACACTCCTAATGAATAAAATCCTTGACCTTATTATGGTTAGAAGATACAACAAACTTAGATATCACATGGGAGAAAAAATACACCTCATTAATCCAAAAGTGATACGTGGAGATTTTGAGATAAATCTAATGCACCCTAAGTGTTCTAAATAAAATCTTCAAGTTTTGTGTGTGTTACTCATTATACTTGGATTACATGCGAATATAATCCATGAAAACAACCATAAAAATATCTATATATGGTTGGAAACCCTATTCATCAGGTTCATGAATACCATAGGTGCATTTTTTCACCTGAAAGACATAACCAGATACTTTTATAAACCATACCTTCTCTTGAAAGCAATATGAAGTACATCAGACTGCCTCACCATCAATTGGTTGTATCCGAATCTCATATTGATCTTTGAAAACACTCAATCACCTCTCAACTAATCATACAATTTGTTGATATGAGGAATAAGATATTGATTATTAATTTTCATTTAGTTCAAATTCTTATAATCAACAAAAAATCTCAAGGAAACATCTACCTTCTTATAGAATAGGATAGGAGAACCCCAAGGTGATGTGATCAGTCAAATAAATCCTTGTCCTCTAAATCCTCTAGTTGAGCCTTCAAATATTGAAGTTCCATAGACACTATCTTATAGAGAAGAATGGATATAGGATATGCACTCGAAATGATCTCAATTGTAAACTCTACCTCCCTCTTAGGTGGAATTCCTAATAAGTCATTGGGGAAAACATACTGAAACTATTTGAAAATAGGTGTAAAAACATCTTTATACAGACCCCCCATCATCCAAACCTAGACTAGCCACTTGGGTCATAATACAATCCCATAACTGATAGTTAGGACCCTCTTGGCCTGCCTGAACATCCCATTCTCTATTATGGATATACCTTCCACCCTCAAGAGGTGAAAAGACACTCATCGATGAAAATATTTAATACAGGATCAATACTAACAAGTCCACATCCAAAATCTTGTCGAAGATATTCATATCCAAGAAAAAAGTATCCCAAAGGAACCTATAGCTTCTAATCTCTCAGTAACATCCAATATATTTGATAATACCCTCTAATCGCATTCCCAATGGTGTTTCGACAGATTTTATCCCATATAGATACTCTATCTCAAGACCTAATCCATCAAAAAACTATGCAAATATAAAGGAACGTGAAGCTATTATATCAAAAAGAGATATTTCCAAAGTAGAAGCTACTAAGATCACACCTATAAATGTATAAGATTCTATATCCTTGCCTATAGAAGTAGGATGTATGGAATATATCTGACCTAAACCGTATCCCCAAGACCCTACCTGATGTCCCTGAGTTGCACTACCTTATTGATCCTGACCATGGGTACCATACCCACCACCTTGGCCTAAATAGTCAATAAAACCCTAGCTGCCCACCTGTTGTGACATAGCTAACCCTACTCTAGAACCCTAAACCTATATTTATCCTTAGTCACTAGGCATCCATTGTATACTATTGAAGAACCTCTATAAGTGGACTATCCTACTACATGATCCATATTTAATAGATGGCCAATCATAGTGTGGAATAATATAAACTAACTTTCCAAACTGGTGTCACTAAACCTTTATACCTCTATGAGGAAGAAGGGATGATCCACTGCCCTAGTTACTCTGTCTGCCACTGCTCAAGCATGGGCTTCCCTAAGAACATTTCCTTCTTTTCGAAGACCTGCCACTAGTCCTCCTAGAAATATCCATCTGACTAGAACCCTTATCCTCACACAAGTTCATCATTGTGATAAGGACCTAGTTCACAACATCAAAAAAGGACGTTAGATGGAAGAAGTTCATCTATGCTTGTATCTCGTATTGTAACCCATCCTCAAAGCAGCTCTCTCGGGCTACCTCATCTCCCACAAGTATAGGGGAAAAGCACCAAAGATCAGTAAAATGATCATAATAATCCATGGTAGGCACTTTCCCATGAGTAAGATTCATAAATTCCCTTGACATATCAGTTCTCGAGATATCTAGTTAGAAATGATCAAGAAAAAAGGTCTAAATGTCCTTCCAAGACAACCCCTTATTCTAATATGTCTATATGAGAACATAACACCATCTCTTCATAGATACCTAAAGTATATACATAATTGACTTCAAAATTCTATCCAACAGTGTCTCTAAGTGATAAAAAATAGTCCAAAAAAGACTTTAACCAGAACAAAGCATCTCAGGGACCACCCTCCCTAGAAAATATCGGAGGGTGATGGTGTTGAAACTCTCTTTTCAGATCTGACATCATAGTTACAAGTTAGGGAGTATCTCTCTCCATAGCCTACACTACTCATAGAAATATTGTAAGGAGATGATTTTCCATCACCTAAAATGGTACTATAGGAGGTTCTAGACCAAAAACCTTAGGGAAATGCTCTTTACTAATCTCCTGGTGCTCAACTAGAGGCTATCTTGGAGGCATATGTCTACAAAAAAAATTTACAACTCAAAACATGTTACTATAACAATTATTTAGATCACAATTTAGGGAAACAAATAACAGACATACCAAGCTACTACTATCCACTTCTTATAACATAAGAACCTCATAACCCCAAGTTCTCTCATTAGCCCCATCTACCCATACATAGGGTCAACATAATATATACAAGGTCTACATCATACATGAAGATCCAAGGCATCATACATATAGTTTTTTAAAAAAAAATAACAAGAAATTTACAAATCCATACTAAGTTAAATGAAATGTAAATAATAAGTTATAGATAAATTTCTTTATAAGTTTTAACTAGAAATTTATTTAACTGACACCACATTCTACTCAAGATAAATAATCATGATATACACGTTTACCCATTTACTCAGCCATAAATTTTTAACGATTGAGACTCAATTAAATGAAATGTCAATTAAAATTTTTAGAGGAAAAAAATTATAAGTTATGTTTTCCATTTTATTTAGTTGATTCCATATAATAAATCAAGTAGGTAATCATGTAACCCATTCTTATCTATTTAGGGAACCATTAAAGTAAGATTCAACCATACATTTAAATACGATATCATCATATAAATGGTTGTGGAAAAATTAAATAACTGATCCTATACCAAATTATCATACCAAACAACACACAATTAGGCATATCACATATGAATCATGTGTTCCTAATATGATTTATAAACATATGAAACAATAGGGAAAATTCCCATTAAACAATAATAAAAAATCATTAGCAGCAAAAAAGGTGAAATAGATGAAAAATCAAGGAAAAATCGAGAACATCAATCCCTTCCTAGGTAAATTAGCCTTTCCCTTATATGTGGGTCTGCAACTGCCATGAATGAGCTTCGTAATAAGTCTCAAAACACCCTATATTGTTTCTACCTTACCTGGATGATAAGAAAAAATAAAAAGGTCTCTAATACCACTTTGTAAAATCCCTACCCATTACCACTCATAAGTGTCCATACTCGAGTGCTATTGGGACCTCAGGAATGGCTCCCTATATGCTAGATGCTTCTGACTAGTAGCATAATTATATGGTGGTACGATGGGGAGATTATACCCATATATTAGAGTATAACAATAGAATAAATAAAGAAAATCAAATACATCTATCCAAATAGATAAAGAAGTGAGGATACATACAATAAAGTGCTAATAAATAAATATGAAACATTCCATATCAAGATTATCTATCTATAATATCAATCAGTCATACACCAACATGATATATATACAAAAATACAAAAAAGGAACAAAATATAAATAGGAAGATGCTTCAAAATGGGTCGCAAGTCCAAGATCGGTTCTGATATCCCATCCCCTATAAGATCCTAAGTTTTTTTATGAGGAACATATATTTTGTTTTCTGGTTTAAATGAATTTTTATGGAATTTTGTGAGTACCCAATGTGATCATGGTTGTTTCAGGGGTGTCTCAGGATTGTTCAAAGATGGAAACCAACATTTTAGGAAAACAAGGAAGGCTACACAGTTAGTAGAAAACATAAGGGAAAGGCCAAATAGTTACTTTAACCATGTGAGAGCTTGGAAAAGGGATAAAGAGCCCACACGGTTTGAAGAAACCATGCCAACCAGGGCGCACACCCATATGAGGACCTCTGTAGTTTTTAGCATATCATATAAGACATGATTTTCACATGGTTAGTCAAACCATGTGCATGAACCATGAGATGTCCCCCCAAGCAGTGAAAGGTTCATGTTTGACGCATGGGTTTGATAACCGTGCAACCTAGTAAAATGTGTGAACTTACCTTTTTCTCTTAGAAACATTTATAACTTTAAAACCCTTTTCATTTCTCCTATGGTGGAACGAAATAATGTAGGATATCTCTTTTGGAATCCAACTGGTAGGATTTTCTACTGATTATCTATCCAGCCCCATATTTGAACGCCCTCAGTCTCATTAGATTAACCATGGTAAGTTCTTGGATTATATTGTGATGTTATTCATTTTACTTAATATTGATATAGTTATTTGGGTGAAATCTAATATTCCCAATATCCAGGATTTTCATTCAATGATCATTTTTCTATTGATCTAGACCTAATCAGATCTTGATACAGGACAAGTGATTTACTATGGACCTATAGTAGGTGGTCTATACATTCCCCTTGGGGTTTGGTATTTTATAAGCTTAGTTTCCATTGTTCTGAGCACCAAAATTTCTGTCAATATACCTTTAATTAATTTAATAACTAAATTGAACAAATTGGAACCTGTTAGGGATTCCCACTATTTACACTATGATTGTTGGAGGTGGTTACCCCAACCTAGGACACCCATGGGGTGTGCCTATTATATATTCCTTTTTTTCCACCTATAGGGTGTGTGTGTGCTTTCCTAGTAAGAGGAATACCTTAATAAATTTAATTGAAATGAAATGAGATAATTAGGAGATGGAGATTAATTTTTTTCCAGATGGTTGCATGATGTTTATTTGGATTTTAAAGATTTTTTAGGTGAATTGGATAAACTCGTGGAATGTGAATTTCATAAAATGATGAATGATCAGATGAATTGAAATGGTAGTGGATGCTTTGGTTGGTATAACTTGGATCCTGATTCCGTTATATTTCATTGACATTTCTCCCATTGATATTATTTTTTGTACTGAATTCCTTAGACTTATTTCCTCCTTGGGTTTTTATTCCATAGGATTACTTGGGCCTTGCTATCCATTAGATATGGATTTCTTGTGATCGCATTAGACATGGTATGTTGACATGATCTTAGGACCCCACCAATGTCTAATTATGTTTCCATCGATATGATCCTGGGGATCGATGAGAATTCAATGGTATTTTATACCTTGGATTCGGCTCTGTGGGGTATGAAACTTTTGATTACATGGTGCACGCGATGTTGATGACTTGTTTGCATGACAAGGTCGTGATGATTGTTATATAATGGATTATATGGAATGGACATGATATTGGTCAAAAATTGGTTATACGGTGGGGATATGATTGTTTTTTATTTGTTTTACTACTACCCTTATTATGGGATCATGATCGTTATTTTTTAGGGATCCTTGTTTGGATTAAAAGTATCACTTGCATTTATTACTTTTTCTAGGGGATTTCACTTATACTACTATCATGTCTGTGATATACTACACACTTCTTATATTTTATTGCAAAAACTAGATTTATTACAAACATCGTTGGTGGTGTCTTACTGAGTGTTATCTCATAACTTGTTCAGGCTGCCGTTGGTTACCCAAACAGAACATATGGATGCAGTTAGGTACCGGGGAAAGTGCCCAAAGTTCAATGCTTGAATTTGTTCTATGCTTAGGAGAAAGGGAGTATAAGACCGATCTGAGGATCGTGATGCTGGATGAGATATTCCTTTTTGGTATTTTTGGTATTTTGATTCATGTATTGTATTGGGTGCTTATATACCCATTTTCCATCTTTGTAGATACATTAAATGACACATCATTGTATATGAGATTACCTTTGACATTGGTTATGTATTTCTATCTTTAATTTTTATCTTATTTTAGTTATTTATCATCTTATACTATTGATCTATATGATTTCTACCACTTTGTTACACTCTGACATGAGGGCATAGTCTCCCCACAGACACACCCTAGGCCCTTACTATTATTCAGTAGCCTATGGCATATAAGGAGACATGCTTGGGGTCATGTGACCCACCAACTAAGGGCACCATTTAGTGGCATGTAGGTTGGGACATTACAAAGTGGTATCATAAAGTTTTTTCTTTTCTACATTATTTTTTTGGAAATAGATGGTGGATTAGGAATGCTTTGGAATTTGGTAATGAGTTATGCTTGAGAGTAGCTAACCCACATATGGGAAAAATCAAAATTT
This sequence comes from Viscum album, assembly GCA_963277665.1. Classification (NCBI taxonomy): domain Eukaryota; kingdom Viridiplantae; phylum Streptophyta; class Magnoliopsida; order Santalales; family Viscaceae; genus Viscum; species Viscum album. The sequence continues at coordinate 117,717,258 of OY728162.1, read as the reverse complement.
TCGGGAATAGATTGTTATTTTTTCTATATTTTTCCTCATATAGTTGATTTGATTCCACTGTTGGGTGATGAACTTTTGGTTCAATGTTTTTTTATTCAAATTTTTATGTTTCTAAATGATATGAGGGTATGCATCTCATACATCATTTTAGGAACTTTTATAGGATTCGCATGCCATGAATTATGCCATTCTATATAGAATAAATTGCTTGATTGTATGACTTTTTTATATGTACATTGTGTGATATATATATGGATTGATAAATGAATTTAATTGGAGATCAAGAATCATGGTTGGTACATAGAGTTCATGTCATAACCTAAATAGTGTTTTCCTAATTCGGCTACAATAGACACCCTAAGAAGTCAACTATGGTACATTGAGTCATGGACCATTGGTAACATGGACTTGAATGTGTTATTGTGTGGATTAATTGGATAATGTATTTTAGTTCATGAGATGTATGGGACCTTATGGATTGGAAATGGAAAACCATTTGGTTCAACTATTTGGTTCAACCATTTGAATTTAAATATGAAATGAATACAAATTTTAATGAAAAATTGAAAATGTGAAACAAAGAACATGGCCTTGACCAGACTTTTGAGTGGGTATTAGGCAGTGTATCTAGTGATGTTTATGAAAATTTCTTTTATCTAGTACTAGATTTAGGATAAGTAAGAGGGGCGTTATTTTTTATTGAAATGTTTTAACCCGTCCTTTGATTTTAGCTGTGAAATTATGGTTATCAGTCTTTTACGAGGTGTGTGTTTGGAATTGTAGAGACATGCCACCATGGTGACTTCCATTCATACATTGGGAGGTTGGAGAAGACCATTACCTAGTGGTGGTGGGACATGGACTACCAATGGATTCTCCTATAGTGAGAGTTGTGTCACGTGTTTTTTTACTAGAAATAGGGGTTGAGGCAGAGTTATGTGAGGGGTTTTTACACTACATGCAGACTTTCCAGGGAGCATCACAGCCTAGATCTTCTATGGATAAGATGATGCCTATGTTCTAGTAGCATCCTCCTCCCATTTTTTCTTGGGATGGTGGTCCACAAGATACTGATCTTTGTCTTTATACTACTTTTTCAACAGTCGAACATCTAGAGACACCTCCTAAGAGGAGGGTGAGGCTCATAACTTATATGATTTTGGGAGAAGAAAAGCACTAGTGGGATGTTTTGAACTAGTATAATAGGATGAAAGATATGGTTTGGGGTGATTTCAAAACCAGGTTCTTTGAATAATTTTTCCTCGATACTCTAATAGCAGAGCGGGATAGTGAGTTCATGTGTCTGGAGCAGGGTGCGATGATAGTTATGGAATATTTGGCATGCTTTAAAGAGATGCAGCATTTTGATCTGATATACCTTTCCAAATAGATATTAAGAGATAGATGATTCAAGGAAGGTTTTAGAAATGTTGTTCAATCTCATGTAAACATGTTTAGGTTGATGACTATTACTAAGATAGTGAATAAGATAGTGATTATAGAGCATAACCTGAGGGAAGATTAGGGTATAGAGGATGGTTGTTTGGCCTTTTGAACTCGTGGTTCAACATATTATAGTAGGAAGCACTATTTTCAGTCCTCTAATGAGGTGAGTACCAGCTATATTTTGAGTGATGGTAGTGATATTTTCTAGTCACTAGAGAAATAGATGGGGACATATGAGGAATCAATGTGATCAAGACCCATTCCAGTGACGAGATTGAGGAAGGATGTGCAATGTAAAATATTTTTGCAGGAACCTCCCTATAGTAGTCAGTGGAAAGGGATTGAATCTAACTCTAGGTTTTGAAGTGGGTTTTATAGCTTCAGATCAGGATGGGAGATGGATTAGTACCAGTCGGTCAAGATGAGGTGGTGGTCTTGGCTGAGGCAGCCAAGCACCAGTTGTACCTAGACAACAGAGTGGTCCTACTCTGGGTAGTGACGTTGTTTCATAGGGATGTGGTTTAGGCCATATGTATTCTATACAACCTACCTGTGAGGATAAGAGCATCATTATTTCTATGATAATAGGTACAATCTTAGTATCCTCTATTCTAGTATCTTCTCTTTTTGATATAGGTGCATATCATAATTTTATATTTGAATCTGTTATGGAAAGACTTGGGATTGTGATTCAGTTTTTTAATAGTGTTAGGAAACTTGACACTCTTTTGGGGATAAAAAAAGAGGATGTACGCCAGTGTAGGGAGTTTCCCCTTGAGATAGGTCAGTGTCAGTTCATATGGGATATTTTTTTTCCTATAGATGACAAGGTTTGATGTCATAATCGGGATGGAATGGATATTTATTATGATGAGTATGTTGATTTACATTGCCATAGGGTGACTTTCGTATCACCAGAGGGAAATATTTTTATTCATAAGGGTTAATAAAATATCCAGGAAAGCAAAGATGGACCAGACCATCATGGGATGGTTAGAATGATATCCCAAATTTTTATTTTGTATCTGTATGATCCTGGATCTCGTCAGGAAGAATTATCTCTACTATTTGATCATTTTAGGGATGTTTTCCCAGATGAATTTTCTAGTTTATCTCATGAGAGATAGGTGGAGTTCACTATTGACTTAGTTCCAAGAGCTGCACTAGTATCAATTCCTCCTTAAAGGATGGTTAAGATAAATTATCAGGAGCTCAAGAGGCGTTTAAAGGACATGGGGGCAAGGGGGTTTATACGAACTGATACTTCTTTATGGGGTTCGGTGGTCCTTTTTTTTGAAAAAGGTGGATGGTTCCCTTAGGATATGTATGGATTATCAAAAATTGAACAAGTTGATGGATAAGAACCGATATCCTTTTCTATGGATAGATGATCTTCTGTATTAGATCAAAGATGCTCGGTTGCACTCAAAAATTGATTTGAGATCAGTACTATAGCAGTTTCTGTAATATGCATTGTTCGGTACTATAACATCTAGAACTATTCACCTTGGGCCACCAGTTTGGGCTTGAAGTCCTTAAGGCCTTCGGGCCACCCAGGACTTTGGGTCAGCCAGGATTTTGGGCCACCTTTAAGGCCTTTTGGCCACCTCAAGGACTTCTTTACACATGTAGTTTCCCCAGACATACTCTACAAAAAAGGAGCAGCCCTAGAGGAGGATTCAAAGCAGGCTCACTCACCAGAGCAGAACCAATGTATTTGGAAGAATGATAGGGTATGACTATGCCATTGGGAGTAGCATGTGCTTGCATGAGAAGCTTAGCCAGACCTCCATGTGAAAGTGGAGAGCTACCATCATGATGCATATGTTGGGTAAGGTAAGTTCTTTTTAGTTATAGTCCAGTTGAATTCCCTAAGACCGTTGGGTCATGTAATGTCTCTTAAACCTATGGTCTTTGTAATCACTAAGACTACAGACCTTGTAAGGGTTCCCCCTAATCTCTTGAATGGGGGGTTATCAAAAATCAATTAAAAAACGAAGGTCTTCAGGCCATTTGGGATAGGTTCATGTTAGACCTATAGAAATACCTCATAAAAATTTACATAAAAGGTATAGTCTATATGAGTATTTGGTTATGCTGTTAGGTCTCATGAACATGATAGAAGTTTTTATGGCACTGATGAACCAAGTTTTCCATACTTATCTTGATTCTTTTATGGTAGTATTCATGGATTATATCTTGGTGTATTCTCAAAATCTACATGACCATGAAAAATATCTTGATATCATTCTATATACACTGATAGAGAATCAGTTATATGCTAATCTCACAAATTTACACTTCTGGAAGGATAAGATTCACTTCTTTGGTCATATTATCTCATGGATAAGAGTATTAGTCGACCCAAAGAAGGTGAGCGATGTAGTTTCCTAGGATAATCCCAATAAAATCTTCAACATATAGAGTTTCTTAAGGATAGATAGATATTACTGGAATTTCATACAAGACTTCTCACTTTTAGCAGTACTGTTGATGGGATTAACTAAGAAGGGCATGAAGTTTGTATGGTTAGATATCTGTGAGTCATCCTTTTAGGAGATAAAAGGGATACTAACTTCAGCACTAGTCCTGATTCTACTAGATCTAGGAAAGATCTATACTGGGTATTGTGATGCATCAGGTATCAGTCTTAGATCAGTTCTGATGCAGGGAGATTGAGTCATGGCATACAGGTCTTGCCACTTAAGTCCACATGAGAGGAATTATCTGATGCATGATATCGAGTTAGCTATTGTGGTAGCTTCGTTACATTATTGGAGGCACTATTTATTAGGATAGCATTTTATGGTGTTCATAGACCAAAAAATCCTCAAGTACATATTTATATAATGTGATCTTAATTTGAGGTAGCAAAGGTGGGTTGAGTAACTATAGTCTTTAGAATTTGAGATTTCCTATATGACTGGAATGGGAAATGAAGTTGCCGATACACTGTGCATGAGGATTCATATATAAGAAGTTCAGTATGCCAGTAGTGAGTGGAAGCTTATGGCCTTGATTTCTAAGATGCACTTGGAGGTGAAGGATAGTCAGAGGAAAAATTTTCATTCATCCTTAGCTATGACCTCTACCCTTCTAGTTAGAGTGAGGATAATGTAGCTATTAGGTTCAAAGGGCCTTGTTCTATGGGAGAGTGTGGTTGGTGAGGACCCACCTCCTGCTTAGACATTAGGTGAGGATGAAATTATATGTATACATGGTCACATTTGGGTTCTATTAGACATATTCGAGGAGTTGATGCAGGAATTTTATGCCTCAGTTTGGTAAATGCACCATGACATCACAAAGATGTATTGTGACATTCACCATCAATATTGGTGGCCAAGTTTGAAACATGTGGTAGATGGTTTTGTTATGAGGTGTTCCACCTATTAGCAGGTGAAAGGAGAACATTAGCATCTATATATACTTTTACAGTAGTTACTAATTCCTGAGTGTAAATACGATAATGTCGCGATAGATTTTTTGACGGGTTTTTCGAGGCCGTTTTAAGGTAGTGATGTTTTGTGGGTTATTTCTGAAATGCTCATAAAGATTTATCAATTCCTTCCTATCAAGAAGACCGTCTTAGTTGATGATATTGGGAGTTCGTATATCCATGAGATATTATGACTTCATAGGGTCCCTAATACTATCATTTTAGATAAGGGCACCCAGTTTACCTCTCATTTATAAAATAGTGTGCAGAGGGCCTTGTGTACATAGGTGCTTCTAGGCACAACACACCACCCTTAGACTAATGGCCAGTCAGAGCATATGATTCAGGTTCTTGAGGACGTGCAGAGAGCATGCCTCCTAAATTTTATGGGTTCTTGGTAGAGACATATTCTCCTAGTTGAGTTATCTTACAATAATAGCTTTCAAGAGACTATACATATAGAACCTCATGAAGATTTGTATAGTAGGTTGTGCCAATAACATTTGTGATAGTTATAGGTAGGTGAGACAACTTTACTAGGACTGCATCTCATGTAGGTTACTTTTGAGCAGGTCCAGTTGATCAGGAAGTGGATGAATACTGCACAACCTCGACAGAAATCCCACACCAATTTTTATCGATGATCTATAGAGTTTAAGGTTGGGGATTATGTCTTTTTATGTATCTCACTGAGGCTGGGACACAGATGGACCAGGAGACATGATAATCTTTCACTGTGATATGTCCGGCCATTTGAGATTCTGGAGAGAGTCAAACCAGTAGCCTATCAGTTGCAGTTACCTTAGAGGTATTGATCCATGCATGACATCTTCAACATATCTCAGCTGCTCCATTGTCATTCAGACCCGTCTCATGCTATTCTACCTAAGGAGGTTGAGTTATAGAAAGATGTATACTTTGAGGAGTATCTTATTCATATCATTGATAGGGGCATGAAGGTTCACTGAGGTTGGTCATTTACTCTAGTGTGGGTGCTATAGTAGCATGTCCATTTATAGGACAAGACTTGGGGTAATGAGGCTGATGTACATTCTTAGTGTCTAGATTTATTCCTAGGTGATTCTTGACTACCCTTGGAAGGGAAATTTGGGGACGAATTTCTTTAAAGGGGGAAGATTATAAGATACTAGGTTTTCAAACAAGGTATGTGTATTTTGTTTTTTGGTTTAAATGTTTGTTTATGATGTTTTGTGAGTACCCCATGTGATCGTGAGTGTCCAAGGATTGTTCAGATCTAGAACCCAGATTTTTTGGAAAACAAGGCAAGCCACACTGTTACTCTAATCATGTGACGCCTAGGTAGAGGGATAAAGGATCCCGCACTGTTTGAGGAAACCATACGGACCAGGGCACACACTTGTGCAAGGGACTCTACAGTTTTTAGCAGAGCCTGAGGTATAGTTTGCACATGGTTAGTCAAATTGGGTACATCAACCGTGCATGGTTCCCTCTTATGTAGTGAAGGGGGCATGGTTGGCGCATGGTTTGGATAACTGTGTGACTAAACCATGTGGCCCAATAAAATGTAGGAATTTACCTTTTTCACTTAAAATTTTTTATAACTTTAAACCCTTTTTCATTTATCCTTTGGGGGAAAAAACTCACATAGGAGAGATCCTTTGGAAGCCAATTGGTAGGCTTCGCTCTTGATTCATTGTTCAAACTCAGATTCAAACACAGTAGGTATCATTGGATTCACACTGATAAGTTCTTCGATCATATTATGTCATTATTTGTTTGAATTCATATAAAAAGTGTTATTTGGGTGTAATATAATATTACCTATTTTCATGATTTTCATCCGTTATTCATTTTTATCCCAATATGGACCGAATCAGAGCTCGATACTATACAAGTGCTCTACTGTGGACCTATGGTGGGTGGTATATACCTTTCCATTAGGGTTTAGTGTTTTATAAGCTTAGTTTATGGTGTTCCATGCACTAGAATTTCTAGAGGCACCCCTTTAATTAATTGAATAATTAAATTGAATGAATTGGAAGCTATTAGAGATTCCCACTACTTCCAATGATATTGTTGGAGGTTATTGCCCCAACCTAGGACACCCTTGGTGTGTCCCTATTATATCTTTCCTTTTTTATACCACCTATAGGGTTTTTATGAACTTTTCTAGTTAGAGAAATCCATTAATTAATTTAATTGAAATGAATTGAGATAATTATGAGATGGAGATTCCTAATTTTTCACGTGGTTACATGATGTTTATTCGATTGAATTGTTTATTAGTATTTTTTTTAAATGAGTTGGAAGAACTCATGGAATGTGAATGTTATGAAATTATGAACGATGATATGAATTGAAATGGCAGTGGATTCCTTGGTTGTAATTCCTTGGATCCCTATTCCATCAGATTTCGTGGATGTTTCTCTCATGGATCTTTTTTGTGGTAGTGGATTCCTTGGACTTGTTTCCTCATTAGGTCTTGATTCTGTAGGATGCCTTGGGCCTTACTACCCATTGGATTTTTAGTTCTTGGTATTGAATTAGACATGGTCTGCTGACATTCTCCTTGAACCCCACCCAATTATAACCGAGTTTCCATTGAGATTATCATGGGACTTGACAAGTATGCCTTGGTATTCTATACTTTGGATCCAGATCTATAGGGTCTGACACTTTTGATTATACAGTGTGGATGATGTGGATGACTTGTTTGTTTGAAAAGGAATGATGATTCTTATATATTAGATTATATGGAATGGTCATGGTAGTGATCTACAATTGGTTATACGGTGGGGCTGCGATGGTTTTTTCTATGTTTTACCACTTCCCTTGTTATGGGATTTTGACTATTTTTTTTAGATAGCCATGTTTGGATTAATAGCATAACTTGAGTCAGTACTTTTTTCATGTGATTTAACTTGTACTACTGTCATATCTATTGCATAGTACACACTTCTTAGCTTGTATTTAATTTCCTAGATTTGATATAGAAACTGTTGTTAGTGGCCTACTGAGTATTACCTTACAACCTGTTTAGGCCACCTTTGGGTACTAGAATAGACTATATGGATGCAGGAAGGGATCGAGGAAATCACCCATTGTTTGATGCTTGAATTTGTGCTATGATTAAGAGTAGGGGAGCACAGGACTGATCCGAGGTTCATGATATTGAATGGGATAGTCTATTTTGGTCTTTTTAGTATTTTGATACATGTATTATATTGGGTTATTGTATACCTATTTCCCATCTTTAGATAGACATGACATGACACATCATTGTATATGAGATTACTTTTTGGCATTGGTTGTGTATTTTTGTCTTGGATGTTTATCTACTATCAGTTATTTATCTACTTCTATTATTGATTTGTATGATTTGTACCATTTTGTTACACTCTTACATGAGGTCATAGTCTCCCTAGAGACACACTATAGGCCTTCACTTCTATTTGGTAGCCTCTATCGTTTGGGGAGGTGTGTTTGAGGTCATGTGACCCATCGGCTTGGAATTATGTTTAGTGTCATCTGGGTCAGGATGTTACATGACCCAATCTATAAATCCAAATATGCATCAATAATAGGATGATTTCCCTTGTCCTAAAATGAAATCATGAAGTCAGAATAGGAATTAAACGAAATCACTAAAAGGGTGTGAGTATGACTCAATTGGACACCACCAATGAAATATAAAATCATATCCTTTCTAAGTGAAAGGTGTATGTTGATGCACATAATAAATAATTAAAATTATAAATAAATACATCATCATCGATCTTCAAGTTCCATAGTGACACTATGTACTCACCAAACCTACTTCTTCCTAATCCAAATGTCTCTACCCATAGTAACTCAAGTCATACATACTAGTCCCATGGTGTTAATACTGGGTGATCAAGAGAGATTTGACAACACTACCAAACCTAAGGAGAAATCACCCTGAGGAATTCTTAGATAATATTCATCATTACTGAACCCAAGGGTATTCATCCCATGGTGTTCTTATTAGTAGGTATTATCACCAAAACCTTGTTGTTATACTTAAGGTGTTCTACATAGAAAGAGTCATCACCAAGCCAATAAGAGTTCAACCTATGGCACTCCAAGTATGTGGTGTCATCACTAAACCCATTGGGGTTCACCCCAGGGTGTTTTGAGTAGAAGTTATCCATTTAAATCACATCAAAAATTCACAAATAATTAACTTAATTTCAATGATATAAAATCATTCATTTTAAGTACACTAAAAATCAATAAATAAATTCATTCCATTGATCTCCCTTAATACCCAAGTACACTACACCCTAATATAAATCATAAGCATCATCAATCACTTATCCCTAGTCATATGTAAAGTCACAAAAACCCCTAAGGGACACACCTTCAATTACAAATTTCGTACCTAAGGTTACACACACCTAGAAGGGTGGACCAAGTCCTTTTAGACACACTAACAGACTACTTATAGTCTGTGGAGGAGTTATATTTTATGATTTAGGGCTAAAAAATATTTATTTAATTTGATTTTTGGTCTAGAACATGGTGTGTTGGTGTGACTACACATCACACACACTGATAAATAGTGATAATTTTAAGGAAATGTTTTAGAACCACCAACTGTATTCTCAAAAATGAAAAAATATCCTGTATTAATCCCCACTTCACGCTAATCTGGTAAAAAATGAGAAAATAGAAGAATACCCTAAAAATATGGCATGTTAGTCCAAATAAATATAGTCCAATATAGAATGAATGAAAACTAGAGAAGAAGGGAAAAAAACTAATAAACTTACCTAATTCTTTCAATCATAGATAATGGGGTCTGATTTGATAAAGAAATAAGGGAGAACTCACATGGAATAGAGGAGAAAACCCAAGGAAGAGAGGGTCCATCAAATGTAATGGATAAATAAGAGCCTCCCATAATCATTAAAACACTCAAAACAACCTAATAAAGACTTAAAACATAAAACACCGCACTAGAATGTTTCATGATGTGAACCTAGGGTTTATGATGTGAGTCTTCTGGCTGGGGGACTCATACCCTTTGTCTATTTGTTTCACGATGTGAAGTATTGCATTATGTTGTGAACCTGCTATAGCTTACAGTTTTATAAATGTAGGCCAGCCTATTCACCCTAAAATGCATCATGATCTATAACTGACACTTGAACAATTATAAACAAGTATAATACACATTCTTGTAGAAAAATTTAAAATATATCATACCTTGAAAGGTTCTGGGTTTTACATATATATATTCTTTTGAATAACTGGTGATTGAATTTATAGAATCAACCATACCTAAATAATTATTAATACATAAGTTGGGAATAATATTTATTCAAACTATTATATTCAAATTAAATTTTACAAAGATTATAGATACATTTTTCTGTTTCCCTATAGACCTATTTCACAGTGGCATTAGGTGAACTAGATGTTAATGTTATAATAGAACTAAAATCCTATAGATGGTCAACTTATAGTATAACCCCTTTGTCTTTATATCTCATCAAGAAGATTTCCCTATTTGTGGCATCAACTAATATGCTTGATATATATTTCTTTGAATTTCTAAAATGAGCCCATTGATAAACCTTCATGGCCATGGAATTAATCAAATAGTTTCTTTTCAATGAAAGGGATGGAGATACCTACTTCCATTAAAATAAAAGGGACAAATCCTTTCTTGAATTATTCAGTAATGTAATATCACTTATGACACACCCAAACTATGTTACTTTATCACAAGAATATATCATCACGATTTAGGCCAATATATCAAAGTACACAGTTCATGATATACAATAATAATAATGTCAAGTCTATGGATCAATACACACATATTTAGATAGGAATATCCAATGATACATAAAACAATTTTAAGTACCATTGGTGGCTCTATCCTCATAATCTCCTTTATTAGAGATTACCAAGTGAGAGACTTCATGAGAATAAGCTCCATCCTATTACAAGAATCCAACACCTAATAGCCAATACATATTATATATCCTATTAAATGATTTCATCCAAACTATATATCACATACTTATGAATATTGTTATAGAACTTCAAGGTTACCATTATAATGGGTAACTGTTATAACCTTTTGATGTGACATATACTCTAATGAAATTATCTTATTAAATTTATGCATAAAAACAAACATAATGTGATTATGTATTTATTAATATTCAAGTATTTGAATATATAAATAATTACAAGTACAAAGATATCTAGTTACATGGAACCAATTATAAAACCCCTTTAAAACTATTCTTACTCGGTAAATTATCTTTACATTATGTCATTATTATTTAAAATATTTTCCCTAAAAAATCCCCCTCCTCATTAACCAAAAGAACTTAAGAAATTATAGAAGTTAAAAAAATAATATGAGAATAACTATGAAAGGAAACACATTAATCTATCTTGGATATTATTCTAGAAGATAGAAGATGAGTTTATAAATTCCCTACCTCAATGAAGTAAAAGTTAATCCCCAAAAAACTCAAAAACAATATTCTTTTGACTTATAAAACATCATCCATCATCAAATAAATCAGCCACCAATCATAAAAAACATGTGAAACCACCTCCATAGTCTATTGATAGGAAGAACCAGAAAAGAAAGAATAAAATATAAGAAAGACCACCTTAGATCAAGGGAGAATTGACTGTAGGAAGCCAATGCCTAAGTATCAGCCTCAAGCATCTAGAATCACCAAGATGAGATCCTAATATCACCTACGATTAGAGAGTTATAAGTAAGCTTATACCAAAGAGATAAGATGCCTTAAATTTATAAGGATAAACTAGGTGTATAGATTCATGACATGATAGGTTTGGATCATGCAGTGATATGGCTAAATCGAATGAATATATGAAAATCATGTTGTGATATACCTAATCTTCCCACATTTAAATCTTGGTCTACCTTCTTAATTCAATATTATTGGGTAAGGTCACAACACGATGACTATTTCCACATTGTGACATTTGAACTCACAAAATTCATTATGAGGACATTGAAACAATCCATAATGCCATAAAACACCATGTCACAAACCCCCCCAAGAGACAAAACTGAGGAACTCGTCCTTCAGGTTTTTATGGGGGGATAAGAACATCCCATTCCATGACCATACCATGGACCGATGGTCTTTTTTATTTCCTTTATCTGGATAAACTCTCTATTAATCTGGTTTGAGAGGGAACCCTTACATGACTCAAAGTCCTAGAGGCACAAAGACTTTGAAAATTACAAGATTGAAGGCCCAGCATGGACCCAATCCCCAAATATATAAATTTCTTGATAAGTGGACCAATGGACCACACTGAACCCCCCACCATCCTCATGTTGTCTTTCCAATATAGTATGTCACCTCAAAGTCAGAGTTTTGGATCACCATCACTGTCCCAAGTATAAGTTCATGAGGAATTTATCTTCTCGTGTGCTCTTGTTAATCTATTGATGAACCTTCCATGTCTAGATAACTTTGTAGTGCCCACCATTACTACATTACACACTCGATAAGTTAAAGGCTACTCAACATTAGATGTCTGAGGGACCAAGTGTCCAAAAATACATGATCCAAGGCCCGAAATCTAAATTTTTTTAAATAATACCACTTATAAAATATATTTTTATAGTACCTATATTTCTATAGTTATATAATACTATTATGATACCATGATAAATTACCTCTTCTTTAATTTGAACCTAGGTCTCATGTAAGATTATGAGGTGACTTTACCACTTGGGTAAGCACCCAACTATATATATACCATGACTAAAAAGATAAAAAAGAAATAAATTGTCGTCATTATAAAGGTATGAAAATAAAATTCAAGATGGGGGGATAAAATTCAAATCATGAATTTCAATTTTTCTCCTATTTAAAGAAGTAATTTGACCTAAACTTATTTGATCCTAAAAAATCATAGTATAAATAATAAGTACAAAATGGAAAATAAATGATCAGAAGTTAAAAACTTAACCGATAAAATATGAATAATAAAAAATTAAATCAATTTAATCAAACAACTTAACCATAAAAAAATAAGTAATTAAATTGAATAATTAGTAACAATGCAAAGAGTTAATGACCAAAATCTTTAAACTCTTAAAATTATATTATATTACCAATAACCTTTAGTCATGGAAGTATTCACTTTTAAACCAAAGTGGATGGTGGTTTGATTAGAATAAATAATGTATCCAAGTACCAACATCAGAGATTCATTGACTATAAACACGTCAAAATGTACAAAGTTCCAAGATTGGACCTTCTTTGACTGAAAAATCATGCATAGGCTTCTCTATCCCCCAAAACCTCTTTGATCTCATGATCAACAATAAGTCTAATCCCCTGGGCTTCATAGACTATAAACCTATCAGATGGTATAACTTCCAATCCCCAAAAGATCATTGTTATCCTTTATAGAAATCAACTCATTTTCCTCGCCCCAAAACCTCCTTGATCACATAGGATAAGATAATGAACAATTATAATAGGAAAATCTAAGATCATTATAATAACTCAATCAATAGAGGATATTTATAAAAACACACTTAAAGAAAAAATTACAATCAGAAGTACTCAAAGCATCGAGATGATTAATTTTTTTAAATATATGAAAATGATCTCTATGGTTAAACACTTCACGGTATCCCACACCTAAAATACCTTATTCCAATTTATTTACAATGGTGTAAAAAACTACAATGGTAAAATTTGACATCTTTGGGTCTAGTTACAACCACATCCGACACAACACTCCATATTTAGATAGATTTAGGCTTAATCTCTATCCACTTATGAGAACACCATAACAATACTCTAAATTCTGATGGATGTAGTTTAGCACAAATTATCAATATAATGGAACATAGGTTTAGTGAATAAGTTAATAAAAAATTAAAGAATCAAAATCTAAATCTATACAGTATAAAAAACTATAAATAACAAAATCAAAGTTAAACTAAACTCATTATAATGTGCATTGTGATTTTCAAATAAAAGGATAATAAATTAGTCGATTGACATACTAATCTATCCAATAATATCTTCATTTTTATAATCAAAATATGAAAAAGAAAAATTAAGTTTGTATGAAATTTAAAAGAAAACAATACTTATAACATTTTATGAAACTCCACTCGATTTTAACATATATAAGGCTTATATTTCTCAATTTTCTCTGCCATTTTTAAATATATCCCCTTCATCTTTCATCAAAACATGACATAAAGAATACCTTAATGAAAAAGGAAAAATATTTACCAATTTTAATCTATACATATATTATAAAACCTATTCCCATTTGTAATTTTAAAAAATATAAATACAAAAATAAAGGATCATTAAGCACAAAATAAAAACTTAAACAACATAAGAATATAGGACACCCTTTTTTCTAATACTCTCACTTGGGATATATATCCCTTGTTGTTTTTCAATGTAATATAAAGTAAGGGTTCAATTTTTTTATATTTTTCAGAATATAGAACACCATTTATTTTCTAATACTCGCCTTGGGATATATTCCCCTTTGTAAATCTATTCTTTTTATAAATATTTGGCTATCATATTCTTGAGATTTATTAGCCTCCACTATTTCTCTTCAAATGAACTATTGACTACCTTTAACTCTATCTTTTATTCCTATAGCTCTTGATTATGGTCTTATAAATTCTAATTATACTCTTTTAACTTTTGATCCTACATAAAATTCTAGTCAATAAAATGATGAATATAACTATATTAATGTTTCTCGTACATAACCATTCATTTAACAGGTCATGATGATTGTGTTTCCTCTAGTTTTTTAACATCAATCCCATTTCACCTTGTATATTTTAGTGTTTTATATTTTTCAAGAAATGGTGAGTCTACTAATTCTATTTGATTAAGATCATATTCTATAGAAAATTTCTTTAATTTATTAGCTTCATCAGTTGAATATGATTGAGACTTTTGGGATTCATCTTCTAATGATATTATTGAATTAGTTTCACTTAAATATGATATAGTGGAACATTTTTAGATTTATTAATATAATAATGCATGAGGTGATGATGGGGTAGCTCAGATAATTCCTTCTACTTATTTTTAGGTTCTCTCCTCTTCAACTATCACTTATATTCGTGGAGAAATGGATTCAAATACTGAATGACTAATATCCATTAATTTGGATTTCCCTTTTCTTGATACCCTTTTCGAAAAATATAGTTTATTCCATAGTATATCTATAGATGGTTCTCTAATATATACTGGTGGTAAGACAAATTGAGACTTTTTAACTTTTTAGAATAGCTCTTCTTCTTTTTAGACCACTTCCTTTAAGACTCTTCAATCCCCATAGATTTATCAACATATTTTGATAGCTTGAAAAAAATTCCCTACATATTTTCAACAATATTATTATTTAATTCATTAACCTTACATCATAAATCATCACTATACTTCTCAATAATCTCACAGACTTTCATTGGAAGTCTTATGCTTCCGTCAAGAAGGGGATTTATTTGTTGTAATATCTTCGTGTTATTTTATTTTATTTTCTACATATTTCTTCTTCTTCTCTTATTCCATTGCCTTCTAATGTTTCTCCTATTACTGGTTATCTATCAAAGGGTTAACTTCTATTTACCTTTCCATGAACCTCTTATGATCTAGATGACAAACCAACTTCATCCAGGCGATAGTCTTAGTATTCAACAGATACTCCTTCCTCCTTTCAGAAAACCAAAAATCCTTTACTCAAGCCTCCTCTCAAGATTTGAATAGCATTAAATTCATCATATGGGAGTATGGAAACATCTTCAGTTTAAACATACTAATAAATAAAACTTCAATATATTACTAAATAAACTTAACAATATTAAACTTACTTATTCCAGTGGGAAAATTTAATATGTAAAGATCTTGAATATTTATAGTATCAATATTTCATTTTCTCAGTAGGAGAAATCATTGAAACTATGAAAAAATAATTATAACTTATGGGTGAAGTTTATTAATATTTTGAATCTTCTTATTATCCCATAAGAGTTTTTATAAAGACTTTCCTCAATTGAAAGTTTTGTATATTTCTATAATCTTACGAGATATAAGAAAAATCCTCTCCTTTCTATGTAATTTCTACCATGATAACAAAGTCATTAATTGAAATAAAAAAAATTCTCTTTAACTTTATTATTTCATATTCGTGATGCCTCCATTCCATTATATATTACAGACTTAAAGAACTTTCAGACAAGGATTGGATAAAAAATTTAGTGTTCACCGTTTGGTATAGTAATATATTGTCATCCTTGAAATTGAATAACTCTCTTTAACAAAGATTCATACTTAAAAAACCACTTATGATCAATAAACCTTTAAAAAACTATTTCTTTTGAGCTAATACATTTAGACTATGAAATTTTTATTCATAAAATAAACCAAGAAATTATAGCTCATAATATTTTAAATCTGTAGTGCTTTATAATTAATATCGAAAACCTATTATGGGTACACATGTATTTATATAGGAAAACTCCCTAGTTGTTAATCTCATTTGATCCAACAGTTCAAAACACTTTGTGCCAAAAATATTAGGCTATATATTAGTAAAAAATAATTTTCTAATCTATTAAAAATAATAAGTTTCTTTATGATGAAAATAAATTCTCAAAGTAAAGTATGATATCATCATACTTTATAAAAGTGTGTAGATTGAAAAATAAACTACAAATTTATCAAAAATTCATAAGATAAGAATTAATAAATTGAACCTTCTGAAAGATATATTCCCTCAACATGACTTGGTATTCTTCTTTTGAAGACTGTTCCATAAGAAATTAAAAAATATCATTCTAATCTTCCATTGAAATTAATAGTATATAAAATGAAACTCTGCTTAAAAGTTATCCACCCCCCCTCATAAAGGAGTTAACATTAAAGAAAAACTTTCAACATAAACATACTTGCACAAAAAATAAGAACTTTTTGTAAGAGTAAACCACAAAAACATATGAATTACAATTTTAAAGAATAAGAATATAATTTATGATACACTTTAAAATGTAAGAGTGATAAATTTAAACTTAAATGATCAATGTTACAAGGTATCAGATATAATAATTCACCTTTCTATATGCAATGAATCCATCAATTATAAATTAAGGATGAGGAAGCCAAACCTACTTAGGTTTGAATATATTAGAAAATATAAAATTTTTCACCCATATTATTCTAATGAATTTGTGTTCAATAGTGGAAATATATTTAGAAATGTATTATCAATGTGCTATGAAGTATTGAATTTTATTCCATGAACATTGATTTCTCTAGTGTCTACCTCTTTGACATTTCATATAGAATAGAGCACTATTAGGAATAAAGTAGTTAAACTGATAATGTCCAATTCCATTGGTTTTACTGCCTAGTCTAGAAGTGTCCTTTTTGGTATCAACTATTTATACATATTATCAAAGTATTTTCTTCTAGTATTAAAATTATTAAAAAAACTTCTATAAACTCTTGAATTTAGATTTAAACATTACACCATCACTTTTATCATCCGATGTAGTAATAAAAGTTTATTTTACCTTAAGATTATAATTTACTTAGAAATACCATCTTCTAACATAGTAATATTATTTTTGAACTTAGACAGCTCACTATTAGCCTTTTAAATTTTAGTGTTCTTCTAATAAACTTTATATTTAATCTCTAAATATTTATTTGATTTTTTAACATGGTCTATCTTAGCTTTATTAAATTCATCCTCCAACCTTCTATCTCTCTTATCCAAAACTAGTAACATACAGATCCATTTACTTAGGAGATAATTATTTATATTCCTTATCCAATGAAGTTATATTCTCATTGTATATAGTAAAATTAAGCTTAAGGTTCATAGAAAAATTCATAAGTATACTATTTAACAGTTCCTATAAAACACATCTGATTATATGGTTCTCTAGCATAGAATCCAATATTCTTCCAACTTTTATCACTATCTAAATTAGTGTTGTCATCATAATATGATGGATCTTTTCTAGCACTCCAAGTATCATTTATGAATCTAATATATTCTCTATCTTTTATATCATAATATTTCCAATATTTACATTTCTTCTTCAGCCTAGGACAATCAAGTTTGATATGCCTTATTTTTTTTCACTCGTAACAAATAGTGTCTAAATATTATTCATTTTAATATTTTTCTCTTGAATCTTTCTGGTTATCCCTAAAAAACACTTCTTTTCCATGTATCTATTCATTATTCAACTAAATTTAGAAATCACTCTTTCACCAAGTCCTCTAAAACTATTACCTTTATATGTACTAGTCTTGGAAATCTGAGTTCTCAAAGTTAACTCTCTAGAAATTTAAATAAATGAAACTATATTTTTCTTTATCCCTTTTAAATATCTCATTAAATTATTATCTCATATTGCATGAGAGTCCTTATTAAACCATATAATCTTGACTTTTTTATATTCTTGTCATCATCAATAATTGTCTGTATTGACTTTCATTCTTTAGGTAAAATATCAATGATCTTATCCAAAAGTTAATTTTCAAATAGTTATTTTACTCAAATAGATTAAATAATATTAAAAATATTCAGAAACATCGAATTCATTTGAGAAAAAACTCACTAGATAGAAATTAAAAAAATTATTAGTCAACCCTTATCATAGCTATTTTCATATTTATAACTTTAGAAGTTCCAAATGTGCAATATCCAAATTTTTCAAAATTTCACATGTTGACTAATGAAGGATAATTGACTGTATATATTTATATAGATAACACATAGTAAATTGTTCCACTCCTAGAACATGAGTAGGAATTTGTCTCTTTCAGCATGTTTAAAACCCTCAAATAATTTTTATGGATTTTTTATAATTTTTTATCAACATGAGATAATTTTATCTTTCTACATTGATCAAATATGTATCCATTTGATCACACCAATATTTATTTTCACATCTTTAAAAAATAGGTGTCTAATTTAGGTTAATATTATTAATCAATAAAACTGGTATTCCTACCATAAAAAATATATCTACTCTATTTGAACACAGTTAGTATAAAGAAAATAAATACAATCTCAAAATTAAAATATTAAAACTAAATTTTGATAAAATGACACTTAATGTATCTATTAAAATGAAGAGTATGATTTTATACCAAATTTAGTCCTTATAAAATAAGGTAGATAAAATTTAATGGGGGTGAATTGAATTTATTTATGACTTTTAATTTTCTCCCAATTGAAGAAATAAGTTTTTAGAACTTATATTGTCTGAATAATTTAGAGTATAAAGAATAAACACACAGTGGAAAATAAATAGCCAGAAGTTAAAAAACTTAACAGATATAATATTCATAGTGTAAAATAAAATCAACAGAAGTAAGAAATTTAATTAAATAAAATAATCCATTCAATAGAACAATAATATAAATAATAAGAAACAATGAATAAATTAAAGGATAACAATACATAAACTCCTAAAAGGATATTATATTATCGATCACCGTACAATCATGGAAGTCTTTACTTTTAAACCAAAGTGGAAAATGGTTCAATAACCAAAACCAAGGTATCCAAGTTATAACACCAGAAATTTTTCCATTGTAATCCTATAGGAAGGTATTAAGTCCCAATAATATAAATTCATTAAATTAAATGTTGGAAACAAGCTACTCTACCCCCAAGAACCACCTGAATCTCATAATCAACAACAATTAAAATCCTATATATTGTTTTGATTATAAACTTATTAGAAGCTATGCCGTCCAATACCTATAAGTTCATCAATATCCTTGATAATAACTAGCTTAGGTTCCTAGCCTTGGAACCTCCTAAATCATACAAGATCAGAGAATGCACAATTACAACAAGAAAATATTATGGACTTATAATGAACCTCACTTAATAATGACTCTTTAACAAAAATCATTGAAGTAAAAAATTACAATCGGAAGTGCTCAAAGCATCAAGATGATGAAAAATTCAAAATGACTAAAAATGATTAATGTAGTTAAACACTTTATTATCTTACACTCATCAAATTCCACATTCTAATTTATAGATGGACAAGTAATAAATTCCAGGGGTAAAATTTTGAGATCTTTAAGTATGGTTGTGACTACATTAGACACAACACTTCATCTTCTGATGGATGTAGGATTTATATCTATCTACCAATAAGCATGAATTCAAAACACTCTAAATTCCCATAGATATAATTTAGCATAGATTATCAACATACAAACACATAAGTGTAGAAAATAAGTTCACTAAATTTTAAATCGTCATAAGTTAAATATATACGATATAAAAATCTATAAAAAACAAATCCAAGTTAAATAAAAATCATTATAAATTGTACTATCATTTTCAAAATTAAGGATAATAAATAGGTTGATTATAAGGTGCCCTAGACTGGAAATCCTAGATCTGATGTTAAAAACACTTTCATTAATCATTGGATTTTATTCAAAGTGAGATAAACTAATATTTATTTGAAATCATTTCCATAAGTTATAAATTACATCTAATAATAAACACATAATATCAAGAATGGAATGTTTATTGTCTTTGAAGATTTATTATATAATAAACTTATTTTATAATACTTGTAAACATTTTTAAACAATATCAATATACTAGATATAATTCTAGATATCTCATAGATTATATTCATCTTTATAACCTTGGGAAAAGAAATATAAGAAAGGGGTGAGCTAAAATGATTAATAAGAGAAAAAATCAACACCATTTCATCAAGGGTTGAATCATGAGAATGAGAGAAATATATTATTAAAAAGAGAATTAAACAATAAGAGTTGTCCATAAGGCATAATACAATGACCTATAGTCTCAAATAATCAAACATATAACATGTCATAGGTGTGTAGAAACACAAGATGAAAATACATGATCCATAGAGCATAACATAGGCATAATATTATGAAATATGAGTGAGGAATAAACATAAGCACATAAATAAAATTTCAAGGACACCAACCAATACATTCATCACATAGTAGACTTGGGATAACCACCTGTATGCCTTCTTGGTCTTGGGAATACCACTAGTGTGCGCTTAGTCTTGGGATTACCACATGTGTACCCTTATTAGGCTTGGTATAATCCTCCTATATATACTTAGTCTTGGGATTACCACCAATGCATGATTCTTGGTCTTGAGATAATCTTACTATGTACATTTGGGCTTGGGATTACCACTATTTTACCCTTCCTGGGCTTGGGATAATCCTACCATATACCCTTTGGCATGGGATAATACTACCATTCACCCTTTTATGATCATGAGATATAATGTTTTCCAATGAATTAAAGGTTAATATAACACCCCACCTATAAATCTAAGACCCCAAGATTTCATAGTTGTTATATTTTTAAATAAATTCAATAGCTTGTATTTCATTTAACATCGACTAGGTTTGTGTTACACACAACATTAAGTTTCTATGAAACAACACTTTAGTATTATAATTATTTAAATGATATATTTATAACATATCCTTTAAATATAGAAATATTAATAGTTATAAATAAATTTTAAATGTTATTTAAAATGTTTTTACATAAATAAAACATATTTATAATGAAATTTATAAGTTTTAGTTAAATAATTATATATTTAGAAATATTATTTTCTTAAAGAAACTACTTTTTATGTCCTTTTGTGAAAAATAATAAAATTAGTTTTAGACACTCTTAGAAATTGAATTTCGTAAAATATACTTCATTTTTTAATTCATAATATCAAAATTAGCTTAGGGTGAACTTTTGGAAATTTTCTGAAAAGTTTCAATTTTTGATGAATAGTGAGAAATACTGCATTGTTGTTTAAAACCCCACTTTTTCATTAAAATAATTATTTTAATTTAAATTTATTTTAAATTAAAAATAGATAAATAATAAATATATTAATTCAATTTAGGTCATTCAAATCATTTTTATAACAGAATTAGATATAAAAAAATTATTGAACTTTTGAACGTCTCTTTAACCTGCCTTCTAACCACATTTGCATATTATCATTAAACATAATTTTACCACTTATGTGAATTGAATTTCAAAAAATGGATATACTTGGTTATAATTAGTATGAAAAGTGTGGTCTCATAGGATCAGAATAATTTTTTTGAATAGTAACTTTTGAATTTTATTTACCACGATTAAAGATAAATAGGGTAATTAAAGGTAAAACTAATATTATAATAACATAAAATTTTCCAAAAAAATTTCCTAATTTAATTGGATAGGTATTTTTCGTAAAAAATCAACCTTAGGTCAAAAATATGTTCCTTTTTAATCCACTTGGGTTAGATTATGAAATTTATTATATTTTATATAAAGAAGAGTTACAAATGACATATTCAAATTTTAATAAATAAATAATTTTTAATATGAAGTTATACATAAGATAAATTCAACTATAATTATTAATTTTAAATATAATAAATTTATATTCATCATTATTTTTTTTAATTTTTAGAGAATAAATAACTTAATTAAAGGCTTTTATAATAATGATGCAATAATTGTTTAATTAATTGAGATATCAAATAAATGATATTAAAAATATTAAAAATAAATATAATTTTACTTATTTAATGAGATACACTATTTTTATAGAAAAAATAGATATATTAGTGACATATTTAAAATATTGGTTCGAAGTTATCATGTAGGTTTGGTTTTTTAAAAATATAAATATTGAATAGTATCAAAATTGACATAAATGATAATTTAAAATAAATAATATTTTATTAAATGATATAAAAGTCATAAAAATATATTGTTCAGACAAATAACTAATATAGTGTTAAATATTTTATAAATTATCTAATTGGGGTTAGTTGGGAATTTTATAGTAACTATATTATACCTATAGTATAAAAATACAAGTAGACCCAGTAAAAGTTTAATTATTTAATTAAGGGTTAAAGCCAAAAGATAAGGTTAATTTTGTGACCTAAACATGTCTAAAATTCATTGGTTAAAATTTTATATACCCATGATCGTCTTATTATCTAAATAAATCACTTTGAATCTATTTAAAATAGAAAATAATTTTATAATAAATTAATTGTTTTGGAGTTTCCAAAAGTGCCCCTCACCTTTCTTGTAAAAGGGAACCTCTCCTTGTCTGTTATTAACACATATAAAGATATTTTTCTTGAAAAAACCCTACCCATTTCTCATAAATACTTCTATAAATTAATCCTAAAGACCATAATTTGGACAGAAATCCAACCTAAGGAGTCTTTTTGTGAAAATCAATAGGAGACAATCGAAGAAGAGGTAATTATTTTACCAACTCTTTCAAAGTTGTTTTCTTCTTCTACTTCCTTTTACTAAGTTGATTCCATAATAAAGTAATAAATATATAATATAATATACTCTAATATTTTTATATGATTATGGTAAAATCATATTCATCCTTTTACCCATCCTATAAAAAACAATATCACCATGCATGTGTATGTACGACTTACCATCTCCACATCGTGATGTAAACTATTTTTCATTTATACTTTATTTAAATGGGTATAATGATGAATATAATGGGTATACATAATTAATATGAAATGATAACTATTTTTTCATAATTAATATCCATCCAATTCTATACCATATAACCATTAAAAGAATGATATCGTCGCTCATACGTACAAATGACTTACCATCTCCACGACGCGATGAGATTCAAACTCCATTACAACCATTTCAGAATGATTATAAAAATCTATATACTGAATAAATATAAAATATATGACATAATAATTCTACCAGAATAATATATATATATATATATATATATATATATATATTATTTATTTCTTCTATTCAATAGGATAAGAAACAGAAACAACGTTCATGCGTACGTACAACCTATCATCTCCATGAACGATGTATTCCATTTTATATATCTATCTTATATATATATATATATATATATATACTGAATATATATTATATATAAATTATTTTATACATTATGTAATTAAGTAAATCATGATCTAAGTAATATGATAAAAAATAATAAGTCAAAACAAGTATGATAAACAAAGAAATTATTACCTGAAACGTCCCTTTAACATGGAATAGTTAAATAAAAGAGTAATATAAAGCCATAAACGAATCATATATGATATAATAAATATTATTATGATTCTATTATAAGTAAATAATTTGTTTAAAAACATTATATAAGAGTTTTAGACACATACGAAAAGTATCAGACCAAAGGTATGGTAATTTCCATCTCACTTTTAATTTTCAGGAGATATAAGCCACATTCACCACCTATTTCTTATGTGTGGTGTATGTACTTCCCCAATTATATTTCATATCATGAATACATTTATCTTCATGGTATTAAAATATTAATTTGAGGATATTGGTATTATGATTTAAATGTTCAAAGTGGTATGAGATTCTTTGAATGTTTAAAGAATTAATTATTTCTCCATTTCAATATTTTTAATATTATCATACATATTTATTTATATGTATATAAAGGTTTATAAATAAAATTTTGTGTTTATCTTGAATTTCTTTCAATTTTTTTCAAAATTACTGTTTTTAAGGTTTTATGTAAGGCTTAATTTCACAATCTCATTATTATTCGAGGTTGTTTATATGTAAGTATCTACTGATACATATTTATCATCCATGTCCATGTTTCTTAAAATGTATTTCAAAATATTATCAAAGATTTTTTAATGTAATTTTTAACCATTTTTTACTTTTTATAAAAAAAAATTAAATGAATCTTTCCATAAGTTTCCAAATGAGGTACTTTATGACCTTTTTCAGTAAATTTAAAAAAAGAATGTTTTTAACTTATACAGCACGATCGGCTATTTTATACCATTATGACGCCCAAACATTTTGAATATTACCTTACAAAATTAAAAATATATTTTCAAAAGAAATGTTTTATTTTATAATTGTATGACTTTTAAACGATTTCAAAGTAAAAAAGTGAAACTTCTCTCAAAGAGTTTTAATGATTTTATTAAATTATTTTCATCTATGTCAACATCCTTTGTTGGATTTTATGCTTAATTGAGGTTGATTTATTATGATACAAATATTTCATATTTTATTGAAGGTTTTAGGATATTTTTGACTATGGATGTTCCATTTTTATACCATTCATGGTTTATGGTTAAAGTATTAATATTTTTTATTCTAGTTTTAATATGAATGTTTATGTTAGGTTTCACCCTTTTCATATAAGGAATGTACTGGACTTAGTAGGTGATGGAAGGGACCACTATAGTACCTCGATGCATCGGTAGGTCTCTTGAGACAAAATAGTGTCTTAGAACAAGGCCTTAACGGTATGGTTACGTATGGTCTTGGCACGAGGCCTTGATGGTATGGTTAGGATGTCCGACATTATGAATTCCCTCATTATGAGATTAGTTATTGATATTAAATGTGATTATTTAACTAGTATAATATCCATGTGAATGTTTAAGTGGAATTATTTTAATTTTGTCATATTATAGAGAATATTATGTTCAAAAGGCATGTGTTTCAGTTTTATACCATTCCTTAAAAGTTTATGCTTATTTTTTAGAGCTTCTGCTATATTGTTTACCCTTACTGAGGATCTAATATCACCCATTTATTATGTTTTATTTTCCTAGTATTCCAAGAATTATATTATGAATGAAATGAAGGGTTAAAATAGGATAATAAGGGCGTTCTATAAGGATTATCTATGTTTCATATTATGTTTTGAATTATAATATAATGTTTATGTATGTAATATATTTTTCAAGACTGCTAAATTGATTGGTTATTTGGAATTTTATTTCTCATAATCATTCCAACATATTAAAATAATGCAGCGGCTCTAGGTTTCTGGGGTTGGGGCATTACAGTTGCTATCAAAGGAATTTTAGCAACAACCGTTGAAATTAGATTTAGAAAACATAGATTAGGGATCATAAACCTAATATAGACTTTGTGGATATATATTGAGGAATTTCATAACATTTTGGTAATGTAGATATTATCTGGGTATTACTAGGAAATACATCCCTATCTAGATAATACAAGTAGATGTGGTTCTGTAATAGATGTACCTCAGAGTAATAAATTTGACAAGGTGTTCCGGGATTGACTCGGGGTAACCTTGTACATGAAAATGGGCCTTACTGTGTAGTTGGTTTGACACTCCCAGGGGATATGCTTCAGATAATTCATATTTTCTTACCTACCATTATTAAGGATTTAAAATTAAAGATAACCCCAAAGTAAACAAATTTTATGATTCTAGGATGTACAATACATAAATTTATGTTATGTGATATACCATATTTGTAGTTATAAAAAGTTAATAACTTTATAAGATAATACATTATATTCCATCATATAGAATTGGAGCCTAGTAGAAGGAATGATAACTCCACCAATGCACATGATCTAAAGAGTAATAAGGATCATGTCTTTCATGGTCACAAGCCAACAATTTGAAGGGAAATAATCTACCATTTATTCTCATCATATGAGGAAATAATATCATGTGTTAATAAGATAAGTAAATAATTTTCTGAGTCCTGTGGATTTGAAGGGAATCAAGAGAATAATAGGATGGTAGAGAAAAATATGGACAATGGGAAGAAGGTAAAGAAGGGGTTTCTCACATGTGATAACTGTGGAAAGAATCACCCTAGTAAATGATTGATGGGAATGTGAGTTTGTTGTAAGTATAGAGAAAAAGGACACAAATTTCATGATTGTAAGAGTAAGAAAAAGATTTCCAATGTATAATGATTCAACATTAAGGTGATTGGACACTATGTGAATCAATGTCTCAATCATCAAAGTAATATAACCCAGATGATGTTATTGGATAATGATCAAGTTATTATACTACTGCAGATGAAGAGGAATGATTAATATTCTTATTCAATAATTATGTCATTTGAATATTTTATTAGCTATGTACTAGTTATAAAAATCCTAGAGTATATAAGGATTTTACTATAGTACGATTTCATTAATTATTTGAGATTGTATGGTACCAAGTAAAGTGACATATTTGCAAGTTATACTTTTTGGAAAATGTATGGTTGAGGGATAGAATCCCTTAATATTTTTCTGATACCAAGATAATGATGTTTTAATAAAGAGAATATTGATTTGGATAAAGTATATTGGATATTATTGAATACCTTAGAACTCATTAATGGTTTGTTTATTCCATTATTGTTGGAGTTTATAACATTTTTTGGATTTAAGAAGTATATCTAATATTTTATGTTTTACGTAAGGAATAAGGAAGTATGAATGTATTAAATAAGGTTTTATGGTAATTCATGGTATTAAAATGTTTTAATAGAATACATGAATATGGTATTCACATGTTTAATATGTGACAAAAAAAGATTTTCATTATGCTATGTTGATCTTATTAATTTAGTGACCTTCCTTATAATTTTTTGGACTGTGAGTTTGGACAGAAGTATTTTGGATAAGTCTAAAGGCTGGAATGGATTATATTAAACATTGGATAGTATTTTTTAAGGTTAAAAAATTTCTCAATATTATTTTTGGAATGTTATAATAATATAGTTTTAAGAAAAGGATTACCCACAGGTCGGGTAATAACCTGTCATGTCTGGAAAGACTACAAGACTTGAACCCACAACCGAAGGGTGACCGAGGTGTATCACTTACCACTAGACTATGTGATGTCCTAGTTTTTATAATTCTGTTTTTTATTTAAATGGTATGATATATTAAGAATAACTTCAACTTTAAAACTCTATATGATTAATATAAATAGAATATTTTTTATTTTTATTATCTTTTATATAGAAAGATGAGTTTGTGGTGGAAATTAGTTAAAGGATGTAACTCTAAATTTCAAGTAAGTATGATTCCTTGTTTTCTTATTATATGAAGTAAATTAATTATTAAACTCTATGGAAAGGATCTTAACACCAAAAAAGTTTTCCAAGTACTATTTTTTCTGATGAATCAAATGGTCCCTTAGATCATCATCGACTTCTAGCTTTGTAATTGTTAACTTTCTCCTGACCATGTTCTCTATCACTCTCCAGTAGAACAATATGGACATATTTTTTTTATTTCATGTACATTTTTTCCTAGGTGGAACCCTTGTATGTGTTATCTCTCGTAACCTTCATAATTCCCTCTATTTTAAATTATAACTTTTATTAACGCTATTTCTGATTTGAATTTTCCATAAAGGTATTTTCTAGTATCAACCTTTTATTTTCAAAGTATAGTTTCAAATTGTGAGGATGTAATTTATTGAAGGAGGGGAGAATTTGGAACCCCAATATTTCATAGTATCTTATAATTTTAAATAAATCCAATATCTTTTATTTCATGAAACACTAACTAGGTTTGTGTTACACGCAACATTATGTTTCTGTGAAGCAACACTTTAGTATTAAAATTATCTAAATGATATATTTATTAATTATCCATTAAATATTGTAATATGAATAGTAATAAAAAAAATTAAATGTTATTTATAATTTTTTCACATAAATAAAATATATTTATAATGAAATGTAGAAGTTTCTGTAAAATAGTTATATATTTAAAAATACTATTTTCTTAAAGGAACTACTTTTTATGTCCTTTTGTAAACAATAATAAAATTAATTTTAGACACTCATAGAAATTGAATTTTTTAAAATAGACTTCATTTTTGAATTCATAATATCAAAATAATCTTAGGGTGAAATTTTTTAAATTTTCTGAAAAGTTTCAATTTTTGATGAGTAGGGAAAAATATTGCATTGTTGTTTAAAAACCAACTTATTAATTTAAATAATTATTTTAATTTAAATTTATTTTAAAGTATCAATAGATAAATAATATATATATTAATAAAATTTAAGTCATTGGAATCATTTTTATAATAGAATTAGATATAAAAAAATTTATTGAACTTTTGAACGTCTCTATTACCTGCCTTCTAACCACATGTGCGGACTAGCATTAAACATAATGTTACCACTTCTGTGAATTGAATTTAGAAAAATGAATATACATGGTTGTAATAATTATAAAAATATGGTCTAATTGGATCAAAATAATTTTTTTTGAATAATAAATTTTGAATTTTATTTACCACGATTAAAGGTAAATAGGGTCATTAAATGTAAAAAAAATATTATAATAATATAAAATTAACCTAAAACTTGCTATAATTTCATTGGATAGTTGATTTTTGTCCAAAATAAACCTTACTTCTAAAATATTATCCTTTAATTCACTTGGGTTAGATTAATACATTTATTATATTTTATTTAAAGAAGAGTTAAAAATGTTATATTCAAATTTTAATAACTAAATAATATTTAATATGTGGTTATACATAAGATAAATTAGACAATAATTATTCATTTTAAATATAATAAATTTTTATTCATAATAATATTTTTTTTAATTTTTATAGAAGAAATAACTTAATTAAAGTCTTGTATAATAATGGCGCAGTAATTGTTTAATTAATTGAGATATCAAATAAATGATATTAAAAATATTAAAATAAATATAATTTGATTTAATTAATGAAATAAAATAATTTTATAGATAACTTAGATATGTTATTGATATATTTAAAGTATGTTTTAGAGTAATCATGTTGGTTTGGTATTTTTAAAAATGAAAATATTGAATAGTATCAAAATTGACATAAATGATACTTTAAAATAAATAATATTTTATTAAATGATATAAAATTCGTAAAAATATATGGTTCGTCCAAATAACTAATATAGTGTTAAATATGTCATAAATGACCCAATTTGTGTTTTTTTTTGAATTTTATAGTAACTGTAATAACCCTATAGTATAAAAATACTAGTAGACACAGTAAAAGTTAAATTATTTAACTAAGGGTTAAAGCCCAAAGATAAGGTTAATTTTTTGACTTAAACATTTCTAAAATTAATTGTTTAAGAGGATTTTTACCCATCCTCATCTTATCCTAAAAATAACTCACTTTGAAGATATTTGAAATTGAAAATCATTTTATAATAAATTAATAGTTTTGGAGTTTCCAAAAGTGTCGCTCCCCACTCTTAGAAAAGGGAACCTCTCCTCATTTATTAACACCTATAAATTCATTTGGATCAGCTAAAATATTCCCATTTATCCTCCCAAATTCCCTAAATTCATTCTAAAGGAAATAATTTTTGGCATAAATCCAACCTAAGGAGTCCTTTTGTGAAAATCAAAAGGAGACACTCGAAGAAGAGGTAATTATTTTACCAACTCTTTCAAAATTATTTTTTTCTTCTACTTCCTTTTACTATATTGTTTCCATAATAAAGTAATAACTACAGAATATAATATTTTTTGATATTTTTTATGATTATGGAACAACCATATTCTTCCTTTTACCCATCCTATGAAAAATAATATCACCATGCATGCGTACATACGACTTACCGTCTCCACGCTGTGGTGTAAACTATTTTTCATCTATAATTTATTTCGATGGGTATAATTATTAATATAATGGGTATCAATAATTAATATGACATGATAATTATTATTTATAATTTATATATCATTATATTCCATACCATTTAACTATTAAAGGAATGATATCGTCACTCATGCGTACGTACGGCTTACCGTCTCCACGACACGATACGATTCACCTTCCATTACAACCATTTCAGAATGATTATAAAAATGTATATACTGAATAAATATAAAATATATGAAATTATAATTTTACTGTAATTATATATATATATATATTTCATTTAATTTCTTCTATTCAATATGATAAGAAAATAGAATCAATGTTCATGCGTATGTACAACCCACCGTCTCTATGAACAACATATTCCATTTCATATATCTATCTTATATATATGTATATATTTATATTTATATACTGAATATATATATGGTATATAAATAATTTTATACATTCTTTAATTAATTAAATCATGATCTATGTAATATGATCAAGATTAACAAGTCAAAACATGTACGATAAACAATACGATTATTACCCAAAACACTGCTTTAATATGGAATTGTTAAATGCATAAGTAATATAAAGACGTAAATGAATCATATATGATATCATAAATATTATTATGATTCTGGTATAAGGTAATAATATTTTTAAAAACATTATACAGGAGTTTCAGACACATACAGAGAGTATCAGACCTAAGGTAAGGGAATTTTCATCTCACTTTTAATTATCGTGAGATATGAGCCACGTTCACCACCTATTTCTTGTGTGTGGTGTATGTACTACCCCTATTATATTTTATATCATGGATAAATCTATCTTCATGGTATTTAAATATTTATTTTATGACATTGGGATTATGATTTAAAATTTCAAAGTGGTATGGGACACTTTGAATGTTTAAAGAATTAATCCTTTCTCCATTTGAATATTCTTAATATTGTCATAAATATTTATTTATATGTATATAAAGGATTATAAAGAAAGTTTTATTTATATTTTTAATTTCCTTCACATTTTTTCAAAAGGAATGTTTTTATGGTTTTATGTAAGGGTTAATTTCACAATCTCATTATTATCGGAGGTTTTTTATACGTAAGTATCTACTGGGACATATTTATCATCCACGACCATGTTTCTTAAAATGTATTTCAAAATATTATTGAAAATTTTTTAAAGTCATTTTTACCCATGTTTTACTTTTTATAAAATATTTTTAAAGGAATCTTTCCATCATTTTCCAAACGAATTACTTTATGACCATTTTTGATAAATTAAGAAAAGAATGTTTTTTAACTTATACGGCGTGAGTGAAAATTTTCTACCGTTATGACCCCTTAACATTTTTAACCTTCCATGAAATTTATTACAAGGTTATTTTAAAAATAAAATATTTACTTTATAATTGTGAAACTTTTAAATGATTTCAAAGTAAAAAAGGGAAATTTCTCTCAAAGAGTTTTGATGATTTTATTAGATTATTTTCATCTATATCAACATCCTTTGATGGATTTTATGCTTAATTGAGGTTGATTTATTAGGATAAAAATATTTCATTTTATATTTAATGTTTTATGATATGTTTGGATATGGATGTGATATTTTGATGCCATTCATGGTTTATGGTTAAAGTATTAACATTTTGTTTTCTAGTTTTAATACGGATTTTTACGTTATGTTTCACAATTTTCATATGATGAATGCATTGGACTTAGTAAGTGATGGGTGGGGCCCACTATAGACCCTCAATGCATCGGTATGTCTCATGAGACGAACTAGTGTTTTGGAATGAGGCCTTGGCGGTATGGTTATGTATGGTCTTGGAATGAGGCCTTGATGGTGTTGTTATAATGTCCGACATTATGAATTCCCTCTTTATGAGATTATTTATTGATATTATATGTGATTATTTTACTAGTAGAATATTCATGTGAATGTTTAAAAGGAATTATTTTATTTACACTTTCCATTTTATGCTTAATATTATGTTTTAAAGGCTTTTGTTTCAGTTTTTCACCTTTCTTTAAAATTTTATACTTATTTATGAAAGCTTCTGTTGTATTGTTTACCATTACTAAGCATTTTAGATCACACCTTTCTTATGTTTTATTTTACCAGGATTCCAAGAAGTGTATTATGACTAATGTGCCTGGTTAGTATAGGATAATAATGATGTTATCAAAGTATTATATATGTTTTATATTATGTTTTGAATTATAATGTAAAGTTTATGTATGTAATCTATTCTCGAGGACTTCTAAACTGATCGGTCCTTCAAGATTTGATTCCTTGTAATCATGCCAATGTATTAAAATAATGCACTAGCTCTGGGCTTCTTGGGTTGGGGAATTACATTAAATCATCAATACATATTTGTTCCACTTGAAATCAATCATTCATCACATCATAAAGAATCCATGGAAAGAAAAATGGGTTTTATAACATTTCTAGATAGTATCACCAAAATTGACCTCAAGAATGTAAATGATTGATACCCAAAATTCAATCACCACAAAAGTGTATTTTATACAAACATTTAGTGAGTTATTCATGGAATATAACATCTAATAAAATAATTCCTTTGGAGATAAATATGAGAATGATAACAAAACTATTAAATAGTTTTTAGAAAACATTTTAAACATTCTCATAAAATAATATGTTATAGATCCCATTCAAAAGAAATTTTCGAAAATTTGAATTGGAAATTTTGGAAAAAAATATACTTTTAAAATGAAAATTGAATAATATATATTTAGAAATATGAAAGGTTATCAAAAAGTAATGTGGGATAGAAGATAAAACATTTTATTTTGAAAGGATGAAAAACCTTTTTAATAATTTGAAATACTTTTATTAAAAAACCACATCATAGAAAGAGTAATAACATCATTTTGAAAAGAGGAGAATAAAAATATGAATATCACATGGGATAATACATTATTATGTTTCCAAATATAAAGTAGAATTTTTCTAGGAAGGGGTAAATTTAGACATGAAGGGAAACTATCGTTAAATATTATGGGGTTTATTCATAACAATGCTATACTTTTCAAGAGAAGAAATTAATCTAGGAGAAAGATTTGAATAAATGTTTTAATGTTCATTATAGAGAAATAAAATGTATATTATAAAATATTTGTGTGAAAGAAACCAATCATTTAAGTAGGAAGTTAAAGATGAAACACTATAACTCAAAGAAAGGGGGTTTGAGATAATAAAGACCCTTAAAACTTTGATATATTTTGAATAAAAATACTATGGAATATAAAATGTGAGATGGATTTTTAAATCCTTTAAATTGAATTAAAATTATAAAAAAACAGAAATCATGGCCAATATATACACCAAAGAGGAAATATCTGGTGAATACGAATCATATCATAATGAAACAAAATTGAGATGCAAAAACCCTTATATTAAAGGAAACATAAGAATAAAGAGAACTTAATAGGGTTACCATGAAATATTTATTCAAGTATCATGAAATGAAATATATTCATTATACTTGAATGAAATAGGAAATTTTAAAAGCAATATAAATGATGTGATGGTGCACAATATCGAACATGTCTCATGGAAAAGAAAAAATAACCCTTATCTTAGGTCTTGATTCATTCTTCACGTGCACCGAACATCATGAATAATAAAATTTAGTTTATTTAAAACTTTTTAGATAAATATTTCCATATATATTCCATTTTTTATATTCTATTTATTATCATTTTTATTTATTCATTAAACAATATTTTCTTATGGCAATTACTTGTGGTGGTTCAGTTGATTTCACTGAAACTTACTTAGTATATTGAACATGGTAAAATGTGTTTAAAAAAATATTAATAACCTCCATAATTTTATATTTTTATTTATTTTATTATTACAATATCACTAAATTTATACACTTCCATTTGATATCCCAAAATGGGATCAAATTAAGAAAGGTTCATTGATATGTTCATTTAAGGCAGTTAAGTTTACTATGACCTTTTATTATTGATATAACTTATAGAATTTTGAATAATATCTTTAAATAATATTAATTGTGTCATAAATTTATTTTTTATACGTGAAATAATTTTTTAAATTCATCCATGTTATGCAGAAATGAAAAAATAGGACGCACCATTCATAGAGGCGGTAGTCCGTACATACGCAAAAAAACATCTTCCTTTTTTTGAATGGTTTTAGAGGAAGATTTAAAAGTTATATTCCATAAAATTTAATAATATTTAAAATAATTATGTTATCATATTTTCATGTATATAGAATATTTTAGTTGTTAGAAGAAGAAAATAAATAAGAGAGCTCGTTTGAGAACATTACCTCTCCCTTTAGATATTATCACTTGGGTAACACCTTAAGGATCCTTAAATTGGTCTTTTTTCATGACCAAGGCTTATATAAATTGGGTATATAGTTCAGTATACACTAGGTTAGACTCTTTAGAGATAATTTTTTGTAAAGGGTGGATAAATGTGGTGGAAGTGATCCTCTTTTATAAGTGAATAAAATGTCACTTTTGTAAATACCCATTATTTTTCAATGATGGAATGACATTATTAAATGGTTAATGGATCAAATATTATAAAATAATAAAGTTTGTAGTGATATAAGGTTGATAAATCCTATAAAAATTATTTTCACACATTTTTAAACATGTTTCAGGCCCTTTAGCTCTTGTTTTTACATTTTACCATTTTAGTTTTTACCTTGGTAACTAGTTTACCCAGGTATCTATATTTTATTAAAAATATAATGTAATTTTTTTTAAAAAATATTTTATTATATTAAATTTAGGCTCCATATAATATAACTAAATTATTAAATATTATAAAATTAATTTTTAAATTGAAACATTTAATATATAGAAAAACTATTTTGTAGAAAAAAGTTATTTTTCCATTAAGTGTTCTTAATAATATTTAGTATTGATTGCAGTTTAATTAATGTTAAAATATTTAAATATAGTATTAAAATTTATATTAGAGTCATTTCTGATAAAATATTAATTTTCTTGATTTTATAAAAATTAAACAATGTTAGTAAAACAATTATTTGAAAACAATAGTTTTAACATTATCACGATAATAAATTTTAATCCTTGCAATCATATTTTTATGCCTAAAAATAAAATTGAACTTATTATATAATATAAACATTTAGATATAAATTAGAAAACAAAATTTCTTAGATTTAATTTATACAAGTGATGAAGACTAATTTTTTAAATGTAAGTAAATACAAACAGTTTTTAGAGTAAAATATTACTTAAGTCTCCAAAACCTTAAACATGTGTTTTATAAATTCAAAATAGTATTTTTAAATGCTTTATTTTACTTTATAGTTTATATTTTATAGAAAATATATTTTTAAAACTTTTAATACATTATTTTGTAATGATAATGTCATAAAAGCGACAATATTAGCAAAATCAGTATTTTTTCAGCATTCATCTAAAAATAAATTATTTTAGAAAAATATCAAAAAATAACCCTAAGATAATTTTAATATGATGAATTTAAAAATAATGTTTATCTTAAAAAATTAAAAAATTAATAATTATAAATTTATCCTTGAAATTAAAATACAATATACAAAGAAAAACTACTTAAATTGAAAAATTATCTTTTAAAACATTAATTGTTTGTAATCCTATTTTTTATGAATTTATATTTAATTAATTTTTTTTCATTTAATATAGGTTTTATTATTATTAAATTTTATTGATAATATTCATCTAATATATAATGGATTGATTTAATTTGGTGTTGCGTGTAAAACAAGCTATGATGCATAGTATTAATTTAGAGAAAAATATATTCCAAAATCTTAGGGTGTTACATTCTCCCCTTCTTAAATTATTATTTTTACTTAAAATTTTAATTAACACTCACTAATTAATATATAAAAGGGTATATAAAATATATATATGGCTCAAGATATAATTTCTAGAGAGATATCAACCTTACAAACTTTGAAAACATTTATTTTTCCTTAAAATATGTTTATCCTTAATTTTAAATTTTTCTCCTAATATTTAAGACAAGAGTGTATCATTTTTTGGTATAAAGGATCACATT
Organism: Viscum album; assembly: GCA_963277665.1. Taxonomy (NCBI): domain Eukaryota; kingdom Viridiplantae; phylum Streptophyta; class Magnoliopsida; order Santalales; family Viscaceae; genus Viscum; species Viscum album. Next base: position 117,680,759 of record OY728162.1, on the reverse strand, counting down.
ATATAATTTTCTTATAAGGGGTATTCTTAATCATCCTTACATTTATGGACTTCCATAAGTTTATATAAAATGTGATTTTATTCTTCTAAATAATTTTTCCTCTATGTAGAGAGAACTAATCGCTTTTTGAAATAAAGTTAAATTCATCTAAATTAAGGATAATAATATTTTCAAAAGGAATGTTCCAATAAACTTAAACTTGGGATAAAATACAAAAAAAAATTCTTTGATAATAAAATCATTGGGATAGTGATTTGATTCCCCTATAAAACATTCAAGATACACTAGACCAAAATTCAAATATATTAAGCAAATATAGAGTGGAGTATAAGTGTTCCATAATTATCATGATCCACTTTATTATTTGTGATTGGATAGAATTTCCCTTCATTATCATGGTTTAAGAGGTTTTTTTACTTATAATACTTGATAGACTATGGATTGGGTCATCGATTTTCATAATACCCAAATTTCTTGTACTTGAAACATTGATGTTTGGATTGTGTAATAGTTTGGACTCTAATACCTTCCATTTTATTAGAAAAATTATTATTGTTCTATTTTAAATAATAACAAGCTCAATGACCAATCCTTTCACACTTGAAACATTTTTTTGAGACATTCTCTTGAGTTCTTCTTCCCACGTTTTTGACATAAAGGAAATTGAATCTTATTTCCTTCATCATCTTCATCACCTAAACATCCATGAGACTCTATCCTTATCTTATTTGGTACATTCAGGAGTTCAAAAATACTCAATTTTTTAATCATAACTCAATATAATTGGGTGTAAATAACCACAATATTTCCAAAACCATCATCAAATACAATTTTATTTCTCTTTAGGTTCATCACTACATTGTCCATTGTATCCACTGTTAACTTAGTTTCTCCTTGATCCATCCATTTCATGAATAAATGAGGTTAAATATAAGAATTATTAATTTTATAACCTTATAAGAAGGAAAAATATTAACTTAAAAGTGATAAATCATAAATAAAATATTTTCCCTAAATTACAAATCCCTAGGTTTCAATCTAGGTTTTTCATTATCTACCTTTTATTTTGTTCTCTAACCATACCACAAAGATATGAAAAAATACCTCATAATGGTTCATAAGAATATTGTGAGTAACCAAATAATATACCTCATGAGTGTATAACTAGTTTTATATTCTTGGTCCCACTCATCATGCCCCAATTGAAATAAGTTTAATACTCGACCAGACTTTTTTAGGGTGATTTCCTCTAGGTGTATCTCTACTACAACCACATCCACTTTCTAGTATCCAGTTATGGATTTAATTTCAGGTAAAACCACATACTCAAAACCTATTAAAATTTTAGGATGTATTCCTAAAATTAGAATCATCCATTAGGTTTTCACTAAAACTATCTAATCTTAATTCCCAAAATAAATACACTAATCCTAAAAAATATTAATCCATTCTATGATACCAATTGATGTTCCGTATACCCATACTCCTAAATCCTACGATAAAAACACTTTCTTTAAAAATTATATTTGATATAAATTGAGATAAATATATCTCTATTCAACATCATTTCTATAATTTAAACATTTTTTCTCACAATAAATGCATAATCCCAAGAAAAAAAGGTTTAGTGTCTTTGAGGACCAACTATATAAACAACTTATTTTACGATACTGGTGATAATTTCTCCATAATATCACCATTCTATATCCACTTCTATAAATCTCCAAGTTTATAATAATATGTATAACCTAGTGAATGAAAACATAAGAAAGAGGTGAGATTAAATGCCCGGTAAGGGAAAAATTCAAAAAAAATTCATTAAAGGTTAGATCCTAATAAAGGGAGAAATATCTTATTAAAAATAATATGGAACAATAACAGTTTTCTATAAGATAAAATAGAATAACCTATAATATCAAATGATCAAACATATAACATGTCATAGGAGTATAGAAATATGAGATAAAAAACACGATCTATAGAGTATAACATGGGAATAAGATTATGACATAAGAGTATGGAACAAACATAAGAATAGAAATCATTTTTCAAGGCTAACCACTAAGACATTCATCACATTGTAGGCTTAGTATACCTTCTTTTACTTGGTCTTACCACCCATATACCCTTGGGATTGGGATTACCACTCATTTAACATTCTTGTTTTGGGGATAATCCTCTTGTGTACTCTTGTGATTGGGATTACCACTAGTGTTCCCTTATTGAGTTTGGGATAATCCTCCTGTGTGCCCTTTTACATGGGATTATCACTAGTGTGTCCTTATTGGGTTTGAGATAATCCTATTGTATACCCCTGGGCTTTGTATTATCCTCTCATGTACCCTTTTGAGATCATGATATATAAAATTTACCAATTCATAGTAACCCTACCATAAATCAACCATACATATGTTTTCTACTTGAAAAAAATCATTCATTACATTATAAAAAAACCATGGAAAATAAAAATGGGTTTCATAAAATTTATGGATGATATCACCAAAATTGACCTCAAGAATGTAAATAGTTAATACCAAAAAATAAATCACCCCATAAGTGTATTTTTTTTGAAAATTTAAAGGGTGATTTATGAAAAATAACTTTCAATTAAATAATTCATTTTGAGGTAAAGATAAAAATAGTAGTGAAACCATAAAATAGTTTTTAGAAAAAAATTTAAAATTTTTGTAAAAGAATATGTTGCAGATTACATACAAAATTAATTTTTGAAAAAGGTGAAGTGAAAACTTTGGAAAAAATATACTGATAAATATACACTTCAATAATATATCCTTTAAAAGATAAAAGGTTACAAAAATGTAATGTGGGGTGGAAGATAAAACATTTGATTTTGAATGGATTGAAAAAAAATATTTTGAAATACCTATGTTGAAAACCCACATCACAAAAAGAGTAATAAAAATTTATTTAGAAAATTATATAAATAAAATATTCATTTTAAATGACATAATATACAATTAGGTTTCCAAATATAAAGTATAACATTGGTGGGAAGGGGAAAACATGGGCATGGAGGAGAAACTGTCGTTAAAGATGATGGGGATTATTCTTAACAAAGCCATAATTTTATGTGGAATAAATTATTCAAGGATAAATATTTAAATAAAGAGTTAAATTTTAACTAGATATAATTTAAATTGAAATATAAAATAATATAGTGGAAGAAACTAATAATATAAGTAGGAAGTTCATGATGAAATACTATAACTCAAAGAAAGGGGGTTTGATTTAAAACAGACCCTTAAAATTTTGGAATCTTTTGAATTTAAATCCCATGAATTATAGAATATGATATTTATTTTCAAATACTATAGATTTAATTAAAATTATAAAAATAATTAATCCATGTCCAATATATACACCAAAAAAGTAAACAGGTGGTGAATATGAATCATATCTCAGTGAAGTAAAACTGAGATGCAAAAACCCATACGGTAATGGTAATGTAAGACTAAAGAGAACATAAGAGGGTTATAATGAAATGGATATTAAATTATCATTAGATGAAATATGTTCATTATAATTGAAGAAAATAGGATAGTTACCACACAATATAAAAGAAATGATGGTGCATAAGATCTAACATGTCTCATAGAATTGAAAATGGAGACAAATAACCCTTATTATTGGTACTGATTCATTTTGTGTGTGTTTTTAACATAATTAATAATAAAATTAATTTTATTAAAAAAAATTATTAATAAAATTTCCCATATATATTTAATTTTATAAGTTTGAATTATTATCACATGTTATTTATTTATTAAATTGTTTTCTCTTTTGGCTGCTACTTGAGGTGGTTTGGTCAATTTCTCAGAAAAATAATTTGTATATTGAACATGGAAAATTATATGGTAAAATATATCCATAAAATATATAATTTTAGAGTTTTTTATTTTATTATTAAATTATAAAAAATTTATACATTTCCATAGGTTCTCCAAAAATGGGCTCAAATTAAGAAAGGTTCCTTGATATGTTCATTTAAGGCGGTTAAGTTTACTAGGATCATTTATTATTCATATCTCTTATATAATTTACATTATTATATTTTAATTATATTAAAAGTTTTAAAGATATAGTTTTTATATATTAAATTAATTTTTAAATTCAACTATTTCAAATAATAATTTAAAAATATAATATTTCATTCATGAAGGTGATAGTATGCACACACATGATGACATCTTATTTTTTCGAATGGTTTTTGAGGAAGGTATAAAAGTGATATTCCATTAGTGAAATAAAATTTAATTATATTAATAATAATTATGTAATCATACTTTCATTGATAGAGAATATTTTAGTCAGTAAAAGTTGAAAACAAACAAAAGAGCTTGGTTGATAACATTACCTCTTCCTTTTGGATATTCTCCCTCATGAAACACCTTAAGGCTACATAGATTTGACTTTTGGAAGGACCAAGGATTATAAAAAGTGGTTAGGGAGTTGAGGTGATACTAGGGTATATATTTTATAGAGATAAATCTTTTTAAATGGTGGATAAATGTGGTGGAAGTGATCTCCTTTTATAAGTGAAGAAAAAAATAGTACTTTTGTAAATACCCATTACTTTTTCATAGAGGGAATGACACTATTTAAGGTTCAATGGATATAAAATTTTGAAATAATAAATATTTTGGAGATATAAGTTCTATAAATCCCTTAACATAAATTTTCAAACATGTTTCAAATATTTTAAAATCATTTTACAACTTTTTTTGTGTTTTAACATTTTGGGTTTTTACCTTAGTAAATAGTTTTTACACATGTAATCCATATTTTATTAAAAATATAATGTAACACATCTTAAAAAGATTAATATTATGAACATAAATTTAAGTTTCATATAATCTAATTAAATTTATAAATAAGATAAAATAATATTTTAAATTAAAACATTTAATATATAGAAAAATTATATTTTAGAAAAATGTCGTTTTTACCATTAAATGTTATTAATATTATTTCATATTAATTTATAATTTAATGAGTGTTAATATATTTATATATAGGTTTAAAAATTATTTTAGATTAATTATTTTAAGTGATTAATTTTTTTTATTAGATAAAAATTACACAATTTCAGTAAAATAATTCATTGAATATAGTCGTTTTATCATTATCACAACAATTGACTTTAATCCTAGTAATATTATTTTTATGTCTAAAAATTAAATTGAACATATTAAATAATATTAACATGTAGATCTAAAATATTAAATCCATTTTTTATATTTAATTTCTATATGTAATGAAAACTAATTTTTTATTATAAGTAAATAAAAAATTTTATAGAGTAAAATAATAATTAAGTTTCCAAAACATTATAAACAAGTTTTATATTTTTAAAATATTATTTTTTAAAATTTTTATTTTAATTAATAGCATATATTTTTATAGAAAAAAAGGACTCAAAAACTTTTAAGTCATTATTGCATTATGATAACTTCATAAAAGTGACAGTATTAATGAAATTAATATTTTTTCACCATTCACAAAAACGTTAATTATTTTATAAAAACACAAAAATTAACCCTTAGATAATTTTGACATTATGTATTAAAAAATTAATTTAATTTTATGAAATTAAAATTCCAAAAATTATAAATTTATCATTTAAATGAAAAATAATATACCAATAAAAACTTCTTTTATTGATGAATTCACTTTTGAAACTTTAAGTGTTCTTAATCCTATTTTGTATGAATTTATAATTAATAACAATATTTTTATATACTAGAGGTTTTATTATTATTAAATTTTATTTATAATATTCATATAATATTTCATGAATCATTTTAGTTTGGTTTTGTGTGTGATACAAACTGGCGAACATCATATTGATTTAAAGAAAACTAAATTCCAAAATCTTTGGTTGTTACTGATTGACTCAATAATCTATCCAATATGTATAATAGAAAATCCATATGTAAGGGTTTCACCGAGATACGTAATTTTTTTACATTTTATATGTTAGGTTTACTCATGTAATAGTGAAACCTATGATACCTTCATGCTACAAAACACACACACCATTCCATGACCAAATCCAGTCACTTCATGACCAACACCTATCATGAAATGGTGAGAATTACTCCTCTAAACAGTAAAATGTGTAACTATCATGAACTACACACCCCATAGGTGAAATAATCCATCAATCTATGACACTAGAACCACAATATGACTCAAATATTTATGAAATGATACACTAGACTGTAGAAATTTCTTATATTCTATCCATCCATATATGATTCAACACTCTTGGTCATGCCATTACACTTTTGTTTCAACTGAAATATCATCTTTAATAACAACTCTATTCCTCCAACCTTCTCTTTTCACCTCCTGTTGAAATTGGATGCCCTAGGCCCAAATTATGAATGTACTTTGATTACCATTACATGTATAAAATTTGATATATATATATATATATGTGTGTGTGTGTGTGTGTGTGTGTGTGTGTGTGTGTTTTACTTACCAAAATAGTGTTGATACTTTTTCATCCACAGTATTTATGGAAATTCCATTAAATTAATTATTATATAAAAAGGTGATACCAGTCCCTAGGATATAATGATAGCCTTAAAATACTATGACATTAATCTTAAATAATATGTCATATGGTCTCGATACATCACACTGGCTGGAAAAATTTAATGTCTGACAATCAGGTGTTGGGGACTCATATGCATAGAGACTTCTTATCATGAATTTCACACTTGGCGATCTCTAGTAGCTGATAACATTAGGACATACCCACCAATAATAAAATCACATGTTTTAGTTGTAATTGGTTTTTCTTATCTATAAACATGGGTACTGGTCTCAGAACTTAAGATCATTATCCATCTGTGTCATTTGATTGTATACTTTGATGCAAGTAAAAAAATGACATTGAAGTCATGATGAGGTAGCTTGTACTGGGTGCATATTTGGTGGTATGGAATTAGTTGAATGATAAAGATATAATTTATCACTTCTAAGATGAGAAAGTGACATCTCAGGCCTAGTTGATCAGGATAGTAGAACCTTCATTAAATCCATGGACATGGTAGCCGAAGGTAAATATGTCTAGTTAGATGGACAAACAATAAATCAAGAATGGATGATGACACAAGTTGTGCATCCCTCTTTATGAGATATCACATGACAAAGAGATTATATTACATAGTGTGTGTTCATAGGATGGTTGTTGTTGCTATGAATATTCCTTATCTATTTAGGGGGGTTGATGAGTTGCTATAATATGCTCTTGTTCCAGGAATAATATCAACTCCTACCAAGATAAGGGAATAGAGGGTCACACACAATAGCGTATTCAAGATTCTACCTTATTCTGGTTAATATGTGTATAGGACATGGTGGGCCTGACCATGGAATTTGAGTGTTGCCTAGGTATTAAAGATCACTGAAGAATAAATAAATTCATTATTAATCAATCATAGAATAATTGGGATTGAATTTATTTATTAAAATTATTTATAAATGTTTATTTAAATACAAAGATTAATATTATATGAAAGAATATTATTTTAATATTCAGGGCTCATTTAGTATTATTAGGAATTACGAGTTGAGTTAATGACTCGAGTTTATCGCATAATATATTTAATATATATTACAAGTAGGTGATAAAATATAAATAATATTTATGACAGAGTTAGTTCATCATAACTATTTATTTATTGCTTATTTAGTGGATGTTGAATATATGGGGAACGGGGAACCCTATCTGGGAATTTCCAACACTCAAAATATAAGTCTATAGGTGCTCATTTCCATTGTAATATTCATTCCAAAGGATTGAGAGCTCCACTATCCTCCCATATCTTATAGATAGAAAGTATCTATCTGAGAAAGAGATCCAAGAATTCCTTTTTAGATCAAAGACATGAGATCAAGGCGATCATTGTGACGTCAAAGGAATCATCAAAGCTCTGAGCTAGAACACATAATTCGATGACCGATATCCAATTGGGTTCTTGAAGCATGTGTGGATGATCTATAGGGGTTCAATCTCGGATCTTTCAATCAATTCTCACTAGTGACGTGCAACAGATGAACGTAATACAAATTCAAACAAGGTAATTCTTTATTTAATTTTTATTCTTTGAAATATTGACATGAGATCCTTATACATCTACTGGGGATTTGATTGCTGGAGATGATGAAGTTATGTCTCTTTGATGATGAATATTTCTAAATCTCCAACCCACTAACTTCTGTTGTGGCCCCCTATACCTTCAATTATCATCATAAGGATCATGTAAATTTTCTAATCCAATGGGAAAAATTAGTTTTCATTAAATTAAGTAGAAAAATTTAATTCAGACTCAATGGAACATAATGTCCATCGATCCGATTTAGGATGGACAAGTTATAGCCATCTGAAATTTTTAGTATGAATAAAAAATGCAGCTATTATGGGTTAAAATTTGAAGAAAAATATAAAGATATATTTTTTCATGGTTTTATTTCTGGTGATCCAATTAGGGCCATGCTTTAACCAGAATATTTTTTATAGGTAAGTTGTAAGGTTCCCATGGAATATTTAACAAAAAAAACACACACACACACACACGCTAGAAACCAATTGGCCATTTTTTGGGATGGTTTGACGAAAATTCTGTTGGAATTTTATCATAACAAAAAAATGTATATGTAGTATAATATGTTGAAAATAATGGAAACATATCAGGGGGTGACCAAACTGGAAAATTTTCCCATGGAAGATTGGAATAAAATAAAAATAGGGAAAGGGGAGATTGGTAGAAGTCTCCCATATTCTATGTTCTCCTACAAGACACCCATATCATGAACCCTCCCTCCCATGTCCTCCTCTTATAGACTATTGTTGTGGCCCCACCATCCATCCATTGCCCAAATTACCCAGTCGGTCACTAGCTACTGTCACCCCTCTCACGACACCTCTTCTTCTAGCCAGCACAACCCTTTCCTCCATCTAAAATTGAGCATCCACCATATGATATCCAAGAGACTCTTCTTTTATTTTCAATTTTACCCTTCATAGTTCACTTCCCCGACACAACATCACTAGAATAGTCTCCCATGAATGCTGCTAGATCTGAACCAATATTTTTCCGACTCACTAGATCACGGCTGCCCTTCCACACACATGCCAAGTGGCCTCCTACCCACTACTACCTTTGGCTTGTCCAACCACAGTCCTTATAAATGATGAGTATACCTATGAGTACGTCACATTTTTGGCCCTATAGTGACCTAATATCCTCCTCTACCTCTACTTCCATGTGATCAGTGACCCCTCTATCTGGTTTATGTTCCCTAATTGAAAACCCATAACTAAACCAGGTTCTGCCTGCTCGGTATGAGCCTGCATGGGTTCAGCCCAACCCGTAATAGGTTTGGGCAGGATTTATGGGTCTGGGATAATTTAAATAGAACCAAAATTAATTTATTAATTTATAGGTTTAAATATAATAATATTTTTTTATTTGAAATAAAATTTAGTATTAAATTAAATTAATTTATTAATTTTTTTTTTGGAAAAAACCAAAAGTAATTTCTGGACTGAAGAAAATAAATTATTTGAATTATATAATTAATTTAATTTATATTTATGTTGTTGAAATTAAATGTAGTTCATTTTAATATTATCATGTTTTTATTTGATATACCAACAAGTCTTGAGTATTGAATGAACTCTTGCATGTCTGGGTTTATTTATTTAAATATTTATTACAACTTCATGTGATGTCTGTGATAATTATTTATTTATTGACAGTTTTCACATCATCATTTTTATTCATTATGTATATGGACCAGCATGTCTATTAATATCTGTATGTATATTATGCATACTGATACCCCCTCACCTGTGTGTGAGTAAATTTGTATTATTGATGATGATACTATAAAATTTGGATCACACCAAGACAAAGCGGAATCTCATATGAGATCTAGAAACACTGCACCAGGAGTGAGTTGTGATTAAAGTCAAGATCCAAATTAGATATGATACCCTCAGACCATGGTTTATCTATGTAGTTTAAATGGATCAAACAATATTAGATTCTTAAGAACAGTCAGGTAATTTATTTCCTTTATGCATTATTTATTATTCTATACATTTTAATGTTTGTGAGAACACATAAAATAATAAATAGATAAAATTCATAAAGATGCAATGAATGTATTCTATTAAATGTATGTTCTCTAGTGAGTGTAAAAACATAGTATGAAAAAATTAATAGAAAAGGATTACATTTTTCAAACTTATTAAAACCCCTCAAAGAAATAATAATTCATAAAAACCTTCTGTTGCTCAAATTTGAACAAAACTAGGTGTATGGGGTACTGATAATCCATAGTTGAGGGTGCCTCCAACTACTGGGGAGTTCTTATGAAATTGAAGGGTTGAATTAAATGATTTTGTAATAAAATAAGTATCCATATCTAGCTTATTTCAACTTTAGAGGCAAGTGTTGAGTAAATAGTATTTATGATTTTAGAAGTTGGGACTTCACTCACCAGACTAAGGATATATTAGTTAATGTGGTTTTTCAGTCAAATGACTACCTTAAACTCTACAAGTAGTGGTATAGTGATAACTTTTTGATAGTGAGTGTAGGTTTCAAGGATCCTTTCCACTAGAATAATCAAGAAAAAAAGTATTCCAAGTCTAGTAGTGAGGGATTCTAGAGTTAGATAAAATAGTGGGATACATTTGATGATTAAATTAATTGGTAATGTCTAATCAGTAATCAAGATAAAACTAATAATTTGTTAGATTTTGATTCTGTAGAAAAATAGAAAGTAATACCAAAATTACACTAGGATAATATTTGAAAAATAAAATCTCCAAACTAGTATGAGTTTTTAAAAATAGTACAGGGGATTACGCAAAGTACTACAATATAGAAAATTCGAGGTGCTAGAGTCCCCAATACCTATTAATCCACCTCAAGAAGTGAGGGTGAGAAAAATTATAATTGGAGACTCATTTCTAATGAATATGATGGTTATGTCATAATTTTATCATAAACGTCTGATGTGAGTTATGGTTATAACATTAGGACAAGGATGATTTCACATGTTGTCTCATCTCCATGACACTTGTGGGAAGAAATTGAAGCAAGATATGAATTAGGTGATGTTTATAATGAATATATGTAAAATTGAAATAGGGATCATGATATTTCAATACATCACATACTTATATATTTTCCATCCATATACTCTAGTTTTTTTAAGATTGAAAAATGAATAGTAAATGGAGAAAATGTTTCATTACCTTTTGGGTAATTTTCTCTAAGAAAATAAGAACATAGAGAAGGTTTAATCTTTAGTTTATATGGGAGAAAAGTTAAAAGATATGGTGTAAAGGCCAATAGAAAGTTTTATTCCAAAGGCACCTTCACAACATCCTTCAATGAAAAGATGTGTGTTATCATACATGAGGTTATTTTCTTCACATATCATGAAATAAGTTCTTGAAATTTTAAATGAAACAAGTTAAATAAAAGAGGCAAGTAATCGCTTCTTCTTATTTAGGTATATTCATCAATTTCAAATAATGTTTTTTTATACTTCTTGGTAATTAAATAAAATATTCCAATCACATAAGTGTATTTAAAAATAATAACCAAGTAATAAATGAAATGATACATGAAGTAAAGTGTGTTCTCCAAGTGGATGAGAAAGTGTGGTTCCTAAGTTAATGGTGAGAAGTACATACCATATAATTGTGAAGTAAAATGTTCTAGTTGAAAGTTTTTTAAGTATTACCAAAAAGTTAATCTAATGTTTCCATTATATACATGGAGTTAGTATAATATTTTTGGAATGATTTTTTTTGTGATGTTTAATACTCAACCAATAGTCCAATAATGGTTGAATCATTGAAAATACCCAATGAATATAAAATGTAAGACTTATATACCCATTTTTGGAAAGATAATACTTTTTTAAGAAAAAATAAGTTATTTTAAAAGATATAACCAGTATGGTTTTAAAATATTTTGAGTTAAAGACCTTATGTAATATCGATACACTTATGTAATTAGTTTTGGTCAAAGAAACCATTAGATTTAAAGTTAAGTCACAAAGCCTTTAGAGTTAGTTTAGATAGAGAATGTGAACTATTCCAAGGTTAAGTTCGTGGTAAATATACTTTTTAATATTACTTTAAGTTTCATTAAGGAATGATAAAGTGAATTATGTTATATGCATGGTCAGTATATATGAATTTCTTCGGGTTGATGCGTCAAATAATGTCAAGACCAAGAATACATCGATCAATATAATGTAGCGTGAAGTAATTCCTAAACATAGATTACCTTATCTATATCAAAGCTATGATGTTACTTAGGTGGATTGATGTTGAGTCCTATATGTTTATGTTGATCAACAAAACATTTAGCATGGATTAATTCCTAAATTCACATTTACTATACAAATAAAATTCATTATATAAGTAAAAGGAGTATCAATGTTGGAACTTATATTGATTGTAAATTCTTCCATTATCTTTCAAAACATGCATAAAAAATAATGGTGTTATACCATAATAATATGATAAATATAATGAAAAATGGACATCATATGAGTTATAGTATGATATAAATTCATTATGTCATAAGAACATTGTGTGTGGATGTAAAGAGTTTATCAAGAATATAAAAAAATATGCATCATGAAAAACATAATGTGCATCTCAGTTAATATCCTAACATTCATACTGGATTTTATTTAAATCCATATCATAGAATATATGTAGTCAAGTTCTAGACTATATTTCTATAAAAGGGTCAGCATATTTATTTGAGATAGTGGAAGAAATATTGACTTAGATCTAGTAAATGTTGTAGATATACAAATAGTTATAATAGGAACAAGTTCTAAAATATCATGTTGAAAGGTAATACTCCAGAGACATATACTATGTAGGAAGGATAAAAACCATGGTATTGGTTTTGTATTGACCATAAACAATGACACATTATTCTTTAAAAATAATAATACCTAGAATTAAGTAGTAGATGGTAATCAGTTAAGATTGGCAAGATCAACTAAAATTCAATAATGGATTTCGTGTATCAAAGTATAGAACCATAATATTTTGAATAATGTGGTGGGTATTCCAGTGAAAATATACATGGGTGGTAAAAGTGTCTTACCAATAAGTCATGATTGGTTATACCAAGTTTATGCCTAAATCCATCAAGATTTTAATTGTCATAGCTAATTTCTATGATCATTTTATTGTGCATTGGATGCCAAGACCACCACTCGTGGAAGGTGTCTATAAGAAAAAACCCAAAAGGGATGACAACACCATAGAATTCCAATAAGGAGTGAATGTTACTAAAATCTGATTAATGATTAAAGTAAGAAACATGATAATATAATATTCATTGGGAGTTTATTTCTTCCATATATCTTTAAGAGGTTAGTGGGAGTGCCATAATCTTCCAAGCAAAATAAGTTGGATAACATATGGACAAAAATCTTGGTATAATAGTTAGTTAATACTAGAAATGAATAAAATCTCTAGATATTTACATAAAATAAAAACCAATGTTTTAAGAGATGTGATCAATTGAGGTAGAACAAAAGGTTACTTAAACAAGTCTATTGTACATACACTGAAAATGTATTGAAAAATACAAGTTGGAACAATTCAAAAGAGAATTGTTAGCATTATGACAAGGCATAAATATCTGCAAGAATAAATGTACAATACATAGTATAGATTAATTTAGTGATTTTAATTCCATATAATTCTATAATGAATCAATCACATATTCCATGATATGTACATGAAATGATATTTCCAACATATACTTCATGGTAGGAAAATACCAATTATATCTAAGATAACTGCATGGGATGCAGTCATAACTATTCAATTGTACAAGATCTAGTACAAATGATATATATATATATACCTAGTATGGGGAGATGAATGGATACTTGTTTTAGGGGGGTAAAACTAGTCTTCCTTTGATCAACAAGATGTAATATTGCAGTCAGGCTAAGGTAATGAGCAAGACAAGCTCATTCAAGCTAGTGGTATCCATGTATATAAATACTGAGTGCATTACAGCTTTAGTGGAAACTAAAAAAGAAGTATATAATATGAAAAAAAAAATTGTAACCATTAGAATCAAACCTAGTAAGTAAATTTTAATCATCATATAAATTTTAATAATTTTATTAACAGTACTAGAAAATATGTCAAGTTTTGAAAATGAAAAAAAGTGAAATACACAGGGATATAATTTCTCGATAAGTTTTACTCGAGGAGGTAAAGTCAGAGATAGAAAAATTTACAAGTATTGTAAAAGTGACAGGCTCATGAATAAATCCATAACTCAACATAAACATTATCTGATCATGTGAGAGCTAATAAGGTATATTAGCAGTTGGCTCTAGTGAAAGTGGGAGTGTTAAAAGTGTGTGTCCTAAACCCTACTTATTTATGTACTTTGATTACCATTACATGTATATATTTTTATTTATAGATGTGTTTTAATTACTATAATAGTGGTTATACTTACACTTCCACTATATTTATAGTAATGTCCTTAGATTAATTTTCACATCAAAAGGTTATTACAGTTCCTAGGATATAATGAGAACCTCAAGATACTATGACATTAATCTTAAAAAATATGTCATATGGTCATGATACATTACACTAATTGGATATAGTTTATGTTTGACTATCAAGTGATGGGGGTTCATAATAATTAAGACTTCTTCTCATGAATTTCACACATGGTGATCTCTAGTAGATGAGAACATGCGGGCAAACCCACCAATTGGAACATCAAATGTTTTAGGTGTCATTGGTTGTTCCTATCATTGAAAATGTGTATTGGTCTCTTGATGTGATATCATTATCAATGTGCACCATTTGATCGAATACTTTAATGCAGGGGAAAAACATGCATTGAATTTTTAGTGAGGTAGCTTGTGTTGGGTGCATTTTTTGTGGTATGGCATTATTAGATATCCTATTAAAAAAATATTATATTACACATTACAAGTTCATGGGATGGTTGTTGTTGCTATAACTATTACTTATCTTTTTAGGGGCCTTGACGGGTTACTAGAATCCAATTCTAGTGTGTAAATAATATCTAGTTCTATTGAGATAAGGATGTAGAGGGTCACACACAATAGTATTTCAAGAGTGTAACTTCCCCCAATCTAGAACTCTCTCATGTGGCCGAAACAGGTTGGTTATGAGACCTCAAGCACACCTCCTCTTATGCCAGAGGCTGCCGACTAGAAGTGGGGGTGTGATAAGTATAGTGGGGATACTATACCCCTATTTATATAGTAACAACATACTGGAATATTCATATAAAAATAAATAAATATTTGAGTGTGGAAATAATGGAAGCAATACAATACAATGGAAAACCAAATAATAAAATCCAACTGAATAATAAAATAAATAATAAAGGAAAATGTAATGTCATGCTAGAATGTAACTAAATTTCATGCTATAAGTAATAAAAATAAAAGACTAGAAGACTCAAATAAAGAATCCAAATTCCCCGATCCCAAGCCCCATGTCATTCCCATCTCCAAACTTGAGCCCATCAAGAAAGAAACAATAAACTATAAGGTCCCTTGACCTTTTAAAATCCTACATCCATGTAATCTAATCAGGAACTAAATGGATGCCCAAATAGGGTGTGAGTATAACTCAGTAGGTCGACACCACCATGTATAAATATAAAAAATATGATAATGAGTGCTTGAAATAATGCAATAAATAGGAGTATTAATTAATTAAACAATTAAATTAATACCACATCAACCTATTTAGACTCCATGATGGAATATATATGATCATGTATCACAACCATGCCAACCATAACCATATTACCATGGTAAATCATAACCTACATTGAATCTATGTTGAAATGACACTGAGCATGTCTCACAACCATTCCAACCATAACCATATAAGAATGGTATAAATAAAAGAAAATTGGTTCAAAACCCACTATATAATCATTTTAACAATAAATTAGGGTTAATACCAGTATATAACCATAACAACATAAATTAAGGTCAACCCAGTATATAATTATTACAACATGTATCAGGGACAAGCCCAATAAATAATCATTTCACTATAAATCACTAGGAATATCCTGCTATATAATCATTACAACATGAATCAATGGGCATAGTCCACTATTTAAGAATTACACCATGAATCACTAGGCATATCCCATTATATAAGCATTATAACATTTAACACAATGAGCCATAACAACAAGGATAACACAATGTCACATCATTGGCATAATGTTTAATTATGAAAATTTCCATTTATCTTTCAATCTCCTCCGAATGGCCCGAAGGCCTTCTTTTATTTTATTTTATTATAGATAATACCCCCTTTTAAGGGTTGAAGGGGAACTCATACATGACCCGTAGGACCAAGGCACAAGTCCCAACATGACCCGTAATACATGACCCGAAGGCCCAGAGGCATACCATGCCCATAACATGACCCGTAGGCCCAGGCCACTAGAACTGCACCTCCCTAGCTTTTTCATCATTGATCGCCTTTAGCTCCCCACCTACATTGTTGATCGGCTAGCATTTCTCTGTACAAAGCTGCACGGTGCCTGGTCCTGCTGGCGGTTTCCATACCCTCTCATTCTTCCAATCCGGTTAGCTCTGCTTCTGGTGACTACTACTGGTGCTCTGATCCTCTTCTTGGGCCTGCTCTGTGTGAACTGGGATACTTCATGGTCTTCAGTGGCCTGAAGTCCATGTGGCCCGAAGGCCTTTGATGGCTCGAAGGCCCTTGAGACCCGTAGGCCCAAACCGGTGGCCCGAAAGACCAAATCGGGTGAATAGTTCCGGCTGCTACAGTACCGAACAGTACCTGCTACAGTGACTGCTACAGTACCCCGAAAATTCTCCTCCACCCGGTTTTGAACCTGGGTCTCTTGGATGACAAGAAGAAGCCCTTACCACTCAGGTACAGGTTCGTTGTCCATTTATCTTTCAATCTCACTTTTCATTTATCATTTGGTAGTAAACCAATAACATGAAAATCATTTCAATCAAAAACCAAAGACAAGGTGAATCTATATAAATTAATCACCCAAATCCCATTTCATGCTAAAAATACTCAAGAAATTAGTTAATTCGTTTATAATCAGGGTTTTCTCTCCTGAACAGTTTCTATAAGCCAAGCCAATAACAATTGAATCCAAAGGGATTCTAATGAATAATCCAATTAATCATTTAATTAGTTCAAGTTCAT
Organism: Viscum album; assembly: GCA_963277665.1. NCBI lineage: Eukaryota > Viridiplantae > Streptophyta > Magnoliopsida > Santalales > Viscaceae > Viscum > Viscum album. The sequence continues at coordinate 117,663,445 of OY728162.1, read as the reverse complement.
GATAAATTGGCATGATTTAAATATTTCACATAATTTTCAATTAAACAAACCATAGGGTTATGGTTTAGACCCCTACTTTTAACTGACAGCCAACCAATGCTTCTAATAGTATTCTCCAACAAGAACAAAGGAGTAGACGATCACAAGAAGGATCCTAGATCATAAACAGTCAATATAAAAACCAAAAATGAACAAGGTCAAGATATTAAACTATAATGACTGGAAAATAAAGGAAGAGAAGGAAAAACCAAAATGAAATGACTTACCAAGCATTGATTTTCAAAAAAGGGATATCCAGAAGGGAGGATAGAACTCCAAAATCGCTTGGGAAATTCCCTAGGTTTGAGAAGAGGAAATGTGAAATGGGATGGAATAAAAAATCATCCACAAAAAAACCTTAAAACTGATTCTTATAAAATTACATGGTTTATGACTCTTTCACGCATCATGTATTTATTTTTAGAGGGATATGCCAAAAAACCCGTAACCTTCGGTTAATATTTATCCTAATCGATTATTACATGATGTGAATGGTTTTCATGGTGTGTAACCATTTCACTCCCTATAATGGTTCCTGAAATGTGTATGGAATACTTTACACACCATTTAATACCTTTACACAACATGTAAATTTCTTTTAGATAGTTTTTCAGCCCATTTTCTACACAAGGACCCAAACCACCTCCAAATAATTCCAAAGAATAGAAAACCCTCAAAAACCCATTTAACATGTTTATACCCAAACTCCATTAATTGAAATAAATATACATCCCTAAACATTAGGTTATTTCCCACAAAAAAGGCACTTTGTTTCAAAACAAGACTCATCCACCAAGGTTCAAATGAAAAACTCAAAGGGGGACATTCTTGAAAAAAGACGACATCTTACAACCTCCTCACCATATAAAAATTTGTCCCTACGCTTATCCAATAATTACTATAGGGTCTCAGTGAACAAGTATGACCATTTTTCTTGCATATTAGACTCTCTCCCCTAAGTCCCCCATTAAACATGCCTATGTTTCTAGTGCGCTCAAACTAGAGGTATATTCCTACCCTAGAGATACTTCTCACTACTATCTATAATATGTATCATATGATCCTCAAAGGAAGAATCAACACTAAGCTTAACATATTATACATATATCACATGATATGGGTCTAGATAATATCTCCAATGTTTCAGCACATGAAACACGTCATGAAAATCACTATAGAGTTTTGGAAGGGCTAATCAGTACACCACTGGACCAACCCTATCCACTATCTCAAATAGCTTGGCAAAACTGAGCACTAGATTTCCCTATTTACTAATATGGTATTTACCCAACCTAGGAGACACAAAAATAAAACATCATGACCAAAATAAAACTCGAGATATCATATCCAATGGTTAGTATAGTATTTATTCCTACTATTTGTGGTTACTAACCACCTCCTGGTCAGCTAAACTTGCTCAGACATCTCCAACACGAGACTAGGACCAACAAGAATTGAATCACCCACATCCAAAAAAAGAGAGTATAAAGGTAAAAACTTCCATACAAATCCTAAAAATTCACTATTTGGATTTAATCTTGGAAGCTGTAATTATATTAAAACTCTAAAAGTTCCATATGATTCTATCATGGACCAACAAAAGACAAAACACAGGCTCTCAACATATCCTATAGAACTAAAATATTCCACTCAAATTGATCATCATTTTGAGGATGATAGGCCGTACAAAAAATAACCTATGATCTCAGAGCCTTCTAAAGACCCTTCCAAAACCATGATGTGTAATGAGGATCTCTATTTGAAATGATACTCTTCAAAAAACCATGCAATTGAACAAAATCAAGAACCTAGAGACTACCCAAATCATCAACTATGAAGGTCTCTCTGATAAGAAATAAATGGGATAAATTTTTTAGTTGATCCACAATCAACCATTCAACATCATTATTATTGGTTGACCTGGTTAATATTATCACAAAATCCATAGTGACATCATACCACTTCCTCTCATGAATGGGAAAAGGTTTCAAAATCCCAACTAGCCTATGATGCTCGTCTTTCACTAGCTGACAAGTAAAACATCTCACCAAAAATCCTGGTACTTCCTTCGTCATTCCTAACCACCAATATTTTCTATGGAGATCACGATACATATTTATCAAAATAGGATATACCACCCATATAGAAGCATGAAAATCTCTCGTTACCTCTTCATACAATCCCGTAGGAACCCATACTCAGTCGCAAAAAAGAAGAGATTTTACACTACCAAGAAACCATCCCAATGGTGTCTCCCCATCGTATAAGTTGTCTCTCAGATCTAAGCCCTATGGATCAGATAATTTTTTGGTATTGATCTGGTCTAAAGAATAGGTATAATAGATGTCAAAATTAGAGCTACTCATCCTTGAGACTCTCAAACATCTAGATGAATGTCTACAAAGAGTGGTGTCATCCACAACTCACCATAGGACTCTTTCACTACCATTTTCTGAGTCTTTATTCTTAAATAATTAGAAACGAAATTTCCTTTTCCTTGTGTATATGACAACTTTAAGTTTAAATATTGCAGATACTTGAACCACCTTCTTTACCAAAGGTTCAGGTATCACTAAGAAAAGATGTACTTAAGACTCTTGTGGTAAGTGTATACCCCAAAAATCTCACCCATGATATAATTCCTCTAGAATCTTAGGGTATGTACCAATACTACTAAATCTAAATCATGATTAGGGTAATTCCTCTCATGAAGTCTTAGATTTCTAGATCCATAAGCAACCCCTCAATCCTCCTACATCAGAACAACTCCAAGTCTAACTCTGGATGATTCATAGTACATGGTATATTATTTACCCAAAATAGGTAAATTAAGGATATGTTCTAATATCATCCTACCTTTCATCTACTAATAATATATCTCACAAATTAGATAAAAAAATTCACCCCCTTCTTGGTTAGCCCTTACATTTGTGCCTCCAAATGGGAGAAGTCCTAGATAAAGCACTAATAATAACCTACTAAACACAGAAATCTCTGAATCTTGAATACATTCTTGGAATACTCCCAAGATAAAATGGCTAATAATTTCTCTGGTTCCACTTACTCTCCTACTTCTAAGATTACATGACCTAAGAAGTGAACTTTATTAATCTAAAAAATTCATTTGGTTATCTTAGCATAAATCTGATGCACCCTCAATGTACTCATGGTGATGTCAAGATGTTGGGAATGATCATCTGATGACTTGGAATAAACTAATATTTCATTGAAAAAACCACCAAAAATTGATCCTGGAAGAGATGAAAGATCTGATTCATCAAGTCAGTGAATACTGCCAGTGCATTGGTCAGCCCAAACGACATCACTACAAACATATGCAAGCCATACCTACTCCTAAAAGAAGTCTGAGGTATGTTTGATAGTCTCAACCTCAATTGGTGGTATCTAGATCTCAAATCTATATTGGATAAGATCTTATCACCTCTCAAATGATTGAACAAATCATCAATGCATAAAAGAGGATACCTGTTCTTGACCACCATCCGGTTCAATCTACAATAATCCATACATAAGTGAAAAGACCCATTAACCTTATTAGAGAAGAGAACTAAAAAACACCAAGGAGATATAATTTCTATATGAAACCTTTAGTTACCATATCTTTCAACAAGACCTTCAACTATCAATCCTCTTCTAGTTCCATTCTATAAGGTGGGATAAAAATTTGCTCTGCTCCCAACACTAACTCAATCATAAACTTTATCTATTGATTGGGTGTAAATTCATAGAACTCGTCAACAAAGTCATCTTGAAAATAGTATACCACCTAAGGAATAGAATAATACTACATTTTACCATTATATAGAGTAAGAATGGCTATTTGAGCCGTGAAACAATCAAATCTACACTGAATTGTTCCTATAAGATTGGCCGGAATATCCCACTCACCCTAGTGAGAATAGATTCAGCCTTTTAGAGATAGAAAATTAAATATCCTATAGTAACATTATATATAATCCTGGTATAGAAATAGATAACCCATACCAAGAATAAAATCAAAATCTAACATTTCTAGCATAAATGGTTTCAAAAAGAAATGGTAACCACCAATATCCCGGGAACATGCCTTGAAATGTTTGATATTCTATGACCACACTCCCAAAGGTGTATCAATGGTCAGAACACTATCCAAGATTTCTAATCCAAGATTAAACTATTTACAAAAAGAAAAGATAGAAAGGAATATAATTCTACTATATCAAACAAAACACAAGCAAGGGTAGATGATACAAGAATCAAACCTATGACAGTAGACGGTCTTGCATCCACAATAGTTGGAGTAGTCTTCATAGCATACAACTAACCAGATCCTCTACCCTAGGATTCACCCTGAATCCCTTGAGATATTCCCTCTTCTTGGTACTCTTGTTCTTGAATGACTATGCCACATCCCCTAACTCAACCAGAATTTCCTTTGGAACTCTATCTACCTATCTACTAAGGACTAGCTAAGTCCTTCCCAAACTCTAGTACTTTTCCTGATACCCTTCCACTGCTCTTCTACTGTATTCACCTACAAAGACCATATAGGTGACCCATTATACCACAATCATGACACTCCAAATTGGGTTATGGACACCGAGGATGTTTGTGGACCATCTTTCCACACTGATAGAACTATAATGGAACATGATCCTAAGATATATACCCACAATCTTGAGTTCTCTGATTACTATTCTCTTGGTGAAAACAGTCATAGTGATGCTTTTTTCCACTAGAAGAAGAGTTCCCAGTTCACCCTAATGAAATTGATTGGTCATTTCTATATGTCTCAGAATCCCTTTTGTGATGAGTTCCTGGTTTACCACATCCACAAAATTACTCAGACAAAACACATTAATCTGGGACATGATATCATAGAGAAGGATATCCTAAAAATTTCTCACCCTTGAGATCTCATTAGCCACTAAAAATGGCACAAAGCACTATCGATCAATGAAATGTTCAACATTGTAAAACACTAACATAACCTCCAATGTCATATGAATAAAACCATGTGCCTTGTCATCCCTCAAAATATAATCATTTAAATGGATCTGTAATTTCCTCTCAAATTCCTTCCAAGATAAATCCTCTTATTTCCCAGCCTACTCCAGAATGTACCACCAATGCTTGACTATTCCATGAAGAAAATATACAACAACCTTCACCCTCTTATATATTGGTGTCTCGATATTCTTAATGATCATTTAGACTCGATCAATCCAAAACTTGGCTATATGGGACCCTCCCTCCCCATTGAACATAGGAAGATGCTGCAGCTAGAACTCTCTCATTAGCTCAGACACCAATGATACGGTGTGAATGGTCTCCCTTTCCATGGATCGCATGACCCTCAAGAATCTATCGTGAAGCTCAAAATCCATATTATCCTCAAGAGCCACATGAATATCTAGTTTAGTTGTATTATGAGCATTCTGATTGCCACTTTCCCGATTCTCAACTCGAAGATGATGAGGAGACAATTTCTTTACAATATAAACAAACTCCTTAGAACACTAACTCTAACAACATGGTCAACCTCAACAGGTGATAAAAATAGAGAACTACTGCTCCTGGTCTCTCTAAACATGACTTACAAGTGTTTTATCATGACACATCAGTTCATTTATTTCATTTCTTGGATATAACAGGTATATCATATCATATTTCATATAGGCATGTATATAACACATTCAATAAATATGTCCCTGTAATTAAAAATTCATGTCAATATATCCCTATGTGCATATCATGATGCATGCATACTCATATCACACCATACTAGGCCACAAGTATAAATATCTAGTACCAATAACATCATAAAATAACAACCTCACACAACATGTGAATCACCCAAGGTGAAATAACATTATTTGTAACAAGAAAACAATATAAAAAGATATCCCATACCTACGCACTCATATTTTTCCTCATACATAGGTTAAATACTCCCATGAACAATCTCATTACCAAGTCTTGGAACATCCTAGCCTCCTTTATATTTTTCCCAAATAGTAAAGAAATAGAAAAAGAAATCTGGTGTGATTTGATACCACTTTGTAACATCCTATGACCTGATACTCTCTTATGTTGCCAAAATAGGTTGGTTACAAGACCTCAAGAATTCCTCCCCATACACCAGATGTAACGACCCAAACTTTCATTAATAGAAATTTCTCTTGATCTAATTAAATATCTTATTATGGTTATATAAAATGTGAACTCCATTGGTTTTATGTTTTTGGATTTTAAAATACCGTTATGAATTGTGGTCATTGCTAATATAGTGATTGAACAGTGATAAGGGCTTTAAAAAATCCAATTTACTTAAAAAAGGAAGCGATGGCCTCATCCAGTAGACTTACCCATACGAAGACTATTTCTTAGAGCTCGAAAAGGAGGTGGATTCATTGGGCTTCACCCTTGACCAATCCCAAACTGAGCTTGAACATGTTAAGCTTGATCAGAACTGACTATAGGAGAAGTGGAAGTTAATAGAGATTACCACCCGAGCGATGTTATCCGAGCCACCCCAAGAGTCTGTCACCATCATACACCTTACCCTTCAGTCTGATGTGGGTGTTATAAGGGGTTATGAAACAAGACCCTAGAACTATTACTATTACTATGTACATTATTTTTGTATAAAGAATGTGCATTCATTTTATTATTGTTACTTTGTAAATAGTTTTTAAAGCCCAAATAGTATTTTTAGTTAATATTCAACAAAGAAATCTATTTTGATGAATTAATGGATTTTTGAATTAAATAATATTTTAATAAAATATTATTATTATTATTATCAAATTAAATTTTATTAAATATAAATTATCGTATAATTCTATGAATGCAATTGTAATTTTTATTAAGGTTTGAAAGTTATTTTTGTCAAAACGCTTGCATTTTTCGATAAATGTTGGTTTTTATTTTAAAAGTAAAAAATTCACATATTTATAAAATTATTTAGATAAAATGAATTTTATTTTTGGAATCAGGATGTCGAAATTATCCAACAGTTAATTTTTCATAATTTTTTGAGACAATCGAATTTTTGGGAAAAAATTAAATACCGTTTAAATATATAATGTGAGTTATGACATCATAATGACCCAATAATGATGTAATAAAATAATATAAACATTATTTTAGTCCAATATATGTTTTAACATTAAAATAATTTTATTTTGGGTTTGTTTTATTTATTTTACAATGCTTTAGTGGACCCTTCAAGGCATATAAAACATTTTTTCTTTTTAAATTGTTTTCCTTGAGAGTGTGACTCACCTCCGCATAAGAAACCCTATTATTTTAATAAGTTAGGACATTGGAATTATAAAATATTGTTTTTTAATCCCCTTTGGCAAAAACCATGGGCAAAAACCATGGGATTGTTTGTGTTTTTGATTAGTTTAATGTGAGGTGTCCCAAACCTAAATAATAAAGAATTCCCTCTCCTTTCCCCTATAAAACCACCCAAGCTCCCACTTCCTATTCACTCAAAGCCTTTGTATTTAGACCAAACCCTGACCTACTCTCACTATAATCCTCAAAAGGTTCCCCAAACTCCCAAGAAGCCTCTCTCAAGCCTCTCCCAAGCCTTTGGGATCACACTTCCAAGTAAGTGATTTCTTACTTTCTCATTTTTGTCCAATTTTCTTTAAGTTGTTATGCCATTTTGTTTTCAATTAAAAATGTTGGGGTATGATTGCACACATCCCCCATTATTTCCTATTTATGTTGGGATGATGGGATACCCCTTTCTCTCCCATTAATTCCACCCATGTACACCCATTACCATGCTGAAATTCCGTGAGGGATTTCTCTCTCCTCTTTTACAACTAAGTAATTATTTTGAATTATGCATCTAAATTTCATTAAGTTTGTTGGGACATGTATATATATGACCCCCTTACTGTCCATTTCATGTAAATATAATGATATCCCTATTTCTCTCTCATCAACCATTTTTTTATGAGTTATTATTTCATGTCGTTATACTGCTGAAATTGCACTACGATTTTCCAAGCCAATGTCATTGTCTAGTGAATACCATGCCCATTTCTCTATCAAGGGTATTAACCTTTATGAACATTTACTTATTGATTATAAATCTTCATGTATGTATTCCACATCCCTTTATTGTGGAATAAATTATGATGATTGATTCCATGTCGCATGATCCATGTGGCACACTTATGCATCAAATGAAATGTTTAAGAAGAATGCGCCCTGATAGTGCTCCAATGCATTGGGTAAAGTATAGTATCATGATATGTCATGTGAAATGGGTGTTGAATAATGATAATTCAAGTTAAACGGGGTTTTACTCGTGCATCATGTGCAATGAGGATTTACTCATGCTCCATGTGCAATGAGCCTTAGCTCATGCTAATTCCATGTTAAGTGTTGTTTTCACATTTCCATGTTATGATTATCATGCTTTATCATGCCTTTATGTTCTTGTTTCTCTTGTTCTCCATTGATATTCCTATTTTCTAACATGTATTGTATTCCTTATGTTATTCCATATTTATTCCCTTACTGGGCTTTATAGCTCACCCTTTTCTTATGAATGTCCTCAGGTTATCTCATGCAATGCTAAGTACAAGGGAATGTAGTGGTCATGTAAAGGATTTTTTCAATAAAGATGTTGTATTTCATGTTTTAAGTTGTTATGTAATGATCCTAAGCCCCAAATACACTAGACCTCTTGATCTTCCATGTTGTATCAAGTGAATATTTTATGTAATAAATCATGTTTAAGTTTGTAATAAAAGAAGGGTTGTTATAGTTGGTATCAGAGAATAGGTTTAGTTATTTTTGGGATTAGGATTAGAAAACCTTAGTGAAAACTTAGAGACAATAATATGTTAATAAAAACATAACTAAGTATTGGTGAGTGTTAAGTAAGTGGTTTATCAATCAAATACATCCATGTCTGGATACGAGTAGGTAGAGGCGGCTCTGGCAGAGATGTATCCTAGGGGTAAAACCTAAAAACACCGCTTTGAGCTAGACTCAAATGGAAAATGGTGTACGACAATGGGCATTGATTCACTCTTGGTTACGACACTCCTGGTTGATATTATTTGGTAAATTCACAAGCTTAGTATGAACCCTTATTAAGGGAATTAAAAAAAATCCCCTAAGAATATATGTTAGGAAGTAAATCATGGATAACATAGACTGAAGCCAATAGATTCATAAGTTAAGGAAATAAAATATATTTATAAGTCATCTATTTTTTTTCTTGGATTACCCTTTATGTGTTTCCCTTAACTTTACTTTTATTCTAGCCAATGGCCGGTAATAGGAGGACTCGGGCTAATAACCTATGTGAATATCAATGTGATGGTTGTGCTAATGAGATGCCCAATCGGATTGGAGTGGGAATCGAAAACTTTGTCACACTTCTCTATTAGTTAACTCAATCTTTAAATATAAACATTGGTCAAGAGGAACATTCAACCCTCCCACCCTAACAAAGAACAAGTCACTATAGAGAGCTTCATGAGACAAAGGCCTCCTAATTTTAATGGATCATTTGATCCCTCAATCTCTGAACAATGGATTAACTCCATTGAAAATATCTTCTCCATACTTCAATGTTCTGAACAAGAGATGGTTCTCCTGAATGCTTATCATATGGAGGGTGAAGATGATCAATAGGAGACGTTGACAAAAAACACAAATCCTAAGGAGGAGATCAAGGCATTGGAATGTAAGGATTTCTGGAAGAAGTTTTTTTATAAATATTTTCTACACACCCTCCAGCTTAAGATGGAAATGGACTTCCTTTCCCTCAAGTAGAAAGACAACTAATCTATCAAATCTTATGAGGAAAAATTCACAAGGCTTTCATGATAAGCCTATGGCTTTGTCATTAACCTCTAATGCAAGGTTGACCGCTTCTTTTGTGGGATGAAACCTAGCCTACAGAAATTACTGGTGATCCGTGACTTCGACAGCTATGAGTAAATTTTCCGATGTGCCCTCAAAGTTGAAATGGAGATCGAAGAATCTCAGGGGTATCTTGGGGATAAGAAGAGTAAGGTGTACTTCAATGTTGGTGGTCCTATGGATAAATCCAACGGTTCTAAGAAGATCAAGTACCCCACTTGCCAAAGGTGCGGAAAGAACCACCCCAAAAATTGCCTGAAGGGGATGAGGAAATGCTTTAAGTGTGCAAGAGAAGGGCACCTAGCTGTTAACTGCTGACAAGAAAAACATGTGGCTGCAACAGAGGAGAGGAATGATCCGTTCGAACCTCAACTCGTTGTTCATTGCTAAAACTGCAAAGAACCAGGGCATCTTGAAAATCAGTTCCCTAAGACAATGGTTTTCGAAGGCAACCAATAACCTCCAAGGAAGAAACGGAGAGATTTTTCCATCACCACTGCCTAAGTGAACCCCAAAAATAAAGTTTTGATAGGTACACTAGTTATTCATTCAAGAATATCGAACGTACATTTTGATTCAGGTTCTACGAATTATTTTATATATCAAAAGTTTAGTAGAACAATCTCATCACCACCAAAAATCATAGAAGTAAAGATGTCGATGAGTATGGAAAATGGGGCAATCATTGTATCCTAGAAATGTAACTCCTCCCCTGTCATAATCTGTGGATTGAATTTCCCGAAGAACCTCATCATACTCCCTCTGGTGGAATTTGATGCAATTCTTGGCATGCATTGGCTTTCCTTATATAGAGCCAACATAAATTGCCATGAGAGGGAAATCACTCTCCATGCAGAGAATCGAACCCTGATTCTATACAAGTGCTAGGAGGAAGATGAATCTTCTTTAGCTCCATCATCTCAAGAATGGATATTACTGCCCTATGATCACACGTATCTGGCTCTGATGATTGAGTCTAAGGAGGAAACCATCCTTTAAGACACTCCTATTGTGATGAAATTCGATGAAGTGTTTCTTGAGGAATTGTCTGGTCTTCCTCCTAGAAGAGATATTGAATTATCAATAAATATTATACTTGGGGAATTTCCAATATCCAAGAATCCATATAGAATGTCTATTTTGGAGCATGAGGGGATGAAGAAACAACTACAAGAGAATCTGGATAAAGTTTTTATACGCCCAAGTGCTTTACCATGGGGTGCACCAGTCCTCTTCATCTAGAAGTAAGATGGGTCAATGCACCTTTGCATCGATTATCACGAGCTTATCAAAATAACCATAAAGAACAAGTGTCATATCTCATGAATTGATGACTTGTTCAATCAGCTGTGTGGAGAATAATACTTCTACAAGGTGGATTTGTGGTCAGGATATTATCAAGTAAGGGTAAATATGGAAGATATACCCAAGACTGCTTTTCATACAAGATACGAGCACTATGAATTCATAGTAATGCCTTTCGGACTCACTAATGCTCCATAAATATTCATGGACTTGATGAATAGAGTATTTAGGGATTACCTCGAAATTTTTGTGGTAGTCTTTATAGATGATATTCTGATATACTCCAAATCCAAGGAGGATCATGAGGAGCATCTAAGAACTGTACTAGAGACCTTGCAGAAGGAGAAGCTCTATGCAAAGTACAGAAATTGTGAGTTCTGGTTGAAGGAGGTCTCATTCTTGGGCCATATCATCACAAGAAATGGAATATATATGGATCCCTCCAAAACATATGTAATTTAGGGATGGTTGAGGCCAACATCGGTAATGGATATCCATAGCTTCTTGGGGTTAGCTGGATATTATCGACAATTCTTGAGAAATTTCTCACGATTGTCCAACCCTCTTACCAAGCTAACTCGGAAGGGAGTAAAGTTTTCTTGGAGTGATGAATGAGAAGAAAGCTTCAAGGAGTTAAAAAAGGAGGCTTATCATTGTGCTCATGCTCACTTTATCCACAGGTGGAGAACTTTTTGTGGTGTTCAGTGATGCTTCAAAGAAGGGAATGGGTTGTGTGTTGATGCAAAATGACAAAGCCATTGCCTATGCTTCAAGGCAATTGAAAGTTCATGAGAAGAATTATCTAATACATTATTTGGAGTTGGCTGCGGTGATCTTCACTTTAAAAATTTGGCGGTATTATCTCTTTGAGGAGAAGTGTGAAATATATACAGACCACAAAATCCTCAAGTATATATTCACACAGAAAAAGTTGAACATGCGCCAACGAAGATGGTTAGAGCCGATCAAAGACTATGACTACTCAATCCATTACCACCCTGGGAAAGCAAACAAGGTGGTATATGCTCTAAGTATAAAGGACCCAACAATTCTATCATTGATGAGAATTGAGAAGGATCCAATCTTCTTAGACTTGATGAAGATAGACATGGGAATCATAAAGAAGGGAACATCATCAATCCTTTCACAAATGATTGCTCAACCATCTCTTTTGGAAAGAATAAAGGATGATCAAAATGATGATGTGGGAATTTAGAAGAAAGTGGAAGATATTAGAAAAGGGAAATCCATGGAGTTCAATGTTAATGAAGAAGGAATTGTGAGCTTTGGGAAAAGACTATGTGTTCCATCAAGTGCAGATCTGAAGAAGGAACTTTTGGATGATGCACATAGTTTAAATTTCTCTATTCACCCAGGAAACAAAAAGATATATTGAGATCTCCAAGAGCATTATTGGTGGTATAATATGAATATGGAGATCACTGAGTATACATCAAAGTGTCTGGTGTGTCAGCAAGTGAAGGCAGAGAGGGAGAAGTCTAAGGGGATAATGCAACCATTGTGCATACTAGTATGGATATGGGAGAACATCAACATGAACTTTGTCACTGGATTTCCGAAGACATCTAAAGGCAATAGTGCAATCTTGGTTGTTGTGGATTTCCTTAAAAATTATTTACACTTCATTGCAATTTGGGAGGATTTCTCATTGGATCAAATAAAACAGATATACATCAGGGAAGTGGTAAGGCTACATAGAGTACCACTATCTATTGTATCTGATCGATATCCAAGATTCACCTCTATGTTTTGGAAGAGTCTTCGACATGCTCTAGATACTGAACAGAACTTGAGTAAGACCTATAATCCTCAAACTGATGGCCAATCTGAGTGAACTATTTAGACACTAGAGGATATGTTAATATCAAGTTATATGGACTTCAAAGGAGGGTGGGACCAACATCTTCCATTGGTTGAATTCTCCTATAATAACAGTTTCCACTCGAGAATCTGAATAGAACCTTATAAAGCCTTGTATGGAAAGAGGTGCAGAACACCGACATGTTTGGATGAAGTTGGTGAGCATAAGCTGCTAGGACCAGAAATGGTTAAAGAAATGGTGGAGAAGGTGAAAACCATTCAGCAGCATATCAAGGTAGCCCAGATTCGACAGAAGAGTTATGCAGATAACCATTGATGAGACCTTGAGTTTAAAGTTGGAGACAAGGTATTTATATGCATATCTCCATGGAAGAAGGTCATGAGGTTTGGAAAGAAATGGAAGTTAATTCCTAGGTACATCGTCCCCTTCGAGATTCTTGATCGTGTTGGGGTTGTGGCCTATCAACTAGCACTTACACCTACCATGGACAAAGTACATGATTTATTTCATGTATCCCTATTAAGGAAGTACATACCAGAACCTTCACAAGTACTCTCTTCATAGGTAGTACAGCTAGAGGATGATCTTTCTTATGAGGATAAACCAATGAAGATCTTAGATCGTAGAGAAAAAGTTCTACGAAATAACACAATGCCCCTCGTCAAGGTGTTGTGGTGAAACCACAAGTTTGAAGAAGTGACATGGGAATCAGATGAAGTGATGAAGCAGAGTTACCCGCATCTATTTTAGTGTGGGAAAAGGAAATTTTGATGGCAAAATTTCTTAATGGGGGAAGATTATAATGACCCAAACTTTCATTAATGGAAATTCCTCTTGATATAATTAAATATCTTATTATAGTTATATAAAATGTAAACTGTAACACCCGAGACTTTTATGTGAAATATTTTGTTTTTTATGTTATATAAATCATCAAAAAAATCTTTCACTACACAAAACACTAGCTTGGCTTGCTTTACACGCAACCGCGGCCTTCCTCGATAGCTTGCGTCGTACGCAATACTGAGTTTCACTAAACAATGATATGCTATTAAAATATTATTAAAACTAGCCGTTATGAATAGTAATAACCACTTTTTGAAATTTTATAAATTTTATTTTTCAAAATGGACTTCATTTTTGGATTCGGAATATCAAAATTAGCCTAGGGTGAAATTTTGGTATTTTTCTGAAAACTTTCAATTTTTGATGAATAGTGAAACCACTAAGTGGTAGTTAAAAAAACTGAATTTTTCATAAAACTTAATTTTACCGCTTCTGTGAGTGGAATTTCGAAAATCCGAGAGACACGGTTTATGTCAGTAAGTAAAATGTGGTTCAATGAGATGAAAATAATTTTTGGTGAATATTAACTTTTTACTTTTTTTTACCACGGTTAAAAGTAAATAGGGTAATTAAGGGTACAAATGATATTATTATTACCCTAACACATGTCCTAATTCTATTGGACAAGTGTAATTCGACCAAAAAAAACCTTAGGAATAAAATATGACCATTTAGGCCCACTTGGATTAGATTAGGACATTTATTATTAATTTATTTAAAGAAGGGTTAAAATAGTTAAAATCAAAGTTTAATAAGTAAATCATTTTTAATATGGGGTTATACATAAGATAAATTCGACTATAAATATTCATTAGAAATCTAAAAAGATTTCCTACATAATTGTATTTTATTTGTAATTTTTATACATTAAATAATTTAATTTATTTATGACACAAAGATGATGCAGTAATTATCTTATTAATGAAATATTGACATAATTGATGTTATAAACACCAAAATAAATGTAATTTGAGACTTTTTATGAATTCCAATAATTTTATAGATTAATATGACATGTTAGTATTGATTTAATTAACTTTTTTCAAACTAATCATTCTGTTATTATTTTCACAAAAAGTAATTACTAAATAGTGTCAAAATTGACATAAAATAGTTTTTAAAACAAATATTATATTAGTAATTGTTATTTTATTCCTAAAAATCTAAGGTTCGGCAAAATGACTTAGATAAAGTTATATATATTAATAATAAACAACTTGGGGTTCGTTTTGCTGCTTATAGTATGTTTATTAACCTTATAGTATAAGAACACAAGAAGACAGGGTAAAAGTAAAATTATTTAACTTAATGTTAAATGTAAATTATAAGGTTAAAATAGGAACTTAAACTTGTCTAAATTCTATTGGATGAGAGGATTTCGACCCATCCCCACCTTAGCTTAGAAATAAATCAATTTCGAGCTATTTAAAACCGAACTTGACTTTATAATAAAATAATATTTTTAGTTTTTCCAAAGGAGCCCCTCTCCTCCCTTATAAAAGGGCACCTCCTCCCCCTCTTCCTCACACAACTTTGAGCCTTAAAACTCGGCCAACCCATGACAATTTATCCTCTCCACTTCCCTAGAAACATCCTAGAGGTTCTGGTCTTCCTCAAAGACCAATTTTAGTGCCCTAAGAGGAGGTCTCAAAGAGGCGCTTCAAAGAAGAGGTAATTTCCATTACCGATTCTTTCATCTTTATTTCTTCTTCCACTTCTTCTTCTTTAGTTGTTTCATTATGAAGTAATAACATCAGTATCACTCATATACTGATATTTTATTATAAGTATGAAACAACCCTATTTCACCATCTATCCATCCTATGGAAAAAGAAATCACCGCGCGTGCGTACGTACGGAATACCGTCTCCACGCCGTGGTGTAATCTATTTTCCACCACCACCTTAATTGGATGGGTATAATGGTGTAAATAATGACTATTATAAAGTGATAATGATTCTGAAATAGTATACATACACTCCAATACAATTCCACGATCATAGGAACGATATCATCACTCATGTGTACGTACGGAATACCGTCTCCACGATGTGATGCGACTCGTTCTACATGATCTTCATTTCATAATGATTATATAAATGAATTGAATGAATTCATATGATATATATTACACTAATAACATTCTTGTAATGAGGTATCTATAACCTAAAGAGATGAATAAGAATTTATTCGACAAAACACGCATAAGAACAAAAAGTTATAAACACCCGAATAACAAGTAGCAATGAAATATTACTACTAAGAAGATAAGAATATGACCATATATGATATCCTAAAAATAATTATGATTCTGTAATAATTCAATAACATTATTTAAATCATTATATAGTAGGTTCGGACATGTACAAAGCATATCGGACCTAAGGTAAGGGAAATATCACAATCTCAATTTTTATCTGAGATTGTTTATACTTTGAAATTTACTGGGGTGTATTTTATCATCCACATCCATGTTTCCTCAATATGTAATATTATTTCCATCCACCTACAATTTTTTAAATCCAATTTTACCCTTCGGTGAGTTTTTAGTAAAATATATGAAAGGAATCTTTTTTCGTTTTTCATACGAGGTACTTTTTGACTTTTCTGACAAAAGTACGGGAATAATGTTTTTTTAACTTATACAGAATGAATGTATTTTTAAAACATTATTTCCAAGAAGATTACTTTATAAGTTTTAAAGTTTATTTTTAATCAACTTCTTTTAGTTTAGAATTGCACGACATGTTAAGAAAGGAAAAGTGTTTTTGAAGCAGAAAGGATATTTTCCTCAAGAATGGAGTTCAAGTGTTTTATCAAAATTATTTTTCCATCTAAGATAATAAAGGGTTCTGTTTCTATCCCTATTATTACATTGATTTGATTATGTTGTGATGAAATTATATTTTTATGAATTCCTTTATCTTATATGAATTGTTTTATGATGTCACGATGTTTAAGATTCCCATTTTTATTACATGGGTTATGCTATGATGTATGGTTTCTGATTTTGTGGCACACATAAGAATGGTATCATTATGAGATGGGTGGGACCTATATCCCCCTCCAATGCATTGGGTAAATATTTTATATCTCATGAGATAGACATGGCTGGAACGGTAGGTTATACTGGTTCAGTGAAACAGGCCTAAAACGAGGAGTGAACTCGGTTCAGAAATGGACTTTGTCCACTAAGATAGTCTTGGAAATGAGTCTTGACTAATAAGAAATGATTCTCTATGACTATGTGTGTATGCCACAAAGTTTCATGTTTTAAGTTATGATTATTGGGATTACATTTCACTACTATGATTTATCTCATGATATGAAATTATGATCTCTTTTGCAGGTTACGATTTCCAAAAGTTATGTGCTTATGTATATGATGTGATTGATATTTCTTTTGTTTACCCTTACTGAGAATTTGAGCTCACCCTTTTGTATGTTTTATTTCCCCAGGTCAGGAAGAAGGTTATTAAGTAGAATATTCCAAAAAGGGACTCTAGATATGATGAAATAAATGGGAGGAAAAGTAGATGCTTTATGAACCAGTTGTTTATGTTTCCCAATTTCTAAAGACACTATACCTATACGGTCCTTTCTTGGTTTTGTTATATGTTTTAATAAGTGTGCTTCAATTCTGAAGTAATAACAATGTATGTAAAGTATGGGTCGTTATAGTTGGTATCAGAGGAAAGGTATAGTCAACCTTTGGAAACTAGGATGTGAAAGCCTTAGTAAGAACCCTAAGGATAAGTCTAAGCATAGAACACAATCTTAGTGTTTTAGAAATGGCCATGAATAACCTAGGATAAGACCTTAAGTGTGAAATTTTATTCTTGATTATGTGGTTTTCCTATTATAATTAGTGTTGCTCACACTATTCTTCTTGGTTTTATTCAATGGCTGGTACCCGAAGGAACCGTGTTAATGCGGAATGCGACGGGCAATGCAATGATTGTCCCCCTGAGCAACCAAACGTTATGGGAGCTGGAATGAAAAATCTTGTAGCCATGCTCACACAACTTTCTCAAGCTATGAATCATGCAGGACTTCCAAACGAGCAAAGGAAGGAGCAACATTCTTTTGAATCCTTCATGAGACAGCGTCCACCTTCATTCAGCGGGTCTACTGATCCATTAGTTGCTGAACAATGGATTAGTACTACTGAAAAGATATTTTCAGTTCTTCAATGTTCTGAGAATGATAAAGTCATCTTAGCAGTGTATCGTTTGGAAGTTGATGCTGATCAATGGTGGAATCTTATTAAGAATACGAGGCAAAGGGATGAAATTGAGTCCATGGAATGGGACGAGTTCAAGAACTTATTTTTCAATAAGTACTTCCCTCGTATTCTCCGAACAAATATAGAGAAAGAGTTTCTTGAACTGAAGCAAAAGGATGATGAATCTGTTGGTACCTATGAAGCAAATTTTACAAGACTTGCAAGGTACGCTTCTGGTATTATTATCCAACCTGAGAGTAAGATCGATCGATTCTTTAGTGGCTTAAAACCAAGTCTTCGAAGGGCCTTAGCCATAAGGGACTTCAATAGCTACGAGGAAATCGTTCGATGTGCTCTCAAAGTTGATATGGAGATTGGAGTAACCCATCAGTCATATGGGTTTGATAAGAAGAGGAAAATGGAATTCAAAAGAAAATCTAAAGAGCACACTGAAAAGAAGATGAGATTTCCCTTATGCTCAAAGTGTGGAAAGAAACATGGAGGGAGTTGTCTTAAAGGGACAAGTAAATGTTTCAAATGTGGAAAGGAAGGTCATTGGGCATTTGAATGCCATGATGATGGGAAGAAGATGTCTAATGATGCAAACAAAGGAAGGGTTACACAGAATGAACCTACTACACTTCAATGTTTCAAGTTCAAGGAGATGGGACATTATGCCAATAAATTCCCTAATCCAAGGGTTGATGATGATGGTCGACGTCAACAAACTCTTAAGGCTAAAAACAAAGGAAAGTCACATGCAATTTTTATCAGTAATGTGGAGTACGATAACGATGTGGTGAAAGGTACACTTACCATCCACTCTAAAGTAGCAAATGTTTTATTTGATTCTTGATCCACCCACTCCTTTATTTCTGAAGAATTTTCTAAGGGTATCACCATATTACCTCAACAATTAGATGTTGAGTTAGCAGTGACAACACCTAATGGAACAACAATCGCATCAAAAGTTTATAATTCTTCTCCGATTGAAGTTTGTGGTAAAGTGATTCCTGCAAATCTTGTGATCCTTCCTATAGTGGAATTTGATGTGATTCTTGGCATGGATTGGCTTTCTCTACATGGAGCTCATATCAATTGCCAAAGAAGGGAAGTCACATTTCATATTCCAGATCAATCTATGATCGTCTATCGATGCAAGGATGAACATAACCTTCCAGTGGAAATTTCTTCCATTTTATGGGTATTGATTCCACTAAATGAAGGTTATTTATCTCAAATGGTTGGTGAGAAACTCACGATTAAAAATATTCCCATTTTACGGGAGTTTGATGATGTCTTTCTGGAGGAATTACCGGGTCTTCCACCAAATTGTGAAGTTGAGTTTTCAATAGAACTCGTACCAGGTGCTTTGCCTATTTCAAAAACACATTATAGAATGGCCCCAATTGAGTTGCAGGAATTGAAGAAGCAACTCCAAGAGAATCTTGATAAGGGATTCATATGCCCTAGTGCATCACCTTGGGGAGAACCTGTTCTATTTGTTAAGAAGAAAGATGAATCAATGAGCCTCTGCATTGATTATCGAGAACTTAACAAGATCACTATCAAGAACAAATATCCTCTCCCATGCATTGATGAATTATTTGACCAACTACGCGGAGCTCAATACTTTTCTAAGATTGATATTAGTTCAGGGTATCATCAATTAAGGGTCAAAAGGGAGGATATACCAAAGACGACTTTCCGTATAAGGTATGGACACTATGAACTTATAGTGATGCCATTTGGTCTTACTAATTCCCCTGCTATCTTCATGGATCTGATGAATAGAGTCTTTAGAGACTATCTTGATCAATTTGTGGTAGTATTTATAGACGATATTCTTGTCTATTCAAAGAGAAAGTAAGAACATGAAGATCACTTGAGAATTATATTGAAGACCCTGAGAAAGGAGAAGCTTTATGCCAAATTTACCAAGTGTGAATTTTGGCTTCAAAAAGTTGCATTTTTGGGTCACATAATCTCAAAAGAGGGGATATCTGTGGATCCAGCAAAAACAAAGGTTATCGAAAGATGGTCGAGACCAACAACAGTAACTGAGATCCGAAGTTTTCTTGGTTTGGCTGGATATTATTGACGTTTTGTGAAAGATTTTTCACGATTATCTAATCCACTCAACAAGTTGACTCAGAAAGGAGTTAAGTTTGTTTGGACGGAGGAATGTGAATAGAATTTCAAGGAGTTGAAAAGAAGGTTATCCAGTGCACCTGTGCTCACACTACCTTGTAGTGGAGAAAGGTTTGTGATCTACAGTGATGCATCCAAGAAGGGATTGGGGTGTGTTCTTATGTAAAATGATATGGTGATAGCTTATGCCTCACGACAGTTGAAAATCCATGAGCAAAATTACCCAACACATGATTTGGAGTTAGCTGCGGTAATCTTTGCATTAAAGATTTGGAGGCATTACCTTTATGGTGAAAGGTGTGATATTTATACTGATCATAAAAGTTTAAAGTATATTTTCACACAAAAGGAGCTGAATATGCGCTAAAGAAGATGGTTGGAGCTGATTAAGGATTACGACTGCTCAATCCATTACCACCCTGGGAAATCAAACAAGGTGGCAGATGCATTAAGTCGACAAGACCATGCTAGTTTATCCATGATGGGGATCACAAAAGATCCAATATTTATGGATTTACAAAGGATGGATCTTGGAATTATAATGGAAGGGGAAAAATCTTATCTTTATCAAATGAATGTTCAACCATCTATACATGTGAAGATTAAAGAGGCACAGAAAGAAGATGTCAATTTACAAAAGAAGGTGAGAATGGTTCATGAATTCAACCTTGATTGTGACGGGATAATAAAGTTCAGGAATCGGGTTTGTGTTCCTCCCATATCGGAATTAAAGAAGGATCTGATGGATGAGGCTCATAGTTCTTAATTCTCTATTCATCCTGGAAGCATAAAGATGTATAGGGACCTGAAAGAGTACTTCTGGTTGGATGGCATGAAAAGAGATGTTGCTGAATATGTCTCTCGATGCTTGGTTTGTCAACAAGTTAAAGCTGAGAGACAGAAGTCTAAGGGGATGTTACAACCATTACCCATACCCGAATGGAAATGGGAAAACATCACTATGGACTTTATCATAGTACTTCCTAAAACATCCAAAGGCAATAATGATATCTGGGTCATAGTTGATCGTCTTACAAAGTCTGCACACTTCATTGTTATTAGAGAGGATTTCTCTCTGGATCAGCTTGCCAGGATATATGTAAAGGAAGTGATAAGATTGCATGGAGTACCACTTTCTATTATATCTGATCAGGATCCGACATTTACCTCGAAGTTCTGGCGAAGTCTTCAGCATACTCTGGATACAGAGTTGAGTTTTACCACTGCTTATCATCCTCAGACAGACGGTCAGTCTGAGAGAACAATTAAAACTCTATAAGATATGTTGAGAGCTTGCTATATGGATTTCAAAGGTGGTTGGGATCAACACCTACCTTTGGTGGAATTTTCTTATAATAATAGCTTTCACTCCAGTATTCATATGGCTCTTTATGAAGCTATTTATGGAAATAAATGCAGGACTCCAACTTGCTGGGATGAAGTTGGGGAAAGAAAGCTATTAGGACCCGATCTCGTTGATGAAATGGAAGAAAAGGTCAGATCTATTCAACAACACATAAAAGCAGCTCAGAGTCGACAGAAAAGTTATGCCGACAACCGAAGAAAAGACCTAGAGTTTGAAGTGGGTGATAAAGTGTTCTTACGAATATCTCCCTGGAAGAGAGTCATGAGATTTGGAAAGAAGGGGAAGTTGAGCCCTAGATATATCGGTCCTTTCGAAATACTGGATCGTGTCGGGAAGGTATCTTACCGATTGGCGCTTCCACCGAATCTCTCTAAAGTACACGATGTGTTCCATGTATCTCTCCTGAGAAAGTACATACCTGATCCTTCACATGTACTCAGCTCAGAAGTTGTACCGCTGGAGCAAGATCTTTCTTATGAAGAACAGCCGATAGAGATTCTGGATCATAGTGAAAAAGTCCTACGAAACAAGACCACTCGCTTGGTGAAAGTTTTATGGAGGAACCACCAATTATAAGAAGCTACATGGGATCTTGAGGATATAATGAGGGAGAGGTATCCTCATCTGTTTGTTACAAAGTGACGAATTTCTAGGGCGAAATTCATTTTAAGGGGGGTAGAATGTAACACCCGAGACTTTTATGTGAAATATTTTGTTTTTTATGTTATATAAATCATCAAAAAAATCTTTCACTACACACAACACTAGCTTGGCTTGCTTTACACGCAACCGCGGCCTTCCTCGATAGCTTGCATCGTACACAATACCGAGTTTCACTAAACAATGATATGCTATTAAAATATTATTAAAACTAGCTGTTATGAATAGTAATAACCACTTTTTGAAATTTTATAAATTTTATTTTTTAAAATGGACTTCATTTTTGGATTCGAAATATCGAAATTAGCCTAGGGTGAAATTTTGGTATTTTTCTGAAAACTTTCAATTTTTGATGAATAGTGAAACCACTAAGTGGTAGTTAAAAAAACTGAATTTTTCATAAAACTTAATTTTACCGCTTCTGTGAGTGGAATTTCGAAAATCTGAGAGACACGGTTGATGTCAGTAAGTAAAATGTGGTTCAATGAGATGAAAATAATTTTTGGTGAATAGTAACTTTTTACTTTTTTTTACCACGGTTAAAAGTAAATAGGGTAATTAAGGGTACAAATGATATTATTATTACCCTAACACATGTCCTAATTCTATTGGACAAATGTAATTCGACCAAAAACAACCTTAGGAATAAAATATGACCATTTAGGCCCACTTGGATTAGATTAGGACATTTATTATTAATTTATTTAAAGAAGGGTTAAAATAGTTAAAATCAAAGTTTAATAAGTAAATCATTTTTAATATGGGGTTATACATAAGATAAATTTGACTATAAATATTCATTATAAATCTAAAAAGATTTCCTACATAATGGTATTTTATTTTCAATTTTTATACATTAAATAATTTAATTTATTTATGACACAAAGATGATGCAGTAATTATCTTATTAATAAAATATTGACATAATTGATGTTATAAACACCAAAATAAATGTAATTTGAGACTTTTTATGAATTCCACTAATTTTCTAGATTAATATGACATGTTAGTATTGATTTAATTAACTTTTTTCGAACTAATCATTCTGTTATTATTTTCACAAAAATTAATTACTAAATAGTGTCAAAATTGACATAAAATAGTTTTTAAAACAAATATTATATTAGTAATTGTTATTTTATTCCTAAAAATATAAGGTTCGGCCAAATGACTTAGATAAGGTTATATATATTAATAATAAACAACTTGGGGTTCGTTTGGCTGCTTATAGTAAGTTTATTAACCTTATAGTATAAGAACACAAGAAGACATGGTAAAAGTAAAATTATTTAACTTAATGTTAAATCTAAATGATAAGTTTAAAATAGGAACTTAAACTTGTATAAATTCTATTGGATGAGATGATTTTGACCCATACCCACCTTATTTTCTAAATAAATCAATTTGGAGCTATTTAAAACCGAACTTGACTTTATAATAAAATAATATTTTTTGTTTTTCCAAAGGAGCCCCTCTCCTCCCTTATAAAAGGGCACCTCCTCCCCCTCTTCCTCACACCACTTTGAGCCTTCAATCTCGGCCAACCCCTACCAATTTCTCCTCTCCACTTCCCTAGAAACATCCTAGAGGTTCTGGTCTTCCTCAAAGACCAATTTTAGTGCCCTAAGAGGAGGTCTCAAAGAGGCGCTTCAAAGAAGAGGTAATTTCCGTTACCGATTCTTTCATCTTTATTTCTTCTTCCACTTCTTCCTCTTTAGTTGTTTCATTATGAAGTAATAACATCAGTATCACTCATATACTGATATTTTATTATAAGTATGAAACAACCCTATTTCACCATCTATCCATCCTACGGAAAAAGAAATCACCGCGCGTGCGTACGTACGGAATACCGTCTCCACACCGTGGTGTAATCTATTTTCCACAACCACCTTACTTGGATGGGTATAATGGTGTAAATAATGACTATATATGACTATTATAAATTGATACTTATTCTTAAATAGTATACATACACTCCAATACAATTCCACAATCATAGGAACGATATCATCACTCGTGCGTACGTACGGAATACCGTCTCCACGATGTGATGCGACTCGTTCTACATGATCTTCATTTCATAATGATTATATAAATGAATTGAATGAATTAATATGATATATATTACACTAATAACATTCTGGTAATGAGGTATCTATAACCTAAAGAGATGAATAAGAATTTATTCGACAAAACATGCATAAGGACAAAAAGTTATAAACACCCGAATAACAAGTAGCAATGAAATATTACTACTAAGAAGCTAAGAATATGACAATATATGATATCATAAAAATAAGTATGATTCTTTAATAAGTCAATAACATTATTTAAATCATTATACAGGAGGTTCGGGCACGTACAAAGCATATCGGACCTAAGGTAAGGGAAATATCACAATCTCAATTTTTATCCGAGATTGTTTATACTTTGAAATTTACTGGGGTGTATTTTATCATCCACATCCATGTTTCATCAATATGTAATATTATTTCAATCCACCTAAAAAATTTTTAATCCAATTTTACCCTTCGGTGAGTTTTTAGTAAAATATATGAAAGGAATCTTTTGTCGTTTTTCATATGAGGTACTTTTTGACTTTTCCGACAAAAGTACGGGAAGAATGTTTTTTTAACTTATACGGCATGAATGGATTTTTAAAACATTATTTCCAAGAAGCTTAATTTATAAGTTTTCAAGTTTATTTTTAATCAAATTCTTTTAGTTTAGAATTTCACGACATGTTAAGAAAGAAAAAGTGTTTTTGAAGCAGAAAGGATATTTTCCTCAAGAATGGAGTTCAAGTGTTTTATCAAAATTATTTTTCCATCTAAGATAATAAAGGGTTCTGTTTATATCCCTATTATTACATTGATTTTATTTTGTTGTGATGGAATTATATTTTTATGAATTCCTTTATCTTATATGAATTGTTTTATGATGTCACGATGTTTAAGATTCCCATTTTTATTACATGGGTTATGCTATGATGTATGGTTTCTGATTTTGTGGCACACATAAGAATGGTATCATTATGAGATGGGTGGGACCTATATCTCCCTCCAATGCATTGGGTAAAGATTTTATATCTCATGAGATAGACATGGCTGGAACGGTAGGTTATACCGGTTCAGTGAAACAGGACTGAAACGAAGAGTGAACTCGGTTCAGAAATGGACTTTGTCCACTAAGATAGTCTTGGTAATGAGTCTTGACTAATAAGAAATGATTCTCTATGACTATGTGTGTATGCAACAAAGTTTCATGTTTTAAGTTATGATTATTGGGATTACATTTCACTACTATGATTTATCCCATGATATGAAATTATGATCTCTTTTGGAGGTTACGATTTCCAAAAGTTATGTGCTTATGTATATGATGTGATTGATATTTCTTTTGTTTACCCTTACTGAGAATTTGAGCTCACCCTTTTGTATGTTTTATTTCCCCAAGTCAGGAAGAAGGTTATTAAGTAGAATATTCCAAAAAGGGACTCTATATATGATGAAATAAATGGGAGGCAAAGTAGATGCTTTATGAACCAGTTGTTTATGTTTCCCAGTTTCTAAAGACACTATACCTATACGGTCCTTTCTTGGTTTTGTTATATGTTGTAATAAGTGTGCTTCAATTATGAAGTAATAACAATGTATGTAAAGTATGGGTCATTATATAAACTTCATTGGTTTTATGTTTCTAGAATTTAGAATACCATTATTAATTGTGACCATTTCTAATATAGCCATTGAACAATGATCACATGATTAGTATAAATATATGGCTTTAACAAATCCAATTTACTCAGAAAAAGGAAGTGATGGCCTCATCTAGTAGACTTGACCCATAATAATCCCATTTGTCAGAGCTTGGAAATGATGTGGTTTCATTGGGCTTCGCTCTTGACCAATCTCAAGACGAGCTTGAACACGTTAAGCTTGAGTGGGACCGACTACGGGAGAAGTGGAAGTTAATAGAGATTACCACCTGAGTGATGTTATCTGAGCCACCCCAAGAGTCTGTCATCATCCCAGACCTTACCCTTCAATCTTATGCGGGTGTTATAAGGGGTTATGTAACAAGACCCTATCACTATTAATATGTACATTATTATTGTATAAAGAATGTGCATTCATTTTATTATTGTTACTTTGTAAATAGTTTTTAAATCACAAATAGTATTTTTAGTTAATATTCAACTAAGAAATATATTTTGATGAATTAATGGATTTTTTAATTAAATATTATTTTAATAAAATATTATTATTATTATTATCAAATTAATTTTTATTAAATATAAATTATCATATAATTTTATGATTGCAATTGTAATTTTTATTAAGGTTTGAAATCTATTTTTGTCAAAACCCATGAATTTTCAATAAATGTCGGTTTTTATTTTAAAATTTAAAATTTAAATATTTGTAAAATTAGTTATATAAAATTAATATTTTTTTTGGAATCAATATGTTGAAATTATCCAACAGTGAATTTTCCAAAAATTTCTGAGACAATCGAATTTTTGGGTAAAAATTAAATATTATTTAAATATATAATGTGTTTTATGACATCATAATGACCCAATAGTGATGTAATAAAATAATATAAACATTATTTTCGTACAATATATGTTTTACCAATAATAAATGTGATTTTGGGTTTGTTTGATTTATTTTACAAAGCTTTAGTGGACCCTTCAAGCCTTATAATTCATTTTGTCTTTTTAAATTGTTTTCCTTGAGAGTGTGACTCACCTCCACATAAGCAACCCTATTATTTTAAGAATTTCGGCCATTGTACTTATAAAATATTGTTTTCTAATCCCATTTGGCAAAAACCATGGTAAAAAACCATGTACTAGTTTGTGGTTTTGATTAGTTTAATGTGAGATGTCCCAAACCTAAATAATAATGAATTCCCTCTCCTTTCCTATATTAACACACCCAAGATCCCACATCCTCTTTACTAAAAGCCTTTGTAGTTCAACCAAACCCTGACCTCCTCTCTCTAGAATCCTCCCAAGGTGACCTAATCTCCCAATAAGCCTCTCTCAAGCCTCTCCCAGGCCTTTGGGATCACACTTCCAAGTAAGGTATTTCTTCCTTTATCATTTTTGTCCAATTTTCTTTAAGATGTTATGCCCTTTTGTTTTCAATTAAAAATTTTGGGGTATGATTATGCACCTCCCCCATACCACCCTCTTTATGTTTAGATTATGGGAGACCCCTTTCTATATCATTAATTCCGCCCATGTACACCCATTACCATGCTGAAATTCCGTGAGGGATTTCTCTCTCCTCTTTTACATCCAAGTAATTCTTTGGAATTATGAATCTAAATTCCATTACGTTTATTGGGAAATTTATCTATATGACCCCCTTACTGTCCATTTCATGTAAATATGATGAGACACCCCTTTCTCCATCATCTACCATTTTTTATGAGTTCTTATTTCACATCGTTATGCTGCCGAAATTGCACTACAATTTTCCAAGACAATGTCATTGTGTAGTGAATACCATGCCCATTTCTATATCAAGGGTATTCACCTTTATGAACATTTTCTTATTTATTATAAAGCTTAATGTATTTATTTCACATCCCTTTATCATGGAATAAATTATGATGATTGATTTCTTGTTGTATGATCCTTGTGGCACACTTATGCATGAAATAAAATGTTTAAGAAGGGTGCGCCCTGATAGCGCTCCAATGCATTGGGTAAAGTATAGTATCATGATACGTCATTTTCAATGGCTGTTGACTCATTCCAATTTATGTGCAACGAGTTTTTACTCGTGCTTCATGTGTAATGAGGGTTTACTCAT
Organism: Viscum album; assembly: GCA_963277665.1. Taxonomy (NCBI): domain Eukaryota; kingdom Viridiplantae; phylum Streptophyta; class Magnoliopsida; order Santalales; family Viscaceae; genus Viscum; species Viscum album. The sequence goes on along the minus strand of OY728162.1, from coordinate 117,635,276 downwards.
GCTCCATGTGTAATGAGTCTTGGCTCTTTCCAATTCCATGTTAAGTGTTGTTGCCACATTTCCATGTTATGATTATCATGCTTTATCATGACATTATGTTCATGTTTCTCTTGTGCTTCCTTGATATGCCTATTGTGTAACATGTATTTTATTCCTCGTGTTATTCCATTTTTATTCCCTTACTGGGCTTTATAGCTCACCGTTTTCTTATGCATGTCTTCAGGTTATCCCATGTAATGCTAAGTATGAGGGAATGTAGTGGTCATGTAAAGGAATTTTTCAATAAAGATGTTGTATTTCATGTTTTAAGTTATTATGTAATGATACTAAGCCCCAAATACACTATACCTATCAATCTTCCATGTTGTATCAAGTGAAGAGTTTATGTAATAAATCATGTTTAAGTTTGTAATAAAATCAGGGTTGTTATAGTTTGTATCAGAGGATAGGTTTAGTTATTTTTGGGATTAGGATTAGAAAACCCTAGTGAAGACTTAGAGACAAGAATAAGTTAAGAAAAACATCCCTAAGTATTGGTGAGTATTGAGTAAATGGTTTATCAAGAAAATACATTCATGTCTCGATACGAGCAGGTAGAGGCGGCTCTCGCACAGATGTATCCTAGTGGTAAAACCTAAAAACACCGCTTTGAGCTAGACTCAAACAGGAACTGGTGCATGACAACGGGCATTGCTGCACTCTTTGTTACAAAACTCCTGGGGGATATGCTTTGGTAAATTCACAAGCTTAGTATGAACCCATATTAAGGGAATTAAAAAAATTCCCCTAAGAATATATGTTAGGAAATAGATCATGGATAACATAGACTGAATCCAATAGATTCATAAGTTAAGGAAATAATATCTATTTATAAGTCATCTGTTTTTCTTCCTTGGATTACCCTTTATGTATTACCCCTAACTTTCCTTTTATTCCAGAAAATGGCCAGTAATATGAGGACTCTGGCTAACAACTGATGTGAAGATCAATATGATGATTGTGATAATGAGATTCCCAATCCGATGGGAGTGAGAAGCACAAACTTTGTCACACTTATCTCTCAGTTAACTCAATCTTTGAATAGAAACATGGGTCAGGAGGAATTTTCAACCCCCCCCCCCCCAAGAAAGAACAAGTCACAATAAAGAGCTTCATGAGACAAAGGCCTCCTACTTTTAATGGATCATCTCATCCCTCAATTTCCGAACAATAGATCAACTCCATTGAAAATATCTTCTCCATCCTTCAATGTTCTGAACAAGAGAAGGTTATCCTGGATGCTTATTGCATGGAGGGTGAAGCTGATCAATGGTGGATGTTGATAAAAAATACGAAGCCTGAGGAAGAGATCGAGGCGTTGGAATGGAAGGATTTCCGGAAGATTTTTTTTGATAAATATTTTCTGTACAGCCTTCGGCTTAAGATGGAAAGAGACTTCCTCGCCCTCAAGAAAAAAGACAACTAATCTGTCGAGCGTACAAGGAAAATTACACAAGGCTTTCATGATACGCCTCCGACTTTTTTGTTACCCCCAAATGCAAGGTTGACCACTTCTTTAGTGGGATGAAACCTAGCATACGAAAATCACTGGTGATCTGTGACTTCGACATCTATGAGGATATTGACTAATGTGCCCTCAAGGTCGAAATGGAGATAGAAGAATCTCAAAGGTATCATAGGGATAATAATTATAATGTGGACTTAAATAATGGAAATTCAATGGATGAATCCAACTGTTCTAAGAAGATCCAGCACCCCACTTTCCAAAAGTGCGGAAAGAAGCACCCCAAAAATTGCCTGAAGGGGATGAGGAAATGATTTAGGTGTTGAAGAGAAGGGAACCTAGCTGTTAACTACCAATAACAAATACATGCAGCTGCAACAGAGGATAGGAATGCTCTTCTTGAACCTAAATGCATTGTTCATTGCTACAACTGCAAAGAAATCGGGAATCTTGAAAATCAGTTCCCTAAGCCAAGGGTTTTCAGCGGCAACTACCAACCTCCAAGGTACAAAGGGAGATATTTTTCCATCACTACTGCCAAAGTGAACCCTGAAAACAAAGTGGTGATATGGACTCTATTTATTCATTCAATAATAGAGAAAGTAATTTTTTATTTAGGTTTTACACATTCTTTTATATCCCAAAAGTTTAGTATAAAAATCCCAACACCACCATAAATCATGGACATAAAGATGTCGGTGAGTATGGAAAATGGGGAAATAATTTCATCCTAGGAATATAAATCCTCCCCTGTTATAATATGTGGATTTAATTTCTTGGAGAACCGCGTCATACTCCCTCTGGTGGAATTTGATGCAATTATTTTCATGTATTGTCTTTCCTTATATAGAGCCAACATAAATTTCCATGAGAGGGCAATCACTATCCATGCAGAGAATCGACCCTCGATTCTATACAAGTGCAAGGAGGAAGATGAATATTCTTTAGATCCATCATCTCAAGCTTGAATATTATTGACCTATGAGCATGCGTATCTGGATCAGATGATTGAGTCTAAGGAGGCAACCATCCTTGAAGACATGCCTATTGTGATGGAATTCACTGAAGTGTTTCCTAAGGAATTTTCTGGTCTTCCTCCTAGAAGAGATGTTGAATTCTCAATTGATCTTATACCTAGAGTGTTTCCAATATCCAAGACTCTATATAGAATGGATATTGTGGAGATTGAGGAGTTGAATAAACAACTTCATGAGAATCTGGATAAAGGGTTTATACGCCCAAGTGCTTCACCATGGGGTGAAACAGTCCTCTTCATCAAGAAGAAAGATGGGTCAATGTGTCTTTGCATCAATTATCGCGAGCTTAACAAAATCACGATAAAGAACAAGTATCCTCTATCATGAATTTATGACTTGTTAGATCAGCTGCATGGAGCACAATACTTTTCCAAGGTGTATTTATGGTCAGGATATTATCAAGTAAGGGTGAAGAATGAAGATATCCCCAAGACTTCTTTTTGTACAAGATACAGGAACTATGAATTCATAGTAATGCCTTTTGGGCTCACTAATGCTCCAGAAATCTCCATGGACTTAATGAAGAGAGTCTTTAGGTATTACCTCAAAAATTTTGTGGTAGTATTTACAGATGATATTCTGATATACTCCAAAACCAAGGAGGATTGTGAGGAGCATCTAAGAACTATACTAGAGACCTTGGGGAAGGAGAAGCTCTATGAAAAGTATAACACGTGTGAGTTATGGTTGATTGAAGTCTCATTATTGGGACATATCATTAGAAGCAATGGGATATCTGTGGATCCCTCCAAAACAGATGCAATTGAGGGATGGTTGAGGCCAACATCAGGAACGGATATCCATAGCTTCTTGGGGTTAGCTGAATATTATCAACGATTTGTGAGAAATTTATCACGATTGTCCAACCCTCTTACCAAGCTTACTCAGAAGGGAGTAAAGTTTTCTTGGAGTGATGAATGCGAAGAAAGCTTCAAGGATTTAAAAATGAGTCTTATCACTACGTTCGTGCTCACTTTACCAACAAGTGGAGAACTTTTTGTGGTAATCAATGATGCTTTGAAGAAGGGCTTGGGCTGTGTATTGATGCAAAATGAAAAAGTCATTGTCGATGCTTCAAGTTAATTTAAAGTTCATGAGTATAATTATCCAACACATGATTTGGAGTTGGCTGCGGTGATCTTCAATTTAAAAATTTTGGGGCATTATCTCTTTGGGGATAAGTGTAAAATATATACGGACCACAAAAGCCTCAAGTATATATTCACACAGAAAGAGTTGAACATGCACCAACAAAGATGGTTGGAGCTTATCAAAGACTATGACTACTCAATCCATTACCACCCTATGAATGCGAACAAGGTGGTGGATGCTCTATGTAGAAAGGACCCAACAATTCTATCATTGATGAGAATTGAGAAGGATCCAATATTCTTATACTTGATGAATATGGACATGGGAATCATAAAGAAGGGAACATTATCAATCCTTTCACAAATTATTTCTCAACCGTCTCTTTTGGAAAGGTTAAAGGATGCTCAAAAGGATGATGTGGGAATTTAGAAGAAAGTGTAATCTATCAGAAAAGGTAAATCCTCAGAGTTCAATGTTGATGAATAAAGAATTGTGAGATTTGGGATAAGACTATGTGTTCCATCAAGTCCAGAGTTGAATAAAATAACTTTTGGATGATGCACATAGTTTAAATTTCTCTATTCACCTAGGAAACACAAAGATGTATCGAGATCTCTGAGAGAATTATTGGGGGGATAATATAAAGAAGGATATCATTGAGTATACATCAAAGTGCTTGGTGTGTCATCAAGTGAAGGCAGAGAGGTAGAATTCTAAGGGGATAATGCAACCATTTCCCATACCAGTACGAAAATGGGAGAACATCACCATGGACTTTGTCACTGGACTTCCGAAGACATCCAAAGGCAACAATGCAATCTGGGTTGTTGTGATCATCTTACAAAGTCTACACACTTCATTACAATTCATTAGGATTTCTCATTGGATCAACTGGAATGGATATACATCAGGGAAGTGGTAATGCTACATGGAGTATCACTATCTATTGTATCCGATCGAGATCCAAGATTCACCTCTAAGTTTTGGAAGAGTCTTCAACATGATCTGTATACTGAACTGAACTTCAGTACGACCTATCATCCTCAAACTGATGGCCAATCTGAGCGAACTATTCAGACACTAGAGTATATGTTAAGAATATGTTCTATGGACTTTAAAGGAGGGTGGGACCAACATTTTCCACTATTTTAATTCTCCTATAATAATAGTTTCCACTCTATCATCTGAATGGAACCTTATGAAGTCATGTAAGGAAAGAGGTGAAAAACACTAGCATGTTGGGATGAAGTCGATGAGTGTAAGCTACTAGGACCAGAAATGGTCGAAGAAATGGTGGACAAGGTGAAAACCATCCAACAACATATCAAGGCATCCCATTGTCGACAGAAGAGATATGTAGATAACTGTCGATGAGACCTTGATTTAAAAGTTAGAGACATGTTATTTCTATGCATATCTCTATGGAAGAAGGTCATGAAGTTTGGAAAGAAAGTTATGTTAAGTCCTAGGTACATCAGCCCCTTCAAGATTCTTGATCGTGTTGGGGTTGTGGCCTATCGACTAGCAATTCCACCTACCATGGCCAAAGTACATGATGTCTTTCAAGTATCCCTCTTAATTAAGTACATAAAAAACCCTTCACATGTACTCTCTTCATAGGTAGTACAACTATAGGATGATATTTCTTACAAGGAGAAACCAGTGAAGATATTAGATTGTAGAGAAAAATTTCTACGAAATAACACAATCCCCTCGTCACGGTGTTGTGGAAAAACCACAAGTTTGAAGAAGCGGTGTGTGAATCGGAGGAAGTGATGAAGTAGAGTTACCCGCATCTATTTTAGTGTTGGAAAAGGAAATTTTTTGGGTGAAATTTTTTAAGGGGGAAAGATTATAACGACCCAAACTTTCATTAATGTAAATTCCTCTTGATCTAATTAAATATCTTATTATGGTTATATAAAATGTGAAATTCATTGGTTTTACATTTCTAGATTTTCAAATACTATTATGAATTATGACCATTGCTAATATAGTCGTTGAACAATGATCACATGATTAGTATAAATATAGGGCTTTAACAAATCCAATTTACTCAGACAAAGGAAGCGATGGCCTCATCCAGTAGACTTGCCCTGTACGAACCCCATTTGTCAGAGCTTGGAAAGGAGGTGGTGTCATTGGGCATCACTCTTGACCAATCCCAATCTGATCTTGAACATGTTAAGCTTGAGCGGATCCGACTACGGGAGAAGTGGATGTTAATAGATATTTCCACCTGAGTGATGTTATCCGAGCCACCCCAAGAGTCTGTCACCATCCCACTCCTTACCCTTCGGTCTTATACGGGTGTTATACGGGGCCATGTAACAATACCCTAGCACTATTAATATGTACATTATTTTGGTATAAAGAATGTGCATTCATTTTATTATTGTTACTTTGTAAATAGTTTTTAAAGCACAAATAGTATTTTTAGTTAATATTCAACTAATAAATCTATTTTGATGAATTAATGGATTTTTGAATTAAATAATATTTTAATAAAATATTATTATTATTATCATATTAATTTTTATTAAATATAAATTATCATATAATTTTATGAATGCAATTATAATTTTTATTAAGGTTTGAAAGCTATTTTTGTCATAACCCATGAATTTTTGATAAATATCAATTTTTATTTTAAAAGTAAAAAATTACTTATTTATAAATTAATTTATATAAAATGGATATTATTTTTGGAATCAGGATGTTGAAATTATCCAATGGAGAGTTTTTCATAATTTTCTGAGACAATCGAATTTTTGGGTAAAAATTAAATACCGTTTAAATATATAATGTGTTTTATGACATCATAATGACCCAATAATGATGTAATAAAAGAATATAAACACTATTTTCGGACAATATATGTGTTACCATTAAAATAATGTGATTTTGTATTTTTTTTATTTATTTTACAAATCTTTATAGGACCCTTAAAGGATTATAAAACATTTTGTCTTTTTAAATTGTTTTCCTTGAGAATATGACTCACCTCCACATAGAAAACCCTATTATTTTAAGAAGTTCGTCCATTGGCCTTATAAAATATTTTTTTCCACTCCCCTTTTGAAAAACCCATGGTAAAAACTGTGGTCTGGTTTGTGGTTTTGATTAGTTTAATGTGAGGTGTCCCAAACCTAAATAATAAAGAATCCCCTCTCCTTTCCTATATAAACCCACTCAAGCTCCCACTTCCTATTCACTCAAAGCCTTTGTAGTTCAACAAACCCCTATCCTACTCTCTCTATAATCCTCCCAAGGTGCCTCAATCTCTCAATAAGCCTCTCTAAACCCTCTCTTAAGCCTTTGAGATCACACTTCCAAGTAAGGTATTTCTTCCTTTCTCATTTTTGTCCAATTTTCTTTAAGTTTTTATGCCCTTTTTTTCAATTACAAATGTTGGGGTATGATTGCGTACCTCCCCCATACTTAACTCTTTATTTTTGTATTATTGGAGACCCCTTTCTCTCTCATTAATGTCGCCCATGTACACCTGTTACCACGCTGAAATTCCTTGAGTAATTTCTCCCTCCTCTTTTACATCCAAGTAATTATTTTGAATTATGCATCTAAATTTCATTAAGTTTGTTGGTACATGTATATATATGACCCCATTACATTCCATTTCATGTAGATATGATGATACACCCATTTCTCTCTCAACAACCATTTTTTATGAGTTCTTATTTCACGCTGTTATGCTGCCGAAATTGCACTACGATTTTCCAATCCAATGTCATTGTGTAGTGAATATCATGCCCATTTCTCTATCAAGGGTATTCACCTTTATGAAAATTTACTTATTGATTATAAATCTTCATGTATATTTTTCACATCCCTTTATTTTGGAATAAATTATGATGATTGATTCCATGTCATATGATCCATGTGACACACTTATGCATGAAATGAAATGTTTAAGAAGGGTGTGCCCTGATAGCTCTCCAATGCATTGGGTAAAGTATAGTATCATGATATGTCATGTGAAATGGGTGTTTAATCATTCTAATTCCTGTGCAATGAGGTTTTACTCATGCTTCATGTGAAATGAGGGTTTACTCATGCTCCATGTGCAATGAGCCTTGGCTCATGCTAATTCCATGTTAAGTGTTGTTGTCACATTTCCATGTTATTATTATCATGTTTTATCATGAATTTATGTTCATGTTTCTCTTGTGCTCCATTGATATGCCTATTGTCTAACATGTATTTTATTCCTCGTGTTATTCTATGTTTATTCCCTTACTGGGCATTATAGCTCACCCTTTTCTTATGCATGTCCTTAGGTTATCCCATGCAATGCTAAGTATGAGGGAATGTAGTGGTCATGTAAAGGAAGTTTTCAATAAAGATGTTGTATTTCATGTTTTAAGTTGTTAGGTAATGATCCTAATCCCCAAAGACACTATACCTATTGATCTTCCATGTTGTATCAAGTGAAGAGTTTATGTAATAAATCATGTTTAAGTTTGTAATAAAAGCAGGGTTCTTATACCTGAGGCCTCCGACTAGAAATAGGGGTGTGATAATTATAGTGGGTAAACCATACCCTTGGTTATATAGTTACAACACATCATAATAATCATATAACCATAAATAAATATCATAATGTAGAAATAATGGAAATAATACAATACAGTGGAAAACCAAATAATAAAATCTAAATGAATAATCAAATAAATAATAAAGTGAAATGTAATTTCATTCTTTAATGTAACTAAATGTCATGCTATAGTTAATAAAATTAAAATAGAAGCAAACTCAAATGAAAACTCCAAAATCCCCAGTCCCAAGCCCCATGTCAGTCTTGTCTCTAAACTCTAGCCCATCCAGCAAGAAATAAATATATACAAGGTCCCTTTCCCTTGTCAAATCCTATATCCATGAAATCTGATTGAGTAACAAATGGCGTATCAAATAGTGTGTGATTATAACTCAGTAGGTCAACACTACTGTGTCTAAATATAATGAGTTTGATTATAAGTGCATGAAATAATGTAATAAACATGTGTATTAATTAATTAAATATTTAAATTAATACCACATCAACCTATTTTGGAAGCATAACAGAATGATTCTGATCATCTATTAAAACCATGCTGACCATAACCATATAGCCATGGTAAATCATTACCTGCTTCAGCACCATTCTGGAATGCCACTAAGCATGTTTCATAACTGTGTTAACCATAACCAATGACCATGGTATAAATCATAAAAATCTGGGCCAAAACCTGCTATATAATAATTTTAGAAATAAATTAGGTTTGACCCTAGTATATAATCATTATAACATCAATTAGGTCTAAGCCTAGTATATAAGAATTACCACATGTCTCGAGGCCAAGCCCGATATATAAGCATTTTAGAATAAATCATTGGTCATAGACCTTATATAAGCATTACAACATGAATCACTTGGAATAACCCGATATATAAGCATTATAACATGAATAATTTAGCATAGCCCGTTATATAATCATTAAAACACTTAACACAATGAGTCATAATAGCAAGGATAACATAATGTCACATCATAGGCTTAATGTTTAACTATGAAAATTATCATTTATCATTCAATCTCACTTTTTGTTTATCATTTGGTCATAAACCAATAACATTCTAGTAATTTCAATAAACAATCCAAGCCAAGGTTAATATATATCAGGAAATCACCCAAATCCCATGTTATGCTAAACACACTCAATCCATTAGTCAAGTCATTTATAATTAGGGGTTCACTCACCCGAACGGTGTCCAGAATCTAGTTTAATAACAATTGAATCCAAAAGGATTCCAAAGAATAATTCAATTCCTCATTTAATTATTTCAAACGCACTATACGTTGGTGAAATTGCAATATTTCACATTCTTTGCAATTAAATAGACCATAGGGTTGAGGTTTAGACCCCCTACCTTGAACCGTTGATCAAACAAATATACCAGTATGATTCTATAATAAGAAAGAAGGAATGAATAATCATAAGAAGTATCCTAGACCATAAAATATCAAGATAGGAACAAAAAATTAACAAGGTTGAGAGATTACACTACAATGGCTGCAGAATAAAGGGAGAGAAGGGAAAACCCAAACAAAACAATTTACCAGGGATTGAATTTCTAAAAAGGGTTGTTCAAAAGGGAAGATGTCACTCCAAACTTTCTTGGAAAATAAAATAGGTTTGAGAGGATAAAATATATAGTGGGATGGAATGATAAATCATCTATCAACACCCTTAAAACTACTTCTTGGGAAATTAAATAGCATGTCACTCTTTTATGCATCGTGTATTTATTTTTAGAGGGATATGCCGAAAAACCTATCACCATAGGTTAATATTAATCCCACTATATTATTACATGATGTAAATGGTTTACATGGAATGTGACCATTTCATTCCATATAGTGGTTCATGATATGTTCATGGTAGACTTTACACAATGTATTTTCTACACAAGGACCCGAACCACCTCTAAAGCCTTCCAAATCATGGAAACCCCTTATAAACCCACATAAAACATTTATACCTAGAGACGATTAACTCAAATAAACATACCTCTTTAAACTTTAGGTCATTTTCCCCAATAAAGTATATCTATCTTTGAAAAAGACTCAACCACCAAGGCTCAAATGAAAATATCACAGAGAGACTTACTTGAAAAAAGATGATATTTTTCAAAGATTCTACCCTATTATGGTGAATAGGTGTATAGGATTTAGTGGAACCCACTATGGTGTCCAAGAATTGTATAAGTATTAACGATCACACATGAGTAAATAAATTCATTATTATTAAAGTATAGAATAATTGGGTTTGAATTTATTTATTAAAAGTATTTACAAATGTTTATGTAAATAATGAAATGATATTATATGAACGAATATTATTTTAATATTCAAGGTTCATTTAATATTATTGGGAATTATGGGAAAACTTAATGACTTGGGTTTATCACGTAATATATTTAATATATATTAAAAGTAGGTAATAAAATATAAATAATATTTATGACGCATTTAGTTCGTTATTACTATTTATTTATTAATTAATTATTGTACATTGAATATACGGAGGTCGGGGAACCCTATTTGGGTATTTATAACATCCACTATATAAGTATTCAAGAGTTAATTTCCATTGGGTTGTTCATTCCAACAGATTGAGATATCCTCTCTAATATCATATCTTAGAGAGAGAAAGTCTCTATCTGAGCAAGAGATCCAAGAACGCCTTCATGGATTGAAGGCAGGGGATCAAGGTGATCATCATGACATTTAAGGAATCCTTAAAGCTCCATGCTAGCACCCATAATTTTATGATCAGTATCCTTATGTATTCTTAAATCATGTGTGAAAAATCTAGAGGGGTTCGAGCTCAGATCCTTTAAGAAATGATCACTAATAATGTTCCATAGATGAATGCACCATTTATTTAAATAAGGTACTTGTTTATTTGTTTTTGTTTTTTGAAATATTGATGTGGGATCCTCAAAACTCTATTGGTTCTTTGATCACTATATATGATGAAGTTATGTCCCTCCAGTGATGAAATTTTTTAAATCCCTAGCCTACCAACTTTTTTTGCATGCCCCGATACCTTCACCTCCAACACCTAAAAATGAAATAGTAAGGGCCCATGAATTTTTAGTCCCTTACATGAGATACCTATCCAAAAAATCTCATCATTGAAAATAAAATTAATATTCAAAAAAGGAAAAACCAAACCATGAAATGGATAAGAAAGTAAAATCCTTTACATTAAATACCTCTCAATTGATTCTCATCCCTGAGAATCCAAAACAAACCCAAAACAGGGAATGAAAAGGGAATAAATCTAGGTGAGATAACTACCAAATAGAAACTTCATCATCAAGGGAAAACAAACACAACACTAACCACCCAAGCTCACAACAACCTCCTTACAAACTACTTCATTAAACTCAACCATGTTTCTAAATAGATTCCCATTGAAAACAACCCCTCTGCCAATTTTAAACCTTTCAAAATAGTCACAAAATATTTTTAAAGAGAAAAAATTTAGTTTAACTTTCAAATATCAATCAGCATAAAATTTAAAATGAGTTAAAAATCTACTATAGTGGTTTTAGTGAAAGGGGTAAGATCACCCTAGAAAATTCCTATAACTAACTCTCCACCAAATACTGAGAAGCATGGTGAATCTTGGGGAATACATACTGATGATTACCCACAACATTGAATCATTATAAGATTAACTCACTAGAAATATGAAACCTCAAGCTACAAAAAAAACAGGTCTCTAAGTCATTACCTATCTTTATAAAATCACATCACTCTCCCCTTTAACAAACCTCAAGATCCACAACTCATAGAATTTATCTCAACCTTATCAACTACTAAAGAGAGAGCTTCATTGGAATCAACCATTAGAGGTAAACCATTTTCCATGATTTCATCTCAATCTCATACCTTTATATAATAATTAAACTTAATATCCATGATATATCTCTAAATATTTGGTCTTAAGTTAGAATCAAAATGTTGTCTCTACTCTTCCTCACTAGGAAGAAAATACAGAAAGTGGCTAACCAGGTATATAAAATGATTCCCAAAGGAACAAACACTCTTATACCCCTATTTAATCACATAAATATCCTTCATAAGATCACCTATATTCACTCAGGAAATAAAATACTTCTCCATCAATTCATTAAACTCCTCTCATGAAACCCCTTTTAGGGTTCCATTCTTTACCCCGCACCATCTTCACTAAAGCAACCTAGAATCAACTCAGAGTCTTCACCAATATAAAGGAAACTTTATTCTCTTATAATAAGTCCTAATCCATAGGTCTATATTCCCCATCATATATAACTTCAATACTTCTTGTTAATGAAATTTCAATAGCACTCTATCCCAAGATTCCTCTTTTCTCATTCCTATTCATAATATATCGATGATGTTTTAAGGACTTATATATCAATAAAATACAAATAAATATATCATAAACCAGAAAAAACAAATAAACAAATAAAAGTATAACAATGATTCATAAAAATACATCAACCCATAAACTACACTTCCCAAAAAGATCGTTCACACAACACTTCATGAAACCACATCCCCCCCCCCCACATCATCGATCCACCATTTAACCACCATTAGACACATCCACCATGAGAATATTCCTTCTCTATCCACCATATTCTTCACCCACAAACATATCAAGACCCCACTAGGAATCATCTCTAGGAACATCATACAACAACATTGATCACCTCACACATATTTCAACAAAACAACATCAAACATATTTACATAAATTTTCATTATAGAAAAATTAAAATTAAAATTCCTTTATAATGTTAATTTGTAGTTTATAAAATATATTTCTAATAAAACATATTAGTACTTTAAGGTAGAAATCATCAAATAGAAAAAATTATACAAGAAATTTATTATATTTTAATGAAATCATCATAAATTTCACTTCGATAATATCACTTCAATATGATTTTTAATTGTGAATGAAAAAATGCACTTTCTTTGTTCTCTTGTGTTGTTCTTTAACTTGTAAAACTAAAAATTATTTAAACATTTTATCACCAATAAAACATGATTTCATATTATATAAATGGTAACATACTTATACTTCTATATTTTAGGTGAAAAATTCCCAACATACAATCATTCTTGAGTAGATTCATACTAGTTATTTCGTAACAATTCATGAAAACATTATTTTACTTTAAAAACGATTCATATGATAAAAAATAAACATTTTACCCATTTTACCACATGTTCTTTATAGTTTCTATTTACCTTTACACATTCTCATGAATATTCTAGAAAACTAATCATATCATGGTATTTATGATTCATTGTGTGATTATTTAATATTCATGTTTCCCAAAACTTTAATCATGCATGAAAATCAAAGAAACAAGCTCAATAATGTAAAGGTTTTCTAAATTCAATGAGTTATCACTAAGCATGTGTTCCATCTTAAAATATCAATAAAAATGAAAGACCAAAATCTAATATTTAAATAAATTTAATGTCTTGGTTTTTACATTTAATGTTTTGAATATATCTAATAATATTTTCAGAGATAAGTGCTAAGATGGTGCGAGATTTTGAGGGCTGGTGAGCCTGAAATTGATATTTTAAAAATATTAAAAATATTAATATAATTTGTGTGTTGTTTTAATAAAAAATGTGGAATAACTATTAAATGGAGTCTTGGATCATAAATCTAGAAAATATATTGAGTCTGGATTGTGGGTTTTTCCCTAGGAACAATATAATATTTGTTAACATCTAGAATTTTTGAAAAAAAATTCATAGATGCAAATAATAAATAAATACATTTATTGACTTATTTTATTTTAACAACACAATGACCTAATTCCTATTCTATAAATACCCTATTATTGGTAAATATTAGGGTTATCCACATAACCCATTAGATATAGAGAGGATCCATTATTGATATGTTGGTGGAAGATAACAGATAGAGGGATTGGATCGATACCGCGTGAATCTTTTATGCCAACGGAGTTCGAGTATCTCACCAAAAACTATGATGCAAGATCATTATTCATCACCAATTGATCAAAACTCGAGGTAGGGTGTTTGATTTATTAGTTTTATCCCATTTTTTACCATGTTGAACATGAATCAATTCGTTTAACAAAATTGGTTCATAGATTGATGGTATATTGTGTTGGATATTGTTTGTTTATTTGTTGGATTATTCGTTCATCGTTCTAATATCAACATATCGAGGCCAACCCAAACATGAATGATTTTCATTATTTATTTATGGTTTGTTAATTTATCTTCATTTTCTTTGTGTGTTCATTTTCAACACCCCATTTGGCTGATGGTTCAACAAATACCCAGTGGACAGTCATTGTGTGTTTGATTCTAGGCACAATAGATCATCACCCAAGGTTTGAGATTGAGATAAAAAACGTGATTGTGATGCATGGTGATAGAAATAGATCAAGTTTAAATTTTGGGACCTCTAGTTATGGTTTTGGTTTTTGGAAATAGAACAGGTCAATGGTGAAGGTTTCTTGATCGATTTTGATGGTTAGAAATTGGATATCCACGATGATCAAGATTAGATTACTTAGATCATTGGTTTGAAAGATCCATGGTGGAAATTAGAACGACATTAGTGTGATATTACCATGTGAGGAACCTTTGGGTTATATAAAATACCATACTACATGGCATGTAATACGGAGATACACACAATGTGTGGCCCTAGCTGCGGTGATAGGGTTTTTACAAAGAAGAAAGTATCAAACGCCATGTGACATGTGTCACATTCCATGTGACTCAACCTATATAATCAATGTGTACACATGGGTACACGAGCATAACAATATTATACAGGCTAAGACATGTACTCGAACTCGATCATAGAACACAAGATGAGCCACGTACTTGGACATTTCCAAATACACTATAATGGCATGGGGTAGACGTTCATGGCTAGGTATATATGGTAATGACTTGGAGTTCATGAGCATAAACTAGAGTACACAGGAAGACCTACAATTGTAAAGACACGTTATGTTCTACTAATACACACCATGTATTTTTCCTAGAGAGGTATGATATCCTTTTTCTATTTAGTGTGGACTAGTTTCCTTAGGGTTCATTCCCTCAATCCATCCTTATGAGGGTATAGTTTGGTATTACATCTTGGAAAAAGGATTGTGATCCTCTCTAAGGGATTTTTGTCTAATAGAGTTCTCGGTTTCCCCCCATGACCATGGGTGGGATCCTATATCATCTTCTTCCCTAGGTGGGATTTGAGGAATCTATGTGACCAACATATATGGGAATCGATCCCCTACTTAGTGGGTTAATCTTATTAGGGTTTGTGGTGTCCCCTAGGGCCTTTGGTGTGATCCCATATCTATGTATCGATCTATTCAGACTTCTAGCATGTAGTTCCTTATGGAGAGACCTGATGAGCATGACATATCAAATGGGCACTGTTAGTATTATCAGAATTGAGAAGTGAGTTTTCTCGAGCGAGTGTGGTTACGAACTCTCGAGCAGAATCATAGGTTGAGAATGTGGTTGTGACCTTACCATGATACATATTTTCTACCATGAGTATATCTGAATGTGTATTTCTGTATGTATCATATTTTTTATTAACATTCCTTGTGATGGCATGAATACTATATTGATGCTTTATGATTAGTAATTTCAGGGTGTCCTTTTGGGTGTTGTTATACTCCCCCCTGAATGGCCTCTTCCAACACATGTCATGTCTTATGAAGATGACCAAACATTCAATGGGGTTCTTAGTGGACCAATACCAGATAAAGATTGGATTGGTCTTGAGAGACTTTGGTTCATACCAGGTGTCGCATTTGACTGTGATCCCCCCATTCTAGCAGGTTGGACTTATTTACAATTTTTGGTGGGATTTTATTTGGCTCTTTTATTCTTTATTATGTTATTTATATACTTTGATTATGGGATTGATATGCATACATGCATTGTAATTAGTTGAGTTATTTTTCATTTTAGAATTTTATGGGATTGGAGATGTGTGTGTGTGTACATACGCATTAGGTTAATGCATCCCATATGTGTGATATGCCTATTTGGCACTGGTCACTTGCCTCTAGACTATTGTAAATGGGCTTGGGTTAGTCACACTCAGCTTATCATCAGTCAGGTGGGCCCTGATAGGTTAGGTCATGAAAGAATGGTATCAAATCTATTGCATCTTAGGATTTGAGCTTGGAGTTTTTCCTAGATGTGATCTTGGTTTGGGTTTTATGGAAATAGTGTTAAGTGTTTCACGTTCAGTTTTCATTCCAGGGAAATTAGTGTTAGTGTGGTGGATGATGTATCTATACACCAGTACTCTGAATAACCGTCATTCAACTTATCCCATGTAGAAATTAGTTGAAGGTAAAAAATTGGTACATACATATTATAGGAGTGGGTTGTGTTCCATGTCCTTATTGAGTAATCTTCCCAATATAATCAATGATCATGGTACATCTTGTCTATTTTAGGATGCCTCCATAATGATTACCAGCTAGGATTTAGCAGAAGGATCATGATAATTATCCCCTTAGTGGATAGGACTTAATACAAGGACCTGTTTAGAAGGTTGTACCCTTGGGTGGTTTTCCAGCCATACCTCCACCCACTGAGCAGTAGATGGTACCAGATGTACCAGTAGATGAGGTGCATAGGATGAGAATTATTAATGATATTTAGCCTTAGAAGCCCCTCATATTCTAGGGAAATATAGACCCTCGTGAATCTAAGGATTTTCCTGAGGTGGTTACATGAGTCTTTCATCACGTTGTGACACCTACAAACCAGATGGTGGTCCTGGTGGAAATCCTTCTTCATGGATCCACATGGAATTGGTAGGGCCTTGTGGCTATATCATATGATGAGGTGACTATTTAATTTACATAGTTTTCATGCCTCTTCATAGGGAATTAATCTCCATATATGATGTGAGAAGTGAATATCTAGGATCTTCTATAGCTACAAATGGGCATCAAGACTATAGATGTGTATTCATCAAGGTTTACCAACCTATCACGATACTCAATGGATATGGTTCATGATCCATTCTTTCTGAAATAAACCTTATATTAAGGTCTATGAAAAGACATCTATTCTGGTGTGATTCCTCTAGGACTTCCTATCTATTATGGAGTATTAGATCATGCCTTTTGATAGAGAGATTTCTAGACAAGTAGGCACTAGTAGTGGTTGATAGTAGTGGGTACACAAGAGCTGAGATTTTGGAAGTTGGTATCCAATGGTAAACATAAGGATATAGATGTGAGAGGTTTTTTGTAATAAAAAAAGAAATATTTTCAGTGGTTCAGGGATCTTAGGATGATTCTATTCATCCAAGGGAGAGGCAATACTACTCTTGTGATGGATAAAGATATCTTGCACAATATTCTCTGACCCACTGCATAGCTGATCGAGAGACGGTTGATGGGATTCCTAGGCTGAGTCAGTGATGGGATAAGGGAGGTATGTAGGGAATAGGATGTGGTATATGATCAAGAAGAGAAACTGGATATGGAATAAAGTTTGACTTGTTTCCACCACTAGACCCAGGTGGTCCCCACATGGCTCAGGGAGTTGGTGGATAGGGGAAAGGGAAACTGTTGGCCGTGGAGGACTATGATACGAAGGATCTGATGATAATTAAAGGTATGATCCATGTATTTTTACCTTATCTACTATTTTGATAGACATAGTCATGAGTCAATTTTTTCTTTATACATCCCCAGATGGATATCTAGAGGTTCCGGTTGAGACCTTGGCTCAATCCTTATGTTTAGAGACTCTTATCAGAGATGAATCAAAAATTAAAAACTTTTACTTATTGTTTTATTTGATAATTGGAGGAGAGAGTTTCCCTTGGAATCTCTTTGTGGCAGTGTTCATGGCTTACAATTTCATCTTAATCATAAAATGGATATACATAGTTCATGCATAGATTGACTATTTTAGGTGGAGTATATGGTATGTACACATAGATGGGATGAAATTTTACTTTGTAGGAAAGAATGAGACCCATGAAGAGTAGGATTAGATCATATATAGAAGGGTGTAGTCAGTTACTCACCAGTTGGATAGCATGACTCTTTGAGCAGTGGATGCTATGGGCTATCAGTTTTCTAATGTGGTGGATGAGCTGGAGGATTACATTCCTAAGGATGTTATATGATTACATCCTTTTAGAGTGATAGAATTATATATTTACTTACACCTAAATATGGCCCTGATATACATTCCAGCATATTTGATGGATCCCTTGGATCTTTGTGAGCTAAGCCTGTAGTTGGAGGACTCTTAAAGGAAGGGATTTATTTGACCCAGTGTTTCCCCTTGGGAAACCCTAGTGTGGTTCACCAAGATGGTAGATGGGAGCATGAGGTTATACATGAATTATCAGTGCCAAAACTAGGTGACTGTGAAGAATAAGTATCCACTACTGGAGATCAATGACCCATTTAATTAGTTTAGATGAGTTCAGTGGTTCTCAAAGATTGACCTCATATTGGGCTATCACTAGCTGTTAGTAAGAGATGTGGATATATCGAAGATGAAATTTAGATGTCACTATGGTCTCCATGAGTACTTGGTGATGACTTTACACTTTAATAACACCCCATGAGTGTTTATTGTAATTTTAACTAGTTATTTTAGCCTTTCATAGATTGGTTTGTGGTAGTATTCATTATTGATATCCTAGTGTACTCAATGTTTGAGGATGAGCATGTGAGACACTTAAGGATGGTCCTAGACATACTCTGAGAGCACTAGATTTATGGGAAGATCTCGAAGTGTTAGTTCTAAATTTAGGAGGTCTAATTTCTAGGTCATTTTATTATAGTGGAGGGAGTTACAGTGGACCCATCAAAGGTTTTTCTATTGTTAGCTTGGGTTACACCCAATAGCATGATGTAAATGAAAAGATTACTTGGGTTGGAAGGATACTATAGTAGATTCATGACTTATTTATATAGGATATCAACACCATTGAAAACTTTGACCTATAAAGGGAAGCCTTTAATGTGGATATAAAGGTTCCAGAAGGATTTTCATGAGTTGAGGCAGAGGTTGACGAGCATCCCCATCTTGAGGTTTCCAATAGAGGGAGTCTAGTATGTAGTGTTCTACGATTCTTTAGAGACTAGAGTTAGTTTTTTTTCTAATGTAGAGGAAGGTTGTGATTGTTTATGGATCTAGTTATTTGATACCACAAGATAATAACTATGCCGACACACAATCTTGAGTTGACAGTGGTAGTATTTGTGTTCAATATGTGGAAACACTACCTTATAAGAGAGTAGTTTATCATCTACTCGAACCTCAAGAGTCTCAAGTATATCTTCTCTTAGAAGAATGTTAACTTGAAATAGAGGCCATGTAAAGATTTACTCTAGGACTATGAATTTTAGATAGTTTGTACTCTTGATAAGGGGAATGTGGTAGTAGATTCTCTTAGTAGGATATCTTTTTCCCACTTTTTTGGATAAGGCATCATAGTAGTTAGCATCATTATAGTTATACTTAGTGGGAAAGGATGGTGCATAATATCAATAGTGTATGGTTTTTAACCCACCACTTCTATATTATATTAGGTAGGATTAATAAGGAGATACCGACTATGAGACCATACATACATAGATATCCATTGGACAAGTTTCTAATAGATTTTCTGAAGGTGGGGAGCATGTTATCCTTTTCAAAGGATGGGTGATGGTACTAGTGATGTTGTGGGAGAAGGTGATAAGGAATTTTCATATATCCCAATTAGTGATACATCCAGGTGTAAAAAATATGTAACAAGACCTATGACATCAGCTCTAGTGGCCAATCATGAAGAAGTTATTAGCAGAGTTTGTCTCTCGATGACTCGCGTTTCAGAAGGTGAAGGATGAGAAGTAGGTTTCAATAGGTTTAGATAAAATCCTTGAGGTTCCATAGTAGAAGTGGGATGAGATATCTATGGACTTCATTATGCGGCTTCCAAAAATGTCTAAAGGACATGATTCCATCTGGGTGATTGTGGACCAACTCACCATGTTGTCATACTTCCTAGTTATATGAGAGTAGAGTTTAGTAGAGATATTGGGACACCTTTACATGAGGAAGTTAATATGACTTCATGGAGTTCCATCATACATCATTTTAGATCATGATGCTCACTTCACATCATGATTATAGAGAGTATTGAGGGAATCCTTTAGGACTTAGTTACATTTGATCATGGCATTTCACCCCAAACTGACATCCAAACAGAGAAGATCATTTAGGTCTTGAAGGACAAGTTGGAGGATTCCATGATGTACTTTTTCCATAATTTATAAGATCACATACCCTTTTTGGAGTTTGTTTATAACAATATCTACCATTCCACTATTAGTATTGAACCATTCAAGGCTTTTTTTGGGTGACCCTGTAGCTCACCCCTATGTTGGAATGATCAAGGAGGGTCTTTTATCATGGGCCCAGAGTTGGTGTGATCTATGATAGAGAATTTTCATGTCATCTTGGAGTAGATTAAGACTTTATAAATCCATTGGAAGTCTTATGTGAACTAATGATGGATTCCTTTGGAGTTCAATGAGGGAGACCATGTGTTTCTGAAGGTCTCACCTTGTTGTGGATTTTGTAGATTTGGCCAGGTAGGTAATATATCTTTGAGATTAATTATCCATTTTCATATACTATGAAGATTTATAAAGGTGTAATACCACTTGGATCTACCGTCACAGTTGTACTGGGTACATGACATCTTCCACGTGTCAGATCTAAGGGTGTACAAGCCCGACCTGTCACATGTTTTCAACTAGTGATAGATGAACATAGAGGATGGGTATACCTTTGTGGAGTACTTGGTGGTGATATAGGATTGATAGTATAAGATCTTATATTGGTGATAAATTCCTTTGTTTCATGTCCATTGGTAGCATAGAAATATTCAGAAGAGCACCTGGGTGTGGGAGACCCAGATGTGAGCTCAATAACCACACCTTTTTTAGTAATATTTTACTTTTTTAGGTAGAAAATCTATAAGGTGGGGATAATTTAATGCCTCTGTTTTTTTCATGTAAAGATTTTAATATATATAGTAATTTGTTTAGAGGTAGGCACTGAGATAGTGTAAAATTCCAAGGTCTGATGAGCCCATAATTGATATTTTGAAAATATTATATATATTAATATCATATTTGTGTAGTTTTCCTAAAAAATTGGAATAAATCTTAAAAAAAATTATCATATTATAAATCAAATACAATCATTGAGTCAAAAATAATGGCTTTACCCTAGGTGTGAAATTATATTTGTTGGAATCAGTCATTTATGAAAAAGTTGTCATGGGAACAAATAATAAATAATAAATAAATAAATAATTTTTTTTAATTATGTTGTGACCTAATTCCTCCTCTATAAATAAACAATTATGGGTAAATATCATGTTTATCCACATGACCTTAGAGATATAGAGAGGATCTCTTGGATAGGGACTAGTAGATGACAATAGAACGAGGGATCAGATCGATACCACATGAATCATCTATGCCAACAAAGTTTGAGGATCTCACCAAAAACTATGATTCATGATCATTATTTTTCATCAATTAATCCAAAATAGAGATAGTATTTTTTTTATTAGTTTTATCCTATTTTTATCCAATGTTGAATGTGAATCAATTCTCTAAACAAAATTGGTTTGAAAATCAATGGTAGATTATAGTGGATATTATTTTTTTATTTGTTGGATTATTAATTATAATGAAAATAGATTGAGGAAAACCCAAAAAAGGATGAGTATTGCACCTAATTTTTGGTTTATGAATTTCTCTCCCTATTATTCATGATTTCATCATCTACACCCAATTTGGATGAAGGTTTGACAAATACCTGATGGACGGTTGTTTCAAGTTCGATTCTTAGCAGAATAGATAGTCAACTCGAGTTCAAGATCAAGATCAACAATGTGATTAGGATGTGTGGCGATGGAAATGGATCAAGTTTGAATTTTGGGACCTACGATTTTAGTTTTTTTGTGGGGAGATAAGACGAAATGATAATGAAGGTTTCATAATCTATTTGGATGGCTAAAATATGATCTATATCGGCTATCAAGATCAATTGACTCAAATCCATGGTTTCCAACAAGATTCACGACTAAAATTTTTGTGACAGTGACGTAAGTGGATCACATGAAGAACCTGTGGGTTCTAAAAAATCCCACACTACACAATGTGTAATCTATATATACACATCATGTTGCATCCTGGTGGGTCTGCTTATGACAATAAATCCCAACCACATGTACATAATCTATCATGAACCAAAGAAAACACATGGAATAACAATTCATATGGAAATTAAAAAACTCTTCAAGTATGGTTCCAAAAAAATATTCCATATTAACAACATTGATTATTTTAAGGGTAACTTGTTTTAAAAATACTCTAAAAAGGTTTCATTATTTTTCAATAGAAACTCCCAAAACATGATTTTATAATTTTTCTAGACATTATAGATGTTTTTTATTATGATACACTTTTTAACATGATGTTAAAAATAAATTTTAATAGGGTAAAAGTCATTGTATCAAGCATGAAAACAATATATTATATAATCAAAAAGAGTATATTTAAACCATAAATTTTCATTAATAAAAATTTTACTCTTCCATTAAGGTAATGTAATCATTTTAACAAGAGAACTATAAATTATCCATGGATAAAACATAAAATTATATTCATAGAAACAAAGACAATATCCAGAATGAAAATTCAAATGAAACATATACCTCTATATGATTTCTACACCTTAATAGTTATTCTTTTAACCTAAACATTTAGATAGGTTATCAATGTCCTTGTGTCGGATCAAAAGGGTCCCCCAGATGTCCGTTTCCTAGCTAGTCTCCTTGTATTACCTCAAATGTTAGGGTTAAATTTTACTATTTCCCTACCAATCCTCTATAATCCTCACTTGTTAATAACTCAAAAATCCTTCCTAGACCTCCACTAAATGCAATGATACCACTCTATCACGAACTTCCCCCATCAAAACCCCTTAAAGGATGACATTGAAGGTAAGAGTAACCCATGAAACCTACCTCTAATGGGACATGGGTTGGATACTATCACCAAGAGTATAAAACACAAAAATTGGAGGCATTAACCTCATAATCCTAGAAATAATAAAGGAAATTAATGACCAATCAACTCTAAAATAATTTTCATTCCACAAGTAAACTTATAAAATTCCAAAAGTATCCTATCTATCAATGTAACCAAGACAACAAGTAATTATAAGTATAGATACCAAGTCCTCAATAAAAACCACAAAACTCTACTTGAACTACTCAAATAACACCTCCAATCTCATTCAAACTGCCATACAAAATACATGGAAATTGTGGAGGGATGAGAACTTGGGAGTACTAAATAGGATAATTATAACTCCCTATAACATAATCAAACCATAAATACATGATTTATAACAAGGATTCCAGTTCCTGCTTTGTATGGTGGTTTTTAATATTGGGTTGGATCTGTTGTATGCGAGTTGTTGTTGTGAGGTTCCCACTAACCCAAAAAGTGGATTATTTAGAAAATTAAAAAAAATATGAATTTGGAGGATATGTGACAATTTACCTTGATATAGTTCCTACTCATCCTTATGACCTATGAAAAATATTTTAAAATATTTGATGAGTAAAAAAATCTTATAAAGCGATATAAAAAGAATGGAAACCCATTAACCATTTTGAAAATTCATGAAAAACCTTATGAAAATTTTCCTTTTACATTATAAACATTGAGCTCAAAATAATCAATACTTACTCATGAAATTAGATTCAAATCCCAAAGTTATCATAAAACCTTTCTAATAAAGGATAAGTTAAAATCATAATCATGAATGTTACAATACATGTATTGTAGCAAGTAATGTACAATACTGTAGTAGTCATAATTATTAATCCATATGGGCCTTCGTAACACCAATTTGGTCCTTGGGTCCTGCAAGGCCTTCTGGCCACCCAAGTCCTTTAGTCCATTTGTCTCTCAAGGCCTTCGGGCCATCGCAAGGCCTTCGGGCCACCCCAAGGTCTTCATGCCACATGAAGTTGCAGATGAAACTTGTCAATATTACAAGGGAAAAGACTCTCGATGAAGATTCTGAGAAGGCGCATTCACCGGAGTATAGCTAACCAGAATTGGAAGACTGAGAGGGTATGGAATTTCTATTGGGACCAGGCTTGTGTAGCTCTATATAGGACAGATAGTCATCCATCCTTGTAAAGGTGGAGTGATGATATCATGAAAATTAATGGAGAGGGGTATTTCCAAGTTTTCTTTTATGGTTGATTCTTCTAGTACCTACGGGTCATGTAATCTCTTAAGCCTTTGGGCACTGAAATGGTTCCACCTCACCCCTTGAAAGGTGGATTATAAAAAAAATAAAAAACATTACGGCCTTCGAGCCATTCCAGTAACTTTATAAGATCATAAAATTTCCTTTAATCATGGGTTAATTTTCATTCCTTAAGAAATAAAAATATTTCCTTTAAATCCCACAATAGGAATTAAAAAAACCTTGTATGTATTTTGGTACATTATCCTCACATTCACCCTTATAAGAACTATTTCAGAGGAATTACCATCATGGTTAGTTCCAACATATCCCTTAGGAGTAACTTAATTTTTGTTAACTCCGTCACTTTACCCATTACATTGGAGATCTATATCGAGCTCACTCATCATAAAATATATACCAAGATGACCCATAATTATATGAAATGTATAAGAAACATATTGTAACACCCGAGAGTTTTATGTGAAATATTTTGTTTTTTATGTTATATAAATCATCAAAAAAATCTTTCACTACACACAACACTATCTTGGCTTGCTTTACACGCAACCGCGGCCTTCCTCGATAGCTTGCGTCGTATGCAATACCGAGTTTCACTAAACAATGATATGCTATTAAAATATTATTAAAACTAGCCGTTATGAATAGTAATAACCACTTTTTGAAATTTTATAAATTTTATTTTTCAAAATGGACTTCATTTTTGGATTCGGAATAACGAAATTATCCTAGGGTGAAATTTTGGTATTTTTCTGAAAACTTTCAATTTTTGATGAATAGTGAAACCACTGAGTGGTAGTTAAAAAAACTGAATTTTTCATAAAACTTAATTTTACCACTTCTGTGAGTGGAATTTCAAAAATCCGAGAGACACGGTTGATGTCAGTAAGTAAAATGTGGTTCAATGAGATGAAAATAATTTTTAGTGAATAGTAACTTTTTACTTTTTTTTACCACGGTTAAAAGTAAATAGGGTAATTAAGGGTACAAATGATGGTAGTTAAAAAAACTGAATTTTTCATAAAACTTAATTTTACCGCTTCTGTGAGTGGAATTTCAAAAATCCGAGAGACACGGTTGATGTCAGTAAGTAAAATGTGGTTCAATGAGATGAAAATAATTTTTAGTGAATAGTAACTTTTTACTTTTTTTTACCACGGTTAAAAGTAAATAGGGTAATTAAGGGTACAAATGATATTATTATTACCCTAACACATGTCCTAATTCTATTGGACAAGTGTAATTCGACCAAAAACAACCTTAGGAATAAAATATGACCATTTAGGCCCACTTGGATTAGATTAGGACATTTATTATTAATTTATTTAAAGAAGGGTTAAAATAGTTAAAATCAAAGTTTAATAAGTAAATCATTTTTAATATTGGGTTATACATAAGATAAATTCGACTATAAATATTAATTAGAAAGATAATAAGATTTCATACATAATGGTATTTTATTTGTAATTTTTAGACATTAAATAATTTAATTTATTTACGACACAAAGATGATGCAATAATTATCTTATTAATGAAATATTGACATAATTGATGTTATAAACACAAAAATAAATGTAATTTGAGACTTTTTATGAATTACACTAATTTTCTAGATTAATATGACATCTTAGTATTGATTTAATTAACTTTGTTCGAACTAATCATTCTGTTATTATTTTCACAAAAATTAATTACTAAATAGTGTAAAAATTGACATAAAATAGTTTTTAAAACAAATATTATATTAGTAATTGTTATTTTATTCCTAAAAATCTAAGGTTCAGCCAAATGACTTAGATAAGGTTATATATATTAATAATAAACAGCTTGGGGTTCGTTTGGCTGCTTATAGTAAGTTTATTAACCTTATAGTATAAGAACACAAGAAGACACGGTAAAAGTAAAATTATTTAACTTAATGTTAAATCTAAATGATAAGGTTAAAATAGGAACTTAAACTTGTCTAAATTCTATTGGATGAGAGTATTTCGACCCATACCCACCTTAGCTTCTAAATAAATCAATTTGGAGCTATTTAAAACCGAACTTGACTTTATAATAAAATAATATTTTTAGTTTTTCCAAAGGAGCCCCTCTCCTCCCTTATAAAAGGGCACCTCCTCCCCCTCTTCCTCACACCACTTTGAGCCTTAAAGTTCGGACACCCCCTGCCAATTTCTCCTCTCCACTTCCCTAGAAACATCCTAGAGGTTCTGTTCTTCCTAAAAGACCAATTTTAGTGCCCTAAGAGGAGGTCTCAAAGAGGCGCTTCAAAGAAGAGGTAATTTCCGTTACCGATTCTTTCATCTTTATTTCTTCTTCCACTTCTTCTTCTTTAGTTGTTTAATTATGAAGTAATAACATTAGTATCACTCATATACTGATATGTTATTATAAGTATTAAACAACCCTATTTCACCATCTATCCATCCTACGGAAAAAGAAATCACCGCGCGTGCGTACGTACGGAATATCGTCTCCACGCCGTGGTGTAATCTATTTTCCACCACCAACTTACTTGGATTGGTATAATGGTGTAAATAATGACTATATATGATTATTATAAAGTGATACTGATTCTAAAATAGTATACATACACTCCAATACAATTCCACGATCATAGGACTGATATCATCACTCGTGCGTACGTACAGAATACCGTCTCCACGATGTGATGCGACTCGTTCTACATGATCTTCATTTCATAATGATTATATAAATGAATTGAATGAATTAATATGATATATATTACACTAATAACATTCTGGTAATGAGTTATCTATAACCTAAAGAGATGAATAATAGTTTATTCGACAAAACACGCATAAGAACAAAAAGTTATAAACACCTGAATAACAAGTAGCAATGAAATATTACTACTAAGAAGCTAAGAATATGACCATATATGATATCCTAAAAATAAGTATTATTCTTTAATAAGTCAATAACATTATTTAAATCATTATACAGGAGGTTCGGACACGTACAAAGCATATTGGACCTAAGGTAAGGGAAATATCACAATCTCAATTTTTATCCGAGATTGTTTATACTTTGAAATTTACTGGGGTGTATTTTATCATCCACATCCATGTTTCCTCAATATGTAATATTATTTACATCCACCTAAAATTTTTTAAATCCAATTTTACCCTTTGGTGAGTTTTTAGTAAAATATATGAAAGGAATCTTTTGTCATTTTTCATACGAGGTACTTTTTGACTTTTCCAAAAAAAGTACGGGAAGAATGTTTTTTTAACTTATACGGCATGAATGGATTTTTAAAACATTATTTCCAAGAATCTTACTTTATAAGTTTTCAAGTTTATTTTTAATCAAATTCTTTTAGTTTAGAATTGCACGACATGTTAAGAATGGAAAAGTGTTTTTGAAGCAGAAAGGATATTTTCCTCAAGAATGGAGTTCAAGTGTTTTATAAAAATTATTTTTCCATCTAAGATAATAAAGGGTTCTATTTCTATCCCTATTATTACATTGATTTGATTATGTTGTGATGGAATTATATTTTTATGAATTCCTTTATATTATATGAATTGTTTTATGATGTCACGATGTTTAAGATTCCCATTTTTATTACATGGGTTATGCTATGATGTATGGTTTCTGATTTTGTGGCACACATAAGAATGGTATCATTATGAGATGGGTGGAACCTATATCTCCCTCCAATGCATTGGGTAAAGATTTTATATCTCATGAGATAGACATGGCTAGAACGGTAGGTTATACTGGTTCAGTGAAACACGACTAAAACGAGGAGTGAACTCGGTTCAGAAATGGACTTTGTCCACTAAGATGGTCTTGGCAATGAGTCTTGACTAATAAGAAATGATTCTCTATGACTATGTGTGTATGCCACAAAGTTTCATGTTTTAAGTTATGATTATTGGGATTACATTTCACTACTATGATTTATCCCATGATATGAAATTATGATCTCTTTTACAGGTTATGATTTCCAAAAGTTATGTGTTTATGTATATGATGTGATTGATATTGCTTTTGTTTACCCTTACTGAGAATTTGAGCTCACCCTTTTGTATGTTTTATTTCCCCAGGTCAGGAAGAAGGTTATTAAGTATAATATGCCAAAAAGGGACTCTAGATATGATGAAATAAATGGGAGGCAAAGTATATGCTTTATGAACCAGTTGTTTATGTTTCCCATTTTCTAAAGACACTATACCTATACGGTCCTTTCTTGGTTTTGTTATATGTTGTAATAAGTGTGCTTCAATTCTGAAGTAATAACAATGTATGTAAAGTATGGGTCGTTATACATATCATGATTAAAACACATAAAATATTTTATTTACATCATAAAAACTATTAAAATATACTTTTTGGCATATATGAAAAATAAATTTTGGGCTTCATGAAAAATAAGGATAAAAATCCATTTTCCATTGAAAACTCTAAAAACAAAAAAAAAATCATAGAAGAGAGAGAAATAAAATATTATTTGAAAAAACAAAGAATCTACTAAATGAAAATTGATAATTAATAACTATTATAATGGTGGGAAACGACAATCATGTGATAAAAATTTTAAAAAACTTTATATACACTTTGATAAAAATAGTCAAAAGTGCCATGTACAAAAAAATTAAAAGGCTCATTTTTAAAAACTGTGTCAAAATTTAAGGTTTTTTTTTAAATATAGTTTTTTTTTCAAATTAGATCATAATGAATAATATTATTGAATTTTTTAAAGAACATGGATATGGATGAAAAAGAGTTTAAAACATTTAAAACAATTTATTAAAGAAAAATACATTATATCATATTCTGACTCACCATATACATCTCTTTCATTCCTAAATAATAAAATTGTAATAATTTTATAATTTATTAATAAACTTTTTTAGAAATTGCCTTATTTTAACCCCATTTACTTCATTTATTAACATTTCTTATATTGATACTAAATCAGTTAAGTTTGTGTTCAATGTTTTGGGGTTGTTCAGTTTATAACCTCAAAATAACTTTGGTGCGTTGACCATGAAAAAATGGGTCATGGTTACATTATAAATTGAATCTTTAAGATTTTATAATTATCATTTTAATACATTATATACACTTTTTTTTAGTATTCATGTTATTCAGTCATGAAAAACGAATAACATAACTTCATAGAGGTGGTAAGCCACACATATGCATGATAGACATTATCTTTTTCTAAAGCATGACAAGGTAAGAAGGTATATAATATCTTTTATTTATATAAAAATAAAAATACAATAAACATATTATATATTCATTAATTTCATATTTATAACCAAATTTGTGAGGTGGTGGTGGAAAAAAATACATCTCTTTGTGGAGGCAATATCCCCCACGCATGCATGAGTAAAGTTTTCACTTCCCATAGAAAAGAAAATAAGATGAAAAGGGTTTTTAAATAAACATAATAAAATTTAAGTATATTTAATATAATTATTTTATTATATTAGTATGTTTATATAACATTTAAAGGATTTAGTAGAAGAAATAAACATGAAAAAACTTTGTTAAGAGTTATACCTATTCTTTGAAACCCTCATATGGCTTAAATCGTAAGCATTCTAGGTTTGGTCCTTTGGTATGAAAAGGGCATATAGGAAATGAGAAAGGTTATTGGGAAGGTATTTTTTTGAGATAAAAGTATCTTGGTATGTGAATAAGAGAGGATATATGGGGTAGGGGATGTCCTTTTATAAGTGAGGGGAGTGACACTCTTGTAATTATTAACAGTTTTAAAATAATATAAATTAAAAATTATGGGAAAGTGGATATATAAATATAAAATTACAAACATAAGGTGATAAGGGTTAAAATTACACCATCCAATAATAATTAATATAAGAATTTGTGACCTCATCACTTAGTTCTTACCTTAATTAACCCATTTTACCCTTTATTGTGGTAACTAATTTTTACCATGGTAACTATTCATTATGACTAAAAATAAAATTGAACTCATTAATAAATTTAAAAATAATAATTAAAAATATTAAATCAAATTTTCAAGACTCAATTTTTAGAATTTTATATAATAAATTTTAATAAAAACGTGTAAAACACAATAAAAACAGCTTTTTAGATAAATGTGTTTTTAAGATTAAAAATGAATTTATACCAAAATGAAGTAAAATTTTGATCAATATAGAATAAATTGGATTATTTTAATATATGGGAACTAATTTAAATTTAAAATAAATCTAGTATATAATTTTCTCTATAAATATTTGAAAATAAATGAGATTTTATAAAAAATGGTATTTTTCACTATTCACCCAAAAATAAATATTTCAGAAAAATCCAAAAAATTCACTCTAAAAATATTTGATATGATAATATAAAAAATAAAGTTCACTTAATAAAATTAAATTTTAAATGTTTTAATTTTAACTTTTAAATAAAATCATATAATTCAAAGAAAAAAATTTAGTTAGAATAAAACTATTTATTTTTTAATTGAAAAATCACTTAAAATTATTATAGTGTATAGGAATACATAAAATATAATAATTAATATTAATAAGACTTGAAATTTATTTATTATTAATATTACCTTGGTTTTAACTATCACTCCTCTAATTAAATCAGCATCCTTTCAAAAGAAATATACAAGAGTAAAAAAACGGATAACATCCAATCAAAACATAACTACAAATGGAAAAAAAGAATAATGGCTACAATAAGTGAACTCTCCATTATACCTCAATTTCTACAATTTCCAAAATTTCTTACAATATCCACATCCATTTTCCAAACAATGATTCCAAAGTAATCTGCAGTCTAACAAAGGACCCAAATACTGCAATAACAACTAACAAAAATTGAGAACTTCACTAGTTCCATAAACATCATTGAAAAAAACTAAATAGAAACGGTTTGGAAATTTACCACCACTCTCAAAAGTCAATTAAGGTATTTCTCCAAGTCAAAAATTGGTAGAAAAACACAATAAGACTCCAGGATTAAATGAAAAAAAAACACCATATAAATAACCACCTCTCCCCATCAAAACCAGCCACTATGCCACATATCGATATATCATGTAACACCCTAACACAAATCCTCAGGTTAAGGATGGAATGTCACATAAACTTATGAATGCCTCCTTGTACACAATAGTCTACTGACTAGCTGTGTGAGACTAAATCTCAACGTGGGGAGACTATTCCCTCAGTATTTATATCCAACCATCACACAAATATAAGGAAACAATGAATAAATAAGAAATACATACACTGAAAACAAACAAAAATAAACTATGATATATCATTATAGAATACAAGGAGTCATATAAATTAAACCAAAGGATACACAATGTGGTAAACCAATCTAGTACAGAAATACAAGAAAAATAAATGAACAAAAAGATAACAATATAGAGTCATTCTTGAAATCTCACCCATAATCTCAACTCCACCTACTTAGCTTCTCAAAATAGGGCCCTTACCCTTTATTGGATCCTTGATCATAAATTATTCCTTTATAATGAGGTTATCATATAGGGTGTTATTATAAATCTAGTAGGAAACCACCAATACATACCCAACATAAGTGAAATAAAATAAAATTGTGTATTCCAGGATAATAATGTAAATTCATAAATAAACAACCAAGTGTTGAGTTATCACATGCTAATCAAGATTCCACAAATACTAACTCTATTCCTAGATATCCTTACTATAAGATAATTTACATATTATTTCATGAATCTCAAAAGAATCCATTAGGTAAACACATGTATCATAATAGGCCACAAGGCCATCATACCTCTAGTCAGGCCACATAGTCATCATGCCCCGCCAACTACCTCAAGTTGGGCCTCATGGTCATCATTCCCCACTGACCTATCTCAATTCCAACCTCAAGGACATATTTCCCTACAATATATCATTAAATAACCAACCATAAAATTACAAATCACCTCAAAAATTCACTCCTCTAAGAGATTAATATATCCATGTAGGGTCCACCTATCACTTGTTACCAGATAGTAGAAGCATAGTTTTCACAAGTGATGAACACATATACATACAATTAATAACATAATAAAGAATAAGAATTTCATATGGATTAAGGTATCATGGGACACACACACACACAAATGAGATTCATAACATACAATTTTCATAAAAATTCCCTAAATGATGAGGAATTCATACCTCAAGAGAATTGATTCCAAAATCCAATAATTTCCACTCAAATAAATATCACATAATTAATTCTCTATAAAAATTTCAATTTATCTCATAAGGGGACTCTAGGATAAAGATTCAATAAGAATAACATGATAAGTGCTATAATTTGGTTAAACTTGTCGAATGAGAACCACCATCACCAATAGATCTAGATTCGTTCAATAGAGAGAAAGTAATAATCTATAGATTTAGGATTAGATCCTTCAACAATCCAAGAATTATCTTTTAGACCATATAAGAATCCATAGATCTGTCCATAACAATCCAGTTCTATGATTCAACCCAAGAGAAATTATATTTTTAGGCTAGATCAGCTTATACATACCATATGGAATCCAACAGATCAATCAGATATTCAAATGGTGAATGGACAAGGATAGTGGAGAAAAATTCATCTTATAGAATCCACTCTATATGTTCTAGAAGAATGAGTGGTTTTCCATGAAATGGAGATATCAAATTGGTTTTTTGGGGAAAATATGGGATCTCCCCCACTTAAAATTCTCCTTTGAATGCATTGGATGACTGATAGCTCTAGGTGGATCTTAGGGCTACTACCTTTTCCACCATCTTTATAATAGAACCCATGGGAGTTCCTATACTTCTACCACCACCAATGACTAGCTGGTGGAAATGAATTAGCTACCTGGTGGCACCCTAGTAGCTCTAAAGTTAATGATTGGTTCCCACACTTCCTTAAATTCTGATTCTTGATTCCTGAATTCTTCAAACACATCTCAAACCTAAGAAAAGACAATAAAGATGCATCAATAATAAAGAACTATGTTCCTTAAAATTTTACATTGTTACATACCACAACCTCTTATCCATAATCAAATTTCCACCACCACATAGCATATAACACAACCATATATCCACACTAAACCACCACATATACACTATTCCTAACCACACATTAGTGGGGTAACATAGACATTAAGTGCATCAACCTTATTCCTTAATCCTTCCATTTATGTCTCCCACCCATATCCATATGTCCATATCCTCCACATCATAGTAGGTTATCACGAACAAAAAGGACAACAACCTCATATCCTCCTCCTACCATGCATAACCCCCACAATTTACCGCATCCTCCATTATATTATCACCACAATATAACCAAATCATGATCACATCATCACCACTATATATTCATACCAACTACAATATATGTACTCTAACCACTAGACATTACAAATCATATTTTCATGCCTACCTTGATCCATCACAACAAAGACATCCACTACAACCCAATAAATTATACATTTATCTTCCTTTAAAACATCATATCCTAAAGTAAAATTATATGTAATAAATAAAAACATAAAAACTTCACACCATACACTAGTTTTCAAAAAACTCATCACCAATAGCACAATATAAAACATAAGGAAACAATTCACACAATAAACAACTTCACATTTTCTATATCATTTCCAATCCAACCATTTACTATTTACTAGACCTATTAAGTTCATTATTCCATAATTTTATCATTAATCACATTTATTTTAGTAATAATAATTTCACATAAACCTTATTTTATTTCATGTTTAGTTTTTACAAGCCACCAATTATTATCTAATAATAGATTTATTCATTTCTAACTTACTTATTATATATCATTTTTACATTTAAAACCATCCCATACCCACCCCAACAACACACACCAAACATATATCTCATCCATTATTATAAAATCCAAATTACTTTTGAACTCACACACATACCATGACTACACTTAGAGAACAATGACTGAAATATAACTCTCAAAAAGATCTGCACCTGACTTGACTTTCCAATGGAACCATATATGTAAAGAATCGAATCCTAAAACCTTTCCATCATCATAGTTTCCCCTAAAAAACTCTCCTAAATGAAATTTGAAAAGGAAAATAGAATATTCACACTGAATTGTCACAAATTTACCTAAACAAATACCAATACAAAAAAATGAAACATGACCACATCATTTCCCTACACAATGAAAACCCCACAAATTCCAACACCTATACTTTAATATATAGTTAAAATTAAATGTTTATTAATATAAATACATACTTATAATTTAATCCCCATTACCATTATTATCATTAACTTATAAACCAATTTACCAATAATTAAGAGGATACACAAAAAAACACATCAACAACCCATTCAAAGAACAAAAACCAACCCAACCAAGAACACCCCAATCAAAATAGGTTTATACAAAAAAACAAAACATTAAGCATAAATATAGTGAGTAACCTAAAATTATTTCCAAATTTCATATTTTTTAAATCAAATTTTATTACCATATTTAAGTAATTAACTTATTATTAAGGATAAAAGGTTTTATTACAATAACAGGTAAAAAAATAATCTTAGCAGTGAATATTGATAAATAAAAATAAACACATAGTGAATTGTATGAAAATATATAAAACACATATGTATGTCCTTCACCCTTCCTAATTATTATTACATGGTTATTTATATTTACATAATTTTATTTTTACCTAAAAGAGTTTTCTAAAAAATGTATACTTCCTCACAAACCAAGAGCTCTCAAAAAATCATAGCAACACAGAAACAAAATATCAAAATAAATTTGGAAGGAATCACATAAATCTAGTCAAGAATATTATTCCTTAAGATATAATATTGGTTTGAAAATCCACTACCTTAATAAATCTTAAGATGATCCTCCAAAACCCTAGAAAAATATTCCTTTTACATTTAATACATCACCCCATCAAATCAATTAGACATTGCTTATTAAAACCAAGAACAAATATTTCCAAAGCCTTCTAAAAAGAAGAATAGAAAAGAAATAATAAAAGAGAATAATGAGCACCCCAGATTAAGGGAGAATCAAATACATGAATCCATGGCCTATGGATCATCCTCAAGAATCTCAAATCACCAATATGAGTTCCCAAAATTTCATAGGGTTAGAGATAAATAAGGAAGGTTGAAAAAAGGGGGAGGACACCCTAAATTTATAATGAGAACCTAGGTTATTTGAATCATGGTTAGATAAGTCAGGGCCATTCCATGAAAAGGATAAATAAAATTAATAGTTGATAGTCACATTGTGATCTACCTTATCTTTCCCATTTAAATCTCATTCAAATTTCTTAATCTAATATGTTTGATAAAGGTAATATATAAATGAGTATCACCACAACTTGACATCCAAACTATAGAAATTCACTATGAGGACCTCAAATAAAACCGTGACACAAAAAAACTATGACACAACCAACCCACTAGGAAAAAAATAAGGAACTTAACATTTAGGTCTTCACAGCATGACAAGCACACCTCAAACCATGATCATAAAAGTGGAAAAGGAAATATGATAGACATAATTCATATATGAGGGTTTCCCTTGGATATGTAAGTGTTTTACATTTGATAAGTAAGGGTTACTCACATAAAATTGAAACCCAGGATACCTTTATTCCAAAATAATTACACTCTACATTGTGACTGAAGCTGGCCATGCCATAACCAACACCCTCTATGCTGCAACCAAACTTCCTCCTCAAAATAATGATGCACTTAACACTCATAACCTACACCATAAGTCTTGAAACAACCATCATGTCATGACATAAGTACCTTTCTATGATTCAACCATTCATGACGCGGCACACCAGACTAAGGAACTACCCTTACTTCTTACTATCCCTCCACGATATAACACACCTGGTCAAACTACAACACTTCCCTTCTAACTTAAATATTTTCTCTGACAACACCTCACTTGTTCCAACCTTCCTTCGACACCTATAACACCTAAAAATGATAAATTTTGGGTCTAAGAATTTATGGGCCCTTACATTAATTATATGTAATTATATTTCGTTTTAATTATGATTATATTTATATATAAATTTATTAAATTATATATATATATGTGTGTATTTATACACATTTATATAAATTTACTTATATATATATATATTTATGAATTAATATTTATATATATTTATATATAATGTTGTAAATTTATTTATATTAATATATATTTATAGGTATTTTTATATTTTTTTTGTATATATATAAATATATTTACATTTGTGGTTATGAATATATGTTTCTATATATTTTTATTTTCATGCATTTATTTTTATGTGTGTATAATAACTATTATTTTATTATTTTTAATAGATTATGGGATTAGGTTAGTGTAAGTCATTGGAATATGAGGAAGAGGCTATGATTTCTAATCCCATCAAGCTCTAATTTATGATTTAATTTTCATGGTCCATGGGCTGGGCTAGTATGTAAGTGGGAATAGTTTGGCTAGGCCATGGGGTGGGATTGAAAAGGTGATGTGTTTGTGCCGGGTGGGCCACTTGTCCCATTAAAGAAAATATTTAAAAATAAAAAAACCATCACTAATTAATTAGAAGGGTTTTTAAAATTGGCACATTATTTAATTTTTATTCAAAAAAATTAAAATATATAATTTCCACTAAACATTAAAAATTGTCGCTAAAAAATAACCACATAATGATTCATTATAGTTTTTTAAAAACATAATTAAATAATAGTTGAGATAATAATACACAAAATTTCTTTATAAGAATCCATGAATCATTTAGTGGAAGTTTAATCCACCTCTAAATTCAAAAAATCACTCATAAATAGAGTTTTAGGCATAGATTTTAAGCCTTAGAAACCAAGGACTTCCTATTAGGTATTCCACATTACAAGTAAAAATATCCCAGCCTACCCAAATATTAGTGTATTTAATTTTTGAATTTTAGCTAAGTGTAGGAGTGTGGGTACATAGCATGTAACCCTGATGGTCTTCCATGCCATGTTCCTCAAGCCACTTGGTGTGTACTTTCCAAAGTACATGGCGTGTGCCTCTCAGTACATGGTGTGTACCCCCACATGGGTACTTTTCCATGTTACACGACCCCCACAAAATGTTTACACCACTGTATACACATCATGAATCGCCCTGTACATGGAATATACCCCACATAGGGTCCCCAGTTGGGTACCAGGCCATGTACACCCACCCAGGGTTTGTCCAAGCATAGTATATGACCACTGTCCATGTACCTCATATTGTTTATAGTTGTGTTCCCTACACATCCATGTTCCCTCGACACACATTGAGTCTCCAATACATAACATGTACCCCAGGTACACATCATGTAGTCCAAAAACATAATCTTCCATAAATAGGAAGAACACATGGTGTGTGTTCTCTAAAAAACATGTTGTGCACATGAGTTTTCAAGAATAGAAAACCCACAAAACACTCTGAAACCCCTAATTTCTCCCCCAAAGTTATAGATCAACCCATAAGGGATCCCCAACAACCTAAAAAGGGATCGAAAACTAAAAAAAATAAAATATGGGGATTTGTGGTAAAAACATAAAAACATGCCTACCTTTAGGTGGAAACCACTTAAGCTTCGCATCGGATCTGCACCACACACCTGTCGAGCATCGATATACCTCTGGAAAAGCTCCTAGGTGTCACCTTCTATTTCCCTCTCCCTATCTCAGTAAAATACCCCAAAGGTTGAAATATCATGGGGATTGCGTTACAATAAAAGGTAAAAATAAATGAAGGAAAAAAAGAAAAAGGAAAAGTGATAAAAAAGAAAAAGAAAAGGAAATAAAAAAAGGCCTATGCTTGACCATAGATCCTGATGCAAGGTTATTCCTTTCCTAGAAAAACCCCCTAATCTAAACTCAAATGTAGATATATAATCTCAATCTAACACTTTGTTTAAAAGATATCACCAAAAAACATTCATTAATAAATTAATATTCAATTAATTAAATATTAAATATTATGTGAAAATTTGAATAACTCATTTTTCCACAAAACTCGTGTTTTAGGGTAAAAACCCTATTCTAGGACCAATAGAGTGGTTAAAACAATTTTCTAACATCATCTTATAGGTGAAACTGTTATTTTTCCCCTGAAAAAGATTAAGAATAAAAATGTTTAAATTTCCCCTAATTTTCACAACCTATAACGATGGATATCATCATAGTATCCATTATGATTAGTGTATCATGTGATTTAAAGTTTTTTAGATCAATATAAGAATGAAACCATTAATTTTTAATGGTGATCCATGTAAATTCGTTGTCCCCACTTTGTTTTTGTTTGTTGATGTGGCAGGAAACTGGATGTTTTATTGTAACACATCAAATTGATGATGATTTTAAAGGGTATTTATATTCTAAGGAAAACCCTAGGTTGTCTCTAAAGTATATTTGATAGATTTAGAGTGCGTATTTTTAATAAAAAGTAACGAAAGAGGGGGTTGTTTTGAAATTGTTTTAAAGAAAATAACATAATTTAAAGAGTTTAATAGTTCAAGACCAAGTGGATTTTGAAAATTATGATAAAAAGGGTTAATTTTGAGTTGACTAATCATATTTAAAGTTCATATTTCTTGGATATTAATCTTGTTTTGATGTAAGTATTTGGTTGAAATTAATCAGAATCCCAATTACTTTCCAAGTTTTTATATCAAAGCACGTTGAGCCAAAACTTGACATAACAATCGTACAGTCAATGTCGAGATCTCATGAATGGTATAATAACATAAAAATAAAATTGAAATCTCAAATATGTGGGGAATAAAAGTATTATGGTGTTTTTTAATCAGAAAAACACAAGTCACGCACTCCAGACTTCACACTGGTCATTTAAATGTAAAGAGAATTCCATTTGATTCAATCAAACAAAGCATTCAAACATGAATCAAAGTAATATAATTATAAATAAAATATTTTTAAACCCCAAATACATCAAACTAGTTGTACTAAATGTTTCTGAACTCCCTTTACAAGATGTGTAGCTCCCTCACAACAAACACCCACCGTTTAGCCCAACATCGAGAGGAGTTGGAAAGTCAGGTGGAACTCCTTCTTCATCCTTGATCCCCCTATGAGGATAGGGGAATCCAGAACTTATAGGAAGATGAGGTGAATCCTTTGAAACTCAAAAATGGTATATATTTTCTTCTAGTTCTAACTTTTAAATGAGGATCCCAAGGTATCATTTTATAGGAAAATTGGAAGGTGGTTTTGAGCCCCCAGATTTTGAGAAACCACTTGGTACATGGATTTAGACCTCCATAAACTATTATATAACTTTGAAGAAAATAAAAAAGTTGTATCCCAACCTTATTAATAAATCCAATAAATTGTTTCACCATTTTGAGAACTACAAATTGAGATATCGATAAAACACAACACATCACTTTTGACTTCTTGCAGATTCAGTGGCTTGGATAGATCAGTCTAGATGGGCCAACAGATTGAATAATTTTGATTGGGTTCCTTCATAAAAGATGTATCCCACTACATTTTGGACAAGAATAAAAAATATCATCCCATTTGGATGCACAATGTAGTATAAGTGTTCTGTTGATTCCACTGGTGTGCTTGGATCCTACACAGTTTGGCCCATTTTTCTTGAATTTTTTCATGGGCCCTCCAAATCACCTCCACCTACAATGAAATTATCAAAAAAAGAAAAATTTATATTTTTAATACTAATAAACACAAAATAATTGAATCAAATATGATATTCAATTTGTTATTATTTTTATAATTTTCAATACAAAACTAGCTTAGCATAGTGGTCAAAGTGTGAAAATGAAACAGTGAATCGCGGTGCAATCACACACCCACACCTAAATATTTTCACTACTGGGAAAAGTAATATTTCAAAAAATTATTCATGAATATATTTAAAAGTTAATAAATATTTAACATTCAATGAAAATTTTATTCCTAATAGAAATTTTATCAAATCAAAAATCACACCGGGGAGTTATTCTCAGTGATCATGGAAAAAGATGTCTAAAAAATTTCATCTGAATGAAATTCTAAGAGATGCATGATACCAATAAAAGAAAATAATTAAAAATTTAATCATGACACTAATTATCCAATTGTATGTGTGAAAACCATTTCATCGTATTCTTTCCACTTTATATCGAGTAAATATAAGTTATTTTAGAAATTGTCTACTTACATGATCCTTTCCAAAGAACATTCCCTACATTCTTTGCAATAAAATTTGAAGACCCACTCACTTAAGAATTCCCAAAAGTCAAACCATAAGCTCCCGACCTAGATATCCCCATATGTTGTACATTTCATCACTCCCCTAAATGTTTATTTGTTTTTGTTTTTTGGGTTTTTTAGGGTGTAAAATAGTCAGATAACAGGTGGACACACATAGGTCAATCTGGTACAGTAATGAAATAGATCGGATAAGGAACAAATGTATGGAAAAATCATTTTTTAAGGTAGAGAAAAAAATAACCTAACTTATATTTACCTTTTATTAAATAATAAATTTCCACACTTCATGGTTGGGTGCAAAGATGTGTGGAGAGATTAAGTAAAACAAATTTACCTTAAACTATTCCCACAAAAGGTACGATTCTTCTCAAAGGATTCAAAATTATACAACAATTTATATCATAAAAAACTACCAAATTTCAAAATAAAGTCACTCCATCGTATTGAATTCTTTCTAAAATACACATTTCATCCGATTTTTTTAATGTTAAAACAACATGAAGTAGAAAATTCTTAATTAATTTTCAATAACTTCCATGATTAAGTGGGAATAATTTTCCATGATATAGTGGGAATCAAAAACTAAAATTCCATCACAAAGGTGAGGGGGGAAAGTGACAATACAATCTAGCAATCCAAAAAGATAAAAAGAAGAAAGATGGTGAAAATTCCAAACTAACCCAAGAATATACTCATACCCCACACCTAGAGTGTGTAGTTTCCTTACTATAATAAAAAATAATGTGGGAAGGAAGTATAAAACCTGGTGGGTATCATTGGTAGGTTGCTTCCATAACTTGGAGTTCCTCTATCGGGAACTCTAGAAGGAATTTATGGAAGTGCTTAAGCTACTTCACATTGACAGTGAAGGTTTTTTTGTTTCTTCATTTTGTACCAAAACAACACCAAATAGATAAAAATTAGTAACAATGTATGGTCCAAACCATTGGGAATGAAACTTACCTGGATGAAAATCTAGCATTTCATTGTATAAGAGGACCTTCTTCCCAATATAGAATCAATGATGAAGTATGAGACGATCGTGGGAATCCTTGGTTCGCTCTTTATAAATCTAGTAGTTCTCATATGAATCTATTCTCATTTCCTACATCTCTTAAATCTGTAACATCCTTTGATAATCTACACTAGAAAGACTATAATTGTATTTTCTAATGACCTGGTAGGCCTAATGATCTATCTCAATAGTGAGATGAAAACTCTTTCCAAACACAAGCCTATAAGGTTACATTCCAATGGGAGTTTTAAAGGAAGTATGGTAAGACTATAATGAATCATCAAGTCTAAGAATCCAATATTTTATGTTGGGTTAACCCATTTTTTGTAAGAATTTTTTTTACCTATCTATTCGACACCTCATCTTGACCATTGGTCTGTGGGTGATAAGCAGCAAACACTCGATGCCTAACCCCATACCAATGAAAAAGAGATTGCATTGTTTGATTGTAGAAATGAGAACCCTGGTCACTGATGTTGAACCTAGGTAATCTAAACCAACAAAAAATTTGGGTTCACAAAAATTCAACAATAGTCTTGGAATCATTAGTACTTGTGGTGTGTTCTTCCATCCATTTTGACACATAATAAACTGCCAGATGAATGTACGAGTTCCCAAATGAATTGGGGAATAGTCCTATAAAGTCAACACCCCAAACATCAAAACTGTCATGTAAGAGAAAGGGTTTCTGTGTTATTTAATTTATTTAATATAAATTTCACATTATTTTATAGTGAGGAAAATATTTTAAAAACTCATGGGCATCCTGAAATAATTTTGGCCAAAAGAGACTAGAATCAAGGACCATGTGAGTAGTCTGTTAGGGACCAAAGTGTCCCCCATAAGAAAGGGTCTGGTAAAACCTAAGGATGGACTAAAAATCAATATCAAGAACACAATGCCTAAGGAATTTATCACTACATGTTCTCAAAAGTTAGAGGGCATACCAAATGTACCAACGAGACTCATGTTTTAGACGATATACCTGGTTCTTTTTGAAATCAGTGGGAATGCAAGATGCTACCAAATAATTTACAATTTCAGCATACCAAGGAATAGATTCTTGCACTCAGTATAGTTTCTCATTAGGAAACAAGTCATTTATAGGAATACAGGGGGGATGAGTCAATTTTTTAGGATGGGAGGATCCTACTATTATAGTCATCCACCACATTCTCTACTCCTTTTTATATCTGATTTCTGGATTGAATTCTTGAAGTAGGATCATCCAATTAATGAGATGTGGTTTGGATTCAGGTTTTGTAAGGAGATATTAGAGGGTTGCATGGTCTG
Organism: Viscum album; assembly: GCA_963277665.1. Classification (NCBI taxonomy): domain Eukaryota; kingdom Viridiplantae; phylum Streptophyta; class Magnoliopsida; order Santalales; family Viscaceae; genus Viscum; species Viscum album. Next base: position 117,592,120 of record OY728162.1, on the reverse strand, counting down.
AGAACATAATGGATTTGGACCCTAAAAGGTATGACCAGAATTTATCTAAGGTAAAAACAATGAAAATGAATTATTTTTTAGTTGTGTTCTAGTTTTCTTGGTCAGGTTCCAAAGTACATGAGGCATAGGCAATGACATGTGGAGCTCTATCAACTCGTTGTGATAAGACAACCCCAACTACATAATGATAAGAATCACACATGAGCTCAAATGGTAAATCCCACCAAGGTGGTTGGATTACCGGGGGTGATGTGAGACTCCATTTCAATTTACTAAAAGAACCCTCGCATTCTTTATCAAAAAAAATTACCTATATTTTTGGAGCAATCAGGAGAGGTGGAATGAAATATTTCTGAAGTCATGGATCAAATGATGGTAAAATCCAGCATGTACTAGGAAGACCACACATCCCATACATTTTTTAGAATAGTAAGAAATAAATTACATCCACTTTTGATTTATCAACTTGGATACCATCCCCAGAAATGACATGTCCCAATACTATACCTTGTCGCACCATGATATGGAATTTCTCATAATTTAATAAAATATTCTTTTCAATATAGTGACATAGGATTTAACCAAGACTACTCAAACATTCATCAAAAGATGATCCATATTCCGTGAAATCATCCATGAATACTTTCATGAAATTCTCCATGTAATCAAAAAAAATACTAACCATGCATCACTCGAAATCTCCTGGAGCATTGCACATACCAAATGGAATCCTCCTATATGAAAACATGCAAAAGGGGCAAGTAAAGGTTGTATTTTTATAATTCTTAGGGGAAATATAAAACAAAAAGTATCTAGAATACCCATTATGAAAATAGTAATGGGACTTACCTACTATCCTCTCTAGAATTCGGTCAATGAATGATAATAGGAAATGTTCCTTCCTAGTACGTTTATTTAATCGACGATAGTCTATAAAGACGCACCAACTATTCTACACATGAGTTGGAACCAGTTCATTGTTTTCATTTTTAATTACCATTAGACCAGTTTTTTTAGGAACCACTTGTACTAGAATGATTCTAGCAGCTAATAATTTTTTTAATTCCTTTTTAACAACATCTAAGAGGTTTGGGTTTAGTCAACATTGTGACTGCCTCACTAGTTTAGCCTCACCATTTAATAATATATGATCTATAAAAATTGATGGACTAATTCCAGTAATGTCGGCAAGTTACCATCCCAAAGCATGTATATACTCCCTCAAAAGTTAAATAGGTCTCAATTCATGCTCTGGAGGGATTGAACTAGTAATGATGATAAGAATCTAGTTTCCATTCCCAATATATGAATATTTTAAATCTTGAAGCAGTTGTTTTAGTTTCAATTCAGGGGGATTTTGGATTTATGGGAGTTTTTTTGAAAGTGAGAAGTCATTGATCTCATCCAACTACTAAATGGTATCATCCTTAGATAATGAATGAACTTTTACAAGCTTTGTAGTATCATCAATGGTCATGTGATCCTCAATGTTTAGAAAATCATCAATTTACAAGCATGCATGAATTTTTTTCTAGACTTGTACAACATTATATACATGATTCATTTCCTAACATTTCAATAAATGAATAAAAATTATAAATTGGATCAATGGAATGAAAAGAAGTGTTTTTAGGGGAAGGGATTACATCTATAGAGTTAACAAAGAGAGAGGAATGTTCTTCTGAGGGGTGCTTCATGGAATCAAGGATGTTGAAGTAGAAAATGCCCCCACCAAACTCCATAGATAATGTACCATCGTGGAAATTAATTATGGTTTTGGTGGTTTTCATGAAAGGTCTCCCTAATATAGTCAGGGCATGTATATTCATCCTATCATCTTCAATTTTTGGCACATAAAAATTAGCAGGTAATGTTAAATTTTATAACCTCACAAGAACAACCTCTAACACACTAAAGGAGTGTGAAGTACTATGGTTTTCCAGTTGAACAAAAATTATGGTGGGCTTTAGTTACTCGACCTATAATGAAGAGTAAATAGAGTGAGGCATCACATTTATTGAAGCACCCAAATCAAGAATAGAATTGGAAAAGGAATACTCCCCTATGGTGTACGTAATTGATAATGTTCTAGGATTGTTTCATTTTGTGGGAAGTGATGGATCTATCAATGCTTAGACATTCCTCCCCAAGCTCACCTTTTCATCACCTTGAATTCACCTTTTATGTGTATACATATCCTTCAGAAACATGGTGTATCTTGGAATTTTCTTCATAACATCAATCAAAGAAATGTTAACCTACAATTTTTTGAAAGTTTCTAATATTTACTTATCATGTTAAGTTTCCTTTTATTTTCTAGGTTGGGTGGCCCTTTTGTTAAATTAAAGAGGAATGGTTGGGCTAGGTGCCTCATTAATAGACACACTCTTTCCTTTTTAAAGGCTTCTCTCAGGACAAGGTTTTACCTCATTTGGACCATTTAAAGTGGTTGAGATGGTGGTTTCCTGATGAAGGCGATGACTCTATTAGAGGGTTAATTTGGATTTTAAGTTGAGTTTCACTCCTAATGGTGATGGAACTAACATTACCCTTATCCCTAGGGTTAACAATTGGTTGAGAGGGTAGTTTACCCGACACATGAATTTGAATTTCTCCCACAGAGTTAGCGAGTTGGACTAATTGGGTTTTTAGGACTTGTATGGATTCTTGTGTGGTTTTTTGTAATTGGAGACTATTATTAGCCATTTTTTCATCATTTCTTCTAGGTTAGGCTTGTGTTTTGGATGGGTGGTTGGAAAGGCCTTTGCGGTGGCTGGGTATTTCTGGGTAGTGGTGGTGGATGACTACTCTTCCCTGGTTTGTTTCATTATTATTGAGGTTGGATTGAATACCCCCTTACCTATAGACTTAGTTGTCTTTCCACCCAAGTTTTATGGATAGTATGGTTCTTGCCCAAAGGGTCAGTTATAGGGGCACCCTAGAAATATTTTCACAGAACTCTCAAAATATTCTCTCAGTTGGGGGAATTGGTCAGAGTAGTGGGTGTAATAAGAACATATATCACAATGGATAGGAGGAGGAGATTGGGATTTCTATTGGGAACTATATTGTTGTCTAAGATGGGTATTTACCTCTTTGAACTTCATGTCTACCTTCTCCTCTAATTTAGTACTTTTCACCTCATGGACACCTCAAATGGGTACACTAGACCTTGAACCACATTGTTGAATTTTTTGTTCCATGTTCTCAATCAGGGTTCTTGTAGCAATTGGAGTTTTATCAACTAGTGCACCACCTATAGCATCATCAATCATATTTCGATCAAAAAATTAAACCTTTATAAAAATACTGAATTAAAAGTTGATCACTTGTTTGGTGGTGTGGATAGCTTGAACATGACCTCTTAAATCTCTCCCAATATTCATGAAGTGTTTCCCCTTGTGATTGTATTATCCCACAAATTTATTTCCTTATTTTTTTTATTTGAGAGGATGAGAAATATTTTTCAAGAAAAAGTCATTTCATATCCTCCCAACCTCTAACTAGTTAATTAACATAATACAACCAATCTTATGCAGTGTCTTCTAATAAAAATGGGAATGCTCCGAGCTTTACTTTTTCTCCATCCACATTAGAATGTTTTAATGTAGAATGAATAGTATGAAATTCTTTTAAGTGCTTATGTGGATCTTCTCTATAAAGTCCATGAAATCTTGGGAAAAAGTTAATTATACCACATTTTAGTTCAAAATTGGGTGCCTCGTCTTACAATTGAATATATGTGGGATGAATATAAACATTAGGTGAGATTAGTTATTTCAACGTTTGGTTGTTTTCATCCATATTATGAAATTTTAATTCAGTTTTGATGTTTGTTCCATAATAAGAAGAAGGATCAAGAAGAGGTTTAAGATGTGATGTGTCCTCCTTCAAAGGGTTGTCTTGTGTGTCACGGTGTCGCTAACATAGGATATTCTCTGGTTTGGGTTCAAAAGGTGGTAAATATCATGGATTATAATGTTTCATTCACAGAACCTACAAAAGGGAAGTTTTTATAAATCAACTAAAAAATAAGGAAGGAAATAAGCAACGAAATAGTTACAAAATTAACAATATTTTTATAAACAATTCACACTAAAAACAAAAGTGATCCCCAGCAACGACGCCAAAATTTGAAGTATTTGTCATGAAATGTTAAATTGGTTATGATTTTAAAGGTTATTTATAGTCTATAGAAGACCCTTTTTCATCTCTCAAGGAGAATTTAATTTTTTAGAGTGTGTATTTTTAATAACAAGTACTAAAAGAGAGGGGTTGTTTTGAAAACAATTTAATGAAAATAACTTAATTTAAAGAGTTTAATAGTTGAAAAACCAAATGGATTTTAAAAAGTATGAGAAAAAGGGTTAATTGTGAGTTCACTACACAGATTTCATGTTCATAGTTCTTGGAAATTAATAATGATTTGATGTCAGTCTTTTGTTGAAATTAATCAAAATCCCAATTACTTTTCAAGTTTTTATATTAAATCACATTGAGCCAAACCTTGACATAATATTTGTATAGAAAAGGTATAGATCTCATGAAGGGTATAATAGAATACACAGAAAATTTAAATCTAAAAGAAGTGTTGAATAAAAGGATTATTGTGTTGTCCAATCAGAACAACACAAGTCACACACTCCAGACTTCACACTGATTAGATAAAAGTAAAGTGCATTCCATTTGATTCAATTAAACAAAACATTCAAACATGAATAAAAGTAATATAATTCTAAATTAAATGCTTTAAAACCCAAAATACATCAAAATAGTAGTTGTAAAAGTGTCAAAACTCCCTTTACAAGATGTGTAGCCCCCTCACAATGAACATCGACAGTTTATCCTAACATTGAGAGGAGGTAGAAAGTCGGGTGGAACTCATTATTCATCATTGATCCCCCTATGAGTATGGGGACTTCCATAACTTCTAGGATGAGGAGAGAAATCCTATGAAACTCAAAAATTGAATATATTTTCTTTTGGTTTGAATTTTCAAATGGGGAGCCCAATGTATCATTTTATATAAAAAATAGAAGGTGGTTTTGATCCCCCAGATTTCTAGAAACTTATTGTATCATGGTTTTCAACATCCATAAAATATTATCTCTATTTTAAGAAAATAAGAAATGTTTATAACCACCTCCTTACTATCTCCACGAAAAAATTGGCACCATTTGGACAACTACAACTTGAGACATAAATAGAACACAACACACCACTTTTGTCTTCGTGCAGATTTGGTGGCATGGACAGATCAGTCTGGACGGGCCACGAGATTGTATAATTGAGCTTGGTTTCATTAATAAAAGATTTATAACACTTAGTTTTGGACTATAACACAAAATATCATCCTATTTAGATGCACAGTTTAGTAGAAATATGTGGTTGAGTCTACTAGTGTGCTTGGATCTTGCACAATTTGGCCCATTTTTCTTGAAATTCATCATGGGCCCTCCAAATCACCTCCACCTACAATGAAATTATCAAAAAATGTAACATTTACCTTTTTAATAGTGATAATAAAGTAATTTAATTAAACATGAAGTTAAATTTGTTATTATTTTTAAAATTTTCAACACAAAACTAGTTTATCACAGTGGTGTAAGGGTGAAGATGAAATAGTGAATTGTGGTGTGATCAAAAACTGAATAAACAATCAAGTAAATAAATTTAACAAGTGATATAGGTTGTTTAGTGGAGGAACATAAAAGAAAAGGACTCAAAAATCACCCATAGTGAATTTATGAATATCCTTGTACCTATCGATTCCTATATAACCTCCAAAATTAGTATTAGAGCATTATACCAAGAATCCGATGATTAAATCTTGTTGTTTAATGTTTAAATGTAGAGTTTTTACTTTTTTTAGACATGTTGGTTATGAATTTTGTGACCAAAATGGATCATATTAATTCTGTGAATAACAAGAGGGTTTTGACATTTTATGGTAAAAACTATCACATGTGAAAGGATTAGATACCACTACACCTATTGAAAATTATTTTGGATGTGCATACAATGATAAAAAATGGGTATGTTCCTCATGTGAAATTTTTTGGGGTGTCAGCAGTTGATCGAAAGAATATTTAGAATGATGGTTGATCCCAAAATACAATTCTATCAACATAGTCATAGATGTAATTCATCAAATTCATGGGGATTAAGATTTAAAAAGGCATATGGGATATGTTTAAGAATATTTATGAAGGAAATGTGAAGTTGAAAGAAGAAAAATTACAGATTTAACATCTTAATTATGAATACATTCAAATATACGGTGAAAATTTTGTTGATTATTTTTTCACAAGATTCATTGGAGTCATATACACCATTAGAGGTTTTGGTGAGACACTTTAATATTATACAGTTAGTAAAAAGTTACTATATATTATGGTAGAAAAAATTTATGTAAAGGTATCATCACCTGAATACTATGATTTTAAAACACTTCTATTGAATTATTTTAATAGAATTTTAATTTCTTATTGACTTTTGATGACTTTATTGAAGGGCCGCTGGAAAATTAGAATTTGTAAACCCTTGGGATGTAGTAAAATGGATTTTTTGAGGACCCCTCTCTCAAGGAGGCTTTTAATTGATCATAGTATTATTTTATTTATTATATTTTTATATTTTTTAAATAATAATAATTTTCAATGATTTTAAAATTTTTGAAAAAATTGAAAAATAAAGGTTTGGATGATGGATAAAATAAAGAAAAAAATATATAGATACAGATGAGATATAATGGATGAACGAAATGTAATGAAGTATATGGAATTTAATTAGGAAGATAAAATCTTATTCTAAGTAATTATTTTAGAAAGTAGATTTATCTTATTTCATTAAATGATTAATGTTCTCTTAATAAAACTACTTAAATCGAGTAAGAAATGTCTCAAATCACTAAACCTACTTCATCTTATTAAATGGTAACCTCACATCACTAAAATATATTCTAGCTAAAATAAGACTCTTCCAAAAAGTTTTTTTTGTACTTATCAATGTCTCAATGAAATTCCACAATGCCTCTCAATTTTAAAATTCACTCTGTTGATTGAAATTAAAAATGGAGGGTAGTAAAAAACTGGGATGAATATCAAGTAATCAATGTGCTAGGAGTCATGGTTTGTCGCCTAATTCCTCAAAACATTGATTTAAGACTTAGAATTAGTATGGAAATTAAAAAATTAAAATAATATTTAAAATAAAAACCTTTTTATTATCTCCCCTCCCTTGAACTGGAGATGAAATTTAGTTATCCATTAAAGGATATAGGAAATCATGACCTCTAAAGGATAAGTATTTCCATAATAACTACATAAGACAATGCTAAAATAAGATAATTATGCCAAAATAGAATATAAAACAAGATATAATTAAAAAGGTGATGATATGACAACACACAATTCATAATAGATTAAATATCATTACACATAAATTTAATCTGAATAAACTGATTGAAATTAAAAGAATAAAGTTAGTAGTAAGTCATGAAATAATTAAAAGAACATAGAAAAATAATCCCAATAGTGATGAGAATTTTATTCACTAGAGTATCAATAAGGGAGAGAGTTAATCCCTAATAGGGGGGATTTCTTAAAATTATATTTCTAGTAGAATTTAAAGAGAGGAGAGAGTAAAATTGGTTACCCATATGGTGTACATGACTACCTCCAAATCCTTATCTTACAATGACTTAAGAAAAAAGATTCCCTTTGTATCTCTCACCATTTAAGGCTTCCAAGTGTCTAGGTGGTATAAAGTAAGTGGGATAGAATTTTAAATACTTAGGATATTGAGGAAAAGTATAGGTGGAATGGCATGGTGAAATGGGTGTATTTTATGTGGAATTTTAGGATAAAGGGGTTTTATTTGGATTGTTTGGATTTATTTAAGGTAGTTGGATTTATAATTAAGGAAGTGGATGAGGCTTTGTGATGGTTAGAAAAGGATGAGTGTAAACCTAAGGTGGTATTGAGTTTTTAGGGGATTTCATGATGTCATTTAAGTAGACCTAGCTAGTTGTTAGGTATTAGTTGTATTGATCAGTTTGGAATTGGTTGGGGCAGGACTTGTGTTGAGGTAGATATGGTAGTTTAGTGTAGTGGGACATATTAATAGTTTCTTCTTTGATATACATTGAACAGATGGTGTGAAACCATGAAATCAATCCCTAGAAAGTCTACTGGAAGTCTTTGAATTTCAACCAGTGAATATTAGTTTCATGAACAACTATTTTATCCTCAAGCCATCCCCCCAAATAAATAATCCCAACTCCATGTGAAAAGATATATCCAACATGACACCATATAGCCACCATCTATTATAGATATACTATTTTCAATAGTTTCATATGCACAAATCCTCAATCTCATAAACAAGTTACAAAACTAACACTTGAAGCCATCACCATTTCAATTTTAAACAATACCCTATGAACCACATCAATTAAAGTAGCGATGTGAACCCAAATCACATCTTCTAATTGGATATTCAATTTCTAGAATGAACTAAAAATAGACTCTAAGTAATTTGTGACATGTTATAAAAACTTGTAACATAATCAACCCATAATTACATGTTTTATAACAAGGGTTTAATATTCTTACATTTCCATGATCTTTTAGGTTTATATTTTTAGTGAACTAGGAAATCCATTATATAAAAAAGTTTACATTTCCATATAATGTACATTTTTTTCAATAAAAAAGGTTCTTATTTTTACACTCTTGTTTCATTCATGAAAAAATTTCTTTATTTAGGATGTGTTAAAAAATACCTTGACATAATCACTATGCATCCTTAAAAAATATCAAAAATATTTAAAAACATGGGAAGAGTAAAAAATCATATTAAGGGATATAAAAAGAATGGAAACTTGTTAGTACTTTTAGAAATTCATTAAAACCCATGAAGAAATTTTCCTCTTTATATAATAAACTTTGAGATAAAAATTATCATTAAATACTCATGAAATAAACTTCAAAGCCCAAATTTTTTATAAATAATTTTGTAAGAAATCATAAAAATTGAATCATAATCATAAATTTTACTTAGTAAACCATGAGAACTCATGAAATAAATACTTTATCCTTTAGAAGATCATAAACATTCTTTAAATTTGGTGTCCTTTTTCTTACCTTATGAAACCAAAAGGTTTAGATTAAATACCATAAAATAATTGAAAATCATCTATGTACCTTGAGAAATTAATCTTAAAATCACCCATACAATAACCCTTACGAATGAAAAACCATCACTGTTAATTACAATATAACTCTTAAGAGTAAACAATTTACCGTTAACTTTGTCATCATTACCAAATGCATTAGAGTTCTATATCAGGATCACCAATTATCAAAAATATATCGGGCTCACCCATTACCGTATATAATGTCCAAGAAACATATCATGATAAAAATGCATAAAATATTTCATTTTCATCATAAAATACCAAAAAAATATTCTTTTTAACACATATATTAAGTCATTTTTGTCTTTACATAAAAATAAGGATAAAAAATCCTTTTTTCCTTTGAAAAATATTAAAATTAAAAATTACAAGAAGAACAAGAAATATGATATTCATTGAAAAAAAATATGAAATATTTTAGAGTAATATTCTTAAATAATAATGGTCATGATGGTGGTAAATTCTATTCATGTCGCATATGTTAAAGAAAGCATTCATTTACACTTCTATAAAGAAAGTAAAAAAATGAACTTTATGTAAAAATACGAAAAGATTCCTTTTAAAAAATTTTAAATAAAATACAAAGTAGTTGAAAATTAATTTTAATTTTTAAAAATTATATATAATAATATTTTTTATACATGTAAAAGAACATGGATATGGAGGAAAAGGAGTTCAAAACATTTAAAACAACATTTAATAGAAAAATCCCTTACCACTATGGTAACTTTTGATTCAAAGGGACATTGAATAAGATAACATGAAATAGATTTTAAAATAAATTTAATTTCATGAAATTTGATAAAATACTTTCATATGGTAGTTTATACACCAAAAAAAATAATACATGTGGTGAGAATGACATAAGTCTCAAAGAAAAGGAATATAAATGAGAAATCCCTTACCTCATCTCCTGAATCACCATGTACATATTTTACATTCCTTAATAATAAAACTTAGTTAAATTTTTTATTATTAAAAACCACTTTCAATTTAATTCCCCTATTATTATTCCTTTTATTTCATTTATTTCCAAAAAAAATTGTTACTAAATTGGTTAAGTTCATGTAGGATGTTTTGAGGATATTCATTTCGTAATCCCAAAAAATCATCGGTAGGTCAAACATGGTCAAAGGGGTCATTTTTTCAATAATATATAAAATATAAATCATTTTATACATTTAATTTAATTTTATAAACATATATCTAAGGTGGTCATTAAAAATGAAGCATATTGTTTCACTGAGATAGTAGTCCATACATACCCAAGAATGACGTTTCGATTTTTATACTAGTAGAAGAAAAAAGTAGATAATATTTTTATTTTAAATAACCATAAATATGTTATAAATATAATATTTATTCACTATTTACATCTTTATGACCATCCATGTGAGGTGGCAATGAAAGAATGAATCACATCACTTCGTGGAGGTGGTAGTCGACACATACGCACGAGCGACGTAATCATTTTTCAACAGATAGAAAGGTAAGAAGATATATAATATATTATCTTTCTAGAATTATAATAATGTAATAAAAATATTAAATACTCATTAGTTCCATATTTATAATTAATCGTGTGATGTGGTTATGAAAACTAAAATAAATTGCTTAAAAACTATTTTTAGAAAAAAATGTTTTCTGAAGTATAAAATGAATTTGATCCCATTAATTTACTATTAAAAAAGTTTAGATCATTTTTATTTATTTTATTGACTATATAATTAATAAATTTAATCTATGTCATTAATAAATAGTTACTAATTTAATTACTTATGATAAAATACATTGCACACTTAAAAAATGGTTTCAAAAAAATAAATCTTTTAACATCAAATGACTTTATCTTTATTTAAAACAAATTGATAATCAATGTATGAATGATAATTAAATATTTTTCATGTATAAGTAATAATTTTTCAATAAATTTAATACTCTAAATAAGATATATTTATCTATAAAATGAAACATATAAAATATAATGAAAACCTACTTTTATAGAAAAATAACCCTTTTATACTTTAAATATTGTTAAACTTATATGATTTCATTCTTCTCATTTAAAATTGAGTAATTATTTCATAATAACTAAAAAATAATTTTTTCTTATAAGAACTTTTCTATATATATTTTATAATTTTTTTACTCCTATTCATATCCACCAATCCAATGGCTAGGTTATAACATTCATATTTAAAATAATAATATTGTGGTTTTTTATGCTTGGTGTTTTGTGTGGTACATGATATCAAAAATAGTATTCATTTAAAGGAATATACATTCTAAAATATTAGGGTTTAACATCTACCCCATAAAAAATATGTCCTTGCAATTTTATACCATGTCTAATAACATGTGTTTAAGACATTTTTAAAATACACTTCAAGTGTCAAAGTCAAATATACATAAATGGAAATAAATGCCTTTTTAATATGAATCAATATCATTTACTTTTGAAATTAACTTTAATGTATATATTAGGACTAGGAAAAAATATTTCACAAATTATACATTTACCATTGTGAGAATAAAAATTGTAAAAGAGTTTTAAAAATAATACCTTAATAGGTGTGTGTTTTTTCCCACATAATAATTGATAGATTTATTTTTCTATTGATTGAGTTGAGAAATTATTTTACAATAAACATAGAGAATATAAGATAATATGCTTACTTTATTTATCTCTATTCCATAAGAAAAATTCAACCTTTGGTTGTGCTTCGAGAAGATTTTCATCTCTACTTCATATCATATTCTAAATAATAAATAATCATGAATAATTTTTCATTATTGAAGCAATGAAAGGTGTTTTCATGGGTGCTTTCAAGTGATATGTGATTGTTGAGTGCTTAGGTGCAACAGAGTGGATGCCAAGGTCGCCTCTCAAAGGAGGAAGTAAATTTAACATCGTATTAAAGGTATTTTGAAAATAAAATAAAAGGAAATAATAACAATAATTAAAATTATGGTGTTTTTTTATCTTTTATAAATTTAAAAAAAGTTTTCTAGAAGAAGATTGTATTTTTTTTTGTTTTTTATTTTTGAAATTAAGTTCGATTAAAAAGACCCAACAAGAAGATGTTTTTTAGAAAATATTTTAAAAGTATAATCAATATAACTCTACCTATTCACTCAATTATTTATCATTATCATTTAAATTAACATTCACTTAATTATGATCCCTTAATTTTTTAAATCCAAAACCCTACGAGAATTAACTTTACCACAAAGATGAAGTGAATTTAACCCTTGGTTAACTTCAGAACATGCAATCGCAGCACCCTGCTTTGATTGATGTTATAAGGTTAGCTTATGGTCAGTGGTAAATTAAGGCACATTTACTCTCTGAAAATTATAATTAATTTATTTTAGGTATTGTATTTGAACACTACAAATTGATCCTGTATGGTTTTGTATTACCGATTAAGGTTGCGCTCTCACAATTCACACAATTCCTGACCTTGCGTGTTTTGTGTTAATTGTTCAATTGCTTGATTAGTTTCAATTAAATTAAAAACTCAATTAATAGATCATATTATATGAATTAAATTATATAATTTATTCAAAATAATTAAATGAAGAAGTATAGAGGTTGATCGATTACTAAGAAAACTACTCTTCCATGGGTGGTGTAGTCATCGTAGAAATGTTTTGATTTCACAAGAGTTTAGAAAAGGTATAACCCAATCTTGTTTATACTCTTGAATTACTGAACAAATAGGAAGATTAAGAGAAGAATAAATTTGAACAAAATGTAATAAAATAGAATAAATAAAATTTGAACTAAGAAGTATATTATGCAAACACAAACAATACAATGCAAAGAATAAGAAGAAGGCTTCGACGAAGGGATGATTTCTTCAAGAGATACCCTTATTGAATTACTTTAAGAATTGGAGCGGAGCCACTTCTCCTATTCCCTAAACTTCCTAATTCACTTCCCAACCCCTCCAAATGAGATAAAAACCAATTTATAGAGTGGTGGGGAGGCTAGGTTCAAAGTGGTTTCAAGTGTGAATGGGGAATCTCAGCCAAATATTTTAATCCCACTTGCACCACCAATTTTACCACCAAAAAGCGTGAATCATCTATCCTTCCAGAATTATGATTTGTGATAAAATGAGTCATAGATCTCATCTGAAAATGTGGGCCTAATAAAATCACGGATGAAGAAGTTATGGCCAAAATATAGAACCCATATCCAATCTGGCGAGTCCAGCATAACTTTAACTTCATGGCCTAGTTTCACCAACCAAATGCATGATTTAGCTCCAATATCCTCAATGAAAGTTGTATCAAATTAAGTCATAAAAATATTTACAAAATTTTAAGTTCAAATAATACATATAAAAATATTTATGTTCGAAATTCTACAGTGAATTTTAAAGGGTAAAACTGGAATTTTCATCAAATTTTCAAATGAATGATCTAATCCCAAATATTTCATAAATGAACACATTTACCACAATGTGAGGAAATTATATAATTTATTATCAATAAAATATTCAATAAATTTTTTTATCAACTCCCCCACACTTACCCTTTTGCACTCCATGGAAAAACCCCATATCATGTATTCGAAAAAATTATGACAAAATATACATATTCAAATTTCTCAATCCACAATGCAAATATAGGAAAAGTAAGAATCTATTCAAGAGTCAATATCAATAAATTTTAAATTCATTATCTCATAAATTGTGTCAAAACAAAATCCAGGGAGATTCATAACACTAATCCTAGAAAAACAAGTCATGGGTCTACCATGCCACTAATTCTCCACATGTGTGTGTGTGTCAACCATTCCAAGCTCAAAAATACAACCTTTATTCAGTATATTCATGTCAAGTAAAAAAATTCTTCTTACCTGGTTTAATTCACTGTACCTGTTCTACATTCCTTTACAATCGAATTTCAAGACCCACTCACTTAATCATTCCTGAAAGTCAAACCTTAATCTCTCAACCTAGATATCCCCATATGTTGTACATTTCATCACTCCCCTAATTTATTATTATTATTATTATTATTTTATGTTTCACTTAGAATAAATCTCACACTCTACTCTCAACCCATTTTTGATCTCCTCACAACACTAATTGTAATAGTTATAACAAGATCAAAGGTTAATGAATAGTGGTTTTTGACCTATCCAAGACACAACCCATATTTTTTTGAGGGCGTACAATAGTTGGATAACAAGTACATACACATAGTTCAATTAGGTATAGTAATGAAACTAATCAGAATATAAAACAATGTATGGATCAACCAATGCATTTTTTACCTAACTTGAATATACCTTCAATTGAGTAGGAAAAATTTCGCAAGTCATGGGTGATTGAAAATTTTTGTGGATAAATCAATGAAACAATTTACCATAAACAAATATCACAAATAATGATGTCAAAATCTAAAATGTTTTATAATTACACAACCATTCATATCATCGAAGACTTCAATTTTTATAAAAATCAACCCTTGATGATGAAATCTTACTAATTCTTATAATTCTACCAATAAATTTTGAAAACATGCATTTTCCATATGTTTCACATGATAATGTTACATGATTTATTTTTTTCTTCTTTATTTATTTATTTATTTATTTATTTTTTGATTTTTTTTGTAAATTTTAACCAAAAACTTAATAGAAAATACACACAAAACATACAAATTAAAATCCTAAATATCTACCCCAAAAAAATTTCCCCTCCCTCACACTTTAAATATTGCATTATCCTCAATGTGTACCAATGAGATGATATATGCACATAAAATGTATAATTTTAAATAGGATAAAGAATATAAAAGTGAAAGGGTTAGGAACATCTTGATTTGATCATGTGATGATGGGGTCATGCAGTGTAATGAAATCCACTACATCAGTTGGAAGTCCCTCAATGTATTTCTTCAAATGTTTCCCATTGACTGTAAAGCTCCTTCCAGTGTCCTCTTGTGCGATCTCCACTGCACCATAAAAAAACATTAGATAAAATATAAGGACCTAACCATCTGGAACGCAACTTACCAGGCATCAGCTTCAGTTGTGAACTGTAGAGAAGGACTTTATCTCCAACATGAAATTCCCTTTATGGATCATTTTTTCATGAGATGCTTTTGATCTTTCTTTGTAGAGCCTTGAGTTCTCATATGAAGATAATCGAATCTCCCCAGGCTCTTGAATTTGCATCTTATTTTGAATTCCATCTTGGGCCAAATCCATGTTGCATTTCTTTATAGCACAATAAGCTTGATGCTCAACCTCCACAGGTAGATGACAGGATTTCCCAAAAACAATCCAAAATGGTGACATACCTATGGGAGTTTTGTATATTGTCCTATATACCCATAGTGCATCATCCAAGCGCTTTCTCCAATCCTTCCTATTCAGATACACGATTTTCTCCAAAATTTGTTTCAACTCACAATTTGAAACCTCAATCTAGACATTTGTTTGGGGTGGTATGGTGTTGATGTTTTGTGTGTCACTCCATAATTTCGAAGGTGGGAATCTAAATTCTGATTGCAGAAGTGTGTCCCTTAGTCACTAATGATGGCCTTTGGTACTCCAAACCTGCAAAAAATATGTGTCTTGACAAAGTCTACTACAACATGAGAATCATCAGTCCTGGTGGCCTTAGCCTCCACCCATTTACTCACATAATCAACAACAACCAAAATATAAAAAAAACCCAAATCAACTAGAAAAAGGACCCATAAAATCAATTCCTCGTACATCAAAAATCTCACAGAATAGTATGGGTTGTTGGGGCATCTCATGTCTCCTAGAAATGTTTTCAATGTGTTGGAAACGAGAGCATGACTTACAAAACACATGGGCATCATGGAATAAGCTAGGCCAATATAATCTAGAGTCTAAGACTTTCCTAGATTTATGTTAGGGTCCAAAGAGTCCACCACAAGCAAGTGTATGACATAATTGTAGAACAAACTCAAACTCATGATCAGGAACACACCTCCCAAGAACTTGATCACTAAACATGCGCCAGAGGTAGGGGTCATCCAACACATAAAACCTAGACTCACTCTTTAATTTTTGGACTTGATGTTTCTTTAAATTTGTATAAATTTCAGAGGCCACAAAGTATTTAACTAAATAAACATACCAAGGATGCGTACCTGAGATGGAATAAAGATGATCATCTAGGAAAGTATCCTGAAGTGGTACTCGGTCCATGGTGTCATCCTCCAGTGTTTGAGCAAGCCTACTCATGTGGTCCACCACTAGTTTTTCTGACCCCTTCTTGTCCTTTATCTCAATATCAAATTCTTGAAGAAGCATCCATCGGATTAGCCTGGGATTTGTATCTGGTTTCTTCAAGAGGTGCCTTAGATCTAAATTGTCAGAAAAAACAATGACTTTAGAGACTAATAAATATAAACGTAATTTTTATAAACCAAATATGATGGAAAGAATGTCCTTTTTGTGGTTGTGTAGTTTGATTGGGATGAATCCAATGTCCTCGATGCATATGAAATCACATTTGAACATCCTTCCACTCTCTGAGATAAGATAACTCCAACCGCAAAGTTGGAGGCATCACACATAAGCTCAAAATGAAGATCCCACCGTGGGGGTTGTATGATCTGTGGAGTGGTCAGACACTTATTTAGTTCATCAAAGGAAGTCCTACAAGAATCATCAAACACAAAATCAAAATTCTTTTGAAGTAATCAGAACATAGGAAGAGAAATATTACTAAAATCATTGATGAATCGCAGATAAAACCCTACATGCCCTAGAAATGATCTAACATCACACACACATGAAGGATAGGGTAAGGATGAAATGATATCTACCTTAGATCTATCAACCTCTATCCCATGTTTTGTCACTACATTCCATAAGACAATGCCATTCTCTACCATAAAATGACACATTTCAATGTTTAATACTAGATTCCTATCAATACAACAATTCAAAACCTTTCCCAAACTACAGATACAATCATCAAATAAAGAACCATACACTGTAAAATAATCCATAAATACCTCCATGCAGGACTCAATGAAATCAAAAAAAATACTCACCATGCATATCTGAAAGGTACCTGGGGAATGGAAAAGTCCAAATGGCATCCTCCGGTAGGAAAATGTGTTGAATGGACAAGTTAATATTGTATTCTCCTAATCCTATTAGGAAATAGGAACCTAAAAATATCCAGAAAATCCATCCAAGAAACAATAGTATGTTTTCCTAGCTAGTCTCTCAAGCATCTGATCAATAAATGGGAGGGGAAATGGTCCTTGCAAGTAGATTGATTTAGTTTCCTATAATCAATACACACACGCTAAATGTTTTTCACCCTCATTGGAAATAACTCATCTTTCTCATTTTTAACAACAGTAACACCACTTTTCTTAGGAACAACCTGAATAGGACTCACCCATTGGGAATCTGAAATGGGATAAATTATACCTACCTCAAGCAATTTTCAACCTCTTTTTTAAAAAATTCTATAAGGTTTGGATTGATTCTCCTTTTTTGGTGCCTAACCGGTTTAACCTCATCCTCCAAAAGAATCCTATGCATGCAAAGAGAGGGGCTAATACCTAATATGTTAGCCAAGGTCCACCCGATTGCCTTAATATTCTCCCTCAAAAGATTAAATTTTTTTCTTCAGGTTCAAAAGGGAGATTATTAGAAATGATAATAGGTAATTTCTCACCACTTAACAAGTATGAGTATTTGAGATTAGGTGTAAATAGCTTGAGTTCCAATTTAGGGGGTGATGTATGGATGAAGAAATTTAAGGAACTTAAATATGTGCACAATAAACATCAGTATAAGAATATACATCATCAAAATCAGATAATAAAGAATCAAATACATCAGCATACTCAACAGCTATGTCATAATCAGAGTTCACGTGATCAAAATCAAAATATGAATCCCTTTCAAAATAAAATCTAAGAGAGTCTT
Source organism: Viscum album (assembly GCA_963277665.1). NCBI lineage: Eukaryota > Viridiplantae > Streptophyta > Magnoliopsida > Santalales > Viscaceae > Viscum > Viscum album. Next base: position 117,573,971 of record OY728162.1, on the reverse strand, counting down.
GTGTATTAGAAACAGGTGTGGAAGTACTCTTAAACATCAAACTAGAACTAATACTCATAATCTCCCTAAGTATAAGACAATCAAATTCCATGGGGTTTATATTTGGTGGTTCAAAATGGGAGATAACAAATATAGAATGGTCATATGAGGGGTACTTCATGGAGTCCATAACATTAAATATCACAACTTCATCCCCAAAATCCATGGAAAGTGTAACCTCATTGACATTTATGATAGTTTTGGAGTTTTGAGGAAGGGTCTACCTAAGATAATTGGAGTATGAGAGCTTACCTAATCGTTATCTATGTTAAACACATAGAAATCTTCTAGAAAGATCATGTGTCTTACTTGGAAAGGTACATCCTCAAGGACTCCCGCTGAATATGTTGTAGCTCTATTTTACAACTACACCACTACTATCGTCATCTTCAACTCACCAACCTTTAAAGAAGAAAATACAGAGTGATGCATTACATTTATGGAATATCCTAAATCACAAAGTGAATCATAAAAGTGCAACTCCCCTATAGTGCATGTGATGGTGAATATACATGGATCCTTGAACTATGTCGGCATTGCTAGAGTTGTTGTAATGAGTGCTGACACATTCCTTCCGAGATTTATCCTCTTATTTCCCATGTTCCCTCTTTGATTGGTACAAAGTTCTTTTAGGAATTTGGAATAACTTGGGATTTTCTTGATGGCTTCAATTAGAGGGATGTTGATCTCCACATGCTTGAATGTATCCAAAACTTCTTTTTTTCATCACCTCTTCAGCCATATTTTTGGTTTGTACAACTCTGTTTGGAAATGGAAGGGGTTTGGGAAAAACAACATCAATATTTTTCTTACCTTTATCTTTCTCCTTGGATTTCTCATCAGTTGGTATGGAATAGGGATTTTCTATAATTGAGGTGAATCCCAGTGGAATGGTAGGTTTATATGTATCATTCATTTTCTTCCCACTTCTCAATGTGATGGCACTAACATTACCCTTGGTATTTGGAGTAGGTTGGGAAGGAAGATTTCCAGAGTTCTTACGTACTAGTTCATATAGGGTGGTGGCAATCTGGCACATTTGTGTCTTCAACTCTATCAACTCTGAACCTTGACTCTTCAGCTTATTATTTTGATTAAGAACAATTTGTTTCAAAATATCATCAATGTTAGAATCTACCTTGGGTGGGGGATTCCCTTATTGTTGACTTTTTGATGCTTGGGATTTAAATCTCCTTTAGGGTTGTTGGAAACTATTTTGGTAAGGTGGAGGCTGCTAGAAGTTTTATTAAAAGGGGGTACTTTGTTGTTGTCTAGATGCATACCTCATGTCTGATTAATCCTTCTACCCTTGGTTTTATGTTGGTGAAAAGGAATCAAGATTCTTTTAGGGATATATTTGTTGTTGTTGTTGATATGGTCTCTTAGGAAACACTACTGCACAATCTTATGTTTCTTGTAGTTGGGGGAAACAGTCAGTTGGGTGGCTTGTCTTAGTGCAAATTCCACAAGGCCTTGAAGGAGGGGGTTGGGATGTCTTTTGATCCAAATCAATCTGCCTCACCATATTGTTCAACTCTTCCAACTTGGTATCAATTAAATTAGTCTCAAGAGAAGGACTTACCTGATGTACTCCCCTGACATGCAGTGTACCTCAATCACCAAATTTTTGATAGTTTTGGGAAATTTTGTCAATCAATTCACGTGAAGCTACTAGTGTCTTGTCCACCAATACTCCTCTATCTACATAATCAACCAAGATTCTCTCCATAGGTGTGAGTCCTTAATAGAAGTATTGAATGAGGAGTTTCTCACTAATTTGGTGATGTGGGAAGCTTGCGCACAACTTCTTGAATCGCTCCCAGTACTCATACATTGACTCCCCTTGGGATTTCCTGATCCTAGAGATCTATTTTAGAATGGATTTGGTCCTTGATTCTGGAAAAATCTCTGCAAGAAAAGGTGTTTCAAATCATTCCAACAAGTTGCATCTTCAGGTTGTAAATAATATATCCAGTCTTTTGCAGCTCCATCAATTGAAAATGGGAATGCTCTTAGTTTGATTTGATCTTAAGATACACTTATTGATTCCAAGGTTGGGAAAACCACATAAAATTATTTAAGGTGTTTATTGGGATCCCCACCAGAGAGTCCATGAAATTTTGGAAGCAGGTGAATTAACCCAAATTTCAATTCAAAATCTTATTCGAGATCTAGGTATGCAATGTAATTTGGTTGATAATTAATATCAAGTGCATACAATTATAGAATGGTTATATTAATTTATTTTTTAGTATTTTTAGCCATTGGTTCTTGTTTTATGTTTCAATTTTAATTACTTCCAATTTCAATGTACTGGGAGTGGAGGAATTCTCCAACTTGTTGAATGTTGAAACTTCCCGTATACTAAGAATGTTTGATTCGAGCCCTAAGGTTGCGTTCAATATCAGGGTCAAGATCTAAGAGATATTTGGGATTAGTTTGTGTTATAAATAATATAAAAATAAAAATAAGGAAAGTGTTCCATAATAAAAATAAGAAGTTTGAGTTGATAGTCCAAAAATAAGAAGAAGAAGAAAAATTCAGATTGGGTAAAGAAGGAAGAAAGAAGAGAAGAAGAGAATGAAATGTAAAATAAAATAAATACCTCTAAATGGTTGAAATAATTACTTGACTCTCTGGAAACAGTGCAAATTTGAAAGGCGCTATCATGAGTTATTTCAAATGATATGTGATTGTTGAGTACTTAGGTGCAGTAGAGTGGATGACCAAGGTCATCTCTCAAAGGATGAAGTATATTTAACAACATATTAAAGGTATTTTGAAAATAAAATAAAAGGAAATAAGAACAGTAATTAAAAGTAAGGGTTTTTTATCATTTATAAATTTAAAAGAAGTTTTATAGAAGAATATTGTATTTTTTTGTTTTTTGTTTTTGAAATGATGTTCGATTAAAAAGACCCAACAAGAAGGTGTTTTTTTAGAAAATATTTTAAAGGCGTAATTGATCTAACTCTACCTATTTACTCAATTATTTAAATTAGCATTCACCTAATTATGATCCCTTAATTTTTTAAATCCCAAACCTTATGAGAATTAACTTTACCACAAAGATGAAGTGAATTTAACACAAGGCTAACTTCAGAACATGAAATTGCAGCACCCTTATTTGATTGATGTTCTAAGATTAGATTATGGTCAGTGGTAAATTAAAGCACATTTACACTCTGTAAATTAGAATTAATTGTGTTTAGGGGTTATATTTTAACACTAAAAATTGATCCTGTATGGTTTTGTATTACCGATTAAGGTTGCGCTCTCACAATTCACACAATTCCTAACCTTGCGTGTTTTGTGTTAATTGTTAAATTGCTTGATTAGTTTCAATTAAATTAAAAACTAAATTAATATATCATATTATGTTAATTAAATTATATCATTTATTCAAACTAAATTAAATAATAAGGATAGAGTTCGATCAATTACTAATAAAACTACTCTTCCATGGGCGGTGTAGTCATCGTAGAAATGTTTTGCTTTCGCAAGAGTTTAGAATGGGTATAACCCTATCTAATTTCTACTATTGAATTCTAGACCAAATAGTAATATTAATAGAAGAATAAATTTGAACAAAACGAAATAAAAGAGACGAAATAAAAGTGGAATAGAGAAGTATATTATCCAAACACAAACATTACAACGCAAAGAAGAAGAAGATGGATTCGACAAAGGGATCCTTGCTTTAAGAGCTACCCTTATTTAATTTCTTGGATAATTGGAGTGGATACACTTCTCCTCTTCCTTAAACTTCCTAATTTACGTCCCAACCCCTCCAAATGAGAAAACACCAATTTATAGAGTGGTGGGGAGGGTAGTTTCAAAGTGGTTTCAAGTGTGAATGGGGAATCTCGTCCAAACATTTTAAGCCTACTTGAACCTCCCATTTGACCACAAAAAGTGTAAATAATATGTCTTTCCAGAATTAATATTTGTGATAAAATGGGTCCTCGATCTCCTCTCAAAATTTGGGACTAATCCAAGCACTAATTAATAAGTTATGGCCCAAATACTGAACCCTTTTCCGATCTGGCGAGTCCGACCCAACTTTGACTTCATGTCCCATTTTCACCAACCTAATGCATTATTTAGCTCTAATGTCCTCAAAAAAAGTTGTGTCCCATTAAGTCAGTAAAATATTTACGAAATTTTAATTTCAAATAATTCATATAAAAATATTTATGTCTGAAATTCTACAGTGAATTTTAAAGGGTAAAACTGCAATTTTCATCAAATTTTCAAATGAATGATCTAATCCCAAATATTTCATAAATGAACACATTTACCACAATGTGAGGAAATTATATAATTTTTTATCAATAAAATAATCAATAAAAATGTGTTTTATTAATCACTAAAATTAACTTTCAATGTATTTTAAGATCTATAAAAGTTATTACAAGTTATTCTTTTGGTCAGTAGAAATTTACTAAAACTAATAGTGGTTACCACAAGAAAAGATAATACAAAAAGTTCAATTTAAATCATTACATTAATAACTAACCTTAAAAATGAAAAAAAGTTTGAAACAAAAATAGTATAAATATTTGATCACATATTCTTCTAAAAACATTTATCCCCAAAAAAATCAATTACTTATAAAGTTACATACCCGAACTGTATATTCCCTAGTCATATATTCTAAAAAATATGCCAATGTTTTCTATAAATATCTGGAATCACTATAAGGACACAATAAAATCAAAAATTCTTTCAAAAGTTATCTCAATATTTATACCTCAATTAATAAAAACAAATTTAACATAAAATATCAAACTAGCTAAAAATATTATGTTTATCTTAATCAAATAATGTTCCTAATATAGGGAACTTATTTAAAAATAACATTAAACATTTAATCACCAAATTAATTTTCAATCTAATGGTAATATATATTATAAAACATATGTTCCCAAAATGTATTAAAACTTTATCCCAATTAACCATAATTACCTCAACATAAAAAATCATATTACTCCAAATAGTTATATATACTTAAGTCATGTATTATTCCTAAAACTCAATAAATATCTCTCAAATTATCATTAATCACCTTTTAATACAATAAGACAAGACATAAAAATGTTATCTATAATTTTCAACTTATAATCACTCTTAAATATTATCAATACTTACAAAATATCGATACATAATAACTCTTGAAACCCTGTATGTAAACACTTCAATCATATTACATACTTTATAAAAATTTAACCAGGATTTTTCATCTTATTCCTTAATAGTTCCTCCAATCAAAAATATGAATCAAGTACCAAGATTTAATTAATCTAAATCTAATAATTTTTCCTCATTTAAACATAAGAAAAAATATTACAATATTTTATACATTTGTAATATAGATAAAACATGCATTATTTAATCAAGGTGATAAAAAATGATTTTTAAAATTTGAAAATGATTTTAAAAAATAAAAAATATATAAATAACAATTATAATTTGGAAATCATATACAATAAGATATAAAGAAAAATAATTATAAGCATGACATTTCTAATTCCCCTTTAATACAAATTAAAACATTATAAAATAAGAAGTTTTTTTAAGATATTGGTTAATTTAAGTTCTATGATAATTTATCTAACATGATATCTCTTTTATTAAATTGGTCTCTCAAAAAGTGAAGTTGATATCAAGGTTCTTAGTGCGTTCATTCCAAAAAATATTTATAGAGAGGATTATAGAACTAGAACTATCACTTTTAATCGAAACATGAGTAAATGTTATCCCAAAATCTAAGGGATTTTGATTCATCCATATAATTTGGTTACAAAAACTCCCTAAAAATATATATTCCACTTTGGATACAGAAATATTGGTTTTATTTTTTATTTTAATTCTCCAGGAGATTAATAAATTTCCAATAATATGGAAAGTTCCACTTGTACTTTTCTTATTTAGATTATATCTTCCAAAATCAGAACCATAAAAACATAAAAGGTTAAGGGAGTTTCCTTTAGGATAAATTAAGGTATGATTTTTTAAACCTTTTAGAAAAAAACCCTATTAAGGTATTTTAAGTGTGGTTCTTTATGATTGGTTTGAAAATAAAAATAAAAAAAAATACAAAATATAATGTCTAGTTAATGAATAATAAGGTAAAGAAGACTCCTAATCATAATTCTATAAATCTGGTTATAAACTAATTTACTGGATTCATTCAACATTACCATATAAGAAATAATCATATGAGCACTAATTTTCTTAACTTGATCCATGATAAAATTATTTAGTAGTTCATTAAGGTATTTTATTTGGATAAGAAAAGTTTCATCCTCATTTTGAGAGTTTTGAAGAAAAAAAATTAATTTAACCATAAAACACATTTCAAATTAATTTCTCATAATATTTGAAATTTAATTAAAAATAGATTCATTTTTTGATCCAAAATTTAAATAATAGATATATATTTGATTGATTAAAAGATCATTTGAAACATTTTTTAGAAATAATGTTGAATCCTATTTTCCTATTTTGAAATCATTTGATGAAATAAAACCAGTTAACATTTTATACCAAGACTGAGGGTCTTGCTTTAGAAAATATAAAGATTTGGTTAATTTGAAAATAGAATTTTGAAAATTAGGATTTTCAAAAATTATTGGTTGTTCAATTTCTTTATGAAGATAAAACCATTTATAAGATCACTTTTAAGATCCATTTGAAAAGTTTGAAATTAAGATGGGAAGAGAATGCTTAAAAGATTCTTATAGATTCTACCTAAGAAAGGGCTATGAAGGTTTCACCATAATCAATTACTTGTTATTTATTATAGCCTTTGGATATGATTATATCATTTTTATGTTCGAAGTTAACTTTCTCATCTAATTTATTTCTAAAAGACCATTTTATACCAATAATGGTATGATCATTAGGTGATTTAGAAAGAGTCCAAAAATTATTCTATTTTAAATTGGTTTAGCTCTTCTTGAATATAAAAAAATAAATTTTCATTGTTAATAACATCTCCATGGTTTTTTAGTTCAAGAAAACAAATAAAATAAAGATTCTAAACTTCATTTAAGATAGATCTTATAGTATGAGTACCATCTTGGAATTCTCAAAAAAAAATTCCAAGGTATGTTATTTGGTTTTTTTCAAGTATTTAGGTAACGTTCTAGAAGGAGATTCAAATTTGATAAGATTTTTTGGATAATTTAGATTAATCAAATTCAAAGGTTCAATATTATCCACATCTTTGAATTATCATGAAGGTTTAGAAAATTTTTCATAGAATTTTAAATGAATGGATTATTAAATGAAATTAGTTATTTTATTAAAGACTCAATAATATTTTCTTTATTTTGAGCACCTAATAAATATTAATTCATCATATTTTGGATAAAAATTCAATAGAGTGTCATTAAAGTTAATAATATAACATTTATATCCAAATACTTTGAAAATGACAACTTTCAAAATTTTATATTTTCCAAAGTTCATAAGGGGTATTTTTGAGTGATGGTCTTATGAGAACAAGATTTATGATAAAATAAGAAGTATTGAATACCTTTCCAAAAAGTATAGAGGGATTTTGAAATCATTCAATGGGGATCTTAATATTTCTTAAAGAGTAATATTACATCTTTGGACTACCTTTTTTTAGGTGTTATAGGAGCTAAAAACGAATGATTATAACATTTTGAAGAACAAAGTTCATCAAAAACTTTATTATCAAACTATCCCCCATGATCACTTAAAATGGAAATTATTTTATTCAATTTTTCATTTTTTACATTCTTGGTGAATCTTAGGAATACTTTTAAATCCTTTTTTTTGTTCTATGAAAAAGACCCAAATGAATCTTGTATATTTTTCAAGAATCACAAAAGAGTCTGACTTAACTTTAACAATTTTGACTTGAGTTGTTCTAAAAAGATCAAGGTAGAAAATATTAAGGGATTTATAGGTTGATACTTCTTATTTATATTTGAATTATTTTTTTTGTTTCTTAGAAATTTGGAAAGGTTTTAAAACAATATTATCTTTGAAATGAAATTTTGGTAAATCTCATACTTGTTGATATTGATTGATATTAATGAGTGTTTTTAAGCTACATTGACCAAGTAATCTATTCAAAAGACCTGACTCACGATCTTGATTTCTCAATAATTTAAAATTTAAGGAAGAAATAGATTTTAAATCGATAATATAAGCATTTTGAACATGAAAATTGGTACACAAAATTTTCATTTGAGATTAGAAACTTTGTAAAAATCATTTCTAAAAGATATTTTGAAACCATTTTCATACAACTATATAATGATTTGAAAATTTTGTTTTAAACCATAAGAAAATATAAAATCATTTATAATCATTGAATTAAGAAAACCAATTATACCTATACCAATTATTTTACTTCTTAAATTATCACAGAAATTCATGAATCCTCCATCGAGTTTTTTAAGTTGATTGAATTTGTAGGGGTCGCTACACATGTTTCAAGAGAAATCACTATTTATATACAAAATTTATTTTTTATATTTACTACTTATATTTTTTTATTAAAAATTAAGAAATTATTATTTTTGGAACCTAAATTTCATGTCCACATATATTAGCTAATAGGGATTTTTGTGCCCAAATTTGTTTTTAAAATGATTTATGAGATGATAAATTAGTTGAAATATTTATAAATTTTGGTCTAACATATCAAGAATTTTTAAAATTATATTCATAAATAATATGTTTTTACTTAAGTAAAATAATTAAAAAAATTAATTAAAAATGACTTTTACAAAAATAGTCTTTTTAGAAGAACTAACATTATTCAAAAAACCAAATCCAAAACAATTTTTTATGGGTTTTTAGAACCCAAAATTTTATTTAAGGTTTATTTGGATTAAGTGAATTTCATTAAATATTTTTTGAGATCATTAATAGTTGATTTTAATTCACACACTTGTGGTTGATCATAAAATTTTGATGATAATTCATCTTTTTTATTTCTAATTGATCCCTTTATTTATGAAATTGATTATATTTATTTTAAGCCCTTGGTACATTGATGTTAGTTCACAAAAATCATCTTTAGGATGATTGAAATAATATTTTATATATTTATATCTTAGGATATTGGAAGAATGATAATTTGAGGAATAAGGGGAAGAAGATGAATTTGGGGTGGAGGGATAAGCGGAGTTTGAGTTTACTTCATTATTAACCTCAACATGATACATGATACACATTTTGTTTTCATCACTTAACTCACCTAAGGGGAGAGAGATTCACCACTTTCACTCTAGGTTAAAACTTTAAAGTATTTAATTCTTCTAATCTCCACCTCCTTGTTCTTATTATTAATCAAGGGGAATTATGACCTTATGTGTCCCATCTTTTACATTCAAATCGCATTATTTCTTGTTCAATTTTTTCATACTCCATTTTGGAACATTGTCAAGTATTATTTATTTTCAGTAATGTTTTCATCTTCTTGGATTTATGAGCCACTTAATCATCATTATAATATTTTTCATTAATTTATATAAAAAAATATTCTTTTCCACCTCTAATTCATCATCTTCCTTATCATCTTGTCACTTCATTGTGATATCATAGGTCATGAGAGTTTTTATTTTCTCTTTGGATAACATGTTCTTTATGTATTTTACTTCTCGGATTTCAATCAACTTGGGTTATTAATTGCTTTGTGAAAAATAAATTATTTTCTTGACCATTATATCTATAATAATAATATCACCAAGAGAGTTTATAGTATTGAAAATTTCTATAAAGTGAATAAAAATATATGTAATATATTTTTTAGGATACATAGTAAAACATTCAAAATATTTTTTATACATATCGATTCCAGTATATTTGAATTTATTTATTCCTTAATGAGTAATTTCTATTAGTTTTTATTTTACATTATTCATTTTTCAAGTATATATATGATTAAATTCATTTAGGTCTAATCCACAATGCATGACATTCATAGATTTACCATCTAATTCAAAACTATAAATACAATCAATTGTCTAATTTTATTATTTTTCAGTAGTAAGAATACATCCATACATAAAAATTTTCCATACAGGATAACCAATAGATCTAATAAATGTTGATATATGAGTTTTATAATAACTATACTTAAAACCATAAAAATAAGGTGCATGACCCCTAGGTTTCCATTTGGAAGAACCATGGGTGTTTGAAAAAGATTCCATTTTAAAAATACCAAAATTTGAAATTAGTTGAGATATTAAAAAAATCATTTCTTGAAAAAAATTATATTTTATAAAAACACAAAGATATCCTCTGATACAAAATATAGGTTAAAGATAAAATGTAATGAAATGGGGATGAATTCCATTTATTTTTTTAAATGATTATAAAACATTAAAAGGATTAACATGGAATATTTAGATTTAAGAATAAAATAATCAAATCAAATTGACCATTTTATAAATTAAAACATTGATCATATAGGAAATAAATTTAGAAAATTTAAAAGGCACACTTTTATAAATAAGTTTAGAAATAGTTCAATAACGAGCCCTTATGTATCCTCCTATTAAGAAGGATAGATAGAGTTATATTACTCCCTTATTTTTAACCAAAATTAAAAACCAAATAAGAAGAGGGAAACCCTTGAATTTTATGGAAACCAAGAACCAAAATAAGACCCTTTGTTTTAATAGAAACCTAGAACCAAGATCCCTCACTTTAACAGTTGTAAGAACTAAAATAAGAAGATGAAGAAGATAGGGGTTTTTGTTTACAAACCCTTTATAAATAACTCAAATCTCTATAGAAGATTTAGAATAAGTGAAAGATCAAGAGAGATAGAAGGTAAAAGTGGAATATTCTTTAAGAAATTACAAAAGGGGAGAAAATGGCTCAAAGATAATGGGTAAAAAATAAATTTTATTGATTTCTTGAAGACCAATTTTCCTTTTAAGATTGGGAATTTAATATCTCTTAGAATTATCTTAAAATGCATGTTGTGGATTGATTCCAAAGTAATTAATTTTCATAAAGTTTTATTATTCAGAAAAAAACCTCCTTAGGTATCTATTTATATACTTTATAGGTAATGGGGGTCTCTTGGTTCTATCCAAGGCTTTAATGACCTAATTCAGGGATTTAAAGACAAGAAATCAATGCATCTTGATTGTTCTAGATTAAAGACAGTAGCTAGCCACCCGATGCCACTGGATAGTCAGTAAAACTTCAATAAGTCCCTAATTCTATCTAGAAACAACTAGATATTTTTTATCTCCACTCACAACCTAGTATGCTAGATAGATCTATAAGATCTACTTCCAACTCTACCAGCTAGTAGGAGGTCTTTTAACCACTGAATGGTGTTGTTGTGTAGTGAGATCCTTGTAATTGACCTACCAGGCTCCTTTTGATGCCTTTAAATGGTATAGTTATTCCCTATGATGATATATAAACACTATACACAAGAAATACTCAAAACCCTGAGGTTAGAAACACTTTAGTTGTTGTGATCATAAAAACACATGAGAGGTTCAGCAGATTTCACCTAATAGTCCATGCCACATGATGTTAAACTACTCAGAACTAGTCCTAGTCATATAAAATTAATCTATAAGAAATCCTGGACTTTGAAACATGACATAAAAGGTAATTGATCATGGTCCTGGATACTTGGACTAAAAAATGCACTTTATTTTTTCCTTGACACATGAACATAAAATGCACTTTATCTTATCATAGTTTCATGAACTTAAAAGGTTCCATAATGGTCCTATTCACATATACTTAAAAGGTACGAAATTTCAAATTAAGCATCATATAACTACATGGGTTTTAATTTGCTTCACAAAGATACATAAGAATCCCCTTTCAGGGGCCTAATCTCGAGGTCATTAAATTTTCCACCTCCTTAGATGGTGATAAATTCTTGGTCTACCAATTTTATAGAAGTAAACCATAGTGTAACCAACCAATATGGGAACTATAAAGAAACTTTGATATATAAATATGTTCAAATTGATGCATGGAAATGATCAATCACTCTCATAGCCAAGATAATAGATATCGATTCTGAGAAAGATTTCATGAATACTACTTAAATCTATAAGAGTGCCTAGAACTATACAATAAGACCCCTTAAGGGATGAGTCGACCTCTAATCCTATTTTCCAACACACAATTCTAAGAGTTATTGGTATATCCCAATGACCACCTGTCTTTGTTAAGAAGGTTTGTATCCTAACAAAAAAACACATGCTTGAAATTTCACTTCGTTATCGAAATGGTTAAACTAATATAGAATTATTTACCCATGGAATATATTGATTGACAATGAAATTTTTTGTATTATGATACACTAACATGTTCCTCTTTTTTTAGTTTCCCTTTTAGGATCATTTTTCACATAAAAATGGAATCAAAAAATGCATCATCACATGTAATTATTTCTTGCAAGGATAGTGGAAAATGTGGGACACTTCAGGCTACCATACACCACTAGAATGTGCATTGGAAGTACACAACCACATTAGTGTGAACTATATCCCTGAAGTATTGAAATTTTTTTTCACCAACCCTCCTCCTCTGATGTTTGGTGGTGAACTTCCTTATATGAGAGTATAACCTCAATAGTTCCATTCTAACCATGTAGAAAAATCATAAGATCCTCTAAGAGATAAATTCCATTGGGTCATATCACTGATGATGGACCATAGATAAATAAAAGGCCCTCTTGGACACATCTAACCACTTCAAGAGTATATCCCTAGATTATAGAAATCATTATATCCCTTATCTTAGAGTGGTGATGAACGATATCATTTATGTCTCCAATGCTGCTCGAGAGCTTCCAAGGAGGGTTCCCACTAGTCATCATCATCTCAATAAATATGGAGCTTTGGCACCTAAAAATATATTAATGAAGCTTCCTTCAAGATCTTGTCCCTAATTTTCCAAACATGGATATCTTGGAGAGGGGACCACTAGTGGAATCTGGAAGTAAATGATCAAGAGTAAGTTTACACCCCAGTTTTAATTCACTCTCATTAAGTATATCGTTATATCTTGATGTCATATGAGGAGATTACTAGAGGGGATCCTAATCATAAATGTAGTTTCCTACTTTGTAAGACCCCAGTTGTGATTGAGATTCTAACCCCAGTCACCTAGACAAAATAATCCACAAGGAGGGATCTCTAAGTTTAATCAACAATCCATGAGTATGTACCTACACCTATGGACACTAACATTCTTGAGGCTCATCAATATACTCTGAGAGTGGCTCGAGAAGCCACCAAATCTTCATCAACATGATAATTAAACTATAGACATGGTGGATCTCCCCATGATACTACGAAAAAATATATAGAGTTCCTCCCTAGAACATCTTTTATAATGGTTATCCCTATAGCACCATGATCAACAACTCTAGAGGTCCTCCGTAAAGCATTTACCATAAAATGATCTCCCTACAACACTATAATCAACAACTATAAATGTTATCTCCATAGAATATACTATTATTTTCCTTCACAATACACCAAAATCAACAATGTTTGAGGTCCTCCCTAGATCATTCACTATAAAGGTCCTCCCTATAACACCATAATAAGTAGCTCTATAGGTCCTCCACAGAGTATCCACTATGACGGTCCTCCCCATAACACCATAATTAGGAGCTCTAGAGGTTCTCTCTCCAACCTCCACTATGAAGTCCCATCCATTAGTTTCATAATCAACCTATATGGTGGTCTTCCCTAGATTATCCACTATGAATGTAATTCCTATAATACCATAATTAGTATCTCTAGAGGTCCTCCCTAGAGAATATTCTTTTAAGTACCTCCTCAAAATGACATAATAAAAAACTCTGGAGGTCCTCTCCAAATAATCCTATATAAAGGTCCTCCCCACAACTCTATAATTAGAAACTATATAGGTACTCCTAATAAAATATTCTATGAATGTCCTCTATAAATCACCATTACTAATGACTTTGGAGTCCCTCCCAAGATTATGCATCAGGGTGGTCTACCCTAAAACACTAAACATGTCAATCGTGAAGGTACTTTTCATGATAGTAAATTGTAATTCACTGACTATAGAGGTTCATCCCATGGTAAGGTGATACCAAGAAGTTTTAAAGGTTCTCCCTAGATCACCCAAAATGGTGGTCCTCCCAATGATAATGTTAATATTAACCATGAAGATCCTTCTTATGATGCTAGTTGTGGTGGTCCTCCCTATAGCATGATGATTGACTAACAAGGAGGTCCTTCCTTTCCAACACATCAACAATTAGTAAACATATAGGCCCTCCCCATGGAAACCAAGCTAATCACTATGAAGTTCCTTCCAAAATCATATTTTATGGAGGTTATCCCTATGATAAGGAATTTAACCAAAATACAGGTCCTCCCCATAATGAGGAAATAAGAATCAACAATGGAGACCCTCACCGCAGTGCTCGTTATGAAGGTCCTCCTCCCAATGACTCATATTCTTAGTGTGAAGTTCATATCCATGTCAATGATACTATAATTTCACCCTAAAATTAATAAGAACTTGAGAAATCAAATATATCTACACCAGGAAACACAACCCTAACTAGAAGTGTCTTATCCGAGTCAATGGGTGGTTTGGGTCAACAGTCATCATTTATGTATCCCCCAGACCATGTATCCTTGGATGTAACTGAGGAGGTTCAAAATGACCACAGTCCTCTCAATGAAGTTTTTTAGAAATAACCATTATAATTATATCATATTAAATAACCACTTTTCAAGGATGATGAAAACACCATTTTTTATGTAGAAATAATTCATCCAAGATAGAGTACCAGTCATGTTATGGCCCATGTCCACTATCGAATATGAAATTTCCATGACACTAAAATAGGAATTCATACCTTATATTTTTTATAACTTGGTGGTGACTCTGTATCATCTAAAGTTTATGTATCTTCATTGTGTTAACCTTATCGAGATGACAAATGAACTTTTCCACCATGTTGACATGGTCACCTTTTTAGTGACCCAAAATTCTATGTCATGGAAACAATGAAAGTTTCTCCAACATGAATACCTAAAAAATATAAAGAAACTATTCCAAATAGTCACTAATACCATAATGGATATGATTATCAATGGTTGGGATAAATATGGGGCTCTATGTTTAACTCTACTCACATGATAATAATGTTTATTTGGGAAATTAGCTTGCAATTTTATCACATCATGCCAAGTTATATGTCCTGGATATATATATGATAGTTGTTCTATAAAATGGACTCCATATATTTCTAAATCCTATAAATGGCATACTTGATTAGATAAATCCTTTGATAGGATTTTCCATTAGGATATATGGAAGGTAAAATAAGGCTCCCATTTAAGGAAAACAAAACCTCTAATTGTATAGAAATCATCAATAGTGAGTTCCTATCACCCAAAAATACACAAAATCCAACTAATAACAAGATAAAATCCCAAAATGACAAGAATTATATGACAACATCCCTATCATTAGTATAGGAGTAGCCCTATCCCACTGGTCTAGTGTAATTTTTATCACAATTTTCACCCTTAGAATAATAAAACCTGTAGTGGGGTATGAATTTGATGTAAGTAGAAAAAAATCATCCCCAATCCATAGGGATGTGTGCATTTTTACTCCCCCTCCTCCAAGGAAGTTAGTATTTTCCAAACTGGGATCATATTCATAAGAAGTTTCTCCCCTGGTTTCTTCCACTAAAATTTCATGATTCATCTCCCTCCTCAAAAGCATGTTCAGTGAAATCCATTGGGGAGTCCATCAAGATCTCCTTCCACAAACCGCTTTTGGGGGACAATCGAGGAGAGTGAGTGAAACAATACAAGGGCCACAGGTTAAAATGGTATTCTAAGAAAACATATATCAAAGAGGATTATGAACTATACCTTTATGGATATTTATAGGATGTTGAATCCATTTAATATTCTCACATGGGTAAGTATTTGATTATCAAAGAATGATTTATGCTGATGAATTTTTTTGATGTAAATCACATAAATAATATAAATAAAGACCCTGACTTAGAAGAATGAAATGGGGATACATATGTTTGAAATACGGTGCACATTAAAATGCATGAAGAGGGTGTGAACACTCAAAATTAGAGTAAAAATAATGATTTAGGAGTTTTTATATTTATTCAGTTATTTTTTTACTTAAAGGGAATTAGATAAGGATAAAAGGATAGATGTCCCTGCATTCAATTCCCACCCACCACCTAAAGAATTTAAGGATATTTTTTCTATATAGATAATTTCTATTAAAAAGTTGAGTTGGAGAAGTTAAGGTGACTCAACACCAATTTTTAGAGGTAATGTATCGATTGATTGAAACTCCCAAGCTGAGATCAATACCTATCCTCTAACAAATCCTCTTTAGAAAGAATAAACTTCTTGAACAATAAGATTAGAGTCCAATCATCTGACCAACTCAAAGCCAAAAACCCAATCTATTTAACCCCATACTATTAAGAATTCTCCCCCCTTGGGTAGTAACCACCACCATTTCAAGTTACCTACTCAAGGATTACTCAAGAAGGTTATTAATAGACAAAAAAGGTATGTCAACCGTATTAGGTTCCGACTGTTTCCTCCAATTGATAATTTTTATAGGTGGAAGTACCACCAGAACTCCTTGACTCCATTGAGTCCCTTGTTTCTAAAATGGAATCCATGGAGGGGTGACAAGTACCATTGCATCCGAAGAGGAAAATACATCCTAAGTGGGTATACTTCAATCCTCCTCCACCCAACTTCTAGAATCCAACTTTTTATATTCACTAGTATGGTAGATCCAAAGTAGAACATCAATAGTTTTTTATCATGGTATTGGATTATGATGAGAAAAATAAAATAATAGGAAAAAACAAATATCTGATTCTTTTTTCAAACCCTAAAAGGCACCATATTTTGCTAGTATATAGCTAGTTATATCACCAATTTGGAATATCTCTAATGATAGTTTCTTTACCAATTGATCTAAACTCTGAGAAAGATGGTTATGCTTGACCTATCAAATTTCAAAAAGTGTTAAAATAAGAGGGTTTATGACATCTTCACAAAGAGTAATGGTTTTACCTCTTCCATAAATATGAATCTTATACAAGAAGAGTTGTTGAAGATATGAATAGAAAATGTTTTAGATAAATTGTTGACCCTGATCATTCCCTTAAAATGCCCTAGTGGATTTTGAGAGTTGGAAGTGGTGTCCTAGTGTATGGAAGATGGTATTAAATATTATAAAGCTATATCATGGCTGATATATTTGACAGAGAGGAAGAAGTATAATAATGAAGAAAATACGACCATTATACTTAATCTAGCACCAGTTGCATTTCCAGCACCTAATCCCACTCAATATCATATGGAACCTCTTCCTGAATAGTATTAGAAATAACAGTTCCCTTGACTAGATTATAAGAAAGAGAAAAATCACTCAAACATTGAAGACTAAAAAAACAAGGTTCATTCCTTCCAAGAAGAGAAAACTTTGGGGTTTCTATCACCACCCTAGAGAAAAAATTGGTTGAAGTTATAGAGATCAAGAGACCCAATGAATTTAGTTTAAATGATTTCCCCTATCATTGAATGCTATGGTACAATATTTAGAAATGGTTCATCTTCAACGACACACTCTAAAAGATTATTGTAAATGGGCACAAAAATTTAGGTAAACCCCTGTCACAGGTGACCTGTGCCTATGATACTATTCCAAATGAAGAAGAAGAGTGTCAAGAAGTCCCAAATAGATGATTATAGAAATTTAATGATTGGATGACTAGAAAATTGATCTAATTGGAACATGAAATCATCAGGGTGTGACTGAATCAACTATTCATAACTCCAGTTCCCCCTATGGTAATTGATTGGAAATATTTATCATGAAAATATTTTAAGATCCAACATAATAATCACTGGTCGAATAAATAATAATAAGAGAAACCCATATAGGTACCCAATCTAGTCCAAAATCTTCAGGATTTATTGCCCCCATCATAAGGATGATGGGAACCATCCCACTAAAAGAACCTTCATTTGATGAAGAGTTGAAATATAGCTCCATAAATTTCATCCACTTGATAAACCCCCTAACTAATGGAGAGTACTCATATGAACTAGAGTTCCTCATTAATAATGGTGTGGGGGGGTGGGGGACCTCAATGGCATGTCTCATTTCTAATAATGATATACTTGTAGATGAGACTCGAATATAGGTGCTCCAATGAGCTTAGTATGAACATCACTTTGATCATAAATATTTTAGTGATTTTTATAATATGATTATACTAATAGATCAATTAACATAAAAATGGTATTCCATTTAACACCAAAATGTTTTGAGACCAGTGAAACCCAACCTTCATATATAAAAGATGCCCCTCAATTCCAATCAAGGGATGAAGTTTCCATCACTGTCAGCTAAATATCCCAAGCCTAAAGATAGAGATAAACCTCATGAGAATAAATATAGTACCTTGGCTCAGAATTATGAAATTTTAAAACATCACTTTGTCATCTTGGATAGACTGTCAATATTATATTCCCATCAACTTTAAAAATAAATTAGAGAAGCCCTTATTGAGGATCTTTAAAGTAATCAATAGTTCAACACCAAATTCAATAAAAATGAGATATATCATGTAGATACTGACTTCATGAAGTGTCATACAATCATTTCTTTCATTGAGAAAGACCTATAAATTTAAATACAAGGAAACATCAAGCCATTATAAATATATATAAAGCTTTCTAATATTGAAATCCATTTATCCTGAGTTGATAACAGTTCCGAGATTAAAATCATCCCAATTTGAACCCTTTGATGTTTGGTTCATGGTGAAGATGTCTTATCTCTCCAACCTAAAGATTCAAGGACCAGATAAAATTGAGTAAAGACCACTAAGAATAATTAAGTTGAAAATACAATTTGGAAATATCATTTCTGACTATAAATTCATAGTGTTCTATCAATATAAAACTATATATGTATTTCTAAGAAGGCCTTGGATCCATAAGCATTCATAATTACCCTCATCAGAACACCAGTTCCTGAAATATCCTATTGATGGGAAAATAGGGGTACTATATAATGGAAGAAACCCTTTTGAGTCATTTGAATCTCATTATATAGACACATAATACAATAAAATGTTAGAGAAGAAATTTATGGTAAATAATGATAAATAGATTACTTCTCATAATGGTATGGAAATATCCCCTATCAATCCATGGAGAAAACTCAATGAGTATTTCATGGTGTTATTCAACTGAATTGAGGTAATAACTCTACATCTAGGGATTCATTGGGTTACATTGATCGATGACTTAAAACCTCAAATTAATTTCCTCTTATATGATGGTGAAAATATGATTCTATTAAGAAACTTCCATAAATTGATGAAAATACCTCCATAAAATACATGAATATTAATACCCCCTTCCCCCTGAGCACCTCCACTTTAATTTGGGTTTAACTGACATTCGGTCAACACAACCAGGGATCTTTGATTAGATAATCTTGAATCCAAGAAGAGTAACATGAGGTGTAGACACATTAATTTCCATTATCATGATGTAAGATACACTAGAAAAACCTAGTCATTATGAATAAGGATTTGATCCTAAAGGAAGTAATAATTCCCCCATATCGTCTCATAGATCTCATGTTTCCATTCTGTTATCTGCTCCTGACAACACTAAATAGGAAGAAGAATAAATCATGGATTCTTCTCAAACATTTGAGGAAGGTGTCTCGACCACCATTGATGAGATTAGGTAAGTGAATTTGGGTAAGGAGAAGTATCCACATCCTATTTTTATTAGTTCCACATGACTCCTTAATAATAGGATAAATGCATATATTTCCTAAAGAAACACAAAGATTCATTTTCATGGAATTATATAAAAATTCCTAGGTTGGATCCTTAAGTAGCAACACATCTTTTGGGATTTCCAAACAACCTCCATGGCTATAAACATGAATCAAGGAGAATGAATCTGACCTATACTTCCAAGTTAGAATCCAAAGTTAGTAAGCTGATCAAATTTAACTTCTTACAATAAGTTCAATACCCAAAGTGTCTTACCAATATCATCAATATGAAGAAAAAATGGAAAAATATGATTTTTCATTAATTATAGGGATCTTAACCATCACCGCCCAAAGGATGATTACTCATTCATGATCATGTTATTTTTTATCATTATAATAACTAGTTTTTTTACCCTTTATTTTATGGATGGGTATTATGGTTTTAACCAAATCAGAATGGATCTTGAATATGAGGAGGACACTTCCTTTAGTGAACCATAAGGGGTACACTATTACCAATTAATGGAATTTTTCTTGAAGAATTATTACCTACCAATGTTTCATGAACCATATTATGAATGATTTTATAAGGAAGACTGAAGAATTTTGTGTGGATGATTTGGTGGTAAAATTTCAACAATTCTATGTTGATCTTGCCGATATTGAGGTAGTATTTAATAAACCATGTCTGTACAACATAAATATGAACACCTTGAAATGTTCTGTCAGAGTGACTTTGAGAATATAACTTGGCTTTATGATGTTCCATCATGAAATTAAGGTCAACCATGAGAAGACCAAGTTAATACTTGATATGATTCCACCTTGAATCCTTATATATTTAAAGGGACTCTAGGGATATCTCTCTTATCTCTGATGCTTCATAACCAATATCACTGGGAAATATTTTCCATTTAAGAATCTTATGAAGAAATGGATCACCTACCACTGAGATTAATATTATTAGATAGCCTTTTATTATGTAAAATAATACAATCTAAACCCACCGGTATTGATGATTCCCATAAAATGAAAACTCATCATCCATTATATAGAATCCCTATAGTGATTTATTGGCACCCTCTTTGCTCAGAATAGTGATACATGAAAGGATTGTAATATCTATTATCTTAATAATAAAATGTTGGATGTTAAGACTGGATATTTTTATATTTAAAATAATATCCTTGAAACATTTTTCATAATGAAAAATAAGAGACACTATTTATAGTGCCATAAGTTCCACCTGGAATCTCATATCTATTTTCTTAAATATATCCTTAGAATTACAATGTTGACTATATTACTATAATTTTAGACATTATTTATGTAAAAAATTTACATTCAATCCATATTCCAAAATGAGATCAAGGGGAAAACATTAAAAAAATTCCTCATAGAGCACACTATCCAATAGAAGTAGTTGTTTCACATGAAGCTTCCCAATGAAGAAGTTTTATCCATCTATGAATCTTTTAAAATAAAGGAAATTTATTTTGATGGTGCTTTTAGAAATAAAATATGAATTAGCATGGAAAACCCAAAACTCAAAAATATTGGCTTTCGGATTGTGTTCATCTCTCTAGCAGAATCATTTCTACTATACTCCTACTTACTATCAGATGGATGTACCAAAAATGAGGTAGAATACAATTCCCTAATTATATGCTTGGAAATATCCTTTCAAGTACCAGTTCCCTATTTAAACATTATTGGAATATCATAGTTGATGATAAATCAAATTAATATTGAATATTCCATCAGGAAGGAAGATTTCATTCCCTTTCTCGATTATATATGAGGATTAATAGATCAATTCACCTTAGATCCAACATTGTCTCACATTCCATATTCACAAAATTCCAATGTAAAAGCGCAATCCAATTTATCTATAGTCTTGAAAGTTCTTGATTAGGATGAGGTGGAAATTTTCATCATACATATCAAGGTTTTCTCTCTATTTATCAGTAATGAAATAGGAGAGATCAATGAAATTAATTCTACCATTAAATTGATTAGTTCCACAATTGGATAAATCTATCCTTAGAAGAATAGATATATATATAAGGGTAAACTCCCACCATATTTCCCCAAAAAGGAATAGACCCATTGGAGAGTAAAAAATTTTATCCTTTAAAATAGCCCGAATCCCAAAAAAGTTATATACAAAAAAGGATTATATGGAGTCCTCCTTAGATAAATTAAAGGAAGAGATACCCTCGCCATTTTTTATTAAGGACACACTACCACCTATTTCCACCAATATTTAGGAACTAATCTCTTATATCAAATCAGGATACTTAGATAACTTTAGTTGTCGATAATGTAGAAATTCATGGAGTTTAAGAAGAAATTATATAACTTCTAGATAAAAGATAAATTTATTCAATAACCCCTGAATTTGTTTCCAGGTTTCAAAGGATATAATGATAATAAAAAATATATCAAAATAAATATAGAATCCTTGATAGGAGATTGACAATGTAAGGAGTGTAATCATGCATACTATACCATTAAGAAATATTTTACCTTTCACTAAAGATAGTTGCTACATAAATATTTATCCCATGTTCTTGATAAAGATCCCATGTGAGGAATCCGAATAGAATCCCTCTTATATAGGTATCCATGGGATGTGATGAATCACTCATCATATGAGTGGGTTTATTACACCCTATGTGACATGATAATTCCTTATAGTGTAATGGAGGTAAAATAATAGATCCATACAAAGGATTGGTTTAGAAAAGAATTTTTTATGATTGCATAATCACCATTATATGGAAGTTTACCCTTTAAATAGATCCTGAGGGAACTCCTCGAGTATTCATACATTTACTCATAGTTATTAAAGGTTCTATTGAATGTTTCTATCAGTTATAACTTTTTTAATTGTTGACCATACAAGCTCACATTAATTTTATCTTATTAAGCATATCCATTTAGTGATAGTCAAACATGGAATAATCTTGAATGATAACTATTATCATTTGGATTCCTAGATCAAAGTATGTTAGTGTATATCATGCCTTATGATTATACAGATAATAATTTATATGATATCACTTAATCATATGATACAATTACATAAGGCAGTGGCATGGAATTCCCATTTCATGCCTCGTGATATACCCAATTTTAACCTATGATATAATAATAAGAAATCATATGTATATGGTTTTTAGGGAATATCTCCTTCAATTTCCCACTATTACTAAAGCCTAAGAGACATAAAATCCATTTCACCTAATATCATATCATATATTATAAATTATGAAATCATATCCTAAATTCATTTTTGATATCTTACAAAACACTTTTTGGAAAGAAATCATAAACTTTATCATGTATTTCATCATATGATACTCTAAAACGTTTTTAGAGAAGCCCTCTATGTCAAATTCAATCTATGTTCAATCAACCACAAAGCGTGATCCCACAATCCATTGTATAATTGACAAAAAAATATGAAAAACTAGATCCATAAATGTAAACAGAGAGTGATATCTATAAAATCATCAATGATACTCAAGATATAAAAGGATTCAGCATGATATCCATCAAACACATGCATCTATATACCTATGTCCACCAGTTGCATCATATGCAATCTTGTACTATTATATGATCCCATTTTCCAAAACATTGATTGAATATGTGAAAAAAGTATGCTATTCTTATATATTATACCCATATGTTCTCAATTATCCGAGTATAGAATAACCATGTCAATGAATAATTCACATTCCATTCACCTTTATGGATGTTCAAATCACATATCCCTCACCCAAATAGATAAGAATAGCATATGTAATATGTATGGTTGTGCACTTCCTCAGTCTATATCAATCAAGGGAAAAAGTCCATAACCACCATACAAGAGGAAAAATCCCATATTGGTTGTGCTTCAACTGATGACATGATCAAAAACATACCCAACCACCCCCTGATTAGCTAAGCCTCAAGGCTTGAGAAACAAAGGTATTAAATTATGAAGGTTCTCATGATATGTATTTTGTTAAACTTGGGTGTAGTGGGGACTCCAAATATGAATCATTCTCCCCAAGTATAACTAATACATTGTGTATGACACTCTATCTGGTATACTTAGTGGGTTATCCAGTGTACAGAACTTGTTTTGTGCCTCATGATCATATTTTGTATCCTAATACAAGAATTGTTCCCATGCTAACCTTAATATTTATTTATAATATATAACACTACATTAAGAATATTTTCCAAGGATAACTTAAAATCATACTTTGAGAGGTAAATTATCATTTCGCTTCACAATATATATGTATATAAAATCATCATGAAGGAATGATAAAATCAAAAATTTCCTTTTGTATAACATGATACATTTTATATTCATAAAACACTTTAAGAATACTTAAAAAAACTATTCATAATAATTTGTTTAACATATAATATAAAATATATTTCCAGATCATTCTTATGTTCACTGCACTTTTTGGGTTTTGTTAACTCATTACATCAATATGTAATTCCTGCAACATCTCTATGTCACCACCTAATAAAACCCTCCCAATATAAAATTCCATGAGTGATATCTATGAAGATATAAAGTTTGAATGATTTTTAGATGTAGGAATAGTATTTCTAATGTTAAAATCCTTGAACATATTAAAAATATTTAACTTCACAACATTGAATATTGTGATATTAATTACATCTATTATGAACATAGAACTCTTTCTAATTTCACCATCATCATCCTAAAACACTTCCTATAAAACTTTTACCTTGATATTTTTTGGTAACAAATGTAAATATTTACATCATTACTTTATAAACACATCCTAAAATCCATTTGGATTTTAACTGACATTCACTTTGTACTTTTACTGGAATAATATTTTTTTAGTTTACTTTTAACTTTTATAAGTTTAAACATATTCCCAGTAGTTTCTTGTGAACTATAGTCTCTTCAAAATATCATTTGAAGATTCAAAAACACTTTTTTGTTTTGGAAATAACTCGTCTTTCCATTAGTGGGAATATTTAACAAACAAACTATTGTTTCCATTCCATATATGGTATTTTTTGGCTTTGAGAATTTTCTTATAAATAACATAATTTTTTAAAATATTTCACTAATGGTGGTGGAAACTAAATTCCTCATATTTTAAAAAATATCACATATAAACTCCTTTATCCTAGAAAATTTTTTTATCCTTATCTTTTTATCAAAACATGTTATAGAATCCAAAGAATCATAAAATGTGTATCTAGAATCCATCAAGTCATATTATTGATAAAACTCTATTAATAAGAAATTTCTCCTATTATATAAGAGAAATAAGATGAATACTCACATCCTTTACTAAGATCCTCACATATTGACAAAATTACTTTGGATTAAAATCTTGAATATAGAAATTATTTTATTCATCACTTGAATAAAAACTAAAAGATCTATCAATTATTCCATTATTATGTAACTCTTTTATATTTATAAAATTTTTAAAGTATATACTTGGTATCATAAACCCTTCGAAACCAATGAATTGATTTCTATAACACTGATACTGGACATGAACATTTCATAGAGTTTAAAAAACCTCTTTAGGTATCATGGATTATTCAATCACTCCTCCTACATAACAAATCTAAGTTTGAAATTAACTTGACTAGATACTAGAACAAACATCATTAGACTCTCCCACTAAATTCACTTCTTCCTAGTTTGAAATTTTACCTACTTGTATTATCTATAAAGAACCCGAACCAAGACATTGCATACCCTAGTTCATATTTGGGACACCCATTACTTTTTATTCCTTGTACATGATACTATAAGGGCACCCCACATTGGCATAACCTAACCAGTTGGATGAGCGAGGTCTTGATAAGTGTATCTTTAGAATAAATACACACTTAGTATTTTTAATTGGATTTTACATGCATTCACACTTTCAAAGATTTATTTTGGAACCCTATTCCTCCCACAAAAATCCATATGTTAAAATCGTATTGATTTGTGACACTTTATATTACTCATAGTTTGTGTCACTCACTAAAAAAAGGCAAACATATTTACACATATCCAAATTCATCCCATACATAAGGTAAATGAACTTTTCATGTAAAGGTTTGGAATTATATTAAATTGATAATCCCTACATGAGTAATCTTGGGGGCATAGACAATCAAACCTTACTTTTCTTGAACAAGGTGTAATCTTCCATACTAGTGGGAAGTATGACACAAAGTCCCTATACCCTGGGATACATTACTCAAGGGAGATTCCAATTCATCATAACTCTAATACTTAATATATATAAACTATATTCAACAACTAAATTCAAGCTAATAAATTTAATTAAAAACAAATCTCAAGGTAGATGAAAACTAAATCCATTACCATGCCTAACACGTAACACCTTAAATGCATGCATGATAACTTAGATTCAATTTAAACACCATTAAACTAAATCATACATCCATTAATAATATAAAAATTATAACCATGAATAAAACTATGAATAAACTTAAATAAATGATCAATTAATAAATCTAAACACGAAAGCTAAAATAAAAAAATTATAATTTAGCTAATCATTATAAACATTCCATAATAGTTAAATATGAACACTTTATTTTCATTTTAAAATATAAACTATCTAATATGAAACAATATAGGGAATTTAATTTAAAATACATGATATTATATAAAATATAACCATTTTATATTCTAATTACCATTATTTTTTTAAAAAAGGCTTTGGGGTTGAGCCCCCTGATTATTAAGGAAAGAAATCCCACATTTTTAACTAGATTGAGAGGTAAATTATTACATGACCTAAAGAACCAGTAGCCCAAGACCAATACAAGGGGGTGGCTCAATGGACAAGTGACCCAAAGTCCAAAAACTAATTTCCCAAGGCCCTAAAATATATATATATATATATAGTGTATGTGTGTGTGTGTCTATATATATATATATATATATATATATATTAATATATCCCTAGAGTAGCCTACCCACCATCTATCACCCAACATCCCCGTGAACCCCCACCCTCTGTCTGAACGCCAACACAATTTTTCACCTCGCACCACGAGTCCACCCCTTCCTTCTTCATTCATACTTGTGCATTATCATTGAATGACTATGCAACTCCCGCCAGTGTCACTGCCCACGACCCACCATGAGGCTTCCCCCATGTCCCTATGATTTTCGTGCACCCCACCATCAAGTGGGGAACAAATCTACCCGCCTCCCATTGCATACAATTGAGGGGCCTCCATCATGCCCCTACTAGTGTGGCCATCAGCACCCAACCCACTTGAAACGTGTGAGATAGGAAACTCATCCCTAATTTAATTGAGGGGGAACTAAAACATTTGAAGGTTTAAACCTGAATAAAATCAATCATTAAAACTCCTTTTGATGTGGTATAGATAATTTATTTAAATAATTCCTTTAGTTTGAGCAATTCAATTTAAGTGTTATGGACAATTTATAACATAAATATAAACTATTTTATATTTAGGCCTTATTTTTTAATTGATTTTTTTTATAAATTACACTTATAATTTCCATATAAACATTTTATTTATAAATTATAAATCATGCCATACAATTTAAAAGGTATTTTAATATCAACAGTTAACAATATGAGAAAAGTGAGCATTTGCGACGGGTCAGTGACGCGTCGCAAATAGTCTGTCAGAAAGATTTTGGGCGAAAGTAAAACCAACCCGTCGCAAATAATTAGGTTTTTGCGACGGTGCAATGGTTCCCATCACAAAAGGTTTGGTGCGCCTTACGCGCCAAAACACAAAAAATGGTATTTGAGACGAGCTATAATAGCCCATCGCAAATACTCAACGGTGTTTTAGTATTTGCGACGAGGTTTCTATCCCATCGAAAAATAATATGTTGGCAGGCAGTATTTTGCGACGAGCATCATTGCAAAAGACTTTTTAACCAGTGTTTATTTGCAACAGGACTCGTCGCAAATGGTATTATTTATGACGGGAATATCATTGTAAATACGCCCATCACAACTTATCTAACTTATATATACCCCCATCCGTTTTTTTCTTCCTTCCACTCAATTCTCTACTCCCCTCTTGCTCTTTACTGGAAGGTTTTATCTCTAATTTTTTCATAGTTTAAAATTTTAATTGTGGGCATTATTCGCAGCTGATACTTTTTGAAAACTTCAGTTTTAAGTTATTTATCTATTGCTTTTATTTTTTACTTAATTCATTTTATTTTATTTTATTTATGATTATTGTTAATTAGCTGCAGTTAAATTAAATTAGAATTAGAAAGTTTTATTTATTATTGTTTATGTTTATTTTTATAAATAGTTACTTTGATTAGTATGAATCAGAATTAATTATTAGTTATTATATTAATTAGTAATAATTAGTAATAAATTAGGACAATTAGTATTAAATTTTAATAATTAGTAATAAATTGTAATAATTAGTAATAAATAGTAATAGTTAGTAATAAATTGTAATAATTAGTAATAAATTGTAAGAATTAATAATAAATTGTAATAATTAATAATAAAGTGTAATAATTAGTAATAAATTGTAACAATTAGTAATAAATTCTAACAATTAGTAATAAATTGTAACAATTAGTAACAAATTGGAACAGTTGGTAATAAATTGCAATAATTAGTAATAAATTGCAATAATTAGTAATAAATTGCAATAATTAGTAATAAATTGCAACAATTAGTAATAAATTGCAATAATTAGTAATAAATATTAATAAATTGTAATAATTAGTAATAAATTGTTATAATTAGTAATAAATTGTAATAATTAGTAATAAATTGTAAGAATTAGTAATAAATTGTAACAATTAGTAATAAATTGCAACAATTAGTAATAAATTACAACAATTAGTAATTAGTAATAATTTCTAATAATTAGTAATAATTTGTAATAAATTCTAACAATTAGTAATAAATTATAATAATTAGAAATAAATTCTAACAATTAGTAATAAATTGTAACAATTAGTAATAATTAGTAATAAATTCTAATAATTAGTAATAAATTTTTATAATTAGTAATAAATTGTAATACTTAGTAATAAATTATAATAATTAGTAAAAAATTCTATTAATTAGTAATAATTAGTAATAAATTCTAATAATTAGTATTAATTAGTAATAAATTATAATAATTAGTAATAATTAGTAATAAGTTCTAATAATTAGTAATAATTAGTAATAAATTCAAATAATTAGTAATAAATTATAATTAGTAATAAATTCTAATAATTAGTAATAAATTGTAATAACTAGAAATAATTCTAATAATTAGTATTAAATTGTAACAATTTGTAATAAATTCTAATAATTAGTAATAAATTGCAAAAGTTGTTAATAAATTGCAACAATTAGTTATAAATTGCAATAATTAGTAATAATTAGTAATAAATTGTAATAATATGAATAAATTGTAATAATAAGTAATAAATCCTAATAATTTGTAATAAATTGCAACAATTAGTAATAAATTCAAATAATTAGTAAAAATTAGTAATAAATTCTAATAATTAGTAATAATTAGTAATAATTAGTAATAAATTCTAATAATTAGTAATAATTAGTAATAAATTCTAATAATTAGTAATAAATTATAATAATTAGTAATAAATTATAATAATTTGTAAAAATTCTAATAATTTGTTATAATTAGTAATAAATTCTAATAATTAGAAATAATTAGTAATAAATTCTAATAATTACTAATAAATTCTAATAATTAGTAATAAATTTTAATAATTAGTAATAAATTTTAATAATTAGTAATAAATTCTAATAATTAGTATTAAATTCTAATAGTTTGTAGTAAATTCTAATAATTTGTAGTAAATACTAATAATTTCTAATAATTAGTAATAAATTCTAATAATTTGTATTAAATTCTAATAAATTGTACCAATTAGTAAAAAAAATGCAATAATTAGTAATAATTAGTAATAAATTATAATAATTAGTACTAATTAGTAATAATTACTAATAAATTAAAAAAAATTAGTAATAAATTCTAATAATTATCAATAATTAGAAATAATTAACAATAATTAGTAAAAAATTGTAATAAATTGTAATAAATTGGCACAATTTCCTGTGGATTGGGGGATCCATTTTTTCAAATGCCTTATCTCCTTGAAATTTTCTCCCACTGAAATCACTATAAAAAATTTGTCATCACGTACAAATATCCATTTTTGTATGCATGATAATGGAGAGTAGTGTGTCAAGGCATTCCTGCTCTCTATTCTCATGCATATGAAAATGGATATGTGTACGTTGTATAAGATTTTTCATACTAATTTCAGTCAGATAAAGTTTTAAGGAGAAGATCTGTCATGAAAAAGAGGCTATTTTTCCCGATGACTCATCTCCATTGTCTCCGACTAAAATCATTGTGAAAAATCTACTTAGACATACGAATATCCATTTTTATATGCATAAGAATGGAGAGAAGTGGGGAGATACCTCTATGCTCTCCATCTTTGTGCATACAGAAATGGATCATTGTACGTCTAAGTAGATTTTTCATAGTGATTTTAGTCAGAGATAGTGTAGATGAGTCATTGGGCAAAAGAGTTGCCTCCAATATGCTGGAAATTTTGTCGCTGGTAATTGAAAATTATTAGTAAAAATTAGCTGTAATTAATAATAATGAGTGGTAATTAGTATAAATTATTATAAGTTAGTATAGATTATTATAAAAAGTTTAAAAATACTATAAATAAGTACGAAATAATAGAAATTATTATAATTTGATAGAAAATGGAATTTAATTGTCTTATATTTTTTTGGATAATGTTTTTATGATATCAAACTATACAAAAATAATAATTTTTTTTATCTTTTTTAGAGAAATATGAAACAAGGAAGTTGACAACAATAATTATTAGATGATCACGCTTGGATAAATCAGTGCAAGAATCCTAATGGTTATGGTTTAAATCTTGTATATATTGAGGGTGTGGAAGCTTTCTTATCATTTGCATCATTAAAACTAGATTTTTTTTAAAACGGATAATTTATTGTCCTTGTAAAAATGTGCTCTGAGGATGTTTAACACATTTGAAAATGTTGGGGGTCATTTATTGTGTTTTGGTTTTCAACCAGATTATGTTTTTTTGGTATCAACATAGTGAACGCAGTTCCAGATAAGATACTAATAATTTGGTTCCAGATCCAGCACGGTTTCAAAATTTAGTACATTACGTGGTAGGTCCATCCTTTCAACAAGCTAAAACTCGGGATGATATTAATATAACTCCTGAGTTGGAACCATCTGATTTTTATGGCTTATTAAGATCCACTGAGGATTCCTTAAATCCTGGTTAAAAGATAAATAAATTTAAATCAGTTTCTAAATTTATGGATATTAAATCATATAATGGAATATCAAATAGACTTTTTTATTAGATATTATCTTTGGTAAAAACACTCCTACCTAAAAGAAATGTGTTTCCTACAAATTTTTATAAGATAAAGTGGTCGATTCATAATTCGGGTCTTGGTTATCAGGTGATTCATTCATGTTAAAATGATTGCATCTTATATTATGGTGAAAATGATTCATTGCATTGTTGTCCCACATTTGGACAATCGAGGTATAAAGAGGCTCAAAAAGGGAAGTCTAGATTGATTCCTATAAAACAATTGAGATATTTCCTACTTACACACAGATTACAACATTTATTTATGTCTTAGAACACATCAACATTGATGTAATGGAAGAAAACCAATATTCCAACTGGTAAAACCTTAAATCATCCCTCTAATGGTGATTCATGGAAACATTTTCACCAAGTGAATCTGTATTTTTCTTTAGAATCTTGAAATGTGTGATTGGGTATTTCTTATGATGGTTTATGTTCATTTGGTTCTTACGGTAGTTAGTATTCATGTTGGCCTGTATTTATAACTCCATAAAATTTACCTCCTTGGATGTTGATGAAGGAACCATATATATTTTCGAAATTATTAATTCTAGGACATTAGAAAAATAATGTTGATGTTTATTTGAAACCATTGATTGATGATTTAAATTCATTGTGGAGTAATGGTGTTAGTACATTTGATGTTGTTGTGAAATAAAATTTATTGCTGAAAGCTGCATTGATGTGGATAATTAGTGACTTCCCAGTATATAGAATGTTATTTGTCTAGAGTACACATGGTCCAAAATCATGTATGTACAATATGAGAGACAGAAAAGCATTTATTCTTATAAATGGAAAAACTTTATTTTTTGACTATCATCACATATTCATTCCAATTGGTCATCATTTTTGGAGGAACAAATATAATTTCAGAAAAGAAACAATCAAAAGAGATGGACCTCCAACAATGATCTCAGGTATAGAGTTAAAATCAATTGTCTCTTCATTACCTCTGATCACATTTGGACTAACAGAAAATTAATGGCTTTGGTAAGGAACACAATTGGATAAAACATATTATTTTTTGGGATCCGCCATATTGGTCTGATATCTTGGTCCATCACATGTTGGATTTCATTCATATTAAGAAGAACTATTTTGATAATTTATTTCATATAGTTTTGGATAACCCACTTAAGACCAAAGATAATGTAAAGTCATGATTATATCTTTCCCAAATTTGTAGGTGACCAGAACTTGAACTGTTTGAAAATGTTAGATCACAG
This sequence comes from Viscum album, assembly GCA_963277665.1. NCBI lineage: Eukaryota > Viridiplantae > Streptophyta > Magnoliopsida > Santalales > Viscaceae > Viscum > Viscum album. Next base: position 117,541,394 of record OY728162.1, on the reverse strand, counting down.
AAGTTAAAGAATCCAAAATCATATTATACACTCTCCAAAGATAATCGATTATTATTTTTTCATTGGATTACAAATTTGAGAATTCCATATGGTTATGATTCTAATTTTGGAAAATGTGTAAGAAATTGTCATATTACCGGATTAAAAAGTCATGACTCTCATGTTATAATGGAAATAATTATTCCGATTGGATTAAGAGGTTTTTTGAATTCTATAATTTGGGATGTGCTAAAATACATATAATATTTTTTCTGAGACACTTGTGCAGTGACAAGTGACTACGATGCATCAATTAGACTATAAGAAGATGTTGTTTTAATTTTATGTAAACTAAAAAAAATCCTCCTGCCATCTTTGTTTGACTCAATGGAATATTTTATATTAAATTTTCTGCATAAAGAAAAATGTGGAGGTCCAATACAGTTCTGGTGGATGTAACCATTAAAAATATACATGCAAAAATTAAATAAAAAATTACGTAATAAAGCATCAATTGAAGGTTCAATTACAGAAGCATATTTACAAGAGGAAATTTCTTTCTTCTTCTCTAATTACATTTAATATGAATATCCCTCAAAACACAACCATATGGGCCATAATGAGGGAAATGTTGATGATGAAATGGGAAATCAATTAATAGTTTTTAATCATCCTGAACTTGGATTCAGTGGATTTCATGAATGGTGGTTTTCATATGATGAACATCATAGAGCTTATACAAATGTTCTTCTCAATTGTGAAGAAATGTCACCATTTTTATAGTGTGTGATCCTATCACTTATTCTATAAATTTTTTATAGTAAATTAATCTTATTTTATTTGTAGTTTATAGGATAATCATATCAAGAAACAACTTCAAAAAATTACAACAACTGCTCTTTAAGAATGTCTAGAAAAAACTTTTCCTATTGGTTTCAAAAACTAGTAACATAAATTATTTTTGGTTTAACATATAAAATCAATTTATTATCTATTATATTGATAATTGTTTTTAAAAATTTTAGTTATCTCAATGTGCTGATAAAATTGATAATCGATTGTGTGTATTGAGTAACCCACCGTCAAAAATGGTTAAATCTTATAATGCATATGTGGTGAATGATTTTTGATTTCATAAACGTGTAAATGGGGAATCAAAAAAACAATGAATAGTAGTTTTTTCTTGAGAGGATCTCATCATAGAGAAACTAAAGTTGACTTTTATATCATGCTAGAAAAAATTATTGAACTGTGTTATCTAGGACAATATTACATAATGATTTTTAAATATCAGTGATTGGATACTGAGAGAGGCTTGCATGTTCATCTGAACCATGGAAACATTGATATTAAATATAAAAGTATTCTTGCAGTAAATGAACCAATTTTATTGGCTCATGATGAAATCAAATTTATTATTCAAAATATTATACTACTTAAAGAGAGTTGAGTGATTGGTGGAGCATAATAAAAATTAAATCTCAGGAAAATCAGTTTACTCAAAGTGAATGTGGTTCTACTTAAGTGTAAGGAACTAAAATTTTTCAAGATACTGCTCTAAATCCATCTTTTTCATGAAGAGACATAGATATCGATGATGACACCCAACATTTAAGGGCTGATGGTGATGATGATGTTAATGATGTTACAAATGAATTTGAAATGATAAGAGATGATGAAAATGAAACTCATATGGGAATTGATGATGCTGAGGAGGAATATGAAGACATTGATATCGTCAGATATTAAGATGAGGATAAAGATGAACATTGACATAGTTAAATGCTGGTTATAATAATATATAATAGTTTTTTTCAACTATTTTCCAACAACATTCATTTCGTGTTTCAGATAGATGAGGATTTGTTTCGTCTATTAGAGGAGGTTGATCTACCTTTGGACGAGTAGGATGTTGGATCATCTGACACTTAGACTGTTGGCAGTTTAGGGGGGACTCGGAGGGGGTGTGGTCTTGCACGCTTGATGATTCTTGACTCTATCCCCGAGTGACGCCCACATCTTGGATTTGATTCATGCATGTATAGGTATGTTTTCCTATGTATTTTAGTTAATTTTCAATAATTTATTTATATACTAATTGTTTTATTATTTGTTCTTTTTTTCACAAATTTACGCATATAGCTATTGGAAATGGGAGCACTATATTGTACAATTATTTTTATGAAGCATTAGTCTCATGGGATCAGATTTCCGTTGAGGTGAAGTTCCACATGTTTGATCATTGGTTGATACATAAATAAATAATATTTATTTTGAAATTAATTTAATTAATAACTTGATATTATAAATTATTCATAGGGTTTATGGTATCACATCGATGAAAGAATGTGTCACACTATCTGGAAGGCATGGTAAGGGACTATGTGTCAGTGTTACAATCAGTTTTTTCATAATTTGAGAATGAAATAAATGGAGAAAGAAGGAGTGAAAGAGTTTGATGATTCTTGTCATGCCCACTGACCTGATTACATTTCATCTCGTGTTTGGGATGCGTTATGTTTATATTGGTTGGGTGGCCATTTTAAGAGGATATCATTGGTAGGTTGACAAAGCTAGGGGAGACATGAGGTGACACATCAAGCCGGTATTCATACATTCAGTATGCATAGGGAGCATATGGTAAGTACTTTTTTCAAATATTTAATGTAACTTTAAATGTAAACTATTTATTTTATATTTATATAGGCAGCCTAACAGCCTGATCTTTTAGAGTTTGACATTTATAGGAGGATGTATAGTGATCCGGCCAATGGAGATATTAGAGGTGTTTGCCAACATCTGATTGTGGTTAGTATATTTTCTTTTTGAGTTCAAAATTTAACTATAAATAATATTTTAACTATTTTAAATTTAAAATTACAATTGAAGGAGTCATATGAGTCCATGATGTCTCAAACATAGACTGAGAGTCAGTCCAAGATCGATACTCAGACCAGTAACCACCGATTTGAAGAGACAAAATGGATGCAGGTGACCTATATGCCTTTGAGAAAGGCTGAGTTGTTGGTATCAGCTCTTGATTAATGCTTATAGATTTTTATAGAACCATTACAATGTTAGAATCCAGCTTGAGAAGAGCTCGTGGGGAGTCATCATCATCTGCTACACAGTATTAGGAGTAGCTGTGAGCTCAGAGTGAGCTTATAGAGATTATTCATAGAGAGCAGGAGTAGATGCATCAATGGAAGCAGCAGCAATAGGAAGAGCTCCTATGACAACAACAACAACAGGAGATGCAGGAAGAGATGTGTCGATGGTGGAAGCAGTATGAGTAATATTAGTTGGAGTACATGCGACATCTGACTTGTGGTTTAGGGATGTATTTTCCTCTACCGTCTCCTCCAGCTCCTCCAGAGGACCCTCCCCCTCAGCGATCTATTTATTTTTTATGATAAAACATTTTAATGTAATTTTTTTGTAATATTAACTCTGTACATTTCAATATAGTGTATTTTTTATATTTTTGCGAAAATTACATTTTTTATTATTTATTTAATCTATTATTATTTTATTAATTATTATTTTTGATTATTTTTTTATATTTTTTATGAATATTGAGGTTTTCATTAGTCAATAATTTTTGTATTATATTAGTGATATTAATAATATTATTTTATTAATAATAATAATATTATTATTATTATATTATCAATATTATTTTTAATATTATTATATGAATATTATTTTATTATTTTATAATTTATTTTATTTTACTAATATTATTATTATTATTATTATTATTTTATTAAATTTTATTTTTATTTGTTATACTATTTGCGATGGGATGGTAGCCCCATCAGAAATAGTCTTTTCGAGTTTTTTAGAAAGATATTTGTGACGTGATCCTGTCACAAATGACTCATCACAAATGTACCATTTCCTAGTAGTGTAAAATTATTGAATATTTATTAATAAATGTTTCATCGATATTTAATTAATTAATTATAAAAACTATAATTAAATAATTTATAAACAATTTTATAAATTAAAAAATATCCCAAAATACATTTTTATTATAATTTATAAACAATTTAAAAATTATATAATTCAATTCATAATTGAATTAAAAAAACTAGTTTTATTTTCAAATCAATTTTAATGATATAAGATAAATCATATGATATGATATATATGCTACGACACTTAAAATTTTTAAGTTCTATCAGACATACTTTATGAATGATAATGCTATCACCTCTTATGATAAGTGGTATATGTAAGGTTTTTCCACTACAGTGGTTAATGAAAATTTCTAATGCATAAAATAATTAATCTCATAACCCTTATGTATGGAACCCTTATACATGCAACCCTTAGATATGAAAGAGTTCCAACAACATAACCTTTACACATGGAGTGACCCATATGTATAGAACCCTTACTCATGTAACCTTTATATATCAAAAATTTCTAAAAACATTGCCCTTGGTCACAGAGTATCATGAAAAGGAAGTAACCCTTAAATATCAAGCAATGGATATGTAAAATTTACCTACCACACATACATAATGGTTATCAGTGGTGTAATCCATACACATCTTCTCATAGCCATTTTTTACCAGTGAAAAAAAAATACTTATCAATTGTATTTTATTATTATCATTGATATCACCAAGGCCATTTAATTTTCTATTTTGAAATCTCAACATAGTGTTATAATCTAATATGTTATCTTGATGTTGTATATTTGAATTAAAAAAAACTAATGGATTTTTATTGAGTCATTGGATATGATATCCTATATTTTAATTTATGAATCAATCTATAAAAATAAAATACTCAATAGTTTTTTATTATAGAGTATATCACATGCATTACGATTTTAAAAAACTTTATTTTCAACATGATTTCAGGAATAATAAATCTTGATAAAGAATTGATACCGCTGGTGGGTTTCTAAGTATCTAAAAATACTTGTTAAATATTGCATAAGAAATATAGAAACCCAAATAAAATATCTACCATTCAAGAAACTGAATCATGCATATTATAAAATGAGGAAATCATAAACCTTTCACTTAAGATAGCCACTACATCTATCATTATCCTATTTGCTTGATTAAGATCACATGAGTGGTATTTGATAACATCCCTCTTATATAGGTGTCTATGGTATTTTTTTAATCACTCATTATATGAGTTGGATTCTTCCACCCTATATGACATGCTAGAGACTCATGCTGAAAAGGGGGTATGAGAAGAGAGCTATAGGAAGAAGAGGTTTGACTATGGATTAGAAATGTCTTAATAATCACCATCGTATGAAAGTAGTCTCTTTAAATATCCCCTTAGGATAATCTTTGATATTTCATGTATTCACTCGTATGTTATGAAACATACATATGAATGGTGCCATTAGTTACAACCATTATAATCCTTAGCCATATAAAATCCCATACGTTTCATATTATGAAACATATCCATTTAATGGTAGAAAAACATAGAGAAATATTGGATGAAAACTATTTTTATTCAACTACCTAGATCATAAAATGTTATTGTAAATCATACTTTATGATTATACACATAATACTCTATATGATAACACCCAATTGTATAATATGACTGGATAAGGAAGTGACATGAAATATCAATCTCATACCTTAAAATGTACTCAATAATCACATATGTTATTTCAATAATACATCATATGTATATGGTATTTAGGGTACATATCATTCAATTATTACACACCACAAAATAATCATTTCAATTTTATCTATGGGGGATAGATGTCACAGTTTCATATCCTCCATCCATAGCTGGGAATTTTAGGTTAATTATTACTAACACCAATTTCTTCTCTGAGTGGGATGAAGTTTTACCCCTTAAGAAAGTCAGAAAAAAAGTCATCAATTATTTTTTGAAGTGTTGTATTGTTAACATATTTGGATTACCTCTCAAAATATTGATGAATAATGGTACTATTTTTCATGCTTTCGAATTATGAGGATGTATCAGGAGTACAATATTTAGTCCTACTACTAATCCCACTATCATGTACTAGAAAATGGATAAATAGATACCTTTAATAAAACTTTATCTAATATACTTTAAAAGATGGTGGATAAAGACAAGAAGTCTTGTCCAGGTGAAATTTTACATACTTTGTGGGATTATCACACTAAAACTCATACTACCATAAATGTAACCCCATACTTTCTTGTATATGAGGCAAAGGTAGTCCTGATCATCAAGGTTCAATTAACCTAACTTAACAGTGCCATTTTTTATTAGAGGTGTGAGGATAAGAAGTCTCAGATCAAACTTAATGAATTATATAAACTCTATTAAAATAGGTTATGCACACAACATAATCTTGAGATTCATTAAAATTATGCCATAAGAGAATTTAATAATATGGATTACCACTACTTTCTCATACAAGGATAATTATATTTTCCATAACAAATCATATGATAATTATAAATAAATCACTTAATCATGAGTAGAAATAGGAAGGACTTTATTCTATAAGTAAGGTATACTCTAATAGAGCTTACTACTTAATTATAATGGATGAAGACCGCATCATGCTTTCCACAAATGTAAGGTTTCTCATGAAATACTTTTTAGAACACTATGTCGGGGCTATGAAAGTCCATTATTCATGACTCTAATCCACTTAAAGATGGTCCTAGTTATAAGTCCTTAAAATGTAAGACACAGAACTAAAAGTTTCCTTATCACAAGATGTAAAACTGAACAACATATGTTCCATTCCAAAAGACCCTTAAACTTCTTGGAGTGTTTTTTTCGATATGACCTAATTTCATTTTGTACAAGACAGATCTATATAAGAGTTCCTAGTGTATGGTTTTAGTAGTACACATACATTATTCTATATATAATCCATATTAGGATGAAACAATTTTATTATATTTTGTGTATAATCCAGGTCTGCAAAAATATTTCCTTTCCAAAAACCATTCATGGATCAATACATGTTCTCATGGGATATGCAGAAACACTTTGATATCTTATTTTAGGGCCAACCGAAGATCTCATTCCCACCCAATTTGTTACACAATCCTAGTGTATGGGTTTTCTAATTAATGTTTACTTTTATCTAATTACCCTACAATAGAATAAAACCATCCTATACTGAGAACTACATGTGCATTGATTTTTATTTTTTAATTATACATAGTGATTTCCAAATTATTTATCTTATAACCATCTATTATTTCATTTCTATCAAACTTATACCTCATACTAGTGTCTAATACTTCATCAATTCACATCAAATTTTCTCCATTGATTCCATGATAAGGAAAACCCATTTCATTTTTTATATAAACCATATTTAAAAAAAACAATTCTCTACATTTTTCATAATTGTAAGACCTTAAATTAAAATATATGAAGGGGATTATTATATGAATTTAAACTACATAGAACCCGATTCCTTGTCACATGATGTTAAACTAAATTACATATAGTTTACTATTCATGACCTTTAAATTCATTCAAGAGAAGTCTATTTTATACAACCTAATTTCATTGCATGAGATCCAAATCAGTGTGAGAATCCCTAAAATATAGTTCTCTATCCACAAACCTATAATTTTATAATATACCACCTCTATTTCCAAGTATTATGTAATTTTGTTTGAGCTTATTTGATTCACATCAGGATTTCCCTTCTATAGCTCACCACTAGGATGAGATCATTATTTTTTCCTTACACATGAGCTAGATTTATGTAGAGATATTATGAGAACTATGTGTGTCTTGATTCTAATTATCACGAGATATATAGGGATTATTGAATCTACCATCCAATTCCTAACCACAATTTTCATTTCCATGTCCAATTATTCCCCTATGATAAGACCTTTACCAATTCACATAGGGTTTAATCCTTCCTTCACCCACCACGGTACCCATAAATTTTTTCTTTTTTTCTCTTGTATAAGATTATTATTTGTATAGAGACTATTTTTTAAAACTATTTGTGGATTGATCCCTATTATTAAGGGATACATATTTATGTCCGATTCTCCTACCTTGGACCCAACAACATATATCATCACCATTAAACCCCTCCCAATGTATGATCCCATTATTCATGTCATAGTGTTTCATCTTCCTTAATTCACATTAGGCTTTCCATTTTGTAGATCACTACTAGGATGATATCATTATTTTTTTTCTTACACATGAGTTAGATTTATTTAGAGATATTATAATAACTATGAGTGTTTTTATTACATTTATCGTGAGATATATAGTTATTATTAAATATCCCATCCAATTACTAATAATGATTTCCATTTCTATTCCCAATTCCACCTCAATGACAAGACCTTTACGAATTCGCATCGGTTTTCATCCTTTATTCACCCACCAAGGTACCCATATATTTTTCCTTTTTTTATTCTATAAAAGATTAATATTTTTATAGAGACTATTTCTTAAAATAATTTCTGGATTGATTCCTTTTATTACAAGATACATGATGACATTTGAGTCACCTATCTTGGACCCAACAACATATATCATCCCCATTAAATCCCTCACACCATATGATCTATTTATTCATGTTAGGTCATTATATATCTAAATATATATAAGGAAATTATATTTTCTTCAAATAACTATGTGTGGCTTGTTTTTTATTATTACATGATACACAGTGATTTCTAAACCATCTATCTCAAGCTCAATTGTAAATCTTTATCCACATCTACTCCACCTCAATGTTCTATAACAACCCAAATTTGGTCAGTTTTGGACTAGATTATTCCAATAATATTATAGATATCATTTTTCCATATTATACACTTCACAAATTTAATTTTTGAATCAATAAAAACCTTTTATCTCTATTGGTGATGAGTTTATCTCATTCTAAAAGGATACCTTTTCTTGGTAATGACATTCGTGACACCTATCCAGCATACTAAACAGAGGTATGATTTTATCCTAAGTAAAAGTTCCTTTAACCCCACATTCCCTTGATGTAATTTTCAGGAAACTCGTCATTTTAATTTTTTCAACAGTTATCCTCAACATATCTATCACATTTTATCACCATCCAATTCAAATAACGCAAGTTATGATTTACATAATTCTTGTTATTTATTCAATGGAGTTGGCGCACTCCAAGATCCTGAGACCCATTTTAGTTATCATTCCCTATCACACATTAGTTAGAGATATATGGTCTTAAACTAAATAAACTTCTTCTAAAGTTCATCTATACTGATATGATCCTTTTCTCATTTAGATCATGTTATCTTCTTTCCTTTATCAGAAAATAGACTTCCACAAATTTTTTTTCAAGAAATATGACCTTAAACTATGTGTGTATAACCTTGAGATTGTATATATTATAATTAATCTTTTAATTAACATTGGGTTAACATTTCCCTTATTACTATATATGTTTTCTCAAATTTTGGATGAAGTTGTATTACCGTAAACCTCAGAAAAATTCGATAAATTTTTTCAACATTAAATGTCTATTTTATTTGTTTGGATTCAAAGACCATAAATTACCAGAAGAAGGAGACATATTACTCACTTGGTGGAAAACCTATAAAAGATGTCATGGGAAAAATTTGAGCCTCCATTTTCTAGGAATTCACTCAATAAATCTTAAGAAAAATTTTGAACATTTAAAAAACAAGAAAAATAATATTATCATGAAAACCCACAAAGGGATGTCTGAGAAAAAATCATCTTCATTATCGCTAAGACTCTTCCATATCACAATTTCATAAAAAAAATTATGGCTGAAAATTAAAATTAATAATGTTTATAGGGAACACCATTAAACCCTATCAAAATTTAATCTATTCTATCTAAGTTAATCGACCTAAAAAAAATATAGAGCATCCTTCGGTTTCTCGCATAAATTTATTTAGGAGATTTGTTCTTAATGCATGTAGATGTAATTTTAGGATACTTGAACCCTTTTGAGAATCGAAATCCTAATGAAAAATTCCATGATTTCTATTTTTCTGACTCAATCAAAAACATCATATATGAGTAGACTAACCTTATATTATAGTTATGGTAAACTTGTTGCATATTTTACCATCATATATCTTTTGTGATGGTATTTTACTATATATTTATCTTGCCTATGTTTGTAATAGGAAACATTCCATGATAATAATCGATTGGTTTTTAAATTTAATAATTTTATTAAACATTTGGAAATTATGATTTATCAAATCCATTTCCATGTAATGTTTAGATAGATTTGCTTATTAGGATATTAATCTTTTTTAATTTCATAGATTATTATTTATTTATGGTCAAATAAATAGGAAATATCATGAAATTGATAGTATTTGGATACATAAAATATTATCATTCAAAAAGGATAGGAGAATCCACAACCTAGAGTCTCTCTCTAACCATGTACTAGATGAAGGATGAATATAAATACAATTAAAAGGCATGATAGATATATTATAAAATATGGTAAATTACTTAATATAGTTTATCTAACGCTATAGCTTCTAATTTATCATCAATCCACAACATTTCAACCCTCATTAAAAAAAAGTATCCCTACCTTTTCAGCCTACTCAACTAACTTATGTTTCTCTTATACTAATTTCTTTATGGTGGTCATATATTAACAAATCCACTCCTCCAAGTCCCTATAGAACTATATATAGGGATAGGGATCTTATGAAAATATTGTAGAAATTCTGAAGGCCACATTCTTTTCCATAGATTCATATCCTCTTTATTCTAAAAATATCTGATTTTGAGGGGTGGGGTATTTTTTGATACTTGTAAAATTCAATCAATACTTCAAAGAATACCATAAGGTAAAAAATGGGAATGGAAAGTCTTTACCATGAATAAATTACCTTTTACATTAAATACCAATAATTTACAACATAGACACTTTTTTTAGCATTACATAAGTGATCCTTCATCACCACATAACATTCTTGCAATAGGGAGTCTCTTTGTATAGATGAGGGAGATACACTTTGAAAATAAGTAATATTAGACTAGATAATGCTTTGCGGTCATGTAATATTGAGGTAGTCACACTGGATTAAATCCTTCATGGTAACTCCCATGTAAAATATTTGAAAAAGGATACCCATATAGTTTCTTCATGGATAGATTACCATGTATGTTTTATTCGACCAATATCTTTCAAACACTATAAATTTTTTAAAACTTAACCACTCATATTTAACTATAATATTACAGGAAAATCAAGATTCCTAAATTAAATTTTATCCTCCTTCCAATGGTCATTATATGTGAAAATTTGGACCTATGGTTATTTACTTCATGAAGGATCTATATTCTGGATACTTGGGCCTCTTTTAAAACTCATACCCCACATAGTTCATCTACATGGGTTGAATTAATCCAAACAACCTCATTAGATTCCTTTCACCATGTTCAAAATCATGAAATGCCTATTTCATCAAGGCCTTTACCAAAGACACCTTACTTATGTGGTCAAGTTACAATGCACACCAGTGTACTCCCTTTCAATCATGAATTCCTTTAATAATGTGAATCAGACACTTTATTGAAGATTTCCTACGAGTTTTTAGTTGTAATTAATAGGATCCTTGGGTTTTTTTACACTCATGTATTCCCTTGATAATGTGGGTTACTATTTTCTGTAAACTAGGGAAACTCTACCTAACCAAGTACACTTATGTTAACCAATATAATTTTACCTTCTATAACCCTCATGAAATCAGTCATTATCTATGTTTTAGCTTGATGGGATTGAGTTGAGCTACTTTTAGGCCAGATTTCCTAGATTCTATCCCCTAATAATTTTGTACCATTTCCATGATCATATAGTGCCTGACTAATCCATCGATCAACCACCATTATATCCAATAACTAAACCAGATACACATTAGATATTTTGATCTAATGTAATCCCCAACTCTTCCTCATTGGTTCATATCACTCATGATTCCAATCTTCCTTCTTTTAGATATAAACCCTCACTATTTAATCATTGATGATATCATCCTTATACCCCATAAATGGTCCATAAATACCATGGGCCTCCCAAAAATGTGTAATCATAAACTATACCCTATCTTATTTAGTTACTAACAAACATGATGAACTATAAATGGCTTCTCATGTGTAAGCCCAACACAAACCATTACAAGGTACCTTTCACTTAGTAGTATATTCTGCATAATATTAAACCTATTGGAATTGGTCCTAGAAATATGAAATTAAACTATAATAAATCATGGTCTTAGTCACATTAACTAAAAAGTAACTTCATTAGGGTCTTGTATGCATGACCTAAAAGACCCTTAGTTTGGTCATAGACACATGAACCTCAAAATAACTCTATTTGGTTAGGACCGCATGACCTTTAAAGGAACCATAATGGTTCTCATAACATGACCTTAAAAGGTATGATCTGTCCAATTTTTCTATATATAATCACGTGGGGTTTTTTCCTCCACAAAAATATGTATGAAGCCCCTATCATGGTCCTGATATCAACATCACCACATCTACCACCACTTTAGATGGTGATAAATTCTAGAGTTCCCAGTTGTGTGTCTTTAAACTATAGTAAATAAAACCAATAAAAAATATGAAGAATCTTTGATACATGCTAGTTTTTACATTGATACATGGTAATCATCAATAACACTTTTTATAAAGCTAATTATAATTGTTACTTTGAAGGATTTCATGAATATGTATTAAATCTATAAGAGAGTATCACACTAGGAAATAAGTCCCCTAAATGGATGTAAACACCCCATCCTCTTGACCAATGTACAATTTGAATATTTTTTGGAATATCCCAATAATCCTTTTCCTTTAAAAAGTGGGCCAACATCCCAACATAAAACTATAGGTATGAAACGTGAGAGAGAAAAATAGGATTCAAAAATTTGGAAAAATCTAAAAGAAATTAAAATAATTGGTTCACTTCCATACATCAAATCTACAATTAATATATATTAATAATATATAAGGCAACAATTCATAAAAAATATAGATAATTGTTTCACGCTGGAATTGGTAATGACCTCGTTGGTTTAAGGTTCAAACATTCCAATTGGTTTCTAACGGGTTTGTTCGTAGAACCAGAAACATCAAATGATTATATATCCATTTGGACCTACTTTCCAAAGGTAGGTGCTCATTAGTTGTGAACCAATGAGACTTAAGAATTTTTATTGGTCGAGAGGATGGGAGGTCAGACTCATCACACCTTTTTGGGGGGAATTATTGTCTACTTCGGGACTCTCTTTATAGATTTAAGTTATGTTCATGAATCCTTATTAAATTACCAAGTATGAAAATGATTTTTCCTTTAGATCTGACAATCAATGATTGATATGTATAAGATTTAGAGAATCTATTATATGTATTCGAGGTTCTTCATTGATAGAGAATCATCTGTATTTGTTAGATATTCTTAGTCAATGGTATCCTTCAATACATTATATAGAGATCTCTTGGTTATTATGATAACCATACTGGTTTTAAAGCCACTTAGCGGGGCACTTGAAGTTTATTGTCATTCAGAAGGACATGGATTATTTCAAAGTTGGGATCGTACCCAAAGATGGGCTACCTACGTATCCCTGTTTAGAAAAGGAATCAGAACCCACGTAGTTCGAGTAAAGAAGTATGAGGTTTATGCGTGGTTGATGGCTCAAAGAAAGATGTCATAATTACTTTTACGCCCTAAGCTCACGTGAGTCATGCTCGGTGTGAGAAACAAGAGGTATTGGTAAAACCTGACTATTGTGCTATAAAAGATGCAATCATAAGAAATGATGTGGGGCTTATGTATGTATGACTTCCCAGATAGATGATTTTAGGATTTACTTCAGGGAAGAAACCCGGGAACAAGGTCCATAAAGGTATATGTGTTTTATGGAGATTTGGAAACTTAACTTAGGGATTACTCCTGAGAAGGATTCCCAAATTAAAAGGTACTTATGATTGGGTTTTATTACTGAGAAGGAGGCCCAAATAAAAAGTAAATTAAGACTGGTTAAGAGAAATTATGACTGGGGATTATTCCTGAGAAGGAGGACCAGGTTAAAGGGACTTGAGAACTGGGGCTTACTCCTAAGGAGGATGCCCAGGTTAAGGGAAATTATTATTGGGGCTTATTCCTAAGAAGGAGGCCCGGGTTAAGGAACTTGAAATTTGGACTTACTCCTGAGAAGGAGGCCCTAAATTTGGGAACTTTGGGCTTACTCTTGAAAATGATGCCCAACATTAAGGGAACTTTAAGAGTGGGGCTTATTCCTGAAAAGGAGGCCTAGGTTAGGGGACTTGGGGCTTACTCCTAAGGAGGATGTCGAAATTAAAGAATCTTATGATTGGGGCTTATTCCTGAGAAGGAGGCCCATGAATAGGGGACTTGGGGCTTACTCCTAATGAGGATTCCCAAGCTAAGGGAATTAAGACTGGGGATTACTCCTAAGGAGGATGCCCAGGTTAAAGATCCTCTCATCTTAAAGGATAAGGGTGGATGAATGAAATCTCTAACCTTAGTGACATAAAGATATGTAAATCACTGGGTTTTAAGAGATGTTCCATAGAATTCCTTTCAGATAAGTAATCCAACAAAGGAACCATTCCATAAATGGCTTTGAAGAGGGTTTTGAAGGCTAAATCTTGAAAAGGAGAGGTGGATTTGAAGAAAAGAGCTAAATAGGCAGGAGGGGCACCCAAAAAGAAGTAGGCGTGCAGGTCCTGTTAGGGCGCAGAGGTCCTGGTCACGTAGGTATACCTGCACGACACATAGGTACCTGCGCGACGGTCAACCCATAGGGTAATACTTGGGTGAGTCTTATCTCAAGCCCTTAGTATTACCCCTAGAGGATTTTAAATGAGTGGCGCATAGGTTCTGTTGAATGGATAAGGCGGCGCGCAAGTGTATTCATTTCCCAGAAGGGTTATACACTTAGGCGCACTGGTGATGATGAATTTCAACACTTAGGCCTTGTTCCCCCTCTTTAGATCTTCCGTTCTAGGTAAGAAATTGCCTTAGAAGTGTTCGGAAGGCTTCAAGAAGAGACTAGGGCACCGAGAGCTCAAATATGAGATTCTGGATTTTTCCGTCCTCATAATGGGGGCCCAAAAGGGGTATTTATAGGCTGCTGAAGACCCTGGGCGAAAATCAGATAGGGCGCACAGGTACCTTGTGCGACCGTCTTGGAAGTTGTGCGGCCCATGCTGAAGCAAGTCCTTCTTCATTCCTTTTTCAATTTTTGATGTTTCTTAAAAGGATGAATCACTTTGTGTTAAGGTACTTCCCTTTTCAGTCGTTAGACTCTGTGACAAAAAGGACCGTCAACAAAATTCCACCCTCAGAGTTCGATCTGAAAGGAAGGAGGATGTGACTCTGAGGTAAAGAAGAAAACCAAGGAACTTCAGCACGCAGGTGTTGAGCGCGCAGATGGCGTCACCCAGGTGCGATCCGCGCAAGCTTTGGCATGTAGGGGTGCGGCTTGGCCTATAAATATGCAGCCATTCTCACACAAAGCACCCAGCTTTGAACAGTTCTAGCTCTCTCCATGCAGATTGATCTCGTCGTGCAGGTGTCCTGTTTTCCGCTGATTCTTTGTGTCGTGCTTCTGTGGAGGTATTTGGACTTGCGCGGTGATATCTACGCACCAAAAAATTTTGCGACACAGCTATACTTGCGTGCCAAAATTGGACTTACGCGCCTTAATGCCTTAGCCATTTTTTCACTTTTCTTCACAAATTTTATAAAAAAATCAACTCACTTAAGAGATTATTATTCGACCTTTTTGCAGATTCAAAGGCTCCTAGAAGAATCAGAACGACTAATGAACTGGCTAGAAAGCAGATTGATGACATGATGAACATTGTTGGCCATGATTACTATGATATCTGCGACAGAACTCTCCCAGATTTGGTCAAGTACTTGAAGAAGTATCATTTTAATTTTCCACAGAGCATCTACTTGCCTCTGTATGTCCATGGTTATCTGCAAGGAGTCAATGTTCCAGATGCAAAGAATTACATGCCCGAGATGAAGTCACACTGTTACTCCTCTATTTTGGTTATGTTGTGAATTAAGAGCAGAAAAAATGGTGTGAACTTTCAAATTTTTCCTTCATGCCATTTTATTGCAGATATGAAAATGGCCAACCATGGGCTGATATGTTTTCCACTGCCGGTTGATGGAGATAAGACTATCATGACATTAGAAACAATATCTGAAAATATTACTTTCTCCAAATGGATATTTAATTCTAATGCTCCATTCTCAAATCCATTTATCCATCTTCCAAGTCTCTTGGAAAGAAACAGAGTCACTATTTGATCAGCCGAAAATTTTCTCAAACCACACTCAAGAACATTCTTTTACAATTGTTCCAAGAAGAGCTGGTATCACTGCATCTCTTATTATATCAAGTTGAATGAATGAATTCCAGGTGGTTGCTAATGAAGCTCAGGATTTCGTAAATCAAATGAAGAGTTATGTTGACAGCATTTTGTAATTCTTGGAAAAGATAAGAAACTCCAGTCTGTGGATGTCCATATAACTCTTGTGCATCAAATGAAAAATACTTTCATCTTCAATCATTTGTGCATGCCTTATTTTTCTACCTGCTTTAAATTTTTACCTAAGCCAATGGGCATAGTAAGCATAGTTTGAATTTTTTTTTACTAGGATTATAAAAATAACCCTACAAACATTGAATATTTAATTTCCTAATATTACCTAAATCATACGAAATGTATGTTTAGTGAGCTGGGACTTGACTTTTGTTCATATTTCCCTTGTCTTTTTTGGGTAGTTTAAAGTCATGTACGTCGGACATAAAAAGGTTAATGTTTAAGGTCAAAATAGCTTTGACCGAATGGATTAAAATTGACTCAATTCCTTGACAATTTATCTGAGAACATATTACTATATTCAAGTATGGGGGAAGACATGTAAACTATGACTTAAGAAATTTTGGATCTGAGGAATGATACGAAAAAGGGCTAAAAGGAATTAGAATAATTATTTCCCAAGAATGAGGTTACCACTATTTAACAGACCCGTTAGGGGGTTGAATTATGAAGGGCCACTTAAGGGAATTGGCTGCATAGTCAAATAATAGTATCTTTTGGCTGACAGGTCCGTTATGTAGACTACTTATGTAAGGCCACTTAAGGGCACGTGCTGCATAGTCATGCAAAAGAACTCTCAGAAATTTACTTTTCTACTGCTAAAAAGCCAGTGTAAGTTTATGAAGATTCAAATTTTCCAAATCATAGAGTTTGCTGTATGGAGAGAGGTACTTGAATATGGAGAAGATATTTCTAGTCAAGATTGTCTAAGAACTGGATGAATGTCACTCCTACAAAGGTCTGACCCAAACGTAAGGAAGGGAAATATAAACCATAGACTTGAATACTTTAAGATCATGAAAAAGAGTATGGGACAAATATGTTAAGGATGACTATTTTCTACGGATCCCTACATATTGTCGTTAAGACAACTAAGGAAAAAAGAGGTTTTCTTCCCAAGAATGTGTTACCATTATTTGAAAAACCCGTTAGGGGGTTGAATTATGCAGGTCCACCTAAGGGCATTGGATACATAGTCAAATAATAGTATCTTTTGGCTGAAAAGTCTGTTATATAGACTGTTTATGCAAAGTCGCCTAAGGGAACGTTCTGCATAGTCAGGAAAAAGAACTCTCAGGTATCAGACATTTTGTGACCAGAAGTCAAGAAAAGGGTTATGGAAATCTGTAACTATTTAAGGTTAGGAATATGACACATCAAAATGGGCATTGTCTAACATATTTAAAGATACATAGACTAATTCTAACCATAATCATGTTGTGGCTGGGTCCTGAATTGAGGTGATGGACTTCACTACGTATCCCATAAGGATGGGAATCAAGCCATACGTAGTTATTGAAATACAGTTTAACATCATGTGGGATGAGAGTGTAGGAGATCTTAGTTTAGGGTCATAGATCTTGGACCATTATAAGGAATACACAATGTGTGTTTGTTATAAACCTAATGTGAATGAAGACCAGGGTTTTCATACCACATTCATGTTTTCCCAATGGGACTTTTTAGCCAAGGGACTGAAAGTGTAATTTGGGGTTAGGCCCAAAGACTTGGGGCTGGATTCGAGGGATGCTCGAATTTTCCTACGTATCCCATAAGGATGGGAATCAAGCTGCACGTAGTTCTTGAAATACCCTCTGTACAGATTTGGTTTGTACATGTGAAGGGTGAAGGGGACTTTAGTGAAATGATGGTTTGACCCAAGATAAAAGGTTCGGGCATTTCCATGTATGCACGTAGTCTTTATAATATAACATTATTGGATATCAATGTAAATAATGATTCCCTCTCAGGTGATGGTGTTAAAGAATGTTGTAGTTTATTGTCATAAAGAACAAAAGTGTTGCATAGTTTAATGTCATATAGCAAGGAAAAAGGTGAACCAATGTAAAGATATTGATTCTGGGGGTGGCTTCATGAATCAACATCATATGAGATGGAGGTGAACTGATGTGAAGAGATTGATTTTGGTCTTGAACCACGAGTGGTTTCCTACGTACCCAACCTAGAAGGCAAGGATCAAAGTCTGTTTAGTTCAATTGAAGAATGAATTGGTGATCAAGTTGTTTTTTAAGGACAACGATCTAAAAGGAAAATGTTTGGACTTATGCATGGTTAGAGACCTAGAGAAGGTGTTATGGTTGAATTTTACTCTAAGTTCATGTGAGTCATACTCGTTTTGAGAAACAAGAGGTAGCAACAACCCTAATAATGCATAGTTTAATGTCATGTAGGACATATAAGGGACTGTGCAGTTTAAAGTCTTGTAGTGAGGACTATTGGTGCTGCACAGTTTAGTGTCATGTAGTAGGGACAAAATACCTTTTAACGTCATGTTGGAAGTATTAAGTAATTTCTTCAGTTTTACGTTATGTATGATGAATGAGCAGCACAGTTTAACGTCATGTAAGACAAATATAGGGACACAGTTTAACGTCATGTTGGATGCGAACACAGTTTTGCATCATGTTGGACAATAAGGGTGTTGTACAGTTTAGCGTCCTATATCTAAGACGATGGGAAAAATACAGTTTAACGTCATGTTGGACGAAAGGGGGACTGTGCAGTTTAATGTCATGCAGTAAGGACAAAATGGGACATAGTTTAACGTCATGTTGGACGTATTAGGGACTTTTTCACAGTTTAACATCATGTTGGATGATGTCACGGTTTAACGTCATGTTGGACATAAGGGACTTCTATAAAGTTTAGCGTCATGTAGCTAGGAAGTCATAGTTTAACGTCATGTTGGACGTAAGGGGAACAACATAGTTTAACGTCATGTTGGACGATGGGGTGAATAGTTTAAGTTCATATGCATAGACCGACGATTATGCAGTTTAACGTCTTGTTGGACGTATTAGTATTTGTTTTACACAAAATACTTCTTCAGAAATCTGGCATTGGTTGGAGTCGTGATGAGTTCTCCATCCATTGAGATTAAAGAATAAGCTTCATTGGAGTAGACCTTATGTATTGAGTAAGGTCCTTACCACTTTGGCTCAAGATTGGGAGGTTTCTATCCTGGTATCATTGGAGTTATGAGAACCAATACCAATTATCCCTGAATTAATGAATGAAGATGAACTTTTTTGTTGAAAGCTTGTGCTATTCAATTCTGATAGACTTCCAAGTGATGCAGGGTGCACAATCTTTTCTCATCTAATCGTTCCAATTCATCCAATCGCTTTTGAGATTGTTCATCTGTAGATGACTGATCACAAAGGGATACTCTGAGCGAGGGTAATTGAACTTCAATGGGCAAGAATGCTTCTGTTCCATATACAAATGAATATGGAGTTGACCGCGTTGTAGTGTGGGTGGTGGTCCGATAAGCCCATAAAGCATGAAAGAGTTTATCAGGCCATGATTTCTTATCTTTATCCACCATATTTTGTAGTATGTTTGAAAGAGTCTTATTGAAGGCTTCTATCTGGCCATTGGCCGCTGCATGATACTGAGATGAATGGTTGGATTTGATGTTTTATTCTTGATACAACTTATTTACCTCAGATAAACAGAAGTTGGTGCCATTGTCCGTCAATATGGTATGAGGGACACCAAATCTGGTAATGATGTTAGACTTGATGAATCTAATAATGCTTTTAGAACTAACTTCTTTGAGAGGTATTGCCTCTTCCCATTTGGAAAATAAGTTAGTAGTATTAAGAATATACTTAAACTGCTTGGTTGTAGCTGAAGGATAAGGTCCCACTACATCCATTCTCCATGTGGTAAATGGCCATAAGTATTTAGTTATATGAAGCAACTCTGGGGTTGATGAATGAAGTTTCCACATACTTGGCATGAATGACACTTCTTCATGAAATCAACACAATCTTGTATCATTAAAGGCCAAAAGTATCCAAGCCTTCAAATTTGATCAGATAGTCTATGTCTGGATTGATGGGCACCACAGACTCCTGCATGCACTTCTTTCATGACAACCATTGTCTCTTCACCGTCAATGCATCTGAAGAGAATTCCATCAAAACCTCTTTTGTAGAGAATTTTATCTAGGTGATCTGGGCTATCATAAAGAGTGAAATTGACCACATGTCACCGGATTTGTTCTTTCCTGGCTCTATCAGGTAGAAGTGTTCCATTTTGAAGGTATTCCCTGATAGGTGTCATCCATCATGTAGTATGACCATATGGTTCAGGAATGGGACTAATTTCATTGATTTCCTCTGTTTTAGCTTGAACATAAGGTGAAATTATATGACAGTGGGTAATACTGATGATTGTTTCATCCCATTTTGGATCTTCCAGAGCTATGGCTATATTAGCCAGTGCATCAGCTTGGGCATTTTGCGATCGTGGGACATAAGAAAATGTTGGTTCCGAAGGAAATTCCACCATTAACTCTCTGACGTAATCATACAAAGGGATTAGTTCTTTTTTTCTAATTTCATAATCTCCATTTACTTCTTTAATTACCAGGTCTGAATCACCTTTCACCTTTAAGTGATTCACTTGTGCTTGAAGCGCCAACTCCAATCCTGCGATAAGAGCTTGGTATTATGCTTCATTATTTGTACCACCTTCCCGCAATAAGAAGGAATAGGGTAGCACTTCCTTTTTCGGGGAAATGAGCACAATTCCTAACCCAACTTTGTTGAATTTAGGATCTTCCATTTTCTTCCCTGTTGGACTTCTGGAAGCACCATCAAAGTACATTTCCCATGTTTGAAGATTATCTTGAATAGAAAAGACTTCTTCATCAAGAAGTTCAATATCTGAAGATGTATCTTCTACTGAAGGATGTTCAGTAAGGAAATCAGCCAGAGCTTGGCCCTTTATTGCCTTTTGAGACACATACTGAATATCAAATTGCTGCAAAATAACTTCCCACCTTGCCAGACATCCTGTAAGCATTGGATGGCTAAGGATAAATTTGAGAGGGTTATTGCAAGATACCAATTGGACCTCGTGATGTTGAAAGTAGTGTCTCAACTTCTGAACTACAAAGATTAATGCTAGGCAGCACTTCTCAATACTTGAATATTAGGTTTCTAATTCAAGCATAGTCCGACTGAGATAGTAGAGGTTGTTTTCATTCCCATCATCATTTTTCTGGGCAAGGAAGGCACCTAATGATTGCTCTAAAGTTGTCACATAAAGAATAAGTGTACTTACTTCAATAGGTGTCATTAATACTGGTGGGGTCAAGAGATATTTCTTGAGAATATTGAATGCTTCTTGACATTATTCAATCCACTGGTAAGTGACTCCCTTCTTCATCAATTTGGTGAAGGGTAAACTTTTGCCTGCCAAATTGGAGATGAAACGCCAAATATAGGCTAAGTTTCCTTGAAGTCCTCTCAATTATTTCAAATTACGAGGAGGTGACATACCAAGGATTGACTTTTTCTTCTCAGGATCAACTTTGATACCACGATGGCGTACAAAAAAACCGATAAATTTTCCTAAGGTTACCCCAAAATCACATTTTAAGGGGTTCATCTTCAAATTATGTTGCCAAGGTTTGTGGAATATGACTTCCAAATCATCCAAGTGATTAGAAAGTTGCTTGGATTTAACTACAAAATAGTCCACATAACATTCAACAAACTTCCCTAAAAAAGGTTTGAAGATACGATACATGGCACGCTGATATGTTGTGTCTACATTCTTCAGTCCAAAGTGCATTACCCGATAGAAAAATACACCCTGAGGGGCTCTGAAGGCTGTAGATTCTTCATCTTCTAGAGCAATTCGGATTTGATTATATCCAAAATATCCATCCATGAATGAAAGTTCTTTATATCCATATGTTGTGTCAATTAAGAGTTCTGTTATCGGAACTGGAAAATCATCCTTAGGACAATGCCGATTAAGATCTCTGAAATCAATGAAAACTCTAATTTGTTCGTTCTTCTTTTTAATAGGGACAATATTATCCAACCATGTTTGATATTGAACTTCTATAACGAAGTTAGCTTTGATAATATTATCCACTTCAGCTTCAATTTTGGAAGCATAAGTTGGGTGTGTTCTTCTTGCAGCTTGTTTGAATCCTCGATGTTCTTCTGGAAAACCCAAACGATGAGTAGCAACATTAGGATCAAGCCCTGTAATTTCTGTATAGTTCCAAGAAAATATATCTCGATTTTTCTTTAAAAATGAAATATAAATTTCTTGATCTTCAAGAGTCATGGCTTCACTAATTAAAGTGGGGCGTGTATATTATTTTTTACCCAGATTTATTTCTCTGAGTTCATCCACAGTGGTAGTGATACCCTCTTCAAATGATGGAGGAGCATCTCTGAGGTCTCCCTCTTCTTCTTCAACATGTGTTACTTCTTCTATTTCTACTTGCATAGTAGATTATGAAGTAGAATTTCCATGATCAGGAGAGATGTTAAAATTTGAACATCTTTAATAAGAGGCTTCCATTTTCGACCCTATTGATGATGAAGGGTCTTCCTTGGGTAATAAAGAGGAGATAATGGATTGAGAATTAGCATCATTATTTACCTCTGACATTGCTATAACTTCTTCTGGCCTGGTTGTCAAAGTATAGACTTGCTTGATTTCAACATATAAAATGAAGACATCTCTATTTGATCTTTCATCATTGCTTGGTGAATCACCAATTTCTCCCATGTTGTCTGGCTTGATTGCCGTAATTGACATTATGGAAGTTTCCATAAGAGTACTTGGATTTGGGTCTATCCTATCAATTTGACTGATAGGCAACACATAATCTATACTCACATGTGTGAATGGGTTTACTGGAATCTTTTCCAAACCATATAGAGCATTAACCTTGGTAACCTCCTTTGTTGTGTATTTCTCCTTACCCTTTATGTGATAGAATTCCGCCTCAATGTATTGAGATTCACATGTTTTTAAGGGGGATTTATCACCATACAATGTCTCAATTTTACCATTGAAACAATATTTAAAACATTGATGGTATGATGAAGGGATAGCCGCATGTTGATGTAGCCAAGGTCTTCCAAGAAAAACGTTGAAGGTTGTATTGTGATCAACAACCATAAAATTTGAATTGGATACAAGGTATCCAAAATGAGTTCTAATTGTAATCTTGCCCAGTGGTTCTTGTTCATTTTTATCATATCCTTGTAACATCAAAGTATAAGGAGATAAATCAAATTTTGTGAGGCCCAATTGACGAAGTGTACGAATGGGGATGAGGTTGACTCCTGAACCATTATCAATGAAAACTCTTTGGATGTCTACACCATTGACCTTTCCAGATAAGTAAAAAGGTCTAATATGTCCATGAACGACATCATATTCATCTTCATCTGTAAAATATATCACTGCATGACATTCGGCAGGGCCATTCTCTACATGGTAGACTTCAGCCGCAACAATTTCAGTTTTGAACTTCTGAGGACTTGACAAAGCCTCAATGAGTGCCTCCCTAAGATCATTGGATAGATTCAAGGCATACATAATTGATAACTTGGTCGGTACTTGGTCCAAATGTTTCAAGACATCATATTTTTGATCCAAAGGTCTGTGTTTCCCAACAGGAACATGTGGTTTCGTAAGTGTCTTAGAAGTTGATGATTTGGAAGTAAATGCATCTTATATCGGGGTAGGAGTTGGAAATACTCCTGGATTTGGAAGATTAGACCAAATAGGTCTATTTACTTGTTGAGAGGAAGAAGGTGGAACCTCTAACCGATCCTCCAGAATAATTGTGCCAGGACTGAATCTGCTATTGGTGGAAGAATTTTCTTGTTCTTGTCGAGCCCGCTGAAGGGATCTACCATGATTTTCTGCTGCATATTCAGTTCTAGTAGGGGTAGAATTGGAATAATGGCTTCTGGAATATCCACGTCTTCCTCTGTATCCCAAAACTCTGGAATTCTCTATAATTCCTCTGTTTGATATAGGGAACTCAGGTTCATCAGGATCGAAACTGTAACTGGCATAAGGATCTGTTAAGTGAATCATGTTAACAGAACCAAAGATCAACTCTTCTTCTAATGAAAACTATGTCTGATTAGCCAGTTTAGGTTGTGCTGTTTAGTGGGACGGTGCTCATTGCTTTGAAGTAGATGGCATAAAATGTGCCAGAGTCAAAGACAACTTGGGATTTGACATGATCTCATCTTTTTCTGATTGTTCCTCTTTATTTGAATTTTGCCGCCCCTTTGAGGATTTTTATTTTGATGAAGGAGGTTTTGTTGTGGCATTCATAGCAGAAGACACAATTGTTTTCTTCAATTGCGTTCGCAAAATGGCATGAGTTTAGTTGATTGTTTTCATGGCCATCCAATCATCAAATTTCTGCGTATTTTTGCTTTTGACTTCTTTCTACTCGCCTTCTTCCTCTGGATCTGTAGTAGTAACACATGCTACCTAAGCTGAAGAACCTTTTAGTATGACTTGTCCCAAGCCCACCATTTTTATCAGGAGGTATTTGAAGACAAAACACTCCTGAATGGGATGCCCAAACATCTGATGAAATGGTCAATAGTTGAGATGGTCTTCATCTCCTTCCTTGTTCGGCCTTTTGGGCCTTGGAAATTGAACCAAATTATTTTCCAGAGCCGAAATGAAGTAACCAGGAACTTGTTCATTTCGGAAAGAATAAACTTTTCTCTTCAGATCCTAAATTTTTTTCCGTATTTGATATCTTTGATCATCTTGACAAAACAGCCTCTGTTTTTGACGCTCAGGAGGCGGAGCCCTTTTATAAGATAAAGGTTTTCAAGTAGAAGTAGGTGCAGGTGCTTGTTTAAGCGTAACTATAGCAGTCTTTGATTTACCCATTCTCCTTCATAGAGATGATGGAATTACACGAGCTTTATCCTTAGTCTTCATAAGAGATTCTTCAATCTGTTGAGCAATTTAAGTAAGGTCTCGAAACCCTCCTGTGTATTTCACAGGGATCAACGGTGTGCACAACTCATCACGGAAATTTTCCACACATATTGGAAACAATTCTTCTTGAGGGAGTACTCAGCTTAGGGAATATGTTAATCCCTTATAGCGAGTAATGAAATATTAAACCCTTTCATTATCCCTTTTCTTACAATTTTTAAGATAAAAAACTGTTGTCTTTGGCAACGTTGAGCTGAATTGAAGAAGGAATTTTTTATGGAGATCCTCCCATCTGGTAATTGACCGGGATTGCAAGCTTGTATACCAAACAAAAGCAGGTCCTTGTAATGACTGTACAAAACACCTGAGCTTAACTACCTCTTGTTGATAAGGGGTTCCCATCATAGGATCACAACAAGAAACAAAATGTGTTAAGTGTTTCTCTGGGTCTCCAGAACCATTAGAGATTGGGAATGTGGTACTTTCAAAATTTGATGGGGGAGGAATTGCATCAACCCATTCAGGGTAAGCTCTCTTTTCTTGTTGAATTTGAGCACATTTTACCTCCATATCTTCCAACTGAGCTGTTAATGACTCAATAGTAGTTATTATCTTTTGAGAAACATCCTATTGAGCTTGGACCTATGCAGGTGCAATAACTGGAGTTTGGACAGATGTGGTGGCTGGTACTGCAACTGATGATAACACCACCGGTTGTTGTTGCACCTGACCCATAGGATTAGACCTGTGAGGGTGTAATGATAAAATAGGATATTCTTGATCCATCTCAGTAGCCACAACAAATTCCCTTAGCTGAATAACTCCAACACGCTTTGGAGGAAGACTACCTTGAAGTATTTCTGCATTCAACCTCCTCAACTCCTTCATTTCCGCCTCTTGTTGTGCGAACCTTTCCTATAATGAGAGTGATTGGCCTTCTCTAGAGGTAGGGTGGAATACAACCTGACTTTTTTCCTTTCCCCTTGTTGGATGCCTTTTAGAGAGGGGGGGAGTTAGTTACTTGAAGGAATACCTAGATTCTGAGTAATCCTTTGATTTCATGTACGCACACATTCTTCATTTGTTTCAGTGCATACAGTCTCTTGATCAGGAATTTCTTCATCTGATCTTTCTGAGTAAACCTCATGTTCTGGAGGATCAGAATCAATGGCATTGATGAAATTAATTGATGCATAACGCATTGCATCCCATCTCTTGACATTTCTGCGATACTGTCTTTTTCAATGTCCTTGATGAGACATTGTCTTTTGTTGATTTGATCCCTTAGGAACTTCTTGACGAACCGTAATTTGTAGGGAATCTCCTGATAATTCGTCTCTTTTTTCCTCTTGTGGTTTCTTCCCTAATTGAGAGAAAACTGACTTTCTCTGAGGAAGAGATTGAAGATTTGAAAAAGTCACCAGTCCGGTGAACTGGGGCTGTTCCCGCTCAACTCCTCGAATCCTATTTGTTGATCTTGAGGTTTGGGTTAAAAGAGACCCTAGTCTGGAAAGATGGGGTGGCTCTTGAGCTGCTACATCTGAGACTTTCTTAAAATCTCTCCTGATTTTGTGGACCTCAGTCCAGAAATTGGCTGGATTCATCAACCTACATCCACTCAAATCACCTGGTTCAAATGACCATTGGATGATTTCTGACACTTTGGTCACTTGATGATGTGCACGCTCTAAATTAGAGGCATGTTCGATATTCTCATTTGCCTGATGCATGAGTAATTCAACAACTTGTTCTTTGTATTCCTAACTTTGGGAAGAACTAGTTGAGGCATGTTCCAAATCAAGCCTTTGATTACACATAAAACCAATTGGTTGTGGCCGGCCATGGGAAATAACATTACATGAGACCATTTTCGGCGGGCTTTATTGACTGGAGAGTATAGTGAAATGCAGTGCTCCATGAACACCCCATCCTCTGATATGAATACCAGATGGGGCATTGGCAATTAACTGTCACAATCTTCTTAGTGCACCAAGGCATGAATATTGAAGGGCTCTCTGCTGCTTTTCAGCCTTCGGATATCGAGAAACTGAGAGAGAGGCCAAATCAATTTGGCGTTGTAACCCATCTATTATCTTGACATGATTTTCATATTCTTAATAAGTTAATATTTTCTTTTTCAATTGACAAAGAGTTTTCTACATGTTGAGATGAATATCTTGAATACAATCTTCCGTCAACATCTCTGGAATGTCATACTGAGAGTCATCCAAAGGCCAAAACATGACTGGCACTTCACCTTTCGCCAGTTGTTTTCTCATATTCAGCACTTACTCTTTGTCATTCGATGAAGATTCTTCTACCTGATTAGACCAGAGCTGCTACTTCCTTGTTGCTTCATCGGATTCAACAAGATTTTTAGAGAATTCACTTATAAAACTATAAGTTGAATGACCCAGGGGTGGTTTGTAGAATGAACTACACCCCGGGCTATCTTCTGATTGAGAAATTATGTCACCTTCTAATGGTAAAGCATCAGACATGACTGGCTTCACATTTTGAAGTGCCTCAAGATAAGAGGGATTCCTCATCACTACATTGTCCATTGGAGAATTTTCCAGGCAATTTGATTTACTACTGTGGAGAGGACTTTCGCAGATAAATTCATCATCATGGGGAGGACCACCATGGTGGGTTACAGCAAAAGATGAAACATTTTTCTCCTTGGTCTTCTGGCCACGCAGAGGGTTATTGTGGCTCTCATCTAAAGATGATACTTTGAGATCGACCGAACTGTCATGAAGCAATCCATCATGAGGAAGTGTCTGATGAAGACCATTGTAATTAATGTTCCCACTATTGGGAACTGAGAGAGTAGAATCTTGAGTTGCAACATATAATTGTCTAAGTGCATCAAGAAATCCAACATCGAGCAAGGCCTTATTACAGATTGGCCCTTGATTTCTTGGCTTTGTTGGATGGTTCTTCTTCTTAGATGCCTTCTTACTCACTTTAGGAACCACTTATTGATGAAAGTGGTTATTATGGGCAGGTGTATGTGCCTGCTCAGGAGAAATGATCAGGTTAGGCTGATTATCTCCACTCAAATCAGGTGTATGTGGTTGACTTGGTTGTCCATATGACATGGGGGAGTATGCCCCACAACCCTCTTGGACTGGAACAGAGGTGTGTGTCTGTTCCAGAGTGAACTGTTGATATATCACTCCACTGGTAGGGATATATTTGCATTTCTTTCCCTGTGATGCTGCTGAAGCTGTTATAATATCCTGGCAGGCATCCAGAATATGAGCAGGGATTTGCTTCTACTTCTTCACCATTGTTAGAATGTGTTTGGTGACTTTAGCTGATGGAACAGTAATATACGTCCATTTTGTTCTTGGAGTAGGTGTGTGTTCCTGCTCCTATCCTCCTTTTCCTGCCAGTGAATTCTGACAGAACTCATGTATGGGGGAAGAGAGTTGAGTCTGCCTCCTGTTTGTCATTGGGGCTTTCCAATTGACTTCTTCGGGTGCTACCAAACGAGTTTGTTGGTAGTCTTGATCAATACTAGCAGGTGTATGTTCCTGTTGATTTCACTCTTCCGAACGTGGTTGATTAACTTTCTTCAATACTGGAAGATGAGACTGCTTGCAGGATTGATGAGTGTAAGCAGGTGTATGTGCCTGTTTACCAGTTGTCAACACATTGGGTTGGCGGGCTTCATCATATGTAGTCAGATGAGCCTGCTGACTAGATGATGATTTATAAACAGGTGTATATTCTTGTCTATAGTATTCCACCGGAATTTCCTGGCGAGAATGGCAGGTTGCTACCAGACGAGTCTACTGGATAGCGGGATTAATACGGACGGGTGTGTGTTCCCGCTCATTGCTTTCCACCAAATTAGGTTGGTGGACTTCTCCGGAAATGGCAGAGATACGAACCTTCTCACTGTTGACCAATCGTCGCCTCTGGTGGTTCGTCTTTCTTGCTCAGGTTCAAGGAACCTGAGCTGAATTCCTGGAGACGACACCCTCATCATGTTGAGGGAGCACTGCCGCACGAGTCTGGCGGCGATTGTTGATGAGAGCCCTTGGGAAGGACTTCTGTCTCCTTGAATTAAGGCCTTTAGTGACCTTCTCATTCACCACCCTAGAATATGGGAGGGAATGGTGACTGAGTTCCAGGGATAACGACCCAAAATGGTTGGAGATGGTTGTTGGCACCACCTGTTTCTTGATTGTTGGTCATCGTTGTCTGGACGATCAGGGTGAATTATTGACTTGGAGGGCTTGTCGAGCGGCCTCCAGAGTTGAAATGGTACCGTGTTGATGGTATTCCTTAACCAGTGCATTTGATACCCAACATTGAAGATGCTGATTAGGTGATGTCATCCTCAGAGCGGACGATGATCCAGCAGGAGTAGCAGCAGAGGTATTCACAGCAGAGGCATTCACAGGTGTGAACTTTAGAGAAGTCATTTCTGTAACACAGAAGATCTTGGAAAAGAGTGCCTATTTGATATAACAAACATAATCAAGATAAGTTCGGCTACTACATCTTTTGGATGAGCACATATGTAATTGATTGTTTTTTTGGCCCTCTCATTGAGTTTAAATAGGGGCCTAACAATTAAGCAAAACATCATTTTAACTTGGTTAAGGATTCATGTCGGGTTCAACATTTTTTGTTTCGCGCTGGAATTGGGAATGACCTTGTTGGTTTAAGGTTCAAACATTCCAATCGGTTTTTAATAGGTTTGTTCATAGAACCGGAAACATCCAATGATTCTATATCCATTTGGACCTACTTTCCAAAGGTAGGTGCTCATTAGTTGTGAACCAATGAGACTTAAGAATTTTCATTGGTCGAGAGGATGGGTGTTCGGACTCATCACACCTTTTTGGGGGGAATTATTGTCTACTCCAGGACTCTATTTATAGATTTAAGTTACATTCGTGAATCCTTATTAAATTACCAAGTATGAAAATGAGTTTTCCTTTAGATCTAACAATCAATGATTGATATGTATGTGATTTAGAGAATCTCTTATGTGTATTCAAGGTTATTCATCGATAGAGAATCATCTATATTTGTTAGAGATTCTTATTCAATGGAATCCTTCAATACATTATATAGATATCTCTAGGTTATTATGATAACCATATTGGTTTTAAAGCCACTCAGTGGGGCACTTGAAGTTTATTGTCATTCAGAAGGACATGGATTATTTCAAAGTTGGGATCGTACCCGCAAATGGGCTACCTACGTATCCTTGTTTAGAAAAGGAATCATAACCCACGTAGTTCGAGTAAAGAATTATGAGGTTTATGCATGGTTTATGGCTTAAAGAAAGATTTCATAATTACTTTTACGCTCTAAGCTCACGTGAGTCATGCTCGGTGTGAGAAACAAGAGTTATTGGTAAAACCTGAAAATTGTGCCACAAAAGATACAATCATAAGAAATGATGTGGGGCTTATGTATGTATGACTTCCCAGATAGATGAAGATTAGGATTTACTTCAGGGAAGAAACCCGGGAACAAGGTACATAAAGGTATATGTGTTTTATGGAGATTCGAATACTTAACTTAGGGCTTACTCCTGAGAAGGATGCCCAAATTAGAAGGGACTTATGATTGGGTTTTATTTCTGATAAGGAATCCCAAATAAAAAAGTAAATTAAGACTGGTTAAGAGAAATTATGACTGGAGATTATTCCTAAGAAGGAGGCCTAGGTTAAAGGGACTTGAGAACTAGGGCTTACTCCTAAGGAGGATTCCCAGGTTAAGGGAAATTATTATTGGGGCTTATTCTTGAGAAGGAGGCCCAGGTTAAGGAACTTGGAATTTGGGACTTACTCCTGAGAAGGAGGCCCTAAATTTGGGAACTTGGGGCTTACTCCTGAAAAGGATTCCCAATATTAAGGGAACTTGAAGACTAGGGCTTATTCCTAAAAAGGAGGCCCATGTTAGGGGACTTGGGGCTTACTCCTAAGGAGGATGCCCAAATTAAAGAAGCTTATGATTGGGGATTATTCCTGAGGAGGAGGCCCATGAATAGGGGACTTGGGGCTTACTCCCAAGGAGGATTCCCAAGCTAAGAGAATTAATACTGGGGCTTACTCCTAATGAGGATGCCCAGGTTAGAGATCCTCTCATATTAAAGGATAAGGGTGAATGAATGAAATATGTAACCATAGTGACATAAAGATATGTAAATCACTAGGTTTTAAGAGATGTTCCATAGAATTCCTTTCAGATAAAGAAGCCAACAAAGGAACCATGTCATAAATGTATTTGAAGAGGGTTTTGAAGGCTAAATCTTGAAAATGAGAGGTGGATTTGAAGAAAAGAGCTGAATAGGCAGGAGGGGCACCCAAAAAGAAGTAGGCGCACAGGTCCTGTTAGGGTACGTAGGTCCTGGTCGCGCAGGTATACCTGCGCGACACATAGGTACCTGCGCGACGGTCAACCCATAGGGTAATAATTGGGTGAGGCTTAACTTAATACCTTAGTATTACCCCTAGAGGATTTTAAATGAGTGGCGCACGGGTTCTGTTCAAGGGATAAGGCAGCGCACAAGTGTCTTCATTTCCTAGAAGGTTTAGACACTTAGGCGCATAGGTGTTGATGAATTTCAACACTTAGTCCTTGTTCCCCCTCTTTAGATCTTCTGTTCTAGGTAAGAAATTACCGTAGAAGTGTTCGGAAGGCTTCGAGAAGAGACTAGGGCACCGAGATCTCAAATCTGAGTTTCTGGATTTTTCCGTCCTCGAAATGGGGGGCCCACAAGGGGTATTTGTAGGCTACTGAAGACCCTGGGAAAAAATTAGATAGGGCACGCAGGTCACTAGCACACCCAATATTTGGCGCGCATGTACCATGTGCGACCATCTTGGAACTTGTGTGGCCCATGCTGAAGCAGGTCCTTCTCCATGAATTTTCAATTTTTGTTGTTTCTTCAAAGGATGAATCAATTTGTATTAAGGTACTTCCCTTTTCATTCGTTAGACTCTGTGATAGAAAGGAGCCTCAACAATGATATCACAAAACCATGCCTATATGTATGGATATAAAACCCAAATTTAAAGAAACTAGTAATTACAATGAAAAAAATGAAATTTCAAAATTGATTTCAAAGTGGTGAAATTAATTTCAAAATTATAATTATATTCTCTAATTAAACATTTAGAATAAAAAATATATTCCAATTTTTATGTGAAACTTCAAAAAAGAACTTGATTTCCAAAATTATTTTCATTTTCACATTTGAAATTCAACAATTATTTTTTTAGAAAAATATATCCAACCTGTATAATTCAATTCTAACGGAATATATTTATTTATAGATAAAGATAAAACACATGAATGTTAATATTTTATGACCAAAAAAAATATTTACAGTTTTAAAAAACAATTTTTCATGTTTATTTAATAATTAAATTTCAAATGATCAAAATAAATTTTATTTATTCACATAAGAGACACTAAAACACTAAATCAAGAAAAATCATTTTACTCAAATTTTTATGATTAAAGGGGTAATATTTTCAATAAAATTCGAAATAAATTTTCAAAAAAACCTATTATCACTTAAAAATGAAGAAAGGAACCAATTTATTGAATAAAATAAAAGTTGAATAGGAAATATTCTTTAAATATGTGAAGAAAGATAATATTTATAAAGAAGTTTACATGGAATAATAATATTATAAAGATGATAGAGATATGGGTATGAATTTTCAAAAATTGATTTATTTCATTTAAAGTATTTTTGGAAAAGGTAAATGAAATTATTAGGGAAAGAAACCACTAAAATGTTTTGGATGTGGATCTACTGAACATTTTGTATCTAATTGTTTAAAACTGAAGAAAGAAAAAAGTGATGATGGAATTAAGATGTTAAGGAGTTCCTAAAGGAAGAAAAAATCAAATTTTAACAAGAATATTTTTCCCTCTAAGAGAAAAGGTAATATTCTCTCCAAATTATAAATGATAAATTTATTATATAAGATTAATAATGAAGATAATAGTGAAGAAATATATGAAGTTGAAATTTCTATTGAATAGGTGTAAAATTTATTGATTTCTAGAGTGAATGATGATGAGTTCACTAGTAATGAATATAGTGATGATGATATAGATGAAGATACTGAAAGGGGTTTTATGCTAATGTAAAATTTGAAGGATCTAATTTATGGAGAAAGATCATAAAAATTTGAATAAAGAGTCTCAAATATCTAATTATATTGATTATTCTTACGTTGAAAAAGAATATAATTTGTTATATGATATTGATGATTTGAAGGAGCCACTTGATTGAGAGAATAAGCTAAAGTAGGATATGAAAGAAAATTTGAAATTGAAATAAAGGTGACTTGAAAATGTTAAGAAAAATATATTATATCTATTATGATATGTTAACAAGTGCATGATAAACTTTGATAAATACATTCAAGAACTAGGAGAATTATTGAAGATAAGCTTCAAGGATGATAGATCCTTAAAGAAGTTTGATGGTTGTGTTTATAAATAAATACTATACTCAATATAAATAAAATTTCATTAATGTGTGAAAAACAATTATTTGAATTTTATGGTAAATGAAAGAAATATTTTTGTAAAAGAAAAGATATCCTTGAAATATAGAAATTCTAAAAGTTCCAAATTGAATTTAAAAGATACTATAAATTAAAAACTAAAAAATTCAAGGAAGAAGTTTGATGAGTAGAGGAATGTGTTGGGACTATAAAAAATTTTGGTCCACTAAAAAAATCCAAAATCCAAAGCCAAAATTTTGATGAAATACATGTGACACAGTCCGGAAAACCAGTAGGTTATGGGATAAGATTCACATTTTATAGTTATTGTTGGTGATAAGGTGGATTTTGACATATGGTAAAAATATTTTGGTTTAATTAAGGTTATTTTTATGAATCTATAATATTTTTAAGGTATGATTTTAGGTGGATTCATCTTACTCAAAGAATAAAATTTCAAAGGAAATATATGTTTTTGAAATAAAAATGGGAAATTGGTTTATATGTTGAAAGAAATCTATGGAAGGTGTGACTTACCAAGTCATGGAGTTGAAAATTATCTTATGATATTTATAGAATAGTTGGGTTTTAGTTTTAATTCTCAAATGGATTACAACTATATTAATAAAGGAAAGTATATATCCTTTTTGTTGAATTGACATTACAATCTTCACAAATGAAGTGTCTATGGATTTTTGGAAACATATGTTTTCCACACATGAAAGGTGATATGAATAATATAAATTTTTTAAAGAAAAAAGGTAAGGTTTTATTAACATAAAATTACTTCTATAAATAGTTTTTGGTTATAAAAGTTGAAATCAAAGAACAAAAACTATTTTTATGGTTTTAAGCACAATTTTCTTAGAGTCTTTTAACTATAGGATGAAAGAAATGAAGTTTGTTTTTGAAATTATGGATAATTAGTTAAATAGTTAAATTATAGTCATGGTGTGACTATAGGACAATGAAAAATATGTTACTTGTTTCAATTTAGTGATGTAGAAAATTCTTTCTACTTGAGTGTAAAGGAGTAGAATCATTTGTGGTATTAAATAATTGGACACATTTTATAAAAAACAAAAAAGAGATCAATCAAGGTAAAAAAATTCATGATATTAATATGTTGAAGAGGTAAATATATTTTATTTATTCAAAATTATAAAAGAATAATATTATGGTTTTTATATATAGAAAGGTGATGATTCAATCTTTTGTCCTACTAGAGCTTATTCTTTTGAATTTTTGTGGGAAAGTAAGGAATAAATAAACTAATAGGGATAAGTAATTTATATTTTTATTAATTAATTTAATTTTATAAATTTATTATCTTTGTGAATCATAAATTATAGGTCTTTATGTGGTTTAAAAATATCAACAGAAGTGAGGAAAAAGAGTGTGGTTTCTCTTTAAAGAGAATTCAAATAGATATGGGAGTTGAGTACATAGGAATAAAATTTAAAGCTTATTTGGAAAATCATGGTATTAAAAAAGATATTATTACACCATATACCAAAAAATAGTGTGGTTTCACTATGTGGAAGAATATAATCTTGGTATATATGAATTTAACAATACTAATGAATCACATTCATGATTCTTTTGGAGACAAGCAATTGGGGAACAATGCAAATCCAAAACTATAGCTTATATCATCCAAATTAAAAAATGTATCCATTTTAAAGGTACTATAATATTATTTATAGATTGAATTACTTAATTATGTTTTATATACCTTATGTTACCTAAGTAAAAAGGTAAAACATTGGAAAGTCTAAGTACAGAGGTGTTGATGGTGTTTTTATTGGTTATCCTCTAAATAAAAGAGGATATCACTAATTAAACAAGGAAATAAGGAATATTATTGATATTGTTGATGTGAAGGTTCTATAATGGTCATAAAATAACTATATATAGTAATAAATATTTTTTATATTGATTGAAATGATGTAAACTTGTTAGATAATACACTGAAAATTTTGAAAATGGTTAACTTTATAGTGATATTCAAGAAGAAGATGATTATTAAAACTTATGAAGTGTTGAATAATGATAAAATAATATTAATATAAGGTTAATAATTTATGATTAAGGTAAAAATATCATTTTTAATTGAGAATAATTAGTTAAAAATGGATAAAATTAATGAAAAAAATAGATACCTCGTTGTTTTCATAAGTCAAACCAAGAAGTTTTGGTGAAGTAATATTTTATCAAGAATGGGTGAATGGAAAGAGTTAGGTAATACATAATAAATTAAGAAAAATTTTCAAATTTAATTCTCAACTTCATGGTAATTACTTTGATGAGACATTCACACTAGTTTCAATGGTTAAGGCTATTAGTATTTTTCTTGTTATTTCTTCTCAAAGGCGATAAATGATTTTCAAATAGATATCAATTATGCCTTCCCAAATGGTGATATTGAATATAAGTGTGCATAGATAAATATATAGTATTATTTCTTAGATAAGATGAAGTAAGAGTTTTTATATTGAATAAGGAACTGTATAAGTTTTAAAAATCTTCAACTATATGGTATTTGAAGCTTGAATCATGTATAATGATATTAAATTCCAGAGAAGAAAGAGTGGAGAAAAACCTTTACATCAAGGAAAATAAAGTGGTATCTCTAATTTTTATTTTCCGTGTTGATGATATCATATTTTTTGGGAAGGGGGAAAATTATTACAGTGATATTTCCACTCAAAAAAATGATGGATATATCAATGTTTGGAGAAATGAAGTACTTATTGAGATTTCAAATTTTATAAAAAGAGGAATATGTATTCCTTTATGATGATAAATATACCATGTAAATTTTGAATAAGTTTGATATGTAATATGAAAAAGTAGTTTTTACTCTAATTACATTGGGAAAAAATTTCAAAGGAAGATGAAGGTAAAAGAGTAAATTAAAATGAGTTTAGAAAACTCATTTAAAGTTTACTCTATTGCACTACTTCAAGACTAGATATCATATATGATATCATATTATGTGTAAGATATCAAAGTGTTCACATGTAATATCAATTCATAGTAGTGAAAAAAATTCTAAGTTATATTTAAAGTACTATTGAATATGGGCTTACATATAACAAAAAAAAGAAAGATAGATATATATGGATTTTTCAATATAGATTAGGATGGGTGTGTTAATGATGGGAAGTCTATATACAGTAGATTAATCATATTGGGAGATTTATGTGTTTATTAACACCCAAATAAGTAAAGTTTTGTTATATTTTTTACAATATAAGTCAATCATGATGCTACAACATAAGAAATTACCCGATTGGTGTGCATGGGAACTTAATTAGAAGATCTCAAAGTAGAAGTGTAGTTTCCCTTACTAGTGGGATATGATAATCAAAGTGCGGTTAATTTTTTTATGAATATAGTTCTACATTTTTTAACAAAGAATATTGATATCAATTATCACTTCATAATGGAAATTTTTTAATAAATGTGAGGTAAAATAGGAGTTTGTTTCAATAAAGGAGAAAGTCGTAGATATCTTTACCAAGCCATAACAAAATGATGCATTTCATTAGTTGAGTTTGATGATGGAAGTTCAACCTCATTATTATAAATGACAAGGTATGATGATCCATAACCTCTCTTTTTATATTTGTTTTTTTTCAAATATGGATATAAAATATATTAATTGAAAGAATATGTTTTTCTTTAAGGGGGAGGATATATTCAGAAAAAAATTCAAAAGGGTAAAGATATGAATTTAGAGGTGTGATCTAGTGAAATGTGTGACTATTTATAATACGTTTCTCGAGTACGTGGGTATGATTTTTTTTGGAATATGTACAGGAACAATTTTTAGAAGACAAATTGATAAGTGAAGGGAATATTCATTTTTTGGAAGTAAATGTGTGTTACCCTAATGGAAAACTATAACATTATTATTAATAGTTCATGGTTCTTGATATGATTTTTCCTATATAGGATTATAATGACTTAATATTGAATCACTAATAAGTTTTAAGGGAGATATATGTTTGATAGATAATATAAAAATCCTAATTGGGTGGTTGTTATAACATCCCAGGACCCACACTCCTAGATCCAATGCTAAAATCCATAACTTTACATTCTTGTTTATGATGCTGATAATTTTGACCCAATTTCTTTTCATAAAAACCTTAAAATGTAAAAATTATAACATGGATCACTTATATTATGGAGGACCTTTTTGGTTTAGAGTTTTAGAGAATTAGTAAAACTCCTATATAAACAATACCCAAGTAGTCAAATGATCATTCTTGTTTAACCCAGCTTTTCTTATTTTGTATTAAGTTGTCAATATCATCTATTTGAAATCCTTTATAGACACAAATCATTCATCCTAATTATTTATAACCTTGTGAAAATGAAACATAAGAAGGGAGAGATAAAATTCTCAGGAAGGTTAAACATAAGCATTAACAATTTAATTTAATCAATGAGCATAATGGTTCATAATGGTATAATGACATAATCAAAGTGCATGAGCAAATTAGAAAATAATTTATACACATAAATACCTAGATCATAAAATATGAAAACATGGAAAATGAAAGAGTTGTCAGAATCAATAATCATAAGCCATGTGATATCAATCTCGATCATGAGAAGCATTATAAACCCATAACAAGCATAAATAAAATATGTACGTAACATGGGACATCATTTTCACTTCACTCGTATAATCAAACTTACAAATGAAATAACCATACGGTCGACTTCCATACCCAATGAATTGGAGGGATATCATGGACCCAATTTTCTTTGGTTTATCATGGAAACACCCGTCATTTGTTTAACATAGAACCACCCAACATTGGTTTATAACGTAACCACCCATAAAATGTCTGAGTACCATTACATAATCCTAACACATAAAATCTTTCATTTCATCATAAACTCATAGGAACAACCATTATATCATTAATAACTTGATTAATACATGTAAAATAAATTCTTTCTATGGAAATATATTTGAATAATGGTTAACCTATAGAAAAGAAATAGGTTCCATAACAATCTCTTTGAAACATGATTAACCCAAGGAAAGGAAATAAGTTCCATAAAATATATATTTAAAGTAGTATTAATCCATCCAGAAAAGAATGAATATGGTATCAATAAAAAATATCCCTAGTAGAGGATAAGTAAAAAAAATAGTTTTTGAAGTTTATGAATGGAAATACCATTAAAATATCATTAACAGCATTCTTGAGGAAAATATCCTTTTCATTTTGAATACACTTTTTAAGATATAAAACATTTTGAAAATCTGTTTCTTTGAAAATAACCTTGAAATATTATAAAGGAATATTTTCAAAATAATTTAAATAATTTCTTGAGGAAAATATCCTTTCATATTTTAAAAACACTTTTTAAAACATTTTTGATTTTTTTTAGAAAACATGGGTTTGAAAGAAGACGTATTTTAGATCAAATAGAGAAATGAAGTTGAATTTTCTTATAAACACATTATCAAACATTTTAAGTATAAAAGAGTAGAAATATGGTACAATTACATGAAAATATCATGACTTAAAAGGAGAGGATAATTATTCCATGAATATCATATATATATCATTTATATGAAATATTTTTATTAAAACCATCCTTGATATGTTCCTTGTAAATCATGAACGAATCACATCGCTTTGAGGAGGCGGTAGTCCACATGTGGACAAACGTTGTTATCATATTCCCAAAAAATGTAAATCATTAAGGTATGTTTTATATAATTCTTCCAGAATGATAAATAAATAATAAATATAATAAATATCATATAAAAAATAGTATGTTAAACATTATTCCCAACCCGGAGAAGTGGTAATGGAAGAATAAACGACATCATTTCATGAGGCGGCGGTCCGCCGTACACACAAACGATGATTGTGTATCCCATTTTTTGGAAGTGTGTGAAGTAATAGGTTGTACCCTTAATATAAAAATCTCAATATATTTAATATAATGAGGTTATTATATAATCATGATATAAAAAATAAATGAATGGTTTTGAGAAAGAAAGAAAACAAAAATTCTTGTGGATGAACATTACGTCTTCTTTGGATAAATCTTTGTGGTTTTCACTAATGAACTTCCTTGGATATATTTATTCCAAATTAAAGTCTTATAAGATGATTTGAGGTAATTTTTTAATATTTTTTTATAGGTATTGACAGATAAAAAGAGATTTTGAGGTGTGGATAGGGGAGGAGAGGTGGTGGCCTTTTATAAGTTGGGGATAGGACACTAGGAAATTTTGAAAAGAAGTTAGGTGAAGCCATATTTTTACCAAATAAGAGGCTTTATTAACACAAAAAAAATAGATCATATAGGGTTAATGGTCTAATTATGTCTATCTAATGGGATTTGGAAAAATTTTGGAACATTTTTAAACCTTATATTCTATGTTTAACCACTAAGTAAACTCATTTTTCTCTTTATCATTGTAATTAATTTTAATTCATTTCACTAATATTTTTTGTTCAAAAACAAGTTGAACTTAATTTAAATTATAAATTATTTTGATTCAAAATATTGAGATAATTTTTCTGAATTTAATTCATAGAAGTGTAAATTTTTAATTTAAAATTAATCCTGTAGATGAAACAAGAAAGCAGGTTTTTAAAGTGAAAATGTTCAAAAGTTTACTAAGTTTTTATATCTAAATTCAGTATAAAAATATTCAGATGAACTAAATTAGATTAATATATGTATAATTGGACTATTTTTACTTTAAAAATATTTCAAAATATAATTTAATATTATAAATTATTTAGACGAAAAATCAATATTCAATTAAAATTCATCTTTTTTTATTATTCATTAGAAAATGAAACTTCTCAGAAAGTACCAAAAATACACCCTAAGATTATTTTGGAAATTTTATTTAAAATAATAAGTTAATTTAGTAAAATAAAATTTATAAAAGTGTCAAAATTTATTTTTAAAACAAGTTTTCCAATAAATGGCGACAAAACCTCCTTTTAGAAAAATACAGCTTTTTAATGCTTAAAATTGGATTTGTTCTTATTTTATGCATATAAAACTTATTAGATGAATTTAAAAAAAATTTATTGAACATATAACATTTAAATTTCATTAATATAATTCAATAATTATGATTAGTTTAATTTATTAAGATAAAATGTCTTTACGGGTATAAAAACAGGTCTTCATAAAAACACACCCTTTATATAAAATTGTTTTTTATATTCATTTATAATTAATTGGTCACCAAATATTTAATTATATATGTAAATTTTTAAAACATATTTTCATAATTCTGTTAATACTATTCATTTCTTCCATACAAATGGCTAAGTGATAACTATCACATTAAATATTAGTAGTATATTGTTGTTGCAAAAACTCGGTCTTGCATGTAACACACATTATTCAAGAAACACGATGTTGTGTGAAACACAAGATAAAAATAGTGTTGCATATAATTCAAGATAAAATATGAATTTATTTTGACACAAACTATCAAATAATTTAAATTAATTTGAAAGAATATATTTCTTAAAATATCGAGATGTTACATACCACCCCCCTTAAAATGAACTTCGCCATAGAAATTGGCCTTGGTTATAAAAGAATTAACATTTTTAGAATTAATTTATTGAAACCCACATAGTAAAAATTAAATAAATAAAAAATACCTTAAAAAGTAAAAGTGGGAATCATAAAATTTACTAGAAGTTACACATAACTAGGTTTCCTAATAGGAGAACATAGGTGGTAATAGAGGAAAAGCATAAATAATTACGGGGATTGATTAAGTTCATTAATAACAATAAAGTGAATGATTAATGGAATGTTAAGGTCCTTAAAAAATAATATTTTTATGATAAAAATACAATAAGTTCATTAGAAATAGAGGTACTAGGAAAAAATTTGTTTAAGATCCTTTTCCTATTGTTAATGAATTCTATTACTATAGCGACCCTTCTTTTCTTACATTACTTTTACATCATTTTAAAGATAAAAGACATAAAAAATTACACCATGAGGATCCAAATATTTAGTTTCTTTGGAAATATAGGACCATACATAACTTTTACAACATTAAACATAAACATTTATTTAATTTATTCTTCTCTATCTTTTTATTGGCCCTTGAGTTCTCCTTAGTACACGTAATCACCCGAGGATATACATAAAAAAAGGGGTGAGATAAAATACCAGTAAGAGGATAAGAAAATTAGACAATAAAAAATGGACTTATCATAATCATTATCATCATAACATATTCATAGGATCATACACATGATAGGAATAATTGATAAAAGGCTTAAAAAGTGGAAATGTATAAAAATAAAACCTTCTGTCTAAGCAGTTAACTACAAAACACAGTTGTGGATAAAGATAGAGTAATGTTCATGAATATTTTACTTTAACTCATAATATTCATCACATTAACCAATTAATTGGAGCTATATATAATTTTGGGTGCACCCGTCACATCATAACATTTGTATTGTGCTATATAATTCAGGGCGCACTTGTCACATCATAATGTTAACATCATCATGCATGCCACATAGAATGTATATCAATATTGTACATAAATAACCCATGTAAATTAATGGGTTTCATTTAATAAATCATACATTCATAAACTTTGGGTTCCCAAAATAGGTAATAACATACTTGATACAAGAACCATCAACCTTGAGGAGAAGTAAAAGGTGTGTTTTTGAAAGAAGAGTTCTTTTGGAAAAAAAATTATTTGACATAAAATCTAGTGAAAAAAATTTATATCCCATAAAAGGTAAGATAATTATGAATCAATTATTTTTAAGGAATAACCATACTAAAAATTGATTGAAAGAGGGAAAA
Organism: Viscum album; assembly: GCA_963277665.1. Classification (NCBI taxonomy): domain Eukaryota; kingdom Viridiplantae; phylum Streptophyta; class Magnoliopsida; order Santalales; family Viscaceae; genus Viscum; species Viscum album. Next base: position 117,498,669 of record OY728162.1, on the reverse strand, counting down.
TTTGAAGAAAGAAATTTGGGTTCGAAAATTCCCCTTACCTTGTGTCCGAACACTTTATTAAATTTAATATCATTTATAATCATAATATATTAATAATTTAATACTTAAAAAGTATTTTATACATTAATATTATTCATTATGGTGTTATTATGTTTTTTTATGGGCCTTTGGATGATTTATAGAGTTTAATTTCATCATTCAAGAGTGTTATTTTTCTTAGTTTTTATAAACGGTTCACTTGTATACATGAATGGATGTTCGTGTAGAACATGGATAAAAATAAAGAATTGATTTTACATGATATTAATGATCTTAAAAGATTTTAAATTATATTATAATGAATTTGGTTATATACCATGAGAATGAATCATTAGTTAAAATCTATTGATGATCATTTTAGGTTAATTTGGGCAGTTTTTGGATCACAACGAACATGTTTTGTTTTATAATTTAGTATTATGCATAAAATTTGTTTTCAGAACATAAAAGGGGTTAAATAATACATATTTACAATCTTTTTTCAACCATTTAATGGTTTTATTGACCTACCTGAAGGCGTTGAGGGAAAATGTAAGTGCATCGCCCATGATGTAGGTAAATTAACACGTCATGGGCCATGATTTCTTTTTTATAAACAAAGAGATAGAGAGAGCGGGGGGAGGATTATAATGAATTATCTTCAATTGACATGATATAATACCATCATATCAATCATACTATATTTATCATGTAATTTGGCTAAGATAATTTTAGGATAAGATAAGAAAATAAATTAAATTTGAAAGGAATTTGAAAGAAAAGAGAGAGAAATTACCACTTGAATTATCCTCTTGAGATCCTCCTCAAGGCACCTAGGATTGGTCTTTGGATGAGACCAAAAGATCCTGGAAGTTGTGGAGGGGATAGGGATGAGGTTTGGACATAATTTGGACAAGGCTTGGAGCTTGAGAGGTGTGAAGGAATGAGGTAGTAAGTGGTGGTATTTATAGTCAAGGGGAGGGGTGTTTTCTCAATATTTAATTCATTATTTTATTAATTTCCCTCAAGACAAGAAATAGTGATGATTCCATGACAAAATATAGTAAATAGGGCATGTGAGTTCGATATGTGGGTTCTTAAATTACTCATGATGTCAATAATAGTGGATTTAACTTATAATGTATTAATACTATAAATTACCATATTTTACTATTCACAAAAAATTCAAGTATTTCAGAAAAATCTTAAAAAATAACCCTAACCATTTTTTGATGTGTAGAATACAAAAATGAAATCCATTTTACGAAAATAATTTTTTTAATATATGAAATTTAATTTTTAATTAAAATCATAATTTACTTGAAAAATACAAATTTTAAAATTAAAACTTCTTTTCTTACACTTTGAAAAATTAATTAAGATCTCATAAAAGTATCATATAATCATAAGATATCAGAATACTAGTTTATGAATACACTTTATTTTAAATTATTAAATATTTATGGCTTAAAAAAATACCAACACTATAATATAAGTATATCATATTATTACTTAAAGGATGGATAAATTTTATTTATACTATCATTGGTAAGGTTCCTATTCACTTGGCCGATTTACTATTCATAAGGATCATATTACTATTCATAAGGTTAAAAATACTATTCATAAGGATATGTCACTATTCACCAAAAATTAAGTTTGTCCTATCAGACCCCAAACATCTTACTCATCGCAACCGTGTATATAATGACCCGCTAATTCTCATTGGTTTGAGAATACAATGAATCATTACTAGGCCTTAAGAGACATCCACAAGATGCCAAAGGCTGGCAGTAAATGCCTAAGGGTTTCAAATACAATTAGGGGATGATTTACCCTTTATGAAATAAAACACTAAACTAACAAACCATCACAAAACTATTCACTAAATGATGCATGAACAAAAGCAAGACAATACAACTACTTTATTCATATCAAAACCACTCCAAAGTGTGAAAAAATAAAATACCAAACAAGTATCAAAGTTAATAGTGGAAAGAAACTAAGGACTCCAAGAAGGCTACAATACTCCATGCTCCACAAGCTCCATGCTCCACAATCACCAAAAACCCCATGTATCATGAGGTGGTACTAAAAACATGTGATACTTTGCTTTTGCCTATGTCGTGGAAGATAGCATCTACAAAAGTACCAATGTACCAAAGAAGGGGTGAGTATAAAACTCAGTAGGATTTCTCTAATGGATTCTCTACTCACACCACTAGGATAGAAGAGTTAGCAACATTTACATAAAACAGTTTATATAAATCAATTTCTCAAAATAGTTTATAACTAAATATAAACAAGTTTCCAAAACCATTTATCACCAAAAGCGTACAAGTGAAATTGAAAACCAATTTTCCAGTAAGATATTTTTTCATAAAAATAACTAAACAAATCTTTAAAACTAATTCTAAATATTACTTTTGCATACCCAATCCACTCCACACATCCACAAAACCAACCATGCATGCTACACAATGACAGTTCCATACTCATGAGCAGTTTCTTGTCGATCTACCAAGTCATCACAAGGTAATTATATACCATATGCCATTTGACCTTTGGAACCAAGTAAAAGGTCATATTTTCACCAAGCCTCATAAATACAATATGAACTCACACACCAATATGCCCAAGTATCATGCCACAACACCTTTTCAAAAAAAACCACCTTTTTTTAAACCGTTTTTCAATAAAAACCATTTTAATGCCAACCCATTTCAATAAATAACCATTTTTATTAAAAACCAATTTTCCATAAAACTATTTAGCAATTCCATAAAATCCATAACTTAAAATCACTATTTTAAATTTAGAAAACTTAATCACTTTGCACAATAATTCACCAAGATCACACAATTTCACCTAAAACCATAAATCATCACTAGAGAATATTTATTCCATGTTTTTTACAATAAATTTCATTCAAATAAATCAATTTGAAACTAAGACAATTAATTCTAGAAATAGTAGTCAAGAGAGAATCCACCTACCTCAAAGGTTTTGATGAAACTTGACAACGGATGAAAAACGCACAAGAAACCAGGTCGATTCTCCACAAAACCACCTTAGATCAATTCTCCTATCATGATCAAGAGAAAATATAAACATTTTTGGAATCCAAAATCTTATATCATACCATAAGGGGTGTATATATAAGAAATTGAGAAGATAGGAGAAGTATATCTAATTAGATCTAAGAAACCGATCAAGAATGATGAAGAACGATCACATACCTCAAGAATCTAGCTTCGAATCACCAAGGGAAGCCTTAAGATTGACTCTGGATCAATGGTGGAACAATATTTGGCCTTAGGAGAAGGAAAATCCCAAGTTAGATCTGGTTTGGGGAAAATGACTGGATTAAAGGCAAGGCTAACCTAGATCCACTTTTTTAGGATCTTATTTATACCCCGCGTAGGGTTAGTTTACACAATTAGACAAACCATGTACCAACTGTGCATTAGCTACTTCTTTAAGGAAACCCTGCATGACCTCCTCTCATAGTCTCCATAACTGTACTCAAACCATGCCAAATATACTACCTCAAAACTGCAAATGCACACATTTTCTCCTAAGATATCCACACAGTTTGGAAAAATCGTGCACAGACCGTGTGCCTCTCCTCTAGCCCCCAAAACTTATTGAAAGTTCACCAAACTCTCCCATAATTCACCCAATACCTTAATAAGAATAAAACATAAATAAAGGGTTACGTAATAGAAACCAGGGGTACTACATTCTCCCCACCATAGGTCTTTCCGTCCCCAGAAAGTAGAAAACCATCGCTACCCTAAAAGAGTTCTGGTGATTGATCTTTCATTTCCTTCTCATGTTCCCAAGTATCTTCCTAAATATTACCATGTTTCCATAAAACCCACACTAGACCAATTATTTTTCTATTCAATACTTTCTATTTCCTATCCACAATATCCACTGGGATATGTATGAATGAAGCATCTGGATTTAGGTCAATGTGATCCCATCTGATCACATGGTCAGAATCAGGATGATACTTTTTCTACCGGGATACATGGAACACATTATGAACTAAACTAAATCGTGGTGGTAATGCCAACCTATATTCCACCTCTCAAACCAGTTCCATTATCTCAAACAGTCTAATATATCTCGGAGATAACTTTCCCTAATTCCCAAAACGATGATGTCTAGGACTTGGAGAGATCCTCAAGAACACATGATCACTCATGGTAAATAACAAAGGTAATCGATGGTTATACATATAATATTTCTAAAGACTTTGAGCCATCTCCATATTCTTTATTATCATATAAATCTTCTCTATTATTTCCTAGACAAGGCTTGGCCGGACTAGTGAAGTTTAACCTATTTCCACCCAACACAGTGGAGAACGATAAGGTCACCCATAAAACACTTCAAACGAATCCATATGTATCAAGGCCTGATATATGTTATTGTATGAGAAATACACTAAGGGTACATGATCCTACTATGATCCACCAAAATCTATGACACAATCCTATAACATGTCTTCCAATGTTGGTATCATCCTTTTAGATTGGTCGTCTATCTGAGGATGATACGTCACACTCATATTCAACTGAGTTCTATAGAATTTATATAAGGATTTATAGAAATGATATGTGAACCTCAGATCTCTATATGAAACGATCGACACTGGTACTCCATTCCTATTTACCACTTATTGGAAATAGGTTTTGGAAAAATCCTCCACTGTATGAGTTTCATGGATCTGGATGAAATGGGCCGACTTGGTAAGATGATCCACTATCACCTAGATGACATCATGTTTTTGGACCATTATTAGGATACCTGTAACAAAATCCATAGCTATATTCTCCCATATCCACACAAGAATCAGTAAAGATATCAACATACCTACTGGTCATTGATTTTATTCTTTAACATGCTGACAAGTTAAGAACCACGAGAAAAACTCGGCCACCTTCCTTTTCATGACACTCCACCAAAATTGTGCCTTCAACACCTTATAAATCTGCTATGTTCCTGGATGTAAAAACTATCTCGAGTGGTGTTAAGAATGAAGGAGTTATTCCTGACAACACATAGGTACAACCCTCTGGTCTATGAAACACAAAACTTAACTCGCATTAAGTTTTCAACCCTCAATGGTCTCCCCACCATTGATTTTTTAATTCATAACCAAGCATTCTACATCATATGTTTATTCTTATTTGACTATATTTACCAAATCAGTAATAAGAATAACTGAAAAAAAACCACAAAATCACCTTGGTCGTCACATTCAACATGCACGTCATCTAGGACCGACATCAACTACCATTCATCTAAAGCTTCATTCTACAACTGAGCATATAAGTTTCCACTCAATGAATTTGCCACCGAATTCCATTTTCCTTGTGTATACATCAAGTCAAAGTCAAACATCTGAAGATACTCCATTCATATTCTTTGCATCATATTTAAATCTCGATATGATAAAATGGGTTCCAATCTTTTATGATTTGTAAACACATTGAATTTATCACCAAAGAGATAATAATGTTAGGTATTCACATCATAGACAACTGTATCTAGCTCCACGTCATGTTTTGGGAAATTAGTCTCATGCACACTCAACTGGCTTGAACCATAATCCATAACATTGTCTCCATTTATAATAACATATCCCAACCTCGATCCTGAATCATTAAAGTACACAACATATCCCTATTCTGATTCTAGAAAAATCAAGATTGGTGCCAAATTAATTCAAAGTTTCACCTCCTAGAAATACTTATGGAATTCCTATATCCATTGTAATGGATCATTCTTCTTTTTCAAAGATTTCACTGATGAGGATATCTATGAGAAGTCACGCAAAAAGTGTCGGTAATAACCTGCTAGACCAAGAAAACTTCTTATCTCAAAGACATTATTCAGTATTTTCCATGAGATTATAACTTCTTTCCTTTCAGGGTCCATTGAAACACCTTTTTCAGAAATCACATGGCCAAGAACGCGTACCTCTGGTATCCAAAAACCACACTTAGATAGTTTGGCATACAAACGATTATCTCTCAAGATTTGTAACATTGTTGCTAGGTGTTCCTCATGCTCAACCCTTGTCTTTTAATAAACCAAAATGTTGTCCAAAAACACCACAATAAAAGAGTATGTATATCACTGAAATATATGATTCATCAAATCCATAAATACCATTGGTGTATTCATAAGACCAAAAGGCATGAATACATACCCGTAGTGTCTATATCTATATTTAAAAGATGTTTTTAGAATGTATTCCTTATAAACTCATAATTTATGATATCCTGATCGAAAGTCAATTTTAGAGAACCAATAATCTCCCCTCAATTGGTCAAATAGATCATAAATTTGTGTAAGTGGATACTGATTCTTTATCATAACTTTTTTAATTTTACGATAATTGATGCACAACCGAAGAGTTCCATCTTATTTCTTCATGAGAAAGACCGGTGTTGCCCATGTATATGTACTTGGATGAATGAAAATATTACTTTATAGCTCCTCAAACTTCACTTTAAATTCCCATAATTCTATTTGTTTCATTCTATAAGATGGAAGAGAAATAGGACTGGTCCCTGGAAGGAGATCAATCATAAACTCCACTTCCCTTATAGGTGGTAATCCTAAGAAGTTATTGGGAAATACATCTTGAAATTGATCCATAACTAATAGAAAAATGGTTTCTCTAATCTCTTCCATCGGTGCCAAATTCATCACTATCGACTGATAAAATATTGTTCCCACCACTGGTTCCAACAAGCCTATTGAACCTTTCTTTATAACCTTGTCTCTTTTGAAGAGATGCTCAACATCGTTCCCAGATGTAAAACTAATCATTGTTCTATAACAGTCGATGTGATCCTTGAACATTATCAACCAATCCATACCCAGGATTACATCATAAATATAAATATCCAACATTGTGAAGCCCCATTTTAGATCATCTTCATCAACAGTTATATAACATGCTTTACACTTGAAGGATCGACATTCTCTTTCACCAAGAGGAGTTTGAATTTTTAACAAAGAATGCATCATCTCTACTTTTAGACTTAGTAAATCAATAAAATGAGAAGAAATGAAGGAATGTGACGCACCAGTATCAAAAATTACTTGCACAAAGGTATAATTCAAAAGAATTATACCTATCAATATAGATGGTCTAGCATAATCCTCAACAATCATATGCACAACTCCATACAATTTCTTCATTGTTTCACTCTTCTATTTATTCCCTTGCTGCAATTTCCCTTGGTAAGGAGTCATAGTATTCTGAGAATCACCATGGATAGCTCTACTCTGTTGATGAGTGTGATTTTTTTATCCTCACCCCGTCGAAGCATACAATGCTTGCGACACCTAAGAAGTGCCTTGACCACCCGACCTCAGAGCACTGTGACAAAAGTGTTTAAGGTGTCCCATCTTATTGCAATTATGGTATGATCTTGGTGGTAATATACACTCCCACTCATGTTGTCAAAGGAACCACATTGGTAGTATCCAAATTGTCTCTTTGGGCGTGGAGGAAGATTTACTGATCCAGCTGTCTGATTCTAATTCTCACTCCCACCCTAGAAATAGGTGTCCCACTTTCTCTTGATCCTATCATTAAAGTTTCCACCATTTCTTGTAGGGATCATCATACTTCCTCCTCCCATATCTCCTTATATGTCCCTCTCAGCCATCGCCACTCTGTTTACAATCTCTATATAGTCATTAATAGAGAGAACCAAAATTTTCAATTCAATTTCATGCCTTATCCCTAATTCGAAGATACGTGCATCTAGGGACACACTCACCACAAATTCTGGTGAAAAGTGTACTAAATTCATGAATTTAGTTGCATATTCTATGACAAAGAGATTATCCAACTTTAGTATAAATAATTTTTTCATCCTCTGGATATTGAACGTGTGAGGATAGAATTGTTTATTAAAAAATTACTCAAAATCCTTCCAAGTAAGGCCAAAACCCAATTTAGCGTACAGTACTAGTTCTGACCACTGGTGTGAAATATCCTTGAGCAAGTACGTGCCCATCTTTACTTTGATCTATGATGATGTGCTGATGAATTTGAAGATACGATTCATCATGTTCAGCCTCACCTACGCCTTTTCCAATTCAGAATCACCCCTGAATATGCGTGGATTTTACTTCATGAACTGGATGGAATGATCCATGTGCCTTAGTTAATCCCTCCAATTTCCCATATCCATTGCATGAAATGCTTGAACGATACTCTAAACCAGATCTTGGTTCACATGTGGCTCAGGTGAAACCACATTCTTCGCAACTTCTTTCGGTTGTTTTCTACGATGCCTACCGAGTTCCATTTTCTAAACCAACAACAACATGGTAAGTCTCTCTCCCTAACAACTAATGTATTATCATTTCAAATTATATCACATCAACTATCACAACATTGTTTTCCCAAAAACAACCTGTTTCACATTCAACCTTTTTTTTAAAGATCGATCCTTTCTTTTGAAAATCAAACCATTTTCAAAATACACCAAGTATCCTCTTTTCAAAATCATTCATTTGAAAAAAAATTATGCATTTTAGAAAAATTCACACCTTTGAAAAAGATCATAAATCATTACTCAAAATGAAATATCCAATACTAGTGGGAATTCATTCCACTACAATTCATGACATGCTCGTCTCATTGGATAAACCCACGACAATGAGATTCTAGGATCCAATAAGTGTCTCCAAAACACTTATGTACCCAACACACTGGTAACTTAAAATTCAGCATAAAAAGGATAGTTATATCCTTTTATGTTATACATTTAAAGTTCTAATAATCCTACCCCTTTCTAAGATCACAACCCAAGGAATAGATAAGGATGAATTAACTCTAAGACTAAGAAACTGAAAAATACTTGTTAGGCAAGGACCAAACAAGTTTAGACAATTTATAATGACCCACTGATTCTCATTGGCTTGAGAATAAAAAAAATCATTAATAGGACTTAAGTGACATCCCCAAGACACCAAAGGTTAGAAATAAATTCCATAGGGTTTAAAATAGAAATGGTGGATGATTTAACCTTTAATAAAAAACCACTAAACAAAAAAATCTCACCAAATTGTTCACTAAATGATGAATAAACAGAATAAAGACAATACAACTACTTTATTCATATCAAAACCACTAAAAAGTGTGAAACAAAAGAAGACCAAACAAGTATCAAAGTAAAAAGAGGAAATAAACTAAGGACTTCAAGAAAACCACAAGACTATATGATCTACAAGCTCTAAGATCCACAATCATAGAACAACCCAAGTATCACGAGGTGGTGCTAAAAACATGTGATACTTTACCTTTGCCTATGTCCTGAAAGATAGAATCTGTGAAAGCACCAAAGTTCCAAAGTAGGGGTGAGTATAAAACTTAGTAGGTTTTCCCCAATGACTTCCCTACTCATGAAACTAGGATAGGAGAGTTTTCAATATTTATCTAAAATAGTTTATATCAAACAATTTATCAAAATAGTTTATAACTAAATATAAACAAGTTTCCAAAACTGTTTATCACCAAAATCATACTAGTGCAATTGAAAAAAAAATCCAGAAAGTTGTTTTTCCAGAAAAAAAGTAAAAAAATATTTAAAACCAATTCTCAATATTACTTTGGACCAATCCATTCCACACATCCACACAACCAACCATGCATGCTATACGATGATAGTTCCATACTGATGAGCAATTTCTCATTGATATACCAAGTCATCACAAGGTAATTATATCCCATGTGCCATTAGACCTTTGGAAAAGAGAAAAGGGTAATATTTCAACCAATCCCTATAAATACAATATGAACTCACACACCAATATCCCATGGATCATGCCACAACACCTTTACAATAAAACCACCTTTTTATTGAAAACCATTTTTCCATCAAAACCATTTCAATGAAAAACCATTTCAATAAAAAATCCATTTTATTGAAAACCACTTTTCCATCAAACCATTTATCAAATCCAAAAAATCCATAATTTAAAATCACTATTTTAAATTTATGAACCTAAATCACTTTGCACAAAAATTCACCAAGATCACACAATTTCACCCAAAACCATAAATCAACACTAGAGAAGATTTATTCCACTTTTTAACAATAAATTTCATTAAAATAAACCAAATTGAAACTAATCCAATCAATTATATCAATTGGAGTCTAGATATAAGCCACATATCTCAAAGGTTTTGATGAAACTCGACAATAAATGAAGAACACACAAGAAACTGGGTCGATTCTTCACAAAACCGCCTTATATCTCTTCTCCTATCATGATCAAGACCAAATATCAACATATTTGGCATCAAAAATATTATATATACCCATAATGGGTGTAAATATATGAAACCAATAATAGAGGAGAAGTAGATCTAAGTTGATCTAAGAAACTGATCAAGAACGATGAAGAAAGATCACATACCTCAAGAATCCGGCTTCGAATCACCAAGGGAAGCCTTAGGATTGCCTTAAGATCTATGGGATAACCTTATTTGGCCTTAGGAAAAGGGAAATAATAAGTTAGAGGTGGTTTTGGGGAAAACGAGTGGATTAAAGGCATGGCCTACCTAGATCCACTTTTTTAGGATCTTATTTTAACCTCGTGCATAATTACTTCGTATAGTTAGAGAAACTGTGCACTAACCATGCATTAGGTACTTAATTAAGTAAACCATTGAAAGACCTCCTCACATGGTCTCCTTAACCATGCTCAAACCATACCTAATCCACTACCTCAAAACTGCAATTGCACAAAGATTATCCTAGGATATCCGCACAGTTTAGACAAACCGTGCGCAGACTGTGCACCTCTCCTCTAGCCCCAAAAACTTATTGAAAGTTCACCAAAATCTCTCATATTTCACCTAATACCTTTACATACATAAAAAATAAATAATGGGTTACTGACTAGAAATTAGGGGGACTACAGTGTATGTCAAATTTTCGAAATTAAAATCACAGAAGTAGAGAAATTATGTTTAAAGGTCACATAAAATTTAGTAGTTCATTTAATAATGATGTGTAATTGTGTTTAATAATGTGATTTTATGTGATTATACTATATTACATTACTATAAGAAGGTATAAATTTCATTTATAAAAGTTTGGGTCATTACATTCTTCCCCCTTTTGAAATTTCACCCTCGAAATTTTGATTTGCATAAATAGGTGAGGGAACTTCTCCTTAATCGCATCCTCTGGTTCCCTATTTTCTTCTTCATAATTATGATTCCTCCACAACACTTTGACAAGATGGGTTTTCTTTTTGCGTAGAACCTTATCTCTCTAGTCCATAATCTTTACTTGTTGCTCCTCATAAGAGAGATCATATTCCAACTATACCACCTCTGAATTTAGTACATGTGAGGGATCTGGTATATAATTCCTCATAAGTGTTATGTGAAACACATCAAGAACATGATCCATATTTGGTGGAAGTGAAATATGATAGGCCACGACTCCTATGTGGTCAAGGATCTCAAAGGGGCCAAAGTACCTTGGGCTTAACTTCCCTTTCTTTCCAAACCACATGAATCTCTTCCATGGTGATATTCTAAGGAATAATTTATCTCCAATGTCAAACTCCAAGTCCCTTTGATGGTTGTCAGCATAGCTATTTTTCTGACTCTTAGTAGCTTTGATATGTTTTTGAATGACTTGAACCTTCTCTAACATCTCTTATACAAGATCAAGTCCATGTAGCTTTATTTCTCCAACTTCATCCCAACAGGTTGGAGTTATACATCACTTTCCATACAGATCTTCATATGGAGCCATATAAATACTCGAGTAGAAGATATTGTTTTATGAGAACTCAACCAATGATAGATATTGATCCCATCCACCTTTGGATTCTAAAGAACATTCTCTCAACATATCTTTGAGAATCCGAATAGTTCGTTCAGATTGACCATCGGTTTGGGGGTGATAGGTCATGCTGAAATTAAATTTAGTACTCAAGGCATGTTGAAGACTCCTCTAGAATTTATATGTGAACCTTGGATCCTGATAAGATAAAATAGAGAGTGGAACCCCATGCAGTCTCACCACTTCCTTCACATATATATTTTCAAGTTGTTCAAGTGAGAGATCTTCCCAAATAGCAATAAAGTGGGCAGTCTTGGTGAGTCGTTCTACTACAAACCATATCGCATTATTTCACTTTGCTATCTTTATAAGACCCCTGAAAAAGTCTATAGTGACATTATCTCATTTCCACATGGGTATAGGTAATGATTTCATCATCCATTTGGACTTCTATCTCTCTTATTTAACTTCATGACATATCATGCGCCTTGAGATATACTCTGCAATCTCCTTCTTCATGTTGTCCCATCAAAAGTGTTATTAGAGACCATGATACATCTTGGTGTTACCAAGATGGATAGAGAAAGGTGAGATATGTGCATTATCAAATATATCCTTATTTATCCTAGGTGATTAAGGCACCCAAATCCTCATTCAAAATCGAATCACACCATCATCGTCGATATGGAACTCTTGAAGATTCCTTTCCTTTACTACATTCACATTCTTTTGTAACTTGAGATAATCCCTTTGTGCCTCCTTAATATTCTCTTGGATATATGGTTGGTAAATAATTTGAGAAAGGTAGGATTTATTCCCTGTCATTATGATTTCCAAATACATCCTTTTCATATCAATGAAGATAGGATCTTTCTCAATCCGCAACATGGATAGTGTAGCAAATTATTTCCTGCTATGAGCAGCAGCTACCTTATTTTCCTAGACATGATGATAGTGAATAAAGAAATCATAGTATTTTGTTAGCTCTAACCATATCCTTTGACACATGTTTGGATCCTTTTGTGTGAATATATAATTTAATCTATTTTGATCAGTATATATGTCACACTTCTCACCATAGAGGTAGTGCCACTATATTTTCAAGGAAAAAATCACAACTGCTAGCTCTAGATCATGTGTTAGGTAGTTCTGCTCATGGATCTTCAACTATCATGAGGCATAGGATATCAATTTATAATTTTTCATGAGTACACAACCCAAGCCTTTCTTGGAAAAATCATTGTATATCACAAAACTTTCTCCATTTTTTGGTAATGTGAGTAAATTCACAATGATTATCCTTTTCTTTTGCTCCTTAAATCTTTCCTCACATTATTATGTCCAGACATACTTCACCCATTTCCTTATTAACTTAGTTAGAGGGATTGAAAATCATGAGGAATTTCTCCCAAAACATCGGTATTACCCAGCTAATCCAAGAAAACTATGGATTTCAATGAAACTAGTGAGTTTGGGTCATTCCTCAGTCACCTTTTTTTGAAGGGTCTATAGAAATTCCATCACTTGTGATCACATGTTCCAAGAACGTGACATGATTCATCCAAAATAACACTTGATGCACTTTTCATAAAATTTATCATTTCTCAAAGTCACCAATACAAGCCTTATATGTTCTTTATGTTTCTCCTTACTCTTGGATTACATGAGAATATCATTGATAAACACTACCAAAAATTAGTTGATGTAATTTATAAATACTCTATTAATCAAATCCGTGAATATTACAGGGGAATTAGTAAGTCTGTAGGGCATCACCAGACACTCATAGTGCCCATACCTTCTACATAAGGATTCTTCTAAATATCTTCCTTATTCACCTTTAGCTAATGATGTCCATAATGAAGATTCTCCTTTGAGAAGTACTGAGATCCTTGTAGATGATTGAACAAGTCATCAATCCCTGTGAGATTATACTTGTTCTTTATGGTGATCTTGTTGATTTTCTTATAATCGATACACAACCACATTGATCCATCCTTCTTCACAAAGAGCACTGGTGCACCCCAAGGTGATGCACTAGGGCGTATGAACCCTTTGTCCAAATGCTCTTGTAGCTGCTTCTTTAACTCCTCTAGTTCAATAGGAGACATCCTATAGGGACACTTTGAGATAGGAATAGCTTTGGGTATGAGTTCTATTGATAAATCTACCTCGTGATCTAGTGGTATTCCGGGTAACTCTTTAGGAAATACATCACTATATTCCATTACAATGGGAATTTTCCCTAGGTTGGCATTCTCCTTTGACTCAACCATTTGGGTGAGGTATACTTCTTTATAAGGAATCAACACCCACACCGTTGAAGAATTTTCCAACGGAGATTCATGATCTTATTTTCATTTTTAGAGGATCATGGGATGGTTTAGAATATGAAAATATATTTACTTTTCCTAATAGTTTATATGTTATCTATATAATTATATCCAATCCATTCCCATTATAGAATCAAATTCTACCCAGGGTAGTACCATGAGATTCTCTGGGAGAATCTTCCCACATACGCCAATAGGAGAAGATTCTAACACTTGGGGTGAAATGATTTCACCACTTAGTGGTTTTATAGATATCTCTACTTCAAGGTTTTGGGGCTTTGATTCAATATTTATAGAAAACTTTCAAGATATAGAGGAATGTGTAAAACTTGAATCAAATAAAACCTTTTCCATTATTGAGTGAATAGGAAGTGCACCTTGTATTACTTCATTTTATTTATCCACTTATGCAGTAGTGATGGCATAAGCCTTTCCATGTTCCTTTGGATTTTGTAGATGCTGACACTGATTACCCTTGAGGAATCAAGGTTTAGTGCACTATCTTTCATAGTTCATTTGCTCCCTATAGTGGTAGAATTGGACCATGGGTAGTGATCTCCTTTCCTCCACCACATTCTTCTATGTTCTCATGTCTTTATTGACACTCTTGAGTTTAGTGGCCTTCTCTCCCACACTTGAAGCATTTCCCCATCCCTTTGAGGTAATTAACATGATGCTTATTGCCACATTTTTTGACATGTAGTTGGTTGATTTTTCTTTACACCTTTCTCATTAGATCCTCTGGCATGAAACTCCATCTTTAATATATTATCAACATAGCCATGGGACCATTCTCCAAACTTCATCTTCACTTTGAGAGAACATCTAACAACATCTTCATAACTTCTAAAGTCTTGAATTGCAAGATCCTTTTGAAGGTGTGGTTTTAATCCACTAAAGAATATATCAATTTTTCTATCATTGTTGATAAAAAACCCAAAGAGTACCTTGTAAGCCTTGTAAAATTTACTTCGTAAGCTATGACTGATTCCCTATTATTTTTCTTTAACTCTATGAATTCTCTCTCCATATTTGTACAAAGAGTTTGAGGGAAATTATTGTTAATAAAAATTATTTAAAATTTGTCCCACTCCATCTCTTCAATTTTTTCTATTGGCCTGGTGTTCTTAATCAAATCCCACCATTGGTCTACCTCTCCATAAAGATGATAAATAGCCAGAGTCACCTTATCCATCTTAGAATAGTAAAGCATGTAAAATATCTTCTCCATTGAGTTAAACCACTATTCCTCAACAAGTGGATTAGAAGATCCACTAAATGTCGGTGGTCGTTGTCACATAAAACATTCGAAAACTAGTTGCTCCCTCTTAGGCGAATGAGGATGTTCCATATTATTTAGATTATTATTCATAACCTGAGACAACTGTGTAAGAATTTCCATGAATTTTTTAACTCCACCTCCTAGAATATTGGGGATGTCGTTCAGGAAATCACTGCATTGTCCCTCATATGGGTTTTTGGCATGGTTTCTCTTGGTTACCACCATTTTATAAAATAAAAAAGGTTAGAAGAAAACATAAGTCAACAAGTCATGAATAAAAAATTTATTCCTTTGTGAAATTAACACTAAAATCATATATTATGGTATGCCTATGTTTAGCAAAGATTCTTGTGTGCTTAGATATACTTATTCTCATACAAGGGTTTTCTCTAAGGTTCTCTAATCCTAATTCACAAATTAACTAAATTATGCCTCTGATACCAACTATAGAGACCCTTCTTTTCTTACGTTACTTTTACATAATTTTAATGATAAAAAACATAAAAATATTACACCATGAGGATTCAAAGGTTTGTTGTCTTGTAAAAACTATGACTATAAATAACTTTTGAAACATTAAACATAAATATTTATTTAATTTCCCCTTCTCTAGATTCTTATTGGCCCTTATGTTCTCCTTAGTACATCTAATACCCTAAGGATATACATAAAAAAGGGGTGATATAAAATCCTAGTAAGTGGATAAGAACACAATACAATAAAACATGGGGTGATTATAAACATTATCATCATAACATTTTCATAGGATCATAAACATGATAGGAAGAATTGATAAAATGATTTAAAAGTGGAAATGCATAAAAATGAAACCTTATGTCTTAGTGGTTAACTACCATACATAGTTGTGAAAAATACTAGCATCGTGTTCACTCATATTTCACTTTAATTCATGAGATTCATCACATTACCTAATTCATTGGTTAACTATATAATTCTAGGTGCACCTGTCACATCATAACATTTACATTGCTCTATATAATTTTGGGTGCACCCATCACATCATAACATTAACATTAGCATGCATGACACATAGAATGTATATCAATAGTGGAAATAAATAACTCATGGAAAGGAATGGGTTTAATTTCATAAATTATAAATTCATAAACTTTGGGTTACCAAAAGAGGGAATAACATACTTGATACAAGAACCATAAACCTTGAGTAAGAAGTAAAATGTTTGTTTTTGAAAGAAGGGTTATTTTGGAAAACATTTTTTTTGACATAAAATCAAATGGGAAACATGTATATCACAGAAAAGGTAAGATTATGATGAATAAATGATTTTTATGGAATAAACATACTGAAAATGCAGAGAAAGAGGGAAAACCAGAAGAAAGGAAGTTGGGTTTGATAATTCACCTTATATTGTGTTCGAACGCTTTCTTCACTTTAATTTCCTATATAATCACATTAGATTCATGAATTAACACTTAAACAATGTTTTATACATGAATATGATTAATTATATTATTATTATTTTCTTTTATGGTCTTTTGGATGACTTATAGAGTTTAATTTCATCATTTTGGAGTGTTATATTTCTTTGTTTTTATGAACGGTTCGCTTGTACACATGAACGGATGTTCATATAGAACATGGATAAACATACAGAATTGATATTACATGATATTAATGATCTTATAGGAGTTTAAATGATCTTATAATGACTTTTTTACATTCCATGAGGATGAGTCATTAGTTAAAATTTAATGATGATCATTTTAGGTTAATTTGGGTAGTTTTTGGATCACAAAAAACATGTTTTGTTTTATCATTTAGTATTATGCATAAAATTTGTTTCTAGAAAATAAAAGGAATTAAAGCATACATATTTACAATATTTTTTCAAAATTTTAATGGTTTTATTGACATCCTTGAAGTAGTTTAAGGAAAATGGAGTGCATCACCCATTATATAGGTAAATTAACACATCACGGGAAACGATTTCATTTTTATAAAAAGAGAGGGAGAGAGAGGGAGGAGTATAATGAATAATCTTAAATTAACATGATATAATACCATTATATCGATCATACTAGAGTTATCACGTCATTTGGATAAGCAAATTTGACGATAATAGAAGAAAATAAATGAAATTTGAAAGGAATTTGAAAGAAGAGAGAGAGAGAGAGAGAGAGAGAAATTACCTCTTGAATTCTCCTCTTGAGATCCTCTTCAAGGCACTTAGGATTGGTCTTTGGATGAGAACAAGAGCTCCTATATGTGGAGGAGGGGATATGGAAGTGGTTTGGGCATAATTTAGACAAGGATTGAAGCTTTAGAGGTGTGAGGAAATGAGGTTGTGAGGGGTGGTATTTATAGTGGAAGGGATGGGTGTTTTCTCTATATTTAATTCATTAGTTTATTAATTTCCCTCAAGACAAGAAATAGTGATGATTCCATGAAAAAATACAGTAAATATGGAATGTGAGTTCTAGATTTGGGTGATTACATCACTCATAATGTTAGGAATAGTTGATTTAACTTATAATGTATTAATAATGCAAATTATCGTATTTTACTATTCACAAAAAAATCAAGTATTTCAAAAAAATCTCAAAAATTCATCCTGATCATTTTTTTACGTGTATAATTCAAAAATGAAATCCATTTTATGAAAATAATTTTCTAGATATGAGTAATTTAATTTTTAGTTAAAATCATAATTTACTTGGAAAATACAAATTTTAAAATTTAAACTATTTTTCTAATACTTTGAAAAATTAATTAAGGTCTCATAAAATCAAAAGAAATCATAATAATAGTTTATGAATAAATTTTATGAAAATAAATTTTCTTTTAAATTATTAAATATTTATGACTTACAAAAATTCCAACACTATAATATAATTATATCATATTGTTACTTAAAGGATGGATAAATTTTATTTATACTATCATTGGTATGGTTCCTATTCACTTGGACGATTTAATATTCATAAGGGTCATATTACTATTCATAAGGGTAAAATTAATATTCATAAGAGTATGTTACTATTAACCAAAAAATGAGTTTGTCCTATCAGACTCTAAATATATTACTGATCACAACTGTGTATGTTAGATTTTATAAATTCAAATCACAAAGGTGGAAAATTTATGTTTAAAGGTCACATAGAATTTAGTAGTTCATTTAAGCATGATGTGGATTTGTGCCTCCTAATGTGATTTTATGTGATTATACTATATGACATTACTATAAGAAGGGAAAAATTGCATTGATAAAATTTTGGGTCAATACAATTATTATCTAGACTAAGATAATATGGAAATATACTTACTTGATGAGTATAATTTCATCCTTTAATAAATTTTCACCAAAATCTCTTTTTTTCTCTAGAAATTGAGTATTTGAGATTTTTTTTCACACCTAAGGAACTAAAAACAATTTTTAAAGACCAAATAATCATAAAAGGGATAATCAAGCTATTTCATATGTCTTTTACCAAAACCAAAATGGTTATCACATGCTAAGATAATTCCCAAAATGAATAAAACTTCATACATTAATCTCTAAATTTCAACACTAATACCCAAAGTTTAAGCCAAAAATATTCCCACTACCTAGCTGAATTTGACGGGTTTTCACCCAACATATGGGTTTTCCCCCCATTTTTTTAATCCTAAAAAATAATTCCTCCCTAAAAACACTCCATGTTGATCCTAGGGGTCACAAATGACTCAAATGAAAAAACAACTAAAAAAATGTCATTAATAACCTCAAAAAATTTACTACTTAAAACCCTCAAATGTTGTGTATAATACTTTGAACTTATGATCATCCTTAATCTTATATACCTATGCTGGTATCCATAACTCTTAATATAACCACATATGAAAACATCCTAATCTCCAAAGTTATATAAACTGACATTTTTTACTAACTATAAAATCCCGAGACCTGCACTTTCAGATCCTATGTTGAAATCCATAACTTTACATTCTAAACTATGATGCTGATAATTATTACCCATTTTCACCATAAAAACCTTAAAAAATCAAAAGTAAAACTTGGATCACTTACATTCTATAGGACATTTTAGCTTTATATTTTTAGAGAATTAGGAATACTCCTATATAAACAATACCCAGGTTGTTAAATGAACATTTCTCCCATTTAACCCAACTTTTCTTATTTCACATTAGGCCATCAATATCGTCCTTGTGAAATCCTTTTAGACATAAATCATTCATCCTCATTATTTATAACCTGGGGAAATGGAAAAATAATAAGGGTGACCTCAAATTCTCGGAAAAGGGTAAACATAAGAATTTGCAATTGAATGTCATCAATGAGTATAAGAGTGAATAAGGGTATGATGACATAATAAAAGTGCATGAGTGAATCATAAAAGAATTCATAC
This sequence comes from Viscum album, assembly GCA_963277665.1. NCBI lineage: Eukaryota > Viridiplantae > Streptophyta > Magnoliopsida > Santalales > Viscaceae > Viscum > Viscum album. The sequence continues at coordinate 117,478,799 of OY728162.1, read as the reverse complement.
CCATCAATACCTAGATCACAAAATATGAAAACATGTAAAATGAAAGAGTTATCAAAATCTATAATCACAAGTCATGTTATATCAATCTTAATAATGAGAAACATTATAAACACATAGAAATAATAAAGAAAACATGTATGTAACTTGGTACATCATTTTCACTTTACACTTACAATCACTCTTACAAATGGAATAACCATATGGTCGAATTCTATACCCAATGCATTAGAGGGATATAATGGACCCACATGTACTTGGTTTATCACGGAACCACCCATTATTGGTTTATCATGAAACCACCCTTCATTGGTTTATAACATAATCACCCGTTGAATTTCCAAGTACCATTACATAATAATAACATATAAAAGCTTTCATTTCATCATAAACTCATAGGAACAACCATTATAAATTTCATAACTGGATTAACTCATGGAAAAGAAACGATTTCTATATTAATATCTTTGAAACATGGTTAATTTGTGGAAAAAATGGGTTCCATAATAATCTCTTTGAAACATGATTAACCCATGGAAAGGAAACAGGTCCCATAATAATCTCTTTAAAAAAATATTAATCCATCTAGTAAAGAAGGAGGATAATATCAATACAAAATAACCCTAGATAATTATAAGTAGAAACAAGGGTCATTGACATTGATTAATGGAAATAAAATTAAAATATTAGTAAGAACATTCTTTATAAAATATCCTTTTCATTATGAGAAATACTTTTTAAAACATAAAATATTTAAAAAATAATTTTCTTTAAAAATAACCTTGAAAGATTATAAATGAATATTTTATAAATAATTTAAGGACTTTATTGATGAAAATAGCCTTTAGTATTTAAAAAACATTTTTTAAAACATTTTTGTAAAAAAATTTAGAAAACATGGTCTTAAAAGAACACAGATTTCTAATCAAAGAGAGAAATTAAGTCGGATTTACATAAAAACACTTTCTCAAACATTTTAAGTATCATAAAGTAGATATATGGTACAATAAAATGAAAATATAATGAATAAAAAAGGTAATGATATTTCATGAGAATTATAATATTTCAACATTGGAGACTTAATTATACACAATCCAGGTAAACGGTGAGATTGTAACAAAAGTCTCTTACCACATTGGTAACTTTGAATCATGATCCCCATGAAAAGATTATATTACAAGAAACTTAAAATAAAATGATAATAAATATATTATTGATATTACATGAAAAAGGGGATGTACATACATCTCATAAAATAATATAGGTATATAATACAATATAAGTCTCAAAGAAGGAAAATTGAGAGAAAAATCCATTACCACTTTGGTAACATTGAAATCATAAAACACGTGAAAGGGAGGTCAAAAAATGGTATGTAAATCACCATAAATTTAGGTATAATAATTTTAAAATAAATTAATGGGAATTATATACACCACAAAACAAAAATAAGTGGTGAATATGGCATATATCTCACAAGGATATAAGTTAGGTGAGAAAAAACCTTACCTTGAGTCTGAATTGTCACATGTGTCTTTATCTTTCTGAATAATAAAATTATGTTAATTATTTACTTTTTTGATAACCTTTTTAAGTTTTATTATTACTTTTATTTCACTTATTATCATGTTATATACAATTACATAATTGATAAAGTTTACGTCATATTCTTTGATCATATTCAGTTTGTGTGCCAAAAAGACTTTGGTTGGTTAACTATGGTGAAAGAGGCTATTTTTTAAACATATCCTGAATAATAATCAGGAAATAATTATCATATTAGATCTTTAATTATTCATATATATATATATTATAACACCCCATACTTTACATAAATTTATATTATTTCAAAGTTGAAGAATATTGATTACAAATATAACAAATCCACTGTATGACCATATATGTATAGTGTCTTTTGAAACTAGGAAACAAAAACAACTATTTCATAAGACATATTCATTTTCTCTCACTTATTTCATCATAAATAGACACCTTTTGAAATATCTTACATTATACCCTTCTTCATAACCTGGGGAAAATAAACATATGAAAGTGTGAGCTCAGATTATCAGTAAGGGTAAAAAAGAGAGATATTAATCATATCATAATCATAAGACATAAGAACATAACATTAGAAAATACTACCCTGCATATGTAAGATTGTGATATCATGCCATGGGATAAATCATGAAATTTAATAAGAATCAATGAACATAATCCCAAATGTCATAACATAATACATGAAGTTTTTTTCCATGTACATAAGCATAGAATATCATTTCATATTAGTTGAGGCTCATTTCTAAGACCATTATAGAAGAAAAAGTCCATTACTAAATCAAGTTAAATCCTCGTTCCAGCCCAGTATTACTGAACAGAGATCATTTCTCATTCCATAAATGTCTATATAATGAGATATAAATATTTACCTAATGAATTGGAGGGAGATATAGGTCCCACCCATCTCATAATGAAATCATTCTTACGTGATCCACAAAAACATAAATCATTCATCATAGCATAACCTAAAGAATAAAATAGGTTTCTTAAACATCATTCCATCATAACATAATCCATATAAAACAAATGGATTTAATAAATATAATTCCAGAATAAACACAATAAAACCATAGTAATAATAGGGATAGAAACATAACCCTATTTAATGAATTTAATCTTTGGTGGGAAATTTTTTTATAAACACTTGATATTAATTCTTGATTAAAATATCATTTCTTGTTCAAAAACATTTTATTTTCTCAGAATTCAGCACAATTTTAAAAGAAAAAAAATTATTTGAAAACAAACCTGAAATTGTGTAGAGGAAGATTCATGGAAATAAGGCGTTATGAAGATGTAAAAAATCTATTCTTGCCATATGAGTAAAAAAATATTCTCCTCGTACTTTTTCTCGAAAAGTTAAAAAGTACCTCATATCAAATAACGACAAAAACATTCCATTAATTTTGTTTAATAAAAATTAAAAAATGGGTAAAATTGAATTTGAACAATTGTAGAAGAATAGAAATAATATTAAATATTTTTTGAAACATGGATGTGGATAATAATATACCCCAGTAAATACTTACGTATAAACAATATTGGATAACAATGAGATTGCGAAATTATTCCTTAACCTTGGTTCAATATACTTCATAGTTATCCAAACCTTCTGTATAATGATTTAAATAATGTAATTTACTTATTAAAAAATCATATTCATTTTTATTATATCATATATGATCATATTATCATCCGTTTGTTAATAACATTTTATTGTTACTCGTTATTCGGATATTAACTGCTTTATGTTCTTATGCATGTTTGGTCGAATAAGTTTTGGTTATCCTTATTAAGTCATATTTATATCATTAAAAAAATATTAACATAACATATACCATGTTTATTCAATATTTACATTTATATAATCATGATTTAATGAATATCATTTAGAATTAATTGTATCGCATCATGGAGACGGTAGGTCGTACGTATGCACAAGCAACGATATCATTCCAATATTTATTGAATGGTATTTAATTAGATAGTTTATAATATTTCAGAATTAATATAATGTTATAATAATAATATATATTTATTATTTCCATCATTATACCCATCCAAGTAAGGCGGTGGTGAAAAATAGATTGCACCACAGCGTGGAGATGGTAAGTCGTACGTACACATGCGTGGTGATTTCATTTTTTATAGGATGGATAGAAGGTGGAATATGATTGTTTCATAATTATGATAATTTATTAGTATATAATTGATAATGTAGTTATTACTTTATAATGAAACAACTCATGAAGAGTAATTAGAAGAAGAAAGAAGTTTGAACGAATCGGTAGAGGATATTACCTCTTCTTCGACATGCTTCCTCAAAATCACCTCTTAGAGCACTAGAGTTGGTCATTAAAGAAGAAAAGAACCTCTAGAATGTAACTAGGGAATTTTATAAGTAAAAGGTTAGGTTATTTCTGAGCTTTATGGCTCAAAGTGAAGTGAATAGGTGAGGGAGGTGGTGCCCTTTTATAATTAAGGTCAGGGGAACTTTTGGGATCTCAAAAAATATTAATTTATAACAAATTCAAATTCTACCCAAAAACCTCAAAAAGTCGCAATTTCTAAGATTAGATGATATAGTGTTTTAATATCATCAAACTATAAATTTTAGACATGTTTTTATGTATTTTTAAACCTTATCATTTTAATTAACACTTAATTATTCTATTTAATTTTAATTAAGATAAAAAATATTTCAATATTAAAATTGTGTAATATTTACTTATTTGATGTAAATTATATCATAAATAAGTACCTTAGAAAATTTTAGACAATATAATAATTATTATATATTTTTTAAAAAAAATTATGATTTTTAAATAATTTAATAAAATAATATTTTGATAAACAACCAATAGGGTTAATTTTGAGACTGTTCAATTCATTGATCTTTAAAAATATTAATATAACATGTTAACTTATAAAAAAAAATTTTATTATATTCATAAGTGGTAAAGTTAATATATAAAATTCATTGGAAATATTAATTAACCAAAAGTATATTTATTTTAATATTTTTAATAATATTTATTTGATATCTTAATTAATAAAATAATTACTACATCACTTTTGTGTAATTATTTGGTATAATTATTTATTGAATAAAAATTAAAAATAAAATACTATGATGAAGATAAATATACTATATTTAATAAGAATATAATTAATCCAATTTATCTTCTTGAAAATTCAACATTTAAAATGTTATACTTATTAAATTATGAATGTGACAACTTTAACATAACTTTAAATAAAAAAAATATAAGTGTCGCAATCTCTCCTATAAGGATCCAAATGGTCACTAACTTGACCCTTGTATGGTTATGGTCAAGATATAATTGAAAAATAAGATTTGGTCAAGTGTTTGGGTCCTTTCAGGGTTATTAGTAATTTAATAAAAATTGTTTTATTGATTTCTGATCAATTAATTAATTTTTATACCATCAAAGTATAAGTCTTTAACGTAATTATTTATTTTCTAAAAAATATAAATAAATTAACATGATAAATAAAAAAAATTAGATATAAAATGAGTATTTATAATCTAATTTATCTTTTTTATAAACTTGTATAAAAAATTATTTAGTTATTAATATTTGAGTGAGACATATTTAAATTTTCATTAAATAAAATAAATTAAATGTCCTAATCTCATCCAAGTGGCTTCCAAAGGATACTATTTCTACCCAAGGATGATTTAGGTCGAAACACACTCATCCAATGTTATTAATAAATGTTTTAGAGTAATTTTATAATAGTATTCTTACCCTTAATTACCCATTTTACCCCTTTGTCGTATTAATAAAAATTACCGAAGTTACTATTCATAATGCCCAAAAATAAAACAAATATATTTACATAATTTAGACCAACTGATTCCAAATATGGAATCCATTTTTAAAAATTAAAAATACATAATTTTTATTAATTGATTTAAAATTAATCCCATTGTCGGAAAGAGAGAACATGTTTTAAAAGTTAAAACATTGTAAAAGATTGAAATGTTTTTATATCTAAATTCAATATAAAATAAATGATAATGACATTCATTATATTTAATGATAAAAATATATTATATTTATACTTTAAAAACATTCAATATTATAATTTAACCATACTAATTATTTTAATGAAAAAAAAAATTTAATTAGAATTTAGTGTATTTTTACTATTCATCAAAATTTGAAAGTTATCAGAAAAATATCAAAAATTCATCCAAAGTAAATTTTTATATCCCACAGGAAAATAAAATGTTTATTTTTTCATATAAAAATTATTAATGTGTCAAATATTAATTTAAAATAGGTTCTCCATTAAAAGGTGAAAAATTACCCTTTTGAAAATATAGGTTTTTATACATCAAATAGGGTTTATTCATACCCTATGAAAAAAATATATTTTGGATGAATATAAAAAATATTTTATGAAGTATATAACATATATATTTCATTAATTTCATTTAATAATAGTAATTCACTCAATTTATTAATACCAAAAATACAAATATATAATTGATTTATATTTTTTTCATAAATAATTGCTAGTGAATGACTTCACCATACAGTTTCATAAGTTAGTTATATTTATTACAACTAACCTAATGGATAGGTCAAAATGGCCATTTTATATTAAGGTTGTCTCATGGTTTGTTTAAACTCATAATTTCATGCAATGCAAGATATTGAGGAATTAAAGTTATTTAGAGAAAATATTTCATAAAAATTATCAGGTGTTACATTCTACCCCCTTAAACTGAATTTCTCCCTTTAAATTCATCACTTAGATATAAAAATATGATCATATCTCTTCCTTATCAAATCCTCAAGTTCCCACATAGCTTCCACAAAATGGTGGTTCTGCCACAAAACATTAACCAAGCGAGTAGTCTTGTTCCACACACTACTGGAAATAATAGATTTACCAACGGTTGAGAAATGTTGGGAAAGGCTGGATAACCGTTGGTATAACATATACCAACGGTTCTGCCAACCGTAGGTAAGTAAGCCGTTGGGAAAAACATTTCCCAACGGTTTACAGTAAACCGTTGGGATAGGGTGGAGAAAGGTTACTCTATCCCAACGGTTCATTAAAACCGTTGGGAAAAAGATTTGCCAACGGTTTAAAACCGTTGGCACAAGGGCTTAAAATTATCATGTTTTTCCCAACGGTTTGGTAAACCGTTGGGAAAAACCCCACATCTACTCTTTCCCAACGGTTTTAAACTGTTGGGAAAAGTGTTTTACCAACGGTTTGTTGAACCGTTGGTAAAACTAATCCACAATTTCTATGCCAACGGTTTTGAACCATTGGCATAGCCTCTGCTGGGCAAATCACCCAGCAGCTCCCCAATTAGCCCAGCAGCTCCCAACCAGGTCTCCAATTTGACCAGCACCACATCTGGTTTTGTGGGTTCCCTCTCATCTTTCAATCCAATTATTGTACCTGCAATAAACTAACACATACATATATAATTATTGTACCTGCAGTAACCAACTAACACTTACATATAGAGAACAAATTCATACACGTTTAACATATAATGGTAGAACTATACACATCCATAATTAAATTATAAACATACATGATTCATTTAGATTTCAATTTAAAATGTAGATGACAATTATATGTGGAATCTGGAAGTCAATTCATAATTTGATCTGTTTTTTTGTATACCATATATTTTTACCTAAAGTAATGTCCGTTTTAAACATAATACATACACCTGGAGTGCTACCGTCCACAACGTGCCTCAGATTGAGGCGGGGTTGACTCATACACGTCGCATATGACCCATGGATCGTTGTGCTAATGTATCGACACAATCCGAATGCGTTTGGTCGGTTTTCCGTATGCCAGTTGATGTTTTTCAATTAAAATGACGTACTTTTGAAACAAAATGCAGACACTTTGAGTGGTTCCGGCCACACCACGCCTCAGATTGAGGCGGTGTTGACTCGTACACGTCACATATGACCTATGGATCGTTCTCCTAAAGTTTCAATGGAAACCGAATGCGTTTGGTCGGTTTTCCGTATGTACTTAAATTGTTGTCCATTTTAAGAAAAAGAGACACAGTTAGAGCGGTGTCGGCCACACCGCTCCTCAGATTGAGGCGGGATTGACTCGTACACGTCACATACGACCCGTGGATCCTTTTCCTAAAGTATGGACACAATCCGAATGCATTTTCTCCGTTTTCCGTATGTCACTTGATGCTTTTCACTTAAAATGATGTCCCTTTGAAACAAAAGACAGACACTTTGAGTGGTGTCGGCCACACCACGTCTCCAATTGAGGCGGGGTTGATTCGTACACGTCACATATGACCCATGGATCGTTCTCCTAAAGTTTCAACAGAAACCGAATCCGTTTCGTCGGTTTTCCGTATGTACTTAAAATGATGTCCGTTTTAAACAAAAGAGAGCCACTTAGACTGATCTCGGCCACACCATGACTTGGATTCATCCCGGGTCAGCTCGTACATGTCACATATGACCCATGGATCGTTGGGATAAATTATCAACAAATTTGGAATGCGTTTGGTCGGTTTTCTGTATGCCAGTTGTTCTTTTCACTTATAATCCTGTCCATTTTAAACAAAAGAGACACAGTTAGAACGGTGTCGGCCACACCGCTCCTCGGATTGAGGCGGGATTGACTCGTACACGTCACATACGACCCATGGATCCTTGTGATAAAGTATCGACACAGTCCGAATGCCTTTGGTCGGTTTTTCGTATGTCACTTGATGCTTTTCACTTAAAATGACGTCTTTTTGAAACAAAAGACCGACACTTTGAGTGGTGTCGGCCACACCGTGTCTCCGATTGTGGCGGGGTTGATTCGTACACGTCACATATGACCCATGGATCGTTCTCCTAAAGTTTCAACGGAAACCGAATCCGTTTGGTCGTTTTTCCGTATGTACTTAAAATGGTGTCCATTTTAAACAAAAGAGAGCCACTTAGACTTATCCCGGCCACACCGCGACTCGGATTCATCCCGGGTTGGCTCGTACACGTCACATATGACCCATGGATTGTTGAGATAAATTATCAACAGATTCGGAATGTGTTTGGTCGGTTTTCCGTATGCCAGTTGATGCTTTTCACTTAAAATGACGTCCTTTTGACTTGAAACCACCGTGCAACATTCTAATTATTATTCGTGACGTGTACGCGCAGACGACACGTCAATCGGACGTGCGGTTTGCGCGGTACGGCTCAATATTCGTGTTTTAAGTGATGCGCGCGCTTCGTAAACGCGCGTGAGGGGGGTCCAAACGGGCCGAACGATGTCGGGATGGCCTGAAATCAGACGACAAATACGGGTGAGTGATTTCTGAAGTGGTCGACTAGACGGCACGTCAATCGGACGTGTCCTGTGCCCGCGGTGACCGAGAACGCAGTTCGGGTGTCATAAACGGCCAGAACGGGCGTCCAACGGTCAAATTCATAGCGGAGTACCTCGGATTGAGCTGAAACCACCGTGGAACATTCTAATTATTATTTGTGACGTGTACGCGCAGACGGCACGTCAATCGGACGTGCGGTTTGCGCGGTACGGCTCAATATTCGTGTTTTAAGTGATGTGTGCGCTTCGTAAACGCGCGTGAGGGGGGTCCAAACGGGCCAAACGATGTCGGAATGGCCTGAAATCAGACGACAAATACGGGTGGGTGATTTCTGAAGTGGTCGAGCAGACTTCACGTCAATCGGACGTGCCGTGTGCCCGCGGTGACTGACAACGCAGTTCTGGTGTCATAAACGGCCAGAACGGGCGTCCAACGGTCAAATTCATAGAGGACGACCTCGGATTGAGCTGAAACCACCGTGGAACATTCTAATTATTATTCATGACGTGTACGCGCAGACGGCACGTCAATCGGACGTGCGGTTTGCGCGGTACGGCTCAATATTCGTGTTTTAAGTGATGCGCGCGCTTCGTAAACGCGCGTGAGGGGGGTCCAAACGGGCCGAACGATGTCGGAATGGCCTGAAATCAGACGACAAATACGGGTGAGTTATTTCTGAAGTGGTCGAGTAGACGGCACATCAATCGGACGTGTTGTGTGCCCGCGGTGACCGACAACGCAGTTCTGGTGTCATAAACGGCCAGAACGGGCGTCCAACGGTCAAATTCATAGAGGACGGCCTCGGATTGAGCTGAAACCACCATGGAACATTCTAATTATTATTCGTGACGTGTACGCGTAGACGACACATCAATCGGACGTGCGGTTTGCGCGGTACGGCTCAATATTCGTGTTTTAAGTGATGTGCGCGCTTCGTAAACGCGCGTGAGGGGGGTCCAAACGGGCCGAACGATGTCGGAATGGCCTGAAATCAGACGACAAATACGGGTGAGTGATTTATGAAGTGGTCGAGCAGACGGAACGTCAGTCGGACGTGCCGTGTGCCCGCGGTGACCGACAACGCAGTTCTGGTGTCATAAACGGCCAGAACGGGCGTCCAACGGTCAAATTCATAGCGGAAGACCTCGGATTGAGCTGAAACCACCGTGGAACATTCTAATTATTATTCTTGACGTGTACGCGCAGACGGCACGTCAATCGGACGTGCGGTTTGCGCGGTACGGCTCAATATTCGTGTTTTAAGTGATGCGCGCGCTTCGTAAACGCGCGTGAGGGGGGTCCAAACGGGCCGAACGATGTCGGAATGGCCTGAAATCAGACGACAAATACGGGTGACTGATTTCGGAAGTGTTCGAGCAGACGGCACGTCAATCGGACGTGCCGTGTGCCCGCGGTGACCGACAACGCAGTTCTGGTGTCATAAACGGCCAGAACAGGCGTCCAACGGTCAAATTCATAGCGGACGGCCTCGGATTGAGCTGAAACCACCGTGGAACATTCTAATTATTATTCGTGACGTGTACGCGCAGACGGCACCTCAATCGGACGTGCGGTTTGCGCGGTACGGCTCAATATTCGTGTTTTAAGTGATGCGCGCGCTTCGTAAACGCGCGTGAGGGGGTCCAAACGGGCCGAACGATGTCGGAATGGCCTGAAATCAGACGACAAATACGGGTGACTGATTTCTGAAGTGGTCGAGCAGACGACACGTCAATCGGACGTGCCATGTGCCCGCGGTGACCGACAACACAGTTCTGGTGTCATAAACGGCCAGAACGGGCGTCCAACGGTCAAATTCATAGCGGATGGCCTCGGATTGAGCTGAAACCACCGTGGAACATTCTAATTATTATTCTTGACGTGTACGCGCAGACGGCACCTCAATCGGACATGCGGTTTGCGCGGTACGGCTCAATATTCGTGTTTTAAGTGATGCGCGCTTCGTAAACGCGCGTGAGGGGGGTCCAAACGGGCCGAACGATGTCGGAATTGCCTGAAATCAGACGACAAATACGGGTGAGTGATTTCTGAAGTGGTCGAGCAGACGGCACGTCAATCGGACGTGCCGTGTGCCCGCGGTGACCGACAACGCAGTTCTGGTGTCATAAACGGCCAGAACGGGCGTCCAACTGTCAAATTCATAGCGGACGGCCTCGGATTGAGCTGAAACCACCGTGGAACATTCTAATTATTATTCGTGACGTGTACGCGCAGACGGAACGTCAATCGGACATGCGGTTTGCGCGGTACGGCTCAATATTCGTGTTTTAAGTGATGCGCGCGCTTCGTAAACGCGCGTGAGGGGGGTCCAAACGGGCCGAACGATGTCGGAATAGCCTGAAATCAGACGACAAATACGGGTGAGTGATTTCTGAAGTGTTCGAGAAGACGGCACGTCAATCGGACGTGCCGTGTGCCCGCGGTGACCGACAACGCAGTTGTGATGTCATAAACGGCCAGAACGGGCGTCCAACGGTCAAATTCATAGCAGACGACCTCAGATTGAGCTGAAACCACCGCGAAACATTCTAATTATTATTCGTGACGTGTACGCGCAGACGGAACGTCAATCGGACGTGCGATTTGCGTGGTACGGCTCAATATTCGTGTTTTAAGTGATGCGCGCGCTTCGTAAACGCGCGTGAGGGGGGTCCAAACGGGCAGAACGATGTCGGAATGGCCTGAAATCAGACGAAAAATACGGGTGACTGATTTCTGAAGTGGTCGAGCAGACGGCACGTCAATCGGACGTGCCGTGTGCCCGCGGTGACCGACAACGCAGTTCTGGTGTCATAAACGGCCAGAACGGGCGTCCAACGGTCAAATTCATAGAAGACGGCCTCGGATTGAGCTGAAACCACCGTGGAACATTCTAATTATTATTCGTGACGTGTACGCGCAGACGGAACGTCAATCGGACGTGCGGTTTGCGCGGTACGGCTCAATATTCGTGTTTTAAGTGATGCGCGCGCTTCGTAAACGCGCGTGAGGGGGGTCCAAACGGGCCGAACGATGTCGGAATGGCCTAAAATCAGACGACAAATACGGGTGAGTGATTTCTGAAGTGGTCGAGTAGACGGCACGTCAATCGGATGTGCCGTGTGCCCGCGGTGACTGACAACGCAGTTCTGGTGTCATAAACGGCCAGAACGGGCGTCCAACGGTCAAATTCATAGCGAACGGCCTCGGATTGAGCTGAAACCACCGTGGAACATTCTAATTATTATTCGTGACGTGTACGCGTAGACGGCACGTCAATCGGACGTGCGGTTTGCGCGGTACGGCTCAATATTCGTGTTTTAAGTGATGCGCGCGCTTCGTAAACGCGCGTGAGGGGGGTCCAAACGGGCCGAATGATGTCGGAATGGCCTGAAATCAGACGACAAATACGGGTGAGTGATTTCTGAAGTGTTCGAGCAGACGGCACGTCAATCGGACGTTCCGTGTGCCCGCGGTGACCGACAACGCAGTTCTGGTGTCATAAACGGCCAAAACGGGCGTCCAACGGTCAAATTCATAGCGGACGACCTCGGATTGAGCTGAAACCACCGTGGAACATTCTAATTATTATTCGTGACGTCTACGCGTAGACGGAACGTCAATCGGACGTGCGGTTTGCACGGTACAGCTCAATATTCGTGTTTTAAGTGATGTGCGCGCTTCGTAAACGCGCGTGAGGGGGGTCCAAACGGGCCGAACGATGCCAGTTGATGTTTTTCACTTAAAATGATGTCCTTTTGAAACAAAAGACATACACTTTGAGTTGTTCCGACCACACCGCGCCTCGGATTGAGGCGGGGATGACTCGTACACGTCACATATGACCCATGGATCGTTGTCCTAAAGCATCAACACATTTCGAATGCGTTTGGTCAGTTTTTCGTATGTCACTTTTTGTTTTCACTTAAAATCTTATGGAAATTCATATAGAATATTTTTATATCATATTTAGTATGGATTAGATTTTAGTTGATCGTGCTATGAAACATTTCAGAGCTAATGAAATTAAGGAAGGTGGAGGGGATGTCCGGGGGGCTGTCCGGGGGGGCTGTCCGGTGGGTGTCCGGGGGGCTGTCCGGGGACCAAGGAGGAGGGTGGGGGGGCTGTGCGGGGTCTGTCCGGGGGGTTTTTGGGGGTTGTTCAGGGGGTTGTCCGGGGTTGTTCAGGGGGCTGTCCGGGGGTTGTTCAGGGGGTTGTTCAGGGGGTTGTCCGGGGGTGTTCAGGGGGCTGTCCGGGGGGTGTTTGGGGGGTTGTCCGGGGTCCAAGGGGGGGTGGGGGGGTTGTCCGGGGTCCAAGGGGGGGGGTTGTCCGGGGGGCTGTCCGGGGGGCTATCCGGGGTCCAGGGTGGAGGGTTGGGGGCTGTACGGGGGGCTGTCCAGGGGGCTGTCCAGGGGGCTGTCCGCGGGGCTGTCCGGGGGGTGTTTGGTGGGTGTTCGGGGTCCAAGGGGGAGGGGGGTTGTCCAGGGTCCAAGAATGAGGGGGGTTTTCCAGGGAGTTCTCAAACACACAACCACTAAAAGACAACAACATCCATAAAAACAGACAATATATAAAAATAACTCAACTCCAATACTATACTACGAGTCTAGATAAAACCAACAACTAGAATAGATTAAACATCAAATCTCAAGTCAAAAATGTAACAGATCAATATGTCCCACATCAGCATCACCATCTCCATCATCATCATCATCATCGCCCTCGTCATCGTCCTCCTCATCGTCCTCACCCTCCACAGCGCCTTCCTCCTCGCCTTCGCCCTCCTCCTCGCCCTCCTCATCTCCCTCCTCTTCCGCATCAGACTGCTCGCCATCATCATCTTCAAGCTCGACATCGGCCTGACCACCACTGGAACTGCCACCTGGTGCACCATATATAGAATGTATCGACGACATGTATTCATCAATCGCTGGGCTGGCCTCTGCTGGAAGTGTTGGACGTAGAACTTCAATAAATTTCATAAATGCACTGTTTGCCCTTGCAGACTGTTCTGCCGTCTCTGTGGCCCTTTTCTCAGCCCGTTCTGCCTGTGCCCTAACTTGCTGCAGCTCGGTGGCACTACAACTCGTACCTGAGGCAGGCCAATACCTCGTCGGGGCTATCCTAGGTCGGCAGCGTACTCTGCCAGAATGATCATCTCCCAACACCTGATGTAAGTGATCAGATAGACTAAAATTGTCTGCTTCTTGGGCATCGAGGGCCTCTAAAGCATCCTGTTACAAATATAAATATATTGTTAAGTTACGAAATAGATATTAAAATATAAAATCAACAGATTAAAACTTACAATCTGCTGCTGAGTCGCTTCGTTGACAGCACGTCCATCCTTTTTTCGTCTACTCGAGCAAAACAGTTTTGCTCGAGGCACACGTCCTTCAATATTTTGTACTTGCCTCTACAATGACATTAAAAACAAAATTTATATAAAGACTTCAGCAAATAATTAAATAATTGAGGAAACAAAATAAAATGTAAGTCGTAAAGAAAACTTATAAACAATTGTCATACCTGCTGCCTCTCATGATCCGGCATCGTCGTGCGTCCTAGTGTATGGAGGTATTTTTTTGCATCAATGTTTTTTTTATTTTTTCCAGATGATTCCTAAATAAAATTCGATAATGCAAAGGATAATATTAATGCAAAACTTGAAAGTTATTATTTAAATACCTCAAATGTAATTCATACCTTAAACTGGGTACTCATCCAATGAGTAATCATCTGACGATACTGCTCTATAGGACAATCATCCACGACTGGTACCACCTCTAACTCAGTGCCAACTCTAGCATGCCAGCCAATATACAGCTCATGCTTGTAGGCTCTCCAAAGCTCGCCTAAATCCTTTATACGTTCCATTCGTGCACCCTCACCATCAGGAAAATTAAATCGAAGCTGAAATGAAAATATTAATTTATATAAATACAAAAAAAAATTCATGGCATTAAATACAACAGATTTTTTTACCCATATCTCTGCCCAAGCTCTATCTTTGACCTCATGTGGCAAAATGTCTCCACGACAGCGGGCTGACGGGAATGATGTCGGAGTATTTGGCAAGCGTCGCCATAAAACTCCGACATTGCTGCCCTGTTTTCTCAACCATCTGATTGTCTTCATTATATTCCACCATAACCTGTGTGTCACGGTTCCACACCGAACGCATGCGTGTACGGCCCCGCCCCCGCCTCCTTTCAGTAGATGTATCTGTCATGAAAGAAAAAAAAATATTTTATCAAAACATGTTATAATGAAAATAAATATTGCTATAAAAATTTGATAGGGTTTTATAAATATACATGTGCTAGTCTGATCAATGAGTGGCGCCGGATCCACAGAACCTGATGGAACACCCTCTGGTGGAACAGGAGTCGAAGACGATGGAATATAAAAGCTCGGAGAGACAGAAGTAGAAGGAAAAGAAGATGGAACAACTGTATGACCTGATGCTGACTGGGGAGTGGGAATCATCATGGGATGTGAAAATGATGGGGCAGAAGATGCAGAAGGTAGCGAAAACATGGGAGGTCTAAATATCCCGTGTGTCCCTAACGACACACCGAGATCAGAATGTGGGAAGGCTGAAATGTCAGTGGGAGGGGCAGGGTCTAGTCGGGCACGCGCAGCTCTATGTCCACCTCTGGTACGAACCCTCCTCGTACCACCGGCCTGAGTACTAGGACCAGTACTAGGCTCCTCGTCGAATAACTGTCGACGTAATGGTGGATCCTACAAAAAAGTTTACAAAAAAAATTAATCACATGACATTATATATTCTGTAAATATATATATATATATTTGAAATAAAGTACTCACTGTAGGCACTAATGGTGGAATGCCCATCTCCTCCATCCGACGATTGTTCTCCGCCATTTTTTTTCTTCGTCTCTCTTCAATTGGCTTCATTTCCTGCATTGGAAAACAAATATGTAATTAATTAGAAAAAGAAAATTAATGTGTAAACCAAAAAACTAAATATATGAGGGAATGAGGGGATTCATTGGTAATTTAGCTATCAATTGTTTTAGAAGAGCTTGAATGAATTTAATAAAACATACAAGTTGTAATGTTCACCAAGTTAGAAATATTGTTTGATTTGGTTTGAATACAGTTCAATTCCAAATTAGAAAATGCAATTCAAATAAAACAGCAACCAATAAACATTGAAAATTCACATAACGGTCAAGTCAGCTAAAACATATTTGTGATCAATACTAAATAAATATGAATATTACCAACCTTAACAACCCAACTCGAGGTAAACCAAAAGAATTGAGAACATGGATGAATGATTCTATATATTTCCAACCACAACTTCAGGTTCACAATCAACTCTGACAATTGAGCTATTGGAGTCATCAAAAGAAATAAATGGATTGGTTCCAATGGCAATAGGGACAGTGTCAATTCCATCATCAGCATCATCAAAAATATGTCTTGGAATTACTTCAACTACGACACCAAATTCAGGTTGAAGTTGATCTTTGACATAAAAAACTTGTTTATCCATTGATGCCAACACATATGGTTCTTCGGTTGCAAGAGTGCGGGTCATATTAATTACTTGAAATCCACAATCATCAATAAATGTGCCATGTCTCGTCATCGAATCAAACCAATGGCATTTCATCATTGTGACTCGTCCATGAGAGTAATAATCCAATATTATTATTTTCTCAACGACTCCATAATAACCCACATTTTCAAGTCGCGGTCTACTATCTGATGCGCTGGCATAACAATCTGTTGTGGAAGTAACCATAATACCATCATGTTGTGTTCTCATGTTTTTGGCTCGTTCAGTGACAATAAATCTGTACCCATTGATAACAATTGATTTACAGTCACGAACCACGGTATTAGGACCAAAAGCCAAAGCTCTTATTTCCTCAGAGACAGAGTCAGCAGACAAACTCAATACCTGCAATATAAATGACAGTTAAACTTAAGTAAATATTGAAATAATTAATTTAAACAGTAATATTTTTACCTTCAATTTTAACCAAGCAGAAAACTCTTTGCTATGCAAAGTCTCTCTCCTTCTCAAAGATAAAGAACGATGCTTCCTATTTATCATTGTTTTATGTTCCCTGTAGATAAAAAATATGAATAGTTTAACAGATATATATGTAAGATATACATATTCAATTTTGTTACCTGATATAGTCATCGAACAAATCACAGTTGAACAAAACTGTGCGATGTGCCATCTCCCGCTCTTCATGGATTAATGTCTTCAATGTATATGATCCAGGAATTCCTCATGTTTGAGGAAGTGATGGAAAACTGGGTTCAATTTGCTCATATTGTTCTTCTTCATTTCTCATTGGTCTGTTCATTCTTGTAGTAAGATCAGACAAATACATTGAACAGAAATCCATACATTCTTGAGCTAAGTAACCGTTCACGATAGAACCTTCGGGATGATTCTTGTTTCGAACATAAGACTTTAATGTGAACATATTTCTTTCAGTTGGATACATCCAACGAAAAGAAACAGGTCCTCCGAGAAGTATTTCAGTTGGAATATGGACAGTCAGATGCAGCATGCATGTGAAAAATGATGGGGGAAATATTTTCTCCAACTCACACAAAATTAATGGGGCATCTGTCAACATTTTTTGCAAGAAAGACTTGGACAACTTCTTAGCACAAAGATCTCTAAACAAATGGCACAACCGAATAACACCCACCCTTACATTATTGGACAAAAGATGACGGATTGCTATTGGAAGCAACTCATGCAGTAGAACGTGATAATCATGAGTCTTCAAAGATTTTAGCTTCAACTCTCTTCTGTTGACCCGTTTAGATATGTTGCTTGAATAGCCATCAGGAACTCTAATAGTCTCTAATACTTCCAAAATTTGTTTTTTTTTCAGTAGGTGTCATCACATAAGAAGCACATGGAAGTTGCCATTTATTTTCACTGATACGCACAGGATGCAATTCTGGTCTGATGCCCCAATCCACCAAGTCACGTCGAGATCGTAAATCATCTTTTGTCTTCCCCTTGACATTTAGAAGAACTGAAAGCAACATTTCACATATATTCTTTTCAATATGCATTACGTCTAAGTAATGACGTAGCAAATTGGTTGACCAATAAGGCAAATCAAAAAAGATACTCCTCTTCCTCCAATTGTAACAGGTTTCCGTGGAAACATTCTTTCTCTTTCCAGATTTCATTTGACCCTTCCCGAACGAAAAACTGAAATCTTTCAATTCATTAAGCACATCAGTTCCAGACATACGCTGAGGTGGATCATCGGTCTCTATAGTATTATCAAATCTTCGACGATTCATTCTATATGGATGATCCTTTGGCAAAAATCGTCGATGTCCCATAAAACTGAAACTACAACGATGTTTCAGTCTTCTGGATCATGTATTCTTCATACAAACTGGACATGATAGTTTCCCCTTCGTGCTCCATCCAGACATCATTGCATAAGCCGGAAAATCATTGATTGTCCACATAAGCGCAGCGCGCATCTGAAATATGTCTTTCGAACATGCATCGTATGTGCGCACACCCACATCCCAAAGAATCTTCAACTCTTTTATTAAAGGTTGCATGTATACATCAATATCAATGCCGAGATCAGAAGGACCATATATGAGTATACTCATGAAAGTGAAAGATTTTTTCATACACAACCATGGGGGAAGATTATAAATGTGCATAAAAACGGGCCATGTGCTGTGCGAAGTAAGCATCTGCCCAAACGGATTAAAACCGTCGCATGAAAGACCCAGCCTCACATTACGCACGTTAGCTGCAAAATCAGGATGTCGAGCATCAAATCTCTTCCATGCAAATCCATCTGCAGGATGAACCAAGTCATCATCAGTCTTCTTTCTCTCGGTATCATGCCATCTCATTTTTATTGATATGTCATCAGACATAAAAAGATTCTGGAGTCTGGGGATCAATGGAAAGTGCCACATTACTTTCTGTGGAACGCGGGATGGTGTTCCATCAGATTTTGACTTCCAGCGGGATGTGCCACATTTTATACATTCATTTCGTTCAGCGGTTTCCTCCCAGAATAAACTGCAATCTTTCGGGCAAGCATGAATTTTGTTTCTTGAAAATCCAAGTTCCTCAACTAACTTCCATGCCATATAGTGGTTTGAGGGAATATCTGCATCATCTGGAAGTAAATCCTTCAAGAGGGTAAGAATGTAATCGATTGCTGTATTAGAAATCCCATACATAGTTTTCCCATGAAATAATCGGATTAAAAATTCCAGCTTTTTCATTTTATCGCATTGTCGATATACTGGAGTCGTGGCAGCATCATTCAATTTTTTCACCCTATCAATATCATCATTTTCACTAGATGCATCAGCTGTCCTCATATCGAAGTCTTCTTGAGTCGAAATCCTTTCTTTTTCATGATGACGAATAAACGGAAACCGATCATCTAACAAATTCTCCATTCCAGTCTTTTCATTTCGATCATCACCAATTTGAGATTTCGTTTTCTCCCCATTGTGATACCACAGAAAGTAGTTTGCTTGAAACCCATTTTTGGTTATGTGGTAGCTGACTTCTTCACGGCTCAACCAAGGTCTACCAACACAATTGGAACATGGGCAGTGTATGCGACCACTATCTGAAGCATTGTGAAATGCAAAATCTATAAAGCTCTCCAAATTGTTTTGAAAATCGTCTGAGATCCGATATGTTTCATACATCCAACTTCTGTCCATTCTGTAAAAAGAATTTATATAAGTCATTTTGTCATAAACAATTCAATAGGAATTAACTATAATAGAAAATACATTTAAGTAAACGATAAAGGAAGAAAATAATCAAGGTATCAACTACACATGTCAAAAAAACATACAAATGTGTTATTGAAAAAATGTAAAACCAACAAGAACTTAATGTGTTATATCGCATAACAGCATGACTCATCCCATAACCATATTAGTAGGGTATCATGAACATGAATAACATCAACCTTGTTCCATCCTCCTACCCTACATGACCCCAACCACATGCCACATCTTATTATAGCCTTATCACATCACACCTCAACGAAAAACACTAGGGAAATCATAGTACATCTCACCTGAAGACACATGGACAATCACATCGCATCTTGCCTAAAAACACATGGTCAATCACTTTTGAAGGAAGAGTAGGGAAGACATGGTAGCTATCCAAACATATAACCACCATCCTAGATATTAGAAAAAATACTCATAACTCAAAACCTCTGATCGTTGGTAAGTTTATCCAACTCTGGTTGGGAATGTGTAGAAATAACATAAAAATACATGATATATAGATAGCACAAAATACTCAACCTATGGGTTCACATTAACTACATAATCACACACTTCACTACTACCATAAAACACATAAACCACACCACCACCACACAAGACGCATAGCATTGGAATATAATTCTACATTCAATAAGTCTATCTATGGAATTATCATAAGAATCCATGTATCAATTGGAATATAATTCTACATTCAATAAGTCTATCTATGGAATTATCATAAGAATCCATGTATCAATTGGAATATAATTCTACATTCAATAAGTCTATCTATGGAATCCATCCCTTGGATCCATGTATCACCCATGGCTTAATCAATATTCAAAGAAATGAGTTTATCCGTGGAATTCCACTGTGAATACATTTATCACATAAAGCGTATAAGTTAATAGAAACAAGATTATATACCTGGCATCCTAATAGAATCCATGTATCACTATTTACTATTAATCATTTAATGAATTCCATTTCATTTAAACAATTCATTAAACATACCAAGGTCAAAAACAAAGGTATTTAATACAACTCACCTCAAAATGGCGACTCAATCAAATAATAACCTGAAAAGAATGAAGCTTCATTTACTCATGTTTTAATGACAAGATAATGAGATTCCCTTGCTTAATCAATAAATTCCATATCATGGTCTCAACATAACTCATAATGGCTAGCAATTCAATGAAAATTCAAGCACTCACATGGGAATTTTTAATAGAACACTCCTAACAAGGCTATAAAGATATCACATGCATTAGTTATAATATATCTAACATGGTAACATAAAATATAAGATAAATTCAATCCAATTTCATAGATTCATAGCATAGTCTCTACTTTACTCACATTGGCAAGGCAATACAATTAAAACATGTGTTAAAAAATAATTGTCATTCATGTGTTAAAAGGGGAATGCAAACCATAAAATACCCTTAATTAATTTAATTTACAATTCAATTTAGAAATAGAACAATCAATTAGATTTATATAACCTTTCACAAATGACATACCATGTTCAAGGGGTAAAATCCAAAAAGGAATTTTCAAGAAAACTCACCCTTAGGCTGGTCCGGCGGGCAGTAGCTCCAAAATCACCTAAACTGATGGGAAAAATGAAAATAGGTTTAAATACTATCCAAACATTTGAATACGTTTTCAGATAAAGAAGAAGAATAACCTGAAGAAGACCTGGAAGATTCAAGGCCGATAGTACCTCCAAAATCGCCTAAATCGGCTGCTGCTCCCGTTTTAGGGTTGTGTATCGCGAATGGGGGAGAGAACAGGCGGCTGGGAATTTGGGGAGAACCTTTTCCAACGGTTCTTAAAAACCGTTGGCATATGTATATCTATCCCAACGGTTCTCTAGAACCGTTGGGAAAAACCTCAAAAACCTATATCTATACCAACGGTTCATGAGAACAGTTGGAAAAAACCTCCCCAAAGCCATCTTTACCAACGGTTCATGAGAACCGTTGGGAAAAAACCTCCCAGCCACATCTATGCCAACGGTTCATTAGAACCGTTGGGAAAAACCTCCTTCACCAACGGTTCTATCAAACCGTTGGTATGTAACTGTTGGGAAAGACCAGCATTCCAGTAGTGACATAACTTTTTAACTACGATCTAGAATCTCTATCGGTTGTTCTTCATAAGAAAAATCTTGATTTATAGGTACGAATTTTGAGTTTAGTACATGTCAAGGATCAGGTATGTACTTTCTCAGGAGAGATACATATAACACATCATGAACTTGAGAGATATTCGGTGGAAGATCCAATCGGTAAGTTACCTTCCCAACAGGATCCAGAATTTCAAAAGGACTAATATACCTAGGGATAAACTTTCCCTTCTTTACAAATATAATTACTCTCTTCCAAGGAGATATTCATAGAAACACCTTGTCACCCACTTCAAAATCTAGGAATTTTCTTCATTTGTCGACATAACTTTACTGTTGACTCTGTTCTTCTCTTATGCGTTATTGAATAGATCTGATATTTTCTTCCATTTCATCAAAAAGATCATGTTATAAAAGATTTCTTTCCCCAACTTCATCCCAGCAAGTTGGAGTTATAAACTTTTTTCTATAGAGGAATTCATAAGGATCCATCTGAATACTGGAGTGAAAGCTGTTGCTCTAAGAAAATTCCACGAAAGGTGGGTGTTGATCCCATCCACCTTTGAAATCCATATACTAAGCTCTCAACATGTATTTTAGAGTTTGAATTTTCCTCTTAGACAGACCATCTATCTAAGGATGATAAGAAGTTATGAAACTTAAATCAATATCCAAAGCCTGCTAAATACTTTTCTAGAACATCGAGGTAAACCTTGGATCCTAATCAGATATAATGGAAAGTGGTACTCCATGAAATCTTACCACGTCCTTTACATATATCCTGGAAAGCTGATTAAGAGAGAAATCATATCTAATTGAAATTAAGTGTGCCGACTTAGTAAGATAATAAACTACAACTCATATAGTATTATGACCTTAATATGTTTTGGGAAGTCTGGTGAGAAATTCCATAGTTATGTTTTCCCATTTACATTATAGTATGGGTAATGGTTGTAACACCCCCTTAGACTTCTATCTCATTGCCTTAACTTGCTGACAAACCAAGCATTGAGAGACATATTTGGCAACATATATTTTTCTACCATCCCACCACAAATAATATTTCAGATCCCTATACATATTTGTTCTTTTAGTGTGGATAGAGAATGAAGAACTATGGGCCTCATCCAATAACTCCTTCTTTAATTCTGGTATGGGAGGAATACAAACCCAATTCTTGAACCTTTTTATTCCATCAAAATCAAGGCTAAATTCAGGAACATTTCTCACCTTCTTTTTTAGCTCTACATCTTCATTCTGTGCCTCTTTAATCTTTACTTGTATATATGGTTTAACATTCAATTGATAAATATAAGATTTCTCCCCTCAATTTAAAATTTCAAGATCCATCCTTTGAAAATCCATAAATATTGGATCTTTTATGATCTTCAAAATGGATAGGCTAGCATGGTCCTTTTGAATCAAAGCATCTTCCACCTTGTTCGCTTTCCCAGGGTGGTAATGTATTGAGTAATCATAAACTTTAATCAACTCCAACCATCTTATTTGATGCATATTCAAATAATTTTGTGTGAAAATATAATTTAAACTTTTATTATCATTATAAATATTACACCTTTCACCATAAAGATAATTCCCCCATATCATTAGTGCAAATATTACCACAGGTAACTCCAAATCATGAGTTGGGTAATTTTTCTCATGGATTTTCAATTATCGTGAGGCATAAGATATCACCATATCATTTTTCATGAGGAAACAACCCATACACTTTTTAGATACATCACTATAGATAAAAAACCTTTCTCCACTAAAAGGCAGTGTGAGCACAGGTGCATTGGCTAACCTTATTTTGAGCTCTTTGAAACTCTCTTCACATTCCTCCATCCAAATGAACTTAACTCCTTTTCAATTAAACTTGGTGAGTGGATTAGATAATCATGAAAAATATTTCACAAAATTTTGATAATATCTAGCCAAACCAAGAAAACTTTGGATCCAAGTTACCATTTTTGGTCTCATCCAATTTTTAATAACTTTTGTTTTTCCTAGATCCACAGATATCGCCTCTTTAAAGAATATGTAACCCAAAAATGAAACTTTATGAAGCCAAAATTCACACTTGGTAAAATTTTCATAAAGATTATCCTTTATTAGGGTCTTCAGTACAATTCTGAAGTGATATTCATGCTCTTACTTCCTATTATAATAGACAATAATGTTGTCTATAAAGACTACCAAAAAATGATCAAGATAGCCTCTAAATACACTATTCATTAGATCCATGAAGATAGCAGGGGAATTAGTAAGAATAAAATACATTACTATAAATTCATAGTGTCCATACTATGTATGGAATGTCTTCTTTGGTGTATCCTCCTTATTGACCATTAATTAATGATATACTGAATGAAGATCAATCTTGAAAAAGTATTGAGCTCCGCATATTTGGTCGAATAAGTCATCAATGTGGGGAAAATGATATTTGTTCTTAATAATGATATTGTTATGTTCTCAATAATCAATGAAGAGTATCATTGATCCATATTTCTTCTTAACAAATAGAGCAGTTTCTCCCTAAGGTGATGCACTAGGGAGTATGAATACATTATCAAGATTCTCTTAGATTTGCTTCTTCAATTACTGTAACTCAATTAGGGCCATTCTATAAGGTGTCTTGGAAATAGGTATATCACCCAATATGAATTCTGCTAAAAAATCAACCTCAGGATTCATTGGAAGACCTAGAAATTCTTCCGGAAAGGCATCATCAAACTACGATACAATGGGTTTATTCTTAATTGTGAGTTTCTCCCTAACCATTTGAGATAAATAAACTTCATTTATAGGAATCAATACCCATAAGATGAATTAAATTTCTACCAAAAGGTTATATTGATCCTTTAACTGATAGATGGTCATAGATTGATCCGAAATATGAAATGTGACTTCACTGCCTTGGAAATTGATATGAGCTCCATATAGAGAAATCCAATCCATGACAAGAATCCTATCAAATTCTACTATAAGAAGGATCAAAATATTTTTAGGAAGCAGTTTCCCATAAACTTCAACCAGAGAATAATTATAAACTTTTTATGCGAGAGTTGTTCCATTAGGAGTTGTCATAGTTAACTTAACATCTAATTGTTGAGGTAATACATTCATTCCCTTATAAAATTCTTTAGAAATAAAAGAGTGGGTGGATCCAGAATCAAATAAAACATTTACTACTTTCGAGTGGATGGTAAGTGTACCTTTCACCACTTCATTATCATACTCTACATCACCAATAGTGATTTCACGTGAATTTACTTTATCTTTGGCCATAAGAGTTTGGTGACAATGATCGTCATCAATAACCCATGGATTAGGGAATTTATTGGCATAATTCCCCATTTCCTTTCCCTTTTAGCATTGAAGTGTAGGAGGAGCATGTTATATAGCATTTTCTCTATTCGCATCATTGGACATATTTTTCCCATCACTTCGGCATTCAACTACCCAATTACCTTCTTTTCTACATTTAAAACATTTACTAGTCCCTTTAAGAAAATTCTCTCCATGTTTCTTTCCCCACTTTAAGCATAAGGGAAAACTAATCTTTTTTTCAGTGTGGTCTTTATATTTTCCCTTGACTTCCATTTTTCTCTTCTTATCAAACCCATAAGACTGATGGGTTACTCCAATATCCATCTCAACCTTAAGAGAACATAAAATTATTTCTTTATAGTTATTGAAGTCCCTTATGAATAATTCCCTTTGGAGACTTGGTTTTATTCCACTAAAGAATCGATCAATTTTACTCCCAGGTTGGATAATAATTTCATAAGTATACCTTGAAAGTCTTGTAAATTTTTTTTCTTAGGTACCAAAAAATTCATCTTAATTTTTCTTAAGTTGAAGGAACCCATTCTCTATATTTTATCAAATAATATAAGGAAATTACTTATTGAAAAACAATTTCTTGAACTCATCTCATTCCATGGATTCAATTTCAACTATTTTCCTTGTATTCTGGATAAGTTTCCGCCATTGATCAGTATCACATTCCAAACGATAGACTTCTAAGATTACTTTATCATGTTTTGAACATTGAATAACTGAAAATATCTTTTCAGTGGTACTGATCCATTTTTCATCCACTAATGGATCAGAAGACCCACTGAAATATGGTGGAAGTTGCCTCATGAAGGACTCAATAGAATGTTGTTCCCTCCTTTTATTATTTGGAAGTACTGTATGATTCATAGCTTGAGAAATTTTTGTGAGCATAGATATAGGATTTTTTATTCCAGATCCCATAAAATTTAGTCACTCAAGAGGACAATCATTGAATTTCCCATCGCATTTAGCATTAACATGGTTCCTTCATGTTCCAATAATTGACTAAAACCAAGAAGCATAGTGTGAGAAACACTAATCATAATGTGAAAACCATATAATCAAGAATAAAAGTTCAATTTTTTAAACTTTAGGTTTCATCCTAGGCTATTCATGATCATTTCTAAAACACTAGGGTTTTAACCTATACTTTGACATATCCTTAGGGTTCTTACTAAGGTTTTCTCATCCTAGTTTCTTAAGGTTAAATATACATTTCCTTTGATAGTAACTATAACACCCCATACATAACATATATTGATATTAATTAAAAGTTTATGAATATTTATTAAAAAATATAAAAAATTTATGATAGAACCGTATAGGTATAGTGTCTTTAGAAACTAGGAAACATAAACAACTGGTTCATAAGACATCTTCATTTTCTCACACTTATTTTATCATAATTAGAACCCTTTTGAAATATCTTACTTAATACCCTTCTTCATGACTTGGGGAAAAGAAACATATGAAAGGGTGAGCTCAGATGCTTAGTAAGGCTAAAAAAGGGAGATATCAATCATATCATAATCATATGACATAAAAACATAACATTTGAAAATATTATCCGGCATATGTAAGATTGTGATATCATGCCAAGGTATAAATCATGAAAGTTTACAAGAATCAATGAACATAATACCAAAAGTCATAACATATGGTATGAAGTTTTTGGCATACACATAATCATAGAAAATCATTTCATATTAGTCGAGGATAATTTCCTAGACCATCATAGTAGACAAAGTCCATTACTGAACCGATTTCAATCCTCATTATAGTCCTGTATTACTGAACCGAGAACATTTCTTGTTCTATCCATGTATATATTATAAGATATAAATATTTACCCAATGCATTGGAGGGAGATATAGGTCTCACCCATCTCATAATGAAATCATTATTACATGAGCCACAAAAATACAAATCATTCATCATAGCATAACCCAGGTAATAAAATGGGTTTCTTAAACATCATTCCATCATAACATAATCCATATAAAAAATGGATTTCATAAATATAATTCAATCATAAACACAATAAAACAACAGTAATAATAGGGATAAAAACATAACCCTATTTCAATAATTTAATCTTATATGGAAAATAATTTTGATAAAACACTGGATATTAATTCTCGAGGAAAATATACTTCATTCTTCAAACAAATTTTATTCTCTCAAAATGCCACACAATTTTAAAAGATAAGAATTTATTTGAAAATAAAATTCAAAATTATGTAGAGTAATCTTCCTGGAAATAAATCATTATAAATACTTAAAAACCCCTTCATGATGTATAGGTTTTAAAAAATCTCCTCGTATTTTTTCTGGAAAAGTTAAAAAGTACCTCGTATCAAATAATGACAAAAGATTCATTTTATATCGTTTAATAAAAAATACACCAATGGGTAAAATTGTCTTTAAACGATTTTATAAGAATATATATAATATTATATATTTAGGAAACATGGTCGTGGATGATAAATATACCCTAATAAATACTTACGTATAAACAATCTTGGATAATAATGAGATTGTGAAACTATCCCTTAATTTAGGTCAGATATCCTTCATATGTATATGAACCACTTTTATAATTATTTAAATAATTTCATTAACTTATTAAATAATCATAGTCATTTTTATGATATCATATATGATCATATTATTATCTGTTTGTTATTAACATTTCATTGTTACTCGTTATTCGGATATTAATTGCTTTATGATCTTATGCATGTTTTATCGAATAAGTCTAGGTTATACTTCTTAGGTCATAGTTATATCATTAAAAAATATTACTAAAATAATATGTACCATATTTATTAATTTTTTACATTTATATAATCATTCTGTAATGAAGATCATGTAGAATAAATCACATCGCATCATGGAGACGGTAGGTCGCACGTAGGCACGAGCGACGATATCATTTTAATATTTGTTGAATGATATTGAATTGGATGGTATATAATATTTAATATTTAATATCATGTTATAATAATAATATATATTTATTATTTCCATCATTATACTCATCAAATTAATGCGGTGGTGAAAAAAAAGTACACCACGACCTGGAGACGGTAAGCCGTACGTATGCACGCATGGTGATTTCATTTTTCGTAGGATGGATAAAAGGTGTAATATGGTTTTTTAATAATTATAATAACATATTAGTATATATGTGATACTTAATTTTTTACTTTATAATGAAACAACTTATTAATAGGAATTAGAAGAATAATGAAGTTTGAAAGAATCGGTAGAGGAGATTACCTCTTCTTCGATGTGCTTCCTCTAAATCTCCTCTTATAGCACTAGAGTTGGTATTTTAAGAAGACCAGAACCTCTATAATGTAACTAGAGAAGTTGATAAGGTAAAAGTGCAGGGTATGTCTGATATTGAAGGCTCAAATTGAATTGAATAGGTGAGGGATGTGGTTCCCATTTATAATTGAGGTGAGGGGCACTTTTGGGATCTCCAAAAATATTAATTTATAATAAAATAAAATTCTACCCAAAAACCTAAAAAAGTCCCAATTTATAAGATAAGATGATATAGGGTTTTAATATCATCAAAAAATAAATTTTAGACAAGTTTTTATGTCAATTTAAACATTATAATTTAAATTAACACGTAATTATTCTATTTAATTTTAATTAAGATAACAAATATTTCAATATTAAAATGGTTTAATATTTACTTATTTGATATAAATTATACCATAAATAAGTACCTTAGAACATTTTAGACCATATAATAATTATATATAGTTTCTAAAAATGTTTTATGATTTTTAAATAATTTAATAAAAAAAATTGATAATTAATCAATAGTGTCAATTTTGACACTATTAAATTCATTGATTTTTAAAAATATTAATCTAACAAGTTAACTTAGAAAAAAATATTTTATTATATTTATATGAGGTCAAGGTAATATATAAAATTAATTTGAAATATTAATTAACCAAATTATATTTATTTTATAATTTTTAATAACATTTTTTTGATATCTCCATTAATAAAATAATTAATACATCACTTTTGTGTGGTTATTTAGTATACTTATTTGTTGAATAAAAATTAAAACTAAAATAATATGATGAATATAAATATATTATATTTCAGAATAATTTAATTAGTCTAATTTATATTCTATAAAATCTAACATTTAAAATGTTATACTTATTAAATTGTGAATGTTACAACTTTAACATCACTTTAAATAAAATAATATACGTGTCACAATCTGTTCTATAAAGATCCAAATAGCCGCTAAATCGGTCCTTGGATAGTTATTTTCAAGATATATTAGAACAATAATATATTTTCATATTTTTGGTCCTTTAATGGTTATTATTAATTTAATAAAAATCGATTTATTGATTTCTCATCAATTAATTAATTTTTATACCATCAAAATATAAGTCATTAATGTTATTTATTTCCTAAAAATTATAAATAAATTAACATGATAAAGAAACACATTTTATATTTTAAATTAGTATTTATAATATAATTTATCTTTTGTATAACCTTATATAAAAAATGATTTAGTAATTAAAATTTGAGTGAGACATATTTAAATTTTCATTAAATAAAATAAATTAAATGACCTAATCTCATCCAAGTGGCTTCCAAAGGACAAAATTTAGACCCAAGGATGTTTTAGGTATAAACACACTCATAAAATGATATAAATATAAGTTTTAGGGTAATTTTATAATAGTATTCTTACCCTTAATTTTCTATTTTACCCCTTTATCGTATTAATAAAAATTACCAAAGTTACTATTCATAATGCCCAAAAATAAAACAAAGTTATTTACATTATTTGAACCAAATTATTCCAAATATAGAATTAATTTTTTAAAATTAAAAATACATAATATTTAGTAATTAATTTAAAATTAATCTCATTTTTGGAAAGAGAGAACATGTTTTAAAAGTTAAAACATTACAAAAGATTGAAATGTTTTTACATATGAATTCAATGTAAAATTAATGCCAATGAAATACATTATATTTAATGATAAAAATATATTGTATTTATAATTTAAAATCATTCAATATTATAATTTAACCATACTAATTATTTCAATGAAAAAAGTTGTTTTCAATTAAAATTTTGTGTATATTTACTATTCATCAAAATATAAAAGTTATCAGAAAAATATCAAAAATTCATCCAAATTAAATTTTTATATACCAAATCAAAATATAATGTTTATTTTTTTATATAAAAAATATTAACATGTCAAAATATTAATTTAAAATATGTTCTCCATTAAAAGGTGAAAATTTACCCTTTTGAAAATATTGGTTTTTATACATCGAATTGGGTTTATTCATACCCTATGACAAAAATATTTATCGAATGAATATAAAAAATATTTTATTAATTATATAACATATATATTTTATTAATTTCATTTAATAACAGTAATTAACTCAATTTATTAATATAAAAAATGAAAATATATAATTGATTTATATTTTTTCATAAATAATTGGTAGCGAATGACTTCACCATACATTTTCGTAAGTTAGTTATATTTATTCCTGTTAACCTAAAATCTAGGTTAAAATAGTCATTTTATATTAAAGGTGTCTCTTGGTTCTTTTAAACTCATGATTGCATGCAATGCAAGCTATTTAAGAATTAAAATTATTTAGAGAAAATATTTCACAAAAACAACTGGGTGTTACACTCTACCCCCTTAAAATGAATTTCTCCCTATAAATTCATCACTTGGAAACAAACAGATGAGGATATATATCCCTCATAAAACCCTCAAGTTCCTACATTTATTTCTCAAAATGGTGGTTCCGCCATAAAACTTTAACCAAGCGAGTGGTCTTGTTTCGCATAACTTTTTAACTACGATCCAGAATCTCTATATGTTGTTCTTGATAAGAAAGATATTTCTCCAAAGGTGTGAATTATAAGTTTAGTATATGTGAAGTATTTGGTATGTAATTTCTTAGGAGAGATATATAGAATATATCATGAACTTGAGAGAGATTCGGTAGAACCGCCAATCGGTAAGCTACCTTCCCAACACGATCCAAATTTTCAAAAGGACCGATATATTTAGAGATCAGCTTTCCCTTCTTTCCAAATCTCATTAATCTCTTCCAAGGAGATATTCATAGAAACACCTTGTCATCCACTTCAAACTCTAGGTCTTTTCTTCGGTTGTTGGCATAACTCTTTTGTCGACTTTGAGCTTCTCTTATGTGTTGTTGAATAGATCTAACATTTTCTACCATTTCATCAACAAGATCAGGTCCTAATAGATTTTTTTCCCTAACTTCATCCCAAAAAGTTGGATTTATGAACTTTTTTCTATAGAGGGATTCATAAGGAACCATCTGAATATTAGAGTGAAAGCTATTATTGAATGAAAATTCAACCAAAGGTAGGTTTTGATCCCAACCACATTTGAAATACATAGATAAAGATATCAACATGTATTTTAGAGTTTGAATTATACTCTCAAACTAACCATCTATATTAGGATGATAAGTAGTGATGGAACTTAACTTAGTATCATGAGCCTGGTGAAGACTTAGCCAGAACATTGAGTTAAACCTAGGATCCCGATCAGATATAATGGAAAGTTTTACTCCATGAAACCTTACCACTTCCTTTACATATATCCTAGAAAGATGATCAAGATAGAAATCCCCTCTAATAGAAATTATGTGTGCCGACTTAATAAGGAGATCAACTATAACCCATATAGCATTATGACCTTTAGATGTTTTGGGAAGTCCGATAACGAAGTCGATAGTGATGTTTTCCCATTTCCATTCTAGTATGGGTAATGGTTGTAACATGCCCCTTATACTTCTATATCTTAGGCTTATCTTACTGAAAAACCAAGCACCAAGAGACATATTTGGCAACATCTATTTTCATTAAATCCCCCTAGAAATACTCTTTCAGATCCCTATACATATTTGTGCATCTAGTGTGAATAGATAATGAAGAACTATGAGCCTTATCCAATAACTCCTTCTTTAATTCTATTATGGGAGGAATATAAACCAGATTCTTGAACCTTATTATTCCATCAAAATCAAGGTTGAAATCCTAAAAATTTATCACCTTCTTTTGTAGATCTACATCTTCCTTCCGCACCTCCTTAATATTCACTTGTATATGTGGTTGAACATTCAATTCATAAAGATAAAAATTATCCTCTCCCTTTAAAATTTCAAGATCCATTCTTTTCAAATCCATACATATTGGACCTTTTGTGATCCTCATCATGGATAGGCTAGCATGGTTCTTTTGAATCAAAGCACATACTACCATGTTCGTTTTCCTAGGGTGGTAATGTATTGAGCAATCATAATATTTAATCAACTCTAACCATATTTTTTGATACATATTCTTCTCATTTTGTGTGAAAATATACTTTAAAATTTTATGATCAATATAAATATCACACCTTTCACCATAAAGATAATGACTCCATATCATTAGTGAAAATATTACAACAGCTAAATCCAAATAACAAGCTGGGTATTTTTTTCTCATGGATTTTCAATTATCATGAGGTATAATCTATCACCATATCATTTTTTCATGAGTAGAGAAACAAAACCCTTTTTATATGCATCATTGTAGATCAAAAACATTTCCCCACTACAAGGCAGTATGAGCAGAGGTAAACTGGATAACCTTCTTTTGAGTTCTTTGAAATTTACTTTACATTCCTCTATCCACATGAACTTAACTCCTTTTCGAGTCAACATGGTGATTGGATTAGATAATCATGAAAAATAATTCAAAAAACGTCAACAATATCCATCCAAACCAAGAAAACTTCGGATCCCAGTTATGATTTTTGGTCTCAACCAACTTTGAATAAATTCTGTTTTTGCTAGATCCACAAATATCCTCTATTTTGAGATTATATGACCCAAAAATGAAAATTTCTGAATCCAAAATTCATAGTTGGTAAATTTTTCATAAAGCATATCATTTCTTAGGGTCTTCAATATAATTCTCAAGTGATCTTCATGCTCTTCCATCCTCTTTGAATAGACAAGGATGTCATCTATAAAGACTACCAAAAACTAATCAAGATAGTCTCTAAAGACTCTATTCATTATATCCTTGAAGATAGAGGAGGAATTAGTAAGACCAAAAGTCATTACTATAAATTCATAGTGTAAATACCATGTACAGAATACCGTCTTTGGTATATCATCCTTCTTGATAATTAATTGATAATATCCTAAATGAAGATTAATCTTGGAAAAGTATTGAGCTCCGCATAGTTTGTCAAATAAGTCATCAATGTAGGGAAGAGGATATTTTTTCATGATAGTGATCTTTTTATGTTCTCGATAATCAATTAAGAGTCTCATTGATCCATATTTCTTCTTAACAAAAGAGTAGGTGATTCCCATGGTTACACACTAGGGAATATGAATACCTTATCAAGATTATCTTAGAGTTTCTTCTCCAATTCTTGAAACTCAATTGGGGTCATTCTATAAGGTGTATTTGAAATAGGCATAGCACCCAATATGAGTTCTGCTGAAAACTATACTTCATGATTTGGTGGAAGACCTAGAAATTCATCTGGAAATACATCATAAAAATCCCGTACAATGGTTGTATTCCTAATTGTGAGTTTCTCCATAACAATTTGAGATAATTAAACTTCATTTATAAGAATTAATACCCATGAGTTGGAAGAAATTTATACTGGAAGTTTATATTCATCCTTGCACCGATAGATGATCATAGATTGATCCAGAATATGAAATGTGACTACCCTTACTTGGAAATTGATATGAGATCCATATATAGAAATCCAATCCATGCTTAGAATCATATCAAATTCCACTATTGGAAGGATCACAAGATTTGCAGGAATTAGTTTCCCAAAAACTTCAACTGGATAAGAATTATAAACTTTTTATGCAACCATTGTGCCATTAATAATTGTCACAATTAACTCAACATCTAATTTTCAAGGTAATACGGTGATTACCTTATAAAATTCTTCAGAAATAAAAGATTTTGTTGATCCAGAATTAAAAAAAAAATTGCTACTTTAGACTGGATGGTATGTGTACCTTTCACTAATTCATTATACTCCACATCACAGATAGTGATCACATGTAACTTTCCATTGTCTTTGTCCATAAGATTTTGTTGACGTTGATCATTATCAATATCCCATGGATTAGGGCATTTATTAGAATAATGACACATTTCCTTTCACTTGTAACATTGAAGTATAGGAGGTGCATTCTGTGTATCCTTTTCTCTATTTGCATCATTGGACATATTTTTCCCATCACTTCATCATTCAACTACCTGATTACCTTATTTTTCACATTTAAAACATTTAATAGTCCCTTTAAGACAATTCACTCCATGTTTCTTTCCACACTTTGAGCATAATATAAAAATTGTATTCTTTTTAGTGTGGTATTTATATTTTCCCTTGAATTCTATTTTTCTCTTCTTATCAAACCCATAGGACTAATGGGTTACTCCAATATCCATATCAACCTTAAGAACACATCAAATGATTTATTCATAGCTATTGAATTCCCTTTATGAATAATTCCCTTCAGAGACTTGGTTTTAATCCACTAAAGAATCAATCAATTTTACTCTGAGGTTGGATAATAACTTCATAAGCATACCTTGATAGTCTTGTAAAATTTTCTTCGTAGGTACTAACATATCCATTGTCCTTTTTATTAAGTTCAAGGAACCCCTTATCCATATTTGTTAGAAGAATATGAGGAAAGTACTTATTGAAAAACAAGTTCTTTAACTCATCCCATTCCATGGATTCAATTTTTTCTCTTTGACTCGTATTCTTGTTAAGGTTCCACCATTGATCAGCTTCACCTTCCAAACGATAGAACACTAAGATTAATTTATCATGTTTTATAAATTGGAGAACTGAAAATATATTTTCAGTGGTACTGATCCATTATTCGGGCAATAATGGATCATAAGACCCACTGAAAGATGGTGGACATTGCCTCATGAAGGAATCAACAGAATGTTGTTCCTTCCATTTCTTATTTGGAATTCCTGCATGATTCATAGATTGAGAAAGTTGTGTGAGCATAGCTACAGGATTTTGTATTCTAAATACCATAAAATTTGGTTTCTCAGGAGGATAATCATTGAATTTCATGTCACATTCAGCATTAATGCAGTTCCTTCGTGTTCCAACCATTTAATAAAACCAAGAAGCATAGTGTGAGTAACACTAATCATAATGTGAAAACCACATAATCAAGAATAAAAGTTAAATTTTAGACACTTTTGGGTTTATCCTAGGTTATTCCTGATCATTTCTAAAACACTAGGATTATAACCTATATTTCGACATATCCTTAGGGTTCTTACTAAGGTTTTCTCATCCTAGTTTCCAAAGGTTAAATATACATTTCCTCTTATACCAACTATAACACCCCATACTTTACATATAGTGATATTGCATCAAAGTTGAAGAATATTCATTACAAAATACAAAAAATCCATGATAGGCTTGTATAGATATAATGTCTTTAAAAATTATGAAACATAAACAACTAGTTCATAAGAAATCTTCAATATCTCCCACTTATTTTTTCACAACTAAACCCCCTTTTGACATATCTTACATAATACCCTTCTTCATGACCAGGGGAAAATAAACCTATGAAAGGGTGAGCTCAGATCACAAAGGGTAAACAAGGGAGATATCAATCCTATCATAATCATAAGACATAATAATATAACATTTGAAAATATTATCCTACATATGTAAGATTGTGATATCATGATATGGGATAAATCATGAAAGTTAATAAGAATCAATGAACATAATCCAAAAATTTATAACATAATACATGAAGTTTTTTGGAATAAAAATAAGTATATAAAATCATTTCATATTAGTTGAGGCTCATTTCCAAGACCATCATTATGGACAAAGTTCGTTACTGAACCAATTTCACTCCTCATTCCAGCCCTGTATTACTAAACCAAGATCATTTCCCATTCCAGCCATGTCTATCTCATGAGATATAAATATTTACCCAATGAATTGGAGGGAGATATATGTCCCATCCTTCTCATAATTAAACCATTCTTATGTGGACCACAAAAACATAAATCATTCGTCATAGAATAACCTAATGAATAAAATGGGTTTCTTAAACATCATTCCATCATAACATAATTCATATAAAACAAAAAGATTTCATAAATAGAATTCCATCATAAACACAATCAAACCATAGTAATAATATGGATAGAAAAATAACCCTATTTAAATAATGTCATCTTATATGGAAAATAATTTTTATAAAACACCTGATATTAATTCTTGAGGAAAATATCCTTTCTTATTCAAAAACATTTTCTTCTCTCAAAATGCCACGAAATTTTAAAAGATAAGAATTTATTTGAAAAAAAAATTGAAAATTGTGTATAGGAAGATTCATGAAAATATGGTGTTATGAAGACATAAAAATCCATTCATTCTGTATAATTTAGAAAAACATTCTCCTTGTACTTTTTCTGAAAATGTTAAAAAGTACCTAGTATCAAATAATAACAAAAGATTCATTTCATACTGTTTAATAAAAAAATAACCAATGGGTAAAATTGACTTTAAAAAATTGTATAAGGATAGAAATAATATTATATATTTAATATACATGTATTTGGATGATAAATATACCCCAGTAAATACTTACATATAAAAAATCTCAGATAATAATGAGATTGCAATACTACACATTAATTTAAGTCTGATATCCTTCATATGTATTTGAACCTCCTTTATAATGATTTAATTAATTTCATTGAATTATTAAAGAATAATAGTGATTTTTATGATATCATATATGATCATATTATCATCCTTTTGTTAATAACATTTCATTGTTACTCGTTATTCAGATATTAACTGCTTTATGTTCTTATGCATGTTTTGTCGAATAAGTTCAGGTTCTCCTTCTTAGGTCATAGTTATATCATTAAATAATGTTATTAACATAATATATACCATATTTATTCATTATTTACATTTATATAATCATGATTTAATGAATATCATGTATAAAGAATCACATCACATCATGGAGACGGTAGGTTGTACGTACACACGAGCAACGATATCATTCCCATATTTGTTGAATTGTATTGAATTGGATGGTGTATAATATTTAAGAATTAATATCATGTTATAATAATTATATATAGTTATTATTTCCATAATTATAACTATCCAATTAAGATGGTGGTGAAAATAAAATTACACCACGATGTGGAGATGGTAAGTCGTACGTACGCACGCGTGGTGATTTCATTTTTTGTAGGATAGATATAAGGTGTAATACGGTTTTTTAATAATTATAATAACAACTAAGTATATAAGTGATACTTAATTTATTACTATATAATTAAATAAATTATGAAGATTAATTATAATAATAATTAATTTTGAAGGAATCGGTAGAGGAGATTACCTCTTCTTTGACGTGCTTCCTCTAAATCACCTCTTATAGCAATAGAGTTGGTATTTTAAGAAGTTTGGAACCTATATAAAGTAACTAGGGAAGTTGAAATGGTAAAATGGTAAGTGATGTATGATCATTAAGGTTCAAGTTAAAGTGAAGAGGTGATAGAGGAGGTTCCCTTTTATAATTGAGGTGAGGGGCACTTTTTGGATCTCCAAAAATATTAATTTATAATAAAATCAAATTCTACCCAAAAACTAAAAAAGTTCCAATTTATATGTTTATATGAGATAGGGTTGTAATATCATCAACCAATAAATTTTATACATGTTTTTATGTCAATTTAAACATTATCGTTTTAATTAACACTTAATTATTCTATTTAATTTTAATTAAGATAACAAATATTTCAATATTAAAATTGTGTAATATTTACTTATTTGATTTAAATTATACCATAAATAAGTACCTTAGAAAATTTTAGAACATATAATGATTGTTATATATTTTTTAAAAATGTTTTATGATTTTTATATAATTTAATAAAACTATATTTGGATAAAAATCAATGGTGTCAATTTTGACACTATTGAATTCGTTGATTTTTAAAAATATTAAGATAAAAAAGTTAACTTCGAACCAACTATTTTATTATATTCATAGGATTTCAATGTAATACATAAAATTCATTTAACATATTAATTAACCCAAATTATATTTATTTTAATATTTTTAATAACATTTATTTTATATCTCCCTTAATAAAATAATTATTACATCACTTTTGTGTAATTATTTAGTATAATTATTTGTTGAATAAAAATTAAAATTAAAATAATATTATTAATATAAATATACTTGTTTTCATAATAATAAAATTAGTATAATTTATCTTTTGTAAAATCTAACATTTAAAATGTTATACTTATTAAATTATGAACGTGACAACTTTAACATCACTTTAAATAAAATAATATAAGTGTCACAATATCTTCTATAAAGATAAAAATGGTCACTAACTCGACCATTAGATGTTTATAGTCGATATATACTTGACCATTAAGTTTTGTTCAAGTTTTTGGGTCCTTTTATAGTTATTAGTATTTTAAAAAAATTTGTTTTATTGATTTCTCATCAATTAATTAATTTTTACACCATCAAAGTATAAGTATTTAAGGTAATTATTTATTTACTAAAAATTATAAATAAATTAACATGATAAATAAAAATATTTTATCTTTAAAATGAGTATTTATAATCTAATTTATATTTTTTATATCCTTATATAAAAAATTATTTAGTTATTAAAATTTGAGTGAGACATATTTAAATTTTCATTAAATAAAATAAATTAAATGTCCTAATCTCATCCAAGAGGCTTCCAAAGGATACCATTTCGACCCAATGATGATTTAGGTCTAAAAACACTCATAAAATGATATTAAGACAAGTGTTAGGGTAATTTTATAATAGTATTCTTACCATTAATTACCCGTTTTACCTTTTTACTATATTAATAAAAAATTTCGAAGTTAGTATTCATAATGCCCAAAAATAAAACAAATCTATTTACATAATTTGAAATTAATGATTCCAAATATGGAATCAATTTTTCAAAATTCAAAACACGGAATTTTTAGAAATTAATTTAAAATTAATCCCATTTTTGGAAAGAGAGAATGAGTTTTAAAAGTTAAAACATTGTAAAATATTGAAATGTTTTTACATCTGAATTCAGTGTAAAATCAATGATAATAAAATAAATTATATTGAATGATAAAAATTTATTATATTTATACTTTAATACCATTAAATATTATAATTTAACCATATAAATTATTTCAATGAAAAAAGTTGTTTTCAATTAAAATTTAGTGTATTTTTACTATTCATCAAAATTTGAAAGTTATCAAAAAAATATCAAAAATTAATCCAATGTAAATTTTTATATCCCGATTCAAAATAAAATTTTTATGTTTTATTATAAAAATTGTTAATGTGTCAAAATATTAATTTAAAAGAGGTCCACGGTTAAAATTTGGAAATTTTCTCTTTTGAAAATATAGGTTTTTATACATCAAATAGGGTTTATTCATACCTTATGAAAATAATATCTATTGGATGAATATCAAAAATATTTTATTAAGTGTATAAAATATATATTTCATTAATTATATTTACTAATAGTAATTCATTCAATTTATTAATACAAAAAATACAAATATATAACTGATTTATATTTTCTTCACAAATAATTGGTAGTGAATGACTTCACCATACATTTTCATAAGTTAGTTTTATTTATTCCCACTAACCTAATGGCTAGGTTAAAATGATCATTTTATATTAAGGGTGTGTCGCGGTTTGTTTAAACTCACGATTGCGTGCAATACATGATATTGAAAATTAAAATTATTTAGAGAAAATATTTCATAAAAACAATCCGGTGTTACATATATATCATTATTTTTTATGTTGTGATGAAAAAATAATAATCACATCACTTTGAGGGGGCTGTAGTTCAGACGTCCACAAGCGACGTTATCACTTTTTAAATGTGTGAAAAGGTAATAAATAAATTGATATATTATATTTACATAAATATAATTATGTAATTAATATCATATATATGTCATGTATATCACATATTTTTATTAAACTTATCCCGAATACATTCTATGTAAAGTGTGAACGCATCACATGGCTTTGAGGAGGCGATAGTCCACACGTCCACAAACGATGTTATCGTATTCGCAAAAAATGGAAAACATGAAGGTTTATGTTATATAATAATTATAAAAGCATAAATACATCATAAATACCATATATATCATATAAAAATATGATGTACATAATTATTTTTCAACCTTGAAAGGTGTTAATGGAAGAATGAAAGACATTGGTTTGTGAGACGGTAGTCCGTCGTACACATGAATGATGATTGTGTATCTCATTTGATATAAATATGTAAATTTTTTGGTTATAACCTTAAAATAAAAAAACTCAATATATTTAAGATACTAAGAATATTATATAATCATGATATAAAATAAATTAAGGGGTTTGTGAAATAATGAAAACAAAAGTGCTCATTGATGAACGTTACATATTCTTCAGGAAACTCCTTTTGGTTTGCACCAAAGGACTTACTTGGATGTTTTTATGACCTATGTAAGGATTATATTATGATATAAGAGAATTTTGTAATATATTTGGATAGTTCTTGGATGATCCAAATAGCTTTAGAGGTGTGAAGAGAGGAGGAGAGGTGGTGGCCTTTTATAAGCGGGGGAAAAGACAGACATGGAATTTTTGAAAATAATTTAGGTGAACCAACATTTTTACCTGATAAGAGGATTTAATAAAACAAAAAATTTGATCCTATTAGTTTAATGGTCAAAATATTTTCATAAAAATAGGATTTGGATATGTTTTTGGTCATTTTTACCCCTTATATTCATGTTTAACCACTAAGTAAACTCATTTTTCTCTAAATCGCCATAATTAATTTTAATTTATTTCACTAATACTTTTGGTAAAACCTCAATTTTACCTTACAAGAAATTATAAATTATTATGATTCAAAATATATAATCCATTTTTCTAAAATCATTTTTCATAAGTGGTAGAATTTAATTTAAAATTATTCCTGTAGATGGAATGGGAAAGCTGGTTTTTAAAGTGAAAATGTTCAAACATTTACTATGTTTTTATATCCAAATTCAAAATAAAAAAGATTACAATGACCTAAATTGGATTAATATATGTATAATTGAACTTTTTTACTATAAAAACAATTAAAAATTTAATTTAACATTATAAATCATTTAGAATAAAAGATTCTTTTCAATGAAAATTTAGTAATTTTTACTATTCATCAAAAAATAAAAATTCTCAAAAAATATCTAAAATTTATCCTAATATAATTTTGAAATTTTATTTTAAATAAAAAATTTATTTTGTCTAATAGGATTTATAAAATATTCAAAATTTATTTTTAAATCAAGTCTTCCATTAAAAGGTGCAAAACCCGTCTTTTAGAAAAATACAACTATTTTATGCTTAATATTGGATTTGTTCTTATTTTATGCTTATAAAACTTTTTGGATGAATTTAAATACATTTTATTGAATATATAACATATAAATTTCATTAATATCATTCATTAATAGTGATTAATT
This sequence comes from Viscum album, assembly GCA_963277665.1. Classification (NCBI taxonomy): domain Eukaryota; kingdom Viridiplantae; phylum Streptophyta; class Magnoliopsida; order Santalales; family Viscaceae; genus Viscum; species Viscum album. The sequence continues at coordinate 117,436,909 of OY728162.1, read as the reverse complement.
GAATTTATTAAGATAAAACAACCTTGTGTGCATAAAAATAGCTTTTCATAAAAACACATCCATTATATTCAATTGTTTTTTATTTTCATTTCTAGTTAATTGGTCACCAAATAATTAATAATATATATATACATTTTTAAACCTTATTTTCATAATTCAGTTAATCCTATTCATTCCATCCATTCCAATGGTTAGGTGATAACTATCACATTAAATATTAATATTATATTGTTGTTTTATAAAACATGATCATGTGTGTAACACACATTATCGAAGAAACCTCATGTTTCATGAAAAACAAGATAAAATTGGTTTTTCATATAATGAAAGATAAAATATGCATCGCATGTAACATAAATTATCAAATAATTTAAATTTATTTGAAAGAAGATATTTCTTAAAATCTTGGGAATTTACAATTGTTGTGACCATAAAGTTATTTGATATAAAAGGTTCCCTTGAAGGTACTTGTGTCAAAGGGAGAGATTGTTGATTGATGGTACTGGGTACAATTTATGACTTTAGTATTTTATTTTGTTTTCAAAAAATCATTTAATATATAAATAATATTCAACTTCAAGTGTATTTGGATAATTCAAATGTGGTTAAGACCACTTGGAAGTATGGAAGAGACTCGAAGAAGATTTAAGTTGAAGAGTGGAGTTTTGGTGTTGAAAATTAAATCTTTTCATTAGGTAAGTCATCACGTTATGATAAACTTGTCTATGATTAATTTTTTTGGTAAGTAGTAACAAATAAAACCATAATGAAAATGTTCACCCCTTGATTTGGTTCTTGAAATATGATGATTCTTGAGCTAATCCATAATGACATGAAGATGATGTTTCAATGTACATGCCATGATTTTTCAACTTTATGCTATTTGGTGAAGTGAATAGGGTTGTTTTGTGAGGGATGAAATTACATTTAAAATACTTATAGTCATGTTGTAACATAGGTCTTTAGGTAAATTTAGTGCTTATTTAGACTAAAATTTTGAGAGTTCATGACAAAATGAAGATTGATCACAATGTAATGCTCATGCGATTTGAGAAATTTTAAGGTAACCAATTTTTATAAACCATCATGTCACATCATAGTGTACCCTATTGCACCATGAATAACATGATCATACTGCAATACTCATGGTCGCATTTTGATTTGTTCCAGAATCATGTTTCAAGTGTTTTTCAAGATTTGGATTCTTGAATTACATGGTGATTACTAAAACCCAGTCCTTAAAGTACCTAAAAACATCAAGGGTGACTAGAAGGCATGGATTCATCTGATGAATCAAATCGAAGAGAGAGAAGTTAATAATGGAAGTTATATTTGGTTTTTTTAATTTTAAATTCAAATTTTATTGATAGTTTCTAGTGTATGTTGTGTAAGGTTTTGAAAATAAGAGAAGGGGTAATATTTTTATGAATATTTGACTATGTGAAAGATAAAGAGGGTGAGTAGGACACCTATGAGAGAATAAAATTATTTTATATGTTCGTAAAAATTATATATTGAAGTAGGAATACATAAATTTTAAGTTTTTGGATCTATTGAAGAATATGTGATCTTATTTGATATATTTAGTGGAGTTATGATATCGTTCTTATTGAAAAAATTTTGAAGGTGGATACTTCCTCAATATTAATCAATGAAAATTTGAAGAAGGTATTGGGTTATCAAATATTTTGATCACTCATGGTTTAATAATAAGATAAGTGTGTTATGGATAAAATAAAAATTGGTACTCATCTATAGTAAAAAAGGAGTCTCTTATTAGAGGTTATAGATTCTTCTTACTATATAATTTGAATATATTTTGTTCAATTATGTGGGATAATGTTCCATCATCTAGGAGATATTTCTTATATATCATAGGTTCTTGGATAAACCCTACTCATTTTAATCCATGATGATTAATGGATCATGTGATATTAGGTTTTCCAAATAATTCCAAGGATGTTTTTTTAAATTCACTATAATAACTATATTTGGGTATATTGAAGTGTTAGGAGAGTAAAAAAATTCAATAACTTTAATAAGTGATTGAGGTTATTAAGAATAAGAATGTAAAAGAAAAATATTCATTGATTCAAACCCTATCTTAGTAAATATTTGATAATCCATATACCTATTAGTTTTTATTTATCCTAAACCCATTCATATTCTAAAATTTATCCCATGCCAACCATCATAATTGTAATATTATTCTCAAATAATTGTGATTAATTTGTACAATTAATTTTATTAACATGCATCCTATATATATGTCAACATGATAATAAAATTATAATTTTCTACACCATTTATATATTTCCTATGAATTTTCATTATGAGTGTGCACTCATATTCATTGTCCACAATTTTCACCATTGTTCATTATTATGATTTATCTATGAGTGAAAATAGGGTTCCAATTACAAAATCCATTGGGGTTTAAATCTTTGATTTGATCTGGTTTTTTCACAACACATTTTCACCATGAGTTCTATTAGGATAAAAATGTAATTCTAATCGAGTAAGTCATACATTTCACATTGAACATTATCAAACTTAGATTCCCCTCTAAAATAATTGAATATATATATATTTATGAAAATATATATTATTTTTCCTTTTTATTACGTACTAAAATATACCTCAATATTTAACTCCTAAAGTGAAATAATAAAACTCAATCAAATAAATTTGCTACATTACCTATAAAGATAATGTTATTTCACTTTATATTATGGTAAAAATCAACATGGTTTAGGTCTATGAAAATATTATGATCATAGTTTTCATATAAATATTATAAAGTGGGAATGAAACCACTAGAATTTTTTGAAAAATGAAATAAAAAAGTTGAAGAAACAAATGCATGATGAAAGTGAATGTTTCTAGACTGACATGATGTGAAATTTGTTTCATACATGTTGTAAGTTTAATAATTTTGTTGATATTAATCAATAAATAATTAAATTAAAAGATAAAAATGTTAAAAAAAATTAGCGACACCATGATATGTGATCATGATATCTTGAATTTTCACATCTTTAGTTTCTTTGTAAACCCTAGAGGTTTTGAGTATAATGATATTCTATAAATGCACAAGATTGAGTTGTTCTTTGTTTCTATAATTTTTTCAATAAATATTATATGTTTTATTTACTTTATAATTTATTTTACTTTTTATATGTATACTTAATTTTCTTACATTAGACAAGGATGGGAATTTATAATTTTATATTCATGTTATTGGATAGTAAATAACATAGATCCTGATCAAATAGTTTCATTCCATTCTCTAATGTAAATATGAATATTTATTAAAAAAATTATTTCATTCCATAAAGTGAATGTAATTAGTTTTAAAATGAAGGTAGAGGTGAATATGAAATAGAAAAATATAGAAATAATATATTTTGTCATTATGTTGAAGAATATTTACATTTTTATAGTTTCTTATTGCAATATAAATTTAAAAAAATAAAAAATTATTATAATTATATTATTATAGATTAAAAATATTATGTCATATAATTGAATTATGACCACCACTTATAGTGGATGTTATTTTCTTATAATTTTTTATGGAATCATAACTTTCATGATCAAATATAGTAAGTTTTATTATTGTAAATATTTAAATGAAAATAACCATTAGAAACAAAATAAGTATTTTTTGCATTAGATTATCATTGTTGATAAATAATAAATTATCATCCAATAATCATAAAAATAAATAACTAATTTCTCAAATTCATTTCCTGATGTGAATATAATTTTAATAGTTTTCTTTTATTCCTATATGTGAATGAAATTATTCAATATTTTTTATGAAATTTTTGTTATTGAGCATGGATATTTAAGAAATCATATAATTTAATGAACTAATTTTTAATTTATTCCCCAAATTGAATATTATTACTAAAATAATTTTGTGATTTACTATCATTATCATGATGGGGAGTGTGTAGTGAATCTAGAACAATCTCTATCATCACTTCTTATAGCCATATGTATTTGTCTTAAAATACACAGGAGGTTTCTCGCTCTAGTAGCCATATTTTAAAAACATTTAGGCCAAAAGTAAAAAAAATCATTTAATATCGACAATGTGAGGGGCCCAACCATTTATGATTATATTAGTAATTCATTAATTTATGGTCAATCATATTAAGTGGGAATTATAATAATAATGAAAAATATGATATTTTCATATTTTCATTACATACCATGAACTAGTTAAATATTTACTGTGGAAGATTCTAAAGATAATATGCATTTCTATATTAAAGAAAAAGTTTTATAAACAATATTTTAATTAAATTATTTAGAAGAACTCATATATTATTATTATTTATTAAATACTCCTAAGAGTTAGTACATTCTCATGTAAGTAGGTCAATCAATAGTGAAAATGAATCGAGTACTCTAGAAGAGAAATTATATGCTTACATGATGGTATATAATTTTTAATAAATAACAATTTGTTTAATCATAAGTTTCAATGAAATATATTTATATTTAAATATATTTTTGAAAATTAATATAAAATGAGTAAGATGTTAAATAAATTTATATATTATAAGCATTCATGATAGATAAAAAATGATACTCTGAAATTTGTTATTATTTTTATATATATATAATTGAAATAGTTTTGGTAAGCCATAAGTATACTAGTAATTATATGACATAATCAATTTGGTCATAAAAGATCAATTATGATGATTTTTTTTTATAAAAGTACAAATGAGTATTAATTTATTGATAAAATAGAAGGCATTCTCAGGGTGATAATTATGAATTTATTTGATATATGTAAATATACTAAATAATAACCTATAAGATAATTTTTTACTCTCTTTGGGATATTATGAATGTTCTGTATATGATAATTTATTATGGGTTACCCATTATTAGGTAAATTATTTAGATTTTCACCAACTATACTGGAAGTAAATTTATAATATTTATATGAATTATCAACTATGATATATATATATATATAGGTTCACCCACCTACTATATGAACCATTAAAATGTTATATGAATAATGAATGTATAAAATGGTCACCAATATTATTATTTAATAGTGAATATATACAAAATATTTTTTAAGTTGATTTAAATAAATATTGAGTATGAAATACCATATATAAAATGATCCACAAGAATCATTTATATGATTCTCACAACACTTATATGAATAATTCAATTAAATGTTGTTGAAGATTAATAGTATGATGTGTTTATTTTACACACTATAAGTGTGGTTAAATGGAATATATAAAATAATTCTTCATCAAGAGTAGAAATAAATAAATAAATTATTCCCCCAAAGTGGAAAATAAATATATAAACAATAATATGTATTTTCCCTATTTTCCCCAAAAGTAAAACTGGTACTAGATAAATTATGAGATCTCATTAATTTATTTTTTATGATATATTTCCATTCCTAAATGATTTCAAAACTCATTGATAACTGTGGATTTTGAGAGATATCCATATCAAAATAATTAGAATAAAATATGTGAAGAAATATGTGATATGTTCAATGTATAATGTTTTGGATGGGTTATCCAAACTTTTAAGACAATTGAATACCAATGAAATTATTATAGAAAGGTTCTCTTGAATTTATGTTTTCATTATTTATCTATATGTTAACATTGATTACAACATCTACATGTGAATCACTATAGGGTTTAAGATTACTCAAGAATATTCAAAATCATTAATGTTCCACATAATCAGAGAAATTACTATATGAGTTGAACCAAATAATAATTATATGATATAACCATTCATAGGTAGAAGAAATAAAATTGATTTTATATTTCCATGGTTTTTATAAATCAACATATCTATATTAATCATTATATTATGATGATGATTTGGATAATATCAAAACTATTGAATATTTTTTGAAAATTGTAGAACATTTGATCACCAAATCATAAGGAATTTTCTTGTATTTTTGAATTAACCTTCCATAAAATGATATATTAATTTTTTGTAAAATTTCACATATTCATGAAAATACCCTTAGGCCCCATTTGTTATCGAGGATCCAAAGGATCAGAAAGGGAAAGGGAAAACCATTATCCAGTGTTTACTATAAAAGAAATGGGATTCCAATGAAGGGTAAATTCCAACATATGATAGAATTTGGGTTCCACCCAAACATGGGTGGAAGAGGAAGTATGGCTATAGAATCTAGTTTTTAGAAGAAAAAAATCCCTGCAAAAATTAACAAAATCTAAATATATACTCTTCATATTTTCTAATATTCATCATTATGGAAACAAATTTCACTAGATCTACATCATTGTCTCACTAGAAAACCCTCTCATCCATGCACAACCTCCTGTAATGTTGTTCCAGAAAACCCTTTCCATCATGCCCTACCATGATTTTCTATCACTGTCAAATTAGGACCTCTGTTGAGCTTTTATAAAACCCAAAAATCATTTCCCTCTATTGAATCCCAACTCAACCACTACACCCTAACATCATCACCCCTTATCATATTTTATTACTATAGTTATACCCTGTCATCATTATCCCCTTTCGCATCCCAATGCCACACCATAAAGCCTTTATAATGACCATTTTGTTGAATATCATATCGGAAAACTATTACTGGGACTACGATGATGAGTGTTGTAGTGACATGGGGTTTAAAAATGAGGCTTTGCTACTAGAGAAAAGGATTTTAACAGCACTAGAAAAATCTACCAATAGTGCTAAAAAAACTTTTTGATATAAGCATAATTATAAGGATACCCTTTTATCAACGGTAGATTAGTACTGATAAAGGGGGGCCTTTATTGGAACTAAAACAAGTGATCATAAAGGAAAACCTTTATCAACGTTAGAACTAGCACTGATAAACGTCATGTTGTTGCAGTGTGCTATTAAAATTACAGCACATTGCAGCAACGAATACAAGTACCAAATATAGGTACCAACAACAAGCACATGGTATAGCAATTTAATAATTTAATTGAAATAAAAATTGCATCACAAATACAAAAAATACTATATTTTTTAAAATTAAAACATTTTTTGTACAATTACATTAGCAAGTACAATTCATCACAAACATTCAAAAACATCAATGGTTTTATTGTCTTTGGCACCCGAACCCCTCTCAAAAAAGCCCAATCATGGTATCAGTTTCCAAAAGAACCTCCCAAAATAAAGTAAAAGAATCTGCCTATATAAGAAAATAATTATTATGTTAGTAATACTATAAAGAAATAAATTAAGCATTAATATGAAATAATACATTAAAAAATGTCAATTTTAAACTGATAACGGACACTTTTTGTCATATTAGGAACATTGTCTATTGGATTCAGGTGTAGCTGATTGCAAATCATTACAAATGACTTATGGGTTGTTTTAACAAATTATCAAAAATATAAGAATGTGTTTTATAATTTTTTATCATGCCACTTGTTTTTTTTTTGGAAAATGTATATTTTAAATAAAAAGACACACATGGAGTCATACTGGTCACATTGTGCATCATATTGAGGTGAGGCTAATTCCTACATGTCAAAAATGAATTTTTATTTTTTTTCCTAAAGTATTAAAATAATATGAATGTGTTTGATAGGTTTTGAGTATATAAGGTATGTTTTTTACTAAAATTTCATTTTAAACTAAAAACACACATTTTGAGTCATATCGTTAACATCATGTGTCAGTTTTATGTGAGACTAATTCCTACATTTCAAAAATAAATTTTGAACTATTTTACTAAATTATCAAGACAATATGAGCTCATTTTCTTGGTTTTCAGTGAGTAACATGACTTATGATATAAAATTTCAATTTTAAACTAATAACAGACACTTTGAGTAATACTGGGAAAACCATGTATCAGATTCAGGTTTTTATGATTCCTAAATGTTAAAAATGACTTATGGATTATTGTCCAAAATTATCAAAACTGTCCAATCAGGGTTTCTTAGTTTTGAGTATGTCATGTGTCTTTTTTACTAAAATGTGAATTTAAAATAAAAAAGGCACACTTAGAGTCATACCGATCACATCATGTGTCGAATTGAGGTATGGATGATTACTACACATCAAAAATGACTTATGTATCATTTTCTTAAAGTATCAAAACAACATGAATTCATTTCCTCAGTTTTGAGTATGTCACCTAACTTTTTTACAAGAAATGTCATTTTAAACTAAAAACATGCACTTTGAGTCATACCGGTCACATCATGAGTTGGTTTGATGTGAGACTGATTATTATATTTCAAAAATGACTTATGAATTATTTTCTTAAAGTTTCAAGATATAAATAGAATGTTTACTTGGTTTTTAGTGAGTGGAACATATTTTGAACTAAAATGTCATTGTTTAACTGATAACAGGAAATTTGAGTCATACCAATCATAGCATGTATCAGAATGAGGTGAGGATTATTCCTACATGTCATAAATGAATTATGGATCGATATATTAAATTATCAAAATAATATGAATGAATTTTTTTAGTTTTGAGTATGTCACTTGTATTTTTTACTAAAATGTTAATTTTGAATAAAAATACACACTTGGAGCCATACTAGTCACACTGTTCTTCATATTGAGGTGAGGTTGATTCCTATATATCAAAAATTACTTATGTATTATTTTTCTGAAGTTTGAAAACAATCATAATGCATTTGATCATTTTTGATCATGTCATTTATGTTTTTTATAAAAATTTCATTTTAAACTGAAACCGCACACTTTGAATCATATCGTTCATATTGTGTGTCAGTTTGATGTGAGAATAATTAATACATGTAAAAAATGATTTCTTAATAATTTTAATAAATTATCAAGACAATTTGAGCACTTTTTGGGTTTTTAGTGAGTGACGCGTGTTTTGATGTAAAATTTCAATTTTAAACTAATAACAGACACTTCCAGTCATACTAGGAACATCATGTATCAAATTGAGGTGAGGTTTATTTCTACTTGTCAAAAAAGACATATGGATCATTTTAATAAATTATAAAAACTATATGAATGGATTTTTTTTAGTGTTGATCATGTCACTTGTAATTTTTTTACTAAAATGTCAATTTTAATTAAAAAGACATATTTGGAGTCATACCGATCACACCGTGCACCAGATTAAGGTGTGGATCATTTTAATAAATTATCAAAACAATATGAATTCATTTTCTTAGTTTTTAGTATTTCACTAGTATTTTTTACTAAAATGTCATTTTAAACTAAAAACATGCACTTTGGGTCATACCGGTCACATCATGTGTCGGTTTGACATGAGACTAATTTCTAAATGTTCCAAATTATTTGTGAATCATTTTTATAAAGTATAAAGTCAATAAAAGTTTTTTTTTCTTAGTTTTCAGTGAGTGATGCATGTTTTGAACAAAAATGTCAATTTTATACTAATAACAGACACTTTGAGTCACACCGGGCACACCATATATTAGATTGAGGTGAGACTAATTACTACACATAAAAAAATGAATTATGGTTCATTATATTAACGTATAAAAATAATCCAAATGTATTTTCTAGGTTTTGATTATGTCACTTTTATTTTTTACTAAAATGTTATTTTGGAATAAAAATACACACTTGGTATCATACCGGCCACACCAAGTATCAGATTGAGGTTCAGATGGTTCCTACACATCACAAATGACTTATAAATTATTTTCCTAAAGTATAAAAATTGTTTGAATATTTTTCATTAGTTTTTAGTATGTGATTTATGTTTTGAACTAAAATGTATACTATAAACTAAAAACATACACTTCAAGTCATACCGAGCACACTATGTATCAGATTGATGTGTGGTTGATTGAGCTCTGGCTGATTCCTACACCTTACAAGAAAATTTTCATGAAACATCTTTTTTATAAGTCACGCTTAATATTAAATTGTTGCAAAATCCCTTGGTAGATGCATCCTTATGAATTATTTCATGTTTCAAGCAGCATGGGGTTTCCTATTCCATCTGAAAGGAACGTGTTTTCTATTTTATGTCTTGTTGTAGGTAGTTGAAAGAAAAGTATGAGTTACCAAAAGATATTTGAATAAACTAAATAAGTATTAGACAAAAAATTGATGGAAATTAACTTTAAAATAGTAGATAAAATGATGAAAAAAATAACTAAATAAGTAGTAGTAATTCACATTTTCATGATGTCTGTATACATTCTTGTTCCATTCCCCTATTACCAATATCTCAATTGCAGCCTTGAATTCTAATCTATCATGAGTAATAGTAGATTATAACTAACCATCCCAAGTTGAGAAAAATAATCCACTTGTATAAGAAAGAAATTTTTATGTTAGTCATACTATAAATAAATAAATTAAACATAAATATGATACAATACATTATTAAAATGTCAATTTTAACCTCAAACCATGGAATTTGAGTCATACTGGGCACACCATGTATCAGATTGATGTGAGACTGATTCCTACACTTCAAAAATGACTTATGGATTATTTTTTTAAATTATCAAAACAATATGATTTTTTTTCTTAGTTTTGAGTATGTCACTTATATTTTTTACTAAAATGTGGATTTTAAATTAAAAGTAAAACTTGGAGTCATGCTAGTCACATCATGAATCATATTGAGGTGAATATAATTCCTACATGCCACAAATGACTTATAGATCATTTTACTAAAGTATAAAAACAATATGGATGTGTTTGTTCAATTTTCTATATGCCACTTTTATTTTTTTACTAAAATGTAATTTTATACTGAAAACACACACTTTGATTCATACTAATCACATCGTGTATTGGTTTGAGTTGAGGTTGATTACTATACATAATTAATGACTTGTGAATATTTATCCAAAATAATAAATACAATATGAGTGTCTTTTCTTGGTTTTCAATGAGTGACACATGTTTTGAACTAAAATATTGATTTTAGACTAATAACGGACACATAGAGTTATACCAGTCACACCATGCGTTAGATTGAGGTGAAAATAATTCTTACACATCATAAATGACTTATGGATCATTTTCCAAAAATATTAAAACAATACGAATGTGTTTTCCCTATTTTGAGTATGTCACTTCTCTTTTTTACTAAAATGTCAATTTTAAATAAAAAAACATGGAGTCATACTGGTCACAATGTGCATCAGATTGAGGTGATTATAATTACTACATGTCACAAATAACTTATGCACCATTTTTCTAAAGTATCAATATAATATGAATACATTTTATTAGTTTTGAATTTATTATTTCTTTTTTTACTAAAATTTCATTTTAAATCAAAAACATGCACTTGGAGTCATATTGCTCATATCATGTCTCTGTTTGATGTGAAACTGATTCATATACATAAAAAATGGCTTGTGAATTATTATCCTAAATTGTGAAGATAATATAATTTTCTTTTCTCAGTTTTCAATGAGTGACACGTGTTTTGAACTAAATTTTCAATTTTAAAATAATAATAGACACTTAGAGACATACTAGGCATGCCATCTATTAGATTGAGTTGTGGATGATTTCTACACATTATAATGACTTATGGATAATTTTAATAAATAATCAAAACAATATAAAATCATTTTATTAGTTTTTGAGTTTGTGACATTTGTCTTCAAATAAAATGTCAATTTTAAACTAAAAACACGCACTTTGAGTCATAACAGACACAACATGTATCATATTGAAGTGTGATTGATTCCTACATATCATAAATGACTTATGTATTTTTTTCCTAAAGTATAATATAAATATTCCATGTAATTTAACTAAAAAGTAGATAAAATTATGAGAAAATAAACTAAATAAGTATTAGGAAGTAACCTTTTCATGATGTATGTATACATTCTGAAACCAGGTATGTTTCCCATTCATTTATAAAAAAATATTTCCTCTTGTGAATGTGAGGAATGTAAAAAGTCCAAGTATTACTAGAAAAATATAAAAGAAAATATTAATAAATATTTTAAATAAAATTGTAATTATCTTTAAAAACACCTCTATGGGGACTCTATGGGGATACTAGTTTGTTGGTGGAATACAATATCTTTTATAAATTTGAAAACATAATAACAAGAATCTTTTCTATTGTTTTTTTTAAGAAACAAAAAAAATATTGAGAAAAATAAGTAATTTGATTTGATATATTTTTTTATAGTGAAATATTGTAATATATACCCTAATACTTATCCAATTGTAAAATTTTATAGGATCCTTTTATTCATGGACTATCTTCATGCCATAATTTTGACAATATTTAAACACCACTCTATCATAATTTTTTTTATTAAAACATAATATAAAATGTATAATTTGAAGTTTATTTGTAAAATTTTGCATGAAGTGTATTACAAATTGATAAACATCATCACATGTGGTTGGTTTTTTGGTCATCCATGCATTAAATCTCAGAAATAGATATTTGGATTATCCAAATTGACTTTAATGAGTAACCAATGATGCTTAAAAAGTATTAAGTAATGAAATGAATGAAAATATATTTGATATGATTAAATTGTATAGTTGTACCCCTATATCATGGGTATTAATTTGTTTCTTCCATCTATAATTTTTCTTTCAAACATTTTGGATAGTTTTTCCACTTTTACTTCAATTTTCTTTGGTTATAATTTTAATTCTTATGTATAAGTGATGTGAGAACTAATGAGTCCAAATTTTTAATCACACGATTTTCCTTTCAAAAGGTATTCATATATATGCCTACAAAAATATGAATAATATTCAGTCATAATTAACATAGTAGATCAATTATTGGGAAAAAAATCTTCAAAACAAAACTCATGTATACATTTAAAACTAAGACTCCTAGATATTCACATGTGAGGATGTCATTTACACTCTCAATACCAATATAGACTATAATGGCCTCTTCATACTTCTTTTCTCCACAATCAATTATAGTCATATCACTATTTTCTAATATTGTATCCCCATGAACCTTTAATAGTAGTAAATTTGGAAGTTGAACAAATGGGGTAAAGGTACATTGTGAAATTATTTCTGATTGATTAGTTGATACTTTAGATCATTTTTATTCAACCTTCCATTTCACCCCTTCCCTTTTTTCTTATATAGATCATTCATAGATTCAGACCTTTTTTCATTAAATGTTAAAGGGTTTTCAGGAAAAATAAATTGGAAATGAATACCTCATTTTCAATATTTTGTTACAAGATATAATGTAAATTCTTTGAATGTTAAAATAGCTTGATTGATTGTATAAATATATGCATTATCAAGTGGAACATGAATCTAGATGATCAGCTCTTTAGATACATTAATCACCACTCTAACATAACCTATTGAAAGTTGTCTAGTGTGCAAAATATCTCCTTTGATATTGTACATGGTGTCCCTCACAAAAAGGTAATGGGTGGGTGTTGATAGATATAAATCACAATCATTTTTACCCTTTAGAAAATCAGTACCATAAAGGTATCAGCATCTTATTGATTTAAATTTCATAGAAACAATTATGAAAATATTGATTACTTTATCTAAGAGAGATCTTTAAGGGGAATGGATCACCTCAAATCTGGGGGGGTGGATCTTCACGTGGTGGTTTTTCTTGTATTGTTTCTTTTATTTGATTCCTTCCCATAACATTTTCTATAAACTTTGAATTCCAATTATATTTTTCTTTAATAATAGATGATCATGCAAAAAAATATTTTATTTTCTTATCTTTATACCCATATTTATTTCTTTTCTCAAAATATGTTCGGGGTGACACCACAAAACTCAAACTTCTAAAGCATCCACACTGTTCTAGTTACTTCAAGGACACTGATAGTAGCTATTCATTAGGTACAGCTGATGATGACTCTTATATCTATGAATCACCACTCTAATTCTTTTTCTTGTGTTACTAAGCTAAAACACCTCAAGAACTGCCTTAGGGGTTGGTGTAGGGATAAATCTAACCAAATGGACATCGAGATATCCACTCTTGAAAATGAACTCGATCAAATCCAAAGCAACTCAACTTGTACTGATTTTGCATCAGACCCCTAGAATGAGATGAACATCTCCCTGAAACTTAAATCTCTTATGATTCACAAAGACAACTTACGTAAATATACTTTCAAAACCAAATGGATCTCTGATGGTGATTGAAACACTAAATTTTACAATGACCTCCAGAGAGTTAGGAAAACTTGTTGCCCATTATCCATTCTTAAAGATAACAACACTCTTCTTGACTCTGATGAAGCCATATATAATCATGTGGTCTTCTACTATCACAACACTTTCAATGGTCCTAATTTCAATAAATATCTCATTCCTGGGATCATTCTAGCTCTGATCAATGAACAAGATAACCTATTCCTTTTGATCACCCCACTGGACCATGAAATAAAAGATATTGTCTTCAGCCTTAACTCCTATAGTGCCCCGGGGCCTGATGGCTTCAATAATGGTTTCTTTCAACACCATTGGGAGGTTTTTCATATGGACATTTGGAAGCTGGTTCGACACTTCTTCATTAATGGTGTTCTTCCCTATGGTCTTAATGCCCAATTTCTGACTCTTATCCCTAAAGTGGCTAATGACTATGAGCTACACCTCTTCCACCCCATTGATCTCATTAATTCTCTCTATAAAATCATTACCAAACTCATTTCTAATAGGCTTTATACCCTATGTAACAAGATCATTTCCTGGAATCAATTTGGTTTCATTAAGGGCAGATCCATTCAAGATTGCATTTGCACTGCCTCGGAATGCATTAACTCTCTAAATAAAAAGCCCAGAGGTGGGAATATTGCAGTCAAACTTGATATTAAAAAATCCTTTGACACCATTGATTGGAACTTTATTTTCAATGTCCTTAAGGATTTTGGGTTCAATGATACTTTTATTGGAAGGATAAATTACCTTTTCAACTTGACTTTTATTTCCATACTTGTTAACGGTTCTCCTAAGGGATACTTCAAATGCTCAAAAGGGGTGCGGCAAGGTGATCCCTTATCTACAATTATCTTTTCCATTGTGGAAGACTACCTCAGTAGGTATCTTTCCTCTCTTGTTCACCAAATCAAGCTCATACCCATTCAGGCTGCTAGAAATACTGTTGTTCCGACCCACATCCTTTATGTTGATGACGTCATTCTATTCCTTAATGGGGGTAGAAAAAATATCCTTAATATTAAGAAGGCCTTGTCTCACTACAAAGAGTTCTCTGGACAATCCATTATCTGGAATAAATCCTACATCTTATGGGGTAGGCCTAAACCTATGTACTTTAATACGGTTGTGGACCAAGTGACTAATCAACTGGCCTCCTGGAAAGGGAAATCCCTCTCCATGGCTGGCAGAATCTACCTCGTGAAATCCAATATTATCTCCAAAATGGTTTACCCCTTGTTGATTTACAAATGGCCTAATAGTCTTATTAAAAAAGTTAATGGCTACATTAAAAAAAATTCTGAACTGGTAGTATTCTTGAAAGAAAGCTTGTTACTGTCCCTTGGTCGACATGATGCAAACCCCTTGAAAAAGGTGGCATTGGCATTAAAAATCTCAAATTATTTAATGAGGCTCTTCAAGCTAAGCTCACCTGGAGGTTGATCAACAATAAATCTGACTCCATAACCTTCCTTTGTAACAGGTTCCTGCAAAAAATTAAAAAAGGTCATTCTAGTTACCTCAATTCCTCCCTCTGGCCATCCATTCGAAATACCTTTGTTGAAATCATGCATAACTCAAGATGGATGGTTAGTTCAGATTCCACTATGAATTTCTGGCTTGATAACTGGACTGGAACCCCTCTCATTTTCATTCTATCTCCAGATGTCTCTCCAGATAACACCAATCTCACCATAAATCATGTAATGCACTCTTGCACAACTAATATCCCTGATCACATTAGGCGCGTTGTGGATAATTACCCCTTTATAAATGGGGATGATATCCTTACTTGGGAGCCTACTCACAATGGTATTTTGGATTCCAAAAACTTCTATCATCATTGTTTTACTAATTCTGACCCCATTTTCTCATGGTTGAAGTTTTTTGACAAACCATGGATTAAGCCTTCAAGGCTTAACCTTGTCTGGTGCATTGCCCATAAACTCATTCCTACAGAGGTTTGTCTTCAGTCTTTTGGTGTCCAACTATGCTTCAAATGTAAATTATGCCACCAACACAAGGAGGACACTAATAATCTTTTCTTATCTTGTGCTACAGCCTCTTCTCTTTTGAATTATGTTACTGACCTATTTGACTGCAGATGGTTATCTTCTAACTCTATTTATTTTCAACTAAAACATTGTGTGGAGATTGAATCCTCTCAGTAAATCAAGAACCTCTTCCTATCCATGGTTGCTGAGCTCCTACATGTGATCTGTTATGATAGAAATGATATTATTCACAACAATTACTCATTCAATCTTAATGTAAGTCGGAAGAGGATCCTTATTGCCATCCGGGAAACAGCCTTGCTCCAGAAATCCCACTACGACAATTCAGTTGGGGATTTTGTGATTCTATGATGCCGCAAAATTGATGGCGTTTACTCTAAGACAAAGCTCTCTCTCGGGGTTTTTTGGAAATCTCTGTCTCCTGTATGGATCAAGATTAATGTAGATGGAGCTTCTAAAGGAAACCCGGGTCCTATAGGATGTGGAGCCATTTTCAGAGATTATCTCGATCGATGTCATGGATGCTTCTTTGGAAGTTGTGGAAATGCCTCTGCTCTTGAATCAAAAATGATGGCGGTGATTCAGGATATTATTTTTGTCAATCTAAAAGGATGGAAAAACATCTGGATAGAGAGTGACTCCACCACCATTGTGCATGCTATTTGGAATGGGGTGATCCACCTTGCCTGGCCTCTCTTTGCGATAGACTGCCTCAATTCTCTTCTTGAAATCAGATATATTTCCACCCATATGTATCATGAAGCAAACATGGTTGTGGATGTCCTTTACAATAAAGAAGTCAACCAAGACATGACATGGAGTGATATTTTTCCGGTTGATCTTCTCCCCCACTTCGTAAGAGATTGTAATAAGATCCCCTCTTTCATTTCATGTAACCTTTCTCTCTCTTTTATTTTGAATAAAATTTTCTTGAGCTCTCAAAAAAATCTATTAGTATCCCTTATTTATTTCAACATGCCTCCTTCTATAGAACATGATGTTGTATGGAAGTGTCTTTGGATTTGGATTCATCAATCTGTATACAAATATAGAAACATAATTATGTTTTTCTTTCATGTCACATAAAATTATTGCAGTATATTTGAAATATATACCATTTTTTTCAAGTGAAACAAACCCCCATCCTTGCTTTATGGTAGGGGTACATTGGTTTGGTTTCCTATTACTTATTTTCAGAACTCGATTTCAATTTTATAGATTAACAATTCTTAATCAAAGTGATAAATACACATATTATCAAGAAATTTATTACCAACCACAATGTACCTAAAAATATGTCTCCTCGTGATGACCAATAAATGCATCCCATGCTTTTTGGGTTATCAGGTGTGCCTAAATCTGTGGTGCTTGTGGGTTTATTTTCCCTTTAGCAACTTTGAGATGAAAATTCATAAGAATTTCTTGAAAGCATCCATGAACCTTTATAGAAATAATTAATACAAATTTCATATGGGATTCATCTACTATAAATGCACTCTATAAGGGATAATGGAGAGTAAATTAATGTTTCATTATTTTTTTTAAAGTAAATTAACAATGTTATATCAGTATATTACCCTAATATCTTCCCAAATTAGTTAATTAAGTGAAGGAACAACATTTTTCCATGAATCTACATCAATCGGCACGTGCATGTGAGTGGTGAGGCCAGTGTAAATAATAAACATTGCTTTTTTGGGGTTAACCATCTAGCTGTGTGCATTCCATCTAACCTTTAATTTGATGCCTTTTTTTCTCACCCTAATAATTTTTTCTAACACCGTGACACTACGGTGCTCCAGTTTTTTATTGGACATCAGTTGTTCACTATATTCCATTTCCTCAGCTTCAATATCATCAATATTTTGTTCCTGTGGATTTATAGAATCTACAAGTTCCTAATTTTGTTGTTCCTCTATATTGGGAGCACCAACATGTTGAGAAGTCTATTTTTCCTCAGAATTGGGAGAATCAGTATGTACACAAGTCATTATCTGTAGAATTAGTTGAACAATTAATTTAGATTAAAAAAATGTAGTGGTGAACGGATAATAATATGAGGAAACTCAATGCATATTATAAAGAAAATATAACATGATTATTGAACTCTATTTTTTAAAAGGTTGAAGGGATTTGACCCCTTTATCGAGTATCCAAATACCTTTATTGTGGTCTCATCTAACATAAAATACACCATCTATATTGTGACCTCTGTGAAATGATTGAGACATCCTAGTGAAAGGGTCATCTTAGTTCAATTAACATCTAGCACTTTAATGGTTTGGGTCAATAATAGAACAATTGACCACTTTTGGTTTAATTGATCTTGAATATAAAATACTTGTACTACCAATGGTTCCATTATAAAAAGTTCATATTTTTACCCTTTCTTACCAAAATTCACTTTAACGAATCCTAATTCATATACTGTAACATCAATCCTATTATCAACCCACTTGCACTGAAAATTTTACACATAGAATTTTGTATAATCCAATTCCCATATTTGTTTGATTATGAAAAAGTATGACATGTTCGAATAAATTTAATTTTTGTACTTGGTACTAGATACATGCATCACTTCATCCACAAGTGTAACTCCACTATTTTTCATGGTATTGTGTTCATCACATTAATTTGTATAGAATTTATAACCATTAATTAAATTAAAATTATAAGATAATGCATGTACACTTGGTCCTATGGATATCCATTGAAGTCATTCTAAAATTGAATCATATTTTCATATGACTCCCTAAAAATATGGCCTTGAAACCATACAATAAATCGTTGATTATGTGTATTTGATATCTATCCTTCAACCCTTGATGGATTCAAATTCATAAGAATTTATTTATGGGTTTCAACATATGGGGGAACCTCTAAACTATTATGAAAAATGTAATGGTAGGCCTGGTTATGATATCTAATAGTGATTGTGACAACATCTATTTTAAAAATTCATTCACCCAAAAGCCTCCCGGTGTAACAAGATTTTGGTAGACCAATACTATCCACACCAAAAAAGTAATTGATATAGAAATCAAAGGCCTCCTAAAAAAGATATCACTCTATTATACAACCTTATGGTTGAATTTGGTTTTTGACATACCCTTTAAAAATCTCCATATAACATTCAATGGGGTACATTCATCTATAATATACATAACCACATAGTCAAATCTATCATGCCAAGTGAACCATCAGGTGAACCATCATATCAAAGAATGTTTGAGAGAATATAATCTCCAATTCACATAATATGATAGCAATTTTTGTTTCCATGGTTGGAAATTTCACTAGGTCTATAAATTTTATGCATTTATCTTTGAAAAAGAAATATATCTTGGTTAATGTATAATGGATATTCTTGGTAAAAATACAATGTAAAGATACAAGAATTAGATCTTTCATCAACACACGACATTCATGTGATCTTAGACCCTTTAACTTTAAATTTTCATTGAAATGATATTCTTGATATTCGATGAATACACCTCTATAAACTTTACATCATTCCAGAAGTTTCAAAACCAATATCTTTTCATCATTGAAAGAGTGTAAGTAGTAGGAGGAAGAGAAGTCCATTTTTTCACCCCTCACTAGTGTCAACTCTTCACATATTCCCATGTCAATCATGTCCAACCTAACCTTAATTTCATCCTTAATTTTGTCTATTTCATTCAGTAATGTACCAATGACACTATCAAAAACATTTTTTCCAATGTACATGACATCAAGAAAACTTTTGATGTACAAAAAATCCAAGCATGGTAATTAAAAAAACTGATCTCTTTTTCGAATCAGTTTTTTTAAGGTTTTCTGATGCCAAAAAAGTGTTCATGTATTTTAATTTCTCAAAAAGTTGATCTCCTATTAGTATAGATGGTGTTTTACATTATTTTGAACTCATATAGAATGATTTTATCAAAGATAGATACTTATTTCATTGGGGTAAAAATATAGGATGTTCTATTAAACACAGTCTTTGATGAATGTTTTAACCAAATCGACTGTGTAACTTGCTTAAAAATGGGACACCCTTTAGTTCCTTTAATTCTATATCCTGAAAGTTTTCCATAAGAAAGAAAGTAATTTCTCATCCCATACAATATGCCTCTCAACATGAAATATTCATTTCTGTAATCATCATACAACATAACACCTGACCCCTAAAATAATTTCAAATATTCGATCAATGGATCCAAATAAACATCAATATCATTACCTAATTATTTTAGTCCTTGTAAAGACCTGAAAATTCCATGGAAATTTTTTTCTTAAATACATGGGAACTTTAGGAGTCCGTGAAAATTTACAGCGCATGATTCTGAGGCCCAGTGTACCCAGAATCAATTTCTAAAGTTTTGTTCAGGTACGTTCAGTAAACGTACGAGTGGGTTTCTATAACTTTTGAATCGGTGCTCGGAATTGAAATTTGAGGGCACCGTTGAACTCGCAGCGCTGATATTCTCTTAAGAAGTCTTTCTCCTCAATGATAGTTGGTCAAGAATAAAAGATAGTTTTGGGGTTTTTAGAGATTGAATTAAATAAAAATAAAGTGTGTGGCTTTATTTTTATTTGACGGTTAAAATATACTCATGGAAGTTGGAGGTGGGACCACCACACCTTAACCTCCCATGAGAGGTTATGGTGGTGGGGCCCACCCGTACCTAACCTCCCATGAGAGGTTATGACATGGGGACCACACGGGGCTAAACTCCCCTATTAATGGCGGGAGCGGAAAACCTCTCAACTTCCCTCATTTATGAGGGAGAGTTTCTCCACACCCTCCCTCCATTATGGTGCCACCTTACCTTTAATTAAATTGTTCCAACTCCCCTAATTAACTTGTGCCAATCCTTCACATTAATTAGGTGGAGCCAATTAATTTATTTCACCATTTTGAATTCTGTGCCAATGGAATAATAGATAACCAATCTATTATTATTTTCTTTGGCATCTTGGTGGAAACTTGGGAGAAGAGGGAAGAACTCTACCAATGAAAAACAAAGAATGCCGACCTTCTTCGACTTCTTCCTCAGAGCTTCTACCGACATGGGATGTCTTCAACTGACCTACCCTCCGCACCGTCGTCAATGAGCTGACGCAGCTCGGGATTGGAAGCGTGCAGCGGACGTGACGAACGACGATCTTCTTCGTCTACTTTCCGCGACTCCATCAACGAACGATGAACGACGAACAAAGGTAGGGGTTTTTACATGTTGATGTTTTCCTTGAATCTTCTTCAACGGTTGGAAATGAATTGTTTGCGGGTGAGTTGTTGTTCATCCTCTTACTTCTTGATGAGCCAATTGATACCACCCTAAACGCGGAGGGTGCAGTCCAAACCAACATGGTCCGACCCCTCCGTCGTTCTTGTTTGTGATGATATTCAACATGGTGATGAGTCAATGGAACGATGAAGGCGGCAACAACAAAGGTCGCGCTACCCGCGACCTCCGCACACCGCGCCGCCCCCGTGGTGCTCCGGTGCTCCGGGCCGAACCACGACCCTCCGTCCAAGCCACCCCGGCCGCGCCACCACCGGCCCGCACCACCTGGCTCCCGGCTACCTCCCGGCCTGGCTGCGCCCTGCTCGGCTGCCCGCCGGCCCGCCTGGCCGCGCCCTGCCCGACTGCTTGTCGGCCCGCCTAGCCGCGCCCTGCCGGGTCGCCCGCCGGCCCACCTGGTGCCATGCCCAGCCGCACGCCGGCCCGCCTGGCGCCCTACCCGGCTGCCCACTGCCCACTGGACCACCTTCTGGCCTGCCCGACTGCCAGCTGGCCCGCCTACCAGCATGCCCGGCCGCCTACCGGCCTGCCCGGCTGCCTCCCAGCCGCCTGCCGGCCTACCCGGTCGCCACCCGACCGAACCGGCTCCCTGTACATGTCGGCCTCCCGATCCAACCCGCAGCCCCCCTCACGGCGCCCTGGATGAACTAGCCCGGCCACACCCTCTGGGCCAAGCCGCGCTGGGCCACACCCTCGCGGTGCTCCGGGCCGAACCACCCACACGGACTGCTGGGCCGGGCCCAGCGGGCCGGGCCGAGCCTAACAGGCTGGCCCACCCAATGGGTCAGGCCCGACCTAATAGGTCTGACTAGGTTGACCCATACCGGGTCGGCCCAGACTGGGTTGGGCCGGGTTGGTCTGACCGGGTCGGACCGGACCCAGGCCCACTACCGACCATTTACTTTCTTTGGCTATATCTTTGGCACCAAGCGACTGTTTGACGAACCGTCAGTGGCACTAGTATTCTTGGAGTGTGATGGTCCCTTTGAGTTTACCCCACTGGAGTTCGGGGTATAGTTTAGATACGGTCAGGTTGGATCGTACACGAATCCAACCGGGCCCCAGGGACTAAACAACTAATAACTCACAGACCGAGCGTCTGATTGACACGTCTTCTATTGCGTTGAGACCTCTATGACATGGCAGACCTTTGAGATACTTCTTCGTGGTACTTCGTGACAGTTGGAGTATCGACCAGTAGCTCGTGGAGCGGATCCTCCCAGAGATGAGTGTGCGTAGTGCGGAGACCTAGTAGCTGGCTGAGACTTGACGATTGCTGACCGTTTTGAGTCGGAGTGAATCTACTAGCCCAGCGGGGAGTGCCATGGTGTCATGGAAGACCCGTAGTGGGGAGCGCCTTGGTGTCGCGACAGACCCACGGTACACGACATGAGGAGTACCTCAGTAGGCTACGAGGGGGAGCGCCTTGGTGACGCGGCAGACATATGGTGGGGAGCGCCTTGGTGACGTATCAGACCCACGGTACTAGACGGGAGGAGTACCTCAGTAGTCCAAGGTTAGTGGGAAGCACCTTGGTTTCGTGGTAGGCCCAATGTACTCGATTTAGCAGGAGTTCTCCAGTAGTCGTGGTTTCGATAATAAAAATCCTGGTTGAGCTGAGTCAGTAACTTTTGTGTTTACCTCTTGATTGAGATGGATTACTTGATAACTTTGGTATATGTATGGGAATATGCCTAAGTGGGGTTAACGGTTGTTTTCTTTTCTTTGTGATTTATCCTTGTTGGGTTTTTTGAGACCTTAAGGGTCTCGGGGTCCCTACTGAGTATCATTATACTCACCCCTGCACGGGCTTTGCCCGCACCTCGTTGTGTTGGTTTCAGATGACGGACAACACTGACTGGGGATCAGAGTAGCGGGACTGGACGGTACCTGGAGGAGGACCTTACAACGAGTCGGTACACGAAGGAGACTGACGGATGTGGAGTGCTGAGGAGGCTATCTATACCTACCCTTCTAGTAGGAATCCTCAGAGGACAACCCAGTAGCTGCTTTACTTTTCTTCAGTTTTACTTCTTTTTCAGTTGTACTTGTACTTTCCTATTGTGTCACGACCCGTCCTCGGGGCCCGTGCCGTGACTACCCCAAGCCCGCCTTCCATAGGCCAGGGGCTGGCGACTAGCACCAAGGCGTAAATCCCGGTAAAAAGGGAAGTCATTGCCTTTGTAAAGTAAACAAACACCACAGAGCAAGCAAGCAGTAGAAATAAACACTAAGTAAAAACTGAGTACAATAGTAAGTGCGGAAAAGTAAGTGGGCCAGTATACAAACCCAAACTGAAAGTAAAGTACAACTCGAAAGGGAAAACAACAATTGAAATTAAAGCTGTAACGTCGAGCTGCCCACTAGAAATCCCACCTGAAGGGTGAGTACAGATAGCCTCCACAGCTCCTCGAGTCTAGTTGTCCGCTCTGAGAATGTCCCGCCCAGTGGTCCACCTCCAGGTACCGTCCTGCTCCGCAAGCCTCAACCATAATCAGCGTTGTCCGTCGTCTGCAACCAACACAATGTAGTGCGGGCATAGCCCGTGTAGGGGTGAGTATAAGCTACTCAGTAGGGACCCCGAGACCCCCGAAGGTCTCCCAGAATCCACACAGGGTAATCCACAAAGGAAAGATACAATCACGAAGTAACATTCGACACTGCTTAGGTATATGCCCATACATATACATAAGTCATCAAATCCAATACGCTCCAACATCCGAGCCCAAGTACAACCCAGTCCACACAAGAAAGCAAAACGCAATCCACATAGGATAGCACAACACAATCCACAAAGGAAAGAAAAACAGGATTCAGCTCACACAGAAATACTTCTTCGTAAGACGATAGAGATGATCAGATATTGCCACTGATTCATCTATGTCGTCGAACCCACAAAGGATCGATAGGTACTAACCCCCGTAATGACCCACACAGGATCGATCATGAAGTTGAAACCATAACTATTGGGAAACTCCTTCTCTATCATGTACAGTGGGTATGCCGCTACAACCAAGCGCTTCCCTCTAACCTTGGACTGCTGTAATACTCCACCTATCGAGTACTATGGGCCTGCTGCTACAACCAAGCGCTTCCCACCATGGGTCTGCCGCTACAACCAAGCGCTCCCCCTCATAGCCTCTAGAGGTACTCCTTCTATTGAGTACCACGGGTCAGCTGCTACAACTAAGCGCTCCTCTGTCGTGGGTCTACTGCTACAACCAAGCACTCCTCCGCCGTGGGTCTGCTGCTACAACCAAGCGCTCCCCCGTGCTGCTACAACTAATCGCTCCTCCGTCGTGGGTCTGCCGCTAAAACCAAGCGCTCCCCCTCAAAGCCTCCAGAGGTACTCCTTCTGTTGAGTACCACGGGTCTGCCGCTATAACCAAGTGCTCCTCCACCGTGGGTCTGCTGCTACAACCAAGCGCTTCCCACTGGTTCATCCGTAACACACTGAGTCGTTCGATCAGCAGTTGTCAAGTCTCAACCGGCTCTAGGGTTTCCGTACACAGCATGCTCATTCCAGGAGGGTCCACTCCATGAGCCAAGAGGTCGATGCATCAACTGGCATGTAGTCCGGAGTTGATGTATCCCAAAAAGTACCGTAGTGGTCACTACCGAACCCACAGAGGATTCTCGTACTGTCTTCATTGTCGTCGCAGTCGCAGCCAGCTCTAGGGTTCCCGCACACAGCAAGCTCGTTCGGGAGGGTCCGCTCCACGAGCCGAGAGGCTGATACATCAACTGACACATAGTCTAGATTTGATGTATCCAAAAGTTCTGTATCGTCAACAGGAAATCAACGTCGCAGACGGCGCGTCAATCGGACGCCCAATCTGAGAATTATTGGTTTTTTCGTCCCAGGGGCCCGGTTGGTTTTTAAGTCAAAACCAACCCGACCATACTCCACATGCATCCAAACCTTGGGCGGAATAAGCCAAAAGATCTGTCTCACTTAGAGGAATCCATCAAAGTTGACGACACATCAATCGGACGTCCGGAGCTCAAGTTATAAGCATTTCCGCTCCGAGGGCTCGGTTGGTTTTGTGTACGAACCAACCTGGCCGAACACAAAGTATTCTGAAACCTTGAGTGTAATATGTCAAAACGACCGTCTCGATCCAAGGATCACATCACCGCTGACGGTGCGTCGATCAGAGGTCCGTAGCCCAAGATATGGCCAAAAGACCGAAAAGGGTCCGGAAATGGGGGGTCTGGGCCCGGACCGACCCGGCCCAACCCCCCTGGGCCGTCCCGAACCGGGTCGACCCGACCCGGGTTCGGGTCCAACCCAGATAATGTGACCTCGCCCGGCCGGCGCGGCCCGGCACGGCCTGGGCGTGACCCGGCCCGGCCTGGGCGCGGCCCGGCCCGGACGGCGCGAGCGCGGCCCAGTCGCCCGGTGGCTCGGCCGTAACGGCCGAGCGGTGCGCAAGGGGGGTGCCGCCCCCTTGAATGATCTGCGGCCCCGTGTGGGGGGCCGGCTCTCGCCAACGGACGCGGCCGGGTTGCTGCCGTCGGGGCTTCAGCCGCGGCGGTTCTCCCCGGCGGCGCGCCAGGCGCCGACGCCGCCATGCCAGCGTGGCGCACCGGCGGGTTGCTCTGCGAACCACCGGACGAGTTCCGGTGGTCGGAATTGCACGTCGTCTTCGCCAATGGCCCTCCCGGGGTCCGTCCTTTACTGTTAGGACCTCACATCGCCCGTGCGGCTTACTTTGTCGTCGCTCGCCAATCCGCACACCAAGAACGAAAGGACGGTGGGTTCGGACTTGTTTGTTGGTCTGCACCCACCGCGTTAGTGGTTTTAAAAGTCTCACCACAAATATTTAAACAAACCACGGATATAATCACATAGATTAAAAAGAACAAAACCCCCTACCTCAACGTTGTCGTCGAACATGAGTTCGTCGCGGAATTGACCGTCGCGGAAGAAGAGGATCGTCGCATCGCGGAAGGGGTGTCGCTATCGTTGCGGTACACGGCGTCGCGTAGAAAAACTTCGAGGATTAAAATCACACAGATTTTAATTGCACCAAAAGAATCCATGGTGAGGATATAATTCACAAAGAAATTAAAAGAACCGCAACCCCCTACCTCAATCGGTTGTTGATCAAAGATTGTTTCGGGGAAGGAGCATCGCGGAAGAAGCATCGTGGAAGGAGGATCGTCACGTTGCACCATCGATCTCTGAGGATCTGGTGTTCTTCGTCACCCTTCATTGGAGGCCGGCATTCTTCGCGTTCTTCGTGTTCTTCGCGAAGAAGGATGAAGATCTCCAAGACTTAGAGCTTTCTTCAAATCCTCTCAACAAGCAACCCTCAAGTAAACACATGTTGGTCTTATTTTATTCCCATGCCAACGATTTGAAATTAAAAGTTAAGAAACAAACAATTAATTCGAAGAATTAATTGTAACAACTTAACTTCCCAATTTAATGGGGCGTTTCTTAACCATAAAAACGCATGGTTGACTTTCATTAAAGAGGGGGGGTTTCGGGTGCGTTACTTAGGAGGGAAGAAACGGTGGGGCTCGTACGGGCCCCACCTCACAAATATCCTACCAAGTGGGTAGGATATTTTTGGGTTCCACCCTATCCGCTTAACTTAGCTTAAGTGGCTTTAAGTGGCTTTAAGTGAAATAAAATAAAGTTGTCGCATCACTTTATTTTATTTCTTAACTTAACCCCAAAAATTAAAAACCACACCCGAGCAAACGCAACTCCGGAAAAGGCATTTCTAAGAAAATACCGATGCTTCGATTCCATCGGTGCCCTCAAAATTCGATTCTGAGCACCAGTTCAAAAGATAGAAAAACTCGCTCGTTCGCTCACTGAACGTACCCGAGTCAAACTTCGGAAAATGATTCCGGGCACACCGGGCCTCGGAATCAGGTGCCGTCAGAAACTGCGTTCTTGTAAAATTCCAAAGAAAATTAAGAAAAAAAATCCTTGAATTTTACGGGTCTTTACATCACTCCCACCTCAGGGCTTTATGTCCCTGTAAAGATACATCATAAACTAGGGAAACAAATGAGGGTACTGAGCACGCATCTGAGCCTCCCACTCCCAAGTGCTCTCCTGGAGGTTCTCGTGCTTCCATCTGATGCGCACTAGAGGAATCCACCATCCACGTAGGACCCACTCCTGTCGATCCTCGATCTCCACCGGGACCTTTTCAAAAGTCGCCCCATCGTCAGCGTCCAGCTCCCCATGGTCAATGATATGTGTTGGGTCGTGCACGTATCTCCTCAGCTGAGATACGTGGAAGACGTCGTGCACCCGGTGCAACTGAAGTGGTAGAGCCAGGTGATAAACCACCTCGCCAATCCTGCTGAGGACCTGGAAGGGTCCAATGAAGCATGGAGGCAACTTGCCGCCTCGGCCAAATCTCCGTAATCCACGTCGAGGTGAGACCCGCAAGAAGACGTGGTCGCCATCCTTAAACTCCAGTGGCCTCCACCTCCTGTCAGCATAAGACTTATGCCTGCTCTGAGCTGTCCTCATCCGCTCCTAGATGACCTGGACCCTTCTGGTCCTACAAGAGCTGCTGAGATTTCTTCTTTGCCGATAAGAGAAATCTGGTCTCATCCCCCGGATGAACCACGTTCTACGCCTAATACAGTCAATCCCATCATGGATGATACTAACCCATACCAAGGATGACGTCGTAAGGACTCGACGCTACTACCAAGATATCCAACCGTTACTCTTGCCTCCAAGGGTTGAGTCACACTGTTGGCATCAGTGTGCGGTAACTGGGTCTCCTCCAGTAGGTACCTCAAAGTGAGGGTCAAGTCAACAGTTTTTAAACCGGAACCTCTTAGTACAACATAAAGAGAGGACAGGAAGGTAAACGCCAAAATAAAGGTGTCTTTTATTACTACAGCTCAAAGTACAAAGACACAAATCATCTACAAACAAACATTAACAAATCTAGAAGTAGCATAAACAAAAGTCTCCAAGTCTGGAGCTAGTCCCACTCCTGTCCATCTGCTCCCGGAGCTCCATGATCGTAGGCCTCAGCTGCCTAAAGCTGAGCTCTCCCATGTCCACCAGTTCCCTGCGGTCGGGGTAGACCTCCTGGTGGTGGTGGTGGCAACACCTCGAAGCATCGTCCACCTCCAACTGCACGACCAGCTCCTCTGCCTCGTCCGCCTGCTCCCTGTGGACCGCCACGGTCGACCCTCTGCCTGGGTGGCCCCTCAATCGTCTGTTTCTCCTCGACATGGAGGGTCGGGTAGTCACGAGCCATGTGACCAACCCCACCGCATGAGTAACATTGTCCGCTCATGGTAAGTCGTTGTCCACCCCGGGTGCCTCGCACAAACGATCATGTGTCATGCGGTCGACCACCTGTAGGTCTAGTCCTCTTGGACCCTTGCGTCATCTGTCTATTGTCCGCTGCAGAAGACTCTGCTACGTGCCGCCCTGCGGTGGGTCTTGCCGCTGATGTAGACTCAGCAAGAAAGCTCTCGATCATAAGGGCTCGCTCCAGTACCCCTTTCTGTGTCGGAATGCTGAGGGAGATCAGCGATGCCCTGATCTCCTGCCTCAATCCCTACTCAAAGGTCCGGGCCCAGAAGAATGGGTCTCATACCATGTCTGTCGAGTAGCACGAGAGATCGGTAAATATTGCCGAGTACTGGGCGACCATCAAGTTGCCCTGCCGCAGCTGAAGAAGTTCCCGGATGCGCACCGCACGGAGGGTGGCTGGGATGAACTCCGAGCAAAAGAGGCTCTCGAAGTCCGACCAGAGAAGAGATGCCTCATCGTGCACCTGGAGCATCAAGCTCCACCATCGGCCCGTTGTCGCGTGTAGTAGGCTCGCTACGAGGATCACCATAAGGTCTGTTGGTGTCCTCACTAACCTGAAAACTCATACGACTGCCTCTAGCCAGTCCTCGGCTGCCTGGGGGTCCGTCTCCCCGCGGAACCTGGGTGGTCGCTGGCGCTGAAACTCGTGCAGTGCACTAAGGCGACGTGCATCGTCAGTGGCTGGGGATGGTAGCATCGGGGGCTCGGCGGGTAGTGGTACCGTCGGTGCCTCTGCTGTCAAAGGGCCCTGTACTGAGGCCTCGTCGCTCGGTGGGTTGTCGTCACGCACAACTCTCGGAACCCTAGCTGGCTGCCATCGTGGGGCCATCCTGAAAAGAAACAGGTGCGCCACTGTCAAACAGTATACCTGGTGAGCTGACATAAAGTAATCACAAAGAAAACTTGAAACACACATGTAATCAAGGTTTTCGTGTATTAAGTCGGAAATCAGAAGTCAGGGTCCTGGTGTACGGATACGTCGGCCACCGCACCAACACTGGACTCCCTGGACTGATAACTACACTCAATAATCTTAACACTATTGCTTCACAGAAGAAAAGATCAGAGTCCTGAGTTCTATAGTAGAACCGAACTACTCTGATACCAATTTGTCATGACCCGTTCTCGGGGCCCGTGCCGTGACTACCCCAAGCCCGCCTTCCATAGGCCAGGGGCTGGCGACTAGCACCAAGGCGTAAATCCTGGTAAAAAGGGAAGGCATTGCC
The DNA here is from genome assembly GCA_963277665.1 of Viscum album. Taxonomy (NCBI): domain Eukaryota; kingdom Viridiplantae; phylum Streptophyta; class Magnoliopsida; order Santalales; family Viscaceae; genus Viscum; species Viscum album. The sequence continues at coordinate 117,406,903 of OY728162.1, read as the reverse complement.
TTTGTAAAGTAAACAAACACCACAGAGCAAGCAAGCAGTAGAAGTAAACACTAAGTAAAAACTGAGTACAACAGTAAGTGCGGAAAAGTAAGTGGGCCAGTATACAAACCCAAACTGAAAGTAAAGTACAACTCGAAAGGGAAAACAGCAACTGAAAGTAAATCCGCAACGTCGAGCTATCCACTAGAAATCCCACCTGAAGGGTGAGTACAGATAGCCTCCACAGCTCCTCGGGTCTAGTTGTCCGCTCCAAGAACGTCTCGCCCAGTGGTCCACCTCCAGGTACCGTCCTACTCCGCAAGCCTCAACCACGATCAGCGCTGTCCATCATCTACAACCAACACAATGTAGTGCGGGCATAGCCCATGCAGGGGTGAGTATAACCTACTCAGTAGGGACCCCGAGACCCCCGAAGGTCTCCCAGAATCCACGAAGGATAATCCACAAAGGAAAGATACAATCACGAAGTAACATTCGACACTGCTTAGGTATATGCCCATACATATACCTAAGTCATCAAATCCAATACGCTCCAACATCCGAGCCCAAGTACAACCCAGTCGACACAGGAAAGCAAAATGTAATCCACACAGGATAGCACAACACAATCCACAAAGGAAAGAAAAACTGGATTCAGCTCACACAGAAATACTTCTTCGTAAGACGATAGAGATGATCAGATATTTCCACTAATTCATCTATGTCGTCAGACCCACAAAGGATCGATAGGTACTAACCCCCGCAATTACCCACACAGGATCGATCATGAAGTTGAAACCATAGCTATTGGGAAACTCCTTCTCTATCATGTATAGTGGGTATGCCGCTACAACCAAGCGCTTCCCTCTAACCTTGGACTGTTGTAATACTCCACCTATCGAGTACTGTGGGCCTGCTGCTACAATAAAGAGCTTCCCACCATGGGTCTGCCGCTACAACCAAGCGCTCCCCCTCATAGCCTCTAGAGGTACTCCTTCTGTTGAGTACCACGGGTCAGCCGCTACAACCAAGAGTTCCTCTGGCGTGGGTCTGCCGCTAAAATCAAGCGCTCCCCCGTGCTGCTACAACCAATCGCTCCTCCTTCGTGGGTTTGCTGCTACAACCAAGCGCTCCCCCTAATAGCCTCCAGAGGTACTCCTTCTGTTGAGTACCACAGGTCTACCGCTACAACCAAGCGCTCCTCCGCCGTGGGTCTACTGCTACAACCAAGCGCTTCCCACTGGGCTATCCTTAACACACCGAGTCGTTCGATCAGCAGTCATCAAGTCTCAACCGGCTCTAGGGTTTCCGTACACAGCATGCTCATTTCAGGAGGGTCCACTCCACGAGCCAAGAGGTCGATGAATCAACTGACATGTAGTCCGAAGTTGATGTATCCCAAAAAGTACCGTAGTGGTCACTACCAAACCCACAGAGGATTCCCCTACTGTCTTCATTGTCGTCGCAGTCGCAGCCAGCTCTAGGGTTCCCGCACACAGCAAGCTCGTTCGGGAGGGTCCGCTCCACGAGCCGAGAGTCTGATACATCAACTAACACATAGTCCAAAGTTGATGTATCCAAAAGTTCTGTATCGTCAACAGGAACTCAACGTCGCAGACGGCGCGTCAATCGGACGCCCGGTCTGAGAGTTATTGGCTTTTTCGCCCTAGGGGCCCAGTTGGTTTTTAAGTCAAAACCAATCCAACCATACTCCACCTGCATCCAAACCTCAGGCGGAGTAATCCAAAATATCCTTCTCACTTAGAGGAATCCATCAAAGTCGATGGCACGTCAATCGGACGTCCAGAGCTCAAGTTATAAGCGTTTCCGCTCCGAGGGCTCGGTTGGTTTCGTGTACAAACCAACTCAGCCAAACCCAAATTATTTTGAAACCTTGATTGTAATATTTCAAAACTATCATCTCAATCCAAGGATCACATCGCCACTGATGGTGCGTCGATCAGAGGTCCGTAGCCCAAGATATGGGCAAAAGACCGAAAAGGGTCCGGAAACGGGGGGTCTGGGCCCGGACCGACCCGGCCCAACCCCCCTGGGTCGGCCCGAACCAGGTCGACCCAACCCGGGTCCGGGTCCGACCCGGATGGCACGACCCGGCCTAGTCGGCGTGGCCCGGCCCGGCCTGGGCGCGACCCGGTCGCCAGGCGGTTGGGCCGTAACGGCCGAGCGGTGCGCAATGGGGCGCCGCCCCCTTGAATGATCCGCGACCCCGTGTGGGGGGCCACCTCTCGCCAATGGATGCAGTCGGGTTGCCGCGTCCTGCCTTCGCCGATCCCGCGTGGTCGCGGGACGGCCGGCCTGCCGCCGCGGCTTCAGCTGCGGCGGTTCTCCCAGGCGGCGCGCCGGGCGCCGCCGCCTCCCGCCGTCGTGCCGGCGTGGCGCGCCGGCGGGTTGCTCCGCGGACCACCGGACGAGTTCCGGTGGTCGAAATTGCATGTCGTCTTCACCAATGGCCCTCCCGAGGTCCTTCCTTCACTGCGAGGACCACACATCGTCCGTGCGGCTTACTTTGTCGTCACCCGCCAATCCGCACACCAAGAACGAAAGGACGGTGGGTTCGGACTTGTTTGTTGGTCCGCACCAACCACGTTAGTGGTTTTAAAAGTATCACCACAAATATTTAAACAAACTACAGAAATAATCACATAGATTAAAAAGAACAAAACCCCTTACCTCAACGTTGTCGTCGAATGTGAGTTCATCCCGGAATTGACCGTCGCGGAAGAAGAGGATCGCCGCGTCGCGGAAGGGGCGTCGCTGTCGTCGTGGTACACGGTGTCGCGTAGATAAACTCCGACGATTAAAATCACACAGATTTTAATTGCACCAAAAGAATCCATGGCGAGGATATAATTCACAAAGAAATTAAAAGAACCGCAACCCCCTACCTCAATCGGTTGTTGATCGAAGATTGTCGTGGGGAAGGAGCGTCGCGGAAGAAGCATCATGGAAGGAGGATCGTCACGTCGCGCCGTCGATCTCCGAGGATCTTGCGTTCTTCATCGCCCTTCGTCAGAGGCCAGCGTTCTTCGCGTTCTTCGCGAAGAAGGATGAAGATCTCCAAGACTTAGAGCTTTCTCCAAATCCTCTCAACAAGCAACCCTCAAGTAAACACGTGTTGGTCTTATTTTATTCCCATGCCAACGATTTGAAATTAAAAGTTAAGAAACGAACAATTAATTCGAAGAATTAATTGTAACAACTTAACTACCCAATTTAATGGGGCGTTTCTTAACCAGAAAAATGCACAGTTGACTTTCATTAAAGAGGGGGGGTTGAGGGTGCGTTACTTAGGAGGGAAGAAACGGTGGGGCTCGTGCGGGCCCCACCTCACAAATATCCTACCAAGTGGGTAGGATATTTTTGGGTTCCACCCTATCTGCTTAACTTAGCTTAAGTGGCTTTAAGCGGCTTTAAGTGAAATAAAATAAAGTTGTCGCACCACTTTATTTTATTTCTTAACTTAATCCCAAAAATTAAAAACCACACCCGAGAAAACGCAACTCCAAAAAAGGCGTTTCTAAGAAAATATCGGTGCTGTGATTCTATCGGTGCCCTCGGAATTCGATTTTGAGCACCGGTTCAAAAGATAGAAAAACTCACTCGTTCATTCACTGAACATACCCGAGTCAAACTTCGGAAAATGATTCTGGGCACACCGGGCCTCGGAATCAGGTGTCGTCAGAAACTACATTCTTGTAAAATTTCAAAGAAAATTAAGAAAATAATTTCCTTGAATTTTACGGGTCTTTACATATTGGGCTTGTATTTCGGCCCCTTTACTTTCAGTACACTTGTTATACAGTTTTACTTAGTGTTTTGCTTACATCTTGTACTCTTTTGTGTGTGTTTACTCTTTATAAAGGCAATGGATTCCCAGTTTTAGGGATTTATGTCTTTGGTGCTAGTCGCCAGCCCCTGGGCTTTGGAAGGCGGGCTTGGGGTAGTCACAGCACGGGCCCTGGGGGACGGGTCGTGATAGTCCTGATATAAATATAGGTAACATAATGTATTTTCTTTTCATATATAACCATGATGCTAATTTATAATTTACCTTCATAATTGACCATGTAATGTGAGTGCTACTTTGAAAACCAAAATCATTCAATCCATCTATAGATAGAGCAAGATGAAGGTTTCTCAGCTTGTTTTCAAATTCAGGATATTCGTGATCAATTCTCTTCCACTAAGGAGAGTTTGTCAGGCGATGAAGTTTCCCATATTTATTTCTTGTATCTGTGTTCCACGTCAATTTACTTATAGTCTCCTCACTTCCATATAGGCACCTGAACCTTGAAATGATTGGAAAGTACCATACAAATTTTTGTATGAATCAATTCATCTTTAATTTATTAATAAGCACCAAACTTTGGGCATTTTTAAGTGATTTTTTTGTCCTTTGGAGATAGTATACAGTCATTTTGACAAGCACATATTCTACTAGAGATCATACCCATTGAATGTAGAATTCTTTTAGTGTCATATGTTCTACAAGGAATCTCATTATCATATTGGGGAATAACATTCAAGAGAGAAAGTAGTTCAGTAAAAATGGCATTACTCCATCCATTTTTAGCTTTTAAATTATACAGTTTTTGTACGGTGGACAATGCTATATATTTTGTACAACCAACATACAATGGATTCTTTGCACAACTCTTTAACTTTTCAAAAAAAATTGACAATCACTAAGTTCATCTTCAACTATCATTATTATTTTCTCAATACAATCTTCATCATCATTCACACCTATAATTGTATCCTCGATACAATCTTCATCATTATACACACTTTCCACAATCCATATTTTTGTATTTTATAATAACACTTTTAATGGGTAAGTGTAGACCCTCACAAAACCTAGTGTTATCCCACTCACTAACTATATTTACTTTTTTCCATTTTTTCCCAATATTTATAACTTCAATCTATTTTGTGGTTGATAAAGTGTTATTCAAACTCCTATGGACTGATTAGTCTTGAATAACAACAGTGAAAAAATGGAAAAAGTATTTGAGAAGGGTCGTATGCATGATCTTTTGCAAAATTGATGAACTCTTTCACCCAATATTCATACTCTTTTATCATATGATTAAATCCATCCATTTTTTTATTCATATTCATTATATTTGATTTGGTAATATTAATATTTAACAATATAAATAAATTGTAAAAACCAATTCATAGAAAAAGTCCATATTATGATAAAAATATTACCATAAGGTAACATTATTAAAAGTTATGATTTTAAAGACATAAATTGGTTTATTAATGGTTATGATTTCACTAATGTGGGTTATCATTAATCTTTTATATATTATATTAACCTAATATATCATCTCTTATACTAATTCGGGTCCCAAGAGATACCACTCCCCTTTTAGAACCCAACATATAGGTGATCAGAAAATGGCCTTTAATACAAATCTACAAAACTCGATATCTATATCAATGCTTGGTAACTATTTTTATATAGAAATTAAAATTGTTCATATTTATAATTTTCTTTCTCAATGTTTGGAACAATATACTTTCCATGTTTTGGTTTCTTGAAAAGAATACAATATTTAAATATGGTACTCTATTGGCCATTAAAAATAAAATACACAAGGTAATGAAATGTTTTAAAAATGCATTGTAGTTTTAATCCATGGGACTATGAGGAATAATTGAAAGCAAATAGGAAGAATTGTTTGATTTTAATCCATGGGATAAAGAGGGATACTTGGAACTTAGAACTGATTACCATTTGTGCACTACAAAAACACTTCCAACTTATCATTTGTAGTTACCACCTTACATGATAAGTTAACAGTGTTTTTGTGGTGCATAGATAGGAGCTTCATGCAATCAGAATGATAAATAATGATGAATGATAGAAAATGAATGTGAAGGAGAGGGAGAGGGTGAATGAAAAATGGATCAAAGAAAGAGAGATTGGGTGGAACATGGGAGTAGGAAAGATACTTGGAACTTGGAGTAGATTACCAGCTGTGCACTGTAAAATCACTATCTACTCATCATTTTCAGTCACCACCTTACATGATAAGTGGGTACGAATTTTACAATGTACAGTTCAGATCTCCATGTAATTGGAGTGAGAAATAATGATGAATATGTGAAAATGAATGTGAAGGGGAGGTAGATGGTGAACCAATAATGGCTCGAGGCAAGAGAGATTTGGTGGAGAATTAGCAAGGTAGATCAAGGAAAAATAAGATCGCTTAAACGCACGCTATTCAAACCATTTGGGAAAAGTAAAAACAAACAAAGATTTTGGGGGGGACAAATAAAAAATTATCACATACCTTGATTTTAATACATCATTATAATTTCTAGACAACAAAATAATATAAACTTTTAACTTAGAAAAATATATTAATACAAACTTTAATATTTAAAACTTGCTTAAACAAAGAAATGATTGTAATTTTAATTTCTCTGCATTTTGTTTCGATGTGAAATTTAGTAAAAGAAAATAAATGATTGTAATTTATATCCATCTTGTTTAGTGACAACTTTTAAAAGAAAAGAAAAGTTTTGAAAATATCACAAAAATAACCCTTATTAAAAATTAGTTTTCCAGTACTCAATATTCGAAATAAAAAATATTATAACTTTAAATTGCATCCATGATTTTTAAATATATATATATATTATAAAAATATATATATATATATTCTTATAAGTATATATATATATATAATTATAAAAATATGTCTTTATAAATTTATATATATTTACAAAATAAATTTATAATTATATAAATATATATATATATTAATATATTAAATATATATTTAAAAATATATTTATAATTGTTTGTTATTATTATTTATAAATAATGATGAATAAAATATTTATATACACATAATCAAAATTATAAATTCAACGTAATCAAAATTATTTATAAATTATTTATATAATTTATTAAATCAAAATTATTAATTCAAGATAATCAAAAATATTAATTCAAAAATATTAATTCAAAATAATTATTAATTCAAAATGATTAATTCAAAATTGTTATTATTTAAAAATAAATATTAATTCAAAAATAATAATTCAAAATAATTATTATTTCAAAATTGTTTATAAAATATTTATAAAAATTGTCAATTCGAGATAATCAAAACTATTAATAGTTTTTTTATTATTACTTATAAATTATGTTGAAATTATAAAAATAATTATTTACAAATTAAATTTAAAAAAATATTAATATACACATGAAATTACTATTTGTTATTATTAATAACAAAAAAGATGATCATTTATATAAATATTAATTTAGGAAAACATTGAATAAAATATGCACATGGGATAATATCAAAAACCCATATCAATCATTTTAAATACTTTGAGAATACTAAGATACTTTGTATGAAAATCATTTGGTGCAAAGAAAAAATTTTAAAAAATCAATAATGTGATCTCCACTTATTTCAAAACCAAATACATACTTTATGAGATGTTATGGAATTTTTTAAAAAAAATGGCTCGAAAATCAATTGATACAAAATGTACACTAGGAATTCAAGGTGGAATCAAGAGACACATTAAAAAAACACTCATAGAATTTTCTAAAAACCATTTAGGAAAATTTAAAAATATATGTTATGGAATCCCATTTCAAGATGAGAAGAAAAACCATCCACCAATTACAAATGCCTCTATGAGCCATAGATAAATACAACTACCACCAACCCATCAAATAAAAAAATGAAACCAGTATAGGTCACACCTAGGACACCAATGATGTCTCAACATATACATCCAAAACAACCTCTAACAAACTACCACACAATACCAAGATGGGATATAGAATGAGGGATCAAGTAGCAAGAGTATAGAGAGAACTGACTGACGGATTCAACAAGGAGATATAACCATTGAAAAAATCCCATGGAGAATCGAAATCCACCTCTACCATACCCCACACCACCATGAGGGGGTAAAGAGATAGATGTAAGAAAAATCATGATTAATGAGGAGAGTAAATAATCATATACCTTATATCATGAGAGGATTGATTCATCATGAAGCTTGATAAAGACCCTTAGTGAGGGTTTTATCCCACGAAATCTTGAACGGCGTGAGGAGGAGGACTCTGTTAGGGTTCTATTTAAAATGTTGGGTAAGGCTTTTATCGGTGCTATCAAAAAACACTCATAAATAGTAGTTCTATCAGTGCAAAAATAGTAAGCGTTGATAAAACTTTATATTTATATGCGCTAATATAGCACTGATAAAGACCCAATTTTAATAATATAATAAATATAATTAAAAAAAATATATTTATATAATTATAAATAAATATTTAAAAAATTAAAAATATGTATTTATAAATATAGTTATAAATAAATATATTTATCAAAATTTATTGGTCGAGGTGAGTAACTTAAAAGGGTTGTGAATTGAGTACCCAATAATTTCTTTGTTAAAAATACGTTAAAAATAAATCACCCAAATTAATTAAAATGACTAATTAATCAAAAAATTATAATAATATAAGTTTGATATTTCAAAAGATTTATCAAATAATGATTAGGTAATAATTAGAACTATATTTTAAATCGCTTTAACTTTTGAAACCAATTTACTAAATAAAATCCTTTATATAAACACAGATTAATATTAACTATCAAAGTATAAGTTTTGTTTATAGATAAGATAAATGAAGTTTTAGATTTGAAATAATGATAAAAAACTAAAATAAATAGTATAATAAACAAGGGGATCAATATTAAGCCGAGACTTAATCCCCTCCACTTGGAAATCACTTGTTGCTAAACAGATTATTATAAAAAAATCTGATCCAAAACTTGGATGAGGTTTTTACAAGAAACAATACACATGCTATCTAGGCTCAAATCATATTCCACAATTAAACATGGGAAGAAAAAAGCATTGGATACTAAGGACCTCTTCCATGGTTCCAGTGGGTATACAAATAAAGGATTTTGAGATGATACCAGGTATTCTACAGTTTAAGCACATGAGTTAGTGTGTACAGTTAATCAAATTACAATATCACACTGCACGAAATTAAATCATAACATGTAAAGAGTTGGATATTGATGGGAAAAAAATGTGATGCAGCTTGATCCAAGATACTTCAGTTTTTAAGAGCCTTTAATCTTGTCCTTAGGAGGAAACCAAACAAGGTTCTCAGAAAGTGAAGGAAAATAGAAGGTCATAGAGTTCAGTGTTATGTCTGTAGATAATCTAAGAAACTTATACATAGATCTCTTGATTCGGTGTATGAAAGGTTAATGATGTTATATGTATTCATCACTTTCAAACTCACATATCTATCATCATGTAAGAGGAAAAAACCCGGATGTCCATGCACATGGGGGAGATACTTGGAATTAATAGCTCTGTAGGTCCAATTATCTATCGAAGAAGAATAATAAAGATGTCTTGGATTATCATACAGAGAAACAAATAATAAATCCTTTGACTTTGACTTTAATGCATTTATGGAGTGGTTTAGGAATAACCATTAATAAATCCACATGACACTATCTGCATTAACTCTCAAAAACATACCATTGGAAGCATTAAATTTAAATGAGGCAGAAGAGAAATGGTATCATACTAATGAAATCATGGTTGGGAAATAGCACAATCCAGCAGTGAAACATTTAAAACAATGGTAGCACGAGCAAGTAGTAATAAATGACAGTGGTAGTATATCTGAAGATAGAACATGTTTGGTGGTAGTTCATCTAGTAGTAGAAAAGATGAACTAATTGTAGCACATTTAAAACAACGGTAGCACAAGCAAGTGGTGGTAAATGGTAGTGGTAGCATATCTGAAGATAGAACATGTATGGTGGTAGTTCATCTGGAAGTATAAAAGATAAACTAATTGTAGCACATGTCAGGTGGTAGCTCATATAACAGTAGCACAATTGAACTAATGGTAGCACATGGCTGGCAGTAGCTCAACTAGTGGTAGCTCATTTAAACTAACAGTGTAACATATCTGGAAGTAGCACGTCTAAACTAATAATAGAACATATGAACTAATGGTAGCACGTATTTACTTATCCAATTTTCTTTACAAAAATATATACTATCATAAAATAATAATCTCATAAGAAACTTAATAATCATGATTTGTGAGCATTAAAATAAGGAGGTTCCAGCAATATCTTCCTTTTTGATGTTAAAAAATCATGTAATTTTAAAACCACATATATAAAAACAACTATAGGTATAAAGAGATAAATTTGAAAAGTAATGATAATGGTTTTATTAAGATTTCACATTAAAAATATGAGATACAAAGTTTAAAGTTTGAAATAGAATTTGAAGATGATAATTTTCTCCTTGACATTTCACATTACAAATTTTACATAAAAATTTGAACATTTGAAATATAATTTAAATATTATGATAAAAATATGAAAAGACAAACATAAACATTAAATTCCATCAAATAAAATTATCCCCCTTTTGGTATTATACAAAAGATTAGAAAATAAGGAAAAAGAAATAGATAAAGAAAGCATGGAAGAATAATATCATAGGATCTTCATTAAAATACATAATTCATTTGAGTACATCCAAAAAAAATAAAAAGGAATAAATAATCCCTATTAAATATTAATCCTATTCTAAATTTCACCCAACACTTTAGGAGGTTGGATAAACTGGGTCTTTGGCATTGCCATGGGAAGGAGGCACTGAGGTAGAATTTGTGGGTGTAGATGAAGTCTGAGGTAGCTCACGAATCACCATTGGTCTGAGATATTGAACAGATTCATATGGTTACATAATGAAAGGAAAAAACTAAGGAGTTAGAGGTGAAGAGGATGGTGTAGCAGTGAGGGTAGACATAAGAATGGTCTCATCCACCACTACAACTATCCAAAATACACACAAAAAGGTATCCATTAGGTACAAAAAATCCATGATCATGTTCCCTCCTCTCTCCATAGTTGTGAAGAAGTTCTTATTCTCTTCCATAAACAACTTGAGAATAGGTTCCAAGACTTTAAACTGGTCTACATGTTCCTTGAAGTCCATAGTTACATGGGACATTCTTAAGTTCTCAATTAGAAACTTAAAATGATAATTCAACTCATTATTTGTATATATTCTAGAAAGGTAGTATTTGATAGCCTTGGTGATGGATTCCATATCACCTCTAGCTTTGTTTAAACACTCTCAAACCAATTTATATATATTTTCACCATGTTTTCTGATTTGGTGAAGGTCCTCCTGATGGGATGTATGGATATAACCTATGATGACATGCAACTCCTCTCTGACTGTAACTCTAATCATATCACCATCAACAGAGGATGCAGGAGGTGGAGCAGCAGCTTTAGAAGTAATAGAAAGGGGTAAAGTATCCAACATCTCTAAAAGAGTATCCTAGATAGTAGAAAAAGTGGAGACTATCTCCTTTATAGTATAATTCATGGATTCTATCTCACTAGAAAATCATCTATTTTCAATATCAGCTTCTTGAATCTTGAAAATCATTTTGTGTTGAATGTGGAATAGGACTAACTCAAATATGTTACTGGTATTAGCTTCACTAAGATGAGTAACTGTAGGAGACTGGTATTTAAGAACACCACTAAAATCAGAGACCAACCTCTCTTTGGAAGATTCAAAATCATCTCTGGTAACAAAATCTAAAGGAACAGAGGAAACAGGTAGAGGTAAAGCAATCCTACTAGGAGTAGGCATGATAGCATCTATATACTCAGATCCAGAAATAGGAACATCATAAGGGAGTGCTTGTAGCTCACCGTATTCTTCAATATTCTCAACCAAAGATACATTTGTATCTATCCCAATAGAAACCAAGATAGTAGGTCCACCACGATCTAGTGGACTACTAGGATCATCATCACTGTCATCATATCCATCTGAATTTGGATAATAAATCCCAGTAAAATTGAACCAGGAGATGGCTCCCCCTTGTATACTTCCCCATCATTAGGTGTGATAGAAGGATCATCCCTATGAACTGTCTTCTAGATGGTAGAGCCTGGTGATTCATCCCGCTCAATAGATTCCATTGACTCGCCTCTAATACAGATATAATCATCAGCAAGATAAAAAATCCTGGTCTCTCCATAAACCAAGCTAAAATAGAACCAATAGGAGATGAATTATGTGATTGATCCCTCCCAACAATAACATCATCATCAACATCTTCACAACCTTATGATTCATGAGGTCCATCACCATTTTCATCCTCGTCATCATCTTCAGAATTATCTGATACTTACACTATTTTATTAGATGTATCATAAGAGCTTTGAACTTGTTCTTATTCGGGGACATCAATATCCTCTTCTTATCCTTCACTAAATATACTATCCCTATCAGGGAGACAAATAGGTGGACATGCAAATCTATAAGACATAATTTGGATCGTGGAAATGTATAGATCACTTACCTCTTCAACAAAGTAGCCACTTCCCCTTCTTCAATCCCAACAACTTCTTATTCTATTTCCTCATCAGAATAAACCACAATATCATGTGGATATAAGTTAGAGTCAATAATATCCTTGGGCCTTGTTGGGTGTTCAACATGATCAAAATCCTCATAAATCCTATCATTATCCTCAACCCATTTCTTAATCCATGGATTTTAATTGACATTCATTCTTTTACAGGTAATTTTAATTAAACAGAAACCACCATATTTCACCTCTACTTCCTCTTACTCATCAACCAAGCCATAGGCTTCTGGCATAACAGAGATCATCTTAGGATAAATAAGAGAGTTTAATTTGTAAAAGTACTTTAAAATCTCCATCATGCGTACCATAAGATATCTAAAAAGATTAGTTTTATCCCCTATTTTCATAAGTAATAAAATATTGACATCCTGATAACTCATTTTACTAAAACCCCATTTCCTGGAACACAGAATACGCTGGATAAATTTGAACATGAGTCTACACTCAGCATTGAGTTCAGTAGTAGCAATCCTGCTCACAGAACCATTCCAAGTTAGCTCCATCAGTGAATTATCATACATAAACAACTCATTGTAACTTGGTATAGAACCTTAATAGTCATCACAAATACCTTGGTGTGGTACATTGATACAAATATATCATTATCTTGATGAAAATAAAACCTCTTTTAAATCTATCATACTTTGAATGAATTATTTTTTTCTCACCAAAGTTGTATTCTACATATTTGTAAATCTGATGAACCAACCTTAGATAAAATACTCTATCATTTCTGGAGCACAAATATTTTCATCCTTGTTCCCAAATCACCTTGAGCACCAAAGACTTTCTAAAAAACATCCATTATGTGTATACTTATTTCTCTACAATAACCACACGGTTCACAAGTTGAGGGTTTTTCAGTTCGAATACAATAGAACTCGATTATCCATGATATTTATTTTAGGTTATGATCCATATAGATATGAAACTCAGGGGAACTTAACTCTCACCATTTCACTAAATCAAAAGGTGAAGTAAGATCACAAAGAAGGTTCAAGGTTGGGAGAGAAGGGGAGTTAAAAGGGTTAAAAGGGTAGGCATGAGCCAGAGTGACACAAAATCAGATTTAAGTTGGATTTTATCACTCGGGGATTTGAAATTAAAAATATAATAAAGCATCTATAAATAAATTAAATAAAATTTTAAACACTAAAAATAGGACCAATATCGAAAAAGAGACTCAAGCAGTAGACTCCCAATGGTGGATCACCCAACGGTGGATCACCAATGGTGGATTGCTAATGGCGGCTCACCCAACTGTGGATGACTAATGGTGGATCACTAATGGTAAATTTTCTAATGATGGAACTTCCAAGATATAGTATTAACTGAAATTTATCATTCCTAATTCATTTTTGATGTAGTTTAATATATCATAATTCAAGGGCTTTGTAAAATATCAACAAGATGATGTTCAGTTCTTATGAATTCAAGAGTAATATCACCTTTTTTGGAAATGATCTATTAAAAAGTAATGTCTTATATCAATATGATCTATCCTATAATAAGATACATGATTCTTGGAGATATTTATTGCACTTCTGTTTTCACAATTTATAGGTATAAATTGATATCCATAATCTATAAATGTGTGTTTCATCCAAATTCTTTTTGCACAAAAACTTCCTACAGTTATGTATTCAAATTCTACAGTAGATGGTGCAACAATGTTTTTATTTTTACTACACCGAGATACTAGTGACTTTCCCAAAATGTGAAATGTTTCAGAGGTTGTTTTTCTATCTAAATTCCAACTACCAAAGTATGTATCTGAATAACATACTAAATAAAATTCTTTTCTTCTAGGATAGAGCAGTCCTATATTGGTTGTATATTGAGTTCTTTGAAAATTATTTTAACAAAAATTAAATGACATTATTTAGGATTTTGTTGAAAATGATCACACACACACACACTAAACATAATGTCTGGATAGCTAGCGGTTAATTATAGCATGATTACAATCATACCTCTATAATTGGAATAATCTACTAGCATTCCAGTCTCATCAAGATCTAACTTACAAGTGGTACTCATGGTAGTATCACTACTTTTTAATCTATCAAAACCAAAACATTTTAGAAGGTCTTTAGTGCACTTATATTTATTTAAAATAATTTCATCTTTATTTTGAAAAATATGAAAACCGTGAAAGAATTTATGTTCACCTATTAAACTCATTTCAAATTCACTTTACATCATTTTTAAAAAATTAGTACACAAATAATTTCTACAAGATTCAAAAATAATATCATCAATATAAATTTGAACTACTAAAACATTCTTTGAGATTATTTTTATAAAAAGAGTAGGATCAACCATGCATTTTTGAAAATCCTTTAGAAATTAGAAAATAGATGATCCTATCATACCAATAACTATGAGGTTTTTTAACCCAAATAATGTTTTTGTTAATTTAAAAACATTATTTTTAAAATGATTTTTTTTAAATAAATTGGTTTTTAAACAAAAACATCCTCAACTATGTAACCATTTATGAATGCACTCTTGACATCCATTTGATATAGTTTGAAATCCAAACGTGCTGCCTAAGAAATCAATATTATATTGGATTCAAGTCTAGAAACTGGTAAAAAGGTTTCCTCATAGTCAACACCTTCTTCTTAAATCTACCATTATTTGAAAAATAATGCTTTATTTCTTACTATAGTTCCTGACTCATCAACTTTGTTTCTAAACACCCACTTAGTGCCAATAGTCAGAGTGTCTCTAAGTACATATAATAGTTCCCAAAATTTATTCCTTTAATATTTATTAAATTATTCTTTCATTTCCATAACCCAAAAATCATCATTAATTTCATTATTGATGTTCTTAGATTCATGTTGTGACAAGAATGCTTGATGTTCAACCAAATTTCTAAGAGAAGCTCTAGTTTGTATTCCTATATCCAGATCTAAAACTAATTCATCTAAAGGATGGTATTTATGGGTCCTAAAAATTATAGGAAAATAAGGGGTAGTTATCTCATTTCCTTATACAGGTTTATGTTTAGGTTTTTCCTCAGGACTGGATAATTTTTCTTCTTGTTTCACATAATTTTAAAAAGGATTGGTATTGATATTCAAATTTGATAGATCATCCTCAAGATTTTCTAAAGGGGTCTTAGGTTCATATAGAGTTGTTTCATAAAATTTTACATGAATATATTCCTCTATAATCATTTTTCTTTTATTAAACACTCTATATGATTTAAAATATGTTGAATAACCAAGAAAAATTACTTCATCACTCTTAAAATCCAAATTTTCAGGATTTTCCTTAGTATTAAGAATAAAGAATTTGCAACCAAAAAATCACAAGTAATTAACATTTGGTTTTCTACCATTTCATAATTAATAAAGTATTTTCTTTAAGAGAGGTCTTATAAGAACTCTATTAATTATATATCAAGTTATATTCAGAGGTTCTGCCCAAAAATAAATATGTAATTTATACTCATTGAGAATGGTCTGATCAATTTATTGAAGGGTTCTATTTATCCTTTACACTACACCATTATTCTATAGAGTCCTAGGAGAAGAAAAGCCATCATTATATTCATTTTTTGAAAAAAAAGTTTCAATGTATTGATTTTCAAACTCATGACCATGATCACATCTTAATATCTTAATTTTAAGTCCACTAATATTTTCTATAGTTTTAGAATACTTGATAAAATAAGTGTAGGATTCAATTTTTTGAGCTATAAATAATACCCAAGTATATCTAGAAAAGGTATATGCAAGAACATAAAAAAGTTCTTCTCATTTAATGTAGAAACTCTAGAAGTTCCAAAAAAGTCCATGTGAACCAATTATAGGGTTTAATAAGTTGAATATTCCTTCTTTGATTTGAAAGAGATTTTGTGTTGTTTCCCTTTTTGACATGGGTTATATACTTTATCATTTGGGAATTTTGTTTAGGTATATCTTTGTATAACCCTTTCCTAGTTAGGTTTCTAAGTGAATGAATATTGAAAGAGAATAGTATTTTGTGCTAAAGCCAAGTTTCCTTGTAAAAGGAACTTAAACAAGAAATGTTATGATAAATCAATGAATCTAAATTAATATTATATACATTATCAAATTTTAAAGAAATAAAAACGAAATAATTTTTAGAATAAAAACAATGCAGGTATTATTTTCAAACATAACATGAAAACCATCATCACGTAGTTGTGAGATACTAAGAATATTATACATTAATCCATCTACAAATAAAATTTAGAAATTAAAACAAAGTTAGAATTGTTGATTCGGCCAAGGCTAATAATTTTCCATTTTACATTGTACCAAAAATGACTTGACCATAATCCACCTTGATCATATTCCTAAAAGTTGAATAGTCCCAATTCAGGTGTTTGGAACAACCACTATCCAGATATCATAAGTTGTTACTACATCTTTTCAAGCATGTTTCCAACAAAACCATTTTTACACCAAAAATGAATTTTATACCCAAATATTCTTGGGTCCAAAAATTTTAGTAATCAAAGCTTTAGGAACCCATAATTTCTTAACAGGTTTACTATAAAAATATTTTAAACTTTTGAAATAAAATATTTTTTAGGAAAAGAAGAGTAAAAACCAGTATCATAACTAAGGGTACTAGAATTAAGAATAAAACTATTTTTAATGATTCTCCTCTGTTTAAGTTGATAACCTATTCCAATAGTGTATTTTGGAGCAGTTTCCTTTCCCAGAATATGTATAAGATTATTTATACCATTTTTAAATCTTTCCATATATTTCTTTAATTTATTATTAGAAAATTTTAACTCACTGTTCTCTTTTAACAATTGATTATTTTTTATCTTTCCCAATAATAAGGTCATTTTTAAAACCAGCAGTCAAGGCATGCTACTTTTTAAAAGTTTTATATTTTCCCTTTAGTTCATTAAATGTATCTTCCATCATATTACAGTATTAAAAAATATCTTCATTAAACATGTTTTCATAATTGTTTTTATTACTAGATAAGTCAAAAATATAAACAGGAGAAGCAGGAAAAACATTAGATACCTCATATGTGTTTTTCAGAAAACACATGTTAGATCTATCAGGCTTATCCTCTTGGGTTGATTCTGAATCACTCAAAACATCTTTAAAATCATTCCATGTTACTTTGATGTATTTATTGTACCTTTAATCCTTATCATAAAATTTCTTCTTGTATTTCAGTTTAGGATATAGTAAACTTTTACATGACCTTTCCTTCTACATTCATAACAGATTATCTCATATGCAACATCATCCTTATTCCAATACTTTATCTAGTTTCCTCCATTGTAATATTTTTCTTTATAACTTGATTTTATAAAGAAATTATTCCCCTTGTAAGACTTTTTGAATCTTCTAGCTAAGTGGGTCATTTCTTCATCACTGTCAATAGGTGACTCCTCATCACTTGAGCTGTCAGCTTGTGTTTTCTCCTTTTATTTTGAAGCAGTAGATTTGAAGGATACATATTTCCTCTTTGGTTTATCCTCCTTCTATCTATTTATTTGAGTTCTTCCACATATATCATAAGCTTTACTATCATCTCCTTAATAAGAAATTTTCTTACATCACATGACTCTTTGATAGACACTCAAGTTTCTCTCCATCTGTCTTCAAGACACCTCAACAGACATATCACTTGATCTTTTTCTGGAAACAAGTTTCCTCAATGAGTGAATGTGGAAGAAATAGATTCATCATGTTTCATCTTAAATGTTCCATATTTAATAGTATAAGTATTTAAGAGAATTTCATTGGAATTATATGTTTCCTCGTGAGAAACAACTAAAGTATCCAAAATTTAAGAAGTAACAGTGCATCTATAAATTATATTAAATTCCACATCACTTAAAGCACAATATAATGCATTCATGGATTCATAATTATTATTTTAAGTTTCTTGAGTTGGATCACTCCATGTAACTCTAACAGTTTTGGGTAATTCATATTTGTATTCACTAACTATCCAGATTACAAAACCCACGATTTCAATATGAATTTTAATTTTAATTTTCCACTGAGAATATTTTGTTCCATTAAAATAAGGAGGTATGTTTGTAGCATATCCCTCTTGTATATTATCCATAAAGAACTAAATTTATAAATAACTGAAATTTAATATCTCTAGAAGACAAATAAATCACAGTCAAAAATATATTTGATAAACCTCTTATACCAAATATTGGTCAGAGTGAGTAACTCAGTAGGGGGTGAATTGAGTTCCCAATAAAAAATTATATTAAAAATACTATAAAAATCAATCCACATATTAATTAAAATGGTCAATTAATCAAAATACTAGAATAAAATAAGTTTGGTCTTTCATAAGTTTTCTCAAAGAGGGATTAGGGCTCAGTTAAAACTATATTTGAAGTCAATTTAACTTTTAAAACTAATTTACTAAATCAAATCCTTTATATAAACACATGTTAAGATTGCCTATCAACGTATATGTTTTACTTACAGATAAGATAAATGTAGCTTTATCTTTTAAATAAAGAAAATTAAAACTGAAACACATAGCAGAATAAACAAGGGGTTTAGTTTCAAGGTGAGACATAATCCCCTGCACTTGGAAATCACTTGTTGCCAAGCAGATTATTATAATAATAATCTGATCCAAATCCTGGATCAGGTTTTTACGAGCAACATCACACAGGTTGTCTAGGCTCAAAGCCTATTTTACTATTATACGTGGGAAGAAAAACAACATAAGACACTCAAGACGTATTCTACAGTTCCAGTGGGTATACAAATAAAGGATTTTTAGTGAATATCAAGTATTCTTCGGTTTAAGCACATAAGTCAGTGTGTATGGATAAACAAAGTAAAATATAACATTGCTCGAAATTAAATAATAAAAATGGAAAGAGTAAGAGATCGATGGAAAGAAAGTGTGATGCAACTCTATCCAAGATGCTTCGGTCGTTCTGAGTCCTTAAGATTTTATTTAAGAGGCAACCGAACAAGGTTCTCAATAAGTGCAGGAAAACAGAGTGTCATAGAGTTCAATGTTCTTTCCGTAGATTCTCTTAAAAACTTCTAAACAAATCTCTTGATTGACTTTATGAAAGGTTCATGAACTTCTGTATATTCCACACTTTCACACTCTCATATATATTAGCATGTAAGCGAAAAAAATCCAGCTGACTTGGTGTGCGAGGAAGATCTTCTGAATATATAGTTCTGTAAATCCAATTATCCATTGAATAATAATAATAAAGATATCCTGGATCCTCCTACTGAGCAGTAAATTGGGAAAACTCTAAATTTTTCTTCAATGTATCCATGGAGTGGTTTAGGAATAATCATCAATAAACAACATGACACTGTCTACATTAAATCTCGTAAAAAAATCAAATGGAAGCATTGAATTTAAACGAAGAACAACAACAACAGTAGCGTACTGATGGCAACATGGTCAAATGACAGAAGGATATAGTGGTAGAACAAGTCTGCGATAGCACATCTGAACTAACGATAACATGAGCTAGCGGTATCACAATCTAGAAGCAACATATCTAGTGGTATCACATCTGGCAGTAGCATGTCTGGCGGTAGCAAAGTTGAACTAATGATAGCACATGTATGACATTATCTCATATGGTGGTAGAATAATTAAACTTACGATAACACTTTTCATGCAATAGCTCATCTAGAGGTAGCACAGTTGAACTAATAGCGGCACATGTTTGGCGGTAGCACATATGAACTAACGGTAACACATATGAACTAATGTTAGCATATATGTACTTAGAAAATTTTATTTACAAAAAGATATACTATTGTAAAACAGTAATCTCATTAGAAATATAATAATCATGATTTGTGAGCCTTAAAATAAGGATGTTCCAACATAATTTTATAATTATTTGAATATCTATATATATATATTTATAATTACAATTAATAATAAATATATTTAAAAAATATTTGTATAAAATTATAAATATATTTATATAATTATATATATTTATTAATATATTAATATATATAATTATAAATATAAAAAATTGATTTATTAAAATTTTATAATTATTTAAATATATATTATTTATAATTATAATTATAATTATAAATAAACATATTTAGAAATATTTGTATATAATTATAAATATTTGTAGATAATTATGTATATTTAGATAATTATATATATAAATATATATAACCATGCAATTAATATATAAATATATATTATTTAAATATATTTATTATGATTTTATAATTATTTTAATATATATATTTATAATAATAATAATAAATTAACATATTTAAGAATATTTGTATATATATATATAGACAGGATGGCTCTCGTGGTGAAGCTCTCAGGCTCTGTAGATTCCAATGGCGACTCGTTCTTAGGGTTTTGGATCTGATGGCCTTCAATCTAGATGCCTCGACGGTGGTTGAAGGGAAGCACGCTTCTTCCTCCATGGCTACTTTAATCTTGGAGGAGAGTCTCCCGACTCCCTCTCTTTCTGCAAATTTCAAGGATCCCACCAAAATCGAACATGTCGATCTCGTGGATTCTAAGGATTCAACGGAGGTTAAGCTGGGATATTTTCAGCAGACTTCTCGGGACTTGATTTCGGCAACAGCACATACAAACTCTCGGAAGAAGGTGAGTTTCATAGAGATATCGATGCTGGTTTCTTTGGACGTTGTTTTTGCAGGTATCCCCTGCCAGAAGACAGCAATGGCTGGATCTTCTGCTGCAACACCTAGTCCTGATCGCGGTAACAGATCTTTTGTTGGATCCAAATATGATTCCAATTTTCTTTCTCAGAATATTTTGAGGAAAGGTTATACTGCCTTTGTTGAGGAAAGCTATGGTATTTTTGTGGAGAGTCTGCAAGAATGAAAAAAATCCATTATTTCACTCCTCTCCCTCCAGGGCAAAGAAAACAGACTGAGCCTTTCTGATCTTCGGAAGTGACTTTTTTTTTTCGGGGCTTCAATGATTAGAGAATAACATCCATTGGTAATGGTTTTTTTCATATTGTTTTCCCATATGCTTTTTCAAAGGAAAAATCTTATGGATTTGGTTTTACGAACCTAAAACATGGGATTACTAGAATCCAAGACTGGGATCCTCTTTTCAACCCTTTGAACGTGAAGAATTCAGCCACCCATCTTTGGATCAGAATTGGAGGATTTATCTGGTTCTTCCGGCTCCCTCAAATCCTATGGGAAGCTTCCTTGATAGTTAGGGTGCCCATTAAAATGGACTAGGAAATGGAGAAGGCAAGGTTTGGTCAATTTTCTCATGTTTTAGTGGAGGTGGACCTTAGCTACCCCTTGTTAGAACTGTTGTCCTAACTGCGTACAATTATAGGTTTGATTTGAATATCGATTATAAAAGGAGGTATGATTTCTATACGGCATGTAACAATATAGGGCATTCATATGATAAATGTCGTCAAATGTTGGTTTGCATCTATTGTAAAATGAAGGGGCATACTATTGAAAAATGAATGAAAAAGGGAACTGTGGTGGGTGAGAAGACTCGGGATAATCAGACGGAGCCGGGGCAGTGGGTAACTCACATGGGGTGTATCTCATGAGGGAACTTCTAATTTGGATTTACATGTGTCAAATCAGGAAGGAGGTGACCCAAAAGATCACAAGATCAATGGAGATGGAAAGGAAAGGGAACATGACCCTAACGTCCTCCAATAAAGCCACTCGGATATTTCCATGAGTGTTACCAAATTTAGTAAATTTTGGGATCATGGGTTTAACCCATGATTCTCACCGTTTTGAGTATAAATATAATTATAAATAAATATATTCAAGAAGAATTATTGATCACTTCTTTTGATTGAAAAGGGAAGAAAAAAAGTGCTGCTGCTTAATCTCATGTGCAGGTTAAACCGTCCAAAGTGGCTGAGGAAGAGAGGCGGGACACAGTTGTTGAGGATGTCCTAGATAGACAGGGGAGGGGAGGTACTTCTTGGGTTTATGTGATGCAAGAGGATTCTGGTGTCCAGAGTCCTAGTCTAACAAATTCTTGTAAAAACACCATTAGCCTATATGATATTTTAAATAGGTCCAAAAGTAAGGAGTTTTTCAGTGAGGAATTTGGAAGTTTCCATGGTGCTCTCCCGATTGATGGAAGGTTTTTAGGCGCTGAGACTGTTAGGCCGGTCTTGGAGGGCTCGGTTTCAGTAGAAGATCCAATCCCAACAAATGGAAATGATGTTGAATGGCAGCAGCCCAAAACATGAAGAGGGGCCGTCATCCGAGGGGGAGGGGTGGTGGATGATCCCATATATGATTCCCTATTTGTTTTGAGGTTTTTCTTCACATGTTCCTAATCATCATCTCCTTTTTACTTTGTACTTTGGTCTTTTATTTTTAGTTAATTTCATAACCATGAGTTTAACCCATGGTTCACACCGTTATAACTATAACTATATATTTATATAAATTTATTAATATTCAAATATATATAAGTATAAATATAATAAATATATTTATTATTTATATATATATTTTATAAATTTTAATTTATTTAAATATATATATATATATTCATTTATAATTATAAATAAATATATGTATAATTTTTTTATATAATTATAAAAATATTTATGGATGGATGATGGATGAATGGGAGAAGCTCCCTCTTGTGCCGCACTATATCATCAACAAAGTGTGAATCTGATCTCATATATTATGAATCATCTGATTGGTCGATATAAATCATCTTCTTCAAAGAAGGTTGAGGTAATCACTGAGGAAGAATTGAAGGGTTTATCATCTTTATATGGTTTCTTAGGAGGATCTTTCATCGTTCTCAAAGAACGTGTATCACAACGAATTATTAGCAAAAGGTGCTACTGCTCATGGCTTGGCCTCAGATGGAGCCATATCAGAATGAATTGATATTTCTAAGCACTATTTTATTTCTCGTATCTCATTATCCAAGGATATGAATCATTGTAATGTTGTTGATTTAGTTGATTGATTAGCTTCAATTTGGGGTTTCTTAGTCTTTATGTGTGTTTATTGGCCACAAGTTTTTTCATATCTTATTCCCTTTGGCGAAATCGAAAGGTCAAGCCTGGAGCTCGTGTTTTATCTGTCTTAGGCCATGAACCCTAAGAGATCATGATTGTAACCTAAATTTCAACCTTAATGATTTTAGAGACACCTCCACCCAGGTCTGGATTAAATTCCACAGTTTAAACTGGGTCTTATGGAACTAGGAAATTTTATTTGATATTTCTTTTGCAATTGACATCTCGATCAAGCTGGATACTGTGACATTGATGGTTAGCTATGGTCACTTTGAAAGGGTGTTGGTGGAAGTGGATTTAAGTTCGACTTTTATTGAAAGGGTTGTTCTCTCTACTCCTCAGGATGAGATTAATCTAATAATTGAGTTTGGAAAACTATTTTGCGTTCTGAGGTGGCACATTTATGGGTTTGGGGAAAATACAAAGAATGATTTGACAGGTGATGAGAATTCATCCGTTATTCTAGAAACTTTCCCATCGCCACCTTTATTTCGATCTGATCCACTTCTTTATCCTTGGGGGGGGGGGACTGGATTGACCTCACGGGGACTGGGCAGTTTTTCCCTTCCGCATTGCGAAGGAGGTGCCACAATCAAATGGTCCAAACGGGTGATTGCATGGGGTTTAGTACTTGTGCAGTCGGTCCTCTTAGGATATAACTTCATCGGATAGTCTCCGACGAGTTTATTCATGGAGCCAAAAACACCCAACGACCCTGGCATCCATGATTCATGGACCTGATTTCCAAAGGTAGGTGTTCGTTGGATGGTAATTTGGCCAACAATACTTGAGGAATCCATTGGTCGAGAGGATGAGAGGTCAGACTCATTGCACCATTTTGGGGGGAATTATTGCCTATTCAGGGACTCTCCTATAGATTCAAGTCATGTTCATATGTTCGTGAATCCTTGGTTTATTCATAAAGAGTGTATCCACGGGATACCCATGGTTTGTAGGATCATCATATGCATACATGGATTTGATGCTACAGAGGGAATGCTGACTTGAGCCCTGCAATAAGGCGCTCTAGACTTTATCATCATCCAGGGGGTGGAAGATGGCTAGATGTTGGGATTGGACCCATAAGATGAGATTCCTACGTATCATCGGGAGAGAAATCAGAGCCCATGTATTTCAGCTAGCTTGGGGCTTGCATGTGAGACTTGACCATTTAAGGGGACATGATTGGGTGAACCCTTTTGGAAGGGAACCCCTTTTGAGCTCGGGCCTTCAAGAAGGCATCCTACGTATCCGGGTTTTAACAGGAATCAAAATTCTCATAGTTCAAGATGGGTTGGTTAGGTGGATGTTGCGATCATTATAAATCTCTAAGCCCACGCGAGTCATACTCAGTGTGAGAAACAAGAGGATGTGAGAGATCCAACCAACCACACACCTTCTCTCCTGCTGATGGGAGTGGGTGGGCCTGCAGTGGAAGAGGCTGAGGTGATGGTGGGAGAGGGCATGGAGCAATGAACCCTTCAACGTGGGATGACATTGGGGGTTATGTGGCTAAGCTCTCAGAAGACTAAGGACTTACCTCAGTGGGAGTGCCCCAGAATTTGCTCTGGGAAAGGGGAGGAATGTTGCCTCTCATCAAAAGGAAGAGCGAGCGTGACTCCTTCGACTGATCATTGTTCCTCATTGATAGGAAAAACAAGAGGTCACCCTTAATCCCTAGAACAGGGAGGCTCACGTTAGCATCCTAAGGTTGGACTCCGGGTTACCATGGGAATGTAGACTTACAGACATCCCGGAATCCGAATCATTATGGGGAAAACCTTCGTGACTCCACTTACCATGGGTATGTAGACTCAAAGGGGTGTGTTGATGCGCTCAATGATCTGATCATACGAGTCTGGTGGTTTTGGAGGAGGCTTTGACCTGATGCATGGGGACTGGTTCATGGAGGGGCTATGGAGGACTGGACGGTAACAGAGGGGTGAGATTGGAGCCGGAGGGAAGGATACCCAAAGACTGCCCCTTCCGCGTACTGGTTTCTCATGCGGGATGGGGGGAGCTCTGTATACCATATTGGTATGCAGGTAGAGGAGTTGTCCGCGTACCAAAGCGATGTGCGAGCTTGGGCATGGACCACTGTGTACCATAGTGGTACGCGGTCCTAGAGGTGCTCCGCCACACCGCTTCGGGTTCCATCCGCATACTGATACAGTACGCGGCACGAGGTTCGATCCGCATAGCGACACACTATGCATAACGCCGTATTGAAGGAGGGTCCTGGAACCTGTTGTTCTTGGGGAGTTCATCCGCAAGGAATTTGTAGTTTGCGATGACCCTAATTAGGTTACCAGCTTTCCCATTATTATTAAGTTCATTATTTTTATGGTTCGCGACTTATACCTGCGGAAACATGGTTCGCGATTTGAATTTCTTCAGTGATCTGAAACCGAATCTGGAATCCACTTCGTATTCTTTCTTCCAACCTCTAGGGTCTCCCCTGTGATTTCTTTGTCCATCCCTTCTCAATTCATTATGTGCTCCTTTTATAGAGCATTAGGAAAATCATATCTATGGGAATTTGACACCATTTGAGGAAGCCCATGAAGAGATATCTCGATCTGCGGAAGACTCAGTCAACCGGGGTTTGTGGAGGCTGCAGTTCGCGAGTCATGGTTCGCGGGACCCTGCTGATTTGCTTCTTTCTTAAACTGCTAAGTTCGCTAGACGGTATGCAGATGGCCTTCGTTCATTTGATTCCACCAACGATGTGGTTCGCGGGTTCATGGGTTCGCTGGCCAGTGCCTCGAGGGTCCTTCCATGTACTGGTGGTTCGCGGTTCATGTGTTCTGCAAACCCTTCCCGGTGATGGTATGCGGGTCACCTAAAACTCTTGAGAAATTTAATTTCTTCAAGTTTCTTCCAAATTTTGCAACTCAATTTGCATTCATTTTCTTTACTAAACCTTTAGGAATGCTTGCTTCCTTCTCCAATGTGATTGTGGGAGTATTTTCTTCCCTTTGAGAAGTTTTCAGGACCCTACAAATTCCCCCCATCAGAATGGGGTCTGTTCGGAACAAAGAGGAGACTATTCCGATGTAGAAGTGGTCCTGAACTGAAGTGGTTTGCTGTAGAATAGATGGGTCTGGTAGGAGGGGACCACAACTATATATAGGGGCCCAATTCATTTGTTCTTTACCGTTTTTCATGGTGAAAAGTGCTCTCGACTCTCCCTCGACTTCCTCTGTATCTGCATACCGTCTCTTTTGTGAAATTTGTATTCGCGAACCGCTTTGTGCATGCCGAGAACCTAACTCTTCACAATTGCTTCTACCCGCGAACCAGATTTTGGGTTTCGCAATCTACATTGGGGAATTTAAAACTAAAATCTAGACCTCTTCATAGGATCACGCTACACGGTTTGCGTGTCCCGCACACCGAACATGATCCGATGACCTAAACTTTAAGCCTTACTAATCCGAACTTAAACTTTTAAACAAAAACTTTAAACATCAGCATGGCGTGGCCTTGGTTCACAGTTTCTTCCTTCCACGAACCCATATGTTTGCTGGAAAATGCTCCACGGGCCAGTGCCTTGCGGGACTTTTGCATACTGTGGCTGCACGCGGTATATAGCTTCCACGTACCGCAGTGGTATGCAAGGATTGCTTCCGCGTACCATGCAGTATTCGAGAATTGATTTTTGTATACCGTTTCCAGGAGCAATACGCGGAGTCCCTTTGTGGAACCTCTTTTATGTCCTTTGGCCATTTTTTTGCGACTTTATCCTATAATTTTTTCATCGGATTGACTTTTTGTGGGCTTTTGGATCTTTCTGTGCAGGCTGCAATGACTCTTTCACAGACTTTGACAAAATCGACCAAGATGAGGGAAACCATGGTTGAGGACACTGAGGACCATCTTCGATACTACATTGTTCCTCCTGATAGTTTCTTAAAAGATCTCTTTACGCCAGAGTTCCTAGCCTAACCATTGTCGGTGCAGCTACCACTTTATGGCTTTGGTCTTCCTGATGACGTTTCTTTGCCAATGGATGACCCTAATACTCCTTTCATTCTCCTAGAAGCACCACAAGGTCATGTTTGGGCCAATATTTCCTCAGTATGAAAGGTCATATCTACTCCAATTTAGGAGAATGTGTTCATATTAGAGGGCTCGACGCGGACTCAGGGCAATCGCAGGTGTCGCAACACTGCCTTGAGACTAGTCACCCAGGAGTACCCGTCCATTATCAACCTTTTCTGAGAAAACCCTAATGGTGGGTGGAGCACCAAATGGGACCTGCGAGCCGGAGGATGCTTCTCTGATGAATGGTCATGGGCATTCTGGGTACACAAAACCAGTTTAGAGTCTCTTAACCAGTTGGAGGCGGTGAACTTATATCAGGCAGCTTGGGTCTCCTAGTTGATAGCTTTCTCTCCAGGTAAAATCCTTCTTGAGCTGCTAAGACACTGGTGTTCAAGCACCAACACCTTTCATTTGTCGCATCGGGAGGTGAGAATTAACTTATTGGACATCCACTAGCTTGGAGGTCTCCCCATCATTGGAGATATGTATGACGAGTTTCTTCCAACAACTACTACTTGGGATGATACCAACCATGTGTCCCCATTGATAAGGAGCCTACTGGTTATGGAAGAGGGATTACTCAATCACCCCCTCCAAGATTGCTCTCTTATCCCATTTGAGGCTTGGATAGAGTCATTCCTACAGGTGAATGGGCCTAATCCGAGAGCTCCCCGTAGTCGAACTCATCCATCCCATCAGTCTCAACAAATTCCAGGGTCATATTGTGCCACCCTCAAAGCGGGACGATATACTACCTGGGGATATGAACTTCAACCGGACATGCCACTTGTGATTAGATTAGCAGGCTTCTTTTCTATGTTTTTAGCAGATAACTCTTCCCATCCTGTGACGGATATACTGGGGTCCGGGCTTGCACTCTGATGATGGCGGTTGCACTGGCAGATGGTCGACCCATTAATCTGGCCACTCCTACTCTTACCCAACATTATGAGTTGTTGGGGTAGATATAAGAAGGTAAACCTCCACATCATCTCAGTGGACCATTTCAATTTCAGTATGGGTGGATAGCAGAACACTTCCCTTACTATGAATATTGACACACAATGAGGGTTCCTCACTCCGACTTTCAACCTTCCCTTTTCAACATTACCGTTGTTTTTCCCATGACTTTAAGCGTTAGCGATGTAGTCGGGCTGCTGAATAATGCTTATTGCTTCTCATTTGCAACACACCCTACTCCTCATGGGCCATTAAGGGGCGACAAGGGCGGTTCTTCGGAGGAGCTCTCATACATTATCGCGCTCCGGGACGGGATGCTCACTGCTCGCATAGATCAAGTGGCCATTTGTGAACCATACATCCCTTACCAGTTCACCAGGAAATTTGGGTGCCTTCATCAAATTGCTCTTCTTCCTTTTGTTCAGTTAAGGGTCGAATCTAATATCGTAATTCTTCGCTAGTTATGGCTTATGATGATGCGGGAAGGTGCCCTGTGGTGGTTATCATCCCTAATACGATGGGATCCACTTTTCTATCATTGGAATATGCCCAACTATTGGTGGGCTACTATCCTGACGAGAAGCTGAGAAGACCAATTTAACGGGTCCAAAAGCCATTAGCTATCCATCGCCCCGTCTTGGTCCCAATGGGTATGCCATCTATTCCTCCTCAGGTGGTGACTGTGACAGCTAGTCTTCTCTTACCGTTCCTGCGATGGCCACGATGGTTACACCATCTGTTCAAGCCCTTGTGGTGAGAAGACGCTCGATCCACTGTCAGATGTGTTTGGAAGGGGCTTCATTAGTGTGACCTATCTCAGTGGGGAGTGATTCAGACTGCTTCTATCCTGTGGATACTGCCCATGGCCCTAATGAGGTTGGCCCCAGCTGACTATCACTGGATACCCCAGAAGCTACGGCTAGTCCTCCACGTCCATCCCTAGTGGTTAAACCACCTGAGGGTAAGGAGAGCACCCCATCTTGGGTAACCTATCTTAGGTCCCTTCCCACTCTTGCAATGATACTTCATATAGACCTGTTGCAGCGGGGGAGGACCAAGTCCTTGGTGCCGCGAGGAGGCATCAGGCAGTGCGAAAGAAGGCATGACGTCAATTACACACCCTTACCACAGAAACACCTATGGCTAGCTTTACAGATGAGAATGAAAACTTCTGGTGGTTATTTACCGAGTTGGGTTCTCGTGGATTTGATTACCGACATCTATATCTTCTTATGTATCAGATTGTCATAGCCTAGGAAGACCTCAATTCTTGTGAGGATAAACTTGCCAAATTTAATTCTTCCCATCATTAGGTAACGACCTTCCGAGGCGTTTCGGGGGAACTTAATCACCTAACAGCTGAAGAGGAAAAGGCTCATGATTTGGTGATCGCCTAAAAGGAAGAGCTGTGAGAATGCGAGGCTCGCGTAGCAAGGTTGAAGGCTCAACTAGCCTATTTGGGTTCCAATTATAAAGCTATCCAGAAGAATGGGTGGGACCTTAAAGCTATTATGGAACACATGCGACCGATGGTCAAGGATGAAGCTGATGAGAGAGCTTCTTTAGAGAAAGCTCTTGATGGCCTGCGACAGTCGCTTTCCATTTTTCTGGAAAGGTAGAGCCGAGCCTTATTGTAACTTACCCGAATCATGATGTACTCATTTTCTTTTGACACTATGGAGAGACTCCGAACTAGGGATATTCCTCCATTTTTTTTGAACTTAATGTAACTAATTTGTCTTTTGATCTTTCTTCTTTTCCTTTTCCTATCATGTCAATTAATCACAACCAACCATATAAGCATTATTTCAATCTAGTATTAATTTTAAACTGTGATTCGAAACCATTAAATTGAAATAATCGAATCAAGCTCTAATTTTTTCTTGAGCCATGGGACTCAACAAGCGTAGTTCAATTATTGCTGCGGTTCCATGGAAAACCTCACAAACTTTTGTGCCCTTTTCATTATTACCCTAATTTTTTTCTAAGCCTTTTTGATACGGGCTTAGCGGTTATAACTTGACTTTTTCTTAGGACGCCCTTTGCGGATTTTCGACCTAACAGGCTTTATGTCACTTTTGAATTTCTGGTAGCTCAACATTTTTCTTTTCCTAAACCGTACACAGTATAGGTTTAACGAGCTGATACTCAACTTTTATCTAGGAGTTCCCTTGGCGGGTTTTCACTCTGGCGAGTATTGCGTCTTTTTCACTGGCGATTTATAGTCTCACCCCTCATACTTATTACTAATGTTTTAGGTTGGAAATATTTTACCAAACTTGATGGGGTAGGTGCCCCAATTTGAGATTCATCAACCGAGAATGTCTTAATAATCTCAGACATGACCGAGGGATTTTTTTACCCTAAATTTGTGAGTTTTGGACATGTATGAGGCTTGGGAGCCATTTTAGGCATACAGAGGTAGGAGAGGACTCTCATAAGGATGAATTTGCCTTTGATTGATGACTGTCTTGTAGAAATCATATGCAGAGCCACTGGGGCATGATGTGCATAGTCAAACAAAGGTGTCCGTAAGACACTGGCCTTCCATCTCTGATAGCTTGGGAGGATTTACAACACTTTGAATTTGTTTTGGGGCTGGGGGCCATAGTGTGCGGCCCGTCTGAGGGATGATGTTCGAAAGTATTAGAGACATTTGTATCGGCTTTGTATGGGAAACAACTCCCACATGATTCTTACTTGCATAAGGGAGAGCCGGTGAATGGTTAGTTCAATTAGAAATCTTTTTCATGTCTGGGAAATTTAAAAGGGAAAGATATGTAAGCCATTATCCAGAGGGGTTTTCCAAATCCAGGGAGTGAGACGGGACATAAATGTCACATGAGCATACAAAAATTGGAAAGGACTCTCATTGACAACCGTTTTGTATGTAACATATGTAGAGCCACTAAGGCATGATGTGAATAGTCAAAAAAAGGTGTATGCATGACACTGATCTTCCATCTCCGATGGCCATGAAGGATTATGAAGATTGGGACCTTTTTGGACATGACATATGACCTTTGAAAAGGGGTGCGCCTAAGCATGAAAGGGGGCATTTCTTTTGGCTGAACATTTATGGGAAAACCCGGAGATAAGTGGGGGCATTTGTTTTTCATATGCGGATCAACTTCACGCATATGGATGAGGTATCTTTATTCTACAGAATCCTCAAGAGAGACCAGAGGTGAATCAGGCTAGAATGTTCTGATATATCCAGGTCGTGGGTAGGAAAGAGAATATAAACCATGAATCTGAGGGTTCTTGATTCAGGAGGGATGTCACGAGGCTTGGGAGCCGTCGGGCGAATTGAGATAGGAGAGGACTCTCCTAGGGATGAATTTTCCTTTGATTGACGACCGTCTTGTAGGCACCATATGCAGATCCACCGGGGCATGATGTGCATAGTCAAACAAAGGTGTCCATGAGACACTGGCCTTCCATCTCTGATGGCCATGGAAGATTATAGAGATTCAAGATAACTCAAAGCACAAAGTTTGAGGTATGGTAGGAGTGTATCCAGATACATTAGAAACATTCAGGCTATGATTCACTCATGGGATCAAGTATCCTCTACTTAGATCTGACTCATACACAGGGTGAGACATTCGTTCCATCTTTGAAATACCCTGTTGTTTAACATCATATGGCCAGGACACCTCTGGCCTTACAGTTTAACGTCGTGCGGTAAGGACATTTTGTCGTGCAATTTAGAGTCACGCAGTGAGGACATTATGTTGTGCAATTTAGAGTCATGCAACGAGAACATTTTGTTGTGTAGTTTAGAGTCATGGAGTAAGAACATTATGATGTACAATTTAGAGTCATGCAGCGAGGACATTATGTTGTGCAGTTTAGAGTCATGTAGTGAGAATATTATGCTATGCAGTTTAGAGTCATGGAGTGAGAATATTATGCTATGCAGTTTAGAGTCATGGAGTGAGGATATTATGCTCTGCAGTTTAGAGTCATGCAGTGAGGACATTATGCTCTGCAGTTTGGAGTCATGCAATGAGGACATTATGTTGTGCAATTTAGATTCATGCAGTGAGGACATTATACTGTGTAGTTTAGAGTCATGTAGCGAAGACATTATACTATGAAGTTTAGAGTCATGTAGTGATGACATTATGCTGTGAAGTTTAGAGTTATGCCGCGAGGACATTATTTCTGCAGTTTAGAGTCATGCAACGAGGACATTATGTTGTCACAAAGACCACAAATAGCTTTGAGTTAATCGTGGTTGGGATATTCTGGAATTCCTTAGAAATGAGTGATGATAGAAGGTGTAAACCATAGCCTTGGGGGGCCTTGGATTAGGAGGAATGACATGGGGCATGAAATCTATTGGGCGTACTAAGGTAGGAGAGGGCTCTCATGAGGACGAGTTGTCTTTGGTTGACGACCGTTTTGTAGACAACATATGCAGAGCCATCAGGGCATGTTGTGCATAGTCAAACAAAGATGTCCATAAGACACTGGACTTCCATCTCTGATGGACATGAATGTTTATGGAGACCCAAGATTTCCTGGAGTATGGAGTTTGACAAATGGGAAAGATGTGTTTGGGAACGTAAGAAATATCCTGACCGTGATCATCTGTGAACTATGAAGGATTCCACATAGACCTGACTCATATTTAGGGGGAAACATGATCTTTTGACTCCTTATGAGTGTCAGAATTCAAACTTAAAATTTCTATCATCTCTTTAAATTTGATGTGCAGGAAATTGGGGGCATGTGTGGGATCTCATAATAGTGAGAATCGAGCCACACCCGACCCTTGAGGAATCTTTTAGTTTAATGTCATGTGGTTAGGAACTTTCATGGATTCTCCCATACAAGTCCGACCTATGCACAGAGGAAGGGGAATTTTTTTAATTGGTTGCTGGGGTGAGATGCAAAATCCGAGCGTCACTACGTATCCTGTAAGGGCAGGAATCAAGCCATACGTAGTTCTGAATGTTCCCTACAAAGGTTCGGTCCACATGTAGGGACATGAGAGGACATTTTTTTTGTTGGGGGATGGGTTGAGATTCCAAATCCGGGCGTCACTACTTATCCCGTAAGGGCAGGAATCAAGCCATACATAGTTCTGAATGTTCTCTGTACCGTTCTGACTCAGATGTAGGTGTATGGGCATTTTGGTTTCATCTGCTATGGGTGTTGGGTCTATCATATTCCTATATAGTTTGTTTATGTAAGAGAATCCTTACCATCGATCCTAAGCTCACATGAGTTATACTCGATTTGAGAAACAATGAGTGACAATGATTTTGGGGAGATAAAGGATACAATAGAGGCATTTTTTTTAATATGGGGACTGGGCCAAGATCGAGGGTCGAGGTGTCGTTACGTATCCCACTTATGAATGAGAATCAAGCTGTACGTAGTTCTTTGAGGACTGTACAGTTTATCATCGTGTGATTAGGACAATTTATGCTATGCGGTTTAACGTCTTGCAATCAGGACACTATGTTGTGCAGTTTAGAGTCATGCAGCGAGGACATTGGCATCCGAATTTAATTTCTTATTATAGGGACCACTACCATACAGTTTAACGTCATGTGGTTAGGATGATGACTCATAGTTTAGGGTCATAGAGTTTGGACCAAAGCGGTCATCACTGTTACGCGAATTACTTCTTTAGAAACCTTGCATTGGTGGGAGCTGTGATGGGTTGTCCATCCATTGACATGAAGGCGTATGCTCAATTGGAATATGCCCTATGTAAGACATATGGTCCCTCCCACTTTGACTCATGCTTTGGCGGATTCTTCCTGAGTATCAGCTGGGTTCTGAGGACCAACACCATCTCTCCTTCGACGAAAGACCGAAGGCGAACCTTTTTGTTGAAGGCTCGTGCGATCTGATTTTGGTAGACTTCCAAATGGTGTAAAGTGTTAAGCCTTTTCTCATCCAGCTACTCCAACTCATCAAACAGTTTATGGGATTGCTTGTCTATGGACAATTGATTACAAATGGCCACATAGAGCAATGGAACTTGAATTTCTATAGGCAAAACCGCCTCTGCCCCGTACACTAGTCAGTACGAGGTTTCCTGGGTGGTTGTGCGGGTTGTGGTCCAGTAAGCCCATAAAGCATGAAGGAGATTTTCTGGCCACAATTTCTTGTCCTTATCCACCATATTCTGAAGTATGTTGGACAAAGTCTTGTTGAAAGCCTCTATCTGCCTGTTGGCCACTGCATGGTAGCAGGATGAACAATTGGATTTGATTCCATACTACCAGTATAACCTGTCCAACTCAGCTGAGCAGAAGTTGGTGTCGTTGTTCATCAGTATTGTATGATGGACACCAAATTTGGTAATGATGTTGGCCTTCACAAAGCTAACAATTATTTTTTTCCATGACCTCTTAAGGGGTATGACTTCGGTCCATTTGGAGAAGAATTCAGTTGCTGTGAGAATGAACTTGAATTGTCTGGACATGGCGGGAGGATATGGTCCCACGACATCCATCCCCTAAGCGGAAAATGGCTAGGAATACTTAGTTGTGTGAAGTAGCTCTGGGGGTCGGTGAATAAAATTGGCATAAACTTGGCAGGAATGACACTTCTTGGTGAATATGGCACACTCTTGTATCATAGTGGGCCAATAGTTTCTAAGCCTTCGAATTTGATGGGAGAGCTTGGTTGCCGATTGGTGTGTCCCGCATGCTCTGACGTGCACTTCTTTCATGACGACAATAGTCTCTTCTCCATCGACGCACCTATGAAGGACATAGTCAATGCCTCTTTTGCAGAGAACCTTTTCTTGGGTTATGTCATTGTACAAGACAAAGTTGATTGCCCCGCCTATGGATCTGTTCTCTTCCAGCCCTATCTAGTGGGAGTTCCCCCCTTTGGGGTAATTTGAAATGGGAGTCATCCAGCCGGTGGTGTGACCATAAGGCTCAGAAACGAGGCTAATCTTGTCGATTTCCTATGTATTGTTATGAATAAATGGCAAGACCATTTGATAGTGGGAAATGATGATGACTGTTTCATCCCGATCTGGATCAGCTAGGGTTGTAGCTGTGTTTTCCAATGCATCGACTTGAGCATTTTGCGACTAGGGAACATAGGTCAGCGTTGGTTTTCATGAGAATTCTACCATTAGTTCTTGAACATGGTTCATCAAGGGGCAAATACTTCTTTTTTAATGGAATGGTCACCATTTACTTGCTTGATGATCAGCTTTGAATCACCTTTTATCTTAAGTTGTTCAGGTCGTGCATGAAGTGCCATATCTAGGCCTGCAATAAGGGTCTAGTATTTTGCTTCATTATTTGTGCATCCATTTGAAAGTAGGAAGGAGTAAGGAAAAACAACCTTCTTGAGGGATATGAGTATAACTCGAAGCCCTACTTTGTTGAGCTTGGGATTCTCCATCCTTTTCCCCATTGGACTCCTAAAAGCACCATCGAAGTACATTTCTCATGCATGGGGGCCTTCTTGGATAGAGAATACTTCTTCATCAAAAAATTTAGTATCCAATGGGGTCATTTCTCTCGAGGGGTTCTCCGATAGGAAGTCTACTAACACCTGGCCTTTGATGAATTTCTTGGGCACATACCATTTGTCGAACTGTTGTTGGATGAATTCCCACCGCGATAGTCATCCAGTTAGCATGGGATGACTGAGGATATACATGAGCGGGTCGTAGCGAGAGACCATGATGGACCTCATGGTGTTGTAGGTAATGCCTAAACTTTTGAACTATAAAGATTAGGGCAAGACAGTTCTTCTCGATTCATGAATATCAAGTCTCATCATCGATCATTGTTCGGTTGAGGTAACATAGACTTTTTTCACTACCAACATCATTCTTCTACGCGAGGAAAGCTCTTAATACTGTTCTAAGGCTGTTACGTACAAAATGAGTGGTCTCCCCTCAACTGGTAGCATCAGCACTGGTGGGCTTAGGATATATCTTTTGAGATTGCTGAATGCTTCTTTTCAATCGGTATCTCACTCATACGTAACCCCATTCTTCATTAACCTAGTGAAAGGTAAACATTTACCCAAAAGGTTGGCTATGAAGTGCCAAATGTAGGCCAGGTGCCCCTGGAGACCCCTCAACTCAGTGAGGTTGCGAGGTGGAGACATGCCAAGGATGACTTTTGTCTTCTCAGGGTCGACTTTGATGCTGCGATGACTTACGATGAAGCCGAGGAATTTACCATAGGTAACTCCTAAAGTACACTTTAGGGGATTCATCTTTAAACTGTATTGTCATAGTTTTTTGAAGACAATTTCAAGATCTATTAGGTGGTTTGAGCGCTTTCGTGATTTAACCACCATATCGTCAACGTAACACTCGATGAATTTTCCCAGGAAGGGCTTGAAAATGCGATGCCTGGAGCACATATATGTAGCGCCGACATTTTTTAGAGCAAAGGGCATCCACTTATAACCAAACACTCTCTAAGGGGCCCTGAAAGCAGTATCTTCTTCATCTCCTCGAGCCATTCAGATTTGGTTGTATCTAGAATAGCCATCCATGAAAGAGAGGGCCTCATATCTGACGGATGCATTGATCAATAATTCTGTGATTGGGACTAGAAATTCATCTTTCAGGAAGTATTGATTAAGGTCCCTAAAGTCGATGCAGACTCTAATACATCAATTCATTTTTTTTATAGGGACTGTTTGCTAGCCAGGTCGGATATTGGACTTCTCCGATGAAGTTTATAGGGACTATGTTTGCTAGCCAGGTCAGATATTGGACTTCTCCGATGAAGTTAGCTTTGATTAGCTTGTCAATTTCAGCCTCTATTTTGGTAGCATGCATTGGGTGGGTCCTTCTGGCTGTGTGCTTATAGCCACAATGGTCTTCCGGCAGACCCAGATGATGAGTGGAAACCTCAGGATCGAGGCTTGACATTTCTGTGTAGTTCCAGCCAAACACATCTCGATTCTTCTTTACGAAGGAGGTATATGCCAATTTCTCCTCGAAAGGCATGGCCACACTAATCAGAGTGGGCCACATGTCGTCTTTGGTGCCCAGGTTTATCTCCCTAAGTTCATGAATTGTGGTGGAGACACCTTCTTCGAATGTGGGATGAGAATCTTTGAGGTCTTCTTATTCTTCTTCTTCATCATCCTTTTCATCATCTTCTTTCTCTTTTGATGAAGAAAGGATTCTCGAGATGAACTCTCCGATGTTGGGAGAGAAATCATTTTTTGCCTTAGTGAGTATGGTGGGAATTGTCTGGGGTCATGAGGACGGGCTAGGAGCATCTTTGGACTTGGCATCCATAATGGAAATCATGAAGATGACAAAGTCTGTATCCAAGCTCAAACTTATGCATTCAACTTGGTTGATGGGTAATACATACTCTTCCCCAAGATGTTGGAGGGGATCAGCGAGATCCATTTCCAATCCATTCGGGGCAGTGATCTAGTCAACGTTGTCAGCCAAAGACGGCTTCTCTTTCGGTTCATAGAAGCCTGCATCGATGTATTGCAACTCACAAGATTCGAATGTGGATTTATCAGCGCACAATGTCCCATTTTTTTACATTAGTGCAATATTTGATGCACTGATGTTATGATGATGGAATTACAACATGCTGATGCAACCAGGTCCTTCCTAACATGATGTTGAAGGTCGTGCATTGTCGCACTACCCGAAACTCAAAATCAAACATGAGGTCTCCAAGCCAAGTGTTAAGCTTGATTTGTCCTTATCACTGGATACCAGAGCCAAAGCGAGCCAATGAAGTGGGAGGAGGTTGACTCTAGAGCTGTTGTCGATGAAAATTCTTTGAACATCAATGTCGTTTATCTTTCCAAACACATATAAGGGTATGATGTGCCCTTGCGTGATGGCGTCTTCATCCTTGTCTATGAAGGACATGACGACGTGACATTCTTCGGGATTAGCCTCCGTCTGATAGACTTTGGCCGCTGCTACTTCGACCTCAAATTCCCAAGGACTTAGTAAGGCTTCGATGAGTGCCTCCCTAAGGTCTATGGATAGACTCAAGGCATCCATGATTGATAGTTTCACCGGTACTGAGGATAACTACTTCAGAAAATCATATTTCTGCTCTAAAGGTCGGCGCTTCCCGGCTCGGGGATTTTTTTTCATGGGCACTTTAGGGGCTTGAGCTTTGGACATAGATGGTCCAACCTCTATGATAGGAGTTGATGGCGCTGCTGTACTTTCCGAGTTTCGCCGAACTGGTCCGCCTGTACACCTTAGGAGATTGGATATCTGTTCCTCCTCTGACGGATACTCCAAGAATACTGGGCTCATATTTCTTCCGACGGGGGTGGAGAAACATTCTTGTTCCTGTTGTGTCTGTTGGAGGGTCCTCTTGTGAGTTTCTTCAATATTAACAGTTTGAGATAAGGCATGGCCGGGAATTTGACTCTCGCCATGATCATGCCTTCAAGGAAACCCTCGGCCTCTGTGGTCTCTTCCTCCAGCTATCTGGTTAGACATGGGGAATCCAGGTTTGTGACCATAGTCTCCATCAAATGAATGACATTGATGGAGCCAAAGATCAGTTCTTGATCTGGAAATGTTTCTGTCTGACTGTCTTCTTCTGATGGTGTTGTTTGGCAGGGCGGTGCCCATTGTGCTTTTTGGCGGGGCGGTGCCCATTGTTCCGTTTGTCAGAGCAGTGCCCGTTGATCCAATTCTGTTGGCATGAAGTCAGAAAGTGTCATGACTTTCTTCGACTTTGGTGCCAACTCATCTTCTTGTTCCTGCTCTCTGCCTTTCTGGTCCTCAAAGGACTACAGGGATGAGGATGAGGGTTGTGTTGCATCAGGAGCTATCGGGGGCATGGTTGGTTGCTTCAACTGCATTTGGAGGATTCCATGAGATCAGTTGACTGTTTTCTGAGTCATCCAACTATCAAACTATTTCTCCTTTTGGCTAGTGACTGTTTTCTATTCCTCTTCCTTTCTTGGGTCTAAGGTGGATACATACGCCACTTGTGCTGGCGGAGGACCCAACTTGACTTTCTCGGAATCCACCATCTTTTTCCAGAGATCCTTGATGATGAAGCAATCCTGGATGGTGTGCCCTAGTATCCAGTGATAAGGACAATAATTTGTACGGTCATCGAGACCCACTTCATTGGCTCGCTTTGGCTCTGGTAGTCGGAGCAAGTTGCAATTCATGGTGGCTATGAAGTAGCCGCAGACTTGGTCAACTTAGAAAGAGTAGACTTTATTTCTTTGTTCCTCAAACTGATTTCTTTTAGAACCCCTTAACTCATCTTGCTAAGGAGGGGTGGATATTGGCGTCCAAGGGGTCCTGCACAGTTTGGTGGAGGCCTCGCGACTGGAGCTTGTGCTGAGGGTGGCTTCTGCGTGACAGAGGTCACTTCAGCTTTTCCCGTTCTTTTTCCTAGGGTTGATGGGACTACCCGAGACTTGAGATTGGTCCGATGCAAGGAGTATTCTATCCTTTGGGCAATGGAAGAGAAATCTCAAAACCCACTTATGTACTTCACTGGTATGAGCAGTGTTCTCAATTCATCACAGAGGTGATCGATGCACATAGCGAGCATTTCATCCTGGGGTAGCAGCCGATTCAGGGAATCAGTCAGGCCTTTCCATCTGGCAATAAAGTCTGAAACTTCTTCATTCTCTCGATGCTTGCTGTTCATGAGGTCACTGATCGTTGTCTTAGGTAATTTCGAACTGAACTGGAAGAGAAACTTTCATCGGGGGTCCTCCCGGCCTGTGATTGAGTTAGATGGAAAGTTATTGTACCATACGAAGGCTGAACCCTGCAGGGTTCGCATGAAGCACCCGAGTTTCACTACTTCTTGCTACTCTGAGGTGCCCATCATGAGATCACAGTAAGAGACATAGTGCATTAGGTGTTGTTCCGGGTCTCCCGAACCATTGAACACCAGGAATACGGGGTTCCCGAAGTTTTGGGGTGGCAGAACATTGCTCACCCACTCATGGTAGGGTTTTCACTCTGGTTGTATCAGAGCGCACCGCCCTTCAATGGATTCTAGTATAACCATCAATTGCTCGACAATATTCAAAATCCCTTGATGCATATCCTGCCGGACGTGAGCTTGGGCAGGTATAGCAGAGGCTAGAGTTGGACGTGCTAGTGGTGCTAGAATTTGGGGTCGATACCCAGCCGAGGGTATCCTTTGTGGGTTTGCTTGAATATAATTTGGCTTCTTTCCCAGTGGAGGGAAGTCTTGATGTCCTTCCGGGGGCCGAATTTACGTAGGTTAATGGTCCCGGTGCTGGATTCGATGGGCATACGAGCTTAATTTCATTTACTGGGATGAGTGCCTGTGGCATGAGCACCTCTTTTGGGAGCACTTGTTGACGTTCCATAGGGGGAACACATCCGGCAAGATAGGGGGTGTCCTGGGGGTGGGGTGGTGTCCAGGGGGTGTCCAAGGGGGGTATGGGGTGTCTGGAGGTGGGGGTGTCCATGGGGGGGGGGGGGGGTTGTCCAGGGGGTGGGGTGGTGTCCAGGGGGTGGGGGGGTGTCCAGGGGGTCTGGGGGGGGGGGGTGTCCCGGGGGGTGGGGTGGTGTCCAGGGGGGTGGGGGAGGGGGGGTTGTCCGTGGGGGGGTGTTCAGGGGGTGGGGTGGTGTCCAGGGGGTGGGGGCTGTCTAGGGGGTTTGGGGGGGGGGCTGTCCAGGGGGTAGGGGGTGTCCATGGGGTGAGGGGGTGGTGGTGGTGTGTGTGTGTGTGGGGGTGTCCGTGGGGGGGGGTGTCCAGGGGGTGGGGGGTGGGGGGGGGGGGTTCCGGGGGGGTGTCCAGGGGGTCGGGGGGGGGGGTGTCCAGGGGGTGGGGGCTGTCCAGGGGGTTTGGGGGGGGGGGCTGTCCAAGGGGGTAGGGGGTGTCCATGGGGTGAGGGGGGTTGTGGTGGTGTGTGTGGGGGGGGGGGTGTCTAGGGGGTGGGGGCTGTCCAAGGGGGTTGGTGGGGGGGGGGGTGTCCAAGGGGGTAGAGGGTGTCCAGAGGGGGTGGGGGTGCCCCAGAGGGGGTGGGGTGTCCAGGTGGTGGGGTGGTGTATAGGGGTGGGGGGGTGTCCAGGGGGTTGTGAGCTGTCCAAGGGGGTAGGGGGTGTTCAGGGGGTGGGGGTTGTCCAGGGGGTGGGGCAGGGATATTCATGGGGGTGAGAGTGTTTGGGGGGATGGGGGGGTCTGGAGGGATGGGGAGGGGGTGTCCAGGGGCTGGGGGTGTCCAGGGGTGGGGTGGGGTGGGGTGGGGGGGGGGGTCCATTGGGCTTGGGGTGTTCAGGGGGGGTCTCCAGGGGGTGGGGTGGTGTCCAGGGGGTTGGGGGGATGCCCATGGGTGGTGGTGGTGGGGGTGTCCAGGGGGTGGGGGTGGGGGGCTCTCCAAGGGGGTAGGGGTGTCCAGGGGTGGGGGTGCTCGGGGGGGGGGGGGGGTGGGGGTGTGGGGGGGTTGTCCAGGGGGGGTTGTCCATGTGGGTTGGGGTGTTCAGGGGGGTATCCAGGGGGTGGGGTGGTGTCCAGGGGGTTGGGGGGATGGCCCATGGGGGTTGGGGTGTTCAGGGGGGGTATCCAGGGGGTGGGGTGGTGTCCAGGGTGTTGGGGGGATGCCCATGGGTGGTGGGGGGGGGGGGGGGTGTCCAGGGGGTGGGGGTGGGGGGCTCTCCAAGGGGGTAGGGGTGTCCAGGGGTGGGGGTGCTCGGGGGTGGGGGGGGGATGGGGGTGGGGGGTTGTCCAGGGGGGGTTGTCCATGTGGGTTGGGGTGTTCAGGGGGGGTATCCAGGGGGTGGGGTGGTGTCCAGGGGGTTGGGGGATGCCCATGGGTGGTGGTGGTGGGGGGGGGCTGTCCATGGGGTTGAGGGTGTGCAGGGGGTGGGGGTGTCCAGGGGGTGGGGGTGGAGGGCTCTCCAATGGGGTAGGGGTGTTCGGGGTGGGGGGGGGATGGGGGTGTCTAGGGGGTGGGGGTGGGGGTGGGGCGGGGATATTCATGGGGGTGAGAGTGTTTGGGGGGATGGGGGGGGGGGGGTCTGGAGGGATGGGGAGGGGGTGTCCAGGGGGTGGGGGTGGGGTGTCCAGGGGGTGGGGGGGGGGGGTCCATTGGGCTTGGGGTGGGGTGGTGTCCAGGGGGCTGGGGGGATGCCCATGGGTGGTGGTGGTGGGGGTGTCCAGGGGGTGGGGGTGGGGGGCTCTCCAAGGGGGTAGGGGTGTCCAGGGGTGGGGGTGCTCGGGGGATGGGGGTGGGGGGGTTGTCCATGTGGGTTGGGGTGTTCAGGGGGGGTATCCAGGGGGTGGGGTAGTGTCCAGGGGGTTGGGGGGGGATGTCCATGGGGGGGGGTGGTGGGGGGGGGGGCTGTCCATGGGGGTGAGGGTGTGCAGGGGGTGGGGGTGTGCAGGGGGTGGGGGGTGGAGGGCTCTGCAAGGGGGTGGGGGTGTTCAGGGGTGGGGGTGTTCGGGGGGGGGGGGGTGGGGTGGGGGTGGGGGTGGGGTGGGGGTGGGGGTGGGGGGGGGGGTTGTCCGGTGTGTGGGTGGGGGGCGTTGTCCATGGGGGTTGGGGTGTTCAGGGGGGTATCCAGGGGGTGTTCAGGGGTGGGGTGGGGTGGGGGTGGGGGTGGGGGTGGGGTGGGGGTGGGGGTGGTTGTCCAGGGGGTGGGTGGGTGGGGGGCGTTGTCCATGGGGGTTGGGGTGTTCAGGGGGGGTATCCAGGGGGTGTTCAGGGGGGGTATCCATGGGGGTGGGGGGGGTCCATGGGGTGGGGGGCTCTCCAAGGGGGTCGGGGTGTGGGGTGGGGGTGGGGGGCTCTCCAAGGGGGGTAGGGGTGTTCGGGGGTGGGGGGTGTCCGGGGGGGGGGGGTGTCTAGGGGGTGGGGGGTTGTCTAGGGGTGGGTGTCTAGGGGTGGGGTGGAGGGGGGTCCATGGGGCTGGGGGTGTTCAGGGGGTATCGAGGGGCGGGGTGGTGTCCACAGGATTGGGGGGATGCCCATGGGGGGGGGCTATCCATGGGGTTGGGGGTGTCCAGGGGTGGGGGTGTCCATGGGGTGGGGGTTGGGGGCTATCCAAGTGGGTAGGGGTGTCCAGGGGGTGGGGAGTGTCCGAGGGGGGGGGGGCTGGGGGGTGTCGGGGGGGGGGGGGGTTGTCCAGGGGGTGGGTGGGTGTTTAGGGGTGGGGTGGGGGGGGGTCCATGGGGGTGGGGGTGTTCAGGGGGTATCCAGGGGTGGGGTGGTGTCCACAGGATTGGGGGGATGCCCATGGGGGGGGGGGGGCTATCCATGGGGTTGGGGGTGTCCAGGGGTGGGGGTGTCCATGGGGTGGGGGTTGGGGGCTATCCAAGGGGGTAAGGGTGTCCAGGGGGTGGGGAGTGCCCGAGGGGGGGGGGGGGGCTGGGGGGTGTCGAGGGGGGGGGGGTTGTCCAGGGGGTGGGTGGGTGTTTAGGGGTGGGGTGGGGGGGGGTCCATGGGGGTGGGGGTGTTCAGGGGGTATCCAGGGGTGGGGTGGTGTCCACAGGATTGGGGGATGCCCATGGGGGGGGGGGGCTATCCATGGGGTTGGGGGTGTCCAGGTGTCATGACCCATCCTCGGGGCCCGTGCCGTGACTACCCCAAGCCCGCCTTCCATAGGCCAGAGGCTGACGACTGGCACCAAAGGCGTAAAATTCCGATAACTGGGAAGACATTGCCTTTATAAAATAAAACAAGCACCACATAGTACAAGCGGAAGCAAAACGCTAAGTACAAAAGAAAAGCTGAAAAGTAAATGGGTCAGAATACAAACCCAAAAGAAAGTACAACTACAACTGAACAAGGTACAACAGCAAAAAGACAAACAGCTGGAAGAAGGAAGCTGCTCCTGGGTCGTCCTCCTCGGATCCTACCTAAAGGGTAGGTACAGATGGCGCAGCTCCTGGTCGTCCACCATGGATCCTACCTGAAGGGTAGGTACAGATAGCCTCCTCCACGTTCTCGTCCGTCAACCTCCTCTGTGAGTCGTCATGTCGTGTAGTCCACCTCCGGGTACTGACTTGTCGTGTAGTCCACCTCCGGGTACTGACTCGTCGTGTAGTCCACCTCTGGGTACCGTCCAGTCCTCGAACACTCGGCCTCCGTCAGCACTGCCCGTCGTCTGCAACCAACACAATGAGGTGCGGGCATAGCC
This sequence comes from Viscum album, assembly GCA_963277665.1. Taxonomy (NCBI): domain Eukaryota; kingdom Viridiplantae; phylum Streptophyta; class Magnoliopsida; order Santalales; family Viscaceae; genus Viscum; species Viscum album. Next base: position 117,362,272 of record OY728162.1, on the reverse strand, counting down.
CGTGCAGGGGTGAGTATAACGATACTCAGTAGGGACCCCGTGTCACGACCCCCTCCCCACAAAGTGTACCCCTCCTGGGCCGGCAATGTGAGAAGGGAGATAATGACCCCCGAGTCCCGCCTCCAGTAGGCCCCGGGTTGGCGACTAGCACCGAGGGTATAATACACACACAAATGGGAGGCATTACCCTCTAAGAGAACACATGCGGAAGAGAGAGATAGAATAAACTCCAATAAACTCCAACTTTGAACTGAGATATAAAAGGAAACCAAATACATATATGAAATGTCATGCAAAAGTGCTACAACTGAAAGGGGAAACTAAAAGTACCCAAAAGAAAGTAAAACGACAGCGACCACAAGCCCGAACAGCTCCTCCAACCACAAGCTAGAAGTAACCAGCTTGACCTCCAACCTGCTCCAAGTGACCTGAAAAAAACAGTTTATAAATACATAGGGTGAGTATAACAGTATACTCAGTAGGATCCTCCTCAAGCCTCTCGTGCAAAAGTAAAGAAAGCATGCTAAAGCCCAGTGAACAACAAGTGAAACTAACTCGTTACCTAAACAGGTATACTAAGTTCCCAACCTCACCATGACTACTCTCACCAAGTAACGCATACGAGAATATAACATATAGTAAAGAATATCAAGGGTACCCCGCTACTACTTCCCCACTGGTTTGTCGCTTTGCCCCAACGACATACGTCCTGTGCATCTCTCTCCAAGGCTTGCCCGCAGACACCTGGGCTAAGCTCCACAATCTGCACCTCGTGCACCACATAGGCTTGCCCGCAGACACTTGGGCGAAGCACCACACCATCCTCACAACCAATAGTAACTAGGTAGTTTCCGAGAGCCACCACAACCCGCATAACGTGTATCATACATCGGGTATAATACCTCAAGCCATTACAGCCCATACTCCGAGTAAGGATCCTCAAGCCATTATAGCCTATACACGTTACACCTATAGTAGTCCATAGGATATTATATCCAGAATATATGTGTATGAAATAACCACAAGCCATTACAACCCTCTACACACATATATGGGTAAAACTAACCACTGTGCCTACCAGCACAAAGATCTACCAAGAGAAGAGAGCGGGGCCAAAGGGGGTAGTCAGCCATTCAACCTCCCATCAGAATGTTGGGGAAAACACCCCCCCAGGGCTCAGAATCTCCGGGGTGTCGGTTGCCCTTACCGACAGGGTGGAGTAGCGTATAGAAACACAAAAGTACAGAATATATATAACTCACAACCACACTATGGGCATTACCTAGTCATAGGCACAACTGCAGCTAATGTCTCTCAGACTCCAGGCTGCTACTTCTAAGACTAGGTATCCTATAAGCACACAACCATTTGAAGAGCTTTATTAAATTACTCCATTCTCATTTTATCAGTTCCACTGTACGTTAATTAATTCTTTAAACATTAATTAAGCATGAACAATTTACCACATTAAACTAAATTGGCATCTCATTCAAAACTGCTCCTTTTTAGGATTCACATCACTATTAAATTCCAGTTTCTCCATCCCCGTGGATTATCACCATTTAAACAAACTTTTATTTCAGAATTACTTTTCCATAATCTCAGGCATTCTAGAAAAACATCCTATGCTACTAAACACAAAGGGGCTCAACACGGCGAGTAGATATACTACCCGTCGAGTCTTTGCCGCCTATAGCAAGAGCATAGACCCATCCTCCATCGAGAGGCTAAACACGGAAAGCACGTGGCATACCCCGCGTGTCTTCGCCTCCTTCGGAAAGAGGGCAAGCAATACCAGCTGCCTTGAGCAGTGGGGAAAAGTAAAGCAGATAAACAACCAAACCAAACCACCAACATCAAACCATCACATTCATCTTATACCATCATCCTTGGTGTCCTCCCCGACACCCACATGCATAAACCGATGCATCTTACCACACTAGGCGTCATCCGCTGCCACAACCACAAGTCCCCATACCTCCACATATCACAACAGCCATCCAGGCTCACATCAAATCACAAGCAGCAGGAAATCAAAGATCACAAAATGGGCTCTCGGCCCTTTAACAAGGCATTCGGCCTTCATTCAAAATGAACACTCAGAGCTCCAAACCACAAGGCATTCAGCCTTACAAGCAAGCGGGTGACTCAGAACCCTTTTGAAATTATCGAACTAATAGTTCTTTAATCCATTTTGAATTAACAGATTCATTAACATGCCTCTTTATCTTTAGCCAATTATTTAACAAATAATTCCGGCTTTACGTTCTTTATCAATTTCCATCATGAACGGACAACTAATTAAAGAAAAACATAGATATCACTATATCTAGGAAAACATGAGGCAAACCGTTATCACGGTACAAAGCAACAACATGCGATCAACCAATTCTTTTAACCCGGTTCAAGTATTTAATTAGGTCAATTTCATTGTGATCCAAAGGACTAAATCATGCTAATTCTACAGTTGCACATAAAAAATTAGAGAAGCCATGAATCCCCTACCTCAAACAGTTCCTCACGTTCTTTATCCACACAACAGGTCACGATCCTCCCCTCGCGACAACTGCATCCACCGGAGGATGCTGCGGTACGACAGTACCAACCAACCCCAAGAAAACCCATTAGAATCTTGGAAATTACATGGTATAATTATGGAAAGGAGGATAGGATAAGATAAACCCCAAAAGAACGATGATACAACATACCTTATATCGAAGATTGATCGACACGGCTCGGTTGCATCCAAAACAGAGCAGAACCAATCCTAGGAGTAAAGATTGATTGTGGAACTCCTACGGAAAGGATTGAACGGTTCTAGTGCCTCTTAGTTGAGAACAAAGGGAAAGAACAGGGGAGAATGATATCTCGTCCCTTTTTGAAGATTTAATGGGGCGACGGTTTAAGATCCGATTTATTCTCCATTAAAAACGGATCGCATTAACCCACGCGGTTTGACCAAGTAAAAACATTCTGACCTTAGGAATAATTAATATAGAATTTATGGCCTTTGAATCGGCCTTAAAGTCCTTAAAATAAGGTTTTAAAAAAATATTTTACCTCAAAGAAAACGTCAAATTTACGAAGCTGGAAACACTGTTCACATACTCAAAATTTGGCAAAGTATGGAATCGGTAGCTCTCATGAAGTCTGGAAACACTGTTCATTCATGAAATTTGGCAAAGTATGGAATCAATAGCTCTCATGAAGTCTGGAAACACTGTTCATTCGTGAAATTTGGCAAAGTATGGAATCGATAGCTCTCATGAAGTCTGGAAACACTGTTCATTCGTAAAATTTGGCAAAGTATGGAATCGGTAGCTCTTAGGATTCTGGAAACACTGTACAAGTCCACCGATAGAAGGTCACCGATAGAACCTCACCGATAGAAACACTGTTCACTGAACCTCACCGATAGAAACACTGTTCACTGAACCTCACCGATAAAAACACTGTTCACTGAACTGGAAATTTGGTAAAGTGTTAGCCGAGCTACTGCTAGACTGCGGCTACCAGTATACCGAGCTATCAGTACGCCGCGACTACTGGTAAACCCAGCTACCGGTAGGATGCGGCTACCGGTAGACCGAGTTAATGGTAAGCGGCGACTACCGGTAGACAGCAGCTACCGGTAGACCGGCTACCGGTAGGCAGCAGCTACCGGTAGACAGCAGCTACCGGTAGACTGAGCTACCGGTAGGCAGCAGCTACCGGTAGACCGAGCTATCGGTAGACAGCAGCTACCGGTAGACCGAGCTACCGGTAGGCAGCAGCTACCGGTAGACCGAGCTACCGGTAGACAACAGCTACCGGTAGACAGCAGCTACCAGTAGACCGAGCTACCAGTAGGCAGCAACTACCGGTAGACCGAGCTACCGGTAGGCAGCAGCTACCGGTAGACCGAGCTACCGGTAGGCAGCAGCTGGGGGATAAGTCACCTTGACCTCCCGGAACACCTCCGACACCACATTTTCACAAAGTAATGGACCAGGGAGGTCTGGGCCATTACACCCCGAGACCCTCAAGGTCTCACTAAACCAATAAGGATAACCACAAGAAGATCTCAACAGATAACCTCTACTTAGATATATGCCCATACATATACCTAAGTTATCAAGTAACCCATCTCAATAATGAGGAAACACAAGGATTGTGAAATCAACGGATAACCACTACCCAGGTATATGCCCATACATATACCTAAGTTAGGAAGTGACCCATCTCAATCATGAGGTAAACACAAGGTCAAAAGTCTCAGCTCAAACCAGGATTTTCATTATCGAAACCGTAACTGCTGAAGAGCTCCGTCTCTGGAGTGTACAGTGGTCCTGTCACGACTCCGAGGTACTGCTCACTAACCCAAGACTGCTGAAGAACTCCACCTATCGAGTACTGCGGGCCAGCTGCTACAACCAAGCGCTCCCATGTGTCGCTACAACCAAGCGCTCCCATGTGTCGCTACAACCAAGCGCACCTTTGTCGTGGGTCTGCCGCTACAACCAAGCGCTCCCATGTGCCGCTACAACCAAGCGCACCTCTGTCGTGGGTCTGCCGCTACAACCAAGCGCTCCCATGTGCCGCTACAACCAAGCGCACCTCTGTCGTGGGTCTGCCGCTACAACCAAGCGCTCCCATGTGCCGCTACAACTAAGCGCACGTCTGTCGTGGGTCTTCCGCTACAACCAAGCGCTCCCATGTGCCGCTACAACCAAGCGCACCTTTGTAACACACCGAGTCGTTCGATCAGCAGTCGTTGGGTCTCAGTCAGGTACACGGTCTCCGTACTCCGCACGCTCGTCTCTGGGAGGGTCTGCTCCACGAGCTACAGGTCGATACTCCAAGTATCTCAAAGGACCGCCTCGTCATAGGGGTCTTAACGCAACAGACGGCCCGTCAATCGGACGTCCGGTCTGTGAATTATTAGCCTTTTCGTCCCAGGGGCCCGGTTGGTTTCGTGTGCGAACCAAATCCGGTCGTATCTCAACTGTACCCCGAACTCTCATAGGGTATACTCATATGGACCGTTTCTCAACGTGATCACCAACGCCGCTGGCGGTTCGTCAAACGGACGTTCTGTCAGAAAGGTATCAGCTTTTCCGTTCTAGGGGCCCGGTTGGATTTCGGTTGCAATCCAACCCGGCTATAACCCAACTGCATCCAAAACTTGGGCAGAGGATGCCAAAAGTTCCGTATCTTCAACAGGAACGCAACGCAGCAGACGACGCGTCAATCGGACGCCCGGTCTGGAAGTTATTGGCTTTCTCGTTCCGGGGGCCCGGTTGCTTTTTAAGTTAAAACCAACCCGTCCACACTCCGACGGTATCCAAACCTTGAGCGGAGTAAGCCAAAAGATCCGTCTCACTTAGAGGAATTCAACAAAGCTGACGGCACGTCAATCGGACGTCCGTAGCTCAAGATATGAGCGTTTCCGCTCCGAGGGCCCGGTTGGTTTCGTGTACGAACCAACCCGGCCGAACTCAAAGTAATCCGAAACCTTGAGTGCGATATACCGAAACGACCGTCTCGATCCAAGGATCGCGTTGCCGCTGACGGCACGTCGTTCGGAGGCCCGTAGCTCAAGTTACGACCAAAAGACCGAAAATGGTCCGAAAACGGGGGGTCCGGGTCCGGGCCGACCCGGCTGGGCCCAGCCTGGCCCGGCCCGGCTCGATCCGGTCCGGTCCGACCAGCCGGCCGCGGCTGGCGGACGCCGCGGGCGGCGGGGGTGTGCGCGCGGCCGCCCCCCCTTTGGCCGCTAATTGGCGCCGGCGGCAACCACCGCCGGCAGGCTTCTAGCGGCGCGCCGGCGCCGCCTTCTGCGGACCACCGGACGCGCTCCGGTGGTCCGTTCCTCCTGCCGTCTTCGCCTACGGTCCTCTCGGGACCCGATCTTCACTACAAAGCCCTCAAATCGCCCTTATGGCCCCGTTTGTCATCACCCACCAATCCGCACGTCAAAACAAAACGTGTTGCCTTCGTGGCTCTCCGGCGCGATGCGACGGCACCGCGCCCTTCCACCGTGGCCCCGCTCCGGCCGCGGTGTCTACGGTTTTCTTCGACGCGGCGCGACGGCGTCGTGTCCTCGTTCAACTCCTCGGCATGGCGCGACGGCGTCGCGTAATATTTGCCGTGTGATTTCCGCGTGGTGCGACGGCACCACGCCATTTCTTCCGAATCACATAAGAAACAACATCAATAATGGAGGAGGGTCGGCCGTGTTTGTGCGGTCCGACCCCCTCTCGTTAGTCGTTAACAATTGTTCGTATTTTCACGAAGAACGACAAGGTAGTATTCACGAATGAAATAAATAAATAAAACCCCTATATTCTTTCCATAAACAAAGGTAAACTTCCAACCCGCAATTAAAACGTTCGCGGATCAACTAGGTAATAAGTTGATCCGTGTTCATTGTTTTCTTTAGGAAGAAAGAAAGAAAGAATTTAAGGGAATAAAATTATTCTCAACATGACAATCCCCTACCTCGTCGAAGTCGTCGAGTGAGGGTTCGACGCGGATTTTCTCGTCGCGGAAGAAACGTCGCGGAAGGAGAGTCGTCGGCGTCACGTCGTCGATCTCCGGGGGTTTGGCGTTCTTCGTCGGAGATCGGAGCGTTCTTCGCGTTCTTCGCGTTCTTCGTCGAAGAACGAAGAATTCTCCCTCTGCTCTCCCAAAGGTTTTACACAACACAAACCCCTCAACAAAAATAAAATAAGTCCTCAACTTATTTTATTATCAACTTAAGAATTTGAAAAACAAAGGATAAGAAACGATCAATTAATTCAAAGAATTAATTGTAAAACTTAACTGCCCAATTAAATTGGGGCGTTTCTTAACCAGAAAAACGCACGGTTGACTTCGTTTAATAGGGGGGTGCGGGTGCGTTACTTAAGGAGAAAAGAAACGGCGGGGCTCGTGTGGGCCCCACCTCACAAATATCCTACCAAGTGGGTAGGATATTTTGAATTGCACCCTATCCGCTCAACCCAGCTTAAGCAGCTTTTAAGTGGTCCTTAAGCGGCTTTAAGTGAAATAAAATAAAATTGTCATACAACTTTATTTTATTTCTTAACTTAAACCCCAAAAATTAAAAAGCACAACCGAGCAAACGCAACTCCGAAAGAGGCGTTTCTAAGCAAAAATCGGCACTGCGATTTCATCGGTGCCCTTGGAATTCGATTCCGAGCACCGGTTCAAAAGTTAGAAAAACCCGCTCGTTCGTTCACTGAACGTACCCGAGCCAAACTTCGGAAATTAATTCTGGGCACACCGGGCCTCAGAATCAGGCGCCGTCAGAAACTGCATTCTTGTAAAATTCCAAAGAAAATTTAGGAAAAAAATTTCCCTTGAAATTTCCGGGTCTTTACATTACTCCCACCTCAGTGCTTTACGTCCTCGTAAAGCTTTATCACAACTAAGGTCACTAAAGCGGTAGAAAGCACGCATCTGAGCCTTTCGCTCCAATGTGCTCACCTGGAGGTTCCCGTACTGTCAAAGAAAGTGCACCCAAGGAATCGATTGTCCCCGTAGGACTACCCCTGTCGATCCTCGATCCCCACTGGAACCTCCGTGCTTGTCGCCCTATCACCATCGTCCAGCTCCTCATGGTCGATGATATGCGAAGGGTCGAGCACGTATCTCCTCAGTTGAGATACGTGGAAGTTGTCGTGCACCAGGTGCAACTGAGGTGGATGGGTCAAGCGGTAAACCACCACGCCTACCCAGCTGAGGACCTAAGAAGGTCCGCTGAACCTTGGAGATAACTTGCCGCTTCGGCCACATCTCCGCAAACCTCGTCGAGGTGAGGCCAGTAAAAGGACGTGATCGTCAACCTCGAACTCCAGAAGTCTCCAATTCTTGCTAGAATTGAAACTCAAAACAACTGCTGCTACGAGGTTGACCGACTCAAGAGTGATCGGTCGCACCCTACTGTGCATGAGTTTATCCTGTGCTGCCTGGGGTTTCCTTTCCGCCGACCAAGGAAAACCCATCCCGACGTCGTGGTTAAACCACAATCTTTTTGCCTAATACCGTCAATTTGTGTATGAACTGTGATTGCCCAGTCCATACTCAAACCAACGTCGTAAGGCCTCGACCAAGAGATTCCAACCGAAACTCTCGCCTCGAGGGTTTGACCACACCGTCGGCGTAAGTGTGATTATCGAGTCTCCTCCCAAGGTATCTCCAGACGTGAGGGTCAAGTCCACGGCTTATGGAAACTCTAGGTCTGGGATAAGATTGTGAAAGCGAGGAATGATTCATATCGACGTCTGTTACTACAGCAGCTAGTAGTGGACACAGACTGTCCCTTGAATCATTTTTAGAGCCATTGGGTCACACTTCTTGACCGCAAGTAGCCGAACTCTTCCTCCGCCCTCCAGCTCCCTGAGCCTGACGGGGATAACTAAGGCGGGTGGTTGTAGCATGTTAAGATGTACACCACCTCATACTGCTCTCCTAGTTCTGCCTCCACGTCTGTCGCTTCGTAGACTCAACTCTATTTAAAGCTTCCTCTTCTTTAACATTTAACACGCCCGAGTCTCTAAGACTGGCATTGGTTTCCTGTTTCTTACTGCACTGTGCAGTCTTCATCCGCTCCTGGATGAACTGCACCTCCTTTGCATACGATCAGGAAGAGCTGCTAAAATTTCTCCTTTGCCGAAAAGAGAAACCTGGTCTCATCCCCTGGATGAACCACATTCGTTGCCTAATACAGTCAATCCCAACATGAATGATGCATTCATGCCATGGATGACGTCGTAAGGCCTCGACGTAACTACCAAGAGATCCAACTGTCACTCTCGCCTCCAAGGGTTGAGTCACACTGTCGGAATTAGTGTGAGGTCACTGGGTCTCCTCCAGTAGAAATCTCGAAAGTGAGGGTCAAGTCAACAGTCTTAACCGGGACCACTCAGTATCAACCAAACAAAAAGACAGGAAAGCAAACAAAGATAAGTGTCTTTTTATTATTGCAGCTCATAATACAAGACACAAATACAATAGCAACATGGAACTAGAAGTACAAAGGACGTATCCACTAGTTCCTCTCCTGTCCACATGCTCCCGGAGCTCTACTGCCTTGTCCACTGCTCGGCTGTTGCTCAAGAACTCGTCGCTGTTTCTGCCTCGGTGGCTCCCCCAAAGCCTGCGGATCAACTGTACGAGGAGTCGGACAGTCACGTGCCAGATGACGCTTTTCGCCGCACGAGTAACACAGTCTGCTTCTGGCACGCCTGACTCTGACCCCACCCCGGGTGCCCCGCACCACCGGTCCTAAAACCCAAGATCGCCCAACTGCTGGTCTGGTCCTCCTGGATCTCTGCACCATCTGTCTACTGCCCACAGATGACTCGGCTACTGATCGAAAAACACGCGGCAAAGGCAGCAGCTCCTGAACACGCTCGGGGTGTAGAGCTACTGGCACAAACTCCACCCTGAAGAAAGTCTCGAAGTCTTCCCATGTGAAGGCCACCCCATCGCAAAACTGGAACAAGTGGCTCCACCACCTGCCTGCTGCTGCCCGAAGAAGGCTGGCAACAAAGATCACCATGAAGTCTGTCGGCGTCCCCACTAGCCTGAAGACTCTCACCACAGCCTCCAGCCAACCCTCAGCCGCCTGCGAGTCCGTCTCTCCCCAGAACCTGGGTGGCCTCTGGCGCTGGAACTCGTGCAGCGCACTCAAGTAGCGTGCATCGCCTACCGCTAGGGCTGGTGGCATCGGTGGTCCAACGTATGGTAGTACCGCTGGTGCCTCCGCTGGTGCCTCAACTGCAAGAGGGCCCTGTACCGAAGCCTCGTCGCTCGGCAAGCTGTCAGTACGCACGTCCCTCTGGGCTCTAGCTGGTCGTCCGAGAAAAGGCATCCTGAAAGAAACAACGTGACATGGTCAAACAATTATACCTGGTGAGCTGACCTGGTTCGAGCTGTTTTAAGGGAAAACCATTGAAAACACACACGCAATCAGTGTTTTCGTGCACAAAGTCGGAAATCAGTTGTCAGGGTCCTGGTGTATGGATACGTCGGCCGCCCGCACCAACACTGGACTCCCTGAACTGAAAACCACACTCGGTACCCTTAACACTATTGCTTCACAGAAAGAAAGATTAGAGTTATAAGTTCTGTAGTAGAACCAAACTCCTTTGATACCAATTTGTCACGACCCGTCCTCGGGGCCCGTGCCGTGACTACCCCAAACCCGCCTTCCATAGGCCAGGGGCTGGCGACTAGCACCAAAGGCGTAAAATTCCGATAACTGGGAAGGCATTGCCTTTATAAAATAAAACAAGCACCACAGAGTACAAGCGGAAGCAAAACGCTAAGTACAAAAGAAAAGCTGAAAAGTAAATGGGCCAGAATACAAACCCAAAAGAAAGTACAACTACAACTGAACAAGGTACAACAACAAAAAGAAAAACAGCTGGAAGAAGGAAGCTGCTCCTGGGTCGTCCTCCTCGGATCCTACCTGAAGGGTAGGTACAGATGGCGCAGCTCCTGGTCGTCCACCACGGATCCTACCTGAAGGGTAGGTACAGATAGCCTCCTCCATGCTCTCATCCGTCAACCTCCTCTGTGAGTCGTCACGTCGTGTAGTCCACCTCCGGGTACTGACTTGTCGTGTAGTCCACCTCCGGGTACTGACTCGTCGTGTAGTCCACCTCCGGGTACCGTCCAGTCCTCGAACACTCGGCCTCCGTCACCACTGCCCGTCGTCTGCAACCAACACAACGAGGTGCGGGTATAGCCCATGCAGGGGTGAGTATAACGATACTCAGTAGGGACCCCGAGACCCTCAAGGTCTCACTAAACCAACAAGGATAACCACAAGAAGATCTCAACAGATAACCTCTACTTAGATATATGCCCATACATATACCTAAGTTATCAAGTAACCCATCTCAATCATGAGGAAACACAAGGATTGTGAAATCAACGGATAACCACTACCCAGGTATATGCCCATACATATACCTAAGTTAGGAAGTGACCCATCTCAATCATGAGGTAAACACAAGGTCAAAAGTCTCAGCTCAAACCAGGATTTTCATTATCGAAACCGTAACTGCTGAAGAGCTCCGTCTCTAGAGTGTACAGTGGTCCTGTCACGACTCCGAGGTACTGCTCACTAACCCAAGACTGCTGAAGAACTCCACCTATCGAGTACTGCGGGCCAGCTGCTACAACCAAGCGCTCCCATGTGCCGCTACAACTAAGCGCACCTCTGTCGTGGGTCTGCCGCTACAACCAAGCGCTCCCATGTGCCGCTACAACCAAGCGCACCTCTGTTGTGGGTCTGCCGCTACAACCAAGCGCTCCCATGTGTCGCTACAACCAAGCGCACCTCTGTCGTGGGTCTGCCGCTACAACCAAGCGCTCCCATGTACCGCTACAACCAAACGCACCTCTGTCGTGGGTCTGCTGCTACAACCAAGCGCTCCCATGTGCCACTACAACCAAGCGCACCTCTGTAACACACCGAGTCGTTCGATCAGCAGTCGTCGGGTCTCAGTCAGCTATACGGTCTCCGTACTCCGCACGCTCGTCTCTGGGAGGGTCTGCTCCACGAGCTACAGGTCGATACTACAAGTATCTCAAAGGACCGCCTCGTCATAGGGGTCTTAACGCAACAGACGGCCCGTCAATCGGACGTCCGGTCTGTGAGCTATTAGCCTTTTCGTCCCAGGGGCCCGGTTTGTTTCGTGTGCGAACCAAATCCGGCCGTATCTCAACTGTACACCGAACTCTCATAGGGTATACTCATAGGGACCGTTTCTCAACGTGATCACCAACGCCGCTGGCGGTTCGTCAAACAGACGTTCTGTCATAAAGGTATCAGCTTTTCCGTTCCAGGGGCCCGGTTGGATTTCGGGTGCAATCCAACCCAGCTATAACCCAACTGCATCCAAAACTCGGGCAGAGGATGCCAAAAGTTCCGTATCGTCAACAGGAACGCAACGCAGCAGACAGCGCGTCAATCGGACGCCCGGTCTGGAAGTTATTGGCTTTCTCGTTCCGGGGGCCCGGTTGGTTTTTAAGTTAAAACCAACCCGTCCACACTCCGACGGTATCCAAACCTCGAGCGGAGTAAGCCAAAAGATCCGTCTCACTTAGAGGAATTCAACAAAGCTGACGGCACGTCAATCAGACGTCCGTAACTCAAGATATGAGCGTTTCCGCTCCGAGGGCCAGGTTGGTTTCGTGTACGAACCAACCCGGCCGAACTCAAAGTAATCCGAAACCTTGAGTGCGATATACCGAAACGACCGTCTCGATCCAAGGATCACGTTGCTGCTGACGGCGCGTCGTTCGGAGGCCCGTAGCTCAAGTTACGGCCAAAAGACCGAAAATGGTCCGAAAACGGGGGGTCCGGGCCCGGGCCGACCCGGCGGGGCCCAGCCTGGCTCGGTCCAGTCCGGTCCGACCGGTCGGCCGTGGCCGGCGGACGCCGCGGGCGGCGGGGGTGTGCGCGCGGCCACCCCCCTTTGGCCGCTAATTGGCGCCGGCGGCAACCGTCGCCGGCAGGCTTCTGGCGGCGCGCCGCCGCGCCGGTGTGGCGCCTCGCCGCCGCCTTCTGCGGACCACCGGACGCGCTCCGGTGGTCCGTTCCTCCTGTCGTCTTCGCCTACGGTCCTCTCAGGACCCGATCTTCACTGCAAAGCCCTCAAATCGCCCTTGTGGCCCCGTTTGTCATCGCCCACCAATCCGCACGTGAAAACAAAACGCGTTGCCTTCGTGGCTCTCCGGCGCGATGCGACGGCACCACGCCCTTCCACCGTGGCCCCGCTCCGGCCGTGGTGTCTACGGTTTTCTTCGACGCGGCGCGACAGCGTCGTGTCCTCGTTCAACTCGGCGTGGCGCGACGTCGTCGTGTAATATTTGCCGTGTGATTTCCGTGTGGTGCGACGGCACCACGCCATTTCTTCCGAATCACATAAGAAACAACATCAATAATGGAGGAGGGTCGGCCGTGTTTGTGCGGTTCGACCCCCTCTCGTTAGTCGTTAACAATTGTTCGTATTTTCACGAAGAACGACAAGGTAGTATTCACGAATGAAATAAATAAATAAAACCCCTATATTCTTTCCATAAACAAAGTTAAACTTCCAACCCGCAATTAAAACGTTCGCGGATCAACTAGGTAATAAGTTGATCCGTGTTCATTGTTTTCTTTAGGAAGAAAGAAAGAAAGAATTTAAGGGAATAAAATTATTCTCAACATGACAATCCCCTACCTCGTCGAAGTCGTCGAGTGAGGGTTCGTCGCGGGTTTTCTCGTCGCGGAAGAAACGTCGCGGAAGGAGAGTCGTCGGCGTCACGTCGTCGATCTCCGGAGGTTTGGCGTTCTTCGTCGGAGATCGGAGCGTTCTTCGCGTTCTTCGCGTTCTTCGTCGAAGAACGAAGAATTCTCCCTCTGCTCTCCCAAAGGTTTTACACAACACAAACCCCTCAACAAAAATAAAATAAGTCCTCAACTTATTTTATTATCAACTTAAGAATTTGAAAAACAAAGGATAAGAAACGATCAATTAATTCGAAAAAATTAATTGTAAAACTTAACTGCCCAATTAAATTGGGGCGTTTCTTAACCAGAAAAACGCACGGTTGACTTCGTTTAATAGGGGGGTGCGGGTGCTTTACTTAAGAAGAAAAGAAACGGTGGGGCTCGTGCGGGCCCCACCTCACAAATATCCTACCAAGTGGGTAGAATATTTTGAATTGCACCCTATCTGCTCAACCCAGCTTATGTAGCTTTTAAGTGGTCCTTAAGCGGCTTTAAGTGAAATAAAATAAAATTGTCATACAACTTTATTTTATTTCTTAACTTAAACCCCAAAAATTAAAAAGCACAACCGAGCAAACGCAACTCTGAAAGTGGCGTTTCTAAGCAAAAACCGGCGCTGCGATTTCATCGGTGCCCTCAGAATTCGATTCCGAGCACCGGTTCAAAAGTTAGAAAAACCCGCTCGTTCGTTCACTGAACGTACCCGAGCCAAACTTCGGAAATTAATTCCGGGCACACCGGGGCTCGGAATCAGGCGCTATCAGAAACTGCTTTCTTGTAAAATTTCAAAGAAAATTTAGGAAAAAAATTTCCCTTGAAATTTCCGGGTCTTTACACCAGGGGTGGGGGTGTCCATGGGGTGGGGGTGGGGGGCTATCCAAGGGGGTAGGGGTGTCCAGGGGGTGGGGAGTGTCCGAGGGGGGGGGGGGGTTGGGGGGTGTCGAGGGGGTGGGGGTGGGGGTGGGGGGGGCTGGGGGTGGGGGGGGGGTTGTCCATTGGGTGGGGGTGTCCATTGGGGGGGCTACCCCTGGGGTTGGGGGTGTCCATGGGGTGGGGGTAGGGGGCTATCCAAGGGGGGTAGGGGTGTCCAGGGGGTGGGGAGTGTCCGAGGGGGGAGGGGGGCTGGGGGGGTGTCGAGGTTGGGGGGGGGGGGGTTGTCCAGGGGGTGGGGTGGGGGGGGGGGTCCATGGGGGTGGGGGTGTTCAGGGGGTATCCAGGGTTGGGGTGGTGTCCACATGATTGGGGGGATGCCCTTGGGGGGGGGGGGGCTATCCATGAGGTTGGGGGTGTTCAGGGGTGGGGGTGTCCATGGGGTGGGGGTGGGGGGGCTATCCAAGGGGGTAGGGGTGTCCAGGGGGTGGGGAGTGTCCGAGGGGGGGGGGGCTGTGGGGTGTCGAGGGGGTGGGGCTGAGGGTGGGGGGGGGGGGGGGGTTGTCCATTGGGTGGGGGTGTCCATGGGGTGGGGGTGTCTAGGGGGGGGGGTTGTCCATTGGGTGAGGGTGTCCATTGGGGGGGCTATCCATGGGGTTGGGGGTGTCCAGGGGTGGGGGTGTCCATGGGGTGGGGGTGGGGGGCTATCCAAGTGGGTAGGGGTGTCCAGGGGGTGGGGAGTGTCCGAGGGGGGGGGGGGGCTGGGGGGTGTCAGTGGGGGGTTGTCCAGGGGGTGGGTGGGGGGGGGGGGGGTTGTTCATGGGTGTGGGGGTGGGGGGTGTCTGGGGGTGGGGTGGGGGGGGGTCCATGGGGGTGGGGGTGTTCAGGGGGTATCCAGGGGTGGGGTGGTGTCCACAGGATTGGGGGGATGCCCATGGGGGGGACTATCCATGGGGTTGGGGGTGTCCAGGGGTGGGGGTGTCCATGGGGTGGGGGTGGGGGGCTATCCAAGGGGGGTAGGGGTGTCCAGGGGGTGGGGAATGTCCGAGGGGGGGGGGGGGGGGCTGGGGGTTGTCGAGGGGGTGGGGCTGGGGGTGGGGGGGGGGTTGTCCATTGGGTGGGGGTGTCCATGGGGAGGGGGTGTCCAGGGGGTGGGGGGCTGTCCATGGAGGGGGGGGGGCTGGGGGTTGTCGAGGGGGTGGGGCTGGGGGTGGGGGGGGGGGGGTTGTCCATTGGGTGGGGGTGTCCATGGGGTGGGGGTGTCCAGGGGGTGGGGGGCTGTCCATGGGGGTGGGGGGTGTCCAGGCTGTCCATGGAGGTGGGGGTGTCCAGGGGGTGGGGGTGTCCAGGGGGTGGGGTGGTGCCCAGGGGTGGGGGTGGGGGGGTTGTCTGGGGGGTTTGGGGCTGTCCATGGGGGTAGGGGGTGTCCAGGGAGGTGGGGGTGTCCAGTGGGGTGGGGGTGGGGGCTGTCTAGGGGGTGAGTGTTGTCCATGGGGGTGTGGGAGTTCATGGGGATGGGGTGTCCATGTGGTGGAGGGGGTGTCCAGGCTATCCATGGAGGTGGGGGTGTCCAGGGGGTGGGGGTGTCCAGGGGGTGGGGTGGTGCCCAGGGGTGGGGGTGGGGGGGTTGTCTGGGGGGTTTGGGGCTGTCCATGGGGGTAGGGGGTGTCCAGGGAGGTGGGGGTGTCCAGTGGGGTGGGGGTGGGGGCTGTCTAGGGGGTGAGTGTTGTCCATGGGGGTGTGGGAGTTCATGGGGATGGGGTGTCCATGTGGTGGAGGGGGTGTCCAGGGGAAGAGTGAATCAGTCATAACAAATCATCAAGTCAGGTTTTATTATTTATAGATAAAGAAATAAAAAAGATTATGTGACCTACCTAATCACACATATATTCAGGCACAACAAATCATCAAATATCAAATGTCAGTAATATTAGTCAAAAATGTAACAGATCAATCTGTCCCTAATCACCATCACCATCATCACCGTTATCATCAGCCTCACCCCCATCCTCATTGTTGTCCCCATCATCGTCCCTGCCCTCCTCAACGCCCTCCTCCTCGCCCTCATACTCCGCCTCAACCTCCTCCTAGGCCTCCTCCTCCACCTCCACCTCCACCTCGACCTCCTCCTCACCCTCATCCTCTGCCTCGCCCTCCTCCTCCACCTCGACCTCCTCGTCGCCATCGTCTCGACCACCACTAGAACTGCCACATAGTGCACCATATATAGAATGCATTGATGATATATATTTATCACAAGATGTTATGTCCTCTGGTGGAAGTGTGAGACGTAAAACTTCTACCAGTTTCATAAATGCAGTGTTTTCTCTAGTAGTCTATTCTTCCGTCTCTGTGACCCTTTTTTCAGCCTGTTTTGCCTATGCCTTAACATGCTAGAACTCAGTGTCACTATAACTCGTACCTGAGGAGGGTCAATACCTCGTCAGGACTATACTCTTCTCAGGTCAGCAGCGTACTCTTCCAGGGTGCTCATCTCCTAACACCTGATGTAAGTGATCGTTTGGTCCAAAATTGTTAGGTTCTTAGGCATCTAGGGCCTCTAAAGCAGTTTTTTACAAATATAAACAAATTATTAAGTTACAAAATAGATATTAAAATTTGAAATCAACAAAGTAAAACTTACAATCTGCTGCTGAGTCGGTTCATTAACCGCACTTCCATCTTTATTCCTTCTACTTGAGAAAAACAATTTCGCTCGAGGCACACGTCCTTCAATATTCAATGTTTACCTCTACAATGACATTGAATGTAGGAAACCATAATTAAAAGTAGGTTACCAATAATTAATTTCATAACTAAAATTATACAAAAAACTTTAGCAATCGAATAAATTATGGACGAAACAATATAAAGTGCTAGTCGTAAAGAAAAATTATAAACAACTGTCACGTTTTCTTCCTCTCATGATCTGACATTGTAGTACATCCCAATGTGTGGAGGTATTTTTTATCATCAATGTTTTTTTATTTCTTCTGGATGATTCCTAAATAAAATTCAATAATACAAAATATATTATTAACGCAAAACATGAAAATTTTCATTTAAATACCTTCAATGTGATTAATACCTTAAATTTGATAGTCGTCCAATGAGTAATCCTTTGCTGATACTGTTCTATCAGACAATCATCCACGACAAGGACCGTCTCTAACTCTGTGCCAACTCTAACACACCAGCCAATATACAAATCATGCTTATAGGCTCTCCAAAGCTCACTTAAATCCTTTAGACGTGCTGCTCGTGCACCCTCCTCATCGGGAAAATTAAATCGAAGTTGACACCAAAATATTAATTCATATAAATACAAAAAATAAAACATTGCATTAAATACAATATAATTTTTTACTCATATCTCTGCCCAGACATTATCCTTGACTTTATTCAGAAACTGTCTCCATGAGAGCGGGCTGGCAGAAATGATGTCGGAGTATTTGACAAGCATCGCCAAAAAACTACAACATTGTTGCCCTATTTTTTCAATCATTTGACTATCTTCATTGTAGTCCACCATCAACTGTGTGCGGCGGTTTCACACCGCATGCATGCGTGTACGCCCCCGCCCTCACCTCCTATCAGTAGATGTATCTGTTATGAAATAAAAACAAATATTTTATCAATACATATTATAATAAAATGAATAATGGTATTAAAATTCGTTAGGGTTCTATAAATATACTTGCGGCAGTATGATCAATGGGAACCACTTGATCTGCAGAAACTGAAGGAACACCCTATACAGGTGGAGTGGGTCCCAATGTATGCTTTGCAGGGATAGACTCTAGAGGACCAGGAATCGAAGAAGATGGATTATAGAATCTCGGAGAGAAGGAAGTAGAAGTAAAAGAAGATGTCATTGATGGCTGACCGAATACTAGATGGGGAGTAAGAATCATCATCGGATATGGTAAAGATAGGTGAGGAGACTTAGATGTAAAGGGTGGTGAAAACATGTGGGGTTTAAATATCCCGTGTGTCCCTAACGACACACCGGGATCAGAATATGAGATAGATGGTATGTCGGTGGGAGGGGAAGGGTCTAATTGGGTACACCGACCAGATCACCTAGCTCTCATACCACCCCCTCATACAAACACCCTGAGTATTGGGACCACTACTAGGTTGCTCATCAAATAATTGTCACCTAAGAGGTTGATCCTACAAAAATGTTTAAAACAAAATTAATCACATGACATTATATATTATTTAAATATATATTTGAAATAAAATACTCACTACAGGAACTAGTGGTGGAACACCCATCTCAGTCATGCCACAATTGTTGTCCATCATATTTTTCCGTCGCCTCTCTTCAATTGGTTTCATTTTCTACATTTGAAAACAAATATGGAAGTAATTAGAAAAGGATAACTAATGTGTAACTGAAAAAACAAAATGAATGAGAGGGAATGGGGGGATTCATGGATAATTTTACCATCCACTGTTTTAGGTGAGCTTGAATAGATATATAATGAATTCAATAAATCGTACAAGATGTAATAAAGAAATTTAATTTTTAGTAGGATGATTATTTACTAAGTGTCATCAGTCTATTAAAATCATGGAACATTGAATAAGGATAAGATATCTACTGGGTTCATAAGGGGTAAAACACTTGTCGAAATTAAGGAAAAATCTAATTTCTTTAGCCCAGGTAGATGATGCAGATTTCTATATATGTTTTGCAGAAGAAGACAACCCATCATGTTCATTATCTGGTGAAATGTTAAAGGGAGGTCTAAGAGTTATACTAATTTTATACATGGTCAATAAAGTATTCAAATGTTCACCAAGTTAGAAATTTTGGTTTCATAGGTTTGAATACAGTTCAATTCCAAATTAGAAAATGCAATTAAAATAAAATTGCAACAAATAAACATTGAAAATTCACATAACGGTCAAGTCAGATACAACATATTTGTAATCAATATTAAATCAATTTGAATAGTACCGACCTTAACAACCCAAGTTGAGCTAAACCAAAATAATTGAGAACATGGATGAATGATTTTATATATTTCCCACCACAACTTTAGGTTCACAGTCAACTCTGACAATTGAGCTATTGGCGTCATCAAAAGTAATAAATGGATCGTTTCCGATGGCAGTAGGGATGATGTCAATTCCATCATCACCATCATCAAAAATATGTCTTGGAATTACTTTAATAATGACACCAAATTCAGGTCGAAGATGATGTTTGACATAAAAAACTTATTTTACCATTGATGTCAATACATATGGTTCATCAGTAGCAAGAGTGTGAGTCATATCAATTACTCGAAATCCACAATCATCAATAAATATGTCATGTCTCGTCATTGAATCAAACCATTGATATTTCATCACCGTGACTCGTCTATGAGAATAATAATCCATTATTTTTTTTAAACCACTCCATAATAACCTACATTTTCAAATCGCGGTATACTATCGGATGCACTGACATAACAGTCTATTGTGGTAGTAACCATAAAACCATCATGTTGTGTTCTCATGTTATTTGCTCCTTTAGTGATAATAAATCTATACCCATTGATAACGATTGATTTACAGTCAAGAACCACAGTATTAGGACCAAAATCCAAAGCTATTATTTCATTAGAGACAGATTCAACATGAAAACTCAATACCTGAAATATAAATGAATATTAAACTTAATTAAATATTTATTTAATTATTTTAAATAGTAATATTTTTACCTTCAATTTTAACCAAGCAGAAAACTCTTTTCTATGCAAATTCTCCCTCCATCTCAAAGATAAGAACAATGTTTTGTATTTATCATTGCTTTATATTTCCTATAGATAAAAATAGGAATAGTTTAACAAATATATATGTAAGATATACATATTCAATTTACTTACCTGATGTATTCATCGAACAAATCACAGTTGAACAAAACTGTGCGATGTGCCATCTCCCTCTCTTCAAGGATTTATGTCATCAATGTATATGATTTAGGAATTCCTCTGGTTTGAGGAAATGATGGAAAACTGGGTTCAATTTTCTCATACTATTCTTCTTTGTTTCTCATTGGTCTATTCATTTTTGCAGTAGATTAGACCAATACATAGAACAAAAATTCATACGTTCTTGAGCCAAGTAACCGTTTACGATAGAACCTTCAGAATGATTTCTGTTTTGGACATAAGACTTTAATGTGTACATATTTCTTTCAGTTGGATACATCCAATGAAAAGAAATAGGTCATCTGAGAAGTATTTCAATTGGAATATGGACAGTCAGATGCAGCATGCATGTGAAAAATGATGGAGGAAATATTTTCTCTAACTCACACAAAATTAATGGGGCATCTGTCAATATTTTTTGCAAGAAAGACTTGGACTACTTCTTAGCATAAAGATCTCTAAACAAATGGCACAACCGAATAATAACTACCCTTACATTGTTGAACAAAAGATGACAGATTGCTATTAGAATCAACTTATGCAGAAGGATGTGATAATCACGAGTCTTCAAATATTTTAGCTTCCACTCTCTTCTGTTGACCTTTTTAGATATGTTGCTTGAATAGCCATCCGGAAATTTATTAGTCTTTAGTACTTCCAGAAATTCCATTTTTTTGTAGGTGTTATCACATAAGAAGCACATGGAACTTGCCATTTATTTTCACTGATATGCACAAGATTCAATTCTGATCTGATACCCTAATCCACCAAGTCACACTGAGACCATAAATCATCTTTTGTCATTCCCTTAACATTTAAAAGAATCAAAAGCAACATTTCACATATTTTTTTTTCATTGTGAATTACGTCTAAGCAATGACGTAACAAATTGGTTGACCAATAAGGCAAATCAAAGAAGATACATCTCTTCTTCCAATTGTAATAGGTTTCAGTGGAAACATTCTTTCTCTTTCCAGATTTCATTTGACCCTTCTCGAATGAAAAACTGAAATCTTTCAATTCATTAAGCACATCAATTACAGACATATGCTGAGGTGGATCATCGGTCTTCATGGTATTGTCAAATCTTTGATGATTATTTCTATATGGATGGTCCATTGGCAAGAATCGTCGATGTCCCATAAAACTGAGACTACATCGATGTTTCAGTAATTTGGATCATGTATTCTTCATACAAATTGGACATGATAGTTTTCCCTTTGTGCTCCATCTATACATTATTGCATAAGCAGGAAAATAATTGATCATCCACATAAGCACATCACGCATATGAAATGTTTCTTTCGAACATGCATCGTATGTGCGCACACCCACAAACCAAAGAAGTTTAAACTCTTTTATTAAAGGTTGCATGTATATGTATATATCATTGTTGGGATCAGAAGAGCCAGATATGAGTATACTCATGAATGTGAAAGGTTTTTTCATACATAAACATGGGGGAATGTTATAAATGTGTATAAAAATTAGCAATGTGCTGTGAGAAGTAAGCATCTGCACAAATTGATTAAAACCGTCAAATGAAAGACCCAGCCTCATATTACGCACATCAGCTGCAAAATTAGGATATCAAACATCAAATCTCTTCCATGCAAATCCATCTGCAGGGTGAACCAACTCATCATTAGTCTTCTTTCTTTCGATATCATGCCATCACATTTTTATTGATATTTCATCAGACATAAAAAAATTTTGGACTCTAGGGATTAATGGAAAGTGCCACATTACTTTATGTGGCACACATGATGGTGTTCCATTAGGTTTTGGCTTCTAGCAGGATGTGCCACATTTTATACAATCATTTTATTCAGCAGTTTCCTCCTAAAATAAACTGCAATCTTTCAGGAAAGTATGAATTTTGTTTCTTAAAAATCCAAGTTTCTCAACTAACTTTCATGCCATATAGTGGTTTGAGGGAATATTTGCATCATCTAGAAGTAAGTCATTCAAGAAGGTAAGAATGTAATCGATGACAATATTAGAAATCTCATACATAGTTTTCCCATGAAATAATCATATTAAAAATTCCATCTTTTTCATTTTACCGCATTGTCGATATACTGGAGTTGTGGCAGCATCATTCAATTTTTTCACCCTGACAACATCATCATTTTCATTAGATGCATCATGTGAGCTCATATCGAAGTCTTTTTGGGTCGGAATCCTTTCTTTTTCATGATGACAAATAAACAGAAATTGGCCATATAACAAATTCTCTTATCCAGTCCTCTCATTTGGATCATCAACAATTTGAGATTTCATTTTCTCTCTATTGTGATACCACACATAGTAGTTTGCTTGAAAACCATATTTGGTTATGTGGTAGTTGACTTCTTCACGACTCAACCAAGGTCTTTCAACACAATTGTAACATGGGAAATGTATGTGAACACTATCTGAAGCATTGTGAAATGAAAAATCTAAAAATATCTCCAAATTGTTTTGAAAATTGCTTGAGATCCAATCAGTTTCATAGATCCAACTTCTATCCATTCTGTAAAAAAATTGCTATAAGTCATTTTGTCAAAATAAATTCAATAAGATTGAAGTTTCATCAAAAATATATTTAAGTAAATGAGAATTGTTCAATTTATATGAAACCATAACTGACACACTACTCTATATGAGAATCATAATATAAAAGGCAACAAAATACTATATTTATAACAAAATATCTTTAAATAACTATACATGAGTTTACAAGATCATGTACACTTGTGGAGGAGAATTATTAAGGAGTTGAGTAAATTTTAGATTGAAGAAATTTTATATTTTAGTAGATTATTTGAGTGATCACATACACTATCGAAAGGGGTGGAGGTGTTCGGGGGGGGGGTGTCCAAGGGGTGGGGGGTCATCCCGGGGGTGGGGGGCTGTCCATGGGGGTGGGGGTGTCCAAGGGGTGGGGGTGTCCAGGGGGTGAGGTGGTGTCTAGGGGGTGCTGTCCAAGGGGGTGGCGGTGTCCCGAGGGTGGGGGGGACTGTCTAGGGGGTGGGGGTAGGGTGGGGGGGGGGTGGGGTGGGGTGGGGGGGTGGGCTATTTAGGGGGTGGGGGTGTCTGGGGGGTGGGGTGGGGGTGTCCAGGGGGTGGGGTGGTGTCCAGGGGGTTGTCCAAGGGGGTGGGTGGGGGTGTCCAAGGGGTGGGGGTTGTCCAGGGGGATGGGGGGTGGTCCTTGGGGGTGCGGGGTGTCTAGGGGGTGGAGGGTGTTCAGGGGGGGGGGGCTGTCCAAGGGGGTGGGGTGTCCACCCCCAAACTAGGGTTGTAGAATCTAATCTCTATCTAATTGTAGCATGAATTCAAGTCTATTATAGATGACTCAAAAGATTTTTGGTGTAAACCAGGAATATCATACTTATAAATCACAACACACCTAATTGTAAACACACCTCCAAATATCATACATAGATTAGATTTTATCTTCCACTCTAAATATCATACATG